>OZ024869.1:1930365-3269270 GCA_964017185.1 Rugalucina vietnamica
ACTGCAATTTATTGTATCAAAAGCGAAGAGCCATGTATAACCTTTACATCCACTGTATTACCAGTTTGTTGCTTTGTTTGAATTGATGATTTACGTCCCAGCCAACAGTCAGTGTCATGTCGGGACGTCGCCTCCACTTTATTGGACTCATGACATCCAACAAGTGCTTCAAATATAACCATCCGACAAAGCCAAAAGGGCTTATATGTGCGGACGGCTCGATTTGGAACCACATTTCCTGGGCAGGCTCAGACACGAGCGATTCACCAGTAATCAGATAGCTAGTCAGCATCGTACAAGCTTTGCCGGAAGGCACAAGCAGCCCATCTATTTCTTTAAGCCCCAATGGGCAGGCCCCGTCCTACCGTTACATCCCCTATATCACAATAACTGGTCAGGCAAAGCTTGAACAATGCTGACTGTCTACCTGATTCATGGTTAACCGCTCAGGTCTGAGGCTGCCCAGGAAAAGTGGTTCCAAGTCACACATACGAGCCCTTTCGGCCTTGTTGGATGGTTACATTTGAAGCACTTGCTGAATGTCATGACATCCTCATTTTGGGTAAGAGTCTCATAAAGTGGAGGCAACGTCCCGACATGACCTTAGTTGTTGACTGTGACGTAAAGCATCAACGAAAACAAATTCTCATCGTTAAGTTCACTATATTCAAAGTATTGGTCCCTGTCCTATCGGTACATCCCTCATATCACAAGTACTGGTCCCTATTATACCGTTATCTCCCTTATACCCTTTTTCTACCATTAACTCCCTATCCTATATTACAAGTACTGGTCCCTGTATCAAAAGTGCCTGTCCCTGTACTACCGCCAGCTCCACTATATCACAAGTACTGGCACCTGTTCTAGCGTTAACTTCCCTTACATCACAATCACTGGTCCCGTTTCTACCGGTGCATCCCCTATATCACCGCATATCCCTTAAATTAATACTACTGGTCCCTGTCATACCGGTACATCCCCTACGCCACAAGCACTGGTCCCTGTCATACCGGTACATCCCATATATTACAAGTACTGGTCCCTGTTCTACAATTACATCCCACACACACGGATATATTTCACAATTATAAGTCCCTGTACTACCGCTACGACACCTATATTGCAAGTACTAGTCCATATCCAACCATTACCACCCCTATATCACAAGTAATGGTCCCTGTCGTACGGTTACCTCCCCTATATCACAAGTACTGGTCCCTAAACTACCGTTATCTGCACTAATTCACAAGTACTGGCCCCTATCGTACCGGTACATCCCCTATATCACAAGTACTGGTCCTTGTCCTATCGGTACATCCTCTTTTTCACAAGTGCTGCTCCCTATCCTACCGGTACATCCCAGATATCACAAGTACTGGGACCTGCCATATCGGTACATCCCCTAAATCACAAGTACCGGACCCTGTCATACCGGTTCCTGGCCTATATCACAAGTACTGGTCCCTATCCTACAGTTAACACCCGTATATCACTAGTACTGGTCCATATCCTACAGTTAACACCCGTATATCACAAGTACTTGACCATGCCGTACCAGTATATCTCGTATATCACAAATACAGGTCCGTGTTCTACTTGCACATCCCCTAAATCAAATCTATTGGTCCCTGTTCTACCGTTACATTCTCAATATCACAAGTACTGGTCCCTATTCCACCGGCACATTCCCTAAATCAAATCTGTTGGTCCCTGTCTTACCGGTACATCCCATATGTCACATGTACTGGTCCCTGTCCTACCGGTTCATCCCCTATATCACAAGTATTGGCCCCTTTCCTACCGTTACATTCTACTATATCACAAGTACTGGTCCATGCCCTACCGGTACATCCCCTTTATCACAAGTACTGGTCCCTGTTCTAACGGCACATCCCCTTAATCCAACTACTGATCCCTGTCCTACCAATACACCCCCTATGTCACAAGTACTGGTCCCTATACTACCGTTTTCTGCCCTGTTTCACAAGTACTGGCTCCTATCATACCGGTACATCCCCAATATCACAATACTGGCCCCTGTTCTAAGTGCACATCCCCTAAACACAAAACTACTGGCCCCTGTCCTACCGATACATTCTACATCACTGGACACTGTCATGTCGGTACATCCGGTATATGTCAAGTACTGATCCCTGTCCAATCGTTACCTCCACTATATCACAAGTACTGGTCCCTGTCCTACCGGTATATCACCTATATCACAAATACTGGATCCTACTCTACCGGTATATCTCCAAAATCAACAGTACTGGTCCCCGCCTGCCGTTATATCCCCTATATCACATTACTGACCCCTGTCCTACCGTTCTATCTGAATTGAATGTACACTCTGTGCTACTGTTATATCCCCTATGTCACAAGTAATGGTCCCTATCCTACCGGTACATCCTCTATATCACAGTACTGGACACCGTCATATAGGCACAAACCCTATATCACAAACACTGGTCCCCGCCATAGCGGTACATCTCCTATATCACAAGAGCTGGTCCCTGTCCTATCGGTACTTCCTACTGGACCCAGCCCTCCAGATATATCCCCTGTATCACACGTACTGGTCCCTGTCCTTCCGGTATATCCCCAATATAACAAGCACTGGGCCCTGTTCTACCGGTACATCCCCAATACCACAGTACTGGACCCTGTCCTACCGGTACATCCCCTATATCTCAAACACTGGTCTTTGTCCTTCCAGTACATCCCGTTTATCACAGTAATTGCCGTGTTCTACCCGTTCATCCCCTATATCACAGTACTTGCCCTGTTCTACCGGTACATCCCCTATATTACAGTACTTGCCCTGTTCTACCGGTGCATCACCGCTATATCAAGTACTTGCCCGGTCCTACCGGTACATCCCCTATATCAAAAGTACTGGACCTGCGCTACCGGCACACCCTCTATGTCACAAGTACTGAACCCTGCCATACCGGTACATCCCCTATATCACAAGTACTGGTCCCTGTCCTACTGGTATATACCCTGCCCCTTGTACGCTCGTACGTGTGATGAAATATTTTATAATCTACTGGACAACATTTTTGGTTTTGAGCGTCATACACCTGCATTAGAAAATTTTATTTTCAGCTTTTATTTCATGTCGTAGGTATAAAATGTAATCCGTAAGTTCTAAACATGAAGGTAGACAAACAATTTCAGAGGAGACAGGGAAGAGGAACTGGCGTCGGAGTATGTTATAAACTCTCAGTGTGCCTGTTGGTTTGTCTAAGCTAAAACGGAGGGGGGGGGGGGTGTCACAATGTGTGCCCATTGCTGTCTTTCCTTTCCTTAACATTGCATGATCACTAATTGAGCGTTTGCTGGCATTTATGTATGATTGAACAGTATGCATGTTTTGTGACTGACCTGTTCTAAAGCATGAAAAGGTAAAAGAAAGCAATAATCCGGAATGGTCAAATCGAATCCAGCCCCACCCTGAAACCCAAGGTGGGAAAACGACAAACAAAGAGAATTATAATGTGCACGAGCAGCTATTTCCCCAAAGGAGCCCACTAATTTACTGAACTTAACTAAATGTATGAATACGCACGTAAGATACACAGAACGTGCACATAGTCTACACCTAAACATAAGCCAAATACGTGTAGAGCCACAAAAAAAGGCTAAAGTTTCATCGTTACTGGGACCCGTTTACTATTGCCTAACCTTATCTGCAATTCACATCATTTTAATAGTTCGATGAACATCCGTGGTTATCATCACCGGACAAACAAATAAATCGAGATAAAACATAATGATGATTGAAAAAAGATGAGTTGCAGATAAAATTTAAACTGGAGATCCATGGAAAACAAACAAGAATACTGAAAACCTTGAACAAAGAAACTGAACCACCAGACGAACCAATGTCAGTACGGTGTATTAATAAAAATAACCCAGCCACGGCATGAGAATGTCTGCATTGTGCATATAAAAATAAAAATACTGCGCGTAGCTTAGCGACGTTACAACCTATTACAGAGACAGTGCCTTAATCATAAAGTAGGAGCCTCTTACCCTGTTCTTTAGCTGTACACATGTTTGTGTTGGATAGGGTCGAAAACATTTGAGATAGGTTTTCTCAAGACATGGCGTATTGATGTCCTAACAAGTTGCAATTATAAGTCCGATTCGTATTTTCTTTTCCAAGTCAGTCGTTTTCCCACTTAGTCGCATTCCCCACTTAGTCGCATTTCCCATTTAAGCGCCTGACGGACGGTTTCCTAGATAGTCGCAACTTTTTTCCTACTTAAGCGCATTTCCCACTTAGTCGCCTAACACACGTGGCCAATATAATACTGTAATAGGATCATTAAGGGCTATTTCAGAAAAGATTTTGTAGTTCTCAATATACAGAAGTTGTCGATACTTAATACAAAAAGGTTATATACACCTGAAAAAAATATTGAAATTCTTCATGTCAATATCTCACAGCGAGCCAGATTTGAAGATGATTTTGGCGACGTAATGAAGGGAGCATCATCCTACATATGAGCCACCGTGTGGGAAAACCAACAATGTGGTTTCCGAACAGGTCTGACACAAACCGGTCTGTACAGTCACAGAAGCAGGCTAGAGACTTAAAATTTCGGATTTAAGAAGAAGAGGAAGTGTACTATCCGTGTAGCGAAAACAAAGACGCTGATCAGCTTCGCGGTTACCGCGAAGCTGATCTGCGTCTGTTTTCGCCTATACAGATTGTTGGTTTTCCCACGAGGCGGCTCATATATAAGGTGCCTACAAGTCAAGAAGACAATCAAGATTTATATTATTATCTACTGTGTAATTTCTCAAATAAATATAAATGTCTCACAGCGAACAAGATTGGAAGATGATTTTGACGACCTTATGAAGGGAGCATCATCTGACATACAAGATGCCTACAAGTCGGAGCTTGAACGCCACGATCTCGCCGACTCCGGTTTGGATGTGGAGGATGAGAAGTTGATCCTAGATGATTACAACAGTGATGATGAGAGGAATAGAAGTGATGATGAGGAGGAGGATATTGCAGCAGAGCATTGTACCAAGGTGGGATATACATGTATTTCATGTAAAAATTAACACAGCACATGTCATCAGTCTAACGTTATTGTTAAACCCTATGCCTACAAACAATGGCAAGCTATGCGGGATCAACAATGCAAGACATTTTGCATTCTCAGGCGGAAACAAAGTTTTCAACTATTAATTTGGATAAATGATGGTTCTCCACATCCATAAGCATGTCAGTGAGGTTGTTGTTTGAAAACATAGCATGACAATGAATTCTAATACTTTCAGACATAGCAACCCCCTTGGCCGAGCTGTTAAGAGGGCCTTTTCTTAATCACTCGATCAACTCTCCGCTGTGTCTGGTGTGGGTTCAAGCCCCGCACTAGCCACGTGAGACAAGCCAAGTTCTGCTTGCGGGTGTGCCATGTGGTTTTTCTTGGGGTTCTCCCGTTTTCGCCCACCTACTGATATGAGCTGAAATAAAGTAAAGGGACATAAAAATGATTGAAAAAAAACAACAAAGAAACAAAAACAGTCATCTTAAAAACTGTAGAGCGCTAATGAGAGCAAAGAGCTGCTAGGTCAGCTATCGGCTGCCAAAAAGGAGATAAAAAACACCCAGGCATCAAAGTGACACTGTGTTCCACCTGATGATGGTTGCCAGAATTCAGAGTTTGAAGACCCCAGAGTTTGTAAACTATTTGAAACGCCAAAGCCATGCTCTCTCTCAATGCTGTGTGATACATTTTCAGATCTATTTCTGTAGCCGCACCCATTCCCAGCTGTCACAGTTTGTAAGGGAGGTAATAAAGTCTCCTTATGGTGATGATACCAGAGTGATCTCTCTTGGTTCAAGACAGGTGAGATTCATTCATCTTTGTAACATATGAGCTGTCGCCCAAGAAAGACAACAATTTGCATATGCGAAAACAAAGGCGCAGACCAGCTTCGCAGTTGCCGCGAAGCTGGTCTGCGCCTTTGTTTTCGCTACACAGATCATACAATCTCAATCTTCTAGCCTTCTTCTGTGACTGCACAGGCTGGTTTGTGTTGGACCTGGTTGGAACTCTAAGTTGTTGTTATACCCCCGGCATTTATGCCGACGGGTATATAGTTTTCGCTTTTCCATTCGTATGTTAGTTCGTTCGTTCGTTTGTTTGTTCGTAATTCCGGAACATTCATAGAATTTACGTCAAAGTTTTTGTTAAAGTTTCTCTAGTGGTGTATATCTCATGAACCAGTGGTCAGAAACCATTCATATTTGTACCATAGGTACCCTATAGGGTTTGCTTTGTTTCCACGAGTTTGGACCCCAGGGTCCATGCCCAGGGGTGGGGCTGGAGGTCAAAATCTAGGTCACCTTTAAAATGTGCTGTTTGCAATGTTAATGTTTCTTCTATTAGTCCATATCTTAATAAACAATCATAGGGATGTGTTCTTATTTAGTTCATAGATACCCTATAGGGGTTGCTTTCATATTCCATGTAACCATCCCCAGGGCCGGGGCTAGAGGTCAAAATCTAGGACACATTTATAATATGATAGATACCATAATAAATTTTCTGTAAGTCTATTTTCTTGACATCTAGGATCACAAAGTCTTGTCAGAAAGCATTCATACTTAGACCATAGGTACCATGTAAGGTTATGACTCTAGGGTCCATGTGTGGGGGTGGGGCTAGAGGTCAAAATCTAGAACTTCTTTAAATATTTTATTTTCTGTACTTTTCTTCACCACCATGTTTAGAAATCATTCATACTTGCACCATAGGTACTCTTTAAGGTCTGCCTTGTGCCTAATGACATTGACTCTAGGATCCATGCCCAGGGTGGGGCTAGAGGTCAAGATCTAGGGCATCTTTTTTTTTTTTTTTTTTTTTTAATTAATATTATTGAAGAATGGCATTCTATTTTCCATCTAGGACCGAGGACCTGACCCTCAATGTCCGCGATCAAGTCCTAGATTGAGTATACAAGTCAGCTCTGTATACTGTTATGAAATAGATCTGTCATTCTACTACTCTCCCCCTCCCCATGGTTTTAGACAGTGCTTTTACAAATGCAAATTTATGAGTAGTACTTGTTGAGATTGCTCTTTTTTATTTGGGAATGCAGGTTCATTATATTAGCGTCAGTGAGCATGTATGGGTCGGGGGCGGTGGGTGTAGGGGAGCTACCAGCCGGGGGTATACGTGCCTCTCAAGGCACTTTTTCTAGTTTTTCTCATGAAAAAAAACAACAATTTGGGTTCAGACCAGGTCTGACACAAATCGGGCTGTACAGTCACAGAAGATGGTTAGAGGCTGGGAATTTTGGATTTAGAAAGTAGAGGAATTGTTACTATCCGTGTGGCAAAAACAAAGGCGCTGATCAGCTTCGCAGTTACTGCGAAGCTGATCTGTGTCTTTGTTTTGGCATATGCAGATTGTTGGTTTTCTTTTGCAGCAGCTTAAATTTTACAATAAGAACAAAACCTAATGTTAAAAATGTTTGCTGTTTGTATCAATTATTCCAAACTTAGAACACTTAAGGAATTGTGAGTTTTGAAGTGTTCTAAATGAAATAATCTTGTTGGGACCATAAAGTAAATGATATCACTATTGTGGAAAATTGCAGCTTTGTAGACCTTATTTTATGTTGTTGAAGCCATTTTTTCAGAAAGAACTCATATTATTACTCTGCCAATTTTCAGAACCTTTGTGTAAATGAAGCTGTGAGAAAATTGAAGTCCTTGAGTTTGATTAACGATACATGTAGAGAGCTACAGAAAAATAAGTCCAAAGCAGGTAATTGGGTTGGGTTGAGTAAGGGATGTCTTGTTACGACCTAGCGTAACTAGACAGGTACAGCGAAAAACAACCAAGTAATTTAAACTTAACAATATTTAATCAAACAAATAAATGCTGCAAATACATAAAAACAAACAAACAGATAAGTAAATAAATAAATAAATAACTTACAAAGTTAATGTCAAATAAGTCCTTGTCCCTCAAATGTAAGTACACAATCCAGTAACCAGAATATGAGCACATGTATATTTTAATCCACACAAAACACTAGTGAAACAACCAAAATTATATACTTTAAATCACTTCAAATTTCTGAATACCTACGACTGAATTGGGACCTATATTTATACATCTAAGGAAATTCTCCAGGTTTCTAGAGAATGATATAATAAACTTTTCTCTAGAAAAGAAACGAACTAAACGAAAGTTCTTTTAAATTCTCCAAAGAGAATTTAGAATTCTCCAGAGAGAATTCAATGCCGCAACGACCATCAAGACTAAACGAGAGTCCACTAGACCCTTCGAGATCTCAGTATACATAGTCCAAATATATTTTTAACTTATGGTAAAAAAAACACACTCACTCCATTTTCATCTGGAATTATCCACAAAGTGCTCATAGAATTTTCTATACTTCTAAATTATATAACAGTGATAAAAATAATCAATGACATTCTTCTACAAAGTTCTAGATAATAAATTGTAGAAACATAAAAAGAAATATATATTAATTAATTGGGTTACTCCCCTTTGATTATATATATATAAATTATAAGTAATAGCTTTTAAAAGAATCAATATTATTGAATCAATTATATATAACACTTCCCCTCTTCAACGAAAAGAAAGTTTTGTGAAATAAAACTTTCTTTTGCAATACTCATATGCAAACATACAAGGCAAAACTGTCAAGCTCTTGAAAGGGTGTCTGGAATTATATTATCTCTACCTTTTATGTGTCTAATGTCAAGATTGTGCTCTTGCAACATGAGACTCATGCTCTAGCTAATACTCAGATGGAGTCTATTTTTCAGATTAACAGTGTAAATAGAGCTGAAACACTTTTAAGTATGGCCCAAACTGAACAAAAAACTCTGACAAGCCTTATTCCAAACATACCTGACCTTCTTATCATAAAGTAAGTTTGTCAAAGGCTCAGCTAAAACTGAAACATTATTACAGAACTTTCTGTAATATCCAGCCATACCCAAAAAGCGCATCAGTTGCCGTTTTCCTGTAGGTACAGGAAAATCTGATATAGTCTCAACTTTGGCTTCTACAGGTCTGACCTGACCTTGTCCAACAATATGTCCTAGAAATGTCAAACTAGCATGGCAAAATTCACTTTTCGGTAAGTTTATTGTCAGTTTAGCATCACTGAGTCTTTTGAAGAATTCTCTGATGATCTCCAGGTGTTGTTTCCACTCTTCACTGTAGATGATGGCATCGTCGATGTAAGCTTTACACCCATCCAGACCGAAAATCAAACTATTAACCAAGCGAACCAAGCAACATTTCAGCGCTTTCAGTTTATTTCGAAATTGTCTTTCTGTAGTAACAAATTCTAAAATCTCCTTTGGACTGTCTATAAATGGAATCTGCCAAAACCTTTTCAATAGATGGAATTTTGGCACATATTTAGCGTGACCAATGTTGTTGATGCAGTCATCAATTCTTGGTATGGGAAATGTGTCAGTTTTTGTGACAGAATTTACTTTTCTATAGTCTGTGCACATTCGAAATGTCCCATCAGATTTTGGCACAAGTATACAAGGAGAACTCCATTCACTTTGACTAGGTTCTATAAAGTCATTGTCCAGCAAATACTTAACTTCTTTCCTGAGATATTGTTGTCTTTCAGGATGAAGTCTATACGGATGTTGTTTCACCGGTTTTGCTCCTTCAATAATGTCTACATCATGGTAGATTTTATCGGTTCTGGATGGAATGTCCGGAAATAAGTGCTCATATTCAAGAATTAATTGTTTTAGTTCATGTTTCTTGTCCGGATCTAGATGTGACAGTTTCTGATCGAGGTCATGCAGAATGTCAGAATTCTGGAGTTTTGAGGATAATGGTTCACAGTTCACAGAGTTCATTTCTTCAAAGTCTGTCTGATTTTGTTCATGAGGGACAGAATTAACTATGCTTACTGAGGAAATAACTGAACTATCATTATCACTATCCCTATCAATGTACTTTTTAAGCATGTTAATATGACATAATTGTTTTTGCTTGCGCCTCCCAGGAGTGTTAACAATGTAATTTACATCACTTAACCTTTTCTCAACAGTATATGGACCATAATATCTAGCTTGTAATGGCCTGCCAGGAATGGGCAAAAGAGCAATCACCTTGTCTCCAGGGTCAAAATTTCTGTTCTGAGCATTTTCATCAAAATGCAACTTCATTTTGCTCTGAGCTGACTTAAGATTGGACCGAGCAACTTCCCAAGCTTTTGTCAATCTAGTTTTGAAGTCAGACACATACTGAAGTAAGTTCAAAGGACTGTCATTACTTGAAAGAAACTTCTCTTTCATAAGTTTTAAAGGTCCACGAACAGTGTGTCCGAAAACAAGTTCAAACGGACTGAACCCAAGAGACTCTTGTACTCTCTGACAGCAAATAATAGCAAATGTATGCCTTCATCCCAATCTTTTTCGGTGTCAAAACAGTAAGATCTGATCATGTTCTTCAAAGTTTGATGGAATCTTTCCAAAGCACCTTGACTTTCAGGATGATAAGCTGATGACTTGTATTGTTTAATGCCAAGTTCATGCATTACTTGCTGAAATGTTCCTGACATAAAATTGGAACCCTAATCTGATTGGACTGATTTTGGAAGACCTACAAGTGTGAAAAACTTTACAAGGGCCTTAACTATTGTTTTCGTCTTGATATTCCTGAGTGGAATTGCTTCAGGAAAACGTGTTGAAGCACACATTATAGTCAAGAGATATTGGCAACCTGATTTAGTCTTGGGTAACGGACCTACACAGTCAATGATAATCCTACTAAATGGTTCATCAAATGCAGGAATAGGCTGTAAATTAGCTTTTGGAATAGTCTGATTAGGTTTTCCTACCATTTGACAAGTGTGACAGGATTTGCAATGTTGGGAAACATCAGATTTTAATCCTGGCCAGTAGAAATGCTTGAGAATTTTTTGGTAAGTCTTATTTATCCCTAAATGACCTGACATGGGAGTTTCATGGGCCAAGTTTAAGATTTCAGGACGATAAGCCTTAGGAACCACAATTTGGTGATTTATGGTCCATTCGTCTTCCGCTGAAACATCAGGAGGACGCCATTTTCTCATTAAGATGTCATTTTTGACATAAAAACAAACAGGAACCTGAGAAATTTCATTTTCATCTAAAGCCCTTTCAAATAAAGGCGAGATTTCAGGATCACTGTGCTGTTCTTGACAAAGTTGTGACCTTGACATTTGGTCGTGACCTTGGTCAAAAATTGAAGGTGAAAGGTCATTGTCTGACCTTTGATTGTTGAAGTCAGTTTGACTTGAAGAAAGAGATTTTGAAATCTCATCATGAAAAGACTGACCTATAAAAGTGTCAGTTAAGTCAATATCCTGTATCCCATCATTCAATTTGACTTTTTTTGCCATAGCCCTTGTAACGGCACATGAAGGGTAAAGATCGGGAATTTCCTGCTCAATGGGATCAGGCAATTGATCCTCACAAGGTGTATTGGTCAAAAGTGGGTTTACCACAACCTTATCTCCGGCTAAGTCATTGCCTAATAGCAAGTGAACACCTTTAAAAGGTAAAGAAGGCCTAATACCTACAGCCACAGGACCAGAAACTAAGTCTGAAGACAAATAAATGTTATGGAGCGGTACATTAACAAATCCACACTCTACTCCCTGAATAAGGACACTTGTCCCAGTTGAAGTCTTCTCGGAAAAAGGCAGGGTATCTGCTAAAATAAGAGACTGAGAAGCTCCGGTATCTCGTAAGATTTTAATAGGGGTAGACTGGGCAGAATCACTAGTAAGTGACACAAAACCTTCTGATAAGAATGGTTCATAAATCTCCATAATACAATCAGTCGCAGACGTTTTGGCCAAAATAGGATTTTCATCCTGAATAATCGACTGTGGTTTTGACCTTAAAGAAGTAAGACCTGTTGGTCTAGAATTATTTTGATTTTGTCTCTCTTTTCTTCTTTTCAAAGTTTCACATTCAGAAATGACGTGACCGTCACCTTTACAATAATTGCAAAACAGCCGGGGTGAGTATGAGGATCTTTGACCTTTGTTTTCACTAGTATCTTTATTTTTAGGATTATGTGAAGGACTGGAACTATCAGCTGTTAGTCCAGCTTGTGGTTGTGGATTAGGTTGAGGAGAATTATTTCTCTGTTGAGGGTTAAATGGTTTTGACTGAGGTGTATTAGGTTTAAATTGAGGGTTAAAAGGTTTCTTGTAAGGCTTATTTACAAAAGACACCTTATGAGTCAAAGCATAATCATCAGCTAATCGTGCTGCTACATCTAAAGTTTCTACTTCCCTTTCGTCAAGAAAAGATTTGACATCAGAGTGTATGCATCGTTTGAACTCTTCAACAAGCATGAGCTGTCTTAATTTTGCATGATCAGACTTTACATCCTTTGAAGAACACCACCTATCAAATAATTGCTCCTTAGTTCTAGCAAATTCTACATGGGTTTGGTCATGTTCTTTCCTACAATTTCTGAATTTCTGCCTGTAAGCTTCAGGTACTAATTCATAAGCCTTAAGAATCAGATTTTTGACTGTGTCATAATCTGAACTTTGATCAAGTGGAAGCTGAGTGTAAATTTCTCGAGCTTTACCAATAACAACACTCTGTAGAAGCAAGGTCCAATGCTCTTTTGGCCATTTCAAATTTTCTGCTACCTTCTCAAAATGTAAAAAGTACTTATCTACCTCTTTTTCTTGAAATGGAGGAACGAGCCTGATATGCCTTGTAACATCAAATACTTTACTAGGATCAAAAGACACAGGAGGCATTGATTTACTGCTTAATTCAAGCTCTTTCATTTTTATCTCATAATGCATTTTCTCTTTTTCAAGTTCTACTCTTTCTAACATTTCTCTGTGTTTTTCCTTCTCTCGTTCTTCCATTTCCCTTTGCTTTGCCTTTTCCCTTTCTTCCATATCTATTTTTTCCTTTGCAAGCCTTTCTTCTAATGCTAACTTTTGTTTTTCAAGCTCTAACTTTTCTATTTGTATTCTTTCCTCCCTTTCAGCCTTATCTCTTGCAAGTTTTTCTTCCCTTTCTTCCTTATCTGCCCTTCTTTTTTCTTCAAATTCTAATCTTAATTTTTCTAGTTCAAGATGCCTTTTTAATTCTAACTCTTTCAACTGTATGTCGGTTTGTGAGACCTTAATTAGAGATGTAGCTGAGGGTTCAAAAAATTCCTCATCAACAAGAAACTGAATGATAACATTCTTAATTTCACGTTTTAACATAGATGTTTTGACATCAGGTATGCTATAATGACTAGCAATGTCTAAAAGATCACTCTTTTTGGCCAAGTTTAACAGCTCTTGAGAAGGCGCAGCAATGAAATCTTCAAGTTTGAATAACATGGTTGCTTTTTGCTGGTATGACAAACAATAAATATCTTTTCAAATTCAGAATAAAATAGGTGCACAAAATGTTCAATCCCGGCTCAGAGCCCCCAAAATCTGTTACGACCTAGCGTAACTAGACAGGTACAGCGAAAAACAACCAAGTAATTTAAACTTAACAATATTTAATCAAACAAATAAATGCTGCAAATACATAAAAACAAACAAACAGATAAGTAAATAAATAAATAAATAACTTACAAAGTTAATGTCAAATAAGTCCTTGTCCCTCAAATGTAAGTACACAATCCAGTAACCAGAATATGAGCACATGTATATTTTAATCCACACAAAACACTAGTGAAACAACCAAAATTATATACTTTAAATCACTTCAAATTTCTGAATACCTACGACTGAATTGGGACCTATATTTATACATCTAAGGAAATTCTCCAGGTTTCTAGAGAATGATATAATAAACTTTTCTCTAGAAAAGAAACGAACTAAACGAAAGTTCTTTTAAATTCTCCAAAGAGAATTTAGAATTCTCCAGAGAGAATTCAATGCCGCAACGACCATCAAGACTAAACGAGAGTCCACTAGACCCTTCGAGATCTCAGTATACATAGTCCAAATATATTTTTAACTTATGGTAAAAAAAACACACTCACTCCATTTTCATCTGGAATTATCCACAAAGTGCTCATAGAATTTTCTATACTTCTAAATTATATAACAGTGATAAAAATAATCAATGACATTCTTCTACAAAGTTCTAGATAATAAATTGTAGAAACATAAAAAGAAATATATATTAATTAATTGGGTTACTCCCCTTTGATTATATATATATAAATTATAAGTAATAGCTTTTAAAAGAATCAATATTATTGAATCAATTATATATAACAGTCTGCATCCCCTAAATCTGATAATGTGATTTTCTATTCGATAGTAGGGTCTATGACAAATTGGAAAATTATGCCATGACTGTGCCTTATCAAATATGAAGTGGAATAATAAAATGAGCTGGAAAGACCTGGCCCCGAGGTTATAAAACTTTTTTCAAGCTCAGCTCAGCTGAGCATGAAATTTCAACTGCTCATAAATGTTGAAATAGCCAAAATTAGTGGAAAATTCAGGTTCAAAACTAAAAAAAAACTAGTATTTTATCCTGCTCATAAATGTTAAAATGCCAACAATTGTTGGCATTTTAACATTTATGAGCAGGATAAATTTTAGTCTCAACTGAGCTGAGCATGGAAAAAGTTTTATAACCTCGGGCCCTGAACCTGATGCAAAAGTGGATTCAGAAGTGGATTTTAACTAATAAAATGTTTAAAAAAGTAATCATCCAAATCAAAAATGAACTAAATGTTGAAGCTTTTTCAGAATTTTCTTGGGGCTCTCTATTTTGTTGGATTGTTCATGGGATAGTTGGGCATGCAATTTTGTTTCCTAGTTCAGGGGATAGCGTGAGTCAACTCGGGGCTCTAATGTTTTATTCAAGGGATAGCATGAACGCAGTCCCCCCACACTAAGACTTTGTTAAGGGGATAGCACGAGTCAACTCGGTTTCAGGGGAAAGCACGAGTCAACTCGGGGCCCATCTCTAGTCAACTTGGGGTTCTAATGTTTATTATTATTCAGGGGATAGTGAGAACGCAGTCCCAGGGGTTAGTGCGAGTCAACTTGGGGCTCAGCTCTAGTCAACTCGGAGCTTGCCCTAGTTAACATTGGGCTCTAATGGTTTGATTGGTTCAGGGGATAGGGCGAACACAGTCCCCCACACCACAGGCGCTTGAAGTTATGGCCATAAATCATTAAAATATGCCCTAAAACAATAGTGTCTTCATAGCAATACCGTAGGTATTGCCAGGTATGCAAGTAAAACATGCCAAAATTGGAGGTTCTTTTGCGACCTTACCTGACGCTGTAGGGAGGTTTCCTTTGTTTTCCTGAAGAATCAGATCAAGAGCTTCTCGGAGGCATGGGTAACTTTTTCAAATCTGCTCGCTAGCAGACGTAGTTGGAACTAAAATTTTTGTCCAAATTTTCCTAGCCATTCGCTCAGTAAGTTCAGGTTTGGCTCCAGATTCCGCAGTGAATGAACACAGCTGCCAGATGTGGCTTAAATTTATTTACGTAGTAATCAAGGTAACCAAGAAAAAAATCTTTGCTCACTTCTTTATCATCTAAAATGCTATTCCAAAACACTTGTTTGCATTCAAATGCGCTTAAAACATGATTTCCACTTTTGTTTGTTGTTTTGAATACGTCAAACGTCACGCGCTACGTCGCTTGTCATACAAACTTGCCAATGTCACCGTACGCACTGTGACGACATGAAATGGTCAAAGGGAAGCCATACTGTCAATAAAAACAACACGACTGGACAAATATCATGAAAAACGTTTATAAAATGGACATTTTTAGGATTATCCATGACTTCTTTTGTTTGGACAGAGAAAAAAGTGTCAGGTAGGAGCTGATTGAACCCATTTTGATTTGCAATCGAACGTTTTAGGTTGCCGTGCAACCTTTGCTCCGACTCCAAGAACCTTGCCGGAAATGCCACTACGTAATGGCTCCTAACAGGTGGCTTGCACACCTGGCAATACTTCGTATTGCTATGTTGACACTTATTTGAAGCATTATTTTTTATGATTTATGGCCATAACTTCAAGCGCCTGTGCCCACACTAAGACATTGTTCAGGGGTTTGCGCGAGTCAACTTGGGGCTCTACCAGGGGATGGTCGGGGCTATCTATTCTATTAGATGATTTAGGGGATAGCGCAAACGCAGTCTCCCACACTAAGATATTTGTTCAGGGGTTACAATGAGGGGACAATTTCTGGGGCTATTTCATTTGATTATTCACAGGATAGCGCGAAGGCAGTCCCCCCACACAAAATAAATTGTTCAAGGCTTGGCCCGAGTTAACTTGGGGGCCCTATCAGAAGGTAGTTGGGGTTTATTTATTATATGGCAAGTGATGAAATATAGAGAAATATGTATTAAATATAACCAATATTTGAAAAAGTTATATTTTCACATGTGAAAATAATATTTGGGAATAAGCAATTACGATTTCACCGTTTCATTTCTAATTTATACATATCTAAATTTTATAATCTATGCTATTGTTGACGCAATGAACGTTCACACACAATAGCGACGTAATGACGTGACGCGTAATGACGTCATTTAAGATTTTGATGTCATATGTTTTAGCGCGCAACGTTACAATGACTACATGCAATTTAATAAAAAGAAAATTCAAGTTTTTGTTGTGAATATGACTTTTATTTCATCTCGTGAAGTGAAAAATTATATATTTCATTCGTGCCTTCGGCACTCATGAAATATAAAAATTTTTCACTTCACGAGATGAAATAAAACTCATATTCACTCCAAAAACTTGAATATCCTCTATATATTACTAGCGCGAACGCAGTCCCCCACACTAAGACATTGTTCAGGAGATAACGCGAGTCAACTCTGGGCTCTGTCAAGAGATAGTTAGGGCTCTGATATTAATTGTTTATTCAGGGGATAGCGCGAACGCAGTCCCCCACACTAAGAAATTGCGTACCCGAGTTACCCACATTTGGGGTAATCGCAGGCGTCAACCCAACCGAAGTGCAATGGAAGGGCCTCTTCCTGGGAGAACCGCCTTGCTGATCACGGTATCTCCTGTACCAGGTAAGTATGATTTGTACAGATTTACATCAACTTTTGTATCTCCAGCTTTATTATTACTGATTGGTGGATGAAGACTGAGGAAAAATCACTTCTTTGTCTACTTTTAAAGTTGTTCAATGTCTGATTTTCACCAAATTCTGAAATGTGGTAGACATTTATTAAGTGAATCTTCCTGCAAAATTTCAGTTCATTAGTTACCAAATCACTGAGAATTTCCACAAATTGTGCTAAAACTTCAGCTCAGCAACTATGAATGATCTTTCAGCATATAAATAGCACACAGTAGAGGTAGTTAACTATAAATAGATTGTCGTTATTGTACTATGTCCTTCAGGCTATCTGACATATCTGAGGTATTTAGCGGCTTAATTCAAATGTTTGATTATCTGATTATGACCAGTTATGTAGTGACAGCCAATGTATGATAGATCTCTATATATAAACCTGTCAGTTTTTGGCCCCAGTTTTCAAAGAAACTTCTAAGCTTGAGGTGCATGAAAAAAAAACAGCAATTTGCATAATTATGCTAAAACAAAGACGCAGATCAGCTGTGCACAGCTGATCAGCGTTTTTGTTTTCGCCACAGGATAGTACTATTCTTTTTCTTACATCCAAAGTATCAAGCTTCTAGCCATCTTCTGTGACTGTTCAGGCTGGTTTGTGTCAGACCTGGTTGGAAAACCCAACATGTTCATTTTCTCATGCACAGGCTCATTTCTTACTGTGCAGGTTGATCTGTTATCCATCTCCTTAGTTTAGCCAATCAGATTAAAACCTGGCCTCATGGGTATAAAACTGTTTTTCATGCCCAACTCAGCTGAGCATTAATTTTTAATAGGTCATATGAATGACGAAATAGCCCAAATAGATTGAAATTTTAGGTTTAGATTTTCAGAGCCTGTAATTTATCCTGCTAATAAAATTTGATGTTAAAATGCCTTATCAACAGGATAAATTTTTAGTCTCAGCTGAGCTGAGCATGAAAAAAGTTTTATAACTGTGGGGTCTTGGGGGGGGGGGGGGTATAGAAAGACCTTGGTCCAACTGACTTAGAGGAGACTGGCTACCATTTTAGCTTTTGATCAAGCATCAGGTATTCTTTCAAGGCTGTATGTTGTTGAAGAGATATGAAAAATTACTCTGTAGAAAAAGACATTACCTCATGGTTTCTCAGTGAATGTAGTAAATAAGGGTGGAAAAACAAATAAACAAGAAGAGGCAGAATAACTTAGAGCTAAATCTAATCGTTTGATAAAACCAATGAAGAGCGGAGCACAAACACCCTGCTGAAACAGAAAATTCACAATTAATTTATTGAATGCATTTACGACCTTTTATACAGAAATTGTCCAAAAATGTCTGGGTTTCTGAATATTTATTAGATTTAGGGCATTACTATCAAACTTATTTGCATATATTGGTATTAATTTTCCACTTGTCATTACTCATTATGTTCATCATCTTTCGAAGCCAGCATGACCAATCTTATATATGGATCAACTTATGGTCTCCCAAGATAAATGGTTGGTCTGCATTGTAAGGGCTTATAACAAGGTAACTCTAACTTTGTTTATAATAGTTAATGCATTGGCTGTTGTAAGGTTATCAAACTTATCAGTATTTGAATAAGCTACTTAACCATCGATCTGCCTTGAAGGCGTTCTGTGTTGACAGTCTATTTATAGTAAACAATGTCTTGTTTGTGCTATTTATATGCCCTAAAGATCACCATTAGTTGTCAGAGCTGAAGTTTTTGCATAATTTATGGTAATTCTCAGTGACTGGGTAACTGATGAAACTGAAATTTTGCAGGAAGATTCACTTAATAAATTTCTACCACATATCACAATTTGGTGAAAATCAGACATTGAACAACTTTAAAAGTAGACAAAGCAGTGATTTTTCCTTAGTCTGAATCCACCAGTCAGCAAAATTAAAGCTGGAGATATAAAAGCTGTTGTAAATGTGTACAAATCATACTTACCTGGTACAGGAGATACCGTGATCAGCAAGGCGGTTCTCCCAGGAAGAGGCCCTTCCATTGCACTTCGGTTGGGTTGACGCCTGCGATTACCCCAAATGTGGGTAACTCGGGTACGCAATTTCTTAGTGTGGGGGACTGCGTTCGCGCTATCCCCTGAATAATCAAATATGTTAGAACCCCTTGAAAATCCCGTGCTATGGCACTTACCCAGGCGTTGGCATGGGTGTCCGCATTGTTTAAATGTAAGTTTTGGGTTAAAGTTTTTAGGTCACCTGAGTCGTTAGGCTCACAAGGTGAGCTTATAGGATGGCCATGATCCGGCGTCCGTCCGTCCGTCCACAATTTCAAAGATCTTCTTCTCTGAAACCGCTTGGCCAACCATAGCCAAATTTTATATGAAGCATCTATAGGAAGGGGGAACCAATGTGTATATAAGAAATCCAGGTCACATGACCAAGATGGCCGCCATGCCCATATATGGTAAAAACCCTTCAAAAATCTTCTTCTCCAGAACCGGTGGACTGATTTCAACGAAACTTGGCATAAAGCATTAATGGCTCATGCACTACAATGTATATATAAATCATGACCCTGTGATGACCTTGACCTATTTTACGGCAAGGTCAACATAGATCGCCAATGCATTTGAATGGGGAACACTTTTAAAATGTCATTTAAAGTCATTTAAAGTGAAAGTCTTGCAGGAAATGGGCAGTAGGACTGAATATTAATGATTCTGAAAAAAACTGGACCCCAGGGGCTCATATGCCCCCACCCCGGGGCAATATACATGTACTATATTACCATAATATTCAAACAGCATCTCCTCTGAAACCGCTTGGCCAATCAAAGCCAAATTTTATGTGAAGCATCAATAGGAAAGGGTAACCAAGATGGCCGCAATTTCCATATATGGTAAAAACCCTTAAAAAATCTTCTCCAGAACCGGTGGATTGATTTCAAAGAAACTTGGCATGAAGCATCGATGGCTCAAGTACTACAATGTAGATATAAATCATGACCCTTGGATGACCTTGACCTTTTTTTATGGCAAGGTCAACATAGGTCGCCAATGCATTTGAATAGGGAAAACTTTTAAAATGTCATTTAAAGTGAAAGTCGTGCAGGAAATGGGCAGTAGGACTGAATATTAATGATTCTGAAAAAAAATTGGACCCCAGGGGCTCATCTGCCCCCACCCCCGGGCAATATACATGTATATTACCATAATATTCAAACATCTCCTCTGAAACCACTTGGCGAATCAAAGCCAAATTTTATGTGAAGCATCTATGGAATGGGGTAATTAATGTTTATATAAATTACCTAGTTCACATATATAAATTACCTAGTTCACATGACCAAGATGGCTGCCATGCCCATATATGGTAAAAACCCTTCAAAAATCTTCTTCTCCGAATCGGGTGGACCAATTTCAAAGAAACTTGGCATGAAGCACCAATGGCTGAAGTACTACAATGTATATATAAATCATGACCCTGTGGTGACCTTGACCTATTTTACGACAAGGTCAACATAAGTCGCCAATGCATTGGAATGGGGAAAACTTTTAAAAAGTCATTTAATGTATATATAAATCATGACCCTGTGGTGACCTTGACCTATTTTACGACAAGGTCAACATAAGTCGCCAATGCATTGGAATAGGGAAAACTTTTAAAAAGTCATTTGAGGTGAAAATCTTGCAGGAAATGGGTAGTAGGACTAAATATTAATGATTCTGAAAAAAAAATTGGACCTAAGGGCTCATATGCCCATACCCCGGGGAAATATACATGTATATTACCATAATATTCAAACATCTTCTACTCTAGACTGAAACCATTTGGCCAATTGAAGCCAAATTTTATGTGAAGCATCTATAGGATGGGGGAACCAATGTATAGATTAATAATCTAGGTCACATGACCAAGAGGGCCGCCATGCCCATATATGGTAAAAACCCTTCTTCTCTGAAACCAATAGATTGATTTCAATGAAACATGGCGTGAAGCATCCATGGCTAAAGTACTACAATGCATATATGAGTCATGACCCTGTGATGACGTTGACCAAGTTTATGGCAAGGTCAACATGGGTTGCCCATGCATTTGAATGGGAAAAACTGTTAAAATGTCATTTGAAGGAAAAAGCCAGCAAGAAATTGGCAAATGGACAGAATATTGATTAACCTGAAAAAAGAAAACGGCCCAAGGGCTTCATCTGCCCCATGCACTGGGGTAAAATGCCATAATATTCAAACATGTTTATTGGTTTATGCAGCAGACTCAGGTGAGCGTTTACAGGACCATTGGTCCTCTGGTCTTAGCATATCTCTTGAATATGTTGATGGATCAAATTGATACTTTGTACTATGTTGGTTGATAGTAGTCTCAAGTTTTATGCTGTACCATCACAACTAGCCTACATGACCTTAAGGTCAAGGTCACAGACTTACAAATTTAAGCTTTTGATTGAAGTTTTTGTAAGTCTATATCTCTTAAATAAATAGATGGATCAAGTTGATGTCTTGCATATTGGTCTGAAGTATTATGCTGTACCATCATGACCCACCTAAGTGGCCTTGGGGTGAAGGTCACAGACTGTTATTTTATGTTAAAAGTGTTTAGAACTTTATATTGCTTGAACATAGAGATGAATCTAAAGTCTAAAAACTTGCCTCTGATAATGGTTTTTCGCAGAAAATTTTTGTATGGGGGACGACAGAAAATTTATTCTAATGTCAAAATCTTGATCTTAGTTTGCCCTAAATAAGACCTGCAAAAATTTGAAACTCTGTGAACAAATAAAGTTTTTATGGCCAAAATGAATTTTGAATAGGGATTTTGCATTGGCAAAGGAGATAATCGATGATTGTGAAAATGTATATTTTTCGAGAATTTTTACCTGATCATGAAGATTTTGTCTCAGGCATGTCATTTGTGTCAATTTATAATGATTTTGTGCAATCATGATTGAATAAGGAGAATTTAAAAATTTTGTGGGAAAATATTTACCTCCCTTCCATGAGATTTTTGTACAGGAAATCGATCCCTATTCAAAAATGATTTTGGCCAGAACTTTTTTATTTGTCAACCGATTTTCAAAATTTTTGCTGCTTATTTTGCGACTAACTAGATGCTTAATTTTGCCAAGAAAATATTTCTTCCACATTTGAACAATTGTAAAATATCTGCGAAAAACCAGAATCACACATTACGAAACAGACTTTAGTTTATACTTTGCCTGCTTTGAGAACTTATTCTTAAATTTTATGCTGTACCATCCAGACCCACCCGAGTGACCTTGAGGTCAAGGCCACAGACTTAAAAATTTTATGTTTTTAAGTTTTTGGTTCAAGTTATACACTGAGGAGCTAAACGCAAAGGTTGACATTCAAATGTTTTGCATATTTATTGTGGTTTGATTTCAATGAAATTTGACACAAATTCACATTGATATGTCCGCCAACTATGTGGTAAATTTCGTATCAATGTAATTAGTAATTTGAGATGGGAATACTTTTGATTTGTTTGTTTGTCGACAGCCATGGTCATGTCAGGATGTTGCCTCCCTTTTATGGGACTTCTACCCAAAATTAAGATGTCAATGACATGCAAAATTTTCAATATGCTTACACAATTAAATTAAAGCTACCAACTGAGACAGCAGTGGGGAGTAGACAGTATAATATATGATGTACTTTATGGATTTTCTAATAAAGATATTGTATCTTGTATATCGGATAAAGTTTACAACATACATATAGAGCTGTCCAGCTAGCATCGACTGAAACCAAAAGTTACAAGTACAGTGGCGAGGTAGATAGAACAAACAGAAAATGAAGATAAATCATAACAGAACCGTCAAGAATTCTATATTTTATAAAAGTATACAATATATAGTCTTGTAAATTTTAAAACTTGTCCCTGCATATTTGTGATGTTTGGGGGAAAAATTAACTCATTTAAGCCTGGCGTACCTTTTATGGGACATAGGCAAACAGAATAGCCCCAGATGTGACGCCCAGAACGCGGCGTCCCATCTGGGGCTATTCTGTTTGCTTGGAGAATTTTCATAGGAAAATGGAATAAGATTTAAAAATCACTCCTGACGCCCCTTAAATTGAAAGTGGACTCAGCCTAATGGTAATGATGGGAAAATTCATTCGTCAAATATGGGTTAGAAAAGGAAGGGATTAGACTAATGTTGATAGTTGTTCGGGGAATAAAAAGGAAGGGATTAGACTAATGTTGATAGTCGGGGAATTTTCGGGGGGAAAAAAAAAGAAGGGATTAGACTAATGTTGATAGTCGGGGTATTTTCGAATTGATAACCAACTACCTCCGGTCCAATCATACTGTAATGTAGTTATTTACACCTATATAAATACAACAGTTTGCTCAATGTTGTAGCATAGAGTTGAGAATTTGAATCTGATTGTTTTCTGTAACATATAACTTGTATGCTTTCATTGTCTGGGGATGTAGAAATGTTAATAAGAATTAATAAAATTTTTGTTTGAGATTTTATGCTTTCAGCCATGTCTTATGTTCTCTTCTGGCTAGTCTATTTTCAATTGTGACTTATTTATAGAATATTGTAGTTACTTGCCTTAGGTACACAAGTATTAGCTTTTGCATTTGGCTGTGGCCGTTTGTACCACAGCAGAGGTAACAACAGGCCAAGTGATAAGACTGTTATAAAATGAACAGTGTTATAATTAGGTTATTGACAAAAGACATACAGCAAAATAATCATTTTGGGAGCCATGACATGGCTATGTTATATTGAAAACAGCACCATAGTGAGCAGCATTATAATGAGGTTGAACTGTAAATGGATTGTTTGTTAGTTTGTTCCGTGTTAGGATAGTCACTTATTCTAGCCACACTTCCTGGGGAAGTACCAGTCCTTAGTTCGCACATTCCCACAGTAACTGAAAGATACCATTCTTGAATGAGCAGAAGAAGGATAGCCATAGAAATTCTCCCAACCAAATTTTCTCAAAAGAAATGTGCCGGTTATGGGTGTTGAACTCATGTCCACTTCATTTAAGACTGACCATTCAGACTGACCAGGCTGTCTGCTTTGTGAAATGATGTTCAAAAAATATGCATCTTTTACGCATGACTTTGCAGCCAGATTTATGTCTGACCTGATGGGAAAATACAGCTTTGGTCATGACTTATTTTCAGGAAAGAATAAAGATGAATCAGCCCCAAAGAAGCGTAAGACTGGATCATCAGCAGGCTGCCCCTATTACAAACAGGATCCTATTGAAGATTTTAGGGATCAGTCCCTGATTGAGGTCAAGGACATTGAACAGCTGATTGGTCTGGGGAGACAACTCAAGGCCTGCCCCTACTATGGTACCCGGCTTGCCATACCTGATGCTGAGGTTGGAGTTATATGCCCCTTTTTGTGAAAATGACTTTTAACTTGTTTTCAAATTAACTTGTTTTCAAATTAGAAAAAAACAAAAAAAAACAAAAAACATTCAATGAAATCAATGTATGAAACAGAGATTTTCTGACCTATCAGTGCTACCATTTTATCAGCTTGTTAGCAATTTTATAACAGTCCTTCAGCAACCTATGGAAACGGTGTATTAGAAAAACGGTGAATCAACGGGGGTTAATCGGAAAAATGTGAACCATCGGGCGAGGTGTCGGTGACACATCGGGATTTGCACTAGATAAAAGGTATGTTGTTTGTTTACTTCTATTTTGAAGCGAAAGCTAAAAATACTGCAGTAAATAAAAACAAATCGAACACTTGCAGGAGCTGTAAGGGTCTTTGATGCAGCCCCGGAAACCCTAAAATTGTTGAAAATGTATTTTGTTTAATCGCCACAGTGCGCCCCATTTTACTACTCAAACATTTCAGTTGACTTTCGGTTGTATTTTTTGTTTATTTTTTATGCTTACATCGAATTACGAATGTAAACAACCTTAATTCAGATTGGTGAATATAGAATTAAAGTAAGCTCCTGATTATCAACCTTCAGAAAATTTGTAAAAAAGACTGGGAAAATCGAGATTCAGCCGGGTGATTGATTATTTGGTGAGTCTCCGGGCAAGTTGTGTGTGTCGCCGGGGAGCAACCAAATTTTGATGGAATAAAACTTTATTTTCTTCATTCTAGACAGTACATGATTGTTGTTTTTTAACTTTTAGTTTGAGTGGGATCATATCTATCCCAATTACGGATGCTATAAACACACGTTAATCACCGGCAGTGATGAGAACTCGGACGTTCCTCGTCCGCAGCGTCCGTCATATCGCACTGTTCGCATAAATATAGTTGTTTTTTTTTTTCGCTGGTTAAATGAAGCTGAAGCAAATGAAAACGTGTAAGAAATAATTGGAAAAGATACTGTCTCCAATTCTTAAATTTCTTCCGTTGCCGATTTGAAGACTGGGAAAATTATAACAGTAAACGCAGGTCCAATCTTTGGAAATAACATGGAACAGTATCTATTGGGATAGCTTCTTTCCTAAAATTATCAGGGCCTGAAATGCCCCCTCTGATGTCTACCGCTGAGGTGCCAGATGATTGCTTAACGTTTCTTGTGAGATCTAGGGACAAAGATACCAGTCACAGCCCCCGCTAGTAGAGCGCGGTAGCTGAAGCGGTAGAGCGTCGGACTGTCACTCTGGAGCGAGAGGTCCTGGGTTCGATCCCCACGAGCGCCGTGTAGGGTTTGAGCCCCGCACGGGTCACATGTGGGACAAGTCAAGTTCTGCTTGCAGGTGTGTCAGGTGCTTTTTCCTGGAGTACTCCTATTTTTGCCCCACCTACTGATTTGTTAATGAGTGAAATAACTGGCTTTTAAGGCACGTAAAACTTAATCAATAATAATAATAATAATAATAATAATAATAATAATAATAATAATAAATAAATAATAATAACAAGCAACTGGCCTTGTAAATCAGGGGTCGTGTGTTCGATCCCGGGCTTCTCCAGTCTTTCGGATGAGACTTTAAACCGAGGCCCCTCCTCCATATGACCTGACAGCTGTTGAGTGGGAAGTAAAACACCAATCAAACAAAGAAACAAACTAATATTTCCGAAAATATTTCCAGATGTCGTTCGCAGTTAACGGACGGCTCATCGGAACTAAAATTGCAATTTCGTGATGACGCTATGTAATTGCTCAAAATATTACTGGACTTTACAAAATTACTACAGTTGTTGAGTTTAAAATGAATATATATACATGTACATATTTTAAACAACAAACGGTAATCCGTTTGGGAACGATTTTCACACAAGTGTGTCTGGCACTGGCAATGATTCAGGTAAACGCTAGCGTTTTACACTTGTCGGTCTAGCACTTTAATTTCCCAACAAGAAAGGGTCGAAGATGATGCGGAATATGAAATTACCGGGTCGAAGATGACACGGAATATGAAATTACCTTGATCAAAAATAGCTCTAGAGTGTTTATAATCGGAAATTAATGCAAAAAGTTTTGATTGCCCGATGACTCACAAAATTCGCCCCGTTGTCTCACACAACTTGCCCGATGCCTCACATTATGTAAATGCACCTAGCATTAAATCCCTTTGCAATGCTTGGCGAGATTTTATTTTTTGTGGGAATTTTCCAGTATACTATTATTCATTTGCAAATACCAACGTGACCTTCTTGGTCCATTTCTTTTACTAGAAAATCAAACGAAAATGTGTTTTCGTGACCTTGAAAGGCATGCCCTCTAAAATGGGGCGCACAATCACGCGTTTCTTGGAATATTTATTTACAAACTGTTTACATAATAAAGAACAATAATGATTTCTACAGCTCCTGCAGCAAACAGAATTTTGACATACAACGTCACCCAGCCATGTCGGAACAAAACAAAAAGAAAATTAAAACTACGTACCGTGTCGCCATTGTAAATCCCGATGTGTCACCGACACCTCGCCCGATGGTTCACATTTTTCCGATTAACCCCCGTTGATTCACCGTTTTTCTAATACACCGTTTCCATAGGTTGTTCAGGGTCTATACTATTTGCTCATATCTAACTTTCTTTTAAAAAAAATAACAAAGCATCTTTTTCATTCCTTATTAGCTATTTCCAGAAATTTTTATCTTTTCACTTTATTTTATACAGATTGTAGCACTTCCATACAACACATTATTACACCAGTCTACACGCGAGGCCAGTGGGATACAGCTAAAGGACAATATTATTGTTATTGACGAGGCTCATAATCTGCTAGAGACAATCAACAATGTACATAGTGTGGAGGTTACTGGAGCTCAGGTATAAGAGACAAGATCTGTGGGTATATCCACTGGCACAATGGTACTAAATGTCTGTTTCTCAATCCTGAAGATGCACACTCTATACAAAGATTCTGCAATACATGTCAGTTGATGGTGGAAAGATAGCCACTGAATACTGGATTTTAAGCTAAGTTTGCCTGTCCAGGAAAAGTGTGTTAAGATAATGTAAAACCATTGTGACCCTAGCTGTTTACCATTGATGTTGATGGAGGAATCAAACAATTGAGGGGTTTGGAGTCCTCTCCTGTCACGGTGACTTGAGTTGCATTTTTGAGATATGTTACTTCTCATAGTATCCAGATACCCAGAAAGAGGTGGTTTGATCTTTACTTCACCAAACAAATTTACTTGGATGTTAAACGTCATCTCTAACAAAACATACACTGTATGAAGATTAAGTCCAGCCATTTTCCCCAAAGGCCTTTGTGATGATTGAAATTTAATGTTTACTCATTTTATTTCAGCTTGTACGAGCCCACTGTCAACTGAGTCAATACGAGAGTCGCTACAGGTCAAGGTTGAAGGCCCAGAATCTGATGTATATCAAGCAGATCCTCTTTATACTGGCCAACCTTACCAAGCATCTGGGAGGTGTGTTTCTTCTCTGCTTTTGTTTCATACAAATTGTGATCTTTGGGGTTTTAAACTAAACCTGGAAGTTTGATGATCAGTTACAAATAATTTTTGTCAATTTATCATAAAATCTCACCAGAAGGGTCTTGTTTCATATGACTAGCAACAACTTTCATGTTAATGTAAAAAAGAACAAAAATGATAAGAACCGTGGATCCAAGTTATAACATAACACCACCTTAATTTAGAAATTGTAGAAAGAAAACCTTGTGTATTAAAAATTCTGGAATGCTTATTTTTCCAAACAATAACTCTCTGTAGCTACAGGAAAACTGATCTGGGTCTACAATGATTTTCCAGCATTATTGCCTATATCATTTGCAACATTATGATATGAGCCGCCCCATGGGAAAACCAACAATCTGCATAGGCGAAAACAAAGGCGCAGATCAGCTTCGCGGTAACCGCGAAGCTGATCAGCGCCTTTGTTTTCGCTTCTCGGATAGTACAATTCCTCTTCTACTTAAATCCGAAATTTCAAGCTTCTAGCTCTTTTCTGTGCTTGTACAGGTCGGTTTGCGTCAGACCTGTTCGGAAACCACATTGTTGGTTTTCCCACGAGGTGGCTCATATTATATGTTACAGGTAAAATTGACCAGCCAGCAGATAAACAGACTGTCAGTGCAGCAGGTAAGATTGACCACACTGTCTAAATCTGGCAGTTTGATCTATAAATTAAAAATTCCTTTCACCACATGGGAAAGGTTGTGAACACTTCCCCACTGAGCTATAATCAAAATATTTGTGATAACATTGATTTTAGCTGTCTATCATTGTAGCTGTCGATCAATACCTGTTGATTTACCTGAGGCCGTACAAGGAAAGATAACAAAAATTAGAAGTGTGTATAGAGGGGAAGTAAACAGTGTCGGTGAAGAAGTAAATGATAAACATGAAAAGCTGACAAATTCTTCATTTTACTTAATTACTAAAAATCGGTTGTCTTTCAGGACAAAGTAAAAAATGTGATAGGGAAAATTAATATTAAGGTCTCAATATCAACTTGTAACAGATGAAACCATGGTTTCTACTGCTTAAATTATTGGGTTAATCTTGGCTTCACCGAGTTTAAAGCACACCATACTGTAATAATAACTTATGAAGTATAATTGGTTTAGAAATCAAGCAGCACTATCGCTTCTCGGCCTTTTGGCTAAGATCAAAGTGTAGTATCTGTTCTTATCAGCTTAATATCTGATACGTCCCCCATTGGGGGACTTCGATATTAAACTGATTTTTGGAACTAGGTGAGATGTCAGGGGCTTGCTCCGCTCTCGCCACGGGTTGGCCCGGTATTGCAGTACCTCCGGGATCGGCCCACTCCCCCCAGGGGGAGAAACAATCAAATAAAGAAGAAATCTTAAAACCTTCTGCAGACAAGTTTTGTGTCGGTTTGCATTTACATTACGAAAACTTGCCCATGCATCATACATAGATTTTTTTAGCTGAAAAAAATTGAAATAAATATAAGAACAATTTTGATATTTTTCTTATTTTGGCTCAAAACACTGATTGTGGATACATTTTAGAGCCCCCTCGCTGAGGCGGTTCTAACGAGTACCTGCAATCTCTGTTTTGGAGCAAAAATAAGAAAAAATAGGTATACATGTACCACTGCATACCTCCATTTTACTACATAAAAGTAGGGTTAAACAGGGTTTATATTGCAGGGACATGTTTTCCTGAGGATTCTACAGAGGACCCAAATTCTTTTTATCAAAAAATAAGAAGAACAAATCAAATTTTGCATCTGAAAGCTGTTATTAACATCTCAAAAGCACATTATATAGATGTTGGAACAAAAATGATTTAGAACTTAGAAGATCATTGACTACTTTTGCCTTTCCAAGACATTCAAGTGTATTATTTTGTTGTTGTTTTTTTTTCCTGTCAGCCGGGAAGTTGATGACAATCAATGACTTCCTATTCAGTACCCAGCTGGACAATGTCAACATGTTTAAGGTGGTGAGGTACTGCCAGAGAAGCCAAATATCTAAAAAGGTAACTACAGAACTACATGGGCAGTGCTAGTGATTAATGAAGAATTTTGTTGCCAGAATGCATATTAAATCCAGTGATTTTATGAGCATTTACATACACACACAAGAACTATCACATTAGTCAAATTTTTCATGATAGAAAAGACCCCGAAATGATGTCAGAAATTAAAAAAAAAAAAAATGAAACAAAAGCTTGTAGGATCCTATATAAAAAAATTAAACAAAAGCTTGTAGGATCCTGTCTCCACCAAAACAATTTGTACTGGTATTCACTGTTTCACTGTATACACATTTTGTTTTCAGTTACATGGTTTTGTAGAGAAATATCAACCCGGTTTTGTCAAGACTGGTGAGTTTAGGGGCATAATAATCACAGGTCACGGTTCATCTCATATAACCCGATAGGTGGTCCAGTTGCAATAGAATAATCTATTCCTTGCAAGTAGCTTATGAGGGGAGAGCTATCACCTCAAATTTCAGCTCAGCTCCGCAACTGCTGTACCATTGGAAGATTTTTATCAAACGCATGGAATCCTTAGCTATTATTTGAATAAACATTTCTAAGGGGCAGGGGTGCCTAACATTAAATGATCTTATCAGGCTTATCAGCTAGTTTAGCAGGTTGTTATTACAAGAAATGGCTGTGTCCTTAGAAAAACCACCTCCATTCACACACACACAAAAAAAAAAAAAAAAAAAAAAAAAAAAAAAAAAAAAAAAAAAAAAAAAAAAAATAAGAGACATAATCATTTAAATGTGGAGTCAGAATCATTTAAGACAGCACACATTTTGAAACAATATTGCATAGACTACAGCTTAACAGAATTGCACATGAAATCAAAATAATTTATTTTGGCTGATCAAGAGCTACTTGCCAATTGGAATTGTTTTGCAGCTGTTGATAAAAATCAAGGTTAAACTACCAGCAAGAATACATTAATGACTGTTTAGATAAACATTAGCTGCTCAAATATCTCTGAAACTCCTTAAGATTTCCAGCCAATCAGATTACAGATCTTCCATTCAGCGGATCCACGCTGAAATTTAGAGGTATATAGGAAGCTGGATGCTCTTGTCATGAGCTCTTGTCCTTGCCAATGTCTACTTATATATTCTGCTATTATGCTATAACCAAGTAAAGCCAAGCAATATCGGGCCTGATTAGATTCAATCTATTGATAATGCTTTGCTAGTAATTCTGAAAAGAACTGTTTCTTTGAAGTTTACCTAGACATCAGTGTAAACATTGGTGGCTGTGCACCTGTCCCCCACTCTGATCAAAAAGCATATTAAGAGGATTGTAGATAATTTCTCAAGTAAACATACAGCAGCAAACTCAAGAGTGTGGTGACCTGGTGATAGAACATCAGAGAGAGGTCCTGGGTTCAATTCCTACTCAAGTGGTGGCACCGTGTTGTGACATTACGAAAACTTGCCCATGCAATAAACAGAGATTTTTGGAGCTTTAAAAATCGATAATTTCATCAGAAAAAAATTGATATTTTTCGTATTTTTGCTCAAAACATAGATTGTGGGTACATGTTAGAACCCCCTCGCCGAGGCGGTTCTAACGAGTACCCACAATCTATGTTTTGGAGCAAAAATAAGAAAATTAGGTATACCCCCGCATACCCCAGTTTTGCTATATAAAAGTGGGGTTTGAGGGGGTATTCATTGCACGAACTTGTTTTCCTAATGACTTTGTGCAAGATACATAAACTCCCCCCGAGTACTGGTTGATACTCTGGAAGTGATAGCTTCATCCTGACATGACTGAAAATTGTTGACTGGGATGTTAAATCTCAATACAAACAAATGTTAAACCTCAATGCAAACAAACAAAGCAACAAACAAACACATAAATCATTTGTGATTTTAATATGAAAGAAAAGTTGTTAATTTTCAGAGGTAAAAAGTAAAGAAGAGTCAGGTCATTCCAGTGTGTCCAACTTCCTGAAGTCTATCACAGGAAAGGGAGATAATTCTGCAACTCCAGGTGAGCTGTTAAACATGGTGTCACAGTAAAGTGATTATTTTCCCTAACTGTTAAAAGAATTACATGTATATCGTTGTGTAGTATAGATCTCTGGTTTGTTCGCTCCTAGTAAAACCACCCTATATACCCATGATGGAATCATATTTCATACAGCGCAAAATGATGCAAACATCATGCTACATGTACATGATAAAATAGAGTGTGATAATTAGAAGCCAGATTGATTGGGCAACAAAATACAACGAAGAGTTCATTGCTCGCTCTAGGTGTTGCCCAATCATTCTGAAGATGCATACACACAATACCTAAAGTAGTAAATTGGTAAGAAAACAGGTTTAATACTAGGTAATTTTCGGAAAAAAGTTAACAGTTGAAATGTTTACATTAATATAGAAATACATGAATTGTTTCAGTTTCTCAAGTCCACCCAGCACAAGAAGATCGCCAGGTTGTTCTGAGTTCACCCTTGATGCACATTGAAGGTTTCTTACTGGCTCTGACAAACGCTGACAAAGATGGGAGAATAGTTATCAATAAACAGAGTAAGGTCACACCATAGTCCAGCCTAGCCTGGCTATAGTCCACCCTAGCACTCCACTCCAGCTTTCTGAACAGGCTTTTCACTTATAGGCCAGAACTTTGGCCATTACATTGTCCACTCTAGTACTCTACAATAAGGTTTACTGACAATCCAGAGAAATTCCTAAAAGTGAATTAAGAAAGGGCAGCTACTGAGGTTTTACTGTGAAAATTCTTAAAATCAAATTTGCTTTTCATTTGTGCACACCACACAGTTGTGACTTACTGAGCTCAAGCATTTCTATTTCCAGACTTGTTCAGTCAGTGCAGTGTGAAGTTCTTGTTGTTGAATCCTGCCGTCCATTTCTCCGATGTCGTCAAGGAAGCCAGAGCCGTCATAGTAGCAGGGGGAACTATGCAACCGGTAAGGTTTTAGCCATGTTGTTAGAAGTTCATGTAAGAAAGAAGGCACAGAGATTGTACAATTAAATTTAAAATCCCAACTCAGACTTATCAGGTAGGAGAGGAAGTACAGTACCAAACAACACAAAAAACGCATGAAGAGCAAGATGACTAGCTCTTTTCCAGCAAGGTAGCCATCTGGCTAGCATCAACCAAAAACAAAAGTGGCTAATGCCAGAATAAACAAAATGTAGATAGATCTGAATCTGATCACAGCAGAACCTCCTTGGAACAGAGTTCCCCTGAAATATTTTACAACTTAAGAAATTTTTATTTCTCTCAGTCTAATTACATAATGAGGCAGACTTCCTGCTGTTCATGCTCACACTGCACATACCCTATCTAAGTGCTGATTGATACTTCATTACTTGATATTGTTGATAGGGAAATAATTGACATAATTAAGAGCTGAAGCTAAGGAAAACTTTTTCCCCTCTCTGGTTTGGACACTTCAGTATTTAATCTGGATTGACAAACTGTAGAGATTAGATTATAGTTACTACTTACTACTACTGGTATAGTAGGTATAGAATTTTATGAATGAAATAGTGAGAAACAACCATGGGAAAAGACCTTGTTATCAGCTATTTATAAACCTGTACTGGCTATTTATATCCACCGTTTTTGTAAGCTGAACATGGGTACTAAACTTTTAACACAAATTCTGCAATATCTCTTTAGAAATTGGCACAATTTTAACAGAATTTTCACCAGAAGATTTGATTGATAAATATCTGACATGGTGGTTTATTCTAGCAAAATTGTATGTTGAAACATCATTGAAATTAAAGAAAATAATGAGAATTTCTTCACAGTAAGTTCACCAATCAGTAAAAATAAAGCTGGAGATATAAAGTTTGATGTAAATGTATACAAATCATACTTACCTGGTACAGGAGATACCGTGATCAGCAAGGCGGTTCTCCCAGGAAGAGGCCCTTCCATTGCACTTCGGTTGGGTTGACGCCTGCGATTACCCCAAATGTGGGTAACTCGGGTACGCAATTTCTTAGTGTGGGGGACTGCGTTCGCGCTATCCCCTGAATAATAAAAATAATTTAGAGATCCCTAAGTTGACTCCAGCTGAGCCCCGAGTTATCTCCTGAACAATGTCTTAGTGTAGGGGACTGCTTTTGCGCTATCCCCTGAATAAACAATGGACATAGAATTCCCTTAGTTGACTAGAGCATAGCCCCAAGTTGACTCTCACTTGAGCCCCGAGTTGACTCTCACCTGACTCTCACTAACCTCTGAACAATGTCTTCGTGTTGGGGACTGCGTTTGCGCTATCTCCGCTATCTCCTGAATATTCAATTAATAAATGAATCTTGCATGGGGATATCTAGTTGGGGATATCTAGTCGTGAACAAGCAAATAAAATAGAGCCCCCTGAACAATCTAATAAGTGATGGACTTTAAAATCCCTGTAAGTATTAATAGTAAAAAACTATCCCATGACCAAAAGTGAAAGGGTTTATCATGCTAGGATTAGTAAACTGATGAAACGGCAAGGTTCTACTGAGGCATTTCATTAGTTTACGATCCCAGCATGATTAACCAGTTTATTTTTGGTCATTGGGTTGCAACTTGATAATGCAACGATACAGATAAATTTCCGAAAAAAAAAAACCTCATCTGACGTAAGGAGTTTTCTGCCACTTTGTTTATTTACTCTACAGCTCAATAATCACTCCGCAGAAGGACTCCATGATATTTTACTTTCATCTATGTAACGCTTCATATCCATGACGGAGAATGATGTCACAAAATGTTAGTAAAATTGACGTCACTGGCGCACCTCTTCGTGGTGTGAAGCAAAAAAAAAAACAACACAGTCTTCATTTAATCTGTAGAGGTGGCCTTGTTAAATCAGTAGCTAATAAAGGCAATTTTTATGAAACCCTTTTATTAGGCTGATATTTAGAGTTGTGTTACAAATGGACATATCTTCTAAATAAAAATTAAACTGAGATCCTTCAAGAGCAGTGAACATATTAATGAGAAAGGGGATGGGCCATACCATGGTTTCGGCTACTTAAGCTCTTTCCTATAGATTTGGCAACATGAAGCCAAAGATTATGACTGTAATTTGCATCTTTCAAAAGGGTAGTCGATACAAAGACTAGTAAAATCCAAATGGGGTCAAATATTTAAACGTTGGTTAGAAAATGACTCTAAACCGATAATAAGTTTCTGATTTCTCAGAATACCCCCGCTGATCTCAAAGGATCAAAAGGAAAATATAAAGTGTGTTTCCTAGTGTCTGATAACGCCTACTGGCGTATACTTTGCAACTGTTTGAATGTATATGAAACATTTTCTTGGCACAGTTGAGCATTTAGTTTGTCGCAAAATGTGCAAGAAAACCTTTTTAAAATCGCTTAACAATAATAAAACGGACTCCGAATCGAGAGGTCCTGGGTTTGATCCCCACAGGTGTCATGGTGTTGTGTCCTTGAGCAAGACACATTAACTCCCTACAGTAACCCAGGAAGCGTTGGCTCCGTCCCGACATGACTGAAAAGTTGTTGACTGGGACGTTAAGCCTCAACAAACAAACAAACAAACAAATAAAAATGTTCGGGTGAAAAATGTTTTTGAATTTTAGTATTTTTTAGTCACTGTCCATGCATATAAATTCTAGTTGTTAATATGGGCTGTGATATACTGTAGCACATTGAGGATGTCATGGCATCCTGATAATGGTTAAACGTCCCTTAAAGATTACGTCCCTACTTGACCCTAGCTGTTGATTGGGATATGAAGTAACAAACCAAGCAAACAAATCCTGGATAAATTGAGGGAGGTAAACAATATTGAACAAACATTATTTTGAGAAATGAAAGTATGGTAGCATGGATTATGCCTCTTGCAATAAAACACTTGTCCAAGCTCTTATTCTTAATAGTGCATAAATTGAGGTCACTGAGAGACCTGTCGTTATCTGTTTGACCAGTTCCCACTCAAAACCTACAGAAAAGACTACACATTTTTTATTCAGTTTTACGTCCCTTTCAAGATTATTGCAGCTCATATGAGATGGGCCAATCAGTAGGTGGGGCGAAAACGGGAGAACCCCAAGAAAAAACACCTGGCACACCGGCAAGCAGAATTTGGCTTGTTTTACATGTGCAGCGTGTAGGGCTCAAACCCACACCAGACACAGCGGTGAGATGATCGAATGGTTAAGCATGGTAATGAAATCAGCAGTCTTAACCACTTGGTCATGGGGGCCGCCCTACAGACAATTATAGCCAAGACTTAAAATCTCTTTCATGATTCCCTATCTTGTGTACATACCAAGTTATGCTTTTATATCATATTGTTCTCTCGTTTTATTATTTTGCCAGGTTTCAGAATTTAAAGACCAACTATTCCATGGAGCAGGAGTGAAACCAGACAGAATTTTAGAATATTCTTGTGGTAAGTCCTTCAATAATACCCTAAGAAAGCAAATGATTACAAACTCTTAGTTTTAATACTTTCATTACGAAAACTTGCCCATGCAATAAACGGAGATTTTTTGAGCTTTAAAAATTGAAAAATTTCAGCTGAAAAATTTTGAAATTTTTCTTAATTTTGCTCAAAACATAGATTGTGGGTACACGTTAGAACCGCCTCGGCGAGGCGGTTCTAACGAGTACCCACAATCTATGTTTTGGAGCAAAAATAAGAAAAATAGGTATACCCCCGCAAACCCCAGTTTTACTATATAAAAGTGGGGTTTACGGGGGTATTCATTGGCACGGACATGTTTTCCTGATGTGAAGTTTCCTGTTCTGGTGAGTCAGAATAATCTTGGGGAGCATTACGAAAACACGCCCATGTAAAACACTGATTTTTCCTATATTGTAAAAATTGAAAATTTTCAGTGAAATTTTTTTATGTTTTCCTTATTTTTGCTCAAAACACAGATTGTAGGTACACTTTAGAACCAGTTCTAACGAGTACCCACAATCTCTGTTTTGGAGCAAAAATAAGAAGAATAGGTATACCCCTGCATACTATAAATGTGGGGTATAAGGGGGTATATATTACATGGATGATACGGTGGTCTAGTGGTTATTGTGTAGACTCCAGATAGACAGGTGGTTGGTTGAAACCTAACTGGGGCAGGGTTGTGTCCTTGAGCAAGAAACATTTGAGTTGCTTCCAGTATAGGGATCAAACATGATTTTTCATGCGCCCTCGGTTTTCAACACTCCCCTCGGGACCTAGCGAATGTTAATGAATGACAAAATCATTTTTGATCGCTATTATTGCATAAATTCTGCAAAAACGAAAGAAATAAGGTGCAGAAGCGAAAGAAATATGGTGCACTATATTTTACAGCCTCATCACATTTTAATACGCGTAAAAGCTTTCGTTTTTATGCTCGTTCTGGGCGGACTTCAGTTTCTCATTACTAGCACGTGCCTTGCGTGGCGCCCGGTATTGAGCATAAGTAAGAGCCATGTTTTAACAGCACGTGCGCTCGTGAATTGCAATGTTAATACATGGCTTTCTCTTCATTAATAAACGGCTGTTAATATCATGTGACACGGGTATTTATGCAATAATAATATGAAATAGGCACACCTAATGGGCAACCAACCAATCTATCAGGATACCGCACGCTTGTATTCATGATTTTTGTGTGTACATTAGTTTGTTTGTTTTGTTGCTTAACCAAATGAACAACTTTGGTCAATGGTCATATCTGTGCATCAAATTTCCTTTTGTAAACATAACTTAGATACCTTTACTTACAAAAACGTATGGCTCGGTTTACATGACCAGATTACGGATATGCATCATATGCACCAGAAGTTTTCAACAAGGCATCAATAAATGTATTATTAAATAACCAGTCTGCAATTCTATAGCTTTTCTGTTCCAAGACACTTATAGATCTCTTAAAAAGTTGTAAATTGAGCCTATACGCCACCAGGCCTCCCATTTATTTTACTTCCCATTTTAAATTCGTCATCAGTGTTCACAGAAGCCATGTTTCAGTTTTGTTTGCATTCAGGCTGAACAGTACAGTCAACCATTTTTCATTATTACAAGACAGGCCACATTTTTTGGATACTTGATGGTTACAAAAGCGTTGTTCAACAACACATCCTAGTACTTATGTCTTAGAAGCAGGATTTGAACTACAACCTTTCTATCGAGCTAAGCTACATGTACAAGTACAAAGGTACAAGTAGGCAAAGATCAGGAAAAGGCGCAATCAGAAAAAGATTCCCACTCCAAAACCGAGGTGGGAAAAAAACCAAACTAACAATCAGGTACTTATACCATGAAACATATCGTAAGCCGAATGAGCAGCTATTTTCCCAATAGGTGGCCACTCAGTTACCTTAACTTAACTAAAAATATGAAAACATACATAAGGCGCCAACAGCACAAAAATTTTTTTTAAACACCAAGACATAAAACAGAAAGAACCACCACAGAAGTATCGACTTGGAACGATCAGTAACACAAAGTTACTGGCGGGCTTAAACCGGTTTTACATGGCCATAACCTCACCCTCAGCTTCTGCAGTGGTTCATGACATTTAGTTAGTTATTCGGTCCTCGTGGTGAATCTCTAACTAGTCAATGAATCATCAAGAACAAACAAATAAATCATGATAAACATCCTGATGAATCAAAAACCAGGACTCACTGACTGAGTAAGCTGCCCGACGATGGAGATCCCTGGGCGCCGAATAACCTACTAACTCCGGAGCAAAAGAAAAACACCAGTTGGACCCCGGTGGGCCAAGTATGTCAACATATGGAAATGATTTTGGGTTAAATATCTGGCACAGAGTCACATGTACAAACTGTATATAAACACAGCAAGTATATGGGTGTGTAGAATTTATTCTTTTAAAATGTAACATTTATAATTTGAGCCACATGAGAAAAACAGGATTTTTGCAAATGTGAAAACAAAGCCGCAGATCAGCTGAGTAGTAACTGTACATCTGATTAGCGCCCTTGTTTTCGCTACACATATAGTACAATCCCTTTTCTACTTAAACTTTCAAGCTTCTTTCCTTTTCCTGTGACTCAACAGACCGGTTTGTGTAAGACCTGGTCGGAAACCCTGAAGACCAATTTTCTGGTGTCATGGCTCATTTAATTTCTGAAATATTTTATTTAACAGAACTCCTATATGGAAAATGTTGCCAAGCATTTTTCAGTTCTAATGTCTCACTTTTCTAACTAAGATTCTTGAAGTTAAGTTTTAATATTTAAGTAACACCTTCACAGGTCTGTCAATTTAATAAATAAAGTGCATTTTCTTAAGCTAAAACAGACAACTTTCACATGAAAAAGAAGATGTTATTTGCTAACTTTTACTAAGAATATTTGAAAAACAGTAAAGTAGTTTGATGATTCAACTGTAGTAATTGCGCTTTGACAACACAGAATCCTGAATGAATGAACTTGCTGGCAAGATGGGGAGTCTCAGAATTGAATCTAAATCAGTCCATAATGTTTATGCTGACTGGGCATAAATTTCTCTGGTAATGTGTTAACAATGTTCCAGTTTCCATGGTAAATGATGCATTTGACACTGGTCAATACTGTATTCCCACTTAAAAGATCAAACCGTAAATAAATCTGAAACAGATTTACACACCTCTAATAAATTACATGAAACCTTATCAAGGAAAATGCATCAACTTCTATAAGAGTAAAGTGCCTATAAATTCAATCTATATTCATAATAATTAATTCTGTAAAAGAGTTCATATTTTAGCAATTAAGATGGATATTCCAAAACTTTATACTTATGATTAAGTTTTAAATCATAGATGTATAAGTACACATTTATTAGATGCATATTTGCTTGACTTAATGTTTTACATTCGCAGACAATTGCTGTGTTATTAGGATGGTCAGATATATACAAATCAATCTGAGGCAGTTATTACCATCCTGTATACCTGTGATTCTTACAGTGCAGACTGATGCAGCATTTCACGACACATGACACGCAGTCCAGTGATTGGAAGCTAAATGATCCATTGGGATTCAACCTACAGCAAAGAGGTCATTGTCTCTCTGTAGGTATATGCCTCACGGTAAGTTGCACTCAAATCAATCTGGCTTCCAAACACTACACTCCATTTTGTCATGATGGAATGTTGCATCAATCTGTGCTTAAGAAATTTGGTTGCATCACGGATATACAGGGCTTTACCAGTATATTTTACTGAGATCTGTTCTTGGATCAGGGGAAGCAGAATATGAGGAAAGAAGTATAAATATCTTCATGACCAAATCTTCATGAATAACCATACTGTACTTCAACCAAGCATTCTTAAAACCTACCTTTTTAGCTATTCACCTAGTTCAAAAATGTATCTGATATTGTTTTCCCATTGCATTCCTCGATCCCTAAAAAGTTCAACACAAATTTTGAAAATCAGTTGACAAAATCATAACATTATAGTACTGAATAGCAGTGTTAACCTTGCATTTTACATGCACTGGTGGGAGGTACTTCAAAAATTTAACAAGAACGCCGCGGAGGTCGATATCGCACCTGCACTGGGCAAAATAACTAAAAACCTGAAATATAGGTCGAGGGGACCAGGTCAAGGTATGTTCTGAAAGGGTATGTCAAGGACATTTACTATGCAAGATTTCACACTCACAGCTATCAAAGGTGCAGAGAAAACCACAGTTTGACATAAAAATTAACAAGTCAATGGACCATGAAATATAGGTCAAGGTCAGCAGGTCAAGGTGCATGCTTGACGGGTATGTCAAGGACAATTACTATGTAAGGTTTCACACTCGCAGCTATCACAGGTTCAGAGAAAACCAAAGTTTGACATAAAAATTAACAAGTCAATGGACCATGAAATATAGGTCAAGGTCAGCGGGTCAAGGTGCATGCTTGAAGGGTATGTCAAGGACAATTACTATGCAAGGTTTCACACTTGCAGCTATCACTGATGCAGAGAAAATCAAACTTCGACATAAAAATAAACAAAGTCAGTGGACCTTGAAATATAGGTCAATGGCACTGGGTCAAGGGGCATGCTTGAAGGGTATGTCAAGGACAATTACTATGCAAGGTTTCACACTCGCAGGTATCACTGATGCAGAGAAAACCAAACTTCGACGTAAAAATTAACAAAGTCAATGGACCGTAAAATAAAGGTCAAGGGCACCGGGTCAAGGTGCATTCTTGAAGGGTATGTCAAAGGGTATGTCAAGGACAATTACTTTGCAAGGTTTCACACTCGCAGCCTCGCAGGTATCACTGATGCAGAGAAAACCAAACTTCGACATAAAAATGAACAAAGTCAATGGACCGTAAAATATAGGTCAAGGGCACCGGGTCAAGGTGCGTGCTTGAAGGGTATGTCAAGGACAATTACTTTGCAAGGTTTCACGTTCCTAGCTCTCACTAATGTAGAGAAAACCAAACTTAAACGTAAATGTTGACGGACGGACGAACAAATGGACGGACAGACAGACGGAAATTTGGACTCCTATATCGCACCCTGCTATAAGCAGATATGATAAAAATCAATTATTTCAGCACAGGACTTCTGTTGTGAGAAACATTCCACCTAATTTTCAGGATGGAGCCTAATTCAAGAATATTTTTGGAAATAAAATTAATTTGTGAACACACAGTTTGAAAACTTTTGCATGTCAAAACATCTGGAAAGCAAATTTTATGCATGTCAATCACTAAATTTTATTCTACTCTGAAAAAATGTTATGGTGGTTTCCAGAGGAGGGTTTAGGGAAAGAGTAAATCTTGGGTCATATAACTTGAGGAGCACTTACCTATGAAATTATGACTTGTACAATAACAGAAATTAATGCCCCTCCTGGTCCAAAGGTCACAGTCCAGGACAGCACCATGAATATCTACAGTTGCTGAAAATAATAATATCAACTTATTATGATCTACATATTGAATTTCTACATCAAGTTTGCTTTAGTTACTTTACTTCAGTTTTGTGTTCATAAGGACAAGCAACAGGTGAAAGAATGTTTGTGTTCATTGTAGTTTGGCATTTTATAAACCTGTTTTTCAAAATTTCCTGATTTTGGCTTAAATTATATTCCCTGACTGATGTCAAAAATCCCTGACAATTCCTTGGCTTTGAAAAAAGTGATTTCTCTCTGACTTTTTCCCTGACCATGGACACCCTGAATAAGTATTTGCAAGAAAGACAGAAACTTTATTTGTCTTACCCAAGGCTAATTTAGAACACCTCAATGACCATGGATTCATGACCACACTGCTGGTTTTTTACCTGAAAATAAAACAGTACATGTATACAGTTCAAAGAAACAGTAAAACTTATTCAAATGAAAGTGTTTTTTTTTTTTTTTTCTAATTCAGTTTAACGTCCCTTTCAAGATTATTTCAGCTCATATGAGACGGGCCAATCAATAGCAATAGGTGGGGCAAAAACAGGAGAACCGCGAGAAAAACCACCTGGCACACCCGCAAGCAGAACTTGGCTTGTCTCACATGTGGCCAGAGCGGGACTCGAACCCACACCAGACAGAGCGGTGAAATGATTGAGTGATTAAGAAACACAGAGCCACCTCAAATGAAATTGACCATAGTGTCAGACAATAGAGTATTGGCAGAACAATTTCATATGAAAAGCGGTTCATATTCATCTTGTCAACTTTTTTTTCCATTTATACTGCTCATAATCATTCCTTTGTCTCACCACTGTGTCCAGTGTATGTGGGTTCAAGCCCTCTTTGCCTTGGGTAGTGTGCTTATGGGTGTACAAAGTATTTTGTCTTAGAGTACTTCAGTTTTCGCCCCGCCTACTGATATGCCCATCTCATATGAGATGAAAGAATCTTGTGAGGGCGTAAAAAGTAGGTTTAGAAAAAGAGAACAAGTTTCACTATCCATGATGTTCTTGAACATTTATGAATTAGTTAAGTTCAGACAGGCAAGCTCTTTGACCAAGTGGTAGGGGTCTCCAATTTCCTGGGATCAATACTATTGTAAAAGTTCTGGGATGTTATGCAACATTTGGATTATTTGCAAGATACTCTTACAATATTCATGAGACATAAATTTGTAAAAGTGCCTCAATCTCACTTCATTCACAATAAGTTTGTTAAGTTTGTTTTGTCACAAGATAGACAAAAATAATTACCCAATTATTTTCAAAACTTGAAACAGTTTTGCATCAATTGCCTTGGTAAAGAGATGTTTGCAAAAGTGTCATAGAAGCCAGGCATACTTTTGATTTACTAATATTTGCATTTGATTGTGTAACCAGAACTTTGAAATATTGGGGGTGGCCCTAGTGGCCGAGTGGTTAAGAGCGCTGATATTTTATTACCGCACTTAACCATTCAAGCATCTGTGTGGGTTTGAAGAAAAAAGAAAAAAAAAAAAGAAAAGAAAATTGTAAGCTTTAAAAATTGAAAATTTCATCAGAAAAGCTTTGACATTTTTCTTATTTTTGCTAGATTGTGGGTACACATTAGAACGCCTCACCGAAGCGGTTCTAACGAGTACCCACAATCTATGTTTGGGAGCAAAACTAAGAAAAATAGGTATGCCCCTGCATTCCCCAGTTTTTCTATATAAAAGTGGGGTATGAGGGGGTATACTTTTCATGGACGTTTTCCTGATGATTAATTTATTATATAATAGGCAGATTTAAAACCAAGACTTTTAACTGTCGTTGTTTAAAAATCACTCCGAATCTATCAGAAATGATACAGGGTCGGTGGTGCGGCTTGTTGGCGAACTGTCTTATCTCGATTGTTTACAGTATTGCTGCGTAATGAATTTGGACTGGTTTAGCCCTATCTCACTGGAATGCGACAACTGGAGACTATTTCGCGACAAAGATTGACAATATAAACACAACTTTCACCGTTTCACGTTGCAGTCTCATTGAACAGACATTTATGCGACAAATTCACAAATTTCGGTCTAATTTTGAAAATAAATCTTGCGACTGTCATGCAATAGTCGCACGACTTTCCCGGGAATGTAGCTTTTTTTATTTTAATTCGTACGACAGTTGCACAATATTCGTGCAAGTGCTGCACGACATTCGTACGAATGTCGCTTAGTTTTATTTTCTCGCCAGATAGCTGTGAGGTTTTTCGCATGTTTTCATAAGACTGTCGCGCAACCATTGTGAGACACTCGCAGGACATTGTTACGAGTGTCGCGAAAATTTTGCATTGTAAATTTGCCAAAATTTCGCGGCGACAGGTTCGCGACACTTGCACGACATTCTTGCGAAATATTTTGGAACAACTTTAAAAAATTCGCATAAAATTTTAAAACATGTTTAAAACCTTCGGGACCAGTTGGCGACAAGCTCACGACACATGAATATTCTCACGACACTCGTGCGACACTCGCACAAATGTAGTGCGAAAGTCCGCGACAAAATTCGCATGCCAGTGAGATACTAGCTTTTCTCGTATCGGATCTTTTTTCGATGTCGGCGATGGACAATCTACAGATGTAAAACAAAACCGGCCCAAATTTTACTGCATTCAACCTAATTAGGACCTTTCCAATTAATGTTTGTAAGCAAGATTACAAGAAACTTTATTTAAAGTCGACTTTCAAATTTACAACAGGATAACATTAGCCATTGGCTATTTTGTCGACACACAAATTAAAACTGTACATGTAAGCATAAGATTTACTTCACGTATCCTTTGAGAACCACTAGATGATCGATCACTGGTGCTTGATCGATCACTTGTCGTCTTACGCTACCCCACCCACTGGTGGCGGTGGTTCGGATTGTTTTTAATCTGTTAAATTTACACCTTCTGTATGTTAGAGACTATAAATATTTTGTTGACGATGTTTAACATGTGCAATGTCCACCTACTCGCAGTAAACAAGGTGCAGATCCAAATAATCATAGAGGAAACCGAATCAGGTAGTGAAATTTCGAGTCCTTCTTCGCTTGACAAAGTTATCTTTGAGACAACTAAACACCGAAGTGCTAATCAGCGGTACCAAGTAATGTCATACCGGTTCAGGCTGTTAAACAGGGCTTAACATTGGCTAAGTCAGCATGAATGAATTAGTTTCAATGAACCATTTCCATGCATTTCAGAAGCATATCTCATTTCAACTGCCTCCCGCCATCCAACTAGCAAAGAACGATTTCTGTTGCTATGCAACAATTACGGAGAGAATGAACCACAGCTTGTAAGAGGGAATATAATGATAAAACGAAAGTAAAGAAAAACAGGTTTTGCATTTCAAACGCAGTTTCGAGCGTTTGTATGTTCTTGTGTAATTTTATTTTCAACTATCACAAGTCTAGCATATTTTTATTTGTAAGATTAAATGGTTTCGCTTGGCGGAATTCGACTGCGGTAAAAATTTCCGGAAGTTGAATGACTCACAAAAATCGACGTCTTCATACTGCAAAACAGAATAGAACAGAACAGAACTTCTAATCGTAAAGCAACCAACACCTCGTTGTTGTCGCTGCGCGACAACAACTCGGTTGGTTGGTTGCTATTACTTGTTAATGCGCTGGAAGTGGTGGCTCAGTCCTGATATGACAAAAACTGTTGACTGAAGTATTAAAACTGCAGACAAACAAGCATACTTCAAATTACTTACAACAATAATTAAACATGCTCAGATTCAGATCAAACCTTAAAGGTTTGTGCTACCTATGAAGTGCACAACAAAGACACAGATCACACTGGTCACCAGAATCCACATAATTAGTGTCTAGTTCTCGGTTGTTCTTGTACAGGTCATGTGATCCCCGGTGATCAACTCCTACCCATCGCTATGGCAACAGGGCCCACTGGTGTTCAGCTGGATTTTACCTACCAGAACAGGAATAAACCAGCCTTGGTAGGTGTTGTGATCCCTTGGAATTGATTTACCATGAGAAAACAGTGTTCAAGGTGCACAAACCATCCTGTGGTGACACAAAAGAAGGCTAGAAGCCTGTTTTATGAAGAAGGGATTGTACTATCAGTGTGATGAAAATGAAGGAGCAGATCAGTCGTAAAGTTACTACATAGCTGATCTGCAGCTTTGTTTTTCGCATATGCAAATTGTTTGTTTTCGATTTTAGATATTGTGAAGTTTAGTGAGGTTCGTTTGAAGGGAGATAATGAATGTTAGACTAACAGTATTGTAAGAAAAGCTATATATGTCTGTATGAATTATGTCTCTTGTAAAACTTGTCTCTATGAGGAAACTGTTGTATGTGCTGTTGCATTGCAAGAGTGTTGGACTGTGAATGAGGTCCTCGGTTCAGACCAAACCTATGCCAGCTAGTGTCCTTAATCCAAAAATATTTCCTCCCCATAGTACTGATTTATTACTCTGGAAGCATTTGTTCTGTCTCGACATGGCTGAAAATTGTTTGACTAGGATGTGCTGATTGATATGAAAGAAACAGATAGCAGTGATCTCTATCCCCATACTGTTTGCTCAAGCCCAACTGTTGAATCCAAGTAAGTAGGGTGGCCTGGTTATTTCTCTGTAAGAGTTGATTGTTGGGGCAACATTCTATAAAAAAAACATTATCATGAATTACAAAGTCATTGACCTTGATTGTAATGACTTAATATGATTACATCAGAAAAAAAAAAAAATCAAACCCTAGAAAAACACTTTTTGAAGGTTAAAGACCGCTGATTTATCATATATGATCCAGCTAATAGACTCAAGCTGGAGATGGCCCCTTTGCAATGGATATTAAAAATGACCCAAATACCAGACAGCCTTCCTAGCCTCTTTGGTGCATTTTTAGCTCACCTGAGCCATTAGGCTCACAAGGTGAGCTGATAGGATGGCCATGATCAGGCGTCCGTCCGTCCATCTATCTGTCTGTCCATCCGTCCACAATTTCAAAGATCTTCTCCTCTGATGTTTTATTTTTTGCTGGTTTTATTGTAAAAAAAAAATCTAATTGCATGTACATGTATAAAAGACTGATACTTTTGCTGCTTTGCAACTCATAATATGATCTCAGTGTATATTTTTGCTGCCATGAACTCAGTGTGTTTAAAACATTAGTTCCCCATTCACTGTTAAATAGGCCAAAAACAGTTGCTCTGTCCCGATATGACTGCAAAAAAGTGTTACTTGTAACATTAAACCACATAAAAAAAAGAAAAACACTTCAGAATGTGAGCCGCATCGTGAGAAAACCGGATTTTTGCCTAGGCGAAAACAAAGGCGCAGATCAGCTTCGCGGTAACCGCGAAGCTGATCAGCGCCTTTGTTTTCGCTACACGGATAGTACAATTTCTCTTCTTCTTAAATCCGAAATTTCAAGCTTCTAGCCTGCTTCTGGAACTGTACAGGCCGATTTATGTCGGACCTGGTCGGAAACCCCGAAGACCGGTTTTCTCGCGTCGCGGCTCATGTGGTAATACTTACAAATGACTGGTGCATTATTAGGTTTAACGTAGCTTTTGTTTGTATCCACGTAGAGTCGTTAGCCTTGAAATTAAAACATGTATACTCTAATGCTGTTCATTGAGTTGAATGTCCATTATGTGTGTTCATTGACTGCAGGCATGCACTGATATGCATATTGCACAATATGTTGGCCGTATGACATACAAATCCTCCGGTTATTGGCTCAAATTGAGATCCGTGAACTTTTAACCGCAAATGACTTTCTTTCAAGCTCATAAGCATAGGATGTTGACTTCCCATTCATGTTTAGGCTATGTTCTGATATAACTATAAAAATGAAAAAAAGTTAACATTTATCATTTTCAAGGCTGTATGAAAACCTGTTTATACTGTTTCAACTTCGCTAGACACAAACCAGTCTGCTACACAGAAGAGTATGGAAAAAATTCTCTGTCACTGTCATGTGAAGAAAAAAAAAAACAGCAAAAAGCATCAATCAACCAGTAGCCAAAAATTGCTTTAAATGCATACCTAATGAAAGACCCTTATAATAGGTATCCTATAAAAAAATGTTTGTGAATGCTGTCAGTAGACTCCTATAATTTAGAAAGTCTGCAGACAGGTTTTTTAGATGATGATAGAAAAAAAAAACATTGAAAAATGTCACCATGATCTTTTTGTACTAGCACTGAGAGTGCACCATGTCATAAAAAAATAAAGATAAAAGCTTTTTTCGCAATTTTAAAATTTTATGAAGAAAAGGCTTGTACCTTGGTACACATAACTCTAGCAAAAAGCCTTGCAAATTAGACTCAAATCTTAGTTTCATGTCATTGACCCCTGCTAACAGCTGATATAAGGGGCATTAACAATTCTCTGATTCTCCTTCGAACTTTTTCTGAGTTATTCTTCTTGATAGATTTTCACCCTTAGAGAAATAGAATCGTCCTGTTTTGATAAGTATCAGCTTTTCACAAAAGCTAAAGCAGGATTCAAGGGGATTGCAAAATATGCATGTAGACCTAATTTCAGCCATGTGTGTTTCCATGAATTGAAATTGGTCCCAATAAGGTTGCTACTAAATCCTAAAAAAAAAAAAAAAAAAAAAAAAAAAACAGCAGGTCAGGCGTGAGCCTTGGTAGTCTTAAATTAGTTATTAATTTTTACTTCTTTTTATTTGCCATGCTGTAGTGCAGGTTGACAAATTTTCTATTTCTTTTTATATACAGAAAAGTATGTTACTTTTGAAATATTTCACAAGTTTTCACCCATTTTTCTCACAGTTCATTTAAAGTTAAAGCGGATTGAACCAATTGAGAAACCATGTCAAGGGAAACTAGATTTCTCTTCTATTAATAGTGAACATTTTGTAGAAGGACATGTTCTGACCTAACTAACCTATTTTCATATTTGGTGCTAGGAGTGATTTCCTCTACTTAAGTGACTACAAACCACCAAAACCGACAAATTGCATCTTTGGAAAAGATGTTATGGCGTGAGCAAAAGAGCAAAACTAATTAATCCCAGTAAAGTATTGTTGATGTTTTAGATTCCTCATTTGACTCCTTTCTGACAAAGTGCTGGTCCAGCTTTTGCAGTGAATGGTTAATGACACCCCCTCCCCACAACACCTCTTTAACACCCCCTTCCCCCAACACCTCTTTAACATCCCCTCCCCTTCCAATACCTCTTTAACACCCCTTCCCCCTCCAACATCTCTCTAACTCTTTAAGTTAGAGGCCGTTTCCCCTGTTATTATTGGACTAGTCTTTGGTCCTTTTCTAGGTTACTCGGGTCATGAAGATATACTTTAGCTAAATATGATCAAGTATGAACTGTCTGAATTTTTCAAGCCCACGATTTTCCCAAATAGGTCCTCAAGTACAAAATTATTACCCAACAATCAGATGGGCCACATCATATAAGAAAACAACTTTTATCCATGTGCAAATAAGAAAGAAACCAATTAGCCTAGAATCTCCATGTTTTTGCTGCCATTTTAGTATATTGTCTTTTTGCTACAGATCTGCATTTAGAACTTATGTTCAGTTTAGCAAGCTTATTGTTGTGGAGTGAAGCATTGTCAGTTTTGTCACAATGAGGCTCATGCTTGATCCTATATACAGTTATGCTCCCATCTGACAGTATGGTTCATTGTATTCTGGTGTAATTGTTGTCTGACCTGTTACCATGAGTGCAGTTTTGGTGCACTTTCTGTGTGGCCAATGTCTTATATTGCAAACAACTGTGATGTGGTGTATCTAGGCAGTCTGATTGGGGGCCTGGATAGCATAGTGGATAACGCACTCGCTTGTCACCACGGCGATCCGGGTTCGAATCCGGGTCAAGGCATGTGGCAGGGTAGTGGTCGCCCGTCCAGGTTCGGTGGTTTTCCCCGGGTTCTCCGGTTTCCTCCACCACGTTTGACCACATAACGCCAACATCCGCGCCTTCAAGAACGCGTATATAAGTTCAACGAGCTTTCTGTGTAATTGAAGTAAAATAAATAAAGTTTATACTTTTTAGGCAGTCTGATTTATGCATTTTTAACCCATATTTGATGAATGGATTCTCCAATCGTTATCATTTGGGCGAGTCCACTTTCATTTTTAGGGGCATCAGGTTTGATATTAACTTTTTATCTCATTTTTCGATGAAAATCCTCTAAGCAAACAGAATAGCCCCAGATGGGACGCCACGTTCTTCGGCGTCATATCTGGGGCTATTCTGTTTGCCTATGTCCCATAAAAGGGATGCCAGGCTTAAATTAGTTAAAGTAGTGTTATGTCCCCTTTAAATCTTTCCAACTGTCACCTAAACTAGTGTGGTAGCACCATGCATGTGATCCATCTGTGAAGCCAAATAGGGAGATTTGCTTTTCAAAATAGGGAGAATGATTAATTAAAGAAGGAATCCCTTGATTTTAAATATGGAGATCTGAAATTCCAAATAGGGAGATGTATAAGATATATAAGGAAAATCTGAAATTCCAAATAGGGAGTCTGCTCAAAAATAGGGAGATCCCTCCAAAATAGGGAGATATTACAAGATACAAGACTTTATTTGACCAATTTTGGGCCCAGCAAGGGCATACAAAGATGTACAGAGAATAAGAGAGGAAATCCAAATCAGAGATGAGAAAACACAAACTAAAAACAATCTAATATAAAACAATGTATTAATCCAAGTGTTCATGCAGATACTGACCAAGTTTGTGAAGTATATCAGAGTTTTCATTAGTCAGAATCCAGAAAAACTTCTGGAAACTATCCAGCTCCATAAAATTTCTGTTGGAGTCATTAATGATTTGAAAAAAGCTGTTTCTGAACGCATTAAACTTTGAGCATTCCATCAAAAAGTGCTGCTCATCTTCGATTGCACCTTTAGAACATTTGGTACACAGCCTTTCTGACCTATCCAGCTTGATATACCTCCCAGTCTCAATTTTAAGTCTGTGAGCAGAAATTCTAAACCTTGTAATACTCCTACGGTAGCTGAAATTTCTTATCTCATTAATATACTTTACATGTATGGATAGCACAGCTACAGAATCATGCCTGTATCACGAAGTGGTCATCAGGAAAACATTTCCGTGAAATGTATACCCCCTTAAACCCCTCTTTTATATAGCAAAACTGGGGTAAGCAGGGGTATACCTATTTTTCTTATATTTCCTCCAAAACATAGATTGTGGGTACTCGTTAGAACCGCCTCGGCGAGGCGGTTCTAACTTGTACCCACAATCTATGTTTTGAGCAAAATTAAGCTTTTTCTAACGAAATTTTCATTTTTTACGGCTGAAAAAAAATCTCTATATTGCATGGGCAGGTTTTCGTAATGTGAGCCTCTCGCCTTGTGCACCAGGGGTTGCACAAGTGCTCAGTTTCTCCAGCCTTTCCAATGAAGTTTTAAACCCTTCTCCATATGGCATTTAATGTTAGGTAGGCTGTAAAAGATGGCGCAGTCACAGCCTAGCGTGCAATTCTGGAAATGAGTGGTAGTTTTAAATTTTTAGTAGAAAAAAATTTTGAATGATCATCTTCATGGAGGTGCATATCATTTTCAGTGTATGTATCTTACTCTAGACATGTTTTCTCATGCAAAAGTTCAGACGGATGCACCATACTATTGCAGGTTAGATGACCCCATACAAGTGTGATACAAGTACTTGATTAAACCGCAAGGAGAAGTGCACTTGTCTGGTATGCAAATATTGTTTACTTAATAATTTATGGCTGCATTGTTCATATTCATGACTGTCATGAGATAGCTCAATGATCATGCAGAAAACTGGGAACTGTTTTGGCGTTTTTAAGCGGAAGCAAATGTAACCAAAATGCTTCGATCTCCATCACTGCACAGTCTTTCCTTCCATCTGACCATTATTCCACTGTTGTCATTCATCTATTTTTGAATGGTGTGGGTTTCCCCTGAATATATCATTGTCTTGTTGTTGCTAAATATAACTATGAATGGATCATTCCATTAATCTAATATAGACTCTTCCAACTATAGCTAGCCGACTTTCAATAAATGACATAGAAAAAAATAGAGGAATGACTGACTCTTCCCAATAACTCAGTTTTAGAAAATGAAACACTTGTAAAAATAGGTCATGTAGGTCAAACCGCAAAATGAATGATCCTACTGACGCATTTCTCTTTGATCTGACGTAAATATAGCATGGAAGAGTCCATTTCATGTCCTATAATCTATATATAATGGACTCTTCCATGAGAGAAAAGTAGTTCATAATCTAACTTAAAACAGATATATGGTTTATATGGGTTAAAGCACATTCCCTAACAGGTGACTGTGGCGAGCATGCTTTTGAGCATGTGTGGAGTTAGTGTAGGATTGTTCGCCCAAAATTGGCGACATTGAAGTCAGTCAACAACATGAGATTCAATGATTTCATTGAGAAAAACAATCATGTCATGTGTTCTTGCACTTGACAATGGATTATACACATGATAGCTAGGATAGTTAATGGTTGGATGCAATGTTTAAATTAACACAGTTTAAGTTTGTTACATGGCTAATAGGAAATAAATTTGTCTGTAATATCAGAATATATGTAATACATATATAAAGTCACCTTCATTTGTGTGCGCACACACACACACCCACATAACGCATGCGCACATGCGCAGACAAACTACTTAATCAGTTCAAGGCTTCAAACATCATTCTGTTAAACATAATTCTACATGTAATATTTTATATCTATCTGATTTGAAACTGACCATTTTTGGCATCAGTGATATGTTTTACACATTTTTTCTGCATTGAGTATTTAAAAACCAGTCAGTGAAGGATCGAAACAGAATATTAAAATTTAAAATTATTGCACAAGAAGCCAAGTTGTTGACTGAATTTTAATCTTTCTATCAATATATTGCCCTGGTTTTCTTCCATTGTCCCATAGGGCACTGGTTTAAACCTATTAACCACTGTATACACCCGCAGATAGCATTCTGTGCTCTAAACTGGACAGTTTTTGATCTCGGCAACCTAGAAATCGACCCAGTAATACTATCAACTGACACTTTTTAATGAATATGTATAGGCAGAAAATAGATCAGGCATTAATATTGACCAAATTTTAGAAATATGAATATGCATAGTGGATCATAGTGGGGTCAGAAACTATAACAATTAGGCATTGATTGGACTATTGACCTTATTTTTTACAAAACCATTTTACAGTGAAACAAGTGAACTGGAATGTCTTCTTGAACTGGTTCCAAGTTAACCACATTGTCCTAGAACCATCAGTGTCTCAGCCATAACCAAAGCCTCTAATGGTCAATCTGGCCCTGAGGTTATAAAACTTTTTTCATGCTCAGCTCAGCTTAGACTAAAATTTATCCTGCTCATAACTGTTAAAATGCCAACAATTGTTGGCATTTTAACATTTGTTAGCAGGATAAATTACAGGCTTTGGAGATCTAAAATTTTAATTTATTTGGGATATTTTAATAATTATGAACAGTTTAAATTACATGTTCAGCTGAGTTGAGCATGAAAAAAGTTTTATAACCTCTTGACCAGGTCCTTTAACCTAGCTGACTCAGGTCTTTGAAGCATAATAAGAAATCCCCTGGTCCACGGACACCCCCACTCCCGGGCCCCCACTCTCCCAACATGCACACAGACTGGGGAATGTAGCAGGGATGCAGGGATGTTTGTCCAACATTGTGTGGATATTCAGGTATTTCACTGTACAAAGGAGACCCTGCTTAGCCTGGGAGCTGTGGATACAAATGACTAGGCATTAGGGAGGGGGGCGGGGCATTGTGACAAATGACAATTGTATATGGAGTGATAAATCCATACAAGTTTTGTGAAAGTATAGTGATTACAATATTACAGCTTATCTGGCTCACTCAAATGTACAATCCCTGCTGTTAATAAATGTGAACTAGTTATCGATTAACTAGCTTGGCTAGATTTACTGGTTATAAATAGGCAGGTTATTTATAAAAGAGAAATTAGATAGTGTCTGTCGTATACAAAGAGTGAAGTTGTTGTGTATAACAGCCCGGCTAGCTCAGTCGGTAGAGCACGAGACTCTTAATCTCGGGGTCGTGGGTTCGAGCCCCACGTTGGGCGAAGTCTTTTCTTTTTTGTTATGATGAACAGTTATAGAGTGTTTTCACTGTTATGTTTTTCCAATTTTTCTAAAAACTATTGGTTTAAGGAAAGGTTTGTAGATCAATTAATTAAAACATTAATTTAAGCAACAACAAAATATTGCCTTTGAAACATGAACAAGGAAATGTTTCACACAATGTTAGGAACCATTATATAAAAAAAATAATCTTCAAACAAGGAATTATTCTGTATAATGCATATCAAATTAAAATGTATAGGAAAAAATCTTAACTCGAGGAACCATTTCACAATGTATTCAAAAAACTCTTCAAACAAGGAACCATTTTATTGATGTATGCAAAAATAATCTTGAAACATGGAACCTTTTCTGATGTGCACAAATATAATCTTCAAACATGGAACAATATCATGTATTCAAAAATAAACTTGAAACAAGGTACCATGTCATGATGTATACATAGATAATTTTCAAACAAGGAACCATTTCACAACATATACAAAAATAATCTTCATTTAAGGAACCATTTCACAACATATACAAAAATAATCTTCATTTAAGGAACCATTTCACAACATATACAAAAATAATCTTCATTTAAGGAACCATTTCACAACATATACAAAAATAATCTTCATTTAAGGAACCGTTTCACAACATATACAAAAATAATCTTCATTTAAAGAACCATTTCATGATGTGGACAAAAATAGTCTGAAAACAATGAACCATTTCGTGATGTGTACATAAATAATCTTGAAGCAATGTACCATTTCATGATGTATACATAAATCTCGTAATCTTGAAGCATTGTACCATTTAATGATGTATACAAAAATAATCTTGAAACAATGTACCATTTTAATATGTATACAAAAATAATCTTGAAACAATGTTCCATTTTATCATGTATGCAAAACTAATCTTCAAACATGGAAACCATTTCATGATATATACAAAACTAATATTGAAACAGGTACCATTTCATGATGTATGCAAAAATAATCTTGAAACAATTACCATTGCATTATGTACAACAATAAACTTGAAACAATGTACCATTTCATTATGTATACAAAAATAATCTTGAAACAAGGTACCATGATGTATACTAGTCTTCAAACATGGAAACCATTTCATGGTGTATACAAAAATAATCTTGAAACAGTGTACCATTTCATGATGTATACAAAAATAATCTTGAAACAATGTACCATTTCATGATGTATACAAAAATAATCAAACATGGAACCAATTTCATGATTTAAACAGTACACAAAAATAATCTTTAAACAGGGAAGGGAATCATTTCATAATGTACACAAAACATGGAGCCATTTCATGATGTGTAAAAAAAATCTTCAAACAAGGAACAATTTCATGATGTATACAAAAATAATCTTGAAACAATGTACCATTTCATTATGCATACATAAATAATCTTTAAACAAGGTACCATTTCATGATGTGTACATTTCAAACATGGAACCATTTCAGGATGTATATAACATAATTAACATAATCTCTAAACAAGGTACCATTCACATATATACATAAATAATCTTGAGACAATGTACCATTTCACAATGGTATACATAAATAATCTTTAAACAAGAACCATTTCATGATGTGTACATAAAGAATCTTTAAACAAGGAACCATTTCATGTGTACATAAATAATCTTGAAACAAGGAACCATTTCATGATGTGTACATGAATAATCTTCAAATAAGAAACCATTTCATGATGTATACATAAATAAAATTGAGACAATGTACCATTTCATGATGTGTACATAAATAATCTTGAGACATTGTACCATCTCATGATGTGTACATAAATAATCTTGAAACAAGGAACCATTTCATGATGTGTACATAAATAATCTTGAAACAAGGAACCATTTTATGATGCATGCAAAAATATCTAGACAAGGTACCATTTCAAGGTGTGTACAAAAATAATCTCTTAAAAAGGAACCATTTCATGTATAATAAAAAAAAAAAAATCTTCAAACAAGGTACCATTTCATGATGTATACAATAATAATCTTCAAACAAGGTACTATTTCTTGATACATGTATACAAAAATAATCTCCAAACAAGGAACCATTATATGATGTATACGAGGGATTTTCATAAATAACGTAAATTTTGAGCAAATGCGTTGATTAACAACTGTATTATAAGCAACTTAATGCATACAAAGGAGATAAAAAATTGGAGTGCCCCGGGTGACCGTTACCATGGTAAAATAAACAGCTCATGTGCCTATAGTATCAACATTATCACACTTAAATTTGGGTCATTGATTACTTAAGTTCCAAAACAACATGATACATATTTTTAGCTCACCTGAGCCATTAGGCTCACAAGGTGAGCTTATAGGATGGCCATGATCCGGCGTCCGTCGTCTGTCCGTCCGTCCACAATTTCAAAGATCTTCTCCTCTGAAATCGCTTGGCCAATCAAAGCCAAATTTTATGTGAAGCATCAATAGGAAGGGGGGACCAATGTGTATATAAGAAATCCAGGTCACATGACCAAGATGGCCGCCATGCCTATATATGGTAAAAACCCTTCAAAAATCTTCTCCAGAACCGGTGGACCTATTTCAACGAAACTTGGCATGAAGCATTAATGGCTCAAGCACTACAATGTATATATAAATCATGACCCTGTGATGACCTTGACCTATTTTACGGCAAGGTCAACTTAGGTCGCCAATGCATTCGAATGGGGAAAACTTTTAACCTTTAACTTGCTGTCGGCGCTATCATGCGCCTGTGAGAAAGTATCCTTGTGCCACTGAAGGTGCAATCGTTCGCCCGATCGGACTTCGATTTTTTTCCTCCATTTTTTGCACACGCTACCTTTGTAAACAGTGAGAGTGCTTTCGCCTACGCGTTATACTTCAAGGTGACGTGTGCAAAAAACTGAATCAGGAAATTGTCAGCAATGAAGTTTTTTTTTTTTTTTTGCATTTTAAGCCTAGAAAACGCATTTGAACCGGGATTTTGGTAAGAAATCACAATTACAGACTTGTTGAATGCTAAAATGGCGGCTCATTGATGGATTTAATGATGTTTAGACACAAAACGTAGCTATATATGGACTTGTATCGCTCTCCCAAAGCAAGTATTAGCTTTTTGGAAAATGCAACATAGTGTTTTTTGAAGCCTGAAAAGTGGTAAAAAAGCGATTTTTTTTTTTTTTTCAAAAAAAAACCTCAGTGGCACACGATATTGGAAAAAAATAAATCTCAGCATGATAAAGGTTAAAATGTCATTTGAAGTGAGTCATGCAGGAAATGGGCAGTAGGACTGAATATTAATGATTCTGAAAAAAAATAGACCCCAGGGGCTCATGTGCCCCTACCACGGGGCAATATACATGTATATCTCCATAATATTCAAACGTCTTCTCCTCTGAAACCACTTGGCCAATCAAAGCCAAATTTTATGTGAAGCATCAATAGGAAGGGTTAACAAATATGTATATAAAAAATCCAGGTCACATGACCAAGATGGTAGCCATGCCCATATATGGTAAAAACCCTTCAAAAATCTTCTTCTCCAGAACCGGTGGACCGATTTCAAAAAAACTTGGCATGAAGCATTGATGGCTCAAGCACTACAATGTATATATAAATCATGACCCTGTGATGACCTTGACCTATTTTACAGCAAGGTAAACATAGGTCGCCAATGCATTTGAATGGGGAAAACTTTTAAAATGTAATTTAAAGTGAAAGTCTTGCAGGAAATGGGAAATAGGACTGAATATTAATGATTCTGAAAAAAATTGGACCCCAGGGGCTCATGTGCCCCCACCCCGGGGCAATATACATGTATATTTCCATAATATACAAACGTCTTCTCCTCTGAAACCGCTTGGCCAATCAAAGCCAAATTTTATGTGAAGCATCTATAGAATGGGGGAATCAATGTGTATATAAATAATCTAGGTCACATGACCAAGATGGCCGCCATGCACATATATGGTAAAACCCCATCAAAAATCTTCTTCTTTGAAACCCATAGACCGATTTCAAAGAAACTTGGCATGAAGCATCGATGGCTAAAGTACTCCAATGTATATAAAAATCCTGACCCTGTGATGACCTTGACCAAGTTTATGGCAAGGTCAACATGGGTTGCCTATGCATTTGAATTGGGAAAACTGTTAAAATGTCATTTGCAGGAAATTGGCAAATGGACAGAATATTGAAGATTCTGAAAAAAGAAAATAGCCCAAGGGCTTCATTTGCCCCTGCACTGGAGTTAAATACCATAATATTCAAACATGTTTATTGGTATATGCAGCAGATCTCAGGTGAGCGTTTACAGGACCATTGGTCCTCTGGTAGTACCATGCTTTGCCCAATGAGCGTTTTACGGCAAAAGTCTACGTTATTTATGAACATACCACATACAATAATAATCTTCAAACAAGGTACTATTTCATGATGTATACAAAAATAATCTTCAAACAAGGAACCATTTTATGAGGTATACAAAATAATCTTCAAACAAGGAACCATTTTATGAATATACAAAATAATCTTCAAACAAGGTACTATTTCATGATGTATAGAAAAATAATCTTCAAACAAGGAACCATTTTATGAGGTATACAAAATAATCTTCAAACAAGGTACTATTTCGTGATGTATACAAAAATAATCTTCAAACAAGGAACCATTTTATGAGGTATACAAAATAATCTTCAAACAAGGAACCATTTTATGAGGTATACAAAAATAATCTTCAAACAAGGAACCATTTTCTGAATATACAAAATAATCTTCAAACAAGGAACCATTTTATGAATATACAAAATAATCTTCAAACAAGGAACCATTTTATGAATATACAAAAATAATCTTCAAACAAGGTACTATTTCATGATGTATACAATAATAATCTTCAAACAAGGAACCATTTTATGAATATACAAAATAATCTTCAAACAAGGTACTATTTCATGATGTATACAATAATAATCTTCAAACAAGGAACCATTTCATGATGTATACAAAAATAATCTTCAAACAAGGTACTATTTCATGATGTATACAAAAATAATCTTCAAACAAGGAACCATTTTATGATGTTTACAAAATAATCTTCAAACAAGGAACCATTTTATGATGTATACAAAAATAATCTTCAAACAAGGAACCATTTTATGATGTTTACAAAATAATCTTCAAACAAGGAACCATTTTATGATGTTTACAAAATAATCTTCAAACAAGGAACCATTTTATGACGTATACAAAATTATCTTCAAACAAGGAACCATTTTATGAATATACAAAATAATCTTCAAACCAGGAACTGTTTCATGATGTGTTGAAGTTATGAAACTAATACAAACAAGGCCTCTGATTCCTATTTATTTCAAGCCCCAAATTTAGTAAGTCTTCCATGGTACCTGTAATAGTGAAATGCCTTCTGCTGTATATTGTAGTGTATGGTAAATAATGTCCATAGTGGACATAAAAAATGTTGTGTAAAGGTTAAGCTTTCATTGAACCTTAAGATATTAAATCTATTTGTTCTTGTTGTTTTCTCCAGTGGCTTGACAGGTCATGATATATTGAAAAATAAATGTACTATAAAATACAACAGTACAGTAGCTACTCTTTTTAAAGTATGCCACTAGAAAGAAGAGTGCAAGAGATTTTGTACCGTAAATTGTTAGTGATCGTAACAGTGCAAGTTAAGTTTGCATTCTGTACTGTTATTGTCAGTCCTCTTGCGTAGATTCTGTCTAATTTAATATCATCGATTTCTCAAAGTGACTTGTAAGGCTCGCCATTTTGCCATATATTAACTGGGGTTCTGATCAATAAAAGCTGTGCTCAGTATAATAATATAAGTTTAAGCTTTTCCAAAAAGCTTGCAGCCTTCAGTATATGGTATACTGCAGGGCTTTTACTGTTTTTAGTGGTTAATCCTAATACAGAGTGTTTTCATGGACCTGAGCTGTTCGGCAAATTGTGCTATTACAAATCTTCTCTTTAAGTTAAGGAAGACCTTTGTTATGATGATGAATTTCAGCATTCAAAAAGATGCATCCTCAGCTAAGTGAAATCAGTCTTGTCAGTTTTATTCTGTAAATGACATTTTACTTTACACATCTGTATATTTTCAGAGAAGCAGTTGTTGATTTTGATGATAAAATGTGTCAAATTTTGTCACCTTAACTAAGGTGGGCCTAAAGTGTTATAATTCTTGGCTTAGGAGAACAAAATATGCAGCAGTACATAGACTGGTCCTGGGTCTGTTTCGGTCCTGGGTCTGGTGCAGAACTTGTATATGAAAATCTTCTCTGTGCTCTAGTATTGTTTTGATCAAGTGGTAGGGGCAGTCCGACTAAACACCCACATTACCAAAACTTGCCCATGCAATATACAGAGATGTTTAAAGTTGTAAAAAATGAAAATTTTCAGTAGAAAAATTTGATATTTTTCTTACTTTTGCTCAAAACATAGATTGTGGGCACACGTTAGAACCGCACCGCCTCGGCGGTTCTAACGAGTACCCACAATCTATGTTTTGGATCAAAAATAAGAAAAATTTGGATCAAAAATAAGAAAAATAGGTATACCCATTCATACCCCAGTTTTACTTTATAAAAGTGCCACGGGCAAGGATTAGCAGACTGTGAGGGGGAACTGCCATTGTTTTACAAGCTGGCTGTCCATGCTGTGTTGGGCTTTCAGAATATGTGAGTCCACACTATTTCCCAGGGTTGGGGAAGGGAGTTTAAAGTAACAAATGTGCATTAGATTTGTGATGATTTTTATATGCCTTCGTTAATCACTATTGGCTGAGATTATATATTATATAGGCTCCTGCTATTAACTGTGGCTCTTTTTTTTTCAGAAACCATTTGTCATTTGATAATGGATATGACAATATTGCCATACTTGTCTTTATATTCTTGAAGGTTTCTTTACTTCAGCCAATTGACCTTAATTATCATAAAATGAACTACTTTTGAAATCTACAAAATAGATTAAATTCTCTGGGGTCTCCTAGTGCAGAATCGTGAAATACTATTTTGGTTTTGGTTACAATTCGGTCAGTCATTATCGAATGTGCAATGGACTCTTCCACTATATTTGGACTGAACCAATTTCAGTACAAATAGAAAATATATAGGTTTTTAAATCACTTAAATTCTTTCCTTTTTAAGAAGAGACAGCTTTTCACAATTACAAAAGACTCCAGTTATACACTTTACATGTAGTTGTGGCAGTAGTCATAGCCACGTTTCAGACCACTGAGGCCAAAGCTGGATAAACATCAGACAAGGCAGAGGAGTGGCATACGTAACAGGATGCGATTGTCTTATCTAAGACGTCAGGCAAACTTTTAAATCGTCAGAAAATTTGAAATAGCAATTAAAGAGGAGTTTAATTAGCAGTATAAATTGGCTGAAAACAAGAAAACGTGTGACTCTGGACCAGAACGGAAGCACTGCGGTGATGATTAGTAATGTATAAAACATGCATGATGGCTGTTTTCTCCCTGTTTTTCCCCAGCATGCTGTTGTGTGTACATTTAATACACCGACCTATTATGCATTGATACTTCAGGCCGCCAGATCCACACCCCCTCCCCTCTGAAGTGTGTGGATTGTGAAAAGGTCAAAACCTAGATCTTCCCTGGGGCTGGGGGTGGAGGGGGCATTATTCAAGTTACTGGTGCTTTGGACGCAACCCATCCAGACTTGGGCAAAAATGACTCATTATACTTTTGATTGCCCTGGAGAATTTACCCTGTCCAGGAAATCATTGGTCTCAGCAAAAATCTCCCCCTCCCCAACCCTCTCCCCCAATAAAATAAAATGGTCCCTCTCTAAGCTTTATTGGCAGTGCGGCAATACACATTACATTCAGTAATCTGCTAATTAACTTTCCCTGAAGCAGTATGTCCAAAGACTAGTCCTATTTTAATGAGAGGCTTTTGGAAGAGTTAGATTGTATGTCAATAAATTGGAACTTGCAGTCCTGTAGCTAGGCAAGCAGACAGACTGGCCTAGTAAACGTATAGCCTAAATAACATACACAGTAGCAAACTGGTGCAGAACATGCATGCAGTCATTACACACCTACTGGATTTTTTTCTTTTATCTATTTATATTGTTGTTACAAAAAGGCTATAAATGATATGTGCTCATCTAGGTGGGACCCCTGGCAATTCTATAAATTATTGAATTGAATTTTGTAATGGTAATATGTTTTTTTGTGGGACCCCTCATGGGAGCCAAAGGCTCACAAGATGAGCTTATAGCACATGTATACCAATACACTGGTGTATGTCCATTTGGTATCTACCATTTTCAAATATCTTCTCTCAAAATTTTATATAGAGCCTCTACATGTATGTTAGGGGAAACAAAAGTTTGTTTGCGAAAGTAGCCCTGCTCAAAATGCTCATAAATCTTCTCCGGAACATGTGTGCTGATTTTCATGAAACTTCTTATGTAGGATTTGGGACTACAGCTGATCATAGATCTTTTGATGACCTTGACCTTTCTGACAGCAAGGTTAAGTTTTTAAAAAGTAAAAACAACATACATGTATTGTTTAGAAACTATTGCAGCTTGTTAGGAACTATTGCAGCTTGAAGTCTGTTAGTTGGTAGATGCAGACAAAATATGGTGTAAATGACAGTCCATGTATATGATTAATTATGGTCAAGGTCATCTTTTGACCATAACCAGTCTGTTGTCTTGCTACCATTTACAGAGCTCTTTACTGAAACCTCTAGGCATATGAAAGCCAAATTTTCAAAATCAGAATTTTCATGGTTTCAATCATCTTCATTGTGAGTATCAGACCTGAAACCCTGATCACAAGGATTTAGGAAATACAGAAGACATCCAATGAAAGAAAAATCTCCCTGAAACCACTTTCAAACTCATCACATGTATGCAAACTGGAGTGAAAGCCCAAACGGCAAACTCGAGTGAAAGGGGCTGTATGTTGCTGTACATTCGGAAATTTTTGTTCGGAAATTTTTGTTCGACTTTTATTTGGTGATTTTTCTATTTTCAAGGTACTAGCAAGTTCTTGAACATTTTTAGTGGTTCAGTGTAAAGCTTGTAAAACTATTTGAGCCGCGACGCGAGAAAACCGGTCTTCGGGGTTTCCGACCAGGTCCGACACAAACCGGCCTGTACAGTCTCAGAAAAGAGCTAGAAGCTTGAAATTTCGGATTTAAGTAGAAAAGGAAATATACTATCCGTGTAGCGAAAACAAAGGCGCTGATCAGCTTCGCGGTTACCGCGAAGCTGATCTGCGCCTTTGTTTTCGCATAGGCAAAAATCCGGGTTTCTCACGATGCGGCTCATTTATTAGTGAGACAAGGCAATGACATACTTAGCGAAAATTCAGTTCTTGCAAACATTTCCAAGCTCACAGTATATAGTCCAACAAATTACATGCTCATAGTGATATCAACATATTTACTTGAATATCATCATGTCATTAAAATATAGCCTTGAAAAAACATCAGGGGCATCCATTACACTATACAATTATTATATGAGCTGCATCGTGAGAAAACCGGAATTTTTGCCTATGCGAAAACAAAGGCGCAGATCAGCGCCTTTGTTTTCGCTACACGGATAGTACATTTCCTCTTCTTCTTATATCCGAAATTTCAAGCTTCTAGCCTGCTTCTGAGACTGTACAGCCCGGTTTGTATCGGACCTGGTCGGAAACCCTGAAGACCGGTTTTCTTGCGTCACGGCTCATATGAGCTGCATCATTAGAAAACTGGATTTTGCCTATTACTGCGAAACTGATAAGCTGTGACCTTTGTTACAATTACGCTTCTACCTAAATCCAAAATTTCAAGCGTCTAGCTTTCTTCTGTGACTGTACAGATGGCTTTGTGTGGGACGGGATCGGAACCCCGAAGACTGGTTTTCTTTCGTCGCAGCTCATATTATTTTGGTAATGTTTGTTTTTCATTGGTGTAACTTCACCTACTGTTGCCAGGTTTGAACCTTAGCAGTACTTAGCAGTAACTGCACTAACTGCCACTAACCTTTGCGTCACTCATTCACACTCCCTCAGTGACCATTTAGTACTTGTCTCTCTTGGTGTATGTAAGGCCATTCATGGTACAACAGAGTGCATATTTTTTCTGAGTTTCCCAACTATAGAAATAATGCTAGTGTATAGTCTGATTTCTTTGACCCTGCTGGTTTCCCTCTGACACTGATATGCAGCAGACTGCTTCAAGTGGATATGATCCACCTCATGGAAAAACCAATAATGTGGTTTTCGAACAGGTCCGACACAAACTGGGCTGTACAAGTACAGAAGATGGCTAGAGACTGGAAATTTTGGATTTAGAAAGTAGAGCAATTGTACTATCCGTGTAGCGAAAACAAAGGCGCTGATCAGCTTCGCGGTTATCGCGAAGCTGATCTGCGCCTTTGTTTTCGCATATGCAGATTGTTGGTTTTCTCATGAGGTGGCTCATATGTACGTTTTCCATAATGCCTTTCTATTGTGGTAATGCACAAGTCTTTTGTATCCACAGCTCCTATTGCCGAGAACAGTTGGGCTTTTTTTTAACTTTTCAGTTTTTAAAGCCCTGCTAAAAGCCAAGGAGTAATTTTTAGGATGTTTATGGTACAGTCAATACTATCAACTATGAATAATCTCTGTTTATCAACAAAATTGATTACATGCCTTCCCTCAAGTAGTTGCTCAAGTGCAAAATTGTGAAAAATTTTGGGTCAATTATTCATCTATCTGAATGAATGGACTATTCCACTGGTGAATGGATTGATCTGGTCACATGACTTCACTGAAATAGAAGAGAATATTAATGTAGGACATTCGCAAAATTAATGTAGGACACTTGTAAAATTAATGCAAGAGGCTTGTAAGAGAAAAAAGCCTTACAACTCGCCCAGACCCCCTGGCAAGTCCAAAGGCAATCGGCTTGCTGAGTGAAACAAAAAACTTCAACATAGGGTTTAAGTTTATTTTGTTTACTATGATTATTACAGGCTTATTTCAGCTCACATACACCCCCACTTACCCCCTCCCCTTCACATGCTTGGTAGGATACATGGCAACTGTAACAACAGTAGTTGTGATAGACTAAGAGGGAAAACGAATGTCTAATACAGGTTTTGTGCCTTGAAATTCTAGATATGATTCTAGAGGCATCTTGTACAGTAATTGTTGTTGTCTGTTTCATCATAGATCTTGGGATACTGTTGAATTAAAATCAATATTAGAAAAAAAGTGTGCAACAAAATTTTTTTTTTTTTTTTTTTTTCAGTACATTGCATAACTGCTAGGTTCTCTTGTCCCAATGTCTGGGTCACTGACCTTAAATAAGTGCACACTGATGCACGTGTGAACTGATTTGGTGCTTTTGTTATGATTTTGGTACACATGTTCCTGCAACAAGTCCTAGGACATGTGAATGCAAATAGTAAGGTGTATTTTATGAATTTGAAAGGCCCAAAGTGGTTTGTGAGCATAGATCATGATTAAAACGAGACATGAATTGTTATTCTTTAGTCGGGTTTTAATGTCCCAAGAACAGCTCGGGTCATATGAAGATAGGACATCCGAAAGACAAGTAAAGCATGGATAGAAATTCTTATTATTTAGTAGAAAGAGCTTAAATTCTGATCTCAGAGATTATAAGATTTATAAGGAAATACATGTATAAAAAGGTTTTCTCAAAAATAGGAAGATCCTTTAGACAAAATATGTTATGTGATTTTCAGCAAAAATAAAGCCCTTGATTTTTTTATCCCTTTCAGTTGGACGAGCTTGGTCGACTGGTGTGTAATCTGTGTAACATCATTCCTGGTGGTGTTATTTGTTTCTTCCCGTCCTATGACTATGAGAAGTTTGTCTACGCTCACTGGGAGAAAACTGGGGTCATTGAGAGGCTTGGAGTAAAGAAAAAGGTGGGTCTCATGACTTGATGGTCTTATGCTCAACTAATCTGAGCTTGAAAATATTCTCATGCTCAGCAGATCTGATCAGGGAAATATTCTCATGCTCAGCTAATGGATCAGGAAAACATTCTTATGCTCAGCTAATGGATCAGGGAAACATTCTTATGCTCATCTAATCTGAGCATGAAAACATGCTCATGCTCAACTAATCTGAGCATGAAATTCAGTTTTTCATAAAAATGTGAAACTTGTCAACATCTATAGCAATATCAGGTTGAAGAAATCACCAAAGGCAATACAGTATTCGTTCTAATTAGCGCACATGCTCCAATAAGCGCACACCCTGGTGTTTCCAAAAACCATATGCATAAAGTACACACTGCTCGACAAAGCATACTGGTATTTTATACCAATGTTTCACATTAATACTGCATAAAAACTTAACCTTAGATGATCAAATACTATTTTGCAACGATTGTAAGACATAAATGACGCATCAGTATAGTTGACATGGCATGGCAATTAAGGTGTTGTTTTTGTTTCTAGTGTGCGCTTATTAGAATGATATTTTGTTACCTTAACTTTAAAGTTATTTTGAAAAGTTAAGCACACTGTGCACTAATTAGAATGAATATGGTAATTAACATGTATGTATTCTCCCATCAATACCAAAATTGCTCACATTTGTGCAACAACGTGTGTTATAAAACATGGCCAGATACAGTGCAGGGGCAGTAGTGGCCTGGAGGTAGAGAATCAGGCTCCTAGTTGAGTCCTAGAGCAAGACATTAACTTTGTGTTTAGTTTTGGTTAATATACCCATGAAGTGATGTTTCTTCCTGATGTGATTGCAAAATTGTTGACTGGGAGGTTACACCACGTAACAAAACTTAAAAATGTTAATATTTTCTCTGACATGTTTCCAGGTTCTGCGTGAGCCCAGAAGAGCAGGTGGGGTAGACCAAGTACTCAGTGAATATACAAACTCTATAAAGGTAGGCTAGCCACAATGTGGTATTCTGTGTTTCCAACCAGGTCCGACACAAACGGCCAGCCTCTAGCTAGAAACTTAGGATTCAAGAAAGAACTATACCATTTTAGATGTTGATAGCAGCTGTGCAGAAAAATTCCTGAACTTTGCTCAGTCTGTATGTTAAAAGTACAATGTACATTGAGTTCACAGACTGCTTTCCTTGCCAATGTTTTAGAACCAGATTGAACTGCTTTACCAGACTGAACTGCTTTTAGACAGGCATGGTCTCTACTGCTCGCCATTTGTTGCTGTTCTGTAATTTACTTTCTTGTGTCGAACCTTCTGCAAAACTGACATACTCCTGGATGCATACAGTGAGGCATTGGTTACTAAGACATGTAACAGTCCTGTCCTATTTGAATGGTTGATTTTCTTTTTTCATGACCACATCTCCAAGGGACAATGCTTTGCAGGTACAAGCCGCTATATTAATTGATAATTTTCTTGTTTTTGTAGAAATGCAGTGGGAGTGTAACTGGGTCTGTACTGTTCTGTGTGGTTGGAGGGAAGATGAGTGAAGGAATTAACTTCTCTGATGATCTAGGAAGGTAAACACATGCTTTGTGGCCGACCTGGTACGTGCAAATCAGGAGCGTTTGGCTTTGTTCATTGTGAAGGCACTTCCTCTGTTATTTTGAAAAGAATAGCATATTGTTCTGGGTAAGAGCACAGATCAAGAAAAGTATACATGTAAACATGATAATTGATAATCAAGTTTTCACCCCATCTACCAATAGCTGTATCTCAGTATAAATGAAATTATAAAGTTTTAAAAAAAAAATCATGTTGTAGATGTGTTATGATGGTTGGAATGCCGTACCCTAACATCAACTCACCAGAACTGAAGGAGAAAATGGACTACCTCAATGCCAACTTTGTAAGTGAAAAACTTATTTTGTGTTATTAATTATTTACAATACATTACACAAGACTTGGTGCTTCTTCATCTGACAGACTAGTCCTTTGGCGTAGTGGTGAAGCTAATGACCTTGTGCACTAGTAGTTTTGAGTTTGATCCCACGCTTTCTGAGGAGACCTATTTGACCCAAAGTACTTTGACAATATTCCACTACATACTGCTGACATGCATGTCATGCAGGCTGAAGGGCAAGGCTTTGTTGTGTCTAATAATTTGAAGTTTTCAAGAGGTCTAGTCTCCAGACCACCTGAGTACCAGTTAATGTGCATTGAAGGTCTGCCAAGGTGAAGTCAAACAATAGTTTTTTTACAGGGACATTAAGTAACAAAGCAAGCAAACATTTTCGGAAGTGACAGCTACCCAAACTTGTTAACTGTCACTGTATACTTGATAAACAATTAATTGTCTTTAGCTTTCCTTGTGCTGACTGAAGCAATGGTCTGTCCATAGCCTAGTAGTAACTTGACACACCATCTAAAGTAGTTGATTTGGTCAAGCAGATGCTCTGTAATCTGTACATTTAAAGTCAATTTCTCATTACAGCCAAGAGACAAAGACGGTAAACAGCCAGGTCAAGTTCACTACGAGAATCTCTGTATGAAGGCTGTCAATCAGTCAATAGGTAAGATTACTTCTTGGGAATTTCTTTCTGATTGCGCCTTTTCCTGATCATTGCCTACTTGTACCTTCTTTAACCATTAACATGCCGCGAGAGCATTCATGGACTGCTGTAGGTGCATACAGTCACTGGCAAACACTTTATACATAGACATTGGGTAACACTTCTATCAGTTGTATGGAATGTTCCTTTGATACCACTGTTGGAGTGCATTTCCAAGATAGGGGCCAAAATTTTTGTTGGAGATTGTAGAATATAATTTCAACCGGGATTTTGAAATGAATTGCAATGACAGGCCCATTGAATGCTTAAAGTGTCAGTTATACTGTCAGTTATAACATATTATGGACTCGAAACAAAGTATTTTTTCTCATTTGAATCTGATGAGTGCCTTAAGATTGCAATAGGTGTATATTGGCTTTCAGTTTAGTGATCCTTATCCTTTGTATTTGGGCTTCTTGTTAGAAAAAATACTGATCAACAAAGTTTTCTAAATAAATATGAGCTGCTGCATCAGAAAACCAACAATCTGCAAATGTAAGGCCAAAGTGGCAGATCAGCATCTTTTATTTATTTTTGCTCCACAGATAGTACAATACCTCTTCTTATAAATTCATGTTATAATATAACTATTTTCTGTGGCTGTCTGGTTTGTGTTGGACCTGATCAGAAACCAAGCCAAGATTGTTGGTTTTCTCATGCGAAGGCTCATTTGTGTTCACAGGTCGTGCTATCCGCCATCAGGGTGACTACGCCACTATTCTATTACTGGACAGACGCTACAGCAGGGCCTCTACTGTTGCTAAGTTACCAGGCTGGATCTCAGAACACCTACAGAAAATGGACAAGTTTGGACCTGTGTTTGCTGCCGTGTCTAAGGCAAGTGCATGTATAGGTATTGCATCAAAAGTATTATGGTTTATTCTCTGTATCTAAGAAACCCTTATTACATGTGCATGTATTTGTATAAACTTATAAATGCCTCTGTGTCATTGTGGTTAAGCAACTCGCCTTGTAAACCAGAGATTGAAGTCCTCCAGTTATTCAGAACTTTATAACCATAGCTGTTTATGGGATGTACATCAGGAAAACATGTCTTTGTAATATACACCCCCTTATACCCCACTTTTATATAGCAAAACTGGGGTATGCAGGGATATACCATTTTTCTCATTTTTGCTCCAAAACATAGATTGTGGGTACATGTTAGAACCGCCTCGGCGAGGCGGTTCTAACATGTACCCACAATCTATTTTTTGAGCAAAAATAAAAAAAAATATCAAAATTTTTCAGCTGGAAATTTTTCAATTTTTAAAGCTCAAAAATTTCTGTTTATTGCATGTGCATGGTTTCTTAATGGACTCCAACTTGATATCCAGCATTATGGATTTTTTCCTACATTGGTGCTAACATGGTACTGTGTCACATAGTGAAACTCATTTCTCTGTGCTTGTTACACCCATGCTTACTAATGGCAATGCATAAAAAAGTTTTTATATGGGCTCTGCTGGACTTTTGCTTTGTTGCCCGAGAGGCCCAGTTTCTGTTGGCTGGAATCTTAATCCTCAATTTCTCCAAAAACAGGCCTCAAAAAACTAATAATAAAATTCACCTAATTTTACAGTTCTTTGCTGGGAAGAAGAAGAGCTGATGGAACTATGTAAGATAGTGGATACCAACAAAAGTGGTGAAAGAAGAGAATTGTTCAAAGACTTGTGATCTGGCATTGATGCTGTATTAAATGTGGTACATGCATCATTTTCACTTGTGGACTTGCAAGACCAGTTTGTAGTGCATTCACATTCAGTAGAGCAATAGGGAGAATGCAGATTCAATTTTTGAGTCTGCTATTTCTGCCAGGACTGGTGTCAGTGACCACTGAAAGGATCAGCACTAGGTACTTGGGTTAAGGCAGCATTTGTTACTTTTGTCATTTAGTGTATTTTACATTGTTGTTGATGTTAGTTTTAGCATAAAATTTGTTACTGTTTTTATATTATTATTAAACCATGATTCCATGAATCACAAGTTTAATAGACCTCTTGTACAATCCCTGGTCTTTTTAAATCTGAAATTTAAAGCTTCTAGCCTTTTTCAGAGACTGGACAGGCTGTTTTATGTTGGACCTGGTTGAAAACCCCAAAGACCAGTTTTCTTGTATCATAACTCAGGTATCCTTGAATGAAAAAAAAGAGGGAGAAACTCTTGTCAAGGCTAACATTATAGTAGAGGAAAAAATCCAAGATAAGTCGCTTAGTTTTCGATTCTATGCTCCCCAAGAGTAAAATGGACTTTGATTACACCATTGGTTACAGAAAACATTGAACTTTATCGTATCACTGGAATTAATTTTCTAACCGGGTACAGTTTTATGATATTTTGGTGAAAAGTTCATTTTTGAGAATAAGATTGCGAATTTCTGAAATTTCTATTTGCTTCAAAATACTAATGCCACGTAGGTTTTTTCTTATCAAACCCACGCCTAAAATATTGCTCACATTGTGTTCTTAGTTTCCAATGCATTTTCATCCAGCCAAAGCTATTCAGTTTTGGGGAAAATCATGGTTTTTATGACAGAAATCACGATTTTTTGAAATTCACCTAAAAAAGTTTTCTGTCTGAAAACTACACAATTGATTTTCAGTAAAATGATATAGTAATCATAGACACCATTATTCGGGCTTTTCATTTTATTTGAAATTGCACTTGTATTGAGATCCAATGAAGCTGGGTACCAGAAAATAGCATTTGGGTGTATTTTCAGAAATATATGGCATACGAGGTGTTACTGTTTTTCTAGGCAGAAATGCGGCTTATTAAAGTGTATTTGAAACTTAAAATGGTTACAAAAAGCAACTAGAATAGTTTTATAGGTATTTGCAAGATTGAAAATGTGTTCTCCAGCGTTCAATTTTGGGGCAAATGATGATGTTCAGCAGAAAAATCGCGAATTATTGAAAACCACCATATAAACGTCTCTGCATTAAAAATATACAATTGCTTTCCAGTAAATGAAATACAAAGCCAGAGAAGTGTCATTCAAGCTACCCTTTTAGCCCGACAGCAGGAATTGCAATGGCGACAAAGATGTTTTTAACAGAAAATTGCGAATCATTGCAAACCACCTTTCTCTGCATGAAAACTATACAAATGCAACTGAACTAGCTTTTTAGTTTTTTGCAATATTGATAATCTAATGTGTTTTCGAGAGTTCAAGTTTTGGGTAAATGATGGGGGTTCAAGTTTTGGGTAAATGATGGGGGAATTGTCGCGTTAGGTTTTGGGCAAGAACTCTGGTTTCCATGACAACATATAGCTCCCCTAGATTAAAAATGGGAAAACATAAAAAAATCTTCTTCTCCGAAACCACAAGACCCAGATATTTAATATTGTGTGTGTAGCAATCCTATTATAAATTATAAATCCTACCAATCATGCACCTAGGGTCCGTCCATACAGACTCCACCCCAGGGCGTCATTATCTGTTATAGCCTTAAAATGGGAAATAAACTCTGAAACTACAAAACCAAAAGCTTCAATATTTGGTATGCAGCATTATTATGTGGAGCTTAGTGTAAATCATGCAAAGCATGCCCCTGGGGCCAAGAAGGGCCCCAGGAGTTCATTAGCTACCTTAGCATTACAATCGAAAAAAAAACAACACAAAAGCAATCTTTTCTGAAATCACATGGGCCAAAGCATTTACATTTTATGTGTAGCTATGTATAGCGACCCTCTTTGCAAATCCTGCCACCAGTGCTCCTGGGGCTCGTCCAGACCACACCCGAGGTGTGGTTATCTGTCATAGGCTTAAAATGGGGGAAATGTTCTTCTCTAAAACTACAATGCTCAAAGCTTGTATGTTTGTATGCAGCAATATTATAATAAGGTATACATGAATCCTGTCATTCATGCCCCTTGGCTGAAAGGTGGTCCATCCCCGGGGTCATTAGTTCTCATAGACTTTGAATAAGAAAAAAAAATCTTCTTCTCTGAAAGGTCCAGAACGTTTATGATTTGTATGTAGCAATGAATAGTAATCCTCGTTATAAATCATATCAACCATACCCCTGCGCCCCATACAGGCCCCGCCCCGTGGGCGTCATTATCTGCCAAAGGCTTAAGTGCAATTCGCATGTGCAAAAAATACACGCGTGTAAAACTACTCCTGTGTGTAAATATACTCCGGTGTGTAAATATACTCCGGTGTGCAAATCAACCTGTGAGTAAATTTAAATTGCGTTTGCATGATTGGGTTGTATCACCAGGAGTATTTTTGTATGTAAATAAATCATTATTGGATTAAAACCAGTCCTGTTCATTAAAGTTTTCTGTATTTGCAAAACAAGAAGAGGCTGCTTTAAGGTGTTCTTAAAGGACTGTGGCAGCAGAGGAGAATCTTATAATGGTCAGGCTTAAACTTTGTAGCAGTTATACAATTCTCTATTATCATCATCCTTTCACAATGAATTACTATTAAAATGCCCCAAGAGTGATGAGAAATACATGTAGCGTGGCTGTTTGCCCTCCAGATGATCTAAAATGTGTTGAATGGCCATAATCTCCTATGTAGCAACAATGTCAACAGTTTCAGAAACTGTCATATAATCAGTTAAGAACAAAAATTGTGAAAATTCATTATCTAAAAGCCGAATATTGACTTGAAATAAAAATACCCATGGGTAAATTTTACTTGGCGTTCGCATGGGACAGAAAGTAAATTTACACGTGTGTATTTGTAAAAATAAAATTTGCATCTGGTCAGACCCAGGAGTAAATTTACCCATATGTGAATATACTCTGGTGTGTATTTGCGTTCGCATGTGTCATTTGCTTACCCCGTGTAAAATTTGCACACCGGAGCATATTTACATGCGTGTATTTTTGGTTCATGCGAATTTGACTTAACATTGGGAAATACTTTTGGACCCCCACGTATATCACTACGTAATTTTACTCTTCGGTAGCATAGAATCGAAATTGAACGACTTGTCGTGGAGTTTTATCATCAATTTGAGATATGGTTTTAATACATCACTTCCAGTGCATTTTTGTTTTTTCTCTCTAAATCTTATCTGTAAGATACCCGAAGTCGTAGAATTCTTGCGATTTTATAATGATATTATAAATATTCTTTTCGGTATATAATACTTTGGGTATGTGTCTTACCTTTATTTCTAAAAATACATACGACTGTTAATTTCTGGTACCAACTCGACTTGTAACCCAAAGCATCATGCTCATATATCGTTTTGCCTTTACTGAACCATCAAATTTACTTTTGGATGAAAGTTCTGGTAAAAATCACTCATAATGTGAAAGGAGTATGCTCATACATTATGGTCAAAGGTCGATCTGGTCATATTTACTCATATGGTGTAAAAAGTATGCTCATATACTGATTGAGTGTCAAGATATAAGCGGCAAAAATCTCTGGACTATGGACATTAGGTCAACCCAGCCTTAACTTCGTGACACACTAGTCAGTGTCACAAATTAAAAGATGACCGACTGACCATCTTCCTTAGCTGTTCTTATTTAGAAATAAAAAGAAACACAATATTTTAAGGTGTTCTAGATTTTGAACTCTTGCCCAAGCCCTGGCTCGGACCCAGTGGCCCGATGTCGTGGAGCCTAAAGTGCATGAAGTATGAATGTTTTACGATAAGTTGATGTCCATATATGGTCTCTTTGTAAAAGCTACACACCAATGCATCCAATTTTACAGTGTTCTAGCTTTTAACCCCTAGCCCCACCCCAGGCATGGACCTAGTGATCCGATGCCACGAACTGAAATGCAACCAACCCTACATGGTTCATACCAACATCCCTACTATGAATGCTGCATTATAATTGGTTTTCAATGTATAGATTTCTAGGCAACTTTAACACAGATAGGACAATTTCACTGGTGTTCTAGATTTGAACCTTCGCCCCACCCCCAGCAAAGACTGTCTAGGGCTTTGATGTCATGAAGTAAAAGCCAACACTTCCGGGCACCAACGGTTTATGTATCAATACTTTCTGATAAGGGTTTGTCAATACATGTATTTAAACTTCTAGAAAAAGAGACAAAGCAATTTCGTAGGTGTTCTAGATTTTAACCTCTAGACCCACCCTATGGCATGGACCCATGGACCCGATACCATGAAAAGAAATCCAACCCTACAGGGTAACTATGGTCCAAGTATGAATGCTTTCAGGTCAGTATCTGTCAAGTTATGTACTTCTAAAAACTTGAACGCAAGTGTGACACGCATGGGTACGGGAACCGCGGCGCATGCACACGAGAACTTGGACGACCGAGGTGTCTAGAATAGCTCTATGCACTTTATGCAGCCGTACTGAAAATAAGAAGTCGTTTGGCTCAGTATTTCATTTTTCTGGAGAGCAATTGTATATAAAGAAAACTTAATGTGATGGTTTACAAAAATTCGCGATTTACTGCTAAAATTTCATCATTTACCCCAAAATTGAACACCGGAAAACACAATGTCAATCATGTTAACACCTACAAAACAATTTTAGTTGCTTTTACAGCCAATATAAGTTTTAATAAAAAACAACTTTTGACGCCCAATTATGCCTCGCACTCGTATGTCATATGTTTCTGAAAATACACCCCAGTGCTAATTTCTGGTACCCAGCTTCATTGGAACTCGATAGAAGTGCAATTTCAAATAAAATGAAAAGCCTGAATAATGATGTCTATGATTACTATACCATTTTACTGGAAAGCGATTGTATAATTTTCAGACAGAAAACTTTTTAAGGTGTATTTCTAAAAAACACGATATTTTTTCTTAAAAACCACGATTTTCCCCAAAACTGAATGGCTTTGGTAGGATGAAAACACATTGAAAACAAAGAACACAGTGTTGGCAATATTTTAGGCGTGGGTTTGATAAGAAAAAATCTACATGACATTAGTATTTTGAAGCAAATAGAAATTTCAGAAATTCGCAATTTTACCCTCAAAAATGAACTTTTCACCAAAATATCATAAAACTGTACCCGGTTAGAAAATTAATTCCAGTGATACGATAAACTTCAATGTTTTCTGTAATCAATGGTGTAATCAAAGTCCATTTTACTCTCGGGGAGCATAGAACTCTCTGATTTCGCCAAATTTTCCTCAGGTATTAAACTGCAATTGTGTGTCCCTGGTATACAACTTTTTGCCTTTCTCCAAGGATGTTTGCATGTTTTATGCAGAATGATCCGGAATACCAAGAAGAAACAATGAAATGTGCCACGGCATGAGAAAACAAGATTTGTGCCTATGCAAAAACAAAGACGTAGATCAGCTGTGCAGTAACTGCAACACTAGACTAGCTACTAGTCTGATAAATAAGTTTTTGCCTTTTTTTGTAAATCTAAATTTTCTTTTCTTGAAAGCTAAAGCACGAAATATTTTCTGATGTACATTACTGGGCTAGATCGAGACAGAGGAGAAGACCCATATTATGTCCATATGATATACGTTTTATATAAAAAGATTTTTACTTTTGTAAATTTGTCATTTTAACGCCTAGTGGCTAGGCTACTGCAACACAAAAGTAAAATCATTTCTACTTACATCCAATATTTGAAGCTTCTGGCTTTCTTCTGTAACTGTACAGACCAATTTGTGTCAACCCTGGTCAGAACTCCCAAAGAAAATTTCTTGTGTCGTCTCAAACCAGTAATGCATATGAGACTATGGTAAGCAAGTAAATTAGTGATGGTATAGATCAGCTGGCTAACCCACAATCTGTTACAGACTGCGACCTTGTACCACTTTGATGACAGGTTTCACAAGGCCAACTGGGAATATCCTGTCTAGCAACAGTAGGCAATACAAAGTAGGGCATAAATGAGTGGCTATGGGTAAAAAGGGGGTCTTCAGAGTTTCCAACCAGGGCTGACACAAATCGGTCTGTACAGTCTCAGAAAAAGGCTAGAAGTTTGAAATTTCGGATTACAGAAGAAGAGGGGTTGTACTTTCTGCAATTAAGACGGGTTGTACTTTCTGCAGTTACTGCACAGCTGATCTACATCTTTGTTTTCGCATATGCAAAAATCCGGTTTTTAAGACGAGGCTCAAATAAAATATCAGGATGTAAATGTAAATACTTTGTATAATCATAATAACCTAGTGCCTCAGATCTACAATTCTACAAATCTAGAAAACTACTTGTTTTGCCCAATATATTGATGTTCTAGTTAGCGCTGATCGAACCAGTGAATTGGCCTTAAAACCAGTGCCAATGTTTTAACAAAATTGCAAAATTTAAATACAATTTATTAGACCAAGTTCTACACTGGTGCATTATGGCTACATCCAAGGGTTTTACTTTAATTGAGCTATGTTGTTGTTGTTGCTTCGTAGAGTTCCGCCGTTGACTTATCGTCGCACCCGGTAAAACCGGTAAAAAGGGGGGATTTTTTTATAAAAGTTTTGCACTATACAAAGTCACTATCTTGGTGAAGTCTATCTAAAATGTGAATAAAATAACTGTGTTCCAGTGAATAAAAGTCTGTGAAGTCTACTAAAACAAAGTGCTCCGGTGAATAAAAGTCTGTGAATTCAAAGTTTATCTACAGGCAAAGTCAAAGAGGAATAGTCACTGTCCAGACCTTGTGATATACCAGAAATTTCTTATAGCTGATCTAGAGGATCTTCTTCAGACATGGCTCACTCATTTATTCATTAACAAAAAATAACTTGTTAACCAATCTTGTATAATAATAAAAAGTCAGTCCTCTACTTGTGTAAGGTTACTGTCCACATAAAACAGGACACCAGACCTAGAGAGTTCAATGTGCCCTATGTGCTAGGTGTCAGTGACCTTAAAATAACAAGAAAAAATGAGACATTCCAGGTCAGAAGATCATTGGATTTGTGTTACACATAAATAAATAAGAACAAACAGCAGACATCATGCAGCTACAGTTAGATCAGTCAATTACCAGTTTGTTAATAGATACAACCAATGTCAGCCTGACCCTGGATATATTTGAGTTGGTTTAACCCATATTTGACAAATGGATTTTCCCATCATTATCATTTGGACGAGTCCACTTTCATTTTTTGGGCCGCAGATGTGATTTTAAAATGTTATTCCATTTTTCTATGAAATTCCTATAAGCAAACAGAATAGCCCCAGATGGGACGCCGCGTTCTGCGTCTGCGGCGTCACATCTGGGGCTATTCTGTTTGCCTATGTCCCACAAAAGGGACACAAGGCTTTAATGAGTTAATGAGAACATTCACATCCGCAAGAGCTCAGCTACATTGTATCTGTTCCTTTGTCACATCTCCTTGCTTTCAATAGAGGAGACGATCCAGACCTGCCTGTATATTCACTATGGATGAGTGGCAATCCTGAACATTGAACAAAAATTGCATTCCTGACTGCCAAAAACAATGGTTTTTGATTGCCAATCAAACATTGAAACGTTGTCATGTGAACTTAAACATTTTTTTTGGCAATTGAGAATGAATCTTGTTTCCAATTGCCGCCTTTGGGTTGTTTGTGGAATTGATCTTTGTATAGTTTGAAGATAAATATGCAGTTGATCATTGCATTAAGAGTATCTGTGGCATAATGGATTATAAGAGAATCTAGATTGGTGATCTTCAGTCTTAATGAGACTTTAATCAGGCAACTCATCCACCATATGGCCATAAACTCAAACTTGATTACTTCATTGGTATTGAAGGAGACTGGTCAATCCTCACCACATCAGGTACATTAATTCCTTTTATTAAGATTTGGTCATTAAAATATTTCTACAGCCATACTTTTTCTTTGGCTAACTCAACTAGAGGACCATTGGTCCTGTAGCTCACCTGAGAGATTATCACATTGTCAGCTCATGAGATTTAAATTAATTGAGAATCGACCAATGAAAGTCTATGCATGGACACTATTGACCCCCGGGGCATGGCCAAATTTGACCCAGGGGCATGACTGGCACAGTTTATAATGGGGACTACCAAACATTGCTGCATACAAAATATAGAAGCTCTGGGCCTTTTGGTTTCAGAGAAGAAGTTTTTTTTAGTTTTTAGCTCGACTGCACGAAGTGCATAGAGCTATTGCAGTCACCCCGGTCGTCCACGTTCCCGTTCCCGTGCGCGTGCGCGTTCCCGTGCGCGTCACACTTGCGTTAAAGTTTTCTAGAAGTCCATATCTTGACAACCACTCGTCAGAAAGCATTCATACTTGGACCATAGATACCCTGTAGGGTTAGCTTTCATTCCATGGCATCGGGCCCCTGGGTCCAGGTCAGGGGGTGGGGCTGGAGGTTAAAATCTAGAACACCTTCAAAAATGGCAATTCTTGTGTTAAAGTTTTCTAGAAGTCCATATCTTGACAACCACTCATCAGAAAGCATTGATACTTGGGCCATTGACACCCTGTAGGGTCGGCTTTCATTCTATGGTATCAGATCCCTGGGTCCATGCCAGGGGGTGGGGCTAGAGGTTAAAATCTAGAACACCATTAATAATAATGGCTTTTCTGTGATGTAGTATTCTAGAAGTCTATATCCTGAAAACTTTTTATCAGAGGGCTTTCATACTCGGACCATAGGTACCCTGTAGGGTTGAGTTTCATTTCATGGCATCGGATCTCTGGGTCCATGCCTGGGGGTGGGGCTGGAGGTTAAAAACTAGAACACTGTAAAACATAGATGTACTGCTGTGTAACTTTTACAAGGAGTCCATATCTTGACAACAACTTATCATAAAGCATTCATACTTCATACACTTTAGGTTCCATGACATCGAACCTCTGGGTCGGAGTCAGGGGGGTGGGGCTAGAGGTCAAAATCTAGAACTCCCCGATTTTTTTTCTTTTTATTTCTTAATAGAAACAACTTAGAAAGATGGTTGGTCATTCATCTTTTGACTTTGTGACACTGACTTGTGTGTCAAGACGGTAAGGGTCGGTTGACCTACTTTCCATGGTTCAGTGATTTTGCCTTATATCTTGACACTCAATTAGTATATGTTCTTACTTCTTTCAGATTATGGGTGAGTACGACCAGGCCTTTGACCCCAATATACTTATAGGTCACTGTGACCTAATTTCACGGTTCAGTGATTTTGCCTTATATCTTGACACTCAATTAGTATATTTTCATACTTTTTTCAGATTATGAGTGAGTATGACCAGACCTTTGACCCCAATATACTTATAGGTCACTGTGACCTAATTTCACGGTTCATTGATTTTGCCTTATATCTCGGTACTCAAATGGTTTATGAACAAACTCCTTTCTAAGTATGTTTGCATATGACAAGACCTTTGACCCTGAAGTAGTCCTAGGTCACTGTGACCTAATTTCATGGTTCAGTGATTTTACCTTATATCTTGACACTCAATTAGTATATTTTCATACTTTTTTCAGATTATGAGTGAGTATGACCAGACTTTTGACCCCAGTATACTTATAGGTCACTGTGACCTAATTTCACGGTTCAGTGACTTTGCCTTATATCTCAACACTCAAGTGGTTTATGACTAAACTTCTTTCACACTATGTTTGCATATGACAAGACCTTTGACCCTAAAGTAGTCCTAGGTCAATATGACCTAATTTCACGGTTCAGTGATTTTCCTTTATATCTCGGCACTCAATTGGTATATGGACATACTTCTTTCACGATATGTATGAGTATGACAAGACCTTTGACCGTAAAGTATTCCTGGGTCACTGTGACCTAATTTCATGGTTCAGTGATTTTACCTTATATCTCGACACTCAGTTGGTATTTTTTCATACTTCTTTCTGATTATGAATGAGTATGACCAGACCTTTAACCCAAACATACTTATAGGTCACTATGACCTAATTTCATGGTTCAGTGATTTTGCTTTATATCTCAACACTGAATGGGTATATCATCATATTTCTTTCACATTATGAGTAAGTATCACTAGACCTTTGACCCTGAAATACTTATAGGTCAGTGTGACCTTATTTCTCGCTTCAGTGATTTTGCCTTGTGTCTTGGCACTCAGTTGGTATATGAACACACTTCTTTCACAATGTGAGTGAGACCTCTAAATCTTAGGTAGTTATAGTTAACTTTCATGGTTCAGTGATTTGCCTTATTGCATCAAGGCAAAAAAATGTATGAGCATAATGCTTTGGGTTACTGGTCGGGTTTGACCTTATGTTTGACAATTGTCAGAAGCAGTCGAGCACGCTGTCCTGCGACAGCTCTTATTCCCATTGTAAGTCTATGGAGACTATCTACCCCCGGGGCGTGGCCAAATTTGACCCCAGGGGCATGGCTGGCACAATTTATGTAGAGGACCATTAGCCATTGCCACATACAAAATATCAAAGCTGTGGGCCCTGTGGTTTCAGAGAAGAAGATTTTTGAATTTTTTTTCCCATAGCAAGTTTATTGAGACTATCAACCTCCGGGACCTGGCCAAATTTGACCCCAGGGGCATGAATGGCACAATTTATGTAGAGGACCATTAGCCATTGCTACATACCAAATATCAAAGCTGTGGGCCTAGTGGTTTCAGAGAAGAAGAATTTTTTTAGTTTTTCCTATTGTAGGTCTATGGAGACTATCGACCCCCGGGGCATGGCCAAATTTGACCCCAGGGGCATGATTGGCACAATTTATGTAGAGGACCATTAGCCATTGCCACGTACAAAATATCAAAGCTGTGGGCCCTGTGGTTTCAGAGAAGAAGATTTTTTAATTTTTTCCCATAGTAAGTCTATGGAGACTATCAACCCCCGGGGCGTGGCCAAATTTGACCCCAGGGGCATGAATGGCACAATTTATGTAGAGGACCATTAGCCATTGCTACATACCAAATATCAAAGCTGTTGGCCTAGTGGTTTCAGAGAAGAAGATTTTTTTAGTTTTTTTCCTATTGTAGGTCTATGGAGACTATCGACCCCCGGGGCATGGCCAAATTTGACCCCAGGGTCATGATTGGCACAATTTATGTAGAGGACCATTAGCCATTGCCACATACAAAATATCAAAGCTGTGGGCCCTGTGGTTTCAGAGAAGAAGATTTTTTATTTTTTTTCCCATAGTAAGTCTATGGAGACTATCAACCCCCGGGGCGTGGCCAAATTTGACCCCAGGGGCATGAATGGCACAATTTATGTAGAGGACCATTAGCCATTGCTACATACCAAATATCAAAGCTGTGGGCCTAGTGGTTTCAGAGAAGATTTTTTTAGTTTTTCCAATTGTAAGTCTATGGAGACTATCCATCCCCGGGGCGTGGCCAAATTTGACCCCAGGGGCATGGCTGGCACAATTTATGTAGAGGACCATTAGCCATTGCCACATACAAAATATCAAAGCTGTGGGCCCTGTGGTTTCAGAGAAGAAGATTTTTGAATTTTTTTCCCATAGTAAGTCTATGGAGACTATCGACCCCCCGGGGCGTGGCCAAATTTGACCCCAGGGGCATGAATGGCACAATTTATGTAGAGGACCATTAGCCATTACTACATACCAAATATCAAAGCTGTGGGCCTGGTGGTTTCAGAGAAGAAGATTTTTTTATTTTTTCCCATTGTAAGTCTATGGGACCTATCTGTTGCCATGGAAACCACAATTTTGATACAATCTGCTCCAAAACCTAAGGCCATCAATCCCCCAACCCAATTATGGTTCACATTAAATTTGATCAAGATCGGCCAACTAGCTTCAGAAATATTCTTCTTTGAAATTGTGGACGGACGACGACGACGGACGACGGATGCCTGCCTATCCTATAAGCTCACCTGTGAGCCTTCGGCTCAGGTGAGCTAAAAATAGCCTTTATACCGTCTTGTCAGTTAGTGTTGAAAGAAATGTGCACTTACCACTGGTAACCTGCATCCTATATGGGCTTGCTTTTCTGCATTTCATGTGAAAAAGCTGGTCTTTGTTCGACAGTATAATTATTAATAATTGTAACATAGAAAACTGGATTTTTGTCTCTGCGAAAACAAAGGCGCAGATCAGTTTGTAATATTTGAGAAAACAGGACTTTTGTCTGTGTGAAAACAAAGGCGCAGATCAGTTTAATTATTAGCTCACCTGAACCAAAGGCTCATGGGGAGCTTATAGTATAGTGGTCGAGCCGGCGTCCGTCTGTCCGTTCACATTTTCAAACTTGAATATCTCTTAAGACAACAAGCCCAATCGTGATCAAGTTTGATCTAAAGCATCATTGAGGAAGGGGAAAGGTTGCATGAGGTTTTGGGCCAGGTCGGATCAGAACTCTGGTTTCCATGGCAACAGATAGCTCCCATAGACTTACAATGGGAAAAACATAAAAAAAAAATATTCTTCTCAGAAACCACAAGGCCCAGAGCTTTCATATTTTGTGTGTAGCAATGTATAATGGTCCTCTTTATAAATCCTGCCTACCGTGCCCCTGGGGTCCATACGGGCCCCGCCCCGGGGGTGTCATGGGAAAAACAAAAAAAAATCTTCTTCTCCAAAACCACAAGGCCCAAAGCTTTCATATTTTGTATGTAGCAATGTATAGTGGTCATCTATATAAATCCTGCCAATCATGCCCCTGGGGTCAAAAATGGCCCTGCCCCGGGGGGTCATTAGCTACCATAGACTTACAATGGGAAAAACATAAAAAAAATCTTCTTCTCCGAAACCACTAGGCCCAGAGCTTTCATATTTTGTCAGTAACAATGTATAGTGGTCCTCTTTATAAATCATGCCAACCGTGCCCCTGGGGTCCGTACGGGCCCTGCCCCGGGGGCGTCATGGGTAAAACTTTAAAAAATCTTCTTCTCCGAAAACACAAGACCCAAAGCTTTCATATTTTGTGTGTAGCAATGTATAGTGGTCCTCTTTATAAATCCTGCAATAAATCCTGCCAACCGTGCCCCTGGGGTCCATACGGGCCCCGCCCGGGGGCGTCATGGGAAAAACATAAAAAAATCTTCTCCGAAACCATATGGCCCAGAGCTTTCATATGTTGTGTGGACCAATGTATAATACTCTCCCTAATAAATGCTGCCAACGGTGCCCCTGGGGTCATTATCTACCATAGACTTATATAATGGAAATATATGAAAAAATCTTCTCTGCAACAGCATGACACAAAGCTTGTATATTTGATATACAACATTGTCATGTGGAGCTCTACATAAATCCTGCTAATCTTGCCCCTGGGGTCAAATAATGACCCTGACCTTGTTAGATGATTATTTTTTCAAGTGAACCAAAATGGCAGAAAAGAGGATACACAATCCAGACAAGAGCTATTCTGCTGATGTAAGTAGGGTTTCAAGGTCACATGACCAAGATGGCCACCATACCCATATATGGTAAAAATGCCAATTACTTTGTCCAGTGACTGTACTTGCTGACTCTCAGGTGAGCGATCGTTGCCCTTTGGCTACTTGTTAATAATTGTAACATATGAGAAAACCGGATTTTTGTCTCTGCGAAAACAAAGGCGCAGATCAGCTGTGCAGTAACTGCACAGCTGATCAGCGCCTTTTTTTTTGCTACACGGATAGTACAATTCCTCTTTTACTTACAGAAAAAATTTCAAGCTTCGTGACTATACAGGTTGGTTTGTGTCGGACCTGGTCGGATACCCTCGCGTTGCGGCTCATATTGTCTGGTAGATTCAAGTTAAGATACCATAAGACACCCACCTTGACTGTCAACATGATTTGGTTTCTCAGAAAATAATCAATTATACTGATTAATAAGAGCATGGCTAGACTGATTTGCACTAAACTGTATTTTGGGTGCACTTATCTGCTCCAAGGCAAACCTGTTTCTAATTGTTAGATAAACAAAAACCAGTGAGTACAGTTTGGTCATAGACAAGTGCAGCGACAGTGCAAGGTCGGTGTGCACCTTTGTTGCATAACATGCAATTTGAACAGCTGATAATATGAGCCGATATATCAATACTTTTTTTTTTTTTTTTTAGCTCACCTGAGGTGAGCTTATAGGATGGCCATGCTCCGTCGTCCGTCCGTCTGTCCGTCCACAATTTCAAAGATCTTCTCCTCTGAAACCGCTTGGCCAATCAAAGCCAAACTTCATGTTTATGGAAAAATTTTGGTCCCTGGGGGTTGTCTGCCCCTGCCCCAAACTTCATGTTTATGGAAAAATTTTGGTCCCTGGGGGTTGTCTGCCCCTGCCCCGGGGCTATATACATGTATATTTCCATAATATTGAAACATCTTCTCCTCTGAAACGGCTTGGCCAATCGTAGCCAAACTTCATGTGGAGCATCGTTAGGAACAGGGAAAAAAAGTATTTATAAATGGTCCAGGTCACATGACCAAGATGGCCGCCATGGCTATAAATAGCAAAAACCTTTAAAAATCTTCTTCTCCAGAACCAGAAGGCCTATGATTTTGAAACTTGGCATGAAGCATCACAGAAAGAAGCTCTACAAAGTTTATATAAATCATGACCCTGCAATGACCTTGACCTATTTTACGGCAAGGTCAACTTAGATCCCCAATGCATTTGAATGGGGAAAAATGGTATAAATGCTATTAAATGGGTAAAACTTACTGGGAATAGGCAAACAGACAGAAAATTAATGTTTATGGAAAAATTTTGGTCCCTGGGGGTTGTCTGCCCCTGCCCCGGGACTATATCATGTATATTTCCATAATATTGAAACATCTTCTCCTCTGAAACCGCTTGGCCAATCGAAGCCAAACTTCATGTGGAGCATCCTTAGGAAGAGGGAAAAAAAGTTTATATAAATGGTCCAGGTCACTTGACCAAGATGGCCGCCATGGCTATAAATAGCAAAAACCTTTAAAAATCTTCTTCTCCAGAACCAGAAGGCCTATGATTTTGAAACTTGACATGGAGCATCAGGCAATGAGCTCTACAAAATTTATATAATGACCCTGCAATGACCTTGACCTTTTTTACAGCAAGGTCAACTTAGGCCACCCATGCATTTGAATGGGAAAAAATAGGAAAATGTCATTAAATGGCAAAAAACTTGCTAGGAATGAGCAAAATTAATGGACAGAAGATTTATTTTCATGAAAATATTTTGGGCCCAGAGGGTTGTCTGCCCCTGCTTAGGTTGCCCATGCATTTGAATGGGAAAAAATAGGAAAATGTCATTAAATGGCAAAAAACTTGCTAGGAATGAGCAAATGGACAGAAGATTTATTTTCATGAAAATATTTTGGGCCCAGAGGGTTGTCTGCCCCTGCCTCGGGGCTATATACATGTGTATGACCATAATATTCAAACATCTTCTCTGAAACCGCTTGGCCAATCAAAGCCAAACTTTATATGGAGCATTCTTAGGAAGAGTGAATGAAAGTTTGTATAATTGGTCAAGGTCACATGACCAAGATGGCCGCCATGGCTATAAATAGCAAAAACCTTTAAAAAATCTTCTTCTCCAGAACCAGAAGGCCTATGGGTTTGAATCTTGGCATGAAGCATCAGACAATAGAGCTCTACAAAGTTTGTATAAATCATGACCCTGGGATGACCTTGACCTTTTTTACAGCAAGGTCAACTTAGGTTGCCCATGCATTTGAATGGGGAAAATTGTTACAATGTCATTTGAAGGGCAAAACTTGCAGTAAATTGTCAAATGGACTGAATCTTTATGATTTAAAAAAGAAATTGACTCCAGAGGTTGCTCTGACCCTGCCCTGGGGTTATATACATGTATATTACCATTCAAGTCAAACAAGTTTATTGGTATATATCTCAGGTCTCAGGTGAGCGTTTACAGGACAATTGGTCCTCTGTTTTTTTGTTGTTGTTTTTTTTTTAATGTGAAAAAAGTTCATTGTGAAAAAAGGTGCTGATATTCTTTGTCCCGGCATCCATGGCTGTTCAAACCTCATTTTTGCTATCTCTAGAAGGCTCATGTATATGTGCAAGCTGACCATTTTTGCTCTTTATGCAGTTATTGTTTGTTCATTTGATGTTTTACATGTGTGTGTGCCACTGTAAAAGGGGACGCGGCCATTTGATTTTTTTATGGTGCAGGGAGAGGGAGGGCTGGAAGGTTTTTTGAAACAAGTTTCCCGGGGGGAAAAAAAACTATCTAGGACAGTATTGTATTAGCCGCGACGCGAGAAAACCGGTCTTCGGGGTTTCCGACCAGGTCCGACACAAACCGGCCTGTACAAGCTCAGAAAAGAGCTAGAAGCTTGAAATTTCGGATTTAAGTAGAAGACGAATTGTACTATCCGAGTAGCGAAAACAAAGGCACTGATCAGCTTCGCAGTTACTGCGAAGCTGATCTGCGCCTTTGTTTTCGCATAGGCAATAATCCCGTTTTCTCACGATGCGGCTCGTATTATATACAGGATTGTGTCGAGAGTGAGAAAAATATCCCGGCCTGAAAACATCTTCCAGCCCCCCACCCCTAAAAATCAAATGGTCACTCCCTAAATGGCTGAGGTCATTGGATCTTTATGCAGGTAAAGTGAAGAAATCTTTGCTTCCCAGTATCAGAGAGCCTTTGTCATAGTGGTTATCAAATCATCTTGTTAACCATGGGGTTGTGTGTTTGATCCCAGACTTTCTATCTTTCTGATTAGCCTTGAATTTAGAAATTAAGGTTAAGTCCCTGCATCAACTCAGCTGTTGGTGAGATGCAATACCTGTGATAGCCAGGATGTTGACAGAAATGTGCACTTGGTGCTGATCATCTACCTGTGTGGCCAGGATAAATGACAGTCCCAACATGACTGTGGATGTAAATCACAAACTCTGAGGTATGAGATCATGCGCATAACAGTTTTACCTAGATTAAAAAAGGGTAAGCTGTTTTGAGAACTAGATTAAAAAAACTATTTTTTCTGGTCTACTAGTCTTGGGTTAAAGTGGGTAAATAGAACAGAATAACAAAACACCCACATGATATTGAATGTGAAAGATATCTATTCATACCCAACTCATGACTATGTCACAGAGTACAAAATAATTTGTGCGACTGCATAAGAAAACTAACAATTTCACACCGTATTAGCAGCAATTTCGAACTCGGCATACAATCGTTAAACTCGGCATAATTTTTGTTCAGCTGCATTCTGGTAAGGTTAGTATTTGATTGTTTTCATTGGAAATGAGAGTCTGTCGGTAACCGTAAGTAGGTCATAAGTTAAAAGTGATGTATAAAATATATCTGTGTTCTTCTGGTCCTACAATTCCAAGTGTAAAGTCTGGAAAATAACATTTTTCTCTTTGATGCTTCACTTTTTATACTCAATCCTGTCAAATATGCTCCATTTCGTGATTTTATAAATAAATATCAATCCTTTCACAGGCAAAAATATAAACTTAAGCCATTTACAGTCCTTTTGTGCGTATTAAATAGATTCGATCTGATAAGTGAAAAGCGCAGCGTCTGTTTTAAAAGATGACGTGATGATACTTTGGCAATCGGATAACTCTAGTCATGACAATCGTAGAACGCTGAAATAAAAGCTATTTGGCAATCGGTGAACACGTTTTGTTTCTTGCGGTTTCCCCCAGTTTTCTCATTTTTAGAGCCTACCATGTTTCTGTTATGACGAATAATGTAAAATAGAACAGTAATGACGACTCTGTTTTATATTCGAGTCTGTATAGGAATATGTTTTAATGAGTTGTACATGTATTCTGTTGGTAAATTCGTTTATCTCAATTGTGGCGACTTGTCCTACCGAACCCTTTTAGGCCATTGTGTCAGCATGTCATGTGATCAATTATAAACGCATTAACGCACTATAATGGTACTACCTGTCTAGTCGTGTGGCAAGGACATTATTCGTCCCTTTTAAAGTCTTTTTTCTCAAGAGTTTTCCCATTTTCATTTTCGAGAAGACCACGTTGGCAAACATCGCGTGTCTTTAAAAAGTATTAAAAATGACATAACATTGTAAAAATGACATAACATTGTAGTTTTTATTCCATTTTACGTTCCTTTCAAGATTATTTCACTCATATAGAGACTATGAAATTCAGTAGGTGGGCTAAAACGGGAGTTTTGTCCTATATCCAAACTTTCCTGTTATTTCATTTAGTTCTAGTGATCGAAATTTAACGTCTTCGCTGCTGTGGGCTTGACATAGATGAGAAATTACATCTGGAAAAATATCGGCTCCTTCTTGGCAGTAGTAGCACACAAAGTTTCGCATTATATGGCCTAAAACAGAAACAATTTTGTAATTTCGTAAAAAATTAATTTGGCATATACAACAACAACAACAACAACAACTACTACTACTACTACTACTACTACTACTACTACTACTACTACTACTACTACTACTACTACTACTACTTCTCCTACTACTACTCCTTCTACTCCTACTACTACTACTTCTACTACTACTACTACTACTACTTCTTCCACTACTACTACTACTACTCCTCCTCCTCCTCCTCCTACTACTACTACTACTACTACTACTACTACTACTACTGTGTTTGCTACTTTTACTTCTACTGCGGCAGAAGTAGTAGTAGTAGTAGTAGTAGTAGTAGTAGTAGTACACTCAGTAGTAGTAGTAGTAGTAGTAGTAGAAGAAGTAGTAGTTGTAGATGTAGAAGTAGAATAGTAGTAGAATTTAGTAGTAGTAATAGTAGTAGTAGCAGTAGTGGTTGTGGTGGTTATTTGCGTGGCGGTAGAAGTGTTAAATATAGTAGTAGTAGTAGTCGTAGTAGTAGTAGTAGTAGTAGTAGTAGTAGTAGTAGTAGTAGTAGCCGTTGTAGTAGTAGTAGTAGTGATTGTGGTGGTGACAGTGGTAGTGGTCGTACACTCCAAGAAGTAGTAGCATTAGTTTTTTCCTTAACACATGTACGCTCTCACATTTCCAGAGATGTTACAATCCATTTTATGACGTTTGGCTTTGATAGACTTAGTTGTTTATTAGTGAACAATATTTTCAAGAACATTTGAATTGATAACGCACGACCAACGGATAACAATAAGGTATGATAAAAACATATTGTAACGGCTGCAGTGAAGTTAAAACAGTGCTTAAGCAGAAGAAAAACAAGAAGATGAGTTTGTCTTAAAGAAGAAAACTAGTGTTGTTGCTGTTGCTGCTGCTGCTGCTGCAGAAGAAGAAGAAGAAGAAGAAGAAGAAGAAGAAGAAGAAGAATGAGAAGAAAATGAAGGAGGATTTACTTCTGGTCTGAAAATACCAAATTCAGCATGTCACTTTTCTATGAGTCGTCTGATATCTGCATTCTTGTTCTTAATAGTTTTGCTCAGTATTTCACCGTAATAAATATCTTTTAAGCGTAACTGCAATAATACAATAGCAAATATAAATTACCAGACGTTCTGAAGAAAAACCTCGTTTATTACAATATAAAGTATTCACAAGTAAACTGTGACAAACCATAACCTTTTAAACAGTTTCTTGTGTATCAGTTCTTTCAACATGAAAAATGTAAAACGAAGTCAATAAGCACGACTTACAACATGAAACCTTGTGTGTTTTGTCACTTAAACGGCTCATTTCAGGTTATTTTAGCTTTTCTTACATTTTGTTCGACGATTGCCATTAGCCGAGTTCAACGACTGCATTCCAATTTATCAAAAGGCGTTCCCGATTGCCATTTTGATTTTCCCCTTCATTGTTAATCCGTATATTGCTCGGCCAAACTTGCAAAGAGCGTAATGAAACTTTGGTGATGTTTTGGACAGACATTCAAATGTGTTATGCACAAAATGAAATTTAAATGTTGTAATAAATAACTAGATAATAGACATTTTGATGCCGACTTGACCTTGTAAACATTACAAAAAAGAAGGTTCAAAGTGATGTCATGGCATTGATAAATTGAAATGAAAAACACCTATTGCACAGGGCATAGACTAATTCATTCAAGATTAGCTATGTGAAGTCAATTTGTATCATACAAAGGTTATTTATTGTAAAAAGATCAATTTAAATGACTTACCAAACGCAGCTGGTCATAAAATTGTGCCGAGTTCAACGATTGTGTGCCGAGTTCGAAATTGCCGCTAATACGGTGTGAATTTGCATAAGCGAAACCAAAGGCGCAGATCAGCTGTGCAGTAACTGCACAGCTGATCAGCACCTTTAGCTTCTCACCATAGTATGATGCCTCTTCTTACTAAATCTCAAATTTCAAGCTTCTAAGAATTTTCTGTGACTGTACAGCCTGGTTTGTTCGGTCCTTAGGTTGGTTAGTTTTTTTCTTGTAAAAGCTCATTTGTATTGGACTAGTCCATGATAATCTTAGTCTTAACTTGGACTCTTCCATCCTATTTAAGATTGACTGACACAGAAATAAAATAGATTAATGAATGAAAACCACTTTCCATAATTAGATGACCTAAGGGATAGTACAACCTCTGCAAATGATACCATGACTGTCTTGGGTGATTCAATGAAACCATTTAATTTTGTCTAGATATTGGACTCTCCCAATAGAATAGTAGTGCATTTGCACTCTATGTCACAAAGTGGTTAGATAGGGAATGTTATTGGCTGTTGATATTAAGTAAATTGCAAAAAAATAAATACTGTAAAATCAGAAATTTTCGTGTGCGAATTTTTCATTTCTAAAGTTGTAAGCCAATACTTGTGCTGTGTATAGTAATTCTTTCTGCTGTCGGTGCTTGCCCAGGAATACAGACAATCTTAGTGGTAGACTGGAATGTGAAGTATCACTACAGTGTTATGCACCAGTCATTTGTATCCCCGGCTCCCCCGGGGGATAGCCGGGCTAAAGTGCCTGGCTTTAACCTCTGATGTGTCCCGGCAGTGCCGGGGATTTGCCGGGGTTATGATTTCCCGCCAATACACTGTCACATTAATTCAAATTAGATTTTAATGATATTTTTAACATTTAATTATCTTTATGGTACTTATTTAATTTCCAAATGCACCTAAGCATTTACATGCATAAAATGAGGCCCTTCTCCCATGTTTCAGTTTCATCAGAACAACTCCCAGCTGTTGTTCCACGTTATTGTCAGCCCCTGGGGAGCCAGGGCTTTTAGCAGGGGTTTTACCAAAACTCTTGCCCGGCAGTGCCGGGCTTTTAGCCGGGCTTTAAAAATTGAAAAGTTAAAAGCCCCGCTATTCCCCGGCCCCGGGGGAGCCGGGGATGCAAATGACTGGTGCATTAACACACCTGAGCCGCAGCTCCACCACTACTCATGTTACAAGACTTGTCATGCTCAGCTCGGCTTCAATAGACTAAAATATATCCTGCTCAAAAATGTTGAATGCCAACTTTATCAATTTACTAGCAGGATAAATGACTGGTTTTGGTAATCTAAACCTTAAATTTCTTCTTAGCTGTTGAAATATACTTATACTTAGCTGATTTGAGCATGAAAAAGTTTTAACCTCGGGACTGGACGTCCCTTGTCATTGTTAACAGTCTTTTGGTGCTGTATTTCATGTAGTTTGATCAGTGAGGACAGCTGGATTGCGGGCTCCTTTCTTTCAAAAATTAATTGAGCCACAACATGAGAAAACTGGATTTTTGCCTAAGCGAAAACAAAGGCGCAGATCAGCTTCGCAATAACTACGAAGCTGATCAGCTCTTTTGTTTTCTCTTCTCGGATAGTACACTCCTCTTCTTCCTAAATCTGAATTTCAAGCTTCTAGCTATCTTCTGTGGTTGTACAGGTCGGTATGTGTCAGACCTGGTCTGAAACCCTGAAGACTGATTTTTTTGCGTTGCGGCCCAATTCCTGTTGGTCTTTGTGTTGACTGTCATGGTAAACATAATCTCTGGTTTTATGGGTCACTGATGAGATTTCTTGAAATTGTTGTATGTATCCAGCGCGGTGGCTTAGTGGTAGAGCATCGGACTCTGAATCAAGAGATTCTGGGTTCGATTCCCATAAGGGTCACCGTGTTGTGTCCTTGAGCAAGACACATTAACTCCTTAGAGTACTGGTTAAAATCCAGGAAGCAATGCCTCCATCCCGACATGACTGAAAAATTGTTACCTCAATACAAACAAACTATGTTAACAGGAACTTAAATTCTCAATTTTGTTTGTAAAATAATCATTACGAAAACACGTCCATGCAATATACAGAATATTTTTTCCACCGATAAAAATTGAAAATTTCATCAGAAAAATTTTGATATTTTTCTTATTTTTGCTCAAAACATAGATTGTGGGTACACGTTAGAACCTCCTCGCCGAGGCGGTTCTGAACTTCCTCGCCGAGGCAGTTCTAACGAGTACCCACAATCTATGTTTTGGAGCAAAAATAAGAAAAAGAGGTATACCCCTGCATACCCCAGTTTTGCTATATAAAAGTGGGGGTTCAAGGGAGTATACATTACACAGACATGTTTTCTTGATGATAGCTTTATATATTCCTATACTACTACAATACTTTGAACAATGATGACAATCAGTTAAACATTAAACCAAAAGTAGATTTTGGTTAAACAGAAAAAAGTGTAATTTTGCTGTCATATGTTTGTGTCTGGTATCAACACGTGTTTGAGAAGCAGTAAGAGAAGCTTTAGTGCATGTCCGGTGCAGTAGGGGCGTACTGAATGTTGTTTCTGAGTGCACACAGTATCAGCACTGGCTGGTATCTGACTGGTAAAGCTGTATAAATGGGTACAAAATGGTCACTGGTATATGATAAGAAGGATTATTAACTGTCAAGAGTTTTCTAAGTTCACCAATGTCATTTTAGTTAAAACCACAATGAAACCTTTGTTGTTGCAATTTTGTTTTGCTGAAGACAAGTGCAAAAATGGGAAAAAGCCAATTAACCCCTTTGTATACCCAGGACCCCTAATGCTGCAGCTGTACACATGGCCTGGATTGATATGAGCCACGGCGCAAGAAAACTGGTCATCTGGGTTTTCGACCAGGTCTGACACAAACCAGCCTGTGCAGCTATAGAACATGGCTAAAAGCTTGAAATTTCGGATTTATGAAGAAGAGGAAATGTACTTTCTGTGTAGCGGAAATAAAGGCGCTGATCAGCTGTGCAGTTACTGCACAGCTGATCTGCGTCTTTGTTTTTGCATAGACAAAAATATGGTTGTCTCACAACGAGGCTCATATGGAATAAATGAGTCCCTCATGATCAGTTTGTCAAAGGTCCCACAAGATCAGGATAGTACAAAATGAAGAAGACATGTCATAGCTTATAAATATTAATTGCTTTGATACAGTTTAATTTGCTGCTTAAGAAGTTGCGGTTTGGGACTTGTTCTGGTGATGCTATGAAAAACCTTGTAAAACAATTGTACTTTTGTACTATATAAAGAGTGCATAATCCTTGTAAATTTGTACTTAAACAGCACTTTCAGGAATAGAAAGTTCATGACCTAAATGTTGATTATATAATACAATGTACTTAAATATGAGCCGCCTCATGGGTAAATCAACAATCCGCATAGGCGAAAACAAAGGCGCAGATCAGCTTTGCGGTAACCGCGAAGCTGATCAGCGCCTTTGTTTTTTGCTACACGGATACTACAATTCCTCTTCTTCTTAAAACCGAAATTTCTAGCTTCTAGCCTACAGGTCGGTTTGTGTTAGACTGGTCGGAAACCCCGAAGACCGGTTTTCTCGCAACGCGGCTCATACAGTGTACTTAAATATATATTTTTCTGATCATTGGCTGGTCCAATCACACTGTGACACCGCCTCCTTTTTGTGTTGCATTTGTCCTGGAAACATGGGCACCGCTTCCTTCACAGTACACATCATCGAAAAACCAGTTGAGGAAGGGGAGGGGGGATGAGGGGTAGAAAAATCCTAAGAAAAATCAGTGAATGGGGAGTAAGTCCTGACTTTTTTTTTATTTGACGGTACGCGGAAATAACAAAGAAGTTCCGCTGCAGTGTTTAACCAGAGGACCATTGATCCTGAGAACGCTCACCTGAAGCCTGATCTTGGAGTATTAAGTCATCATGAAATGACCTTGAACTTGAATACTCACACACCTTTATTGAATTTATAAGTTGTCTGCATCTGCAAAGTTTCAGGTCTCAGGCTGCAATAGTTTCCAAACCCAGTGATTTCTGAGAAAACCATAATTTTAATTTTGATATTTAACACGCCTACCAAACGTTCCGGTGCTCAACCGTTGGTTGAGACAGAAAATCGATAGGAGTAGTTTCCGGTTGAGCATCGAAGTAGCCAGAAAGGTAAACAATTGTTGCATGCTCTTTGTTGTTTGATTAATAACTTTTCTTCCAGGACGAAAATAAAAAATCTGGGAATTGTGTTCAGTGTCTTACATATTCATACATCTGTGGTATAAACATGAGGTCGAGGAATTATCGCGTTTTGACTGAATCCATTTCAGCGTGATGAAGGTGTACTAGAAACCGACAGGATTGTGTAGAAAACGGGTGTGTTTTAGGCTGTATTTACACTTTTGTGTCGTGTTTCAGGGTAATTTATATACCGCTGATCAAGACACAGTCATACAAATGTCACTTAAATTTGCAAGTCCATTCAGCCGAAGCAATGGGCACGATATCTTAGAAAACAACTCTGAGAATTTTGGTTGAGCATCGGATAATTAAAAATGATAGGGAAATTGAGTTGTGTCATTTGACCATTGTTTACATTCATCGCTCAAAAATATGTTTCAGGAAAGCCACATGAGTGCACACAGAGTACTTATTCCCACATTTGCCACTCTAAACTCTGATTTTTCCTAAATATCCAAAATAGAAGCTGCAGAGTAACAAATACATGTAAAACGGTGTTTTTTGTGAACGACAGCCCACAGGCTGGTTCGCATAACTTAAACGGTACTAAAAATACTAAAAAATCCCTTTTTTCCCGAAAGAAAATGTCAGTTTTTTATTTTTTGTATGGTTGCGCACCGGAGTAGTCGATTGAGCATCGGAAGATCTGAGCATATTTGCCAGTCTTTATGTGATTTTGGGATGTGAAAACATGCAATAATGGCCTTTATGCGCTACTGTATACATTGTTGGTGAGATTTTGTCCTTTCAATAGTTTGACTACACAACACAATAGAATCCGGACTTCATTTAGCCATTATCTAGTTATTATTTACAGTTAAACTGTTTAAACCACATTTCTGTTTGTGTTAAGCATAACCAGGCATCCAGATGCATATGCTATTCTATTCTTTTCATTTCTACCTGGTTTAAGTAGATGAAAGGTACATGGTTACAATTTTAGGCACCTGCATGCTGTTTTATGTTGAGTTTTTTTACGGCGAAGGAATCGCCATGTTGAAGTGGTAAATATTTTAATAGTTTGTATCTATCATTTCTGACCACAGGCGCTCGACGACTAAACCTTTTGTTTTACATCTTCACCCATTTGTAGACCCTAACGACACGTTCATGCCATGACTTTACCTTTAGAACATTTTCTATCAATCCTCAATCAACTTTCGTCTATGGACTACTGTATAGTTGCAATATACTGTATCTTTGTACTATGTAGTAGCCCATAGACGAGAGTTAATTGAGGATTGATAAAAATGTTTTAAGGGTAAAGTCATTGCATGAACGTATCGTTAGGGTCTTAAAAGGTCCAGTCATCGAGCGCTTGTGTTCTGACGGGAAGGAAGGTCAATTTGTTGTGAATAAAAAGCAAATGTTCTTTCAATAATTTGACTATACAACACAATGGAAGCTGGACTTCCTTTATCCATTATCTAGTCATTATAATTATGCAGTTAAACTGTTTAAACTACTTGTTTTTGTTTGTGTTAAGCATAAAGAGGCACTCAGGTGTATATAAAACATTCTGTTTCATTTCTACCTAGTTTTGGTTGACGAAACGTATATGGTGACAAATTTGTGTTAGCTTTCAGACGAAAGCAATATGGAAATCGTAAATAAATGCTTCAAATGATATGCGACCAGTCAAACTTAAGTTCATTTTAGAGATACGAAGATTTTTATTGCATAGTTTTTGTCCACATACCAATACACGATACATCGTTTTAGTATTAAAGAAACATTTGTTCAGTTTCGAACGTCATTATCCACGTATTGTAACTACAGATGATTCAATCAACCTCTACTTGTTTCAGCATTATACTGTATTTTAAAGATTTATTCAAGTAAATACGTAATAGCATGGTTAGACATGAAGATGAAAAGCTATAGTCCATCCGCAGATTATGTAAATGTCCAAACATTCTGTTAGGTGAAAGTTTCGTTTCTCACTTGTGTGCTACATTTTATTCTGTAATTTTGTGTTAATGCTTATCAAGTATGTTCAGTTAGAAAACTGACACTAATACAAATAAATATAACATATATGCAAAGATTTTGTCCATCTATATCATTAACTGCCTAAATAGTTGGCATCCATCCAGTGGTCTCGGTGTTTGGAAACACTTTATCTAGTAATCCATGGCCTTTTCCTTGTTTTGCCTGCAACGTTTTAGAAACCTAAAGCAGGTTTCCGTTGGTTGTGCTAATATAGTTAATAGGCTATTTATTTTTAGTTTTTAGTTAGTGGTTTACGTCCATGTAGGTCATCTAAGGTCATGTCGGGATAATCAGTTATCCTAGCTACACTCTATCCAGAGTAATTGATTATTTCGTTCACCATTAACAGGCACAAATGTTTTCTTAAATGCTTTTCCTATGACTAACTACTATGCTAGCTGAACTTAAAATATAAATACGCACATTAAGATTGATTGATTGGGGTTTAACGCCCCACCAACAGCTAAGGAAATATGGAGACAGGACCTCGGTTTATATTCTCAATCCGAAAGACTGGAGAAGCCCGGGATCGAACCTGCGACCCCTGGTTTACAAGGCGAGTGACATAACCACTGCGCCACAGAGGCTTCTACGCACATAAAGGCGCAAGTAGCAAATAAATAGTCACCAGAACATAAAACACATAAAATAAAAAGCATGGCATTGGAACGGTCAGTTATAAATTTACTGGGGTCATTTCATTGAAAACCGTTATATAAAAGACATATTTCTAGCCAAATGACAATATTACATTGTTACCTTAGAACATGCCATAGGAGGCAAAGTAATGACAAAATACAGGTCTTATTTAATCATTGTTAATTCAGAAGAATCTTACAATAATGGCACAAAGTCAAATAGTTATCATTCGTACAGACGAATGAAAAAATGCTTTCCTGGGCATTATTTTCGACGCTTTTGAACAAAATGTGAAACATTACCCCAGTACCTAATGCAAATTCTTGTAATTTTTGAAATTGAGGGTACTTGTGTTTGGCAAGTTCTCCTTGGTGCACGTTTCTGAATTATGCTTAGCTGTTTTGTGATAATCTTTACGGACATATTGGAGTATTCACTGAAGCAAAACAAAATTATACAGTTCTCTTGGGCTCGAAGAAAATCGATAAAAACCTTGGTGGCCGGTTAGAACTTTTGACTAGTTAAATCCATCGCTTATATTCAAGTTGATATCACCAATATACCTTAAGTGATACACAGCAATATGTCAACTTCTCAAGTCATTTAAAATCTCACCAACAATGTATACAGTAGCGCATAAAGGACATTATTGCATGATTTCACATCCCAAAATCACATAAAGACTGGCAAATATGCTCAGATTTTCCGTTGCTCAACCGACTACTCCGGTGCGCAACCATACAAAAAATAAAAAACTGACATTTTCTTTCGGGAAAAAGGGATTTTTTAAGCATTTTAAGTACCGTGTAAGTTATGCGAACCAGCCTGTGGGCTGTCGTTCACAAAATACACCGTTTTACATGTATTTGTTACTCTGCAGCTTCTATTTTTGGATATTTAGGAAAAATCAGAGTTTAGAGTGGCAAATGTGGGAATAAGTACTCTGTGTGCACTCATGTGGCTTTCCTGAAACATATTTTTGAGCGATGAATGTAAACAATGGTCAAATGACACAACTCAATTTCCCTATCATTTTTAATTATCCGATGCTCAACCAAAATTCTCAGAGTTGTTTTCTAAGATATTGTGCCCCTTGCTTCGGCTGAATGGACTTGCAAATTTAAGTGACATTTGTATGACTGTGTCTTGATCAGCGGTATATAAATTACCCTGAAACACGACACAAAAGTGTAAATACAGCCTAAAACACACCCGTTTTCTACACAATCCTGCCGGTTTCTAGTACACCTTCATCACGCTGAAATGGATTCAGTCAAAACGCGATAATTCCTCGACCTCATGTTTACACCACAGATGTATGAATATGTAAGACACTGTACACAATTCCCTGATTTTTTATTTTCGTCCTGGAAGAAAAGTTATTAATCAAACGACAAAGAGCATGCAACAATTGTTTACCTTTCTGGCTACTTCGATGCTCAACCGGAAACTACTCCTATCGATTTTCTGTCTCAACCAATGGTTGAGCACCGGAACGTTTGGTAGGCGTGTTTAAATGACCTTGGGTCAAAGTCACGAAATGACCTTGGCCTTCATTAATTAATTACCTTCATTAACTCCATTGGTTGTCTGCATCGAGCAACTTTCAGGTCTCAGACTGCAACAGTTTCCAAAATATCCATTGTTTTCTCCTTTTCCCATGTAAAAGCCTATGTTTCCAAAATTGACCTTGCCGTAAAATAGGTCAAGGTCATCCTAGGGTCATCATTTCAATAAACTATGATGGGCTGGAGTCCCAAATGCTACATACCAAGTTTCGCGAAATCTGCCAGGCGGTTCTGAAGAAGAAGATTTTGAGTGTTTATTTCCATAGTTGGGCTTAGCAGCCATCTTGGTCATGTGACCTGGATTTTGCGATCAAACTTTCGTTATCCCTACCCATGGATGCTCCACATAAAATTTCACTTTGATTGGCCAAGCAGTTTCAGAGAAGAAGATCTTTGAAAAGTGTGTATGGACGACAGACTGGCCAAGGTCAAGAGATGACCTTGACCTAGATTAATCACATACCTTCATCTTCTCCAATAGTTGTTTGCATCTACCACTTTTCAGGCCTCAGGCTGCAATAGTTTTCAAAAAATCCATAGTTTTCACTTTTTCCCATGTAAAAGCCTATGTTTCCAAAATTGACCTTGCCGTAAAATAGGTAAAGGTCATCCTAGGGTCATCATTTTATCAAACTATGATGGGCTGGAGTCCCAAATGCTACATACCAAGTTTCATGAAAATCGGCCTGCCGGTACTGGAGAAGAAGATTTTTGAGTGGTTTTTACCATATATGGGTGTGGCGGCCATCTTGGTCATGTGACCTGGATTTCACGATCAAATTTTCGTCTCCCCTACCCATGGATGCTCCACATAAAATTTCACTTTGATTGGCCAAGCAGTTTCAGAGAAGAAGATCTTTGAAAAGTGTGTATGGACGACAGACTGGCCAAGGTCAAGAGATGACCTTGACCTAAATTAATCACACACCTTTCATCTACTCCAATAGTTGTTTGCATCTACCACTTTTCAGGCCTCAGGCTGCAATAGTTTTCAAAAAATCCATAGTTTTCATTTTATCAAACTATGATGGGCTGGAGTCCCAAATGCTACATACCAAGTTTCATGAAAATCGGCCTGCCGGTACTGGAGAAGAAGATTTTTGAGTGGTTTTTACCATATATGGGCGTGGCGGCCATCTTGGTCATGTGACCAAGACATCACGAACAAAATTACAATGCCACTACCCAAGGAGGCTCCACATAAAATTTCAACTTGATCGGCCAAGCGGTTTCAGAGAAGAAGATCTTTGAAATTGTGGACGACGGACGCCAGACCATGGCCATCCTATAAGCTCAACTTGTGAGCCTTCGGCTCAGGTGAGCTAAAAATGAATGACTTACCTTTGTCTTTTTTAAATAATTGTTACAAAGCAAATACATGTATTGGTATTTCGAAGCCCAGCATTCGTTGAACATAATTTCTATTTACAGCGGGAAAATTTTATTTTGAATCATTTTAACAAGAAAACATAACCATAGCCTTATGAAATAGCAAATTTTAGACATTTCTCCTAGGAAAGGCCAAAAATGTTTAAGCATGCAGGCACAAAATTACGGGGGCTTGTGTTTTGACAACACAAGGGTTTGGTTTAAACTTTTATTTCTGTATATACATGCACATATAATAATACAAACAAAGCATTTTATACAACCGTTGCATATATAACAAGGGATTCAGAAGAAAGTCGAAACGACTTTTTCAGAATCTGTATCCCAAGGGTTTCTGTCCAAATACTTAAACAGGGACCTTAGCTTTGGCTGTGCAATATTTCTAAAATGCCAACCTTGTAATATATAATTATGAATATTCTTAAATAGCATAGAATGATGTAAAATGTCATTCTACCTTGACTAGACTACTAACATTTTGAAATGTAAGTCAAACTTGTGTTAGTAGGTGTTTTTAAGTAAGGCAGTTATTGAAATGGTTTGAACTTTGCATTACTATCTAGGCAAATATGACACATGGTTGAGAGGCACTGTGTTCGTTGTGACCCAGTAATAGAAAATTATGCTATAAACCATATTACTTTTCATCTGACTTTCAAGCTCACCTGAGCTGTAGGTTTCCAGGACCAGTGAGCTTGTAGTATATCCAAGATCCAACATCCATCTGTCATCCCTCATTTGAGTTTTCAAAGATCTCTGAAACCACTTGGCCGAATGAAGCCAGATTTTATGTGGAGCCTCCTTGGGCATTGGGAACTAAAGTTTGTATAAAGAATCTAGGTCACAGGTCCATATTCTAGGGATCAGAACATACTGTTTTTTTGCGCGGGTCATCTGTCCGTCCATCACAAAACCCTTAAAAATCAATTAGAGAACCAGTGGACTGATTTGGGACTCTGGCTCCCCATAGTTTGTATATTAATCATGACCTTGAGTTTACCTTGACCTTGAGTTTACCTTGACCTATTTTATATCATTGTCAAATTTGGTCACATAGGCTTTTCAATGATAAGAAGTGGAAGCATTGGATTTTTCAGAAAGTTTTGTTGCCTGTTGACCTGAAAGTTGGTAGATACAGATAATTATTGAGTTATGAATGTATGTGAGAGTTCAGTCAAAGCCAAAACTCATTTTCTAATACTCTGTTTAGACGGGTTCAAACCAGGTCCGCTCCAACTTGGACCGGTCCAAGTTAGTCCGGAACAATTTTTTCTTCTTGTTTACATTGAAATATTTAGATCTGAACAAATGACTCATGCGATAAGCTGACTTGTTTTGTGCTTGTGTGTAGCACAAATGTCACCCTCACTCAATAGGTGCGACTTCAACAAAAACAACATAAAATAATAATAATAATAATAACAATAAAACAAATCTGTCAAAGCATATTCAGTGCTAATTAATTGTACTTACTGCACATTCGTACATTATTGTACATTATCAGGGTTTTTTTTTCAACCTTGGACCGAACCAAAGTGTTTAGACAAAGTATTTGTACCGAACCAGGATCGGAACAAGATTTGGAACGGACCAGGTCCTAGCTTATGTAGCGGGCCAAGTTGGACCGTTCCAAAATTTTAGAGCGAACCAATTGTATTCGTCTAAACACTTGGACCGAACCTGGTTCGGAACAAATTCGTCCGTGTAAACAGCATATTAGGTGAACATTCTCAGGACCAAGTAATTTATGGATTTAATTTAGAGTCTTATTTCATACTTGCAAGCTGTTGCAGGCCTTTTCATTTTGCTCAATACATAACGCATAAATTCTTCCATTATGAAATTGATTTCACATTTATTAAACTTTGTTGTTTGCCTAACAATATTTACAAGCAAATCCACAGAATTAAGTCTCATAATACCTTGAAGTGAACTAAAACTAATCAGACTTTATAAAGATGTAGTCTGACCTGCATCTTTTTTTCATTTTTTTTATCTGCATCAGTTGTCTCAAAGTTTGTCTGGTCAGACAAAGTTTTGTTGTACTGGCAAATATATTTCGATAGGTCAGTGCTCTTGTATTTATTTGGTACCTTATTGGTACATCAGTTCATCAAAGTTTGGCTGAACCAGCCTGTAGTCTCATTCAGTATGCAGGAACTTTTTAGTGCACATGTAATTAACATGCATCAAAAACACACGAGCCGTGTCATGAGAAACCCAACAATTTGGGTTTCCGACCAGGTCTGTCACAAACCAAGCTGCACAAGCACAGAAGATGGCTAATGGCTGGATATTTTGGATTTAAAAAGAAGAGGAATTGTACTATCAGCTTCGCAGTTACTGCTAAGCTGATCTGCGCCTTTGTTTTCACATATGCAGAATGTCGATTTTCTCATCATGTGGCTCAACTAAGCATGTTTTTGGTTCCATTGTACTTTCTGTCCAAGAAAAGATTGATAGTATCAGGTTAAATGTTTTATCTACTATTTCACCACATCAATAGTTTCAGGCAGAAAAAGTCTGAACACAGAGCAGGCTAATCACTCCTAAGGAAACAGTCTGATCTACAGCAGCACTTCAGGATGCATGTTTTGATGATCTTTCCAGAACAACAAGATCTAATCAAATGTTCTGGATTCTAAAAATCATTCAAAATGAGTTATAGGGTTTCAGCCAAGGCCAGCTTGAGATGGGAAGAGTTTCAAGACTAAAAGAAAAGCCCTGGATGGAACCCATGACCCTCGATTAAAAGGCATTACCCAGCAGGCACATGACGTCAGATCGTCGTCGATGCGACGTCATCGACGTCATGACGTCGCATTGACGTTGATATGACGTCATTTTGACGTCATGTGCCCGCTGGGAATGGCTTAACCACTGCATCATTTTTGCCTATGCGAAAACAAAGGCGCAGATCAGCTTCGCAGTAACTGCGAAGCTGATCAGCACCTTTGTTTTCGCTACATGGATAGTACAATTTTTCTTCTTCTTAAAACCAAAATTTCAATCTTCTAGACTTTTTCTGAAACTGTACAGGCCGGTTTGTGTCAGACCTGGTCGGAAACCCTGAAGACCAGTTTTCTCGCGTCGCGGCTCCACTCGTTTTGTCCTGAGTGGTTGAGAGGATTCAACTCCAAGCAGCAGTAAGTTGTCGCTCTGCAAACATGACCAAGGAATTGTTGACTGGGATGTATTTACCACAAAACATATCAATCTCATGCATTTGACCAACTTATGTGACAAGAAACCCATTGTTTCATGATAGCTCACCTGAGGTTTGAGACATGTCAATGCTGGCTCACCTGAACCATTAAAAGAAAAATCCATATGAATAAGATTTGCAAGTCATAGTATTGAATGATTTGCATAAATTAAAAATGTTTGACTTTTGAACAATCTACATGTAAATTGTATTTTCTACACCCATTGGATAGTACGACCAATTCTATAAGCGACCAATTCTATAAGCGCTGCAAATTAGCCATAACTCCAGATTTAGTGGATTAACCTGTTAACTGCAAATAAAGTTCAGACTTAAGGATTCCTTACTTTTGCATCAATTTTTAAGGTCTTACTGAATATAGAAAAGCTTCAGTCCATTTGTCGTTGCTGAAGGCTTTCATTTACCACCTGCCAGTTTAGGTAAGTTGACAAGCACCACCGTACAGAAATTGCTATATATAAGCTTCATAATATTTGCAAGAATTCCAAAAGTTATAAGAGAATTCTTCATAATTCTAAACCCAATGTTGTTGGCCCCGGCCCTTGGGCACTAGAATAGCTTCTTCAATTTGTTTCTCTGTCAATAATTTTTCATTACTGGCTTTCTGCTCATGAAAGTCAAAACTTACCCATGCAATAAACAGACATTTTTTCAGCTGTAAAAATTGAAAATTTCCTTTGAAACTTTAATATTTTTACTCAAAACATTGATTGTGGGTATATGATCCAAAACATTGATTGTGGGTACATGATCCAAAACATTGATTGTGGGTACTTGATAAAAAACATAGATTGTGGGTACTCGTTAGAACGGCCTCGTGGTACTTGATCACCAAATACGAGTGAGCAGTGGCCTAGTGGTTAGCATAGCCAACTACGGATTGAGAGATAGTTGTTCGAACCCCACTAACACAGGGTTGTGTCCATGAGCCATACACATTAACACCCCATAGTACTGGTTGATACTTTAGAAGTGCTGGACACCACACAGACATGAATGAGTTTTTTGACTGGGATGTTGAACTACAAATCAATCTCTGAATGAATCTTGGTCACAAAAGTAATTGCTGCATTCTTTCTTTTAACCTTATGAAGCAAAATGTGTTAATTTATAAAGCCAAAGTCTGAATGTATTGCCTGATATTATTGAAAAGAATATATGTCACTTGGTTAGAGAACTATTTCCATTGACCTCCTAGTGTTATGTAATATCGCCTAGAAATTACAGCACAGTCTCCCACATAATGTTTTTACTGGTGAATATCTGGCATTTTCAGGTCCATTAAGGTCAGATGGACTCTCAGAATGAGGCAGACTGGCTCTCTAACATTTACCACTAGAATGGAGGCCAACTGAGGTCATTGGAGTACACAGACTGGCTGACCTCACATGACCTGAAGCTGAGGTAGACTGTGACTCAACTCGTCTTGACATAACAGGTCAGACTGGTTCACTTGGATTAATTAGAAATGAGATTTATGACAATTGTTGTCAGTTTACCATTAATAGACTTCAAGAGTGGTCTGATTTGGGTCTTCACTGTCTTTGAAAACTTCAGATATGGATAAAGCCCCTACAGAGAGGCCTACACAGAATCAAGTTTGCAAAGCATCTGAATAGCAGAGTTGTCAGTAAATGTTTTGCCAAGAGTACAAGATCAAGGCAAAGTAATTAAGTTAGCTGATTCTGATCTGGTTTATCAATACCAATCAATGGCAGGCAAAAATAGAAGCCAGTTTCTGAATGGCTCAAATCTAGGCTTTTCACACAATGATCTGATGATGTTAGTTTTCAGCACTGTTTGTCTTTGAAACGGAAAGAGCAGCAGACCCAGGTCCCACTATATTAGAATAGTAATCCAATCATTTATTTATGACCTGTGTACTGTGTTTGAGTTATGGCTTAGCATCCCAGTCGACAGCTATGTTCATGTTGAGACATTGCTTCCATTTAATGGGACATGAACCACATTTCCTTGGCTGGTGCAGACCTTCTGAGTGGTTAACCAGTTATCAGATGGTCTGTCAGAAGGTCATAAGCTTTGCCTGGAGGCACAAGCAGCCCATCTACTTCTCAAAGGCCCCAATGGGTGGGGGCCCAGACCTTTGTTATGAAGCTGCTCATGCTCAACTCCATCAATTCCAGGTTCTATCTAGTTGAGCATGCCTAGTGTTAAAATATTTAGGACTGGCTCAAATGATGTAGCCTTATGTATGTTCTATTTTCAATTTGCTTTTGGTCAGAAAAAGAAAGACCTATCCATGAGAGAGACCCATTGTAAAAACATTTGGTAAGTTTTTTACACTTCATAGGCTTAACTGTCTAAACACCAGAGTTTTTTGAAGGAGGCTTTATTAATCATTCATTAATTTTTCAAAATGAATATAGTTTATGAGATCTAACCACCCGGGCCCTCCTCTAAAACCAAATAGTCCCTTCGAAATCTAAAGCGTACCTTTATAACAGCAATGTGTACTTAAGACCAAACATTATATGAGCCGTCTCGTGAGAAAACCAACAATGAGGTTTCTGAACAGGTCTGACACAAATCAGGTTGTACAGTCACAGAAGCAGGCTAGAAGCTTGAAATTTCGGATTTAAGCAAAATAGGGATTGTACTTTCCGAGTAGCGAAAACAAAGGCGCTGATCAGCTTCGCAGTTACTGCAAAGCTGATCTGCGCCTTTGTTTTCCCATAGGCAAAAATCTGGTTTTCTCACGATGCGGCTCATATTACAATGTTTCTTTTCAGTCTGTTGTTTTCTTTTGAATAGAATATTTCATGGTGTAAGGGAAGTAACCATAATTCAGTTACAAACATGTGAATGATTATGCATGATAATGTTTGCATTTTGAACCAGAAAATGATATATATTTTTTTCTGTTAAAGACAGGGTTTCTGTGCCGGGGAGTCAAAATACAGGTAAAACACAGGTAATCAATTATTGATTTTTTGGTGACAGGAATAAGCCAATCACATTACTGTATTTAGGACTATATATCATCTATTGGCTGAAATTTGATGTGAATGGTCTGAAGTCTGGTGAGAAAATGACAACTGAATGCTAATCCCCTTTATATAGTCCAGCCCTGTCTTTAAGAGAAGAATAGTCTGGTGTATATGTGTGAGACCACAAGTATTTTGGCAATACAACATTGCAGCATTGTTGCCATTTGTCATGTTTGTAACAATGTAAATCAACAGACAGCTCTAAACAGGTTTGAGATCTGGGAACGCATTACAGTCTATGGGAGATAACCCACTGCAAATCCTGAAAAGCGATTACAATAAGATCTGCATCGAGTGAATATCTTTTCGTGGAAAATACGGAGACGCAAAACAAATTATAAAAACATGCAGTCTATCCCTTGTTACAAGCTCTTGCCTTCCACTTTTCTAAGTTTCAACTCACTCTGTGGGTGTACATCCCAGTTTGTGTTGGACCTGACCATACCCCAAATGCCCTGATGGGGTTTCTCATAAAGTGGCCCATTATCCAGTTTTAAAAGGTATTATATTTAGTGTTTAATGTCTATAGTCAACAGCTGTTCCTGGCAAGCATTCTAGAGGCAGTATACCTGTACATAGTGCACAGTTCTCATCAGGAAAACATGTCCGTGCAATATATACCCCCTTAAAGCCCACTTTTATATAGAAAAACTGGGGTATGCAGGGGTATATCTATTTGTCTTATTTTTGCTCCAAAACATAGATTGTGTGTACTCGTTAGAATTGCCTTGCGGAGGCGGTTCTAACGTGTGCCCACAATCTATGTTTTGAGCAAAAATAAGAAAAATATTTAAAAAAATCTAATGAAATTTTAGATTTTTTAAAACCATAAAAAATTTGTATGTTGCATGGGCAAATTTGTATGTTGCATGGGCATGTTTTCGTAATGTTCACACTGTCAGACTGACAAAGCGGCAGAAGTGGGAGAATTGCTGTAGAGATATTTTCAGTACCAAAGTTTCATGAAAGAAGTAAGCTGCACTTACAAAAAATCATTATGAATTTATTGTTCAGTGGGTCCTCACCGGGAGACATGTTTGGTGAGTGGGTCGCTTAGGATGAACCTATCATAGCTGTACAGTTTTAAAAGAACAGATATTCATTCAATGCTTGCTATAACATCCTGTATACCGTTGATGCAACTGAATCTGTTACGGCACAGATTGATGCAACATTTCACGAGGTTAGTGAGGAATGTAAAACGGTAACTTGACGATTATTTCAATTTTACGTGCATTAATGTGACGATGTCGAGTCGTGAGTTTTAGGGAAACCACAGTAAGGATGCCTTCATTTTTTGCCATAAGTAGTTCGTTAAAAACCTTACCTTGTGACAGAAAATATACATTTTATGGGAGAATTATGCCACCAGAGACACGAAAATTGATTACGTTTGCTAATTGCTCGAATTCTTCATCATCGTTTGTCAATGTCAAAGTTTCGGTATATACCGGAATCATTCCTTGTTTCATACCACCAAAAGACAGTCATGAACTCAAGCTGACTTTTGCACAATACGGTGTTTACACACCTAGATTGGAACGTTTGGGAAACAACGTACGTCAATGTGTTCATCGCCTGGATGCAAGCTATGTCTAAGATGTGTTGTTAAAGAATGAGGCTACGTACGGCGGATCTTTGGGCCGAAAATGATATTTCTTACGGCGGACAAATCGTAGAATGGAAATAATGTTAAATTTTAGACATTTTCTGCTGTGAATTGACAGATTCAATATCAATTTGGATAAACATATATATCGCTTAACATATTTGTTGTACTTATCTACACGCGTTGCAGAATTATTAATATACTTAAGGAATAAAGAAACGCAACAAACACTTTGGGTCACTGTAGTCAAGATGTGTGATGCAAGTCTGTGGTGAAACTGGTCTTACTATATGATTGCAGTATCTTTACGTCACATACAAATTATGGACTATTATAATTGAGCCTCGACGCGAGAAAACCGGCCTTCGGGTTTCCAACCAGGTCTGACACTAACCGAGTTGTACAAGCACAGAAGATGGCTAGAAGCTTGAAATTTCAGATGTAGGAATTAGAAAACATGTGCTATCCGAGTAGCGAAAACAAAGACGCTGATCGGCTTCGCAGTTACTGCGAAGCTGATCTGCGCCTTTGTTTTCGCATAGGCAAAAATCCGGTTTTCTCACGATGCGACCCTTATCATATCATATACCTTTGAACGTTTTCACTGCTTCCAAAGGATCTAGCTTATATATTTTATTCTTTTCAAACTTTATTATCTTTAGACTCATGAAATAAAATGCCCGATTTGTGCAATATTTGTGGAAATTTATCGTTCCGTCAAATGTAAGGTACTCACTGCATTAGGGTGGATAGGTACAATGTTTATATATTGTTCAATACTCTTCATCATACTTAAGGAATTAAACGCAGCACATAAAAGTTCAACTGTACAGTAACGTATGTTTTTAACATTTTGATGAAATCTTTTTTAGAAATGTCTTGCAGACTGCATGTGGCATGTGATGAAATGAGAAAACGTCATTTTGTTGATAAAATTAAAATCAAAACGTCAAAAACAAATTGTTACGCAAGTGTCTGGGCGAATAATATTCCAAATACTGTACATGCTTGGTAATATGACATCGACTGGAAAATATGTCATTAAGACTTCCGTACGTAGCCCCATTCTTTAACAACACATCTTAGACGTAGCTTGCATCCAGGCAATGAACACATTGCATCACACATCCTGACTACAGTGACCCAAAGTGTTTGTTGCGTTTTTTTTTATTCCTTAAGTATATTAATAATTCTGCAACGCGTGTAGATAAGTACAACAAATATGTTAAGCGATATATGTTTATCCAAATTGATATTGAATTTGTCAATTCACAGCAGAAAATGTCTAAAATTTAACATTATTTCCATTCTACGATTTGTCCGCCGTAAGAAATATCATTTTCGGCCCAAAGATCCGCCGTACGTAGCCTCATTTTTTAACAACACATCTTAGACGTAGCTTGCATCCAGGCGATGAACACATTGACGTACGTTGTTTCCCAAACGTTCCAATCTAGGTGTGTAAACACCGTATTGTACAAAAGCCGGTTTGAGTTCGGGATGGTCGTTAGGTGGTATGAAACAAGGAATGATTCCGGTATTTACCGAAACTTTGACAGTGAAAAACGATGACAAAGGATTCGAGCAATTAGCAAACTAGTCAATTTTCGTGTCTCTGGTGGCATATTCCTCCAATAAAATGTATAATTTCTATCACAAGGTAAGGTTTTTTAACAAACTTCTTATGGCAAAAACTGAAAGCATCCTTACTTTGTTTTCCCTACAACTCACGACCCAGACATCCTCGCATTTATGCCTGTAAAACTGAAATAATCGTCAACTTACCGTTCTCCATTTTTCCCTACCCTCGTGAAATGTTGCATCAGTCTGTGCCGTAACATATTCAGTTGCATCAACGGTATACAGGGTGTATAAAGAATGCTCACAAGTCACAAGTAGTAGTCAAATATGAAAAGAAGACAACTTAAAAGATGTTTTCAATAAAATTTGACATCGATACTTTAAAAATACTGATTTTATAATAACTAGAATGACACTTAAAACAACTCAAAACAGACCCTAAAAACTGAACATGAAAGACAGATTTAAATTCATGTCATGCCATTGAAAAAGCTTTGCTATAGAAATATTACATCATAAGCATTCACATTTTGACTGTCCTTTGATTTTTTCAGCCTGCTTCTTGTCATCACTAACAGACATTTCAGATTCTAACTCGAAATCACACACTAGAGATATATGATCAGAAGGGTATTTAAAGGACGGCATTCGACTGGGTCCAATTTCCTCTTCCGAAGCCACATCCAATAAACTTTTGACCTTCAAGCCTTGTTTGGTATACCATACAAAGTCAATTGTTTTACATATTTCCTGATCAGTTACTGTCCAAAAGGTGTACTTAGGCTCCTCACCATCAACTGAAAGACTGGTATAGGCACTTGTCAACCCTAAGTCACATGTTCTTAAAACCTCATAGCCTTTTTCTGTCGTCGGAAAATTCAGATCACCACATAGAATTAATGGATATTTTCCATGTTTTTCTTTGAGATAAGTAGACAGAAATATTGCCTGCTCTTTCCGAATATCCTCACATTCAGTGCTGCCTTGTGGACCTGCTTTTAAATGAGTTACAGCAACCGTGAAATCTTTGGCAAACTTTGACTTTGTTTTAAAATGACAAATTACAGCAACTTGATTAGTTTCCATGTGCCAGGCTCTTAGTTCAATACCATCACACTTGACAAGCTCAAGGGCAGATAAATAAAAAAATACAGCACAGCCGTCAGGTCCCCAGTTTTTAAGAAAGTCAAGGCAAGGAGACGCAGGTTTGGGTTTGAATATTCCGTGATAACCATATTTCTTGAGTGACTTGGACAGAAAGTCAAACTGATCTACTTCCTCTAGACAGATCACAGTTGGTTTGTAACATATGATTTCTTCAACTATTCGTTGTCTCCTGAACTCGAGATCCAGTGCTTTTGGTGGACATCTTGGAAAATTGTGTATCAAACCTGAAAAATTAAGTATAATGCTGTAATATTGCCAGTAGTTCTTCGAAAGTAATTCTTGTGTAGTTTTTTTTTTTGTGTGTGTTTTTAGCTCGCCTGTACGAAAGTACAGGAAGAGCTATTGCAGTCACCCGGTGTCGGTGTCGGCATTGCTCTAATGTTAAAGTTTTTGGTTAAAGTTTTTATAAGTCTATATCTTGTGAACATGTGGATGGATTAAGTTGATACTCTGAATGTTGGTATATATTGGTCTTAAGTTTTATTCTGTACCATCACGACCCATGCTGGTGACCTTGAGGTCAAGGTCAAAGGTCACGGACTTAGAAATTTTGTGTTAAAGTTTTTGGTTAAAGGTTTTGTAAGTCTATATTTCTTGAATGTGTAGATGGATCAAGTTGATACTTTGCATATTGATAGATATTGGTCTGAAGTTTTATGCTGTACCATCATGACCCACCTGAGTGACCTTTAGGTCAAGGTCACGGACTTAGAAATTTTGTGTTTGAGATTTTGGTTAAAGTTTTTGTAAGTCAAGGTTGAATATGTAGATGGATCAAGTGTTGATAGATATTGGTTCCATCATGACCCACCTGAGTGACCTTTAGGTCAAGGTCACGGGCTTACAAATTTTGTGTTAAAGTTTTTGGTTTAAGTTTTGTAAGTCTATATCTATTGAATATGTGGATGGATCAAATTCATATTTTGCATGTTGGTAGATACATGTATTACGGCCCACCTGAGAGACCTTGAGGTCAAGGTCATGGGTCATAGATTTTAATAGATTTAGTGACAAAGCACAAGTCAGGCGATCTAGGCTGTCCTGCGACAGCTCTTATTGTTTTTTTGTTGTTTTGTTGTTGTCATTTTTTTGTGTTTTTTTTTTTTTGTTTGTTTTTTTGTTGTTTGGTTGTGTCCTTGAGCAAAGCACTTTACAGACATTGCTCCTCTCCACCCAGGTGTATAACTGGATACCTGTGAGGGACCGCAGCTGCCTGTGGCGCCGTGAGTTAGCGGTCGACATACATATCATTAACCAGGGGAGTTAATGTGGGAGTCGGTTGAACATTCATTGTGATAGGATAACAGACTACAAACTGCCAACTTTAACTTTCAATGTATTTTCAGATTTACAAGAAAAAATACCCTGCCTCTCCTGGTCAACATATATTCATGATTTTGGTGTCATTTGAATAAAGCAATAAACAAAGGTTATTTGTTGAAGGTTCAACATTGCACTATAGCCTAAGCCACTTTCCCATTGACATCAGTGGTGGCAAAAATGAGCAAAAATTTCAAGTTTTTATAAGACTATAACTTTAAAATGCATGCATGCAATCAAATATAAATAAATGTTCATGTATCTTGTTTGTTGCTTTATTCATTTACCATTCAAATGGCACCAAAAACATGGAAATATGTTGACCAGGAGAAGCAGCATAATTTTTACTTGCAAACATGAAAATACATTGAAATCTATGGATTTTCCGAAGGTGGCAAATAATTACAGGTCAACCTCATTATAACACTATCTTTGGGGTCCATAGAAACAGATCGTGTTATAATGAGGTTACTTACTATAGTCGTATAGCAAAATGATCAGTTTGGGATCCAGGACATGGCCGTGTTGTATTGAAAACCGCACTATAGTGAGACGCGTTATAATGAGGTTGAACTGTATGTCAGGTCAGTTTAACTTCAGGTCAGGTCAGTTTAACTGCTACTGTAACATGTAATCAGTACTACCTGTTGTCATGCGGTGCAGATGGGGCTCGTTAGCGTTGGAAGGCAACTCATCTAGGACTAAGCTAGTTCTCTACACAAAAATCTAGCTGGGCAGGGGGAACTCATTAGTCTTGGTTGACAGTCCTCCTAGGAGTTTACAGGTCTCTAAACAAAACCTAAGAAAGGGTAGATGGAGCCCTTCAGCTGTGGCCAGCAATTCATCTAGGAGAAGGAAACTCCAAAATCAAACCTGTGTGTCTGGATATGCCTAGTCCAGATATGCAAAGACTGTTTCGGTAGATGGAGCGGAAGAAATCACCTGATTCAACGGTTCAGAAAGCGATACAGCAACATGTTGTGGAACATGCAGAGCGTGACAAGGCACTAAAGATGTTACGGTCATCCACTGCATCCAAACCCAACTCCAGACGTCTTGACCTGTGTCTTGCCTCTGGGCGCAGCTGGGCGAGGACTAGAGAGTGAGGTTGACGTTGCGCACCTCTTCCTCACTATAATCCAATTTCATAGCGCATGTCATCTTATTTCTCAACACACAAGCACTTGCATACACAACAATTTCATCACACTTGCACCCACATACCTACAAAGTCCTGTGGCGATGGGCGAGTGGCGAAGCAGCAGGTGTAGGACACACTGGGAGCTGTAGTTGCAGACCTGCACACAGGCGGCTCAGTTCTAATGGTCGTTTTCTGTGAGGAGAAGCAGTAAGCAGAATTCGGCAGTCGGCTGAGCGACTGAGCAGACCTATTTAGGACCGCACTGCTCACCCCCGTAGCATGGGGAAGGGGCTAGAAAAGGTGCCCTAAACAATTGCCTGCTTCAAACCCCCTGGCTGGTTAACCGCGATCAGCAGGGATCCCCTTAAGCGGTCGAAATACTAAGAAAAAAGCTAGAGTAATCCCCTTACGGATTGGCGCATGGAATGTGCGTACTTTAATGGACAATGCTGGGTCAGATAGACCACAGCGTAGAACGGCCCTTGTGGGCAGAGAACTTGGGAGGTATGATATACAGATAGCTGCATTGAGTGTGACTCGGTTCGCAGATGTTGGGGAGATCAAAGAAGTTGGTGCTGGATACACCTTCTTCTGGAGTGGACGCAAAAGTGAAGAGAGGCGTGAAGCAGGAGTTGGCTTTGCCATCAAAACAGAACTTGTTGGTAAGCTGTCAGGATTGCCAAAAGGCATTAATGACCATCTAATGACATTGAGACTTCCTCTGTCAGGCAATAAACATGCAACTATTGTCAGTGCTTATGCACCCACAATGACCAATCCAGATGAGGTCAAGGACAAGTTCTATGATGAGGACTTTAATGCCAGAGTGGGTACAGACCACCAGACCTGGGAAGGAGTTATAGGTCCAGAAGGGGTTGGAAAGTGCAACAGCAATGGTCTCTTGCTTCTCAGGAAGTGTGCTGAACATGACCTTCTAATCACCAACACAGTCTTCCGTCTACCTAATAGGAACAAAACATCCTGGATGCATCCCCGTTCCAAACACTGGCATCTCATAGACTATGTCATAGTGCGGAGAACAGACAGGCAGGATGTTAAAGTGACAAAGACTATGTGTGGTGCAGACTGCTGGACAGATCATAGACTGGTTGTCAGCAAACTCAACCTAAGAATACAGCCTGCGAGGCGACCTCAAGGCAAGAAAGCTCCTAAGAGACTGGATGTCTCAAAGCTGAATAAAGACAGCATGAGACAAGATTTCTTAACAGACATTTGCAACCAACTGGATGCAATGAATCTCAGTTCAGAGGACCCCGAAGAAAACTGGACAGTTTTCCATAAAACAGTAACTGTTCTTTCTTCAGCTGCAAGCACCTTAGGCCATCCATCTCGCAAACATCAAGACTGGTTTGATGAGAATGATGACGAAATTCAGAGGCTTCTTGAAGAAAAGCACCGATTGCACAAGGCACATCAAGATGATACTAGCTCAGTATCAAAGAAAGCAGCCTACAGCAACATTTGTAAGACAGTCCAGACCAAGCTTAGGGACATGCAAGATTCCTGGCTGAGGAAGAAAACAGAAGAAATTCAGTCTTTTGCGGATAGAAAGGACATGAAGAAATTTCATGATGCACTGAAAACCATTTATGGTCCAAAGAGTTCTGGAGCCACCACATTGCTCAGTGCAGATGGTAACACTCTTCTCACAGATAAAGAAGCTATCTTGGAAAGGTGGGCAGAACACTTCAATAGTGTGCTTAATCGACCATCAAGCATCAATGAGGATGCAATCGACAGACTTCCACAGATAGAGTGCAATGTTCTGTTAGATGAATTTCCTACCGTTATGGAAACAAGAAAAGCAGTTCAACAACTATCATCTGGCAAAGCCCCAGGAGCAGATGCAATTCCTGCCGAAGTTTACAAGGCTGGGGGGCTACCCATGGCAGAGAAACTGACAGAGTTGTTTCACTGTATGTGGAGAAAGGAGGCTATCCCACAAGAATTTAAGGATGCATCCATAATCCACCTATACAAGCGGAAAGGAAATCCTCAAGTCTGTGACAATCACAGAGGCATCTCCTTCCTATCAATTGCTGGGAAGATACTTGCAAAAATTCTGTTGAATCGTCTGAATGTTCATCTTGATCAGACGGGACTTATCCCAGAAAGTCAATGTGGATTCAGAAAAGACAGAGGGACAATAGACATGATCTTCACAGCAAGACAGCTTCAGGAGAAATGCCAAGAACAGAATGTAGATCTATACATGACGTTTGTTGACCTCACCAAAGCTTTTGACACTGTTAGTTGTGATGGACTCTGGAAAATCATGGCCAAGTTTGGCTGTCCACCCAGATTCATAGCAATGGTGCGGCAGTTTCATGATGGCATGCAGGCACGTGTGCAAAATGATGGAGAGTTCTCTGAACCATTTGAAGTAACAAATGGGTTCAAACAAGGCTGTGTTCTGGCACCAACACTGTTCAGCATGATGTTTTCGGCCATGCTTATGGATGCTTTTCAGGACAGTGACACTGGTTTTCCAATCAGGTACCGTTTTGATGGCAACATATTCAACCTCAGAAGGTTGCAAGCCAAAACTAAGGTCCAGACTGATGTGCTAGATGAGCTCCTCTATGCAGATGATATGGATAAGAATGCCAGCACAGAGGCAAAAATGCAAAGAGCCATGGATCAAGTCTCACAGTCATGTGATAACTATGATCTCACAATCAGCACAAAAAAGACAGAGGTTGTACACCAACCAGCGCCCGGAAAGCCATATAATGAACCAACCATCACTGTGAATGGGCAAAAACTGAAAGTTGTTGACAAGTTCACCTACCCGGGAAGCACTCTCTCCAGAGCAGTGCATATTGATGATGAGATCACTGCCAGAATTGCAAAGGCTAGTGTGGCATTCGGACGACTCCGTGCAAATGTCTGGGAGCGAAATGGAATCAAGCTTGACACCAAGCTGAAAGTCTACAAGGCTGTGGTACTGCCAACCCTCTTGTATGCATGTGAGACCTGGACAGTATACCAACGCCATGCAAAGAGACTTAACCATTTCCACTTAAGCTGTTTGAGAAAGTTGTTAAAAATCAAGTGGCAGGACAAGATTCCAGACACAGAGGTCCTGACGAAAGCAGGGATGCAAAGCATGCATACAGTCTTAAAGCTAGCACAGCTAAGATGGACTGGCCATGTTATAAGAATGCCTGATGCGCGACTTCCAAAGAAAGTTTTCTATGGAGAACTACAGGAGGGAAAGCGCTCTCAAGGTGGCCAGAAGAAACGCTACAAAGACACCCTCAAAGCCTCTCTGAAGGATTTCGAAATACCAATGGGGTCCTGGGAACAGACTGCACAGGAGCGATCAAAGTGGTCTCATCAACAAAGGAGCAGCTCTTTATGAAAAGAAGAGAATCTGTGAAGCTGAAAGAAAGCGAAGAGAACGCAAAGCCAAAACAAATGTGCCACCATCAGACTCTATGACATTGACTTGCAACTTGCAACCGACAGTTTAGAGCCAGAATTGGCCTAGTCAGCCATCAAAGAACTCACCAACACACATCAGCACTATTCAAGAAATAATGATGGTCTTTCTCATTAGTGAGAGACGAACTATCATAGTGAGGCGCGTTATAATGAGGTTGAACTGTATGTCCATTTATGTCCAATGTACATGGCTAAAAGATTTTACATGACTGGTGTTTGAAGTGACAGCACTTCCTAAATGTGATACAGATGGGCTGTTACAGGTAGTTAAATATAATCATTCAAACAGTTTACCATTGCAATTCTTCGCCAATTAGCAGTACATGTATTTTTTTTCTTTTACAATTACATGTGGACTCACAAAATATCAGTTTAGATACACTTGTTGTAGCCATAGCGGATCTGAAGATGATCCGGATCAAAATAATTTTCAAAAGAATTTTACAAAAACATAAAACAAGATTTTTTTAAAACGAACTTGGCCACTTGACTCTTGATTCAACTATAGATGCTTCATTCCATCGGTCAATGATCGTGGATAATGACGTCAACATCTTGTTCACGTCAATGGTTCCCGGCTCATATACAGAAACACGATGGAAAAAGCTTTCTTTTACACACGGCGGTTCGCCGAATTTCTCGAAAATGAAAGGTATCATGTAAGTTATCTATGGATATTGGTTGCTAATATTTTCCCCAATTATTTTCTGTCATTTTGACAAAGTTTCCGTCCTAAAATCGAATATTACGACATATTTAATTAGAAACGTTGAAATGGTATCATTGTAGTTACTCCGAATAACGTTTAACCGCATACTGTCATTTTATGCTCTCAAAGGACTTGTATTGTTTGATGTTTGTAACTAAAGGTATATTTTTACATTCTGGGTATTTATATTATAAAATTAAGTGTAAACTATGAAAAAATCTGCGTTTTTTACAAACATATACTATTCCGACGTTATACAGATCACCCATGGAAAATCGTGTGTTCGGTGGGGGTGGGGTTGAGCAAACATGGCTATGGGAAAATGACGCCAAAAAAGGCACATGTTTTGGTCCTCGGAATATTTCATAAGGTTTACTGTATGACTACATGCAAAGAATTTGAAGAATAAACCCATCGGTGGTGATATATAGTCCATGATTCGGATTACCTCCAACTGATCCGCATTGACTTCAATTATGCATATACTTTCACGCTCCAGTGGTCACAGTCGAGTGCTTGATCAAAAATGAAAAGCATTACAGATGATGAGGAACAAAATTGGCTTCAATATAATACTAAGTTTATTATACTCAAGTCATTCATATGCGCATGCGCAGCAATTTTCATGAACTTGATCCGGAATGGGTAGAATAATTGTATAGCAACTTGGGGCCAGTTGTTCATAATTGAATAATTAAGACGTCTTTAGTTAACAATTCGTTAAAATTTCAAATGGTAATATTACAAATACACTGTTATTTTTTGTTGAAAAAATGGGAGACAAAAAATAACAGTGTATTTGCTTATGTAGTTGGTATTAAATTTTACTTAACAAGTTGTCTTAACAATGACGTTAAGCTAACAAAGTTTTGAACAACTGGCCTCAGGTTGTTTAAATTTATAAGGTCTTTCTTACGCATTACTACAAAGTTAACATGTACCTTGCGCTAACATATTCCATTGCATTAGCCGGATAGTATCACCAGTGGTAGCTTCTGTATCGACGGTAACAAATTCTCGTTTTAGAAGTGGCGGTATATTGTTCTCCATCCTTGTATCAGCCCCCAAGTTGTTGATTTGGTCAACTGTATTTTCTGATTGAGACATCTTTGAGCTTAAAAATTTAAACACCATATTAGAAATTCAAGTCAAATTCAATGATATTCAATTGTTGTTTATACGTTATTTTTCTCGGGTTAAAATACATGTATTCTCTTAAAATCCTATGTTTCAGGATAATATATTTGTTTCATCTTTAATTGCAATTACCATTAATTGATAAGAACAAATGATCAGAAGTAATCAAATAGCCGCCCCTGTGGCCGAGCGGTTAAGAGCACTGTTTCTTAATCACTCGATCATCTCACCACTGTGTCTGCAGTTGTGGGTTTGAGCCCCACACTGGGCACATGTGAGACAAGCCAAGTTCTGCACACGAGTGTGTCATGTGTTTTTTTCTCGTGGTTCTCCCATCGGTATCTTCGCCCCACCTACTGATTCGCCTGTCTCATATGAGCTGAAATAATCTTGAAAGGGACATAAAACTAATAAAAATAATAATAATCAATTCATCCTTCAAGAGGTTATGATGGTTTAGTGAGACTGCTCAAGGTTGACTAAATTTAAAAGGGAAAAACATGAATTATCCAAAGACAAGAAACAGGACTTACTAACCATGGTGTTTTAGAATGAAAGGAATCTACATACCTGAATTAAAATATGTAATGAAAGGTTAATCATGAATATTTTTACATAGCATTGGTCATCCAATCTATTTTTACCTGTTACTGTTTGGTGTTGAGTAAGATTTTGTTCCTGCCAGTTTTATCCTACTTGAAGGTTTGAAAATTATACAAATTGTAAATGCAGTTAGGAGTTTTTGAACGGATATGCAATCATTGCATAGATCTACAGAAAATCAGTATTGCAGAGAAATGCAAGCCTTAATCCTCTAAGTTGATCGACTCAGTATATGAAGATAGATATTAGTAAAATACATGTACTGTATTCATTCTTATAAGTGCACCTGCCCCAATAAGTGCACACCCACATCTTTTACAAACAATTTAAATAACCAGTGGCGGCCCCCGTGGCCAAGTGGTTAAGAGCGCTGATATTTCATTTTCATTATGGCACTTATCCATTCGATCATCTCACCGCTGTGTCTGGTGTGGGTTCGAGCCCCACTCTGGCCACATGTGAGGCAAGCCAAGTTCTGCTTGCGGGTTAGCCTGGCATTCAGGCCCTGTATTTAAACTATTACACCTCAAGAGGGACTACCAAAACTGATACACTCTGAAAGACATTTTGTTACTTGCCCCTTAGCAGAAATACTAAATCTGACATTGATAGTAAATTTGTGTATCTTGTGATTTTTTTTTATTTATGTTTTTGATTTTTTATAAATTTATTGTTTTATTTAGTAGACTGAGACCAGTCTACTTGCGGGTGTGTCAGGTGTTTTTTCTCGGGGTTCTCCCGTTTTCGCCCCACCTACTGATTGGCCCGTCTCATATGAGCTGAAATAATCTTGAAAGGGACGTTAAACTGAATCAAAAAAAATAAATAAATAAATAAATAAATAGCCTGTGTATAAGCAGCTTTAAGCATACATAATAGTACTGTACACCAGTTTTGTTTCTGGATTATCTTAGTAGCTAGGCGTCGTGCCAGGCTTACTTAAACTTGGATATTTTGCAAAGACTTTATAAATACAAAGGATTTATCACCATTCAAGTTTTCATTACGAAAACTTACACATGCAACAAACATACTTTTCTTAAAAATTTTCAGTAGATTTTTTTTTATTTTTCTTATTTTTGCTCAAAACATAGATTGTGTGGGTTAGAACCGCCTCGGCAAGGCCGTTCTAAAGAGTACCCGCAATCTATGTTTTGGAGCAAAAAATAAGAAAAATAGGTATACCCCTGTATACCCCAGGTTTTGCTATATAAAAGTGGGGTTCAAGGGGGTATACATTACACGGACATGTTCAGCTTACTTCATGAGTTTGTGTATTCTCTTTGGTTTAAAGGTGTGCTAATAGTAAAGAATTGTCAATGAGTATTTTTGAAGGGACTTGATAAACTTAAGTGCACCATGCCCTAAATTGAAAAACAATATGGTATTATTATTATTATTGTTACCAATAAGTTTGCGAACCTCTATAGCCAATATGAAATGATAGGTGTGAAAATCATTCTCAGTCTGACATTGCATTGTATGGAAAAGGTCCTTATCCGAGTGTCATGGAGTTGAAATGAATTTTAAGAGAATGTGGGTGAGGCACAAAGTTTAGTTTCTGTTTACTACGTAAACCACAACCTTAACCAGAGGACCATTGGTCCTGAGAACGCTCACCTGAAGCCTGATCTTGGAGTATTAAGTCATAATGAAATGACCTTGACCTTGAATACTCACACACCTTTATTGACTTCATAAGTTGTCTGCATCTGCAAAGTTTCAGGTCTCAGGCTGCAATAGTTTCCAAACCCAGTGATTGCTGAGAAAACCATAATTTTAATTTTGATATTTAAATGACCTTGGGCCAAGGTCAAGACATGACCTTGGCCTTAAATAATTACTTACCTTCATTGACTCCATAAGTTGTCTGCATCTAGCAACTTTCAGGTCTCAGGCTGCAATAGTTTGTTTTTGCCTTTTCCCATGTGAAAGCCTATGTTTCCAAAATTGACCTTGCCGTAAAATAGGTCAAGGTCATCATAGGGTCATCATTTCAACAAACTATGATGGGCTGGAGTCCCTAATGCTACATACCAAGTTTCATGAAAATCGGCTTGCCGGTTCTGGAGAAGAAGATTTTTGAAAGGTTTTTACCATATATGGGCGTGGCGGCCATCTTGGTCATGTGACCTGGATTTCGCGATCAAACTTTCATCTCCCCTACCCATGGATGCTCCACATAAAATTTCACTTTGATTTGCCAAGCAGTTTCAGAGAAGATCTTTGAAAAGTGTGTATGGACAACAGACTGGCCAAGGTCAAGAGATGACCTTGACCTATATTAATCACATACCTTCATCTACTCCATTAGTTGTTTGCATCTACCACTTTTCAGGCCTCAGGCTGCAATAGTTTACAAAAAATCCATAGTTTTCACTTCTTCCTATGTAAAAGCCTATGTTTCCAAAGTTGACCTTGCCGTAAAATAGGTCAAGGTCATCCAAGGGTCATCATTTTATCAAACTATGATGGGCTGAGGTCCCCGATGCTACATACAAAGTTTCGTGGAAATCGGCCCACCGGTTCTGGAGAAGAAGATTTTTGAGTGGTTTTAACCATATATGGGCGTGGCGGCCATCTTGGTCATGTGACCTGGATTTCGTGATCAAACTTTCGTCTCCCCTACCCATGGATGCTCCACATAAAATTTCACTTTGATTGGCCGCGCAGTTTCAGAGAAGATCTTTGAAAACTGTGTATGGACAACAGACTGGCCAAGGTCAAGAGATGACCTTGACTTATATTAATCAAATACCTTCATCTACTCCATTAGTTGTTTGCATCTACCACTTTTCAGGCCTCAGGCTGCAATAGTTTTCAAAAAATCCATAGTTTTCACTTTTTCCTATGTAAAAGCCTATGTTTCCAAATTTGACCTTGCCGTAAAATAGGTCAAGGTCATCCAAGGGTCATCATTTTAACAAACTATGATGGGCTGAGGTCCTCAATGCTACATACCAAGTTTCGTGGAAATCGGCCAGCCAGTTCTGGAGAAGAAGATTTTTGAGTGGTTTTTACCATATATGGGCGTGGCGGCCATCTTGGTCATGTGACCTGGATTTCGCGATCAAACTTTCGTCTCCCCTACCCATGGATGCTGCACATAAAATTTCACTTTGATTGTTCGCGCAGTTTCAGAGAAGAAGATCTTTGAAAAGTGTGTATGGACAACAGACTGGCCAAGGTCAAGAGATGACCTTGACCTATATTAATCATATACCTTCATCTACTCCATTAGTTGTTTGCATCTACCACTTTTCAGGCCTAAGGCTGCAACAGATTTCAAAAAATTCCATAGTTTTCACTTTTTCCTATGTAAAAGCCTATGTTTCCAAATTTGACCTTGCCGTAAAATAGGTCAAGGTCATCCAAGGGTCATCATTTTATCAAACTATGATGGGCTGAGGTCCTTGATGCTACATACCAAGTTTCGTGAAAATCGGCCCACCGGTTCTGGAGAAGAAAATTTTTGAGTGGTTTTTACCATATATGGGCGTGGTGGCCATCTTGGTCATGTGACCTAGATTTCGGGATCAAACTTTTGTCTCCCCTACCCATGGATGCTCCACATAAAATTTCATTTTGATTGGCCAAGCAGTTTCAGAGAAGAAGATCTTTGAAAACTGTGTATGGACAACAGACTGGCCAAGGTCAAGAGATGACCTTGACCTATATTAATCACATACCTTCATCTACTCCATTAGTTGTTTGCATCTACCACTTTTCAGGCCTCAGGCTGCAATAGTTTTCAAAAATCCATAGTTTTCATGTAAAAGCCTATATTTCCAAATTTGACCTTGCCGTAAAATAGGTCAAGGTCATCCAAGGGTCATCATTTTATCAAACTATGATGGGCTGAAGTCCCCGATGCTACATGCCAAGTTTCGTGGAAATCGGCTCACCGGTTCTGGAGAAGATTTTTGAAGGGTTTTTACCATATATGGGCGTGGCGGCCATCTTGGTCATGTGACCTGGATTTCGCGATCAAACTTGAAATGCCACTACCCAAGGAGGCTCCACATAAAATTTCAACTAGATCGGCCAAGCGGTTTCAGAGAAGAAGATCTTTGAAATTGTTGACGACGACGGACGGACGCCGGATCATGGCTATCCTATTAGCTCACCTTGTGAGCCTTCGGCTCAGGTGAGCTAAAAAGGCCTCCATGTATTTTCCAATGACATGAAAAAACAACATCATCATTGGAATAAATGATTGTTTTAATAAATTTGTATGTTCAATATAAATTGGTACAAAAGTGTTAGAATATAATTTATATATAAAAAGAAAATATTTGTAAGTTTATAATATAGGCATGTCCCAGAGTGGCAGATCTAATAAATGAGTAAACAATCATTCTGTCTGATAAAAATTGAGGAGTACATAGGTGTTGTGCTAGCGTGGGTCTCTTAGAGCAATGTCCCAGCAGGCACATGACGTCATAATGACGTCATATCAACGTCGATGCGACGTCGCATCAACGTTGATATGACGTCATTATGACGTCATGTGCTTGCTGGGATAGGTCTTGGGTTTTAATTTACCTAAACCATTTTGTGCCCTTGTTTTCCTATCATAAATTGTAATGGTTATCTATCTGGGAAAATCTGCTTCTGTCCCAACATAACTGATAGATTGTTGACTTGGACTTTCAACCATAACCTGAATGACTGGATGATGATCATAAAAATTTGATATCCTATCTAGTCGCTAGCTTCCACGCTCAATGTAATTGTGTTGGACAAGAATGGAAAACTACATGATCAAGCAACATTAACATTACTCTAATATCAAGTCACAGACTAAAGAGAGGTGATCTGATGGATATCTGAAGGAGGGAAGTCTTCCTTCTCCAACCTCTTCCTCTGACGCCATGTTGAGAACACTGCTGACCTTTAAGCCCTTCCTAGAGTACCATATATAGTCTATTGTACGACAGACCTCTGTGTCACGCACCTTCCATGTTGTGTATTTAGGTTCTTGTTCATCCTTGGATAAATGAGTGTTGACACTTTTAAGTCCTAAGTCACTAGATTTTACAACTTCATAGGCTGGTTCAGTTGGTGGAGCATTGAAATCACCACAGAGTACCAGTGGATGATCTAGATTCTTGTCCATCAGATATTGAAGCAGATAACTTATTTGTTCCTTTCGCATAATTTCAAATTCAGTTCCAGGTTTTGCTTTAAGATGAGTAACAGCAATTGTAAAATCCTTGCAGTTTTCTGTCTTAGTCTGAAAATGACAGATTATTGAGACTTGGTTGCTATTTTTGTCTTTTTCTTTCAGAATGATGCTGTCAGTTTCAACAAGATTGAGTTCTCTAGAATTATAGAAGATTGCACATCCATCGGGTCCATAATTTTCCTTTACATAGAGGCACGGGGAACTAGGTTTAGGATAGAATGACCCAATATAGCCAGCTGCCATCAGTGTCTCCTGCAGGTAAGGGAATTGGTCAACTTCTTCCATGCAGAGAACGGTAGGATGGTATCGTAGAATCTCCTCAACTATGCGTAGCTGTCTGATGTCCCAATGTAGAGCTTCTGGGGGACATAGAGTGAAATTGTCAGGAGACAATGCTGAAAATATAAAGAAAGTCATTTACCAAAATGGTCTTACAATTTTAGAACATATTTTAAAAGTTTTCTTTGACTAACTGGGATATTAATTGGCTGTCAATAATTAGAACATCCATGAAAGGCGAAGAAAAACTTGTCCCTAACTAACTCTGTACCGATTTAATTCTAGCAAAATATCAGTTACTTTTTTAAGAATAGGCATTTTATACTGGTAAACTGGTTGCCAAGGAATGACATGATCATTAGTTGACATTTCCAACTTGAACTCATGCAGTTAATGCAACAAAACTAACATACAAAAGTTTACTTCATGGACAATTTCAGCACCAACCTTGAGCCAACATGTTCCACTGTATCACTCTGATTGGATCACCAGGTGCACCTCCTGTTTCCATGGTAACAAATTCTCTGTTCAGTAGCGGAGGAAGATTTTTCTCCTTCACCTTGACATTGATGTCTGCCAACACTTTTTCCATGACTGTTTTATCTGCCATTCTTAAATCTGAAAGTCAGAAGTAATTTGGATTATGGATTTGTCATATAGTCACTATGTAATAGAGCATTCCTGTAGATAGTTTTGTGAGACTTTGTACAACAGACTTTTTTTTCGGCAAACCAAACATTCATGAGTCTTTCGAGTCAAATGATGTACTTCATCTTCATCCTTATTTGATGACCTAACATTAGAAAATGTTTCAAGATAAAACAAGACCAAATTGTAAAGAAAAAATTACCTGTTTCAATCTGTTTTGACAGGTCTATATTGAGTAAATAGGTGTAATTTTACATTACCTACTAGGTGATTTTATCCACATGGAGTTCTCCAGATCTAAAGATTTTTATTTTTTTCTTAAGGTTTCCTGAACATTTCAGATTGTACGTTTGTGTAGCAATACTTTAGTGCAAGAATGGTCTGGCACCTGTGTCAATCAGACTCACAGTCTCAGTTTGATGCTGTTTTACAGGAGACTGTGATATTTCAGTCATATAGTGACTTTGTCAGTTTATGGGCTTTAACCCAACATGGCTAACAATAAACAAATAAATCTGGGCAATAGAGCTAATTCTGATAAAATTAACCAGCATATTTTAAGTTGTAACAGCAATTGGCCCCAATTTAGTATGCATCTGCCTTGGTTCAATTCTTGTCTCATAATGTAAGGGGGGTAATAACTTGTTGAAAATTCTAAACAAAAACTAACAGATTGTCCTTCCTTTGATACCTTTGCATAATGTAAAAGTAAAAAATTAAATGTGCAAATACATGCATATATATTTCCAGGCTGATGTCTTCATTTGAACATCGAAGAAGTAACACTTTATAAATATGTTCCAGTAGCCAGTGAGTGTAAAACCAGCACTGAACATTGCCTCAGCTCCAGACAGGTCAGATGCAAGCCGCGGAAAATTTGAGCGTATTCCAAACAGATCATGGGTAATTTCTATCAAAGGGTCATGGGTAATTTCTATCAAATGGTAATTTTGAAAATGTGATGGTATTTTCTTAAAGATGGTGTTATGACAGTTGTATCACATTTTTAAAGTCCTTATTCACAGTGTTTTGCAATGGCGCAATGTAGACAAATTGCATACTTACTTCGTTGTATGAAGCTAGTTATTAACTTGATATAAAAGTCACATACCATCAAGCTGCTTGCTAACAAGTTAAAGATCAAATTAAAGAAACAGAGTTTCATGATACAAAAATTTTGTATGCACTTCAACATTGAAAAGATCTAGCTTAGGATCGTCGCCCATCATTTTTTGCAAAATTTTGACTGACTTACGGCCCTTGATAGACATTGGAATTTTGTTTCTGCTCAATATCTTAAGAATGAATGACAGAATATGACCAAATTTTGTATGCACATCAATATTGACAAGATCTAGCTTGGTATTGTTGATCGTCATTTTCCTTCAAATTTTGACAAGAGTTACGGCCCTTGATTGACGTCAGAATTTAGTTTTCGCTCAATAGCTTGAGAAGGAATTGACAGAATCTGACCAAATGTTGTATGCACATCAACATTGACAGGATCTAGCTTGGGATTGTTGCCCGTCATTTTTCGCAAAATTTTGATGGAGTATCTTAAGAATGAATTGACAAAATTGACAAGATCTAGCTTGGGATTGTTGCCCGTCATTTTTTCACAAAATTTTGACAGAGTTTGGCCCTTGATTGACGTCAGAATTTCGTTTCCGCTCAATATCTCGAGAACGAATTGACAGATTCGCAATGGTGTAATGTAGACAAATTGAATACTTACTTCAGTGTATAAAGCTATTATTAACTTGATATAAAAGTCACATACCATCAAGAAGTTTGCTAACAAGTTAAAGATCAAATTAAAGAAACAGAGTTTCATGATACAAAAATTTGGCCAAAAAAGACCATAAAATCTGGTGGAAATTATATTACCCCATATCTTTTGATAACCTTTGACTTATTTATTTTACTCATGAATTCTAAACCCATGTATGGTAAATAACCAGACTTTATAACAGTAAATTTTAAACTTGCTTCCTACATAATTTTTCAAGAGGTAGTTGGTCTTAATAAAACATCCATAATTTTTACGTCACTTCAAAATGCTGTAAAAGTAGGTCTAGTTTTTTTAGCCACACTGTAAAAAAATGCTATTTTGGTGGCCCCCGTGGCTGAGCGGTTAAGAGCGCTGTTTCTTAATCACTCGATCATCTCACTGCTGTGTCTGGTATGGGTTCGAGCCCCGCTCTGGCCATATGTGAGACAAGTCAGGTTCTGCTTTCAGGTGTGCCAGGTGTTTTTTCTCGGGGTTCTCCCGTTTTCGCCCCACCTACTGATTGGCCTGTCTCATATGAGCTGAAAAAACGCTATTGGGGTATGCAAAACAGAGATTCACAACAGCTACACTGTAGCTTTGTTTCATCTGACTCCGATTATGGGTATGTATTCAGGTAGCCTAGTGGTAGAGCTTCAGACACTGTTTGGAGAGGTTCTGAGTTCATCCCATACTGGTCCCGAAATGTGCACTGGTTAATATCCAGAAAGCAGTTGTTATGCCCAATTAATGTCTGGGATATAAAATCTCAATCGAAACAAACAAACTTGGGAGTTTACTTGGTTCACATAAAGAAAGCTAAGGCGTAATTCTGTTTGCAGTCATGAGTCGGATCAGCCAGATCTGCTTCGGGTCATTGGATTGCAAGGGCACTACCGTCACCATATGGCTCTTATACTTTGCTTATCATATGTATTTTGTATGTTTATCATGTATGTATCATGCTCTCTTACACCATGGCCCGAGTTTATATCCAATCAAGGTATGTTCATGTTCATGTTCATCAAACAAACAAGATTTTCAACTTCGCTACTATTAAAATCACAGAATTATGTTGTCTGTAGGCATGCAAGTACTTTATATACATGTTTTTGTTTTTCAGAAAATGATTGTTGTTTTCAGAAAGTCAAGCTGCTGGTATATTGCTAGGGCAGGTTGTATTGTCATGGATAGCTACATGACAGGCGCTGCTGCCAAACAATGGGGACTGATTGTAAGAACATCTTACAGGGCTCTACACCATTCAAGGAAAGCCCAATATTTAGACAAGTGATGTTAAGAAGCCATTTATCACTGAAGAGATCAAAAAGCCTGAGAATGTATTGGGTTGACAGGTAAACTAGGATGCTAGTGGCTTTGATAAATTGGGTAATGATAAATGAGAGGCAGAGCCCTGGGTGACAAAATAATCATCACGATAACATGTCCGTGTAATACCCCACTTTTATATAGCAAAACTGGGGTACACAGGGGTATACCTATTTTTCTTATTTTTGCTCCAAAACATAGATTGTGGGTACTCGTTAGAACCGCCTCACCGAGGCGGTTCTAACGTGTACCCACAATCTATATTTTGAGCAAAAATAAGAAAAATATCAACATTTTTCTATCGAAAATTTTCAATTTTTACAACTTTGGAAAAATCTGTATATCACATGGGCAAGTTTTCGTAATGTGATTTCGGTTTTCAAGCAGCCCAGTCAAATAATGAAAGTTCATGGATGCTCATAGAGTGATAGAAGCCTCTGTGACATAGTGGTAACGCCACTTGCCTTGCAAACCTGGGGCCAGTTGTTCGAAATTAACGATGTCGTTAGTTAACGATTTGTTAAAATTTCAAACATGAATATTACAATTACACTGTTATTTTTTGTTGAAAAAATGTGAGAATCCTTTGCATTGCAACTTGGATTCTCACATTTTTTCAACAAAAAATAACAGTGTATTTGTTACTTTAGCTGATATTTGCTTAACAAATTTATGTCTTAATGATATCGTTAAGCTAACAATGCTTTGAACAACTGAGCCCAGGGGTCTTTGGTTTGATCCCAGATTAACCAGTCTTTTAGATAACTATCACTGGTCCCAACTCCATATGACCATAGATGTTGAGTGTGATGTAAAACAAGCTTACTAACATCATCTGGTGAGGAATGTCAATAATTATTTGAGCCTGTGCATGAGAAAACCAACAATTTGGGTTTCCGACCAGGTCCGACACAAACCAGGCTGTACAGTCACAGAAGATGGCTAGAGGCTGTAAATTTTGGATATAGAAAGTAGAGGAAGTTTGCTATACGTATTGTGAAAACAAAGGCGCTGATCAGCTACGCAGTTACTGCGAAGCTAATCTCTGCGCCTTTGTTTTCGCATATGCAGATTGTTGGCAGATTGTTGATTTTCTCATGCATTGGCTCATTTGTTTTGATTGTCTTTTCAAGTAGCAGGTTAATAAGGCACAGTAACCTCATCAGTTTCCTCCCTTAGAGGTGTTGTGGAGGACTGGATGGTCAGTCCTATGATCCCAGGACCATGACGAAAACATGCCTAGATGCAATATACAGGGATTTTATAGCTGCAAATTTGAAATTTATCATGAGAAAGAATTTGATATTTTTCCTATTTTTGCTCAAAACAGATCATGGGTACACAATAGAATTGCCTCGACCTGGTGGTACTAACATCTACCCACAATCTATGTTTTGTATCAAAACAAAAATTGTACCACCAGTTTTACTATTTAAAAGTGGAATATTTGGGGTTATACATTTCACAGACATGTTGACATGATGATGATTGGCTACAAGGCTAGCATATTAACCATTGTGGAAAATGGAAGACCCTCTTCTTTCCAGCTATTTTGTATACCTTCAAGGTATATGTATGTCAAATTGTGACTTGTGTTTTATATTCCAACTTCAACCAGTAGAGCAAGGATGTCTTGCAGAAGCTCCTGTTCCACATAATTAACCAATGACATGTTAACATAAGTAAATGTGAGTATTACAAATGAGACCTCCTACATAGCTTGGTTGAAACAGGATCAAATTTGGACCCAGGCTACAAAATTTTCGCTTTGTATGTCTGACTCCTGTCTCCCCTTCCTGGTGTCTAGGGGTGTTGGTTACATTTTGATCATCACTCATTATTAACTGAGTCTTGGCGTGTAGGAAAACAACAATCTGGGTTTCTGGCCAGGGCTGACACAAACCAGGCTGTACAGCCTTACAAAGTAGTCGGAAGCTTAAAATTTCAGATCTAGAAAGAAGCGGCATCATACTATCTATGGAGCAAAAACAAAGGCGCTTTAGACTGCACAGCTGTCATGAGCGCCTTTGATTTTGCATATGCAGATTGTTGGTTTTCTGATGGGGCGGCTGTGCTATTATTGTAACTATTCAAAGATTTTGGACAGATAAACTGGATTAATATTTCAGATCTACTGATGGAGCAGTTGGAGCAGGGTCTATAATGTGGGGTTCTGTCAGTGACTAGCAGGGACATAGGGCCAGTCTGGCATGTCGACACTTTGCCCTTTGGTTGGAGACATCTGTAAGTACCACTGCTCCCTTTTCAGTAAGGATGGAAGTTTTCATATAAAGTAAGAATAGAAAGACAAGGAATCGAAGTCCCAATATTAGCATCAGACAGGAAAGAAATAACATCACAAAACATTTTTCAAACAACACACTTGAAGAGCAAGATGACTAGCTCTTTTCCAACAAGGTTGCCATCTGGCTAGTCTCAACCAAAGGTGAAGGTAAACCTGTCTTTTTTGGCTTCAAACAAACATTGGTCTTGCTAATGGTAAGATCCTGAAAAACAATACAAGTTCTGATACAGAAATTCCAAAAAGCGTGTATGCTAATCTTCAACTTTTACCCCTAGTTTAACCCATATTTGACGAATGGATTTTCCCATCATTATCAATTGGGTGAGTCCACTTTCATTTTTAGGGGTGTTAGGAGTGATATTTGATTTTTATTCATTTTTTGGATGAAATTCCTCTAAGCAAACAGAATAGCCCCAGATGGGACGCCGCGTTCTGCGGCGTCACATCTGGGGCTATGCTGTTTGCCTATGTCCCATAAAAGGGACGCCAGCCTTAAATGAGTTAATCAAAGTCACACTGTCATGCATATAAAATTACATTCTGTAGTGCTCTTTATTTCTTGACAAACACTTGAGGATTAAAATTTTGTTTATCATGAAATTCATAACCTGGTTAATGGTATTACAGGTAGATATTGTTTGACTAAGTGATTGACTCTGATCAATTGTTTTATACAGGGAAAGTAATGACCGAAGTGTGTTTTAATGGTGATATATAAGTTTGGTGACTTTTAGATTCTGCTGTTTGTGACTCAATGCATGACATTGAAAGAAGCCTAATGTAAGTTTCATGTACGTTATGTGCATACAGAATCTTGGAAGCCTGCTGGCGTAGTGGTAGAGCATCATTCATACTCACAATCTAGAGGTCCTAGGTTCCATTCCCACTGGCGGCACCCCTTTGTGTCCTTGAGCAAGACACATTAACTCAGCATTGGTTAAAACCCTGAAGTGGTGGCTGTGTCCCGACATGACTGAAAAAATGTTGACTGGGATGTTAAATCTCAGTACAGTGAAAGAATTTGAAAATCCTTTTGAAACATGAGTGATGCCTGGCAAAACTGCAATTTGGTTATCTCACACTATGGTAACCCATAGTTCAGATTTTTAGCCAAACTGTAAATAAACAAATCTTTGTTTGTGACAGAATATCTTATCCAAGCTATAGCTGTCAAAGAATGGGAAATACATGTAAACAGTTTCTTCCAGTTGGTGCTCACAATGTGTTGCTTCAAAAATAGATACAATGTGCATGTATTTCACAAAAATTGAAAAAGAAGCCTCTGTGTTGTAGTGGCTAACCATTACGAAAACACGCCCATGCAATATACAGAGATTTTTTTTCATCTGCAAAAATTGAAACTTTCATCAGAAAAAAAAATTGATATTTTTCTCATTTTTGCTCAAAACATAGATTGTGGGTGCACGTTAGAACCGCCTCGCCGAGGCGGTTCTAATGAGTACCCACAATCTATGTTTTGGAGCAAAAATAAGAAAAATAGGTATACCCCTGCAAACCCCAGTTTTACTACATAAAAGTGGGGTTTAGGGGGGTATATATTGCACAGACATGTTTCCCTGATGCCCACTCACCTTGTAAACTAGGGGTCGTGGGTTCAATCATGAAAACAGATTGCATTGCTCACCCTCATATTTCTTACCAGGTTAGCAGGGACGTAAAAGCTGGTTGACAACATGTCTGATATTAAGGAGCATTGTCCAAGATGTCACAGGTAGGTTTAGATTGCTTTCATCACAAAAATATGTCCATGTAATGTATATACCCCCTTGAACCCTACTTTTATATAGCAAAACTGGGGAATGCAGGGGTATACTTATTTGTCTTATTTTTGCACCAAAACATAGATTGTGGGTACTCGTTAGAACCGCTGAGGCAGTTTTAACGTGTACCCACAATCTATGTTTTGAGCAAAAATAAGAAAAATATCAAAATTTTTCAGCTGAAAATTTTCAATTTTAAAAGCTCAAAAATGTTTGTTTATTGCATGGGCAAGTTTTTGTAATGTCTAGAGCTGCAGGAAATATGACTTTTGCTGTATATTCGCGGTACAAAACTGTAAATAAACAACAACCAGATGGCAGTTGTACCACAATTAACGAGGTTTTCTAATGTCCATGAAATATGATGTCCAGGAAAATATGGATTCCTAGTTGAACTGTCTATACATAATTGTTCTATGTAATGATTATGAATTTTGATGCAACAGTTACTGGTTTACAAAACTTTGCAGGACTCATATAGCATGTTGACTATAATGCTATTTTGTAAATTTGGTTCCATGTTCCATTAACTAATAGCACTGTCACACATTCACGTATCAGCAGCGTATTTCGATATGTGTACCACATACGTGTGACGTTCCTGCTACGTTCCCTTGGCGTAGCAGTGAAGTATCTGTATTCGTGTGGAATTTCACTTTCGTATGTATGGCATATCAAGGTGTATGTGCTACGTACGTGTGATATATGGATGGCGTATGAAGTGTATGCGTGCTGTATCTACGGCGTATGTACTATGTACCATTCTTATATACTGTGTATCTGTTCTGTATCAATTGAGTCCTCCGTCAAACCACCCATCATTAGTATTCATTTTTAGCTCGACTGCACGAAGTGCATAGAGCTATTGCAGTCACCCCGGTCGTCCACGTTCCCGTTCCCGTTCCCGTTCCCGTGCGCGTTCCCGTGCGTGTTCCCGTGCGCGTGCGCGTCACACTTGCGTTAAAGTTTTCTAGTAGTCCATATCTTGACAACCACTCATTAGAAAGCATTCATACTTGGACCATAGATACCCTGTAGGGTTAGCTTTCATTCCATGGCATCGGGCCCCTGGGTCCAGGCCAGGGGGTGGGGCTGGAGGTTAAAATCTAGAACACCTTCAAAAATGGCAATTCTTATGTTAAAGTTTTCTAGAAGTCCATATCTTGACAACCACTCATCAGAAAGCATTGATACTTGGGCCATTGACACCCTGTAGGGTCGGCTTTCATTCCATGGCATCAGATCCCTGGATCCATGCCAGGGGGTGGGGCTAGAGGTTAAAATCTAGAACACCATTAATAATAATGGCTTTTCTGTGATATAGTATTCTAGAAGTCTATATCTTGAAAACTTTTTATCAGAGGGCTTTCATACTCGGACCATAGGTACCCTGTAGGGTTGAGTTTCATTCCATGGCATCGGGCCCCTGGGTCCATGCCTGTGGGGTGGGGCTGGAGGTTAAAAACTAGAACACTAAAAAATAGATGTACTGCTGTGTAACTTTTACAAGGAGGCATATCTTGACAACAACTTATCATAAAGCATTCATACTTCATACACTTTAGGTTCCATGACATCGGACCTCTGGGTCGGAGTCAGGGGGCGGGGCTAGAGGTCAAAATCTAGAACTCCTCGATTTTTTTTTCTTTTTATTTCTTAATAGAAACAACATAGGAGGATGGTTGGTCATTCATCTTTTGACTTTGTGACACTGACTTGTGTGTCATGACGGTAAGGGTCGGTTGACCTACTTTCCATGGTTCAGTGATTTTGCCTTATATCTTGACACTCAATTAGTATATTTTCTTACTTCTTTCAGATTATGAGTTAGTACGACCAGGCCTTTGACCCCAATATAATTATAGGTCACTGTGACCTAATTTCACGGTTCAGTGATTTTGCCTTATATCTTGACACTCAATTAGTATATTTTCATACTTTTTCCAGATTATGAGTGAGTATGACCAGACCTTTGACCCCAATATACTTATAGGTCACTGTGACCTAATTTCACGGTTCAGTGATTTTGCCTTATATCTCGGTACTCAAATGGTTTATGAACAAACTTCTTTCAAAGTATGTTTGCGTATGACAAGACCTTTGACCCTGAAGTAGTCCTAGGTCACTGTGACCTAATTTCACGGTTCAGTGATTTTGCCTTATATCTTGACACTCGATTAGTATATTTTCATACTTTTTTCAGATTATGAGTGAGTATGACCAGACCTTTGACCCCAATATACTTACAGGTCACTGTGACCTAATTTCATGCTTCAGTGATTTTTGCCTTATATCTCGGTACTCAAATGGTTTATGAACAAACTTCTTTCAAAGTATGAATGCGTATGACAAGACCTTTGACCCTGAAGTAGTCCTAGGTCACTGTGACCTAATTTCACGGTTCAGTGATTTTTGCCTTATATCTTGACACTCAATTAGTATATTTTCATACTTTTTTCAGATTATGAGTGAGTATGACCAGACCTTTGACCCCAATATACTTATAGGTCACTGTGACCTAATTTCACGGTTCAGTGACTTTGCCTTATATCTCGGCACTCAAGTGGTTTATGAACAAACTTCTTTCACACTATGTTTGCGTATGACAAGACCTTTGACCCTAAAGTAGTCCTAGGTCAATATGACCTAATTTCACGGTTCAGTGATTTTCCTTTATATCTCGGCACTCAATTGGTATATGAACATACTTCTTTCACGATATGTATGAGTATGACAAGACCTTTGACCATAAAGTCGTCCTGGGTCACTGTGACCTAATTTCATGGTTCAGTGATTTTGCCTTATATCTCAACACTCAGTTGGTATTTTTTCATACTTCTTTCTGATTATGAATGAGTATGACCACACCTTTAACCCAAACATACTTATAGGTCAATATGACCTAATTTCATGGTTCAGTGATTTTGCTTTATATCTCAACACTGAATGGGTATATGATCATTTTTCTTTCACATTATGAGTAAGTATCACTAGACCTTTGACCCTGCAATACTTATAGGTCAGTGTGACCTTTTTTCATGGTTCAGTGATTTTGCCTTGTGTCTTGGCACTCAGTTGGTATATGAACACACTTCTTTCACAATATGAGTGAGACCTTTAAATCTTAGGTAGTTATAGTTAACTTTCATGGTTGTGATTTTGCCTTATTGCATCAAGGCAAAAAGATGTGAGCATAATGCTTTGGGTTACTGGTCGGTTTTGGCCTTATGCTTGACAAAGGTCAGAAGCAGTCGAGCACGCTGTCCTGCGACAGCTCTTATTATATTGACCATTCAAATCAGCACATTAGCTAACAGTCTATGACGGTTAGACAACAAGGGGGTTAGACAAACAAACCAACACATGCTTTTACAGGTAAATATAGGTGCAAAAACACAATGTTTGTCTAAGGAAATAGGGGTGGTCGTGGTTATACCTTGCATGGCGGAGGAGTCAATTGCTTTTTAATACCTATGAGAACAAATGGTTATTCATGCAATTCGCACATTACAGTTATCAATTATCAGAGGTCGAAGATGCCACCGGAGATTATCTAATATAGATTAACACCGAAGAAAGAACCCTAGGTGTGTGTGTATGTGTGTGGGGGGGGGCGTTGGGGGGGGGGGGGCATCCCTGGTCGTATGATGACGTGAACAAAGACAGAGGCTGCACCAAGGGTAGCCCTGAAAGAACCCTGCATGGCACCCCGAATCGTGAAAATCATCTGATCCATGACTTCGGAAAAACGAAAACATTTATATAGAAGCATTAAGATTCTCTTGGAACGCCACAGAATATTCCTAATACTCCTAATACGTCACACATACTCCACAACAGCGAAACATAAGTAGCACGTACGCCATTGATACGCTAGATACACCACACGTACGCCGCTGATACATTGTAGATACGAAAAGAAAGTCGAGGATATGCCACACATATGTAGCATATACACGAAAGGTACGTTTTACATGTCTCGGTTATGTGGCATATTAACCCCGACGTATGTGTGGCGTATCAGGAGTATGAGCTATGTATTCACGGCGTACCTGCCACGTTGCTTTCGTATGTGTGACGTATGTACGGCGTATTGGACCTGCCACATACTTTTAAGTGCACACTTACAAAAACATAGCACCTTGGCGTATGAGGAGTATGAGCTATGTATCGAGGAGTATATGCTATGTATGCTCACGTATGTACGACATATGCGTGACATACCTACCATATCTTAATGCGCCATAGATACGTGAGTTGATACGCAATAGTGTGACAGCGGTTTAAGCAATTAAAACGGGCCTAAGTTGGTCACGGGAAGGTGACAATAAACAATTTGGCCACTGTAGTGAGAGTGACATAAGAAAGAGAGGTGTGTGCATATTTTAGGGTAACTGTGTTTACTAAGGTTAGCTAAGGCTCTCAGACAAACTTAACCCATATTTGACGAATGGATTTTCCCATCATTATCATTAGGGGGAGTCCACTTTCATTTTTAGGGGCGTCAGGAGTGATTTTTAAATTTTATTCAATTTTTCGATGAAAATTTTCTAAGCAAACAGAATAGCCCCAGATGTGACGCCGCGTTCTGCGGCGTCACATCTGGGGCTATTCTGTTTGCCTATGTCCCATAAAAGGGACGCCAGGCTTAAATGAGTTAACATCACCTAAATAGCGTTGAGAACCTCAGGTCAGATACATGCACAAAGCAAAAAAATGAAATCATCCTTATGACATAGTGAAAAACAGGAATCTGTTTTATTTTCATATCTCCTTGCTTATTTGTGATCAGATTTAAGTCATTAGTTTTTAAAGCTGCCTTTACCACCTGATGTCTTATCAAAAATATACTGCTATTAAATTTGAAAACTTAAACATCTCTTAGAATTTTATCAGTATATTTTATTTTCTTGGCCTTATATAGGGGTTAAGTGTAATCTAGTAGTAATATAGGTAATTTGTCTTAACAACTCTGAAGGGTTGCAACCTTTGATCTGTAAAATTTCATTGATTACTTACTTTTGACCCAAAAGCAGCCTACAAATCAGGGCCCAGTTGTTCAAAACTAACGACATCGTTAGTTAACGGGTTAAAATTTCAAACATTAATATTACAAATACACTGTTATTTTTTGTTGAAAAAATGTGAGAATCCTTTGCACTGCATTTTTCAACAAAAAACTGCAAAGGATTCTCACATTTTTTCAACAAAAAATAACAGTGTATTTGTTACTTTAGCTGATATTTGCTTAACAAATTTATGTCTTAACGATATTGTTAAGCTAACAATGTTTTGAACAACTGGGCCCTGGTTTGCTGGTTGTTGCTGTTTTTTCTTCATCGCATGCATGATCAGAGTTGACAAAATAGGGAATCATTCAAACAAAATGCTATTGCTTTGAACAAGCCAATGAAAATTTCTTAAAATATTTGAATTAGAATTTTGAAAATTAGATGACTCATGATCCTCTTGCTGTGATTTGTTCTGATGAAAAGCACAAATGTCAAAATATGACAAAACTTGTCTTTTTCTCAATTAGATAATTATAAATATTTGCCGACAGTAAATTACAGGAGCATGGGGCAGAATATTAGTCTTAGCCTTGGTTTAAGACAGAGGATATTGTTTTTGCTGAGATAGTTCTGTTGTTGAAATGATTATTTTACTGAAAATTAGTCCAAAACATTATTTGTATTCTGTAATTATAGAGATAAGAAAAACATCAAGATTGAAGAAAGAGAAAAATAGGAAGATTCACATCTTGGCCCAAAAGGATAGTTTTGAAGTTTTAAATTGCATGCACTTATCATTTTAAAAATCGTCTACAGGTAATACATGTACAATGTACTGACAACAAAATTGGGCAGTTTGTATTCTCTTAGAATAAAGAAAAACAAGTAAATACAATAGTGCTCATCTTTGGCTCACTGTTGCTTCAGTTTGATCATCTGTTTGCATGATTAATGTTATTTTATTTTGAGCAACTCAGTGCTGAATGCAAAGATTGGATTTTCATCTCAGAAAGGAATCTATCTGGCCTGGAAATCTGCTACAAGATTTTGCTGTACCCATAAGTAACTAGGGATCTGTCTTCTTGAGGACAAGAAACTTTTACCAGCCCCGATAGCTTAGTAGGTTAGAGCACACAGCTTTGGGACAGGTAGGTCTGGTTCGCGCTCTGGTCGCACCCAACGAAAGGCATTAAAATGGTACCAGTGGGTACCATGCTTGGTGCTCAGCATTATAAGGCAAGCACTGGCTCCTCTTCACCCAAAAATATAGCATCACATGTCTTAACAAAATAAGTATAAAAAAGTCCAATAATAATTATCAATGTCTATATTCGCTGGAGGACCGTATGGAAGATTGGCATTTGTGCTTGATATGTTATCTACCTTATACGCTGTTTACACGACGAATTTGTTCCGAACCAGGACCGGACCTGGTTCGGTCCAAGTGTTTAGACGAACACATTTGGTTCGCTCCAAAATTTTGGAACGGTCCAACTTGGCCCGGTACATAACCTAGGACCTGGTCCGGTCCAAATCTTGTTTCGATCCTAGTTCGGTACAAATATTCCGTCTAAACACTTTGGTTCGGTCCAACGCAGAATCAATATTTATTTTAAACAATCTGGAAATTTGCACAAAATAATGATAATGAGCTGAATGCATTCGTAAATGAAACTGTGTCAAATGTAGGTTGTGTATTTACTCAGATTTTCCCGCGAAAGTCCAGTTTCACACATTTTTCTCACTGACATACGCCGGTACCATAAAAATATAATAAGGGAAAGATCTTGCAAAATACTTGCAATGGAATTAAATCAAATTATATTTAACTGACAGTCATGTTTATTTTATGCACCTATGATTATTTGTCTATAGTTTAGAATGCACAGCTTAAATAAAGCCGAAGTTGTAGCGAAAAGCTGAGCGTTTTCCCGTGACATACTTTGATTTAGTATACGAGATATGCATGTCGTACATGTATTAATAATAGGTTCTTTCTAAGATCGCTGAATATTGCGAGTCATTTGTTCCGATCTAAATAATTCAATGTAAACAGCAAGATAGATTTATTCCAGACTAACTTGGACCGGTCCAATATGGATCGGACCTGGTTCGAACCCGTCTAAACAGACTATTAGATAAAGAGATTATTATTATAAACTCGGTATATCTGGATAGATGGCCATATACACATAACCCTTTACTACCCAAACTAATGATGTGCTGTGTTGCAGCCCTTTTTTTAAAATATTCACAAATTGCATTTTTAATATGAATCATCTGCTCAGCATACAGTCCAGAAAAGTTGAAAAAGCTTTTAACTCCAAATAATCAAATATTTGATCTAAAATCATTTAAGCTAAAATCATTTAAGCTGTGATTTGGTCAAATGAGTTAAACAATTTAGCTGGTAAATTCGTGGATTTAGTAATTTGAGATGGTCCTGTGATTTGTTTGACAACTTTTGGATCGTCAATATTTGTTTATCGTTGGGTGTCAATTAGCTATAAATTGTAGAAACCTAGGTTCCATTGTCCAGCGTCCACTTTTCTCTATTGCCCTGTGACCTTGACAAAGAAATAGTCCAAAATACACAAAATGCCTGGTCCCATTAGCATAATGGTTAGAGCATCCGCTTCGAGAGCAGGAGGTTGCGGGTTTGAACCCAGACTACGTCATACAAACACATGTATTAGTGATAACCTTGCTTAATGCTCAGCATTATAAGGCAACCACTGGTAAATGTCTGTCATCTTGGCAAACTTCTCATAGCAAGGGGAACACACACAAAAAAAACTCTTATTATTCGTTTTCAAATGGATATGATTTATTCCAAAATTGTGATATCAGAAAACATGTACTATTTGTGTCAATTTCATTTTATAATGCATACTTAAAAGCAATTTTATTTTTAATATGTGATCATTGTTTACCCAAAGAGTAAAATTCAACTTTGACAACTTAATATTGAAGAAGAAATTGCTTCATATTGAAGCAGAATTATGTAGTCATAGAATTTCAAAATTATGTCATTTGTCCATGTACATGTTGATTGACAGTAGCAATTTTTGTTTTATAAACAACCTGTGTTATAATAGGAACATAACAATCAATGGTACATATATATTCTTTAAAAACATTTATGATAATGGCATTAGATTTATTAATGATTTAATGACAGAAAATGGTAAATTCTATAATTTAGAAGAATTAAAAAACAAAACAGGGATATCATTAAACGTTTTACATTTCCAAGGTATGATAAATTCAATAAAAACTTATTTGTCAAAGACCAATACCACATTAGTAAAGAAAGTAGAATGCCCATTTATACCTAGTCATATTAGAATTTTTCTGCAACAAAAAACTGGAGCCCAGGCGATGTACAATATCCTGAATAAGAATGATGAACAACCAACTGGCAAAAAAACATGGAATGAAAAACTTCACTTAACTGATGATGAATGGAAGAAGATATACTCATTCCCTTTTGATATTATAAAATATCCAGCAATCCAATGGTTCCAAATTAGTATTAATCATAATATTCTGGTAACAAACTATCTTCTTGTCAAAATGAAAATAAAACAAGACTCAAAGTGTTATTACTGCCAATCACATGAGGAAACTATAACACACCTTTTTTGGACATGCAACAAAATACAAGTTTTTCTCAATGACCTTTTAAGATGGCTCAAAAATTATGACATATATTGTGAAATAAATGTAGAGCTGTTCATGTTTGGTTTAGATAGAAAGAACAATATATCCAAACCGTTAAGTATAATATTAATGTATGCGAAATATTACATATACTTTACCCGTTGCAATCAACGAATATTAAACCTTGATGTATTTAAGAAAAAATTTCTTATATTGTACAAGACACTTAAAGAAATATCCCTTCATAATAATAAACTTACAGAATTTGATGAAGAATGGACTCTATATAATCCATTACTAAATAGCATTATTAATCTATAACAAAATGAAAATCAAGTCATAAGAGAAATATAAATCTAAATAAAAATGTTTTTGCACCAAACCAACAAGCTGCCAATTATCCCCTAACAGCTACTAAAAAAAAAAGTATTTTATTGATTAAAATAGTTTAGATGCCAGATCAGTCCAGGAGAGCAAGTGAAACCACACACATCAAAGGGAAACTAAATATATATATTATTAATGAAGAAAAATTTCCCTAAAAAACACTGTTTTTGTCTGATATATACATAGGAAACAATATCTGAAGATGGATGAGTGAAAGTGAGAGAGGCATGTACAATGTTGTATTGTTGTATATTTATTTACATGTTTATGTAATTTGGTATAAAATAAAGATGGAAACAGGAAAAAAAAAAAAAAAAAAGGTTTTCAAAAAAAAAAAAAAAAAAAAAAAAACAAAAAAAAAAACCTGTGTTATCATTTTTATACATTCTTCTGTATTCAGCCAACTGCAAATTCAAACTTTCAGAATATATTGACACTTTGATCTGGTACATATGACATCATTTTTCAAATGACAACTGCTGTGAATGAGGCACTGTGTATTTTATGGAGTGGAGTCATGGATTGGAGTCTTGGATTGGAGTCATGGAGTGGAGTATTGGAGTGGATTTTTGGAGTGAAACCTTGGAGTGAAATTTTGAGTGTAACAGAAAACTCAATTCTGGTGGTGAAATTTGTCTCAGGGCGAATGTACGGCATGACAAAATGTGTAACAAATGCATAAACTGTACAAGTAATGGATAAGTAACAGAAATTAACCATTTATTTCCATTACTTATACCAGTAATGCATTTGTTACATGTATTGCTGTGGTGTCCATTCAAACGAGACTAATTTTACCACCAGAATAAATGTTTCTCTAACGCTCCAACATTTCACTCCAAGGTTCCACTCCAAGAATCCACTCCAATACTCCACTCCATGGCTCCAGTCCAAGACTCCAATCCATGACTCCATTCCATAAAATACACAGTGCCTGTGAATGATACATGTATCATCAAAATTGATGTCTCAAAATATCAACTTTTCACAATGATCAACAAAATTGATGCTGTCACAGTGGCGCTTGCTGCGACTAATAAAGTAACTATCCAGTACTTTTGAATCATTAAAAAAATTTGCCCATGCAATATAGAGATTTTTTTCACCCGTAAAAAATGAAAATTTTCAGCAGAGAATGTTTAATATTTTTCTTATTTTTGCTCAAAACATAGATTGTGGGTACACGAGGCGGTTCTAACGAGTACCCACAATCTATGTTTTGGAGCAAAAATGAGAAAAATAGGTATACCCCTGCATACCCCAGTTTTACTATATAAAAGTGGGGTTTAAGGGGGTATTCATTGCACGGACATGTTTTCCTGATGGATATTCAGAATTTTGATGGATCATAATACAGCTGTATTAATTATTCTAATTTAAGTTTTTATCATGTTTGGTACAAAATGTTGGAAGAATTTCTAGAAAAAAATGCCAGGCAATTTTTTTCACTGATATACCAGCAAGATTGAATCTTGTGCTTTTGTTCACATTCAATTTTCACTTTGTATTGAAAAAAATCAAACCTATTAAATTAATCTTTTTGATCAGATAAGATGAGCCTTTTAATATGCAACAAGATAGAAAATTGTAGTGGAAATGTGTGATCGTTATGTAGCAAAAATTATCACGCAAGGATGAAAATGTTTCTGGCACACTAGGGTGAAAATGTAATGGATATATGCGAGTTAAAAGGATTTTTTAAAATTTACTTATTGAATGAATGATGGCTTGCTGATACCCATAAAATTGAAATTTTACAAGGTTATGGCCTTCATGCATAATAAAATCGAGATGAAAAAGCAAAATTATACCTTGCGCTAATATCCTTTGGATGTTTTGCAAACTGCCAACTTTTTGGCAACAAAGTTTTGCTACTTTTTGGCAGTTTCCTCATTGGCGACTAGTAATTTGCAACACATGAGACAATATCATGAATCCTCATGAATGTTTTAGGACTCGATTTGCAAAGCAGTCACATGCCAGTGGGATTGGGGCTTTAGCTGGTATTAAGTCTCAGACACTTTACTTGATTTCAACTGATGCTGGGGCAACCAGCCCAGTTCCTACTCAGTGGATTTTTTTTTTTTTTTTTTTTTTTTTTTTTTTTTTTTTCAACTTTGGTTTGTTGCAAATTAAGATAACATTTTTGTTACCCTCTTATCTTGATTGAAGTGGACACCATTACAATGCTACTGAAGCAGTTTAGTCTCCATTTAAACATCTTGTCAAACATAATACATGTACTACACTAAATTTCAGTAAATTGCAAGTTTTGATATCTTATTTCTACAGTTTTGAATGTACTTGTTTGTTATCAACCTTGCTATCAAAAGTATTTTTGTTGATGCTCTTGTTACATTGTCACCGACAACAAATCTGGCCGGTAATGAAAAAACTGACTAGGCGAAAACAAAGGTGCAGATCAGCTGTGCAGTAACTGCACAGCTGATCAGCGCCTTTGTTTTCGCAACATGGATAGTGCAATCCCTCTTCTTCTTAAATCCAAAATTTCAAGCTTCTAGCAATCTTCTCTGACTGTACAGACCGATTTGTGTCGGACCTGGTAAGAAACCTAACGACCAGTTTTCCTCGTGTCGCGGCTCAAATGGTAGGAGGATAATCTGGAGAGCAATCTGAGTTTGTTGAAAAAGAATGTGAAAAAGATACTTTCCTGTATTGACCGGCAAGAAGATAGGGAGCTTCTTCAGTGATGTTGTGATATGATTTTCATTATTCTATAGCCATAACTAATGATAGTTACACCATGAGGACATTCAAAGGTGATGCTTATGTCATTTTCTTTGTGCTTTGCAATCTCTATTTTTAGTGCCATTGAGATAAATAGATTGGCCTTTTCTGGGAAAGAGCTGCACACACTGAAGCTGGACAAGTTAGAACTTGATGAGCTTTCTTAAAAATAAAGGCATGTGACCGTTTGCAACTGTTTTGCAGTGCAACTGTTTTGCAGATAGAGTTGTGAAACGAAGACAGTTACTGTCTTATAGCGTAACATTGTCTAGCATTCACAATATTGTCATATGATACAAGTCACAAGTGGTTTGCAAAAACTTTTATTTGACAAACATGCTTACAAAACATTGACAAAGTTTAATATCACATGTGTTGAGAACTAACTTCAAACTATTAAGCCATTAATGTCTTGCAGTTCCATCATGACCAAAATGAGCATAGAATGCAACCAAATCTGGACACTGGCTTGAATGTCCAAGGACTATTGCATGAACCTCACATGACGATCATGTTATAGTCTTGAAAATTTATAAACTCTGAACTGTTATTGCCGTTTCACTTTAGTCTTGACCAGCACAATTGTCAACATGATTGCCACCTGGGGAAGTTAGAAAAGAAGTTCCTAACCATGTTCTCAAATTCATTCAAATTTAAATTGCTGCCTTACAAATTGATGGTGTAATCTGTCTTCCTAGTGTAAAGGCAAAGCTGATAATGACCCATAATCAAGGTATTATGAGTCACACCATGAAAAAAATTGTCTTCAGGTTTTACTATCAGTTCTGAAACAAACCTGAATGTGCAACAACAGGAGATTGCTACAAGCTTGAAATTTCAGAATAATTAACAAGAGGACTTGCGCGCTGGTTATCCAGAGACAACCAACATGACGGAGAATGACCAACGCAGATGACATCAATTTACGGCTGTAGTATTCAAATACCTGTCTGTAGAAAGTTGTTCCCAGACAGGTATTTATTACCTAACGTTGCACATTGATTTCATCTGTGTTTGTTTGTCTCAGCTGTGTTGGTTGTCTCTTGGTACTCAGTTTGACTTGTATAATCTATTAAGCGACAACAAAGTGAAATGTATACCCCCTTAAACCCCACTTTTATATAGAAAACCTGGGGCTTGCAGGGGTATACCTAATTTTCTTATTTTTGATTCAAAACATACATACTCGTTGGAACCGCCTCTTTATATTGCATGGGCATGTTTTCATAATGTAACCCGTCAATACGTTTTACATGGGCAAAGCGATTTGATAAAGAGAATGTTGCACAAATTGCTCCTTGGAGGCTGGATTTATTTATATTCAATAAGCTCATTTCTAATTTATTAGGTGAGCTAACAAGACTTTGCTCAGGTGAGCTGACAATGATAGAAAATAATTATTGTTATGTTTCATTACATTGTGTGTATATTATAATCAGTGAGAACATTACTTATTTGCCAATTTAATTGGTCAGCTGCTGAAAAAGACACCTGATAAATTCATTAAGTTGACCAATATCATTAGGTATTATATTGGTTATTCAAATGGTAAATTTGCCATAAGAGTCTAATCAGATGTCTTGCTTCATGAGCAAATTATACATAAGAATGATGACTTGTATTCTTACAAATTTTTCTGAAAACATAGGGTTTCAACATGCAACTGGATTTATCCATCTTCAGCTCAGGTGAGCTAAGAAGCATTTGCTCAGGTGAGCTAACATCGACAAAATTGCTGCTTTTCAATACATGGTGTATATTATTATCATGGAAAGTATTACATGGTGTAATATTTTTGATATTAGGCAATTTTCTCCCCTTTGACAATGATCTCTTCACACCTCCTATTGTAAACTTGTACACTAGGAATATATTATTGGGGAATTATCTCTAGACCAATTCAATTGATTTACCAACTCCTCAGGTCAAGTTGTGAAAGGGACACCTGATGTATTCATGAACTTGACAAGGTAATTGCCAATTATATTGGAAACCCTTATTGTGAAATAGCCATAAAGTCTTTTGTCACCAACTAGCAATCAGGGGCCAGTTGTTCAAAACTTTGTTAGCTTAACATCATCGTTAGGACCTCAAATAGTTAAGTAAATGCTGACTACATAAGCAAATACACTGCTATTTTTTGTTGATAAAATGTAAGGATTCTCACATTTTTTCAACAAAAAATAACTGTATTTGCTTTTTAACAAAATTAGGGCCCATTGCATTGCAAAGGATTCTCGCATTTTTTCAACAAAAAATAACAGTGTATTTGCTTTTGAAGTTGATATAGTTAACAAATTGAGGGCTTAATGACAGTGACTGTGTTAAGTTAACGAAGTTTTGAACAACTAGTCACCAGTTTGTTGCATCTCAGCACCAGTTTGTTGCATCTCAGCACCAGTTTGTTGCATCTCAGTGAGATGTTTGTTCTCAAAGATTGGCATGTTTTCTTACCAAAGTCTAAGCAATAATGAAATGTGTGGTACCCACATTGAAGTGGGTAGTAACTACAGGGTACACACTCTGCATGCCAATTATCGATATTCGACCAACGCCGGAGTGAAATAGCTAACTCCGAGGCAATAGCCAACGCCTGAGGAACAGCGTGTGAAGGGCTGTCAGCAAAACTATGAAATATTTTATAGAGCATGGGGATAATGTATTTGTTATGATAAGTTTGAATGGTAAGATAGTCTTGCTTCCACATAAAAATTACAAAATGTTATTAATTAACTTATTAGTAAATAGTACTTATATGGAGAATTTGGTCTGAGTGATACTGGTGACGTTTCTTTTTTCGTATAGTATACTGGATTTCACCTCGACCTAATACAGCTGACCTCGCACTAATACGGTTGACCTCGTATCTATACGGATTGACCTGCTATCTATATGGAAATCCCTACATCTGATTGGTCAAAATTCACGTGCCGCGTTGAATGAGCTGAGAGAAAAAAAACAATGGCGGCGATTCAGCCGATCAGTAAAATAGTGAACAAACAAACAAAAATAATGTCAACATCTTTGAAAAGAATGTCAGACACTGGCACTAAGAATGGCGAAGATATGTTTGATGTGATAGAGGATGATATAGACTTTTGACAGTTAATTAATAAAAATCTCATTAATCAAGTCATTTCGTATTGGACCAGTTACAGGTCCTCGGTCAGCTGTATTGGACCTCGGCCTCCGGCCTCGGTCCAATACAGCTAACCTCGGACCTGTAACTGGTCCAATACGAAATAACTTGATTAATAACATTATATTACAATACTTTGTCTGGGACATATAAAATACAAGAAAACATGCACGATTTTGTGGTTTTGACTGTCAAGATTGATTTAGAAGTCAACAATTCTCTAAAGTCAAAACTTTTCATTGTCTATTCACGCTATAATTTATAACTCATATTCGCTGTACAAATTGTTATACTTAAAACTCATTTCTGACGAAGCGTTTAGATATTATTCGCCACCAAAGACTCCTTGTGGAAAAAGAATGGGATCGCCAACGCCGGAGGAAGGTTACATAAGGACATGACCAACGCCTGAGGACGATAACGTTTGCACAGAATGCTGATTCAAAACAAAAAGAAATAGTTTTTACTCTACGCACGTGCACGGTTATGGAAATACCGCGATGCCGGTTTAAGCACATACGAATACCCATTACCGTGTTTTAATAAAATTATTACTATTCGTATTTAATAAGTATGGCACAAACTGCGCTCTTTTAGTGCATGTTGCATTGCATGTCTGTGGAGAATCTAGCAAGCCATGATTTTAATATTATTGCTCGTTTGTATCTTCGTGTACAGAAATAATATGAAATAGGCACACCTAATGGGCAACCAACCAATCTATCAGGATACCGCACGCTTGAATTCATGATTTTTGTGTGTACATTGGTTTGTTTGTTTTGTTGCTTAACCAAATGAACAACTTTGGTCAATGGTCATATCTGTGCATCAAATTTCCTTTTGTAAACATAACTTAGATACCTTTACTTACAAAACGCATGGCTCTCATCATTGAACTGTATGCAAAATGGACTTTCAAACTGGTTTACATGACCAGATTACGGATATGCATCATATGCACCAGAAGTTTTCAACAAGGCATCAATAAATGTATTATTAAATAACCAGTCTGCAATTCTATAGCTTTTCTGTTCCAAGACACTTATAGATCTCTTAAAAAGTTGTAAATTGAGCCTATACGCCACCAGGCCTCCCATTTATTTTACTTCCCATTTTAAATTCGTCATCAGTGTTCACAGAAGCCATGTTTCAGTTTTGTTTGCATTCAGGCTGAACAGTACAGTCAACCATTTTTCATTATTACAAGACAGGCCACATTTTTTGGATACTTGATGGTTACAAAAGCGTTGTTCAACAACACATCCTAGTACTTATGTCTTAGAAGCAGGATTTGAACTACAACCTTTCTATCGAGCTAAGCTACATGTACAAGTACATGTATGTCAACATAATGGAAATGATATTGGGTTAAATATCTGGCACAGAGTCACATGTACAAACTGTATATAAACACAGCAAGTATATGGGTGTGTAGAATTTATTCTTTTAAAATGTAACATTTATAATTTGAGCCACATGAGAAAAACAGGATTTTTGCAAATGTGAAAACAAAGCCGCAGATCAGCTGAGTAGTAACTGTACATCTGATTAGCGCCCTTGTTTTCGCTACACATATAGTACAATCCCTTTTCTACTTAAAACTTTCTAGCTTCTTTCCTTTTCCTGTGACTCAACAGACCGGTTTGTGTAAGACCTGGTCGGAAACCCTGAAGACCAATTTTCTGGTGTCATGGCTCATTTAATAGTCTATTACATTTCTGAAATATTTTATTTATAGCGCTTTCACTTTAGTCTTGACCAGCTCAATTGTCAACATGATTGCCACCTGAGGAAGTTAGAAAAGAAGTTCCTAACCATGATCTCAAATTCATTCATATCTAAATTGCTGCCTTACAAATTGATGGTGTAATCTTTTTTCCTAGTGTAGAGTTAAAGCTGATAATGACCCATAATCAAGGTATATTTATGAGTCACACCTTGAGAAAACTTGTCTTCAGGTTTTACCATCCACTCAAAAACAAACCTGAATGTGCAACAACAGGAGAGCTACAGGCATGCAATTTCAGAATTATTAACAAGAGGTCTTGCGCGCTGGTTATCCAGAGACAACCAACGTGACTAAGAATAACCAACGCAGATGGAATCAATTTATCACTATAGCATTCAAATAACTGTCTGTAGAAAGTTGTTCCCAGACAGGTATTTATTCAAATACCTAATTTTGCACATTGATTTCATCTGTGTTTGTTTTTCTCAGTTGCGTTGGTTGTCTCTGGATAATCAGTTTGACTTGTGTAATCTATTAAGCGAAACAAAGATGATGATAAGCTATGTTGAATGACAAATTTCTATCCATGTAGCAAAAACAAAAGATGCAGATAAGCATCGTGGTTTTCTCATATGAATACATCAAGAAATTGTTGACTGGGACGTTAAACCTCCATACAATAAAACAAACCATCATGTTAAGATGTCTGTGAAATGTATACCCCTTAAACCCCACTTTTATATAGAAAAACTGGGGTTACAGCCTTGCAGGGGTATACATAATTTTCTTATTTTTTATCAAAAAACATTGTGGGTACTCGTTAGCACTGCCTCAGCGAGGCGGTTCTAACATGTACCCACAATGTATGTTTTGAGCGAAAATATAAATCAATGAAACTTGCACTTTTTGCTTCTTGAAAAAAATTTCTTTATATTGCATGGGTATGTTTTTCATAATGTAACCGTCAATACTTTTTACATGGGCAAAGCGATTTGATAAAGATATTAGTCTTAGCTCCGGTGAGCTAACAAGACTTTGCTCGCTCTGCTCCGTTATTCACGTTAAACGTTGGTATCTATGTTTAGTATTTTCATAATATGATTTCTTATTTCTTGTTTATCACTGAACCACTACAGAAGCTGAGGGTGAGGTTAGGTACCTGTAAAACCGGTTTAAGCCCGCCAGTAACTTTGTGTTACTGATCGTTCCAAGTCGATACCTCTTTTGTGGTTCTTTTTGTTTTATGTCTTGGTGTTTAATTTTTTTTTGTGCTGTGGCGCCTTATGTATGTTTTCATATTTTTAGTTAAGTTAACTGAGTGGCCACCTATTGGGAAAATAGCTGCTCATTCGGCTTACGATGTTTCATGGTATAAGTACCTGATTGTTAGTTTGGTTTTTTCCCACCTCGGTTTTTGGAGTGGGAATCTTTTTCTGATTGCGCCTTTTCCTGATCTTTGCCTACTTGTACTTTTTTGCTCTTGTGAGCTGACAATGATCGAACATTTTTGTGTTTCATTACATTGTGTGTATAATAGTGATGGGACGATGATCGAAAGAAATCGAAAATCGATCGATTTTACCCAGATTTCAATTAATCGATCTGAATCTCAGAAATTTCGATTAATCGAAATACAGAAAGTGCTAAGATTAGCCATAGTAGTTTCACTTTCGTTTCCATAAAACCATAATCTTATTACAAAATCATGCTTTTTTCTGCCTCAAAAGGTCAATTGATGGGATTGAGTTTACAAGCCTCCCTGGTGCAGTGGTTAAGTCACTCGCCTTGTAAACCAGGGGTCGCAGGTTCGAAACCTTATAGTACTGGTCTCGCCCAGGAAAAAAAAAGTAACAGAGTAAAGAATAAATTGTGATTTTTTTTGTATAGCATCATATAAAGCTTGACAAAAATATTTAAATTTTTATGTTACATTTACAGTGGCTGACAAATACCCATCTAGGCCCCCCAACAAATAATTAACAACGAAGTATAGCTGTGTGCCTGAATGATCAAATATATGACACATTATGCGTGCAAAAAACACAAGGAGTAGCATCAAAACACTACTCCAAAATACAGAAATAGTGCCCAGGAAAAGTCTAAAGAGTAATTAACAAGAATAAACAAAACTGTATAGATTTTAAAGAATGACAGCACAGCAACCTGCTGCTCTCCATATTAAGGATGAGTCTACACTGAAGCAAGCAGACTCTCACCTGTCAGAATAGGCTGACAGATTTTAACATAGCTTATCAAGTATCACAAATTCACAAGTAATGGTTAAGATTACAACCCATTTTTGCCAGTTTATTTGCATCATTGTTTACAGAAGTACAAAACAAAATGTCAAAACAAAACTATAACAACTAAAGTCAAGGATGTAAGATAATGAATAAAGGCTGTAAAGATGCACTGTTAATATATATACTTTACCAACCGATTTCGACTCGATAATTAGTCACTTGCTATGAACTGATGATCCATTATGAAAATTCAGCCGATTCCCATCACTAGTGTAATCAGTGAGATTATTACTTATTTGCAAAAGAAACCTGATGTATTTCATCAAGTTGACAGTATCATTGGGTATTATATTGGCTATTCAAATGGTAATTTTGCCATAACATTGTCTAATCAGATGTCTTGCTTTATGAGCAAATTATTCATAAGAATTATGACTTGTTTTCTTATAATCCATCTTTCATAAGCTCATGTTTTGCCTCTTCAGCTCAGGTGAGCTAACAAGCATTTGCTCAGGTGAGCTAACATTGACAAAATTGCTGCTTTTCAATACATGGTGTACATTATTATCATGGAAAGTATTACATGGTGTAATATTTTTGATATTAGGCAACTTTCTCCCCTTTGACAATGATCTCTTCACACCTCCTATTGTAAACTTGTACACTAGGAATATATTATTGGGGAATTATCTCTAGACCAATTCAATTGATTTACCAACTCCTCAGGTCAAGTTGTGAAAGAGACACCTGATGTATTCATGAACTTGACAAGGTAATTGCCAATTATATTGGAAACTCTTATTGTGAAATAGCCATAACAGAACTCCTATATGGAAAATGTTGCCAAGCATTTTTCAGTTCTAATGTCTCACTTTTCTAACTAAGATTCTTGAAGTTAAGTTTTAATATTTAAGTGACACCTTCACAGGTCTGTCAATTTAATAAATAAAGTGCATTTTCTTAAGCTAAAACAGACAACTTTCACATGAAAAAGAAGATGGTATTTGCTAACTTTTACTAAGAATATTTGAAAAACAGTAAAGTAGTTTGATGATTCAACTGTAGTAATTGCGCTTTGACAAGACAGAATCCTGAATGAATGAACTTGCTGCGTTGCTGGCAAGATGGGGGGTCTCAGAATTGAATCTAAATCAGTCCATAATGTTTATGCTGACTGGGCATAAATTTCTCTGGTAATGTGTTAACAATGCTCCAGTTTCCATGGTCAATGATGCATTTGACACTGGTCAATACTGTATTCCCACTTAAAAGATCAAACCGTAAATAAATCTGAAACAGATTTAAACACCTCTAATAAATTACATGAAACCTTATCAAGGAAAATGCATCAACTTCTATAAGAGTAAAGTGCATATAAATTCAATCTATATTCATAATAATTAATTCTGTAAAAGATTTCATATTTTAGCAATTAAGATGGATAATCCAAAACTTTATACTTATGATTAAGTTTTAAATTATAGATGTATAAGTACACATTTATTAGATGCATATTTGCTTGACTTAATGTTTTACATTCGCAGACAATTGCTGTGTTATTAGGATGGTCAGATATATACAAATCAATCTGAGGCAGTTATTACCATCCAGTATACCTGTGATTCTTACAGTGCAGACTGATGCAGCATTTCACGACACATGACACACAGTCCAGTGATTGGAAGCTAAATGATCCATTGGGATTCAACCTACAGCAAAGAGGTCATTGTCTCTCTGTAGGTATATGCCTCACGGTAAGTTGCACTCAAATCAATCTGGCTTCCAAACACTACACTCCATTTTGTCATGATGGAATGTTGCATCAATCTGTGCTTAAGAAATTTGGTTGCATCACGGATATACAGGGCTTTACCAGTATATTTTACTGAGATCTGTTCTTGGATCAGGGGAAGCAGAATATGAGGAAAGAAGTATAAATATCTTCATGACCAAATCTTCATGAATAACCATACTGTACTTCAACCAAGCATTCTTATAACCTACCTTTTTAGCTATTCACCTAGTTCAAAAATGTATCTGATATTGTTTTCCCATTGCATTCCTCGATCCCTAAAAAGTTCAACACAAATTTTGAAAATCAGTTGACAAAATCATAACATTATAGTACTGAATAGCAGTGTTAACCTTGCATTTTACATGCACTGGTGGGAGGTACTTCAAAAATTTAACAAGAACGCCGCGGAGGTCGGTATCGCACCTGCACTGGGCAAAATAACTAAAAACCTGAAATATAGGTCGAGGGGACCAGGTCAAGGTATGTTCTGAAAGGGTATGTCAAGGACATTTACTATGCAAGATTTCACACTCACAGCTATCACAGGTGCAGAGAAAACCAAAGTTTGACATAAAAATTAACAAGTCAATGGACCATGAAATATTGGTCAAGGTCAGCAGGTCAAGGTGTATGCTTGACGGGTATGTCAAGGACAATTACTATGTAAGGTTTCACACTCGCAGCTATCACAGGTGCAGAGAAAACCAAAGTTTGACATAAAAATTAACAAGTCAATGGACCATGAAATATAGGTCAAGGTCAGCAGGTCAAGGTGCATGCTTGAAGGGTATGTCAAGGACAATTACTATGCAAGGTTTCACACTTGCAGCTATCACTGATGCAGAGAAAATCAAACTTCGACATAAAAATGAACAAAGTCAATGGACCTTGAAATATAGGTCAAGGGCACTGGGTCAAGGGGTGTGCTTGAAGGGTATGTCAAGGACAATTAGTATGCAAGGTTTCACACTCGCAGGTATCACTGATGCAGTGAAAACCAAACTTTGACGTAAAAATTAACAAAGTCAATGAACCGTAAAATAAAGGTCAAGGGCACCGGGTCAAGGTGCATGCTTGAAGGGTATGTCAAAGGGTATGTCAAGGACAATTACTTTGCAAGGTTTCACACTCGCAGGTATCACTGATGCAGAGAAAACCAAACTTAGACATAAAAATGAACAATGTCAATGGACCATAAAATATAGGTCAAGGGCACCGGGTCAAGATGCGTGCTTGAAGGGTATGTCAAGGACAATTACTTTGCAAGGTTTCACGTTCCTAGCTCTCACTAATGTAGAGAAAACCAAACTTCAACGTAAATGTTGACGGACCGACGGATGGACGGACAGACAGACGGAAATTTGGACTCCTATATCGCACCCTGCTATAAGCAGGTACGATAAAAATCAATTATTTCAGCACAGGACTTCTGTTGTGAGAAACATTCCATCTAATTTTCAGGATGGAGCCTAATTCAAGAATATTTTTGGAAATAAAATTAATTTGTGAACACAGTTTGAAAACTTTTGCATGTCAATACATTTGGAAAGCAAATTTTATGCATGTCAATCACTAAATTTTATTCTACTCTGAAAAAATGTTATGGTGGTTTCCAGAGGAGGGTTTAGGGAAAGAGTAAATCTTGGGTCATATAACTTGAGGAGCACTTACCTATGAAATTATGACTTGTACAATAACAGAAATTAATGCCCCTCCTGGTCCAAATGTCACAGTCCAGGACAGCACCATGAATATCTACAGTTGCTGAAAATAATAATATCAACTTATTATGATCTACATATTGAATTTCTACATCAAGTTTGCTTATCCTAGTTACTTTACTTCAGTTTTGTGTTCATAAGGACAAGCAACAGGTGAAAGAATTGTAGTTTGGCATTTTATAAACCTGTTTTTCAAAATTTCCTGATTTTGGCTTAAATTGAAAAATTCCCTGACTGATGTCAAAAATCCCTGACAATTCCTTGGCTTTGAAAAAAGTGATTTCTCTCTGACTTTTTCACTGACCATGGACACCCTGAATAAGTATTTGCAAGAAAGACAGAAACTTTATTTGTCTTACCCAAGGCTAATTTAGAACACCTCAATGACCATGGATTCATGACCACACTGCTGGTTTTTTACCTGAAAATAAAACAGTACATGTATACAGTTCAAAGAAACAGTAAAACTTATTCAAATGAAAGTATTTGTTTTTTTTCTAATTCAGTTTAACGTCCCTTTCAAGATTATTTCAGCTCATATGAGACGGGCCAATCAATAGGTGGGGCGAAAACGGGAGAACCGCGAGAAAAACCACCTGGCACACCCGCAAGCAGAACTTGGCTTGTCTCACATGTGGCCAGAGCGGGACTCAAACCCACACCAGACACAGCGGTGAAATGATCAAGTGATTAAGAAACACGGAGCCACCTCAAATGAAATTGACCATAGTGTCAGACAATAGAGTATTGGCAGAACAATTTCATATGAAAAGCGGTTCATATTCATCTTGTCAACTTTTTTTTCCATTTATACTGCTCATAATCATTCCTTTGTCTCACCACTGTGTCCAGTGTATGTGGGTTCAAGCCCCCTTTGCCTTGGGTAGTGTTCTTATGGGTGTACAAAGTATTTTGTCTTAGAGTACTTCAGTTTTCGCTCCGCCTACTGATATGCCCATCTCATTTGAGCTGAAAGAATCTTGTAAGGGCGTAAAAAGTAGGTTTAGAAAAAGAGAACAAGTTTCACTATCCATGATGTTCTTGAACATTTATGAATTAATTAAGTTCAGACAGGCAAGCTCTTTGACCAAGTGGTAGGGGTCTCCAATTTCCTGGGATCAATACTATTGTAAAAGTTCTGGGATGTTATGCAATATTTGGATTATTTGCAAGATACTCTTACAATATTCATGAGACATAAATTTGTAAAAGTGCCTCAATCTCACTTCATTCACAATAAGTTTGTTAAGTTTGTTTTGTCACAAGATAGACAAAAATAATTACCCAATTATTTTCAAAACTTTAAACAGTTTTGCATCAATTGCCTTGGTAAAGAGATGTTTGCAAAAGTGTCATAGAAGCCAGGCATACTTTTGATTTACTAATATTTGCATAGATCTGATTGTGTAACCAGAACTTTGAAATATTGGGGGTGGCCCTTGTGGCCGAGTGGTTAAGAGCGCTGATATTTTATTACCGCACTTAACCATTCAAGCATCTGTGTGGGTTTGAAGAAAAAAGAAAAAAAAAAAAAAGAAAAGAAAATTGTCAGCTTTAAAAATTGAAAATTTCATCAGAAAAGCTTTGATATTTTTCTTATTTTTGCTAGATTGTGGGTACACATTAGAACGCCTCACCGAAGCGGTTCTAACGAGTACCCACAATCTATGTTTGGGAGCAAAACTAAGAAAAATAGGTATGCCCCTGCATTCCCCAGTTTTTCTAAATAAAAGTGGGGTATGAGGGGGTTTACTTTTCATGGACATGTTTTCCTGATGATTAATTTATTATATAATAGGCAGATTTAAAACCAAGACTTTTAACTGTCATTGTTTAAAAATCACTCCGAATCTATCAGAAATGATACAGGGTCGGTGGTGCGGCTTGTTGGCGAACTGTCTTATCTCAATTGTTTACAGTATTGCTGCGTATTGAATTTGGACTGGTTTAGCCCTATCTCACTGGAATGTGACAACTGGAGACTATTTCGCGACAAAGATTGACAATATAAACACAACTTTCACCGTTTCACGTTGCAGTCTCATTGAACAGACATTTATGCAACAAATTCACAAATTTCGGTCTAATTTTGAAAATAAATCTTGCGACTGTCATGCAATAGTCGCACAACTTTCCCGGGAATGTAGCTTATTTTCATTTTAATTTGTACGACAGTTGCACAACATTCGTGCGAGTGCTGCACGACATTCGTACGAATGTCGCTTAGTTTTATTTTCTCGCCAGATAGTTGTGAGGTTTTTCGCATGTTTTCATAAGACTGTCGCGCAACCATCGTGAGACACTCGCAGGACATTATCACGAGTGTCGCGAAAATTTCGCATTGTAAATTTGCCAAAATTTCGCGGCGACAGGTTTGCAACACTTGCACGACTGTTGCACGACATATTTTGGAACAACTTTAAAAAATTCGCATAAAATTTTAAAACATGTTTAAAACCTTCGGGACCAGTTGGCGACAAGCTCACGACACATGAATATTCTCACGACACTCGTGCGACACTCGCACAAATGTAGTGCGAAAGTCCACGACAAAATTCGCATGCCAGTGAGATACTAGCTTTTCTCGTATCGGATCTTTTTTCGATGTCGGCGATGGACAATCTACAGATGTAAAACAAAACCGGCTCCAATTTTACTGCATTCAACCTAATTAAGACCTTTCCAATTAATGTTTGTAAGCAAGATTACAAGATTACAAGAAACTTTATTTAAAGTCGACTTTCCGTAATTCCGTAATTAAGCCACAACGGCTATAGAGGCACTCGGTATGTTCTCTTCTTAGTATTTGACATCTCGCGTATAATCTCGCGGTATTGGGTAGTACGCGAATAGTGTGTCTATTAGTATGAGTTTCGTGGGGCAAACCGTTTCGTTCCCGCCACATAGGTCTCCAGCTCAGTGAGGATTATGTCTCTCCATTCTTTAAGTTCATCTTCTTTTCTTGCGTCCAGTAATGTGTTCATGTCCAGGTTTATAATTCCGCAATTTTGAAATAAATTTCTCCTCATTTGTTCTCTTTCATTTTCGTACAAGGGACAAATTAACAGATAATGGCTCACTGATTCAACTTCTCCACACTGACATTCACTGCTATCCACAACATTGATCTTGTGTAGGTATTCATTTTGCCTTGCATATCCTGTTCTGAGTTGAGCCACTGCCCTTTCTCCACTGGGTGAGTCGAACACATGGTTCAACTTGAAGTCTACTTTTGGTCTGAAGTCAAAAAGGTCTCTCCCTGTCTCAGCTTTGTCCCATCTTTCTTGCCATTTCTTACAACCAGAGTTCCTAGCTGCAATCTTGACATCACATAGTGTAGTGGCTGGTGGTAATTCTGATTCTGTCTTCTCCTTGGCTTCTTGTGCTGCTTCCTTAGCCATCTGGTCTGCTTTCTCATTCCCCTTGATGTCAGTTAACCCAACGTGTCTCTTATGTGGGCTGGAAGACGAAACTGTTAGCCATTTCCTGCTACGCTGCTCTGTTCTGGACAATGTCAGAAATCCAATTATGGACAATATTTTATCAATATGTAAACAAGTGTATTCGCCTACTAATACCCCTGAAAGCTTCCTGCAGCTAATATTAGACTGTAGTGATCTAACCTGCTTTATGAACACTCCTAACAGTGAACAGTTACGAAGTATAGAGTTCCATTGCCGACGCCTGTGTCACTCACTACACACTGAAAGATATAAACTGTTAGCCCTGGTGCCAAAGCGCAAACGGAAAAATAGACATTGAGGTCATCCGTTCCACACACCGACAATCCTGTTTTTACTGAGAAGGTTTTAGAAGAAGCTTATAAACTGTAAATAAAGACTGTATAACGTGTAAATAGAATGGTGAAGGAACTGAAACCATTTTAAACTTGATCCTATTCTACTCCGAGAGGAGGTGTGCCGAGACGGGCAGAATATATACAACAACAACAACAACAACAACAACAACATGGCCTGGTGACTTTCAAATTTACAACAGGATAACATTAGCCATTGGCTATTTTGTCGACAAACACAAATTAAAACTGTACATGTAAGCATAAGATTTACTTCACGTATCCTTTGAGAACCACTAGATGATCGATCACTGGTCCTTGATCGATCACTTGTCGTCTTACGCTACCCCACCCACTGGTGGCGGTGGTTCGGATTGTTTTTAATCTGTTAAATTTACACCTTCTGTATGTTAGAGACTATAAATATTTTGTTGACGATGTTTAACATATGCAATGTCCACCTACTCGCAGTAAACAAGGTGCAGATCCAAATAATCTTAGAGGAAACCGAATCAGGTAGTGAAATTTCGAGTCCTTCTTCGCTTGACAAAGTTATCTTTGAGACAACTAAACACCGAAGTGCTAATCAGCGGTACCAAGTAATGTCATACCGGTTCAGGCTGTTAAACAGGGCTTAACATTGGCTAAGTCAGCATGAATGAATTAGTTTCAATGAACCATTTCCATGCATTTCAGAAGCATATCTCATTTCAACTGCCTCCCGCCATCCAACTAGCAAAGAACGATTTCTGTTGCTATGCAACAATTACGGAGAGAATGAACCACAGCTTGTAAGAGGAAAAATAATGATAAAACGAAAGTAAAGAAAAACAGGTTTTGCATTTCAAACGCAGTTTCGAGCATTTGTATGTTCTTGTGTAATTTTATTTTCAACTATCACAAGTCTAGCATATTTTTATTTGTAAGATTAAATGGTTTCGCTTGGCGGAATTCGACTGCGGTAAAAATTTCCGGAAGTTGAATGACTCACAAAAATCGACGTCTTCATACTGCAAAACAGAATAGAACAGAACAGAACTTCTAATCGTAAAGCAACCAACACCTCGTTGTTGTCGCTGCGCGACAACAACTCGGTTGGTTGGTTGCTATTAATATTTTTTGTCTATGATACACTACGAATTGGAGACAATATGTGAAACAAGATGTCTTCAATTTCATGTGTAACTGAAACGTGCGCGCGCGATCACACGCCACAAGGTAATCGTATTGTAGTTGATTATAGGCATTACAGTAGATCAGCTGGCTAACCTCCACTCCGATACACTTCGTGACCTCGCTCCTCTCTCGTGACAGCTTAGCATTAGTTGCCTTTAAACTATGGTCGAACAGATTATGGATTTCGTAAGAAGCTTACAGTTGCTTTATTTGGTGAGATTTTTTAGAGTTTTTCTTATGTTTTGTTAGAAAATGCAAAAATCTTTTTGTAAACATCTGGTTAGCCTGCAGAATTTCAATAAATTTGCAAAAAGCAATCGATTTTCTTCTTTATGTCCCATATTCTTCAGTAGTCTCCCCTTATCTATTTATAGACGCATGTGATATTTTCCACAGAAAAAATAGAGTATTTTTGAATCTGTTTATCTTTACATCTAGAATATGTAAAAACTAAGTCCTATCAGTCAGAAAAGATATAACATAACATAAGTTTTTATTTATTTGGCGTCTTCGATGATTTTTTATTTTCGACCAAGGGCTCAATACATGTCATTTCCGTCGGTATGGAGAGGTCTACCGGAATACCGATGGAAATATTCTGTCTAGCATTACATTATAGGGTGATTTCTTGATGAAAGGACCATTAAACCTTGAGAACAAAATGGAGCGTCATAGTTGGTCTTATATCTTCTCTAACATTTCCTTTGCTGCAGTCAAATCTTACTCCGGCGTAAACGTTGCCCTCATTTCCCTCATGTCTGTTAATTAAATGCTTGAAAATGCTCAAAATATACCAAAAACAAGCGTGCTTCGGTTCTGTTAATATCAGATATACATTGTTTCTTCCATATGCACAATTGCATAAACAAGTCAATCATTTATGTACCTCCTGAAGTGCAAATCAACGGAAAATATCCTTCGGTACAGGCCAGCAGTTGACTGTATGTACGATATGCACAATCTTATATTTTTTTCTTTGTTTTTCTTTAAAGATTATGCATCACATGCCGTATTAGCGGTGAAATTATTTTTTTATTTCTTCGTACAGTGGACGACAAAGCTTTTAAACTTAAATATGCCTCATCGTTGGTCGTACCCATTCAATCCGTTCCTCCGGCGGCGATCGTATCATACTCCGGCGTAGACGTTACCCTCATTTTGTCACTTAAAACAGTGTTCCGTTTAAATGATGCAAAATGACCAAAGAATACTATATGTGGGTGTGTTATTGTTTTAGTTTGGACTGTCAGTGGTTGTTGCTTTTATCTGTGCACGGTCGATCATAAATCTGCTCACTGAAACACGCATATTGACTGATTTATGTTGATAGTTGTGTAAAGTACATTGCGATTAGTTTAATCAAGTATACGGACATGGTTTCACATGAAACCAATGTGTAATACTTGTTTAACATGAAATAAAGGTATACAAATAAGCGAAACTCGAGTAAAGGCGCATTTCTAGTTGATTTTTGCAAGTTTTCAAGAAACACACTCGTCATATTCCTCAGGCGTTGGCTATTGCCTCGGAGTTAGCTATTTCACTCCGGCGTTGGTCAAATATCGATATTTGGCATGCAGAGTGTGGGGTATAGGCTTTCCATACTAATTGTGACAAAAGGCTTAAATAGCTTTATTTATTATTCTCTTTAAAGTATCCATCCTTACTCCTGAATAAGGAGAAATTATTTGCTCTAGCAGACTGCGACAAGGATTTTAGCGGCAACAATCTGATGAAGAAAGCATTAATGTTGCTTTATCGAATTAAATTATATTTGTAATGGTTTTTAATTGGATTTCGAATAAAAAATAGGTGAGCAAAATACATCTATATTTAATCGATTTTAAATTGCAAGAAAGTATAAGTGAAATTGTGTTCAGATCATTTTGATATTTGACGGTATTGTAATGGTGAGTGTGATTTTTGTCTTTTCCTGTAATAAGTTCTTGAAATCATGGTTGTAAACCTACCAGAAAACTGTTATACTTCAGGGCCGGAGGAGGCAGTACTGTGGAAAGCTTTCGCATGTTCAACAGCCATTTTTCCAGATTTTGACCAGATTTTGCATCTACATTGAAATGACAAGATCTATGCTGGGATTGCTATGCATTTTTCTTTTCAAATCTGACTTAAAGATTATTTTCACTTTGCACTTTTATGGCTTAAAAAGCACTGAAGCAGGGCCATTGTCTGAGATTCGTCAAATCTAGAGGGTTATTTATTCCCATGCCAGTGTACCAATGAATTCATAGTTTTTACACAAATCTGGAAAGAATATCATAAAGAAAGGGGCCAACCACAAATACCTAGGACTTTGTGATATAATAGTTCTAATCCTCCCATTTCAAAAACTATGTTTATTTCTTTTCTTAAAATGCCAACTGTCAAAATTTTAATTATTATTAAAATAGTGTCAGTTTTCTTTTGAAAAACAAAACATTTCGTATTTGGATTTTTAATTAATTTTGATAGAATTTCTTCCCATGAGAGTTTTATGGATTTAATTCAATTTCAAGAAATGAAAAAAAAAAATGCTTTCACTTGTTTTGTGGCTGTTAAGGTTATAATTATTGAATTGTAATGGTATGATGCCATACATTTTTTGAATAATGTTAATGAACAAATTATGTTTTTATATTAAGAATTTCTTTCTATCACTGAAAAACAATTCACATTTTCTTTTTTCACTTTTATTATCAATGTTCGTAAGAGAACAAACTAAATATCAAATTATGAGGAAATTATTTCTAAAGAGTATTATTGATATTTCTAAACCAGAAAAAAAAGTTAGATACCCCTTTATTTGACTTGGTGAAAGCACATCAATACGCAATTGAAATCCTTGTGAAAATATGTTTGGAAAACGATTTATCGAAAAAGATTTGTTTGCTTTAACGCAAAGTCACCACCTGACTCGTACAATATTTGCATCATTTCACAGACCTGCGCTAGAGATAATTATGGTTCTAGGAGTCAAAGACTTTATTATTACTTATCTAGGGTGATAGAAAATTTGATTTTTGCCTATGTGATGATTAAGGATCGGACATCTTTTGCAGCCTGAACTTTGCCTTTTTTTCATCGCATAAATGAAAATTTCTGAAAAAGAGAATGGCTGAGCAACTATGTTTGTGTCTGAACAATTTAAAAATTTGACAATGTGTTTTCTCGCTATGTGGCTCATGTCATATTGAAAGATGTGAAAAACCTCTTTTTAAGTTTGAAAAGATATATTTTTCTTTTTCTCTGCCAAACTGGGAATGACAGTAGGATCATTGTATGTGAAAACTGTCGGTGTGATCAGTTGTGATTTGTCAAACATGTGCTAAACATCATCATGAAGCATTTGGAAGTTCAAGTGGTGGTAAGTCTATGGCTGTTGCAATTTATTTATTTATTTATCATAAATTTTATCTATGTAATCATATACTACATTTTAGCATTTTGCCTTGTAAACCAGGGGTCATGGATTTGATCCTCGGCTTTTCATTAAACTTTCAGAGAAGGCCCTGTCTCCATATGACCTTCGCTATTTAGTTGGACATAAGACACCCATAAAACCAACCAACCAACCAGATCTATCCCACATTCCATTCTTATTTTTAGCCCTCATGTATTAAAACATTAACATTGTTTAACACCTGGTTGACTGGTATGGTCTGGTATGATCCTCGACAGTTCAGTCACAAGATGGTACTATCTATTTTATGGCAGACTATGACACAATCATTATAACATCTAATTTACAACTTTTCCTTTTCAATATTTGAGCCACCTCGTGGGAAAACCAACAATGTGGTTTCCGAACAGGTCCGACACAAACCGGCCTGTACAAGCACAGAAGCAGGCTAGAAGCTTGAAATTTCGGATTTAAGTAGAAGAGGAATTGTACTATCCGAGTAGCGAAAACAAAGGCGCTGATCAGCTTCGCGGTTACCGCGAAGCTGATCTGCGTCTTTGTTTTCGCCTATGCAGATTGTTGGTTTTCCCATGAGGCGGCTCATTTAGTGTGATTTACACTAGTGGTGAAAATTCTGTTTTGTTATCCTCATTTCCCTGGTTCAAATTGTTTGCTAATAGATTAATTTCATTTTCTCCTACATTGTGTATGACATAAGTTTGAGCGTCACCAGTCATGATGTTGCCATGGCTATTGGCGTCTTCCTGTAAAGCTGTGATCTATCTGATCTAGTGTAGGATCAAATGTATCAGTATCAGTTTCTTACTCTATACCTGTGAAATTCGGCCTTTTGGGGGTCCATTTACATGTTTTTGTGAAAAGTCTTCTTTCTGTGAAACGTTTTTTGGTTACATGTGATCTTGATTCTGATCACTTAGAGTACAATGTAACTTCTTCACAATATGTCCAGTTTCGTTCAGTCTTGATTGTGCTTTGGTTGGAGAATGTTCTAGCAAGGAAGAGCTGGATTTGTCACGACAGGCATGTACATGTGTATTTTTAAATTTTATTTTTTAATTGTTTATTATTCAATTGATTTCAATCTATTTGTTGTTAAATTATTTCATTGTGAAGCTGCATCCAAATGTGTATGTATGCTGCATCCAAATACATGTACATGTATCTATCTGACATGAAAAAAATGTCATGTAGAGATTTATTTTCATTTGTTGTAGAAAATGTTATAAATAATAGTTATTACTTCATCTCTCTTTTTTCCCGCTCAAATATTATTAAAATAATTTTCACTTTGAACCTCTGATGCTCTAAGGATAAGGTATTTCAGGAAACATGTCCGAGAAATAAATACCGCCTTAAACCCCTCATTTATGTTTGTTTGTTTGTTCGGGTTTAACGTGGCTTTCAACATTATCTGTCATATCACGACGGTGTCTGGTTGTGACAGGGAGCTCAATGCTCACTTTTATAGTGCTGCCTCTCTGTGGTATCAGATCCCAGACACTTTTACCTGATACCACCTCCAGTCACATTATACTGACACCTGAGCAACCAGTCCTAGCACTACCCCGAAAATCCGAGTGCCAAGCGGGGAGCAACTAGTACCATTGTTAACGACTTTGGTATGTCGCAGCCTGGGATCGAACCTGGTACCTCCCAATCTGGGAGCGGACACTCTACCTACTGAGCTACCGAGGCCGGTCCCTCATTTATGTAGTTAAACTTGGGTACACAGAGGTATACCTAATTTTTTTATTTTTGATCCAAAACTTAGCTTGTGGGTACTCGTTAGGACCACCTCGGCGAGGTGAAATAAATAACCCCTTAAACCCCTCTTTTATTTAGTAAAACTGGGGTACACTGGGGTATACCTAATTTTCTTATTTTTGATTCAAAACATGGCTTGTGGGCACTCGTTAGAACCACCTTGGTGAGGTGTACCCACAATCTATGTTTTGTTTTTCTAATGAAATTTTCAGTTTTTACAGCTGAAAATAATCTCTGTACATTGCATAGGCAAGTTTTCAAAATGTATTTATTTTTGCATATATCTGATAATAAGTTTACAAAAGATAAACAACAGTTGCACAAAACATGCAATATGTCATATGACACAAGCTGTAAACCTTCCATGTTCTTGACTGCTACAGATGTTCAACTTAAAACAGGTGAAAAATTGATTTCCACTTAGTTTTATAACCTGTAATTGAATTATGGGGTAACTTATGGACTTTTTAGGAAAACAATAAAACATATGGTCATGTTGTATATTATAATTTATTGATATGAAAAATGATAGTGCCCTGAGTTATGACAATATGACTTAAAAGGACAGAATTTGCTGGTGCTGTTAAATGGCATTCGATGAAATTAATATAATTTTAGCTGGTGATAATTGATGCATTATTATATTTCTGCTTAACTTTTGGGATAATTTAATTGGTAAGTTTACTTTCTATGGTGACTGAAAGCAGTAACATATTTTGAAGCTGAAAGAAACCTGACCTGCTGCCAATCACAGTTTATTCCAAAGTCTACAGAGGCGGGCTTTCTTATGTCTCAAACAAGACAAAATAATGATAACTCTGACAGAAAAATAATAAGAATTCTGCCTGATATGATAGGTGTTGATTAAACAACAATATACTGGAGTGGAATGAGGAAAAATAATAACTGAATTGTCTGGCAGAGAGATAGAAATCAATATTGAGAGAGAGAGAGAGAGAGAGAGAGAGAGAGAGAGAGAGAGTAATAATTAGTATAAAGCATTGATCAGTACTGCCATTCTGCCATATGGGCCTCATAAAGACAATATTGGTAAAGAAAAAATCCTATGAGCCACCTCATGGGAAAACCAACAATCTGCATAGGCGAAAACAAAGACGCAGATCAGCTTCGCGGTAACCGCGAAGCTGATCAGCGCCTTTGTTTTCGCTACTAGGATAGTACATTTCCTCTTCTACTTAAATCCAAAATTTCAAGCTTCTAGCTCTTTTCTGTGCTTGTACAGGTCGGTTTCTGTAGACCCTATTCGGAAACCACATTGTTGGTTTTCCCACGAGGCGGCTCAAATAATGCTGAAATCTTAAGCCACGTACCATACTCCTTTGAGATGGTGCGACAGAGACTTGAATCTCCCCTTACATTCAGAATAGTGCCTTAAATATTTCAGTTTGTCAAAATTGTGAAATATTTTGTTAAGAAACAGCTTGCTACATAGAAATGTCAGTTTAGTGAAACCTTTGGGAGGTCTAAGTAAGAGTTATAACAACAATAGTGAGAGTAGTAGTAATGGGCGGCGGTATGGCTCCATTTTCTGAAAAATTATAGCTCCATTTTTATGGCTCCATTTCAGATAAGCGTAGCGCTAGAAATGGAGCCATAAAAATGGAGCTATAATTTTTCAGAAAATGGAGCCATACCGCGCACCCTGGGTCTCAGTTTATGAACTAGCTAAGTTGCATGTGTAGGTAAGTATCCTTGAGTTAAGACAGGGACTTTAAGTAATGTGCAAATAAAGGTTATCTTTCAGAAATAGTTGGTAGCCCTGAAAAGGGCTGTTTAAGTGTTGTTTTGTGAAGTCTGAATTTTATTTTGTAGTCTTCTTTCGCTTGGTTGCTTGTATTTCTTTCTTAGCTATGCCTAATCCTACAGCTGGAGATGATGTAGCCGGTTGGTCGCTATTGATGATGTCTAATCTGATAGGCATTCTGATCGCTGGAAACTGTATACTTGGCATTAGCGCTTGTCGCTGTACTTCTTCTTCCAGTTGTTTGACTTTGGTTTTCAACTCATTGAGTTCTTTAACCAAGACATCTATAATTTGTGTTCTATGCAGTTGTTGCTGCAACTGTGAAGTCTGTTGCTGGTACTGAGAAGTCGCTTGTACTGGTTGTTGATAGTACTGCTGTTGTGTTGTAACCGTGTCATTAGTAAAGACTTCATTACATGCTTGTAGTAATATGTCTGGATTGTTAATCATATCATCAAAGCTGATTTGATTCGAAGCCATGACTGAACATGAATGTGAAAACTTGGACTGTTGAGCTAAGCTTTTATACTCACTGAGAGGATTGACCTACTTTCTGTCTCATGTTTGTAAAGTCGGCTGTGATTTGTTACTTATACTAGAACTTCTGATTGGTTTGAAGTTTAAAGTAGGTCAATCCCCCCAGAGAGTATAAAAGCAAACGCATTTTGCAGATCTGTACACTATTCTCGTGTACAACAAAATGGCAAAACAGTTTGACTGTGAGTGCTACTTAAGAGCTTTGGAGGAGCAGGCGGACAGTATTGGTGGGGCGGCTACCAGCATGTTGGAAGCTATCAATACTTTCAAGAACAGCGCTGAGTCCTTGCAGCGGACGGTAGAAAATCTGAAGTCCATGATCAGTATGACAAGAAGTGCTATGAATTTAGCTCATGGAGGACGGGTTGTAGAGAAGACGGAGATAAAGAGGGAGGCGTTGTCACCAATTGTATCTGAGGAAGACTGGGATGATGACAGGCCCAGTCATAACTACAGTGAACAGACTGAAGATTGGGACGCCGAGGCAAACGAGCCTTCCTATAGTTTTGAAGGCAGGAATCTTTCGATTCCTGCCTACAGAACGGTCAAGTTTGATCGTTGGGGACAGCGCTGCCCTGCCTGTGGTAGTAGATACTGTGCCTGCTCCTAATCATCTGTGGCTTAAGTTCCACCCAACGGCCCTTTTCAGGGCCACACATTTCTTTCCGATTGAAATAACTTTTATTAATGTATTTATGATGTATATGTGTTGTCTTACGGTTATGGTGTGATCTTTGTGGCGTGATCGTATGTGAACTTCTCATTGGTTCTGATCAAAACGCATTTGATTGGTTCTGATTAAAAGTAGGTCAATCCTAGTCATTGACTATATAACATCGTGTTCTGTGCCTCTCTGTACATTCTGGAACTATGGGGTTCTTTGAAAAATTCAGTTTGAGGAAATTGTGTGCTGCTTTTCACAAAAAAGATTATCGGGAAATTGAGAGGCAACAAAACAAGATGGGGATACAGATTTTTTTGGCCAGAAGAGGTATTGGTTACTGCAAACCAGTAGCTATTGTACGACCAATGCCTCGAAAACCTTAGGAATCTCTTGTCTCTCATGACCAAACAGTCCTTTTCAGGACTACCAAATCTTCAGAAAGAATACCTTTGTAATATTGGTACTGACCAAATCTTCAGATAGAATATCTTTGTAAGAAATTTGCTGACCATGTCTTCAGAAAGAAAATGTTTGTAAGAAATTTGCTGACCATTTCTTCAGAAAGAATATCTTTGTAATAATGTTACTAACTTGTATAATGACCAATATTTCATGACTACCAAATCTCCAAGAAAGAATACCATTGTAAGAAACAACTAACACAATAAAACATTTTTTCAATTTTAATTTGTACAAACAATTTTTAAGTGTACACATTTGAATAATATAGTCTCTAGAATTATTTGACTAATACAGTCTCTTAGAACATTTTGACAACAGTCACAGTTCATAACTTAAAAAATCAGTTCAATGTCAATTTACTTAATGATTTCTTCAGCTCTTCTTCTGGATCAAGAACAATTTCGTCACAGTTCTTAGCATCATGAGTCTCTGATTTACAGATGAAGCAATATTTCCTCTTAGGAATCCTTCGTTTCGTCTTCTTTGGCTCAGCTGTCTTCTCTACTTTTCGCTGCTTGCTTGGAGTTGGCTCTGGCACATCTTCGTCACACATTCGCTTTCGTTTGTTTGTCTTTTCCACCACTGCAGTTGATTCAGTTGATGATGAAATTTTCTCTGGTTTTGTCTCATCTTTCTGTGGACACTTTGAAGCCCAGTGATCGAACGAACCGCACTTGAAACATTGTCCATGTGCTGGTTTTCCATCTGGTTGTTCTCTAGCAAGCTTTAGTTTCAAACAGTCGCTGACCCAGTGTGTTGTTTCTTTACAGTAGTAACATTGACCAAAAGGTGGAACAAGTTTTCCTTGTGCCCTCAGCATATCTTCTAATGGTTTTAGCTGTTGAACTTCATCTGTAGTGAGAAGTTTCTTCAAAGATATGAAGTGGTAGTAGATACTCTTAGTCTCACTGCTCATAGTTGAATCCATGTTTACTCTTTGACGATTTGAAGTAGAATGATTCTGTGAGTCTGTGTCACAGACTTTATACCCTGGCGCAGCATGCGTAAAGGTACCTTTCATCAATGATCTTTGTTGATAGTAGATACTCTTTGGGTCATTGAATTTTTCTTTTCTTGGATCTTGTGACATGTTGCTTGTTCAGATTTGAAATGATAATGTGAGTCTGTTCTTCCAGTTTTTATACGTTTAGTTCAGCGTCAGTTTGTCGATTGCAGAAATGAGATCTTCATATTCCATATCTTCCTCCTCACAATCTCTTCGAATATCTGTCAGTATAGATTCTAGATGAGAAATCACGCCGTCGTTATTGGCAACGTGAGTTAACCAGTGGAGATAAGTTATCGGACTGTCATCAATGAGTCTCCACATTTCATTTGCAATTTTTCTGCACCAATATTTGAAAGTCCCAAATGTTTCCAATCTGTTCAACCACATATTGATACCTTCTCTTGTTTTCAAGAATTCGGCTTCAGTTGGTTCTAATGACAAAGTCTGTTGCAAAGCACACTTGTACACGTCAAACTGTAAGATCTGATCTAAACATACGGGTAGACTCTTTGTAATGCTATTCATGATGTATATCCGAGCAGGTATCTGGAATAACTTGTTGGATACTGCAAAGTAACTTGATTATCTGCTTGTGTCTCGAACAACTTCCAGTTTCCATGTCTCCGTCTTCGTGCTTTATATTGTCTAACAGTCTCCAATTCAAGCAAAGTTCACTCTCAGGTCTAATATGAAATGTTGATTTGGTTATTCCCAACATTCTTAAGAACAATAACTGTGTGCCACCTAATAGTTTATGGACATGATATCTATTCATTTCACGATTGAGTAACACATATCCATGGTACGTACTCCCTTCTGCAGAAATGTATCCTGTCATGAAATGGTCCTTTAATTCCTGATGAAGTAATGGTTCTACCTCTCTGACATCACGATAAAATGGCCATGTTACTCTCCACAATCTGGATGCTGTCAGCGTAAATATCTTACGTTTATGTAAGTCATAAATTGCCGTGTGGAACTTCGTTCTCATTTCATCGGTCAGGTTTGGCATTTGATCTATGTCCAATAACATTCGCACCAATTCTCTGTGATAAGTTTCCCGAGATCTTGTAGACAAAGCTCTCTGTAGTCTTGGGAAGTTGACTTTAAACCACGCCTCTTGTATGTTCCATTTGAATACCAATCCTTTTGCAGACGAATACATCAAGTAGCTGAAAATGTTTTCTTGGATTTCTGGTGGTATGTAGACTTGAGCCATGATTCTACAAAATGAATAGTGGGAAATTGTCTTATATAGTAGTAATAATACTTATGCATACGTTTGCGCATGCGCAATACGTAATTAATTATTTTCAAAATAGGAACGTTACGAAATACTGAAACATGTGCAAAAAGAATTTCTAGAATCGATCAAGTCATAATAAAGTTACTGTAGATTTTAATTTCTAAATTTTACTTTTCTATTTCGCGCATGCGCAGTGGCGCGAAATTTAATTTTGAAATTTAACGTATTTGAGATATCCTACCATATGCAAAAATAATTATGTAAATCGGATCAGTACTTTAAAACTTAGTTTTTTTTAAAAAAAAGCTCATACTTGTTATTTTCAGTTATGACACAGTAATTTCCCTTCTAAACGTTATATGTCAATTACATTAGTATCTTAATAACTTGACCATTTGACTTTGTATCAACATGAAATTTTTTGTAACATGGTTTGAACTTATTGTTATATTTATTTTAATGTAAATCAGCATAGCTGTTGACTTACTTTCATAGAAAAAAATATGTTTAACTTGTCCATGCAAATACTCAAACCCAATTTTACTACACAGGACAAAGTGATCCCTATATATAGTTTTTCACAACTTCTCAAAATTAGCTCAGCTCAGAGTTACCAGTTATTTGGAAGGTTATACCGCTTCAGCCCGTAGATATGAAGATATTGAACAAGCATTTAGAGGCAGGGGTGTGGAATGATATATCAGGCCACATCTAAGGGCGCTAGCTTGGCTAGAGAATTGTAATAGGCCCCGCCTCAGAAACAGTCCGGTGCATGGTTCACATTCGGGTGTTTCACTTGCAGTGGATATCTTCATCTCGCCAGGGATTCTGAAGTGCAGGGTAATCCCAATATGATAGCTGGGGATTTGTGGTAGACCAACAAGGTCGATCAGTTGTGAGACTGGCCATATTTCTTGCTGTCAGGCGAGACAACATTTGACTAAAAATTTGTCATGTCGCGTCCCTAGGTATATAAGCTGAGACAATCTGGTATTCTGAATTCATTCATTGAATAAACTTCGAAGAGTCAACATGGCAAATAAACGAAGACTGGTAGATTATTCTGATAGCGAAGAGAGTGAAGATGAGATGATGAGGCCACCACCCGGCAAAAGGCAGAAAGTGTCTGATGACAAATATTTTGATATCAAGCTGAAGAGAGAGACTGAATCTAGATTGTTCAGATCGAAAGCCAAAATTTACGAAGTGGATGTAAAGAAATTTCCTGAAGATGTGTCACCACTAGAGTTTGTTCCAAAGCTGTTTGACGATTTGGTGGATGCTATCAAGATACAGTGTAAAGTGGCAGACGATGACAAAATCCGTATGACTGTCAACCATCCAGGCCTGAAGTTGGGAGTATTTGTGACATGGCGTGATGTGTCCTCGTTGACTGGAGAAATCATTCTACAAGAAATTGAGAAAGTGATGCAATCCAATGACAATTTCAAGATCAACGATGGACAGATGAGAATTGACGTTACAACATGTAATCTCCCTACTGGTGCTGGAAGAAGAAAACCACTTCACCATGGACTGTACTTCGAGTCAGAGACCATGAGACAGAACAAACGAAGTATTGTACAGATCGACAATACAGACGATGTGATGTGTATGGCCAGAGCTGTGGTGGTGGGGAAATGTAATGCAGACAAAGACGATTCAGGTTAGGATCTTGTAAAAACTAATTTAAGCCTACTAGTAATTTTATATATGAGTTTCAAGGTTATTCGTAATTATAGTTTATAAGAAATGTTTTCTTAGTATCTAATTGTTTACTTAGTTTTTTCCCCACTTTCTACTTTCAGATACTTGGCAGAAAAACTGGAATTACATCAGACGTTCAGACAGACCAAACCAAACTCGGGAAGCAAAGAAGTTACTGGACCAAGCTAAGATTCCTCATGACAAAGTCTGTGGCATTGAGGAATACAAGAAAATCCAAGATGTTCTAGCTCCAGACTACCTGATCAAAGTCCATTCACAACATCCAAAGGATGGACTGATCTTTCCACTACAATTCAAGAAAAAACGAGAGACGAAAGTCATACATCTGTACTGGAATGGGGACAAACACTACGATACTGTAACCAAGGTGACGGGACTGATGGGGTGTTCATACTACTGCGAGTATTGCGATGTCGGCTACAATCACAGAGGAGATCATCGATGCAATGATGGATGTGATGGTTGCTATAGTGACATTCCATGTATACCTGGACAGAAAGTCAAATGTGTTGATTGTAAGAGAACTTTTAAGAGTCAAAGTTGTTTTGATAATCATAAGGCAATTAAGGGTAATCAGAAGAAATCTATTTGTCAACTTGTATACAATTGTGAAAAGTGTTCACGTCGTATCATTGGTAACAAAAAGAATCATGTATGTCCTGGTAATAGAAAGTGTAAGATCTGTAAGGAAATTGTAGGTCCAAATCACCAATGCTACATTCAGAAGTATGTATCTAAGAAAAATGTATCTAAGGCTGCAGATTCAGATGCCGAGGAAAGCGAAGATGAAGAGAAAACAACTACTGGTCCGAAATTCGTCTTCTTCGATTTCGAGTCATCTCAAGAAACTGGAGAACATCAAGTCAACTTTTGCGTGGCACAAAGAGCTTGTGATTACTGCATAGATCTGCCTAGCGATGAATACTGTCCAGGTTGCAGCACGTTACCAGGGGGACGAGAAGTTATCTTTGAGGGAACAGATACGCTATCTAGATTTTGCGCTTGGATACTGGGAGACGATAACAAAGGAGTGACTTGTATAGCTCATAACTTTGGTGGATACGATGGACAGTTCATCTTGAGACATATCTTGGAAAATGGGACAATGAAACCTGACGTGATCATGAATGGAAATACGATTATGAGAATGAAAATAGGTAAAGTGACATTCCTGGACTCGTACTTGTTCCTGCACATGAGACTTGCCAATTTCCCAAAGACATTTGGATTGAAAGAAATGAAGAAAGGCTACTTTCCTCATCTTGCTAATACACAAGCCAATCAGGACTATGTGGGACCTTACTTCCCTGCAGAGATGTACATGCCCGGACAGATGTCAGAAAAGGATAGGACCGAGTTTTACAAATGGTACAACGAAAAAGTAGAGTCTGGAACGATCTTTGATTTTAGACGAGAGATGGAGGAATATTGTCGGAGTGATGTGGATATCTTGAGGCGTGGATGCGCTAGTTTCAGAAAGATCTTGAAAGACATCAGTGGTTTAGATCCTTTGATGGAATCCTGTACGATTGCCCAAGCCTGTTCCAAAGTCTGGAGAAAGAACTACATGCCAGAAAACTGTGTGGCCATCATTCCTCCAGAAGGGTATCCAAACCAGAAAAACTACTCGATCAAAGCGGTGAGATGGATTCAAAGTATAGCAAAGGAACAAGGTATAGAGATACAGCATGCATTGAATGGAGGAGAAGCTAGGATTTGTGGACACTGCGTGGATGGTTATCACAGAGAATCTAGAACTATCTACGAGTTCCATGGATGTTACTGGCATGGTTGTCCAACACATTTTCCAGATAGAGAGACAATTCACAAACAAAGCTGTCAGACGATGGGACAACTGTACACTAACACCAACTACCTGATGCAGAAATTCAAAGACAATGGATACCTCGTGATCGAGATGTGGGAATGTGAATATGACAAAAGGTACAAAGAGGACGAAGAATTCAGAAAGACTGTGGACTCTCACTTTACCAACTTAGATCCACTGAGACCAAGAGATGCTTTGTTTGGTGGGCGGACCAATTCAACAAAACTCTATCATGAAATCGACGAGACATCACAGGACGAAATCAAGTACATTGATGTCTGTTCCCTGTATCCTACCGTATGCAAGTATGGACTGTTTCCCTTGGGTCATCCAACCATCCTATCTCAAGAAAATGTGGACAAAGACAATATTGAACAATATGAAGGACTGATCAAATGTAAGGTATTGCCTCCTAGAGACTTGTTTCATCCCGTACTTCCTTACAAATGTAACAATAAACTCATGTTTCCCTTATGTAGAACTTGTGCAGAAAGATGTGATCCCTCCCAAAAGTGTACACATTCAGAAGACGATGAAAGAGCACTAGTAGGAACTTGGGTTAGCATTGAGTTAAAGGCTGCATTAGAAAAAGGATATGAATTAATGGACGTGTATGAAGTATGGCATTTCCCGGAGACGACACAATATAACAAGGACACTGGTGAAGGTGGTATCTTCACGAAGTACATCGATGTCTTCTTGAAAGTCAAGCAAGAATCGAGTGGCTATCCCGAATGGTGCAGGACCGAAGCTGACAAGGAAAAATTCATACGTGATTACTTCGAAGCAGAAGGAATCTCCTTGGAAGAAATAGAAAAGAATCCCGGACTGAGAGCTATTGCCAAGATTATGTTGAATAGTTTGTGGGGTAAGCTGGCACAGCGTGAAAAAATGACAAAGACTGAATACATATCTGACCCAGCCAAATATTTTGAACTGATAACAAATCCATCTAAGATCGTGAAGAATGTAGACATATATGGAGAAAGGTTTGTACACGTGAACTGGGAAGAAACAGACAATCTTGTTGAACCTCACACTTGTAGCAATGTGGTTGTAGGTGCATTTGTGACGGCACAAGCAAGGTTGAGATTGTACGATAAGTTAGATAAACTGGGATCAAGAGTATTGTACTTTGACACGGACTCAATCATCTACGTTCACGAACCAGACGAATGGAATCCAGAAATTGGGGATCGTCTTGGTGAATGGACTGATGAAGTACCAGATGCAAGAATAGTGAAATTTGTTGGTATGGGACCTAAGAACTATGGGTATGAGTATGTGGAGAAAGATGGACAGAGGAAATCTACATGTAAAGTGAAAGGATTGACACTGGACTACAACACGTCTCAGCTGATACATTTCCATCAGATGTTGGAATGGTCAAAGTCTGAAAGTAGGAACTTTTCAGTAACTGCAAAGTACAATAGAATCAAAAAGCACAGTGATAGGAAAGTGACAACTGAGGAACAAACAAAGACTTATAAATTCACGTACAACAAACGCGTGGTTCTCGTTAAAGGATACACGGTACCCTATGGATATGACTTGTAAGAGACTGAACAAATATAAACTGAACAAAAGTTGAACAGAATGATATGACTTGAACACACAAAGTATACAAGTTGACAAAAAGGTTTTTTTGTCGAAGTTTTTTTGCAAATGTTAAATAATGTTTCACAAAGTTGTTTCCACAAAAGTTTTTGCAATTGTTTGATGTTAATTTAAAAAAGTATTGTTAGGATTCAACTTGTAAATTTTTTTTAGCAAAACTTTTTCTAGGTGACAAGATGTCAATTTTTTTTGCAGACATATGTTTTGTCATGCAATTAAAAAAACATATAAAAACACATGTCTTTCTTGTTCTTTCATCAGTTTGTTACACAGTTAAACAGTTACGGTCATGTCGGCTATACAAGTTTTACAACAAGATATTGGTAGTTTGTTCTTCAAACATACTGCCAATATCTTTATATCTGGTCCTAGTGGTTCTGGAAAAACGGAATTTGTTAAGAAAATGATTGAATACAAAGAAGATTTGTTTGACATTCAACCACAACAAATTGTGTGGTGTTACAAAGAATGGCAATCTGCCTACAATATCCTGCAAGAACGTGAAGGATCAAACATAAAATTCATTCTCGGCATCCCAGATGACGAGGATGACATCGTCACTGATGTCAGTGTACCACACTTAGTCATCTTTGACGATATGTTGGGAGACAAAGATGAAGAAAAAATTAAGTTATGGTTTACGAGAAAAGGACACCATAGAAATGCGAGTTTGGTCTACATCACACAAAACTTATTTCAACAAAGCAAATCATCTCGAACAATTAGTTTGAACGCTCATTATCTGGTTTTGTTCCAAAGTCCAAGGGACAAAATGCAGATCAAAGTTCTTTCCAATCAACTGCAAACACCACATATGATTCCTGCCTTTAACGATGCAACATCAAAACCTCATGGTTACTTACTGGTCGATTTGAAACCAACCACACCAAATTACTTGAGATTGAGAACAAATATTTTTCAACACTGGTTTACAAAATCAGATCAATCAGGACCAGTTGTGTATTTTCCAAGCGTATAAAAGGGTGTGTTTGGTTTGACATTGATCAGTTAAGTCATCATGGCTGTAGGGAAAACATCTGCTAACTTGATTCGTGCACTTTACAATTTGAGCAAAGAACACGATGCTCAAAAACGAAAAACTTTGCTTAATGCAGGTTTAGCTGAAATGATCAAATGGTTTTCATTAGCAGCTCGTAAAATCATTGAGGGAAAAATGAAATTGCCTAAACAAACTAAAAACTTCATGGATAGACATAAAGATGATGTTAGAAAATTAGCAAGTGCAATGACAGATCCAGAAGTCAAACGTAGTATCATTCTAAAACCAGGCGGTGGTGGTTTCTTTGGTGGTGTAATTATCAGAAGTTTGATTCGATGGGATGGTACTAAACTCTTGAGACGAAAAAGATCAACTCCAAAGAAATCTAAATCTAAAAAAAGACCTGCCAAAAAATCCAAAAAACGCATCAATGATAAATTTGTGACCAAAAGAAGAAATAAAAAAAGTAAATCTGTAAGTCCTAATTCACCAGCAGTAGGTACAAGTTGGCAAAATCTAGGAATGTCTTCACCTGATGCCAATGCAAGACGAATGTCTTTGTCAATTGCAAGATTTTCACCACTTAGAACTTCACCAAAACCAATTGTTTCACCTCTGAATGCAAAACAACGTTACATCATGCAAAACAGTCCTACATTTCAGAAACGACACGGAACTATTCCATACATGCACTTGTTAGATCCAAAAGAGTTTGTCATGAATGATCAAACTGCATTTCCTTCTGATGTTGAAAGAATAAAAAGAGCAAAACAAGAACTTGTAAGAAGAACTGCTAAGAAACGACTTTTATTTTGAAAAAAAAAAAAAACTATAAAAGCTCAATGTCAACTAAATTTTAACACAGTTTGCAAAATTGCATCAGCATGGCAGCTACTAAAACAAAGCGTCGTACTAGAAAAATATTAAAGAAAAAAAGTTTAATCAAATCGTATGGTTCTTTTCTTGAAGGACTGACTCATTTACCACCTAGATGTCGTCAAAAAATGATCAATGATTCACCTAAAGAAGTCATCGACTCAGTCGGTGAATGTTGCCTGAACATTATAAAAGGCAATGTCCGTTTGACAAAAGCTCAAAAACAAAAATTGCAAGCTTGACAACGTCACATACGTTTACTGAGTTCAAAGCAAGTGTCTGTGCCAGATAAAAAGAAAATTATCAATCAGAAAGGAGGCGCATTGCTCGGTTTATTACTAAAACCTTTGCTTGCTCCCATTGTTGGTTCAGTACTTGGAAGTCTCCTCAATCCTCATCATGGAAGGGCGTAAAATGGCCATTGTTCCATTTAAACTTTGGGAAGACATGAAACGCTGGAAAGAAGAACAAATTCAAAAACCTAGATTACCACCTAATCCAAATGTGTCTGCCACAGCAAGTCTTCAGAGAGACTTATCTTCGGTCATGGCTGACGAAGACATGTCCGAAGCTGAAAAAGCTCAATTATTTGGTGAAACTTTACACAAATTTCAATCGGCTCACAAAAAAGCTTTGCAAGATCAATCTTTAAAATTACCAAGTGTAACATCCAGTTCCTCTAGAATGAACCAACTTGTATTAGATAGTGTACCTAGCACGATGAAACGAAAAGCACAACTTTTACTTAACATTTTAAAAGATAATCCAAACATGACTTGGGATGATGATGGTACCGTAAAACTTTATGGTAAAGCTATTGAAGGATCTAATATCATTGACTTGGTCAATGATGTTTTAAGACATAGAAAAGGCAGTGAACCCACGGGATGGCAACCGTTTGCTGAAGGGTTAAGAGAAATGAATATTCCTCAAGATGTAATTGGAAATAGGGAAAGATGGGAGTGGATGCATCGGGGTGTATCTTCTCCTAGAACTCCAGATGACAGTTATGTCACACCAGCCCAAAAACGTGTTTCGACAACACGTAAACGTGCAAGTCGTATTCCCGTTTCTAAAACACAGAAAACAACTAAAAGAAAAGTCAAATCAGAATTTACACCGTCCGAGCTAGCAAAAATTAAAAAGCAGTTGTATTCTCCTTTGTCTGCCACAAAAAGTTATATAAAAGAAGAAATGTCTACGCCAAAGTTCCAACCCAAACAGTGGCTCACTTACGATGATCAATAATGAATTTCGACAAATTGTATTATGATCCAAAAAGTCCTGCAGGATATGCTGGTGAACAAGCTTTATTCAAGCTTGCTAGAAAATCTTCTAAAAATGTCAAATTGAAAGATGTCAGAAATTGGTTGAAAAAACAACAGACCTACACTTTACATAAACCTATCAGAAGAAAATTTTTACGTCGTAAGACTGTTGTTGCAGGAATTGATCATCAATGGCAAGCCGATCTAGCAGACATGTCAAAAATGTCAAAGTCCAATGATAAGTTTAGATATCTGCTTTGCATTATCGATGTGTTTTCAAAATTTGCATGGGTTGTACCCATTGCAGACAAGACGGGAAAAACTTTAGTAAATGCATTTAAACTTGTGTTGAAAAATGGGCGTCAACCAAAAAGTTTGCAAACTGACAAAGGTACAGAATTCAAAAACAGAGACTTTCAAGGGTTTTTAAAATCTAAGAAAATTCATTTCTTCACAACTGAAAACCCAGAAACAAAAGCAAGTATTGTTGAAAGATTCCAAAGAACTTTGAAAAGTCGCATGTGGAAGTATTTCACGCACAATCGCACTTTGCGATATGTTGATGTTCTTCCAAAATTAGTCGAAGGTTACAATCATGCATATCACAGAAGTATCAAACGTGCACCTGTTTCTGTGACAAAAGAGAACGAACCTCAAGTGTCTGAAATTCTTTTTGGTAAACCTAAAAAACTGCAAAAACAAACTAAATTCAAAGTAGGTGATTATGTTAGGATCAATAAAACTAAACGCACATTTGACAAAGGATATCTGCCAAATTGGACACAGGAATTGTTTCAGATTTCTGATGTGGTGAAAACTCAGTTTCCCACCACCTATAAAATAAGAGATCTCGATGGTGAATCTGTCAGTGGTACATTCTACTCTCAAGAGTTACAACGTGTCGAAAAAGATCAGATTTTTGAAATCGATTCGGTCTTAGCTCACAGAAAACGCAAAGTTGGAAAAAAGTGGGTTAAAGAAATCAAAGTACACTGGAAAGGATATCCATCTAAATTTGACAGTTGGATTCTAGAGTCTGATCTTGTATAAAAGCATGAAAATGGATTTTAGAAGTTCATTCAATCGCAGTGGTGATAACACTTCTGTGCAATCATCTGCAGACAGTAAAACCAAAATAGCTAAAAATCCTTTAACATTTTTCACTCAGATCATTGTAGTATACATGATAATCATCACATCCCTAGTTCACATCAGTTTGAGAAGTCCAGATAAAGAATTGTGGTTGATTTTACTCAGCAGTTCGATAGGTTACATTTTACCATCACCTGGCCTAAAATTCAGAAAACAACAATCTCTGTCTTCTTCTAGTGACGAACTTTCAAAAGAAGTAAAACCATGAAAGATTTTTACTTGACATTACTCAGTGATAGTTGTTTGAACACTTTTCCAAGTAACAAACAATCCAATTTTACGGTACGCTTAGATCATCCAATACAAATTGACAAAGAAAATTGGGAAGTTGCTCTTGCAGAAATTATCACTCCTGCAGAAATTTTAAATATTTCAGATGCCATCAATTTTTTCTTTCTAAGATTAACCGAACAAGCTGCAAAGAGACTCAAATTGTCCAGTAATGAAACAGAAGTATGTACGGAAAAAGATTTATGTGTAGAATATCGACTACAAATTCCAAATTCTAATTACACCTCTGCACATCACTTAATCCATGAGATGCAAAAAGTGATCGATGCTAGTTTCAAAACTGCATTGGACACAGCTAATCACTCAGTCACTCTGTCATATGGAAATAATAGCAAACGTACAAAAGTACGTTTCGTGGGAGAATATAAAAATGAAATGCACTTGATGTTTCCACAACCTTTGGCAGAAATTCTAGGCGTGGATAAAACATTCTTTGGCAAACCCATAGGAAACGATAAGTATCAGTTCAAATATGGTGTAGATTTAAATACACATAGCAATCGTTTCTATGTATACTCAGATGTGGCAAACTACACTTATATCGGAGACGTTACTGCACCAATACTTAGAGTTATTCCTTTCAAATACATCCAAGGAGAAATTCATTTTCATCAAGAGTTTTTGAATTTGCATTATGTGCCTGTTGCAAAATCTTACATTGATCAAGTTCACATTAGTATAAAAGGCGATACAGGTGAAGATATTCCATTTATTACTGGAAAGACGTTGATCAAGTTACATTTCAGACCCAAAGAATAATTTAATAATGCGTACGCGTGGAACAATTTGTCAATATGGGTCGGGATTCAACGATTATCCCGTCTATCGTGGCGTTGCAAGACAATATGGAAATGGTTTAGGATCAATCTTTAAGGCTGCTTTGAGAACAGTTACTCCAATTTTAAAACCTTTAGCAAAAGTTGGCATACAGAGTGCAAAAAAAGTAGCAAAAGATCATGGAATTAAAGCTTTGAGAGAAATTGTTAAAGGTCAGAATGTCAAACAAGTTTTAAAACACAGAGGAAAATCAGCATTGAAATCTTTTGGTCAGTCTACAATCGATCAGTTCTCAGAGGGTATAAAATCAAATCAGAAATCCAAAAAGCCTCAGTCCAAATCTAGACATCGACCTGTTCACAAAGGCAGGAGAACACATACAAGAAAAAATCTTAGATTTCCACCAGATTTTTTAAGTAAATAAAACAAAATGATTCAAATTGGTTCTTGTGACTGCAGTAAAACCGAAATAGAAATGGAATCAGTTCCTCCAACCATGACAACCATGGAGGATACTCAGTGGACAGATTATCATCCTATTGCTTCATTGGACAGTCATCATGCACCCATTGAATTTGTAATTCCACCTCAGACAGAAAATTATACAGATTTATCTCAGACGTATCTCTATCTGAGGTGTCGCATTTTGCAAGCTGGTGTTGGAAATGATCTTGAAGCAAACAAGAAAGTAGCCCCTGTGAATAATTTCTTTCATAGCATGTTTAGCAGTATCGATTTGTATTTGAATAACAAACTTGTGACAAGCAATATGGATACTTATCCATACAGAGCATATCTTGAAAACTTGTTTTCATTTGGTTCTGATGTAAAACAAAATCAACTGAAAGCTGGGGAATTTTGGTACCAAGATGAAACTACAAAATTTACAAATTGGGAATCTAAAGCAATCAAAGCTCGCATGGCAGTTGTGGCAGAAAGTAAATCTTTTGAACTTATGGGACGATTACACTTGGATCTTGCCATGCAAGAAAAATATTTGCCAAATGGAATTGAAATCAGACTCAGATTGAATCGAGCTTCACCTCAGTTTTGTCTCATGGTAGGTGAAGCTGATGCCTATCCCTCGGTAGTAAAAATTGATGTTGCTAAAGTCTCTGTGAGAACGGTACAACTTCTACCAGCAATCACAAATGATTTGAATCAGACCATAGCTCAGAAACAAGCAAAGTTTCCTATCAGAAGAGTCGAAGTAAAAACATTTACGATAAACGCTGGATTGAGATCCAAAATTGAAGATCATTTGTTTCAAGGCCAACTTCCAAAACGTCTGTTTATTGGTTTGGTCACAAATGAAGAATTCAATGGAAGTTATGCAAGCAATCCTTTCAAATTCAGTCATTTCAGGCTCAGTAAACTGGATGTCACGTGTGATGGACACAATATATATGGCAGACCATTCGAACCAAACTTCAATGACGATCAGTATCTGAGATCATACATGTCACTATATCAAGCACTGAGCAGTCAGAATCAAGTTCAGAACTGTAACATCAGTCTTCAAGACTATAAAGACGGATACTGCTTCTGGGGATTCGATTTGACACCAGACCAAGGAGCTGACCAGAACCATCTGCATCCTTTAAAAACGGGAAACCTGAGACTAGAGCTTCAGTTTGCCAGACCACTCGACTACACACTCAACGTGATTGTCTACGCAGAGTTTGACAATCTGATAGAAATAAACGGACTGAGAGAAGTGACCACAGATTACTAAGAAGATGCATCAGGGCTATTACATTGAGAAAGACCTGGAATACCAAGCAGACGTGTACAGACAGACATTCTCGTCACATGAATCCGACGAACCAAGTGCCTTACAGAAAGAAGTGGAAGGACAAGATGTGAAAAGAGAAAACTTTCTCGTCAAAGCTGTATTGATGAACCTGAGAGAAGGTGTCAGAGACTATGTTCGACATGAATGTCAGGGATGTAGAATTGACCATCCAAGTCAGAAATACCACGATATGTGTCTATGGACCACTGCAGAAGAATGGATCACTGACTACAAGTACCATGAACCAGCTTTAGAATGCCTCAACATCTTCGATGTCCTTGAGGATTTTGATGATCTCATGTGGGAACACATGATGGGATCACAGAGAAAGTCCATAGAAGCTGTCCATTTACTGACTCCAGAACTCACCAATGAAGTATATAAAGACTGGCAGTATTTCAAAAACAACCAGAGAGACATGACAGATCAGTGGAAGACATTCTGGGGCAAGAAATTGTTAGAATCATACCAAGAAGCAACAGCAGCTGAAGAAGAAAGAACAGCTGAAGAAAACAACAAAGAACAAGATTGCCCAGAATCATCTCCACCAACAGAAAATTGAAAATGGATACTATACAACTCAGCAGAATATTGAACAATATGCCAGTGAAAGGAGAAGTGTGTGCTAAAGACTTATTACCAGATAGAAAACCACTGCACACAAAAGCATACATAGTAAACACAGACTTGTCAGATGATCCAGGAGAACATTGGACAGCAGTGTACTTCAGAGACGATAGAGTGATCTACTTTGATTCCTATGGTTTGCCACCAGATGAAGATTACATCCTACCATTTATCAAACGAAATTCAACTGGATGGATACAGAACACACAAGTGTTACAAGATCCATGGAGTAACACTTGTGGAATGTGGTGTATCTATATCATCTACCAGCTCAACAGAGGACATGATCTGAAAACAGCTATTCACAAAGAGCTCAAAGGCACAGGAGAAGACTTATCTCAAAATGACAGAGACATTGACATGTGGTTCAGAAAGAACTATGGAACATTTATCAAAGACAGTACAATGTGCAAGACAATTCCAGACATCCTTTTAAAACAAAGAGTACAAACTTGCAGATGTCTGCATAAAACACATTGTCTTTCAAAACAGTATCCCATGTACAGATTATTGTAAATATGTTGTTGTTAAGAGTTACATTGTAAACGAGAACAGAGGGACGGTCCTAATCCTCTGTTTCATCGTGCATTCACAGTTAGCGGGACAAATAAAATTGTTGAAAATGTTAGCCAGTCTTTGGTTTTTATTTCTCCTCTCAGGTGGTAGTAGTAAAGGTTTAAAGTTTGACAATAACTAGCTGAGTTTTTGACGCTAATCAATGTTCTCGAGATACGAGAACATTGAAAAGCCTCAATATATTAGGAAGACGCTATAAAGTTATGCCTTTTGACTAGTTGAGGTCTTGAGATACAAGACCAAGAGACAGTGAAACGCATACCACTTTAAAGCCTCTAAGGAAGCTATAGAGTCATGCCTCTAATAGAGTTGAAGTCTTGAGATACAAGACTAAGACACTCTTCAGACGCATTCAGCTGTAAAGCAACAGAGACTACTACATACCCACACGACTGCCCAGACAAGTCCAGCAAGTATCACAATGTGACAAGTCTACCCAGAAACACATTACTTAAAGTCCCTGTCTGAACTCAAGGATACTTACCTACACATGCAACTTAGCTAGTTCATAAACTGAGACCCAGGGTGCGCGGTATGGCTCCATTTTCTGAAAAATTATAGCTCCATTTTTATGGCTCCATTTCTAGCGCTACGCTTATCTGAAATGGAGCCATAAAAATGGAGCTATAATTTTTTCAGAAAATGGAGCCATACCGCCGCCCATTACTACTGAGAGTGCTGAAAACAAAGTGTCAGAGTTACATTAGCCTAATCACAATCCTCTGTTTATGGATTTAAGCTACTGGAATGAACTTGAGGTGGATTTAAAAGGAAGAAAACATTTCTTTGCATATAGTTTAGCATATGTAGAAAGCGAATGATGAAAATTTGCAATAGACCTCTCTTGAACATTTTACTGAAAGTTAAACTTATTAGGAAGTAGAAAATATTTTGTAAAGAGATTTGAGAACCTTTTTGTTCCCACTGAAAAAGAAATGACAAAAACTAGTTTTCATACAAAGAAAAAGTAGAAAAGCTTCATAAAGCTAAATATCCTAGCTCATGCCCAGGTCTTTTTTATTGCCTCAATCCTCAGTTTTATCAGAAGTCAATTTGGAAATGTCAGAAAGGCTCTAAATGACCAGGCATGAGGTCTAGATGCAGAAGTTCATGATATAGATGATTATATAGGTGATGAGGTTTTCTATCAGGTTTATCATGGGAACAATCAGAAAGTTTTGTATACTGATAAAGAAGAGAATGAAATTGTTATTGTTCTTGTGGGTGGAGGAGGAAATACAACAACATTCTAGAAGATCAGAGTTGAATGCACGATAGATAAATAAGATATATTTATTTTTTTAAATGACTATGTTAGTGCATGTAGAAGTCCTGGACACCGACACTTCTATATGGATATGAATATGTAACATATAGTCATATACATGATGCAATTAATCTGTGTACAGAATTAATTCTTTAAGCAAACTCAGCATTTTAATATTTTGCACTATCATGAATTTTAGCTTTGAATTTGTTGCTTTAAAGCATACATTTTCTATAGTCTTTCATTCAAATATTTGGTTTTGAAAACAAATCCTTTGCTAATGAAACAAATCAGTTTGCATTGTTACGTAAGAAGATTAACATATTTATGTACATGAACTTTTGTTTTCCATTTTCATTAGATAAATTTTCAAATTTTAGAACTTACAATAAATTTAGTTGTTGAAGTTTTGTATGTTGCCGAAAGTTTTGAGATAATTTTAAAAACTTGAAACATTTAATCTGTTTGTTTGGCTATCTGTTAATGTAACAAGATAGGACTTCTGCCTAATACCAAAGTTTACATCAACAAAATGCTTCAGAAGTGCAAGTGACTTGGTTACTGTGGAAACTAGGGGCCAGAGAGTGGCCCTTGGACAGTTGGATTGACCTGATGAGACTTGAAGGTAGACAGACAGTGAAAATCGTATCAGAAAAGGAATGATAGGAATAGATACATGCCTTTGTAGAACAACATAAGTGATATGGAAATTTATATCAGTTTCTTTTATATCTTCAGAACTTGGGGATCTACTCTCTGTGTGTGGACAGTCAGTCTTCCTTTCGTCGTCTGTTAAAAAGGATAGAGAGCTACAGTTTATCAAGGAAGTAGGTAAAATTTTCATGATTCTATATTTTTTGCAACGATCATGCAAAACACTGAAAAGATTTTTAGAAGTACATGCACAAAACATACTTTTAAGATGTGTGCAAGCTGTTTAACACCAGTCCTGTATTCTTTGCTGCTGTCTGTAGTTTTATCTAGTTTTCAAGCGTGAACCTATGGTCTTTGGCTATACTGCCTGGTTTGTGTCTAAACTGTTCGACCCTCCTATTGTCCACAAACTAGTGACAAGAGACCAAAAACCAACACAATCACACTAAATACTTCTCCATCCTGGCCTGCTGAGGATGTGACAGTTGAATGGTTCATAAAATTTTATGTCCCCTGTAGAATTTAACAATGGTCTTAAATAATATATGTCCTTGCTCAGTCCTTAGTCATCAATAAGAGCTTCTTGAACCGAACTTGTCCTTGTAATACATGGATAGAGTGGGGATAGTGTGGGATATGCTTTCTTTTCACACAATGTTGTTCAGGTTTTGACATAGCCTATATTATATCAGGGCCTGTTTTGAGGAAAGTCATAGGACGCAAAATTTTCTGCAGAGCTAGGCTGCATGAACCTTCAAATGTCAAATATTCAAGATCTCTGTTTGCCCAAGGTAGTGAAATAAGTAAAGGAGTTCCAATATAAAAATTTTCTTGACTCTTTCTGGCAGACTTGATGGCAAATACATGCAGTTAAGGTGACTCGTGCATAATTAGTTTAAAACCTTTAGCCAAAGTTGGAATAAAAGAAATCTAAAAAAAAGGCTCCAGAAATGACTGCGATGAGACATGACATGACAATGTTGACAGCAAATTATCAGTTATTAGCAAAATTGTCTCTCCAGTTCTATTATTATCGCAGCACAATAGCGATAGGTTGCCGCGAGGAAGACAATATTGTTACGTTAACAAACAAGCGAAAATTACCGCAATATGATAGCTGCTAATTGACCAATTATGAACGAGTAACACGAAGATAGCACTAATAATGATGGCACACTTTCTAGCCCCGACTTGAGCTCAGTTTTAGACACTGATAATTAGTTAGCGTTGCTTTGATAAGATCATGATGAGCGGACAAACAATGCTTCAGTGTAATAATTAGATAATTATGAATTTTCTAAATAGTCCAAAGAATTTTGCTGTTTTAGACAAAAAAAAAAAAGAAAAGAAACAATATTAACTGCTTAAACAACAAGATTTGTACTGGTACCCTGAATCAACAAAATTGTTTCTCTATGAAACAGAAGAACAGAAGAAATGATTTATGCAGAAGCTCCTTTGTAAATATCAACAAAAACTGTTGCCCATGCTAATTTGAGTTCTCCATACGTTGTTTTGAAATGTGTAAAATTTAGAATTCATTGTTTCACATCAGGAAAACATGTCCGTGTAATGTATACCTCCTTGTACCCCACTTTTATATAGCCAAACTGGGGTATGCAGGGGTACACCTATTTTTCTTATTTTTGCTCCAAAACATAGATTGTGGGTACTCGTTAGAACCGCCTCACCGAGGCGGTTCTAGGTGAGGCGGTTCTAACGTGTACCCACAATCTATGTTTTGAGCAAAAATAAGAAAAATATCAACATTTTTTTGATAAAATTTTCATTTTTTTACAGCTGAAAAAAATCTATGTATATTGCATGGGCAAGTTTTCGTAATGGATTCATTTTGGCAGGAATAGAATTTTAAAATTTTATGAGTTAATAATCATTTTGGGACATAGAAGAATTAAACACTGAAGTTTTCAAGATGGTACCTTCTTAATTGCAAAATGCTAACATTGTAGACTCTTATCTCATTACTCCTCTAGGACAGTCTGCAGACTTGTCTGCATCTGATTTATTTGCTCACATTTTGTTTCCATTAAAATACTTCATCATTGTTGTTTTCATGCAGTTAAAATGTTTTGGGTGTTATTCAATGTTATATCCAAATACATAAAATAAAATTGATGTATTTTATGATGATTTTGCCCCGCTTCATCAACGCCTTTACAAAATATAAGGTCACATGTCATCAGGGGCGCGTCTTGCTGGTTATTAGCTCACCTGAGCCGAAGGCTCACAAGGTGAGCTTATAGGATGGCCATGATCCGGCGTCCGTCCGTCGTCCGTCGTCCGTCCGTCGTCGTCGTCGTCGTCCACAATTTCAAAGATCTTCTTCTCTGAAACCGCTTGGCCGATCTAGTTGAAATTTTATGTGGAGCCTCCTTGGGAAGGCACATTTCAAGTTTGATCGCGAAATCCAGGTCACATGACCAAGATGGCCGCCACGCCCATATATGGTAAAAACCCTTCAAAAATCTTCTTCTCCAGAACCGGTGGGCTGATTTCCACGAAACTTGGTATGTAGCATCAGGGACTTCAGCCCATCATAGTTTGATAAAATGATGACCCTTGGATGACCTTGACCTATTTTACGGCAAGGTCAAATTTGGAAACATAGGCTTTTACATGGGAAAAAGTGAAAACTATGGATTTTTTGAAAACTATTGCAGCCTGAGGCCTGAAAAGTGGTAGATGCAAACAACTAATGGAGTAGATGAAGGTATGTGATTAATGTAGGTCAAGGTCATCTCTTGACCTTGGCCAGTCTGTCGTCCATTCACACTTTTCAAAGATCTTCTTCTCTGAAACTGCTGGGCCAATCGAAGTGAAATTTTATGTGGAGCATCCATGGGTAGGGGAGACGAAAGTTTGATTGCGAAATCCAGGTCACATGACCAAGATGGCTGCCACGCCCATATATGGTAAAAACCACTCAAAAATGTTCTTCTCCAGAACCGGCAGGCCGATTTTCATGAAACTTGGTATGTAGCATTTGGGACTCCAGCCCATCATAGTTTGATAAAATGATGACCCTAGGATGACCTTGACCTAATTTACTGCAAGATCAATTTTGGAAACATAGGCTTTAACATGGGAAAAAGTGAAAACTATGGATTTTTTGAAAACTATTGCAGCCTGATGCCTGAAAAGTGGTAGATGCAAACAACTAATGGAGTAGATGAAGGTATGTGATTAATGTAGGTCAAGGTCATCTCTTGACCTTGGCCAAACTATCGTCCATACACACTTTTCAAAGATCTTCTTCTCTGAAACTGCTGGGCCAATCAAAGTGAAATTTTATGTGGAGCATCCATGGGTAGGGGAGACAAAAGTTTAAATGCGAAATCCAGGTCACATGACCAAGATGGCTGCCACGCCCATATATGGTAAAAAGCACTCAAAAATCTTCTTCTCCAGAACCGGTTGGCCGATTTCCACGAAACTTGGTATGTAGCATCAGGGACTTCAGCCCATCATAGTTTGATAAAATTATGACCCTTGGATGACCTTGACCTAATTTACGGCAAGGTCAAATTTGGAAACATAGGCTTTTACATGGGAAAAAGTGAAACTATGGATTTTTTGAAAACTATTGCAGCCTGATGCCTGAAAAGTGGTAGATGCAAACAACTAATGGAGTAGATGAAGGTATGTGATTAATGTAGGTCAAGGTCATCTCTTGACCTTGGCCAGTCTGTTGTCCATACACACTTTTCAAAGATCTTCTCTGAAACTGCTGGGCCAATCAAAGTGGAATTTTATGTGGAGCATCCATGGGTAGGGGAGACGAAAGTTTGATCACGAAATCCAGGTCACATTACCAAGATGGCCGCCACGCCCATATATGGTAAAAACCACTCAAAAATGTTCTTCTCCAGAACCGGCAGGCCAATTTTCGCGAAACTTGGTATGTAGCATTTGGGACTCCAGCCCATCCTAGTTTGATCAAATGATGACCATAGGATGACCTTGACCTATTTTACGGCAAGGTCAATTTTGGAAACATAGGCTTTTACATGGGAAAAGGCGGAAACAATGGATATTTTGGAAACTGTTGCAGTCTGAGACCTGGAAGTTGCTAGATGCAGACAACCAATGGAGTCAATGAAGGTAAGTAATTAATGAAGGCCAAGGTCATTTCTTGACCTTGACCCAAAGTCATTTAAATATCAAAATTAAAATTGTGGTTTTCTCATAAATCACTGGGTTTGGAAACTATTGCAGCCTGAGACCTGAAACTTTGCAGATGCAGACAACTTATGAATTCAATAAAGGTGTGTGAGTATTCAAGGTCAAGGTCATTTCATGATGACTTAATACTGCAGGATCAGGCTTCAGGTGAGCGTTCTCAGGACCAATGGTCCTCTGGGTTGTAAGCCAGGACGGACATTTTCACAGTTTGCGATCTATTGATAAACCGTAAAGGTAATAATTTAAACCATAACTAATCTAGGGTAGTTAGACATTTGAGCCGCCTCGTGGGAAAACCAATAATGTGGTTTTCGAACAGGTCCAACACAAACCAGGCTGTACAAGCACAGAAAAGAGCTAGAAGCTTGAAATTTCGGATTTAAGTAGAAGAGGAATTGTTCTATCCGAGTAGCGAAAACAAAGGCGCTGATCAGCTTCGCGGTTACTGCGAAGCTGATCTGCGTCTTTGTTTTCGCCTAACCAGATTGTTGGTTTTCCGATGAGGCGGCTCATTCAACAAAGCATGCCATGTAAAAATATTCCTGCATAATACAAACAAGGAAGATGCAGATCAGACTTTGCGTCAGCACAGACCAAGCAGAATGTTAACAATTTACATCCATAAGAGAAAAATGTTGTTATACTGTTCTAGTAAAAGATTCAGAACCAGGACATTCTAATTGCCGTGCTCTCTAGTTGGTGTGTTGTAGAATGTAAGAAGACAATTAACATCTTGACGCGGCTCACTAGGTGTCCCACCGAGAGTGGAGACGCTGCCTGGATTGATTACCTTACCACCGGCCCGCGCATAGGCTGTGTCACTGTCTTTGTCCCCGATAGTTACTGCGACTAGATTTATGTTAGGACAGGATGTGATTTTACAGATAGTTTACCGATAGTCATCGGATTATACCGAACATCCAATTGTGAGTTCTTATTTACTTGTTAGATATAAATTATCATGTTATTGGAGTAAAAAAAAAAAGATTTCAATTATTTTGTTATTGGAGTAAAAATAAAAGGAGGAATTTTTGAAAATATTTTTTTTTTTGTAAATGGATGAATGAAATAATTTCATTGCATATAATTTCTGTTATTGATATAAAGATACAATTGATAAACAAGACGTTTAAAAGTGTCAAAAGCACACATGTAAGAATGAGTGAGTACCTTATGTCAGTGAGCGGCTGGATAGAAGAGTTGGTGAGTGAATATGATTTTAAATGAGCCGCCTCGTGGGAAAACCAACAATGTGGTTTCCGAACAGGTCCGACACAAACCGACCTGTACAAGCACAGAAAACAGCTAGAAGCTTGAAATTTAGGATTTAAGTAGAAGAGGAATTGTACTATCCGAGTAGCGAAAACAAAGGCGATGATCAGCTTCGCGGTTACCGCGAAGCTGATCTGCGTCTTTGTTTTCGCCTATGCAGATTGTTGGTTTTCTTATGAGGCGGCTCAAATCTAAGGAACATGAAATCTTTGTATTAGTGAGCGTGGTTGTTCAGTGAATTAAATATTGTGGAACTGAAGTAAGAATTTGATATACTATACGAAATATTAAATTATTATTTTCCCCACATTTGTATTCTTGTTAAAAATGATTTAAAAGGAATAATTCATTTAAATGAACCTGAATATTTTGATAACAAAGTTAAAGATAGTCTCAGTATTAAGAATTAAGAAGTTAATGGACTTTCTGTAATTCAAGCAGATAAAAACCCACTTCTGATTGTTATTGGTTAGAAACCACTTTCCATTGTATCCATTTTCTCCCTTAATGTGTTTGGAATTTCTCTTTTCAGTCTTGTAAAACATTATGCAATCATAAACATCTCAAGTCTTCACTGACACTTTCAAGTGCCATTGCTTCCATTAAATGGCTTTTACTTTCTTAAGCTGTTTTATTTCTTAAAAGACTGTATACAAAATAACATGTCATGTAACTGAGTTAGGAGGAAGCACACTGTCTGTTTCCTTGGTACATGTACTATGAATATCGAATTAAAATCTAGAGTTTCAGTGGCCATTCCCATGCTAACTATAAGAAAAAAATAAGGTCAGAAGTTTGGGAAAACTAGAAAACAAGTACAAGAAAACTACACAGTAGTTTTAATATATGTAAAGACATGTTCCATGCCAAATTATCAATGTCAGTCTTATGTTTTCATATTCTATGCAACCATTTCTTTCATCCATTCCAGCCAGCCATTTAGAGGATAATCCCCTATCCCATCTGGCTAATCTCTCCATTATTTGCCCCTTTTCTACTTTTACTCCTTCTACTGTTCTAAATGTCCATTTATTTGTTTGTAAAGTGACACCCCCTTACCCCACTATCTAAATCTGCAAGCAGTGCTTCATTTACCTGTTCATTCACTCTGAGGTAATATTGACTTTTCAGTTTTATCCTCAAGATCTGCTACAATTGCTTTGATAGTTGCAAGCTCTATATCTCTGAGAGCTTCCAGACAATCAAATGTAATGTTATTTTTTAGGCTTACTTTGTGCCGCAATGTAGGAACAGTAGCAGTTTAGCTGCCACTAATACTTTTCTCAAACTCAGGTGTGAAAAGTCTACTTAATTTCAATGAGCGAAGCTATCATTATTCACTGAAAGTGACAATATTTTGACAGGATTGGACTTCGGAGTAATTAGCCATGTTGGGAATAATAGAAACAGATTTGGTTTAAGGATTTTGCCAGATTTGCAAATAGACACTAAGGTTTAATGGAGCGATAGTCAAATACTAAGAGTAGCTGGTTAGTGTTCAATGATAGAATAGTGAGTAAGGGATATGAGTAATGGACAATGAGTAAAATATCAACTTCTTCGGAGTAAATGCATTCTATGTAGTTTTATTTGGATCTGTAAACATATAAAGGTATATTTATTTTGTGTTTGATTTTTTACTGTAGCAATATTCTAGTTTAAAAAGATCCTTATTGTTTTATGATATTATGACATAAAGTTTAATTAATAAAGCCATTTCTTAGATACACAGATTTATCAAAACTAACTTCATATCAGATTTCTGGTGATGAACTTGCCCATGCAATATACAGAGAATTTTTTCACCTGTAAAAATTGAAAATTTCATTGGATTTTTAAAAATATTTTTCTTATTTTTGCTCAAAACATAGATTGTGGGTACATGTTAGAACCGCCTCGCCGAGTACCCACAATCTATGTTTTGGAGCAAAAATAAGAAAAATAGGTATACCCCCTGCATACCCCAGTTTTACTATATAAAAGTGGGGTTTAAGGGGGTATTCATTGCACGGACATGTTATCAGCTATTGTTTAGGACTCTTGAATCATGTTTTTGAAATCAGTTTGTATTCATAACAAATGAACAAATGAAGCTAAGGCACAGAGGCTGGAAAGTTTTAAGTGTTTATAAAGAAACACAGAGTACTGCCGACTAGACTGCATGAATGCTGATCATCAAATACACTGTGCCCACATGGCAAAACAGGTTTTCAATTGGTATGGCAAGGCTAATTTGAATTTTCAAATTCGTTATGGGATAAATTATTACTTTCATTCAAAACATTTTAATGGTGATTATCTAATAAAAAAATAGAAAGCGTGTCAAATCTGATTATGAAATTAAAAAATCCTGGAGATATCGGAAATGATTTTCGAGATCGGATCAATGCGTACAATACATAGAAAGTTACAGATTCACAAATTCAAGTACCTAACGGGACTTTAATTAATTGATGAATGGGACTTATTGATTGCTTAATTTTTTTCTGCAAGATTGTTTTGAAATGGATGCATTAGTGGGCACATAAAAATTGATACAGTACCTAATATTGACATGCAAAGTCTGGACAGCCATAAGTTACATCATGATAACTCATCAGTAGGATTAAGAACCTCAAACACAACTTAAAATGAACATGTCTTTGCCTGAAAGGAAAGATGTATTTGGATGAGAGACTGTATTAACTGAGTGGCCACTTATTGGGAAATAGCACCTCTCTCTGCTCACAATATGTTCTTATTGGTACCTGATTTTCACTTTGGTTTATTCCCACCTCAGTTTTCTGAATGAAACTTTCATTCTGATTGCGCCATTTCCTGATTGTTGCTTTCATTTACCTTTCCAGTTGAAAATTATGCTTTTTTACTTCTAGTCTGATCACCACATATTTACTATATTGTTGGAATCAGTTGGAGAGTTTAATGTATACTCCCGACAGACAGAGTCTGTCACTGGAGAATATGAAATTTTAAATTTTCTCATTTGAATATCAAGTTAGGTTTAGTGTCTCTTTCATGTTTGAATACTGAAGTTTGGTAAACATTTTGTTGTCTTTGCTTTCTATTAATTTTCCTGGTGATCCTTATGACTGTTTAAATTCAGTGTTAATAGTATGACAGACATTATATGAACATGGTCAAACCTTTATACATGTGACCATTTGAAGTTTCTCTACAATAAGAAAATTAATTAATTTATTTTAAAATATTTATCACTTTAAATCTTATTCTTTTTCAGATGAACTATGGTTTCGATTTTGCTGAATGACTGCTAAACAATCAGATCTGACAAAATGGCCACCAACTCTGTCATCCTCTTACTCTTCCTCCACGGGATGCTGGGATACATCCAGGCCCAGGATGCAACAGTAGGCTTCAGTATCAGGGAAGAATTGCCAAACAAAACATTCATCGGGAGTGTTGCCTTGAAAAGCAATCTTTTTGAAGACATGTCAAATGAAAGATTTCAACAGATGCAGTTTCAAATTCTAACAAATACAGGAAACAGATATGCCCAGCTTTTCATGATAGAACAAAATACAAGCATGTTATGGACAAAAACTGTTCTGGATAGAGAGAGTTTTGGCGAGTGTTATTTGGAATGTACTCTGGATTTCAATGTTGCAGTTTATGATATTGCTGGTATTGATAACCCAAAACTCATACAGGTCTTGGTGGAATTACTGGACGTGAATGACTTTGTTCCCGCTTTTGATAGTAAAAATGTCACATTAGGAGTTGACGAATCTCTTATACCTGGGACTGAAATTTTAACATCTGCTGCTGAAGATTTAGATAAAGGCAAAAATAATTCTATTCAAACATACAGAATAACACCAGACAATGAACATTTTGAAATACAGACTGTTGATAATGCTGGTTACAAAGAGTTTGTCATAAAACTGAAAAGTTCTTTGGACAGAGAAACTGTGAATTTTCATGAATTTAATGTTTTAGCAATTGATGGAGGCAATCCCAGGTTAACAGGGACACTAACAGTCTATGTACATGTCTTAGATGCAAATGATAATGTTCCAAAATTCGTGCAGGACAGTTATTCTAGTGTTATAGATGAAAATGTAGCTGTTAATTCCACTGTTGCTCTTGTGTATGCTAAAGACTTGGACAGTGGTGACAATGGAAAGGTATCATATAAGTTCAAAGACAATGCTGCTGATAAGGTTAATCATCTTTTTCACATTAATGATACAACAGGAGAAATAACTGTAGCTGGTGTCATAGATTATGAGGAAAACCAGGAGGTTAACTTTACTGTTCAAGCTTGTGACCATGGTAACCCTCCTAAAACTGCTGATGTTGAGATTCATGTGAAAATTGTTGACAAGAATGATAATTACCCTCAAGTCAATGTGAATCATCCTCCGGGAGGATATTTATTACCTGAAACCTCAGAAAATGGAACATTTGTAGCTCATATGGCTGTCACAGATGCTGACAGCGGAAAGTTTGGAACAATTACATGTAAAGTTTTAGATGATCATTTTCGACTGGAGACTGTCAGGATGAAAGACAATTATAAGATTGTAGTTAACAAGGCCCTAGATCATGAAACCCATTCCAGTCATGAAGTCAATGTCACTTGTATGGATGGAGGTTCACCACCGAAGCAAAACAGTACAAAATTTATTGTTCATGTAGACGATCAAAACGACAATAAACCAATTTTTACTCAAGCTATATACAGAGCAAGTATTGAAGAAAACAACCCCATTGGAGCTACAGTACTGGGTGTCATGGCAACTGATTTAGACAGTGGAAAATATGGACAAGTTAGGTATGCTATTCATGAAGAAGTTAAACATTTGTTTATCATGGATCCTTTCACTGGAATTATCACTGCAAATGTAACACTAGACAGAGAAAAACATGGACCTGAACTGGTGTTTCGTGTTCTAGCTCTCGATCAAGGTGACCCCCAACAAAATGCCACAGGATCTGTTGTCCTGAAAATCTTAGACCAGAATGACAATGACCCGATCTTTAAGGTTGATCCTATACAGTTTTATATTGATGAAAATGAACCAAAGGGAACAAAACTTGGAAATATTTCTGTGAGTGATCCTGACAATGGTGTGAATGGAACCGTTGTGTTAGAATTTCCAACTGATCCTAAAATTCTTGAAAACTTTTCATTTGATCTACTTGAAGATAATTTTGTAACTGTTGTCCAAGAGAAACCTTTAGACAGAGATGTGAAAGCATTCCATGAATTTACCATTAAGGCAATGGATCTTGGTGGTAGGACAAGCACGGCTGCTGTTATTGTGTATGTAAATGATATAAACGACAACTATCCCATTATCGTGTACCCCAGACCTCCAGATAATGAAAGATTTGTACCACATTCTCTTGAGAAAGATTCTGTCATATTCAAGGTAGATGCCAGAGATGCTGACTTTGGAGAAAATGCAGAACTTGTCTATGAAATTGAACAAGATAATTCTAGTTATTCATTTAACATAAATAAAAAGACTGGCCAAGTATTCATGAACAATACCCTCAAACAAGAGGACATTGGTTCTGTTTTCGGTATCGTGATAAAGGTGACGGACAAAGGTAATCCTCCTCTGTCGTCAAGGGCAACCATCAGCCTCCATATTGTTGAAGGTGATGTAAAAATAGCAACAGCCGGTTCCCAGCTCAACCTTTGGATTGTTATTGTGCTGGTTGTTGTCACGCTGGTTCTGTCAGCCATTATGATAATTGGGATTGTTAAACTATGCTGGATCAATAGAAATAAGTATGGGAGCAATTCTTCAGACATTGTTATAGAGTCAGGGAAAATGGACTCCAAACTGATTGATTCGTCTTCATCATCATCATCTTCATTAAAAGACTCTGACAGATATGATAAGAGTTTGGGAACCAGTCTAAAGGGTCAGCTAGATGAGAATGGTTCCCTACACAATACAACATTATCGTCCATTGACCGCCAGATAGGGGACGAGGTCTATCTTCAACAAGTTAGGGGTGTAAGTATTCTGTTTAGAGCTTTAATTTTTGCCGTTTGGCAGAGTTTTTGTCTAATGGTATGTCCATGGTGAATAGCTAAGGTCATATTAATGGGATCAGTTGACCAAGCCACATCGCTAATGGGTTAGCCTTTCAGAGGCAGATTACCAGTGAGTAGTGCATGTGTGTGAATCTATTTACTCATATACTCATCTTGAATCATATATTGTGGTCTTCTATAAGGAATTTTTACATACAAAAAGAACCTATATATTATGATCAGAATCAGATGATCTTAGGACTCTCCCAAAGTTAAAGTCATGAAAATGATTTTTTTTTTATTCAGAATGTTCTTCTATAGAAAATTCAGGAACCCAGATGCAAAGAACCATTTGCATCTGTTTTTGTTCACATTGACAGAAGTCCTTTCTAATGGCTTTCATATCTCATATTTCTACACTTAAAGTGTCTGTAAATTTTCAATTAATTTTTTTCAATTTTGATAATTTTTTATATGTTCTAGTGCTTCGTTTGCCGAACAAGGATCTGTCGAAAACTTCCATAAAGCATTACAGATAAACCAATTAAAGACTAATTAAAATTTTACTTAAATGAGTGACAGTGATAAATATATACTTTTGCCCGCCTTCACACTCGAATTCGATGCGCAAAGTTCTGGAATTCCGGAAGTAAATAGAAACACGTGCTAAACTCTATTTACGACCAAACATAATTATGGAGTTGTGTAATATATACTTACGATTTACTGTAAAATAAAAATATTTGAAAGTATGATCGTGTGCATTGACAAATCTTGTTCATGACTACTTGCCCCATCATTGAAAGGCAATAGTGTGTGCCCTAAACAAAGTGGTATTTTGTCATACATAATCGATTTTATTTACGGAGAGGCTACATAGGGGGAAATTAAGAAAAATAACAGCGCAGACTGCCCTATACATGAAAAGACCGTTCAAGAACCGCGTTCTGTAGCAATTCTGCATTCTCTGTAATGCATTACCCGAACGTTGGCCCATTCATTTTATACCAACATCATGGCCACAGCGTAATATTTCCTCCCTAAACACGGCTAACAAACCTTTAAATGCGTAACCGCCGGTTAAGAAAGAAAATCCGATTCACGCCCTTCCGGTTCCGCATATGAAGACCAAGAAAAGGTAAACAAAACATACACTACTAGGATCGATTGATGATTATATTTTAGTACAGATATATATCGATTATCTGTGAATGCTATTTTGTCACTTATTTATTATTGTAACTCAGCACCAAAGTAGCTGGCAAAATAATTTGATGGTCTTTGAGTTATTTATTCCCTTCTTCGAACCCGGTGTTCCAACAAGGCCAAAGTCGGCGAAATATACAACTAAAAATTGGATAAGTTGCTGGTAAATATCAAATTTTAGTGATTGTTCCACGACAAATTTACAGATATGTATTAACTAAATTGCATCTGATGTCTGTGCCAGTATTTCGTTGTGTTAGTGTCCGTCATTATCGATTTGAAGGGAAGGAAAAGATGGGTACGCATTTAATCATTAAAATATGAAGGATATATTTCAAGATACGTTTGAAAACCTCAACCTGTTCAAGTTATGGTATTTATTTCCCTGTAAAGCATTTTGAAAACATAAAACCAAGAAAAAACAAATTAAAGTATACAGAATGCTGTAAAATCGTCTTCATGAACAGGAATATCATGCATGTGAACTATTGTATTACATGTATTTCATAGACAGTTTGTATTATTTTGTATCAAACATTTTTACTGCAAATATCACAAACAACCCAATTTGAGTAAGCAACTATTAAGAAAGGACGAGAGAATGTGACAATAATCTTCAGCGTAAAACAATTAACAAAAATAAAAACTTTAATACATTGTTCTATAATGACTATATTGCTATCATTCTAATGATTAAATTCGTAACCGAAATGTTGACACAGCTTTTAACCACATATGCATACAATGCATTGGCCATAGGCAACGAAACTGTCACCAGACCTCACACAATGTTAAAAATATCTGCGCGCGGTATTGCCTTCCGTTAATATGGGCGTAATGAGCGGAAATCTAAAAATATCCCTGCGACTGACCCACATTTTCGTCGTGTACAATGCAATCCCAACATGTGTTTTGGGGTAGGGAATAAAAATCATGATTATAAAGAAACATTTCTGGAAATCCTTTGGGGTCCAAATATAGCAATGTCTAACAAATAAAATAGCATTTAGAGAATTATAATATTTGTCTTGGAATCGAAATATTTTACTCGGAAACACGAGCTGCAAAAGTTTGTTTACCTTTTGTTGGCCATCTGATGCGAAACCGGAAGGACATGAATCGGATTTCTTTTCTTAACCGCGGTTACGCATTTAAAGGTTTGTTAGCCGTGCTAAAGTAATGTTGTGTTTTGTGGTCAGCCTTCATATGGGGGGCGTTGCAATGAAATGAGAGAAAACTTACATGTACGTTAACCGCAAAAATTCTCAATGCCCAGATTACTGAAAACGAGAATTAAGTGGTCTATGGAGTATGAGCCAGGTCGACCCGGGAAAACCGGAATTAAGCGTGTAAACCGGCTAACCGCCTAAGTTAAAGAGTATACGTAGCTCGCATTCTTCGCTACACAACTCGTACAACTGGCAGACTGAGGTGCTACAATTTTTACGAGTACGTACCATAACGCAGCAGTACCGATACGCCGTACATACGTCAATGTCATGTATAAGAATGCAACGCAGCAGGTACTCCTAATACGCCACGTAAAAGTAACGATTAATAGCTTTGTCACATATTCACGTATCTGCGGCGTATCGCTCGCGTATCTATGATAATGTCGATACGCCGAGGCCTGAGCCGTATCAGTTTGTTCAAGCGACGTACGTGCTCGTATGTTCCACGTACGTGTGACGTTCCTGCTACGTTCCCGTGGCGAAGATGCCACAGGAGAAATCTGGATAATCTAGATCAACACCGAAGAAAACAAAACACAAGGGGGGTGATATCTCCAAGCTCCACGAAATGAACAAAGACTGAGGCTACACCAAGCGTAGCCTTGCAAGAACCCTACAAGGCACCCCGGACCGTGAGAAACATCTGATCCAGGACTTCGGAAAAACGAAAAAAATTATAGATCTATAGAAGAATTAAGATTCTCTTGGAACGCCACAAAATATTCTTAATACTCCTCATACGTCACACATACTCCACAACAGCGAAACGTACATAGCACGCGAGATACGCCGCACGTACGTCGCTAATACGCCGTAGATACGAAAAGAGTGTCGCGGATACGTTACACATACGTCATACGTAGGAAAGGTACGCTCTACATACGCCACGGTTACGTGGCATGTTATCCGCGACGTACGTGTGGCGGCGTATCAGGAGTATGAGCTACGTATCTACGACGTATCTGCCAAGTTGCTTTCGTATGTACCACGTATGTACCACGTATGTGTAACGTATGTACGGCGTATCGAACTTGCCACGTGCGTCTGCGGCTACGAATTTTTATAGTACTGTCACACTATCGCGTATCGACTCACGTATCTACGGCGTATCAAGATACGAAAGGTACGTCACGCGTACGTCGTACATACGTGAGCATACCTAGCTCATACTCCTCGATACGTAGCTCATACTCCTCATACGCCGAGGTGCTACGTTTTTTCATGTGTGCACTTAAAAATTCGTAGCACGTACGTGGCAGGTCCGATACGCCGTACATACGTCACACATACGTAATACATACGAAAGCAACGTGGCAGGTACGCCGTAGATACGTAGCTCATACTCCTGATACGCCACACGTACGTCGCGGTTAACATGCCGCGTAACCGTGACGTATGTAAGGCGTACCTTTCGTATCTGCTGCGTACGTGTGACGTATCCTCGACTCTCCTTTCGTATCTACGGCGTATCAGCGACGTACGTGTGGCGTATCTCGCGTATCAATGGCGTATGTGCTACGTATGTGCTACGTACGTTTCGCTGCTGCGGAGTATGTGTGACGTATTAAGAGTATTAGGAATATTTTGTGGCATTCCAAGAGAGTATCAGATGTTTCTCATGGGCCGGGGTGGCGAGCAGGGTTATTTCAGGGTTACGCTTGGTGTAGCCTCTGTCTTTATTCATGACATCCTACGACCAGGATGGGGAGCTTGGAGATGTCCCCCGCTCCGATATCGCACCTGCATCGGGCAAAATAACTAAAAACTAGAAATATAGGTCGAGGCCACGCACCAGGTCAAGGTGTGTTCTGAAAGGGTACGTCAAGGACGTCAATTACTATGCAAGGTTTCACATTCGCAGCTACCTTAGGTGCACAGAAAACCAAACTTTGACGTAAAAATTAACAAAGTCAATGGACCGTAAAATATAGGTCAAGGGCACCGAGTCAAGGTGCGTGATTGAAGGGTACGTCAAGGACAGTTTAAAAATATACACGGTTTCACAATCGCAGCAATCACTGATGCAGAGAAAACCAAATTCCGACGTAAAATCAACAAAGTCAGTGGCCCATGAAATAAAGGTCAAGGGCATGTCAAGGAGGGTTTGTCATGGACAATTACTATGCAAGGTTTCAAACTCGCAGCTATCACTGATGCAGAGAAAACCAAACTTCGACGTAAAAACCAAACTTCGACCTAAAAAAAATAACAAAGTCAACGGACTGTGAAATATAGGGCAAGGGCACCGGGCCAAGGTGCGTGCTTGAAGGGTATATCAAGGACAATGACTATGCAAGGTTTCATACTCGCAGCTATCACTGATGTAGAGAAAACCAAATTTTGACGTAAATGTTGACGGACGGACGGAAATTTGGACTCCTATATCGCACCCTGCTATAAACAGGTGCGATAAAAAACAATTGGTACAGAACAGATACGCCGCAGATAAGAATGGAACGTAGACTAGTACATACGTCGTAGATACGTCACGCGTACGCTTCATGCGCCACACATACGTCACACGTACGTAGCACATACACCTTGATACGCCGTACATACGAAAGAGAAATTCCATACTAATACAGATACGTCACTGATACGTCACAGGAACGTAGCAGGTACACACGTACGTGGTACATACGTCGCTTGAACAAAATACGTCTCAGACCTCGGCGTATCGCAATTTTCATAGATATGCGAGCGATACGCCGCTTATACGTGAATATGTGACATTTAAGTGCACACATAAAAAACGTAGCACCTCGGCGTATGAGCTACGTATCGTGGAGTATGAGCTACGTATGCTCACGTATGTAAGACCTACGCGTGACGGACCTTTCGTATATTGATACGCCGTAGATACGTGAGTCGATACGCAATAGTATGACAACGGTTTAAGTAATACATCACCTAGAAACGGTGTATATATATAGCTGTTTGAGTGTTGCTCTTGTGTCATCAAACTGCATTTTACTAATTTTATAAGCAACTGATACAAGTAGCTCGACAATGACAGACCGAGTATCGAAATTGACATGCGCACGTCACTGATACCTGTCAGTAGCATTATGACTCGTCGGGCCATATTTACTAGGATATAATGGATTCATAACATTTTATAAACATATCAAATCATATTATTCGTGTATCATAGATTGACCTTTAAAGCATCTGTGGTGTAGTTCTGTCAGGCAAAACATGGCCATGTGTTCCACCCCGAGCTTCTCTAGATCTTCGGGCGAGACATTAAACCAAGATCCCGTCCTCGTGCGACCATAGCTGTTGACTGGGACGTAAAAACCAAATAATCAAATCAACTGAATGCATATGGCTGTACATCTATTGTCCATACTCTTTCATCATTTGGTCTTTCGATCCCTGGGTTTCAGCATATCGCTATTAGCATTTCCTGTTGGTGTGTGCGAATTTGGAATTTAATTGTTTTAGTTCCTCTGCATTTTTACGTTTTTACTTTTTAAATGTCCCTTACGTTCTAAGGAATGTCGGGACGGAGTCATTGCTTCTGGGGTTTCAATCAGCACTCTGGAATGTTAATGTGTCTTACTCAAGGACACAGCACTATGCCACCAGTGGGGATCGAACAAAAGGACCTCTCCACACGGAGTGCGATGCTCTATCAGAACGCCACTGCGCTCCCCGGTTTATCATGCTCGAACGCTTTGTCCCGGTGTCGCCCAGTTCTGCACCGGAATGTTTTCCGGCTTGCCACGTATGTCCATGGTGGCGCTATGGTTCTATCCTGGTCCGACACGATTCATCCTGGTTAACCGTAGATAATCCGGGACAGTTAGAACATGGCTTAAGCATCGAGCATTAAACTGTCTTCTACTATGTAAGTTAGCACCGTACTTCTTTGCCTAAAAGAATAATATATAATACAACTATAAGTTTAATGAGGTAATCTTGTGCAAACGAGCAAAATTAGTGGTAGAGGACAAGTCTGCAGCAAGATAACTACGAAAACTACTTCCACCGTGCAGTGTTCTTCAACAAGGCACTTTTAAACTTCGCATAATATTGGTTGACACACAGAAACCTAGCAACCGCTGGCGTCGCCCCAACATGACTGAAAAATTGTTGACCAGTAAATTTCATCGAACCACTTAGGTTTAAAATGACAAAATTAGTTATGAACCGACCATCTAGTACCCAGATAGCTAGGGCGGAAATGATGAAAGTGGTTACGAAATTACCTTGATGGGGGATGGTTTTAATTAGGTACGAAATATACAACAAAATGTGTACGAATAGACCGAAGTGGTTTTCAAAATGACATGGGTTCGAAAAAACAACAACAACAAAACATTCGCGTACGAAACGATTGGAAACCATAGTGAAAATAAACGAAAATGTATCACTCAATGAAAATTTTACCTCAGCCCTTTCAATAGGTCTTGGCAGAATCTGTGTCTGGCTTTCACTAACAATGCCTAAAACGATACAATCATGCAATATGACCTGGTATGTATAACATGAATGCATTATTGTTACTGGTTATATGCATTGAAAAGTTGATGATCTGTGATTATCGAAATGTACAGCTCGACACTGTTATTTCCCTTTGAGAAGCGAATACTTGTCATGTGTAGTCAATACCCGTATCGAACCTCAAATGAAATAGATCTACAGTACATGAACATATAAAAAAGACCATATAATAAAATCGTGTCTCTATACCACTTTCAACTGTTATACAATATCTAAATTGGAGGTGGACAAGGTGATATTCTACAGATTTATATATAGGCTACGCCCATCCATGTGGCATCTCAGTGGCTCCTTAAGCAGAATGCGTAAAGCGAAATGCAAAATATACATGAGTGTTATTATTTAGTTTTATGTTTGAAAAACAGAACTGACACTGTAGCCTTACCAAACGTCTAGAAGTTTTGAAGTCGCCTCGTCATGGGACCTGCATAACATTCCTCCTATTCCCCGCTCCCCATCTCCTCCATATTCCATTGGAGAATCACTGGATTTTAATATTTTTTGCTTCCGCATTCAGGCATTGACGAACCGCTCATGGCTATATGTTGTTTACATTTTATTGATGACGCGAGACTATGTGAGTGCGCAAGCCTACTACGGTACCCCGCCTTAAGTCACGCCTAGAACTCTTTATAATATTTGAGGTAGAATCGAAAAATGTAAATGAAGCAAAATTAAGGTATTTCCCTTAATTTAAGCCCAAATTAAGGCGCGTAAATGAGAATTTTAATCCCCATGTTTAGGCACCATTTTAGCACAAAACTTATGACCCAAAAAATTTTTTTTCACATATAAAATTGATTGAAAATATACTGTGACTTTAAAAGATGCATAACAACAATTAAATAATTAACAACAATTAAATAATTATCTTTAAAGAAAATAACAGTAATTTTGTAAATGTAGTTGAAAAAAAGCATAGTTAGCAGCATTGGTACTATAATTACAAAGTAGAATCAGCTTATTTGTTAATTGTTGCATTTGCGTAAAATGTGAAAACCTGTTTTTTGTGGAGCCGGGGTTTTCCCCTCATATATGAAAGGGCATCAGGAAAACATGTCCGTGCAATGAATACCCCCGTAAACCCCACTTTTATATAAGAAAACTGGGGTATGGAGGGGTATACCTATTTTTCTTATTTCTGCTCCAAAACATAGATTGTGGGTACTCGTTAGAACCGCCTCGGCGAGGCGGTTCTAACGTGTACCCACAATCTATGTTTTGAGCAAAAATAAGAAAAATATCAAAATTTTTCAGCTGAAAATTTTCAATTTTTGAAGCTCAAAAAATCTCCATTTATTGCATGGGCAAGTTTTCGTAATGGGGGAAAAACTGCACACCTGATCAGCGCATATGCTCTTGCGATTTATAAAGTACAGCCATCTCATGTAGTTGTGAAGCCCAGTGCGCTGCAGACCTGTTTGGATCACTAAAAAAGACTTTTTACTTGCTACACAGCTCAAATGACCCAAGGTTTGACACTGATGTCTTTGTCGCTGATGTTAATTTTGCATGAAATCCTGACATAAAGAAAGCATCAAAGAGAATAGAAAGAAAACGTAATGCTGTTTTAGCTGTGGGGCAACAAATTATGTTTTTCGACATACAGGAACACTGAAGGCATCGTTCAGCCTTATTTGGGCTTTACCGCTGTTATTTTTAGCCACAAAGAGAGAAATTGGATTTGTCCATGTAATCCGTATTCGCTGTACATAAAAAAGTCAAGTTGTGCTGACCAATTCATTATTAACTTGGTGCAACTAACATTGCAAGGTTTTCTTCTGAAATGGCTCATTTAAACTTAGATCAAACAAGAATAGAAAAAACGGGAGTAAAACTGCAATTAAAGGAACTTTAAATTATTAACTCAACTAATTGATGTTCAATTAAAATTTACTCGGTTTCCGTTTCCTTTTTGCACATTAAGGCGTGATTGTAGTGGTTGAATTTGTTCGATGTTATCAATATTTCACAAGTTTTGGGCTGACTAGTTTTTCGCTATCTTTTTACAGTGAAGAAAATTATATGTCATTATTGTATTGTTTAAGACTATCTGTTGAAACGAGAGACTTAGAAACTTCCATAGATCATCTTTTCTGATATTAGTTTTTGTTTTGAAATTGTAAGATGACGTGTGAGGTAAAATGATGTAGAAATTGAAGAAAGCTCTATTGTAAAGCAGATTTTTGATGTTAATATAAACCTGTAAAATTAATAAAAAATTGTTGATAGAGCTGACCTCAAACCCGTTTCCCCGGGGTAGAACCACAAGGCTTAAAGGTCCGAACCAGATATGCAACCTATCTATACACACTATATACAAAGTTCTTTGCTAGCCTCACAATAACAATATGTTTGTTGTTGATTTTCTTGAATGCAGGGAAGGCATACATGGATATAATATGGTAAGAACTACCATGTAGTAGAGTAGACACACTTCTATGTTTTGCTTTGTTTAGTGCATTATTAGTTCACTGGTTTATGGTTTTAGGCATCTTTTTTTCAGTTTGTCTATGATGTAAGTAAGAAGATGGATGAGACAAACAGCGATAATTCCGGCGAGATGGGAACAAGGGATAGCGGACAGGGAGGCAGTGATGTGGATCTCAATAGTCTCTCAGATCTGCCTGTTTTAGATGTGCACGGTGTGTGGTTTTATCTTATTTCACAATTTTAGTAGGGGTGTCCTTTTCTTTCTAGATTAGCTCAATTTTCGTCTTTTGCATGGCTATGGGGTTCAGAATTAATTTACTTAGATATGACGTACTTATAATTAAATTGTAATTAAATTTCATCATTATTTATTAGTTTTGTGAAGAAAATAAGAAAATAAAAAATAAACAATTTAAAGTATTCAAAATAAAATGTAAAATGTGGTATATTTTCCACCAAACTGTCAGTTGCAAGGTGTTTTAATTCTAGATTTTGATTTTTTTTTTCAGACCAAGATAATCAGGAAAACCATTCTGTGTCGACCCATTGTTACCATGGCAACCTAGCTCCTAGTGACCTCTCTCGTAGTGTAGTTCTATCACCTAGCAACCTAGTGCAATCATCAGACAGTAGTCATAGCAACAGTAGTCATAGCAACAGTACCTCAGATACATTATATGCTCCAAGACCTGTCACAAACTTTTCTTCTTTTAAAACTGCTGAAAGAAAAGAACTTTCGAAAATTCGTAGAGTTCCCAAACGTGTCATGTTTAGTGATGACCTAGAAAATTCTCAATCAAGTGGGATGTCGAGTACAATGTCAGCCTCGTTTTCAGACAGTAATCATGTAAATAATTCTTCTCATAGCCATAGTAGCAATGACCTTGACATGGATAGAAATAGGTCAAGGTCACCAGGCAATGATCTCAGACTTTCTATAGACAATCTCAGTTACCATAGCAACCATATGTTGCTTGGATACCCAAACCACACAAAGAACAACAACAATGATGGCGCAGTAAATTTGAACAAAAATACCAACAAACTTTCAAGTTTTAGCAATGGACATAGTTATCCCTTAGAGCTTAGAAAAAGTTTGAGCTCCCCAGATGAGAGTACTTACACCACAACAACGTCCGGGAGTTACAGTCTGACACTAGATGAGGTGTCCAACAGTCCTACGGATGATGTGTTTGTCAAAGATCTGTTTGTGTAGAAACTTTATGGTTAAACAGGTGAGTGAACTAAAACATGCTTATTTAAGGAAATTTCCAAAGGTAATACTGTTACAACCATCAATTTTTTTACAAAATTAGAATGTCACCAAAAAAGTAGAGTGACAGTGGAGTGTGAATATCCTGCCTCCGCGACATTTCGTCGAAAATTACATTTGTCAAAAATGTTCCCATGCCCAGACCTTTACCCTAACCCTAGTGGTTGGGGGCTCAAAATGTGGACCTGTAGGCTAGTCTTCTATGGAATTAATCTCAAAATTTTGCAGTGAATATTTTTTAAGTTACAACATTTTCGACAAAACACATTTTCAACGAAATGTCGTGCATCGGAATTTCCTAAATGTTCCAAATTTCTGTAATTAAAAAAAGGTAGAAATTTTAGCAATATATTTGTAAAGAAATAACTGCAGGTATAAAACAATTCAGTGAAAAAGGGACAAAGTACAAAACTGTACATCAGTTTCCAGTCTATTCTTTGGCTGTGCAGCATGGTTTGTGTCTTGTTTAGGATAGTCCAAAGACAGGTTTCTCGTGTGTTTATATAAAAATATAACAGAGTAACCTAATCTAGGACTGGGCTTAGGTCAAGTATTATGTTTGATCCCGGTTTATGGTACACTCTCATGCAAACATTCAATGTTTGAGTCTTCTAAAACATCTTAATGTTTCAGTCCAGTTAGTCTAGTTGTGAGCATACCCATAATCCAAATTCTTAAGATGGATGAATTGATGTTACTTTGTCATATGAGCCGCCACATGGGAAAACCAACAATCTGCATAGGCGAAACAAAGGCGCAGATCAGCTTCACAGTAACTGCGAAGCTGATCAGCACCTTTGTTTTCGCTACATGGATAGTACATTTCCTCTACTTTCTAGATTCAAAATTTCCAGCCTTTTACCATCTTCTGTAGTTGTACAGCCTAGTTTGTGTCGGACCTGGTCCGAACCCAAATTGTTTGTTTTCTCACGCACAGGCTCATATTTTATTTGTTTGTATCATTGGAAGTTCATAAGTGCATTCACTTCATTGTTAAGAGTCTTTGCTCCCAGGTCTCAAGGTGTATCTGTCCTTGTAGCGTCTGTTTCTATGGAAGCAGTCTAAATTGGGGCTACACTGCTTGCCTTGTCCTGAGTCTAATATACTTGTCAAGTAAAAAATTAAGTTTATATTCTTCTTGCTTTTCCAGTCAAGATGATGTGATGGCTTTACAGTTATCCATCTTCAAGTGCCGTAGACATCAACAACTCTATATTACCAGACTGTGGTTGGACCACTCGACTCAAATGACTAAAACAACAACAACAGAGGCTAAACTCACCAATTCCTGTTCAAAATATTTTTAAACATTAAAGGTAAGTACTTTTTAAGTGAATTTAAAATCATTCTTTGTGTGTATACATATAAAATCTTGAAATAACTAAGTTTTGATGATTCAATAAAAAAAAAGAACTGACAGCTCCCATATATGATTGGTTAATAGCATTGATTTCATGCCTGTGCTTCATAATTTGAGCCGCCTCATGGGAAAACCAACAATCTGCATAGGCGAAAACAAAGACGCAGATCAGCTTTGCGGTAACCGCGAAGCTGATCAGCGCCTTTGTTTTCGCTACTCGGATAGTACAATTCCTCTTCTACTTAAATCCAAAAATTCAAGCTTCTAGCTCTTTTCTGTGCTTGTACAGGCCGGTTTGTGTCTGACCTGTTCGGAAACCACATTGTTGGTTTTCCCACGAGGCGGCTCATTTGATCATCTCACTGCTGTGTTTGGTAAATGTGGATTTAGTAAAATGTTACTCCTCTATGGGCAGTTTGCCTTTATTATGTCTGGATGAATATTTGTCACCAACAAGACGGGTGCATGTTCCAGCCGGGTATCAAACCTACAACCTACACCACCGCAGCTATATTAGTATTTTATGATAATTCTGTTTGTTTTCAGGTCCTGAATGTTTTGAACTGCCCATGGCTCTACAGTGGTGTGTGACTTTACCAGAAAATCTTTCCTGCAGCATAGAGAAAATTGGTTAATATGAGACACAAATAAAATACTTGACAATTATTTAATAAAGCTATGACTGTGATAATATTTTTCCTTAAATTTAGGGTTAGCATTGTCAGGAAACCAAGTCTGACACAAACTGGGCTGTTTCGATAGCCACAAAAGACATACAAGTATAGGCTGGACATTTTTGGAAGTAGAGGATAAAAATTATCTTTGTGGCAGAAGCAAAAGTGATGTACAGGTGAGGGGTCAGCAACAAGACAATGCTTAATAATCATACTGTCAGACAAAAGTTAAGCACCATCAGTTATTAGTCTTGTAATTCTTGCATTCTTTGCTTGGATTTACTCAACTCAGATTAGTTTCATATTGATTGCCTTTGGTTAACATAATCAGATATCTTATAAATCAGAATCTTTACTGCTGTTATTATCTTTGAAAAATTACAAAATTAATATTATTGAAACCAGCTCTTCCCTAAATTTTATATCATGTAAGCTGGTGATTTATACCGGATGCATTTTTGGGGACAGTGCATACCTTTGTTAATTAAACTCAGCATTTCCTTAACATGAATATTCCAGATTACATTTTATTAAATTTTCAACTATTTCAAGATATGGAAAATGGAGGGAAATTTGTATTTCTTTTAAAATGGTACATGTAATACTATGCCCATTTACTTGCTGAGTATACCTTTTTGCAATTTTTATTAGTTGTTTTTGTTGCCTATTCTTCCAACACACCTTTTTCTCAACTAGCAGTGTAAGCATGATATTGTGAAAAAAAGATACTTTTATCTACGAGTATATCATTTTTTTATTGCTCAAAAAGATTATGATTCCTTGCATCCAATTGAAAATTTATATGAACAGATATTGTGCCATGACTTTGTACATAATTGAGCCATCTCGTGGGAAAACCAACAATGTGGTTTCCGAACAGGTCCGACACAAATCGGCCTGTACAGTCACAGAAAAGAGCTAGAAGCTTGAAATTTCGGATTTAAGTAGAAGAGGAATTGTACTATCCGAGTAGCGAAAACAAAGGCGCTGATCAGCTTCGCGGTTACCGCGAAGCTGATCTGCGCCTTTGTTTTCGCCTATGCAGATTGTTGGTTTTCCTATGAGGCGGCTCATATAGAATGTGTTCAAAATAGAAATCCATAGTTGGTATTTCAGTATTGTTAAGAATCAATTTGATATTTTAATACAGAAGAACTATCTATTGTTACTAAATTGATAGTTTTCCTGTAAATGTTTAAATATGAAAAATAAAATAAATAAAAAAAAAAAAACCCACAATGTGACTCTTAGCTTTGTTTTCTTTGGATATCCTTACTTTAATTTTTCATGATAGTTCGTCTCTCACTAATGAGAAAGACCATCATTATTTCTTGAATAGTGCTGATGTGTGTTGGTGAGTTCTTTGATGGCTGACTAGGCCAATTCTGGCTCTAAACTGTCGGTTGCAAGTAGAGCAAGTCAATGTCATAGAGTCTGCTGGTGGCACATTTGTTTTGGCTTTGCGCTCTCTTCGCTTTCTTTCAGCTTCACAGATTCTTTTCTTTTCATAGAGAGCTGCTCCTTTGTTGATGAGACCTCGCCACTTTGATCGCTCCTGTGCAGTCTGTTCCCAGGACCCCATTGGTATTTTGAAATCCTTCAGAGAGGCTTTGAGGGTGTCTTTGTAGCGTTTCTTCTGGCCACCTTGAGAGCGCTTTCCCTCCTGTAGTTCTCCATAGAAAACTTTCTTTGGAAGTCGCGCATCAGGCATTCTTATAACATGGCCAGTCCATCTTAGCTGTGCTAGCTTTAAGACTGTATGCATGCTTTGCATCCCTGCTTTCCTCAGGACCTCTGTGTCTGGAATCTTGTCCTGCCACTTGATTTTTAACAACTTTCTCAAACAGCTTAAGTGGAAATGGTTAAGTCTCTTTGCATGGCGTTGGTATACTGTCCAGGTCTCACATGCATACAAGAGGGTTGGCAGTACCACAGCCTTGTAGACTTTCAGCTTGGTGTCAAGCTTGATTCCATTTCGCTCCCAGACATTTGCACGGAGTCTTCCGAATGCCACACTAGCTTTTGCAATTCTGGCAGTGATCTCATCATCAATATGCACTGCTCTGGAGAGAGTGCTTCCCAGGTAGGTGAACTTGTCAACAACTTTCAGTTTTTGCCCATTCACAGTGATGGTTGGTTCATTATATGGTTTTCCGGGGGCTGGTTGGTGTACAACCTCTGTCTTTTTTGTGCTGATTGTGAGATCATAGTTATCACATGACTGTGAGACTTGATCCATGGCTCTTTGCATTTTTGCCTCTGTGTTGGCATTCTTATCCATATCATCTGCATAGAGGAGCTCATCTAGCACATCAGTCTGGACCTTAGTTTTGGCTTGCAACCTTCTGAGGTTGAATATGTTGCCATCAAAACGGTACCTGATTGGAAAACCAGTGTCACTGTCCTGAAAAGCATCCATAAGCATGGCAGAAAACATCATGCTGAACAGTGCTGGTGCCAGAACACAGCCTTGTTTGACCCCATTTGTTACTTCAAATGGTTCAGAGAACTCTCCATCATTCTGCACACGTGCATGCATGCCATCATGAAACTGCCGCACCATAGCTATGAATCTGGGTGGACAGCCAAACTTGGCCATGATTTTCCAGAGTCCATCACGACTAACAGTGTCAAAAGCTTTGGTGAGGTCAACAAACGTCATGTATAGATCTACATTCTGTTCTTGGCATTTCTCCTGAAGCTGTCTTGCTGTGAAGATCATGTCTATTGTCCCTCTGTCTTTTCTGAATCCACATTGACTTTCTGGGATAAGTCCCGTCTGATCAAGATGAGCATTCAGACGATTCAACAGAATTTTTGCAAGTATCTTCCCAGCAATTGATAGGAGGGAGATGCCTCTGTGATTGTCACAGACTTGAGGATTTCCTTTCCGCTTGTATAGGTGGATTATGGATGCATCCTTAAATTCTTGTGGGATAGCCTCCTTCCTCCACATACAGTGAAACAACTCTGTCAGTTTCTCTGCCATGGGTAGCCCCCCAGCCTTGTAAACTTCGGCAGGAATTGCATCTGCACCTGGGGCTTTGCCAGATGATAGTTGTTGAACTGCTTTTCTTGTTTCCGTAACGGTAGGAAATTCATCTAACAGAACATTGCACTCTATCTGTGGAAGTCTGTCGATTGCATCCTGATTGATGCTTGATGGTCGATTAAGCACACTATTGAAGTGTTCCGCCCACCTTTCCAAGATAGCCTCTTTATCTGTGAGAAGAGTGTTTCCATCTGCACTGAGCAATGTGGTGGCTCCAGAACTCTTTGGACCATAAATGGTTTTCAGTGCATCATGAAATTTCTTCATGTCCTTTCTATCCGCAAAAGACTGAATTTCTTCTGTTTTCTTCCTCAGCCAGGAATCTTGCATGTCCCTAAGCTTGGTCTGGACTGTCTTACAAATGTTGCTGTAGGCTGCTTTCTTGGATACTGAGCTAGTATCATCTTGATGTGCCTTGAGCAAACGGTTCTTTTCTTCAAGAAGCCTCTGAATTTCATCATCATTCTCATCAAACCAGTCTTGATGTTTGCGAGATGGATGGCCTAAGGTGCTTGCAGCTGAAGAAAGAACTGTTTTATGGAAAACTGTCCAGTTTTCTTCGGGGTCCTCTGAACTGAGATTCATTGCATCAAGTTGGTTGCAAATGTCTGTTAAGAAATTTTGTCTCATGCTGTCTTTATTCAGCTTTGAGACATCCAGTCTCTTAGGAGCTTTCTTGCCTTGAGGTCGCCTCGCAGGCTGTATTCTTAGGTTGAGTTTGCTGACAACCAGTCTATGATCTGTCCAGCAGTCTGCACCACACATAGTCTTTGTCACTTTAACATCCTGCCTGTCTGTTCTCCGCACTATGACATAGTCTATGAGATGCCAGTGTTTGGAACGGGGATGCATCCAGGATGTTTTGTTCCTATTAGGTAGACGGAAGACTGTGTTGGTGATTAGAAGATCATGTTCAGCACACTTCCTGAGAAGCAAGAGACCATTGCTGTTACACTTTCCAACCCCTTCTGGACCTATAACTCCTTCCCAGATCTGGTGGTCTGTACCCACTCTGGCATTAAAGTCGCCAAGAAGGATAAGCTTGTCTGTGCGGGGTGTTGCAGAAATAACATTGTCTAGGTCATCATAGAACTTGTCCTTGACCTCATCTGGATTGGTCATTGTGGGTGCATAAGCACTGACAATAGTTGCATGTTTATTGCCTGACAGAGGAATTTTTCATAAACCTTGTCTGAGGTGGCAAATTTTTGTCTGCATCAGGAAAACATGTCCGTGCAATGTATACCCACTTAAACCCCCATTTTATATAGCAAAACTGGGCTATGCAGGGGTATACCTATTTTTGCTCCAAAACATAGATTGTGGGTACTCGTTAGAACCACTTCGCAGAGGTGGTCTAATGTGTACCTACAATCTTTGTTTTGAGCAAAAAAAGAAAACTATCAAAATTTTCCACTGAAATTTTTCAATTTTTACAGCTTGGGAAAAATATGTATGTTACATGGGCATGTTTCACTATATGTCAACTGACTGCTGAAGAGCTGTAGTTAGCAGTCTCATCTGATCAAAATTCAAACTCATCAAAACATCATGCATGCCGTCATTAGCCCAGCAGTTTGAAAAGGATCAGACTTATATTGCAAGTTTGAAACGAATCTGAATATACGTGTAGCATCTGAAAAAAAGCAGTTGCATCAAGTTTTCAGACACTCAAAGGCAGCAAACCACAGTCGTAAAGTTGAATTTGGCTGAATTTCAAAGTCATACGAGCTTTAATGCTTTGTTTTTAGCTCACCTGAGCCGTTAAACTCACAAGGTGAGCTTATAGGATGGCCATGATCCGTCGTCTATCCATCGTCCACACTTATCAAAGATCTTCTTCTCTGAAACCGCTTGGCCAATCAAAGCCAAATTTTATATGAAGCATCTATGGGAAGGGAGACCCAATGTGCTTATAAATAATCCAGGTCACATGACCAAGATGGCCGCCATGGCCATATATGGTAAAAACCCTTCAAAATTCTTCTCCGGAACCACTGGACTGATTTAAACAAAACTTGGCATAAAGCATTGGGGACTGGAGTACTACAATGTGTTGATAAATTATATGACCTTTGGATGACCTTGACCTATTTTACAGCAAGGTCAAAATAGGTCGCCTATGCATTTGAATGGGGAAAATTGTTATAATGTCATTTATTTGAAAGGAAAAACTTGCAGGAAATGGGCAAATGGACTGAAGATATTTTGTGATTCTAAAAAAAAAATTGGACCCCAGGGGTTTGTCTGCCCCCACCCCGGGGCAATATACATGTATATTACAATAATATTCAAAGATCTTTTTCTCCGAAACCACTTGGCCAATCAAATCCAAATTTTATATGAAGCATCTATAGGAAAGGGTAACCAATGTCTATATAAATAATCCAGGTCACGTGATCAAGATGGCCTCCATGCCCATATATGGTAAAACCCTTCAAAAAATCTTTTTTGCTGGAACTGGTTTACCAATTTCAAAGAAACTTGGCATGAAGCATCGATGACTCAAGTTCTACAATGTGTATATAAATCATGACACTGTGATAACCTTGACCTATTAAGGCAAGTTCAACATGGGTTCCTATGTATTTGAATGGGTAAACTGTTTGAAGGGAAAAACTTGTAGGAAAACTTGTAGGAAATTGGCAAATGCAAATAGACAGGATATTGATTATTCAGAAAAAAAGGCCCCGGGGCTTCATCTGCCCCTATACTGGGACTATTTTCTATAATATTCAAACATGTTTATTGGTATATACAGCAGATCTCAGGTGAGCTTTTACAGGACCATTGGTCCTCTGGTTTTGTAACACGCCAGTCAATAATTTTTCAAACATGTCTGGACACTGCTTCTTGGGTGTTAACCAGTAATCTGGAGCCAGCACCCTCCCCTAGCTTTAATGTAGGATCTTTAAAGCTGAAAGAATGCCAGACACCTGTTCTTCTGTTGGCTGTTTGTCTGTTGCTTTACGTCCCAGTCAACAGCTAAGGTCATGACAGAATGGGCAGCTGTAGTATATCCAGTACTAAGTGCACAATTCTGTTGCCCCTATGTGAAAATTGCTCTGTCAAACTCTGCCTCTGTAAACAGCGCTGACATCAGGAAAACATGTCCGTGTAATGTATACCCCCTTGAACCCCACTTTTATATAGCAAAACTGAGGTATGCAGGGGTTTACCTATTTTTCTTATTTTTGCTCCAACACATAGATTGTGGGAACTCGTTAGAACCGCCTCGTCGAGGCGGTTCTAACGTGTACCCACATTCTATGTTTTGAGCAAAAATAAGAAAAATTAAAAAAAAAATCAGCTGATTTTTTTCAATTTTTAAAGCTAAAAAAATCTCTGTTTATTGCATGGACACGTTTTCGTAATGTAATGTCGTGGTGGTCAGTTATCCTGGCCACACTGTTGCTGGGCAAGCCTTCGAGGCAGGTTACCAGTACTAGGTGTTCATTTCTTTCACCACTAACTGACAAATGCTCTTCTTAAAGCAATGGCCTTAGAAATACATGTATTTTCATGAACAAATCTTGAAAAAAAATCTGCTGAACGTGATGATTGATGTGGTCCCCTTCATATCGTAGCAAGTTAGCTCATCCAGTTTCTAAAAGACTGAATAGTCTTGGATCAAACCCATATCTCATGTGGCAAGTACAGAGAAATAAAGTGGTCAATGTCCGCTGATGGTTTGTATATGAACAATATGTACAGATCACCCTCAATATAACATGACTCACTATAATGCTGTTTGCAATATAACACAGCCATGACAGGCTCTCAAACTGATAATTCTGTATGACTATTGTAAGTAACCTCACTACAACACAGTTTGGCTTATAACATGGTCCGTCTATGAACCTAAAAGATAGCATTGCAACTAGGTTGACCTGTAGTTGACTACAACAAATAATAATTTCTATATTTTAGGAGGATATCGTATTTAGCACAAATGCCAGTCTACCATATAGTCCTCCAATGAATACAGACTGATTATTATCAGACTTTTATTATTCTGGCCTTTTTAGCTCGCCTTAGTCGAAAGCTCACTAGGTGAGCTAATAGGATGGCCATGATAGCAAAAACCTTTAAAAATTTTCTTCTCCAGAACCAGAAGGCCAATGATTTTGAAACTTGGCATGAAGCATCAGGGAGAGGAGCTCGACAGTTCATAAAAAGCATGGCCCTGGGATGACCTTGACCTATTTTACTGCAAGATCAACATGGGTCACCCATGCATTTGAATGGGGAAAATTGTCAACATGTTATTTGAAGGTAAAACGAAAGAAATGGGCAAATGACCTGAAGATTTGTGATTCTGAAAAAATTTGGACCCCAGGGGCAATATACATGTATATTACCATAATGTTCAAAGATCTTCTCTGAAACCGCTTTGCCAATGAAAGCCAAACTTCATGTGGAGCATCCATAATAAGGGGGAAAGAAAGCTTGTATAAATGGTCCAGGTCACATGACCAAGACGGCTGCCATGGCTATAAATAGCAAAAACCTATAAAAATCTTCTCCAGAACCAGAAGGCCTATGATTTTGAAACTTGGCATCAAACATCAGGTAGTGGAGCTCTTTAAAACATATATAAATCATGTCCCTGGGATGACTTTGACCTATTTTACAGCAAGATCAACATAGGTAACCATTCATTTGAATGGGGAAAATTGTCAAAAATGTCATTTGAAGGTAAAGACTTTAAGGAGATGGGCAAATGGACTGAAGATTTGTGATTCTGAAAAAATTTGGACGCCAGGGGCTGGTCTGCCCCCACCCCATGACAATATACATGTATTTTATCATAATATTTAAAGATCTTCTCTGAAACCGCTTGGCCAAATTTTATATGAAGTATCTATAGGAAGGGAGAACCAATGTGTACAGAAGTAATTTAGGTCAGATGACCAAGATGGCTGCATGCCCATTTATGGTAAAACCCCTTCCAAAATCTTCTCCGTAACCACTGGACCAATTTCAACAAAACTTGGCATAATGGCAAGGTCATGTTTATTGGTATATAACCCAGACCTCAGGTGAGCGTTTACAGGACCATTGGTCCTCTTGTTTATTTTTGTTTTGTTGTATTTTTTGTTTGCTAGACATGCAATGTTAGTGATGCTATATTTTTGAGACAAGAGAAGCCAGTGCTTGCCATATAATGATGAGCACCAAGCAAGGTAGCCATTGGTACCATAATTTAACGTCTTTGGTACGACACGGCCGGGGATCGAACCCAAGACCTGCTCCCGAAGTGAACACTAGCCATTATGCTAATGCGACCGACTAAAAATGTCAATGAGCCGCCGCATGAGAAAACCAACAATATGCCTAGGCGAAAACAACGGAGCAGATCAGCTGTGCAGTACACGATCAGGGCTTTGTTTTCGCTACACGGATAATGGAATCGCTCGTCATTTCAAGCGACTAGCCTGCTTCTGTGACTGTACAGGCTGGTTTGTGTTGGACCGGGTCGGAAACTCAATTTGTTGGTTTTCTCGTGCAAAGGCTCCAATCATGGTACTTGACATGTCCAAAATGGAATAGTGTAAGGGGAGATAATAACTTATATCTGACTAGCAAGAAATTGGACATAAGTTTGTCAGAGTTTGCTCCCTTGCCTTGCAACATACATGTACTTTAAGGTTAAGGGAACTTGAGGGCTTTATTTGCTGGGATTTATCAATCAATACACCTATTAATCAGAAAGGATTGTGACTTAAATCATTTTAAATGCTAGACCTTAACTTTTGGCATCAGTTCCAACACTAAGTTCCAACACTACTAGGCGGCCCCCGTGGCCGAGTGGTTAAGGTCGCTGACTTCAGTGCTCTTGATCATTCGATCATCTCACCGATGTGGGTGCGAGGCGATGTGGGTTCGTGCCTCGCACGGGGCACAAATTCATATGTGAGACAAGCCATGTTCTGCTTGCGGGTGTGTCAGGTGGTTTTTCCCCGGGTACTCCGGTTTTCGCCCCATCTACCGATTGATTCGTCTCGATATGAGTGAAAAAGCTTGAAAGGGACGTAAAACTGAATCCAAAAAAAAAAAAAAAAAAAAAAAAAAAAGAAAAATCCAACACTACTACTCCTACAAGGAACATTTGCCTCTTAAATAGCGGAATGAAATTGATCAGGAAATAGAACTCCAATGAGCATCTATAGACTATAATTACTACTTATTTCCCTTGCATTATCCCTTTGGCTTGACAATAAGCATGCAAAAGCAAAACCTGATCTCACAGAAGAAATGATATCATATTTGGACACCAGGCAGGAAAGATAATGTACTCCTCAAAGTTTGATAGGGATCAAAACTTTATTATGATTCACACATGACAAACCTGTAAATAATACACCGAACTTTGCTATAGATATGCAGCAGAACCATCACCGTGCAAGCATGTCATCTTTTTTCCCTTTACCATGAGCGCTTCTCGCAGACTTGCAGAAACGATGGAACCCCTCTAAAATTGAAGTTGTCACTGCTGTCTACCCTGTCCGATTCCGTCATTCATCCCATCTTACTGGTTCATTCAAAATGTCAATACTTTTATGTCGAAAACGCACTTTGAGAAAATTTCAGAAATCTGTGATTTTTGTTAAAACACTTTTTTTCACCCCAAAATAGTTGGGAACAGAAAACCGATTTGAGCTATGGGCATTGGTTTAGATTTTGCAGGGTATTGGACAGAACATTTTCTTAACTCATTTAAGCCTGACGTCCTTTTTGTGTGACATAGGCAAACAATATAGCCCCAGATGTGACGCCGCAGAACGCGGCGTCCCATCTGGGGCTATTCTGTTTGCTTAGAGAATTTTCATCGAAAAATTGAATAAAATTTAAAAATCACTCCTGATGCCCCTAAAAAAGAAAGTGGACTTAACCAAATGATAACGATGGGAAAATCCATTCGTCAAATATGGGTTAATGGATTGGCATTGTGTGATTTTGAACATTTGAGCCGTCTCGTGAGAAAACCAACAATGTCCGACACAAATCAGGCTGCACAGTCACAGAAGCAGGCTAGAAGTTTGAAATTTCGGATTTAAGAAGAGGAGGAATTGTACTATCCGTGTAGCGAAAACAGACGCGTGATCAGCTTTGCGGTTTTTGCGGTTACCGCGAAGCTGATCTGCGTCTTTGTTTTCGCATATGCAGATTGTTGGTTTTCTCATGAGGCGGCTCATTTGACAACTCACTTTTGAAACTATGTTTTGAGCCAATCAGTGTGTATTCAAAATCGGTTCAACAATCTTCAGCTAAATCACATGGTACTGTCAGTTAAGAATTAACTAGAGAGCTTAAAACAATTTTACAGGGCTCCAATCTTTGCCGTTAGTCTGCTGTAAGTGAAATCCAATGTTTCTTGTTGCAACCGCATCGCTTTTGTTTGATATACTTTACCTCTTTGCTCCATAGCTATCGTCATGTCATGATGACTGTTACGTCCCAGCGCATTTGCATTCATGCCATGGTTGGAAAGACTGGGCTGGCAGATCACATGGTGTGTAGCATCTATAAATACCACAGTGGTATGACACATTGTATCCGATAAATACAATTTCTGACACACTATGTCAGGGAGTTGACTCTTTGGCTCAGTGGTTTGAGCACTGGATTTGTCCAGGTCTTGGGTTTGTATCCCGTAGGGGACGTGGGATATTTTTCAAGCTATGCTTCATAAGAAAGGTCAGCTATTCTACTATGTGTTCCTGGGCAAGTCTCCCAGTACATTACATTCATCACAAACTGACAAAAACTCTTCTTTGTTATGTCCCATTACATCTTCATTCAAGATTATCTGTCGTGGTTGGAAGGTCCGGTTGGCAGATCATGATGCATAGCCCAGCTATTCGATACAATGTATCAGATATATACAATCTGACATACTGCGTCAGGGAGTCAACTCTTTAGCTCAGTGGTTAGAGCATTGGATTTCTACCCCTGCAGTTTGGGTTCTAATTCCATCAGGGGCGTGGGATTTTTAAAACACTTTGTTATGAATTAACATATTCGTAAGATCTTGAATCAGTGGAAGGAGGAAAAATGCCATCGCCTTTGTAGGAAGTTATCGAGAGTTTCATTTGGGGCTTAATAATCCCAGTAAATATTTTTTCAGTCATGCTAGGACAGAACATTTTCTGGTTATTAGACTTGGTTTAGCTACAGTAAATGGGGAATAATGAAAAACAGAGAACGATTTAAGTTGGTATTTTTAATACTTTTCTCTTCGTTTGGAGCCTTTTAGGCCCCATATTTGAGTATTTACACTCATTTTGTACATTTTGTGAATTCAACAATGTGCTTTGACTATCGTGTAACATTCTTTCAAAACAGTAAAATTGCAAAATTAAAAAAAACAATATAAAATGTAAAAATGACAATCCAAAAGACAATAAGGCCAAGCTTAATTTTCTCTAGCGTTCAGTATCTTCCTGGACAAGCACAGAGGATAGGGAACACAATGAAAAAATTGTCATGGCCTAATGTTTCAAAATTATTAGCAGACAACTTACAAGGCATAAAACACAATACAATTAAATGTTTTATAAGAAAGTCTGTCTCTTTAAAAATTATGTACCATACTATAAAATTCTTGAAAAATTCTAAAATTGTAATGAATTTTCTTGGTGCAAAAACAATTGTCAAAAAGTTCATGTTTTACTTGAATTGGACTCTGTCCACTCATGTGTTGACCATATTTTTTTTCTTACAATTTTTTTTCTTGGAATCATTGTCCCTTTAGCTTGTAAGAAAGTAAAAATAGAAATGCAATTTTCTCGTTTAGTCTTTCACAAGGGTACACTAATGATGCAAACATAGGCTTTTTTCTTTTCAGAAAACCTATAAAAAGTTCCTCTAAGTCTGTTTTGAAAGCAAGTTTTATGTTAGAAGTGACAAGAACATACATACAGTGTACATGAAAATGAAATGTTCATCAAATGAAAAAATATGACTCATTCTTGAGGACAGTACATGTACTTGTTTTCAAAAATATGGTGGTCTTCATCAGGAAAACATGTCCGTGTAATGTATACCCCATTGAACCCCACTTTTATAAAGCAAAAATGGGGTATGCAGGGATATACCAATTTTTCTTATTTTTGCTCCAAAACATAGATTGTGGGTACTCGTTCGAACCGCCTCGCTTAGGCGGTTCTAACGTGTACCCACAATCTATGTTTTGAGCAAAAATAAGAAAAATATCAAAAATTTTCAGCTCATAAAATCTCTGTTTATTGCATGGGCAAGTTTTCGTAATGTTAAAGCACTTGGTCTGATACCTTGCCACATAGTACCATGGCAGACTCTAAGAAATATTGTCAGGGTCTTTTACTGTTTATTGTCAATTTATTTTTTCATTTAATGTACAAGATGATAGATGAAATGAAAAAATGTAAGTCTATGATGATAATTTATTTATTTATCAATCTATAAAACATTACCTGAACACAACATTGCAATTTCATTTAAAAAGCCAAAGTACAATTCACAAATGAATCAAAGATGCCGCTGAAATTTATTTTACTAAAATTTTGAATTTCTAGAAAAACAAAGCCAAAATAAATGTACAAACAAAATTAGCCACAAAAATCATCAGAAATTCTTTCCCTTTTTTTTTTTGTCTAATATAATTTTGTAAATGTTTGTCAAAAAAGATGTTTTTCAAAAATCTTTCTTCTAATAATATTGATGATGATGACGATGTTGAAGATGATGATGATGGGATTAGTCAACAAATGTAACAAATAACATATAAACAAATATAACAAAGTGTATCTTTTGGAAACATTGTTTAATAACTACTCTGACTGATGTTAAAATAAGAATAAAATCAAAAGATAGAAATTTAATCAAACAGAAATATGGTACTTAAATCAGTTAGGCCAAAATTTTCATTTTACAAGAATGCTTTACAAACTTTGGGTTTGGTGAACAAGTTTTACAGGAATTTCATCAAGTTTCTTTACCAAAAAGGTTTATGATTTAAACTTAAACTGTCTTTATTTTTTCTATTTATGTTCGGACATGCCTCCTGTATTATGATAGGATCATTGTACAGTAATAACTTAATTAAAACAAGGTAACTGAGGATGAATTTTGGATGTGTCTACTAAACAAAAATTTTAACATTTGATTTGTCCAAATCATTTCACAAAAAATGAGAGATGTTTGATCTTCTTTGAAGCTTTATTAATAATAATTTCATTTTTAACCAGTTGATTTCTGTATATACATACCAGCTAGGCTGTACAATTATAATATTACTGTACAATATGTATGACGAGCACAACATAGATGAAGTGGGTGGGGTAAAGTTGGCACAGTTCAGGAAACATTTCTGAATTCTCCCGAAATAACTTTCTCATTTTTTGAAGACAATTCTCAATATGTGATTCGTTTTTAACGTCTTTCAATAGAGGACAAAACTTTTAAATCTTAGCCAATGCAAAATTTAAGCGAAATCAGCATATCGTAATGAAAACAGGATAAAACCTTTAAATTTAAAATGACATTAGCAAATGTTCCATATAAAAGAAATTGGCAGATCTTAATGAAGTTTGAACTTTTATTTTCACTTGCCAATATTTCTTAAAATATATAAATGTTCTTTCTTACCAAATTTTCAAATGATACAAGTGCTCTTCATAATTTAAACCAATTTCTAAAGATAAACTGTCAAGAATTAGACAAGACTGGCCCCTTACCCCGCCACACTAAGAATATAAATATAGCACATTTTTCTGCTTTTCACTGACCTCATAGTTTACAAGTTACACTGAATACTGTGATGCTACATAACAAATATCATGAAGCTGCATACACTGAAAACATACTTGTGTAGAATTTTGTTTTTAACCAAAATGCAGCAGTTAAGAAAATGTGAGGAATTATACAAATCAAAAAGTATAGAATCTAAGTTTCAAGTTGTTAAAACTTGTATGAGAGATCTTGGTAAAACTGAGATGGAACAAAAAATCTGATTGGTTGTCTGTACATCTTTTATCACAATAATTTAACCAATCAGATTCAGTGTTACATGTCAGTTTGGGACAATATGAATTTCTCCACCACGACAACATTGAGACAGATATGAACACTTGTGTCATTTCCTGAGGTCATCCTAACACAGCTAAAACACAACATGCAGATGCAAATTATTTTCTAAAAAAAAAAAATTGTTGACCTATATCAGCTGCATTGCAATTCTCTAATACTTGCCAGTATAGTGACTTGAAATCACAATTTTACTTTGTGGCGAAAACATGGGAATCTTGCAGCTATCTGCGGCATCATTTTGCAAAAAGCTGTGGTTCTCAAAATACTGCTCAAGTATTGAAGAAAAAGTCTGCATGTTGTGTTTTAACTTAGCATAAGGAAAATTAACCTCAAAGGTCAGTACCAAGCCCTGTGACTTAATACTGACATAGCACCAAGTTGTTGCTGATTTTATACGATAAAGTTTGCATTATATAATTGGCACATTGAATACTGAGGGACATGCTGCCATGACAGTGTCTGTTGCAACAGCAATAACACCATATTGGGTTAACTCTTTGCCTGTTTGGCAATTTAGCATTCATAAATGTTAATGCTTTATCTTCAAAGTTTCGAATAGTTTCAATCCAGACCCTGTCAAACATTTTGTCAAGCCTGATCTTATTCCATTGTATCTTGATGTTATATCAAAAGATTGCATTAGCCCAACATGATATCATCACAAATCGCCTAACTCTTGCTACACGATAACATCCTTGAAGAATAATTCATCAATCTCATTACACAAGTCTTCCGGGTTAATTGTGTAACTTCCCGACGTCGTTGTACTAGCATCATCTCGACACGTCGCCATTTCACTGACATCATCAATGTCTGCTACAGAGTATGGCATACCTGGCGTAGTCATTTGTGAGGTCAAGAACGTATCAGCTTGTGTTCTTCCACTGATATAAAATAGTTCCCTTCCTAATTTCAAAGGAGTTTTAAACTCTGACAAGGAGGGACTTTTAAGGGGAGCTTTATAACTGGCCACAGTGGTATTAGCATTAACACTGTCATCACTAAAACTAATGTTTCTTTGGTAACTGGTTTCTGTGGGAATGGGTGGGGGTAGCCGGCGTGGCATGGCCGTCTTCCCGCTACAACGATTGTCTGTGTAGAAACTTCTGCTCTCATCTGAAAAACAAGAGGAATATGTTACTCACAGGAGCATATAATCTTCTCACGGAGCAAGTAGCTTTCTCTATAGTATTGTGAAAGCCTAGTGTGATGGCAAACTCTCCAGCATTGGATTTGTAGAGAAGAGTTTTATCAGCATACTATCAGCATCATTAAATGTTTTATTAGCCATTTTGAAGTTCATGACATGACTAGTGTAAACATATTTTAATGGATAATCCACAGCTGCAGCATCTTATTGGCCACAGCCAAGCAAAACAATCTTTTATGTTAGTCCAGTCAAAGTCAGAAAAAGCACCATAATGCACTTTTTACATCACCTTTCATGTGAAGTCGATTAAAATTGCGGAATACAACAGTATTCAACCATAATTATCAGAAAACACTTTGAATTAAATGCTGGAAAAGTTCCCAGGACACGACTTTCTTTGAAATGAACCTTTTAACTGACAGATATGTTGAAATCCCTGCTGGGATACAACAGCCAATAGACCTCTGTCTTCCTAAGCATAAGGCTTACACCAGGTGATAGCCCCGTGAGATATTATAGGCTCCTGGTTACTCAACAATCAAACAATGGGATAAAAGTGCCGTTTTAAATACCAATTTAGAACAGTTAAGTATTCTTTTGCATGTACATTTATCTGCAGTAATTCTAACATTTTTTCGATTGTGAATAGCAAGGCCAGAAAAAGTTAAATCAGGAAAAGGTGCTTGGTATTTAACATTTTGAAGAGAAAAATATTTTTGGCTAAAATGTTTCCTATACTTAGAGGTACAACATGTTTTAAGACTACGGGCTACACAGTCCAAATGAAACAAATATTCATGCGTTATTAAATAAATGAAAACCAAATTATGTTAAAAACTTTCTGATTCACAAGACGTTAGTGAGACACAAAAGCACTATAAAGCCAGGCTTGCAACATCTAGAGCTCTACAGTGCAAGGGGGTGGGTGGGGTAATACAGACCATTGAATCACACTGTTAAGCAGGGACAACACTCGGCTAACACAAACTTACCAATCAGATTAATGCTATACATAGCATTGATGACAAGATTCTGGAACACCAGAATAAATGTAATATATTTTCTTGATTCAGAGTTTTAATTATTATCCATTTTACTTAAAAGTTTATGTTCCAGTCAACAATTTTTCAGTCCTTTCAAGATGGAGTCAACACTACTGGGCAAAGAGACACACTCTACCTCTGACACTTCCACTGAGCCACTGCATCCCCAGTCTAATTACAGTTGTAGTAGTTAATCTCATCAAAGCTTGTTGCAAAACTGTTTTTCATTGTGAAGCTGCTCGGGCAAATAAGTGTTTTTTAGGTAAACATTAATTTTCTCAAAGCCTAAGCCTTTTATATTGACTATTTTATTTGCGCATGTGTTTGTGTATGTGGTACATGTATGTGTATGCTATTTACTCAGTTTTAGAGCAAACATTACTGTTATTGCTCACCTGAATCACTGAGGGTGTGTCCTCTGTTACTATTTATATCTTCCTCACTGCCTCCCCGCCCACTATCACTGGTTCCCGTCTCAGCAGACGTCTGACTGTGGTTGTCGTCTGCTTTTTTCAATGCTGACAAAATTTTTCTTGCCTGGAAACACAAACAAAATTTTAAGGACCTGTTTTTGCCACATCTACAATGGAATGGACAAATATCATTGTTAGAGACAATAATGAACTGGTTATAGAATTTGAGTTGCCTTCAATCTGAAGCACGCTCTACTTAAATAAGATGCTCACTGATTGGTCTAAAAAGTGTGGATTAACTCAATCTAAACAAATAACCAATATTGTCTAATTTTCGTTTATAGCTGATTTAACCATAGTTTTGTCTCCATAGGCTCTGTACTATGCCTATAGGATAAATACATGTAGCAGTGACAATAAAGATAAAGATGTTGGTACTCAAGCCAGACACATTTTGTTTGATTTTTTGTCAATATTTTATGCGGCTAATAAATCACGGCTATAATATCAGCTCTCAATCATCATAACTTTCACATGATACCATTAAATCATCTATCACCTCACACTCTAGCTGTAATATTCAAAACACATATTTTGACTTTTATACCAAAATGATTAGGAACTTTGGTATCCTACTTGTTTTTTTTCTCATGATAAAATTTCATAATACAAGATCAATTATATGCATCAATGAATGGTTTAGATTTTCTTTCACCCAGTTTGCCTATCAATATTTTTCTCAAGCTTTGCATTATCGCATTTAAAGATGCAAACTTGGAAAAAATGTCATCTTTTCATATTGCATACAAATTGGTGATAAAGCAGAGGCTGGCTACTGTTTTTTTTAGTATGAAAAGGGAGACAATAATTTCAAGGGAGATAATCACCTCTTCTTCTCTGACCGGCTGTAGCCAGAGTTGGTGTGCCGGGTCATGCTGTAGCTGGTGTATGGCATGTTGTAGTTGACTGTCCGTCAGACTAGATATTTCTTTCTCCCCGTATGACCCTGATTTGTTGGTATCTGTCGAGAATGACCTGCTCCTAAGCCAGGTACTGTTTTGACTATCCTGAAAAATGGAAATGAACAACACTGAACAAAATCTCCGGCAAAACAAAAATGTCTGAACATACACTGTGGCCTTAGAAAGAATCTAATAAAATGATACATTAAATTATGTGCTTCATGGACATATCGCAGTTTCCATAGTGCTCCCCACATATTGTGTCCCAATCAAATTCAGCCAAACACCAAAAGCTTTGAAGATGGATATTTTTTCTTCATGCTCCATGCTCCTGTCATATTTGGAACTTCCTAAGGGTGGAAGTCATGACTTCCTGAACCAAAAAGTTAGTGCAAGCACTGTTGGAAGTTTGTCGACAGGACAAGTATTTGAGCTTCCCTCTCATCCCCAGTACCAGTGTCAAGCTACTCCTCAGACATTGTGGCGCCACTGTTCTTCAACTTGAAGCTTTCATCACTGACAGGCCTTGCGTGATTTTGCATAAAGAAGGATGAAACTCTTCAAACTATATATGCTCTGTACTTTGGGTTCTGTCATTAATGATTGACTAAAGGATTAACTTTCACTGACACTGATTGTTTTAAATATTGGCCGAATTTACTGTTCAATTATTACCTTAAATTCCTAAATTTTTGAAGGCTAGAAATCAAACTAAAATTCAAACAAAGATCAAAACTTCATACAAAAGCAATGGCAAAATGAAGACCCAAACTACACTGCTACAAGTGGATCAGTCGGTCCGAGTGAGTCAGATCTCTGTCTAACTAATGCTTGCCCAGACCTATATTAGTCCCGAAACATAGGGTTATGATAAATTAAAATCACTCCTTAATTCTTCAAACAGTCATGAAGATTTTAGTTGGATTCGGACTGCAGGTTACTGCCACTGAAGAGGGTTTGCAAACAGTTTAGAAAGCGCAGGCCAGATTTTTATTAAAATCAACAGGAAAATCTTGAAGAAAACAAACACTTTGGTGAAAGTGTTCATGTTTAACAATACTAAATACATACTCCAAACATTGACTTTACTAAAAGTGTGGGTATATTAATTTTGCTGTTCAAATTTTATACTGAATCATTGAATATTTTAGTCACAGGTTGGTATTCAAATGGACTCTATTTAGTGTAAAATCATGTAAAAAAAATGGTAGCCTTCTTCTGACCTACACTACCAGAGCCAATTTTTATCATGTTTATATACAAATTCATTTCTCAAAAATAAAGGGACCAAGTTGCCCCTCTTGAAAATGTCCTTGCTATGTTTAACCAGACCATGGAGATGTAATATTTCACAAACTGGGCGAATTTAAGCATGTATGAGAAAACATTGAAAACCCACTGGGTTTGAGATAAAAAGGGATAAACTAACCATTTAGTCCCTGATATTACAGGATTTTCAAGTACCCTTATTATGGAAGACATGATTTATACTAGTAGCAATTTCATATCTTAACATTTACTCTTAACTATTGACATTTTCCTATAAATTTTGGTAAACAATCAAAACCTAAACTGGGCACCCATAAACATGTCTGTGTTAAGGACTCAAGGCCTAAAAATATGAAATAAAAATGACATAAAATATTCCTGCAATTTTTTCAAACACTCAAATTCCCAATAAAATTGCAGTAAAACAGTTTCTTTACACTGAGCCGAGACATCAAAAAGCCTGTCTTCTAATCATTGTGAGATGCACAATGTTGTTCAGCTTCAGAGAAATGAATTGGTTGAGGCTTAACATCTGAATTTCATTGAAGAAGTGCATTTGGATATATGTTGGTAAGCTGAATGCCGATATGAGCAAAGGCAAGAAAATTTTCTCTAAATGCGGCTCAAATAAACCAGGACACACTTGGCTTGAGGAAACATTTGAGCCGCCTTGTGGGAAAACCAACAATGTGGTTTCCCAACAGGTCCGACAAAAACCGGCCTGTACAAGCACAGAAAATAGTTAGAAGCTTGAAATTTCGGATTTAAGTAGAAGAGGAATTATACTATCCGAGTAGCGAAAACAAAGGCGCTGATCAGCTTCGCGGTAAACCACGAAGCTGATCTGCGCCTTTGTTTTCGCCTATGCAGATTGTTGGTTTTCCCATGAGGCTGCTCATTTGTCTGACGCTTATAAATTTGTAATTAAGGGCAGATGTTTAAAGATTAACTAAATTTGGTTCAACATTTTAACAAAATTAGCTCAGTGCATAGATATTGAAAAAAAAAAATCTAAATTTTATGTACACATGATCTTGTTAAGTACTACTCTTTTCAATACTCATTTGACTTTTTTACTGTTTTTGTTAATGCTGAACTGTTATTTCGAGGGTGAAAAGATTCTTTATATGCATGTAGATATAAAAAGTCTCGCCAAGATGAAAGTTAGTGTACTTATAAAAGAGTGAAGCAACATGCGACTTAAGACAATTCAAGTGTTTTATGGTTTGTATCTCAAAGGATATTTCAATATAAAACATCGTCAACTTCCCCTATGATATAAATCATTATATATATTATCATGATGTGAAATCTTGTTACACTGATTGTTTTACAACCCAACTTCAAAGATCCTTCCATAGACAAAAGTAGTCCCTCAGGCAGATGACAATTTAAAACCTCTTAAAATGTAACCAACTTTTACTCTGTATGTAACTAAAACATTAAACAAATAACCTCAGGAAATGTATGTCCTTTTATCTCCTAACTTTGTCCAATTTTAGTCAAACAGATTATTACGGATAATTTACGATTTGGAAACAAGTCCATTTTAATGGTCCTGGGTCCCCTAGTATGGGCAGTACCAAAATATTTGCATTAGGAATCAATGTCAATTTCTATGCTTTTTCCACCTGTGCCAAAAAAAGAAACTATTTTATATCAATTACTTTGAATACTTTGAATAAATAGACATTTGGTAATAATATTCTGATAATACACTGACAATGTTTTACAATTACAAGTGGGAAGGACAGATTAATTCTGCCTCCCCCAAATCTCATATAAATGGCAAAGAAAATAAATCCCTCTTATGGACAGTGCAAGCTAATTCCTAAGTCATTTTCACAAAATCTGAATATAAATATTTGGTTCTTCTTTAGACACTTGGGCTCTGTGATTCAGAACTGGAGATTTTATAATCAAAATATCAAAGTGAATTTCACAATTATGCAAAGATACAGACCCATATTTCTTTGTACTGTGGCTACTTCTAAATACAAGTGGTTTTGACTCTTCCCTTTAAGATGTGTTTGTACATGTACCAGTTGAGTCCTGACATTGTTCAATGAGCATCTCAATTGCCACAGTTATATAATAAAAAAGAGAAAGAAAAATATATGCCAGTGGATGAAAAAAACTTTGTCTGGACATGCTAATTACCTCTGGTTTATATTCCATAGTCATGTATGACGGCATGGTCTTCACTGTCGAGAATGACGTCACGTTGGTCAGCGTTGAGTTGTTCACTGTGTCGCAGTCCCCGTTGATCGAAAAACTCACTTCTTTCTTTGCCCGTTTCTTCAACAATTCTGTGTCTGAGTCTTTTGAAACGTTAGATGATGCTGACATACTTTCATCTGCTCTAGGTGCAGCATCGTAGTACTGATTTTCACATTCAATCTTTGGAATGGCTGGGTTTTTATTCCTTCTATCAATATGCCGAATGACGAAAATAACAGCAATAATTGCCAATGATAACACTATGGTAATGACAACAAAAATCACCACAATCATAATGTTCGTTTGTCCCTCATCTGTCTGTGATTCAAATACTGTAGTGTTTGTTGGTTCTACAATAACCTTAAGCGTTGTGTATGAAGTTCTCTGGATATCACCATTGTCTCTAACAGCAATTTCAAGCTTATATTCATCCACATCCCTAGATTCCATTGTTCTACCGACACTAATTTTCCCCGTAGTAACGTTCATTTTAAACAGTCCGCGCGGCTCAGGATCGACACTATCAATGAAATACGACAATTGAGCATTCTTTCCCTCGTCACTATCAGTAGCTTGAACAAATGCGATAAGCAGCCCTTCAGGAGCTGCGATAGTGATGCGAACGGTCTTGTTGAAGTTGTGGGGATATGTTATCGCGGGAATGTTATCATTGTCGTCTCTGATAGTCAGTATCACTTCAGCCGAACTCGACATCAGTGGGATGCCCTTATCGACCGCCGTAACCCAGAAGCTAAAGTATGGTATCTGTTCTCTATCTAAACCCTGCCGGGCAGATATCCTGCCTGTGGTGGGCTCAAACTTCAAATACTTGTTCAGATAGGCATTCTGCGGGAAGTGTAATGTGAACTCTCCATTCATACCAGAGTCGGGGTCTTTGACCACAAGAGTTGTGAAGGATGTTGGGTCATTCTCCATTAGTTCAAGATGAACGGGGTGGGAGGGGAATTCTGGCGCATTGTCATTTATGTCAGTGATATTGATTCGAACAGTAGCAGTTGATGTCTTTGGCTCATCAGCAGCATCCCATGCTAGCACTTTAAATTCTATTTTTGGAGTGATTTCATGATCAAATGCATCGTGTGTGAAAATCAGTCCAGTTCTGGCATTGATAAAGAATTTGTCTGGATCAGCATCCAGTAATCCATACATAACTTTTCCATTATCACCACTATCAATGTCAACAGCATGTACAGGAATGGTCGTGCTGGTGTGGGTCTCCTCTTGGATTGTTAACTCATAGATTTGTTTGTCAAACACAGGTGCATTGTCGTTAATATCCTCAACTATGACAGTGAATGTTGTTGAATTACTTTTAGGAGGATTTCCCCCATCATGACAGTCTATTCTTACATCATGTTGTTCCTTATCCTCATGATCTAACTGTCTGTTCAGCACAACTTTGTAGTTATTTACTATCTTAAAGTCCTCTAACCGGAAATCATTTCCCTGGATATTGCAGTTTACTTCACCATTAATTCCATCGTCCAAATCAAACACAGCAACATGAGCAACAAAACTTCCCTCTTCAGCAGATTCTAATACTTTTGTTCCACCAGGTGGCAGATTGATATTAATTTGAGGATAATTATCATTTATATCAGCTATGTTTACAGTTACTTTTGCTCTAGCTGACTTTGGTGGCATAGCATTGTCAGAAGCCTCAACTTGAAATGTTCGGAATTTCTGAGAACTTTCTTCATAGTCCAGAACATTGAGCAGAGTAATTTCACCTGTGGTTTCATTTATTTTGAATACATCTGTGATTTTACTGGATGTTCTACTGCTAAATTTGTAAGAAACCAGTCCATTGTCACCTGCATCAGCATCTGTTGCCGTGACAACCAGGATAGATGTATTCACAGGACTATTTTCTTGTACTGTGATATTGTATTCCGGCTGAGAAAACACAGGTGAATTATCATTTTGATCAGTTATTGTGATGTTAACATTAACTGAGCCAGTTCTTATTGGATCGCCACCATCAACAGCATAGATTACCAGATGATATTCCTTACGATCTTCCCTGTCCAGGGGATAAGCCACAACAATGTTCAAGTCTGTAGTACCGTCATTATTTTCAAGAACTTTCAGTGAAAACACTTCATTGGCAGGTTCCATAACATATGACTGAACAGAATTACCAACTCCAGTGTCCAAATCAGTCGCACCGCGAAGGAAATACTCAGATCCTATAAGAGAATTCTCAGAAATTGGAATGGTTTCATTGGTTCTTGGGAATACTGGTGGATTGTCATTAATGTCCTGTAGATTCACATGAACTTCAATGATTTTATAGAGATCCACAACTTCTGTTTCCTTATCCTTGATGTACACTGCGACGCTGAACTTCAGCAGACAGGTATCCTTGTCTGGGCAAATATCTTCACGATCTAGACGACTTGCTGTTTTAAGCGTACTAACATCCTTGTCAATGGTGAAGTATGATGCATCTTGATTTCCTTGGGTTAAAATCTGAAAACTCATTTGGTCGAAAGTTTCCGTTGTGACATTGTCATACAGTAGACTGTCAGTAGCGATGTTGCCAACTTTGGTCAGCGAATCTTGTTCCTCTTTCACATTATAACGTACCAGACTTTCCTGCGCATTTATCCAAGAAATCACTGATAACGATAAAATAATTGTCACTCGTAAAATAAACTTAGATTCTTCCATGATTCTGATTTATATAATTCCTCAAACAGAGGTATACCAAATGCAATGTCTACAGTTCCATATGAATAATTGTGATTTTATTTTAGCTATTTATTGGAAATAACTTTTACAACTTTTCATCTGATTGATGCCACCACTCTATCTTAGCATAGCATCTGTGCAGCTTGGTGTTCGTGTTCAGTTGATGACAGTTGAGGTTCAGTGTAACTTGTTAAGATGGAGAGATGATTCAATGCTGTAGATGATTGAGGTCACTCACATATCACACAATACAGGTAGCACAATCTGAAAAGAGACAAAGAAACTTTATTATTGATGAGGCTGAATGGTTTAGTCAAATTTTGTTTGACAGTAAGTCAGATGAGTGTACGGACATGTAACATGTGTTATGTTGCACTTTGCCATGTTACATGCAGAACAAAATGAAGTGCCTGAGCAAACATCTATGTTGCAGTCCAAGGTACACTGGTTTGCGGATGCAATATGTATATTGCATACAGGTTATAATTTCAATAAATGAGGAATTCTGTAGAATGGCGGACATAAAACACATACAGTGGTATTATTGGAACCAAAAGTCACATGAAAAAGGAAGATGTGGTACAATATATTTATCTAAGATGTTTGCTTTTTCATCTAAATGACAATATCTCGCTTCTACAAAATGTTCTTTTAGCATTTGTTCATTTATTTTTGTTATAAAATGTACCCGTCCCAGACACCCCCCCCCCCCCCCCCCCCATCCCCAACACACACTCAAACACATACAGTAGACTAACAAAACTGCTTCGAAATTTATAAGATGAGCAACAAATTAATATCAAAGTACTCAAGATAATCCCATTAAAACAAGACATCTAAAATCTCACCATATCATATAAAATCCACATCTCAAGATTTCTTGATAAAAATCACTGATTTCTTATTTCCAAAATTTGTCACAACACCTGAACTACCTGAGCTGCACATGAAAAACCACAGGTAATCACTGGTCCAGTGTGAGTGACCACTCAGTATGATTGACAGGTCAACTGACCAATCACTGACCACCTAGCACAGGTAATAGGCACAGGGGGCTGTACAGGTAGAACATTTTACAGGTAAATCAATGATTATACCAGCTTATAAATGAGCCACAACAAGAGAAAACATGTCTTAGGCATTTTCAGCAATGTCCAACATAAACCGGTCTGTGCAGTCTCAGAAGAAGACTAGAAGCTTTCAATTTTGGATTTAGGTAGAAGAGGAATTGTACTATGTGTTTATTGAAAACAAATGTGCTGATCAGCTGTGCAGCTATTGCACAGCTTATCGGCACCTTTGTTTTTGCCCATGCAAAAACTACTTTTTTCCAGGATGCAGGTCAAATGCCAACAGCAGCTAAGTACAGGTGTAAATCTATTAGCCTCTCCTTACAGGGGCTTAGCTCAAATGCCATTATTTTTTTCCTTTCAAAAGCAATTTAATTTTTGTGCTTCTTAATGTCAGCTATCATTTAAAACAATTGCAAAATGTACAAGCAACAACTTGCTAGACAAGGCCTAAGCATGAGAAAAGCGAATCCGCGACATTTCGTGGAATAATTACATTTGTCGAAAATGTCCCCATGCCTAGACCTTTACCCTAACCCTAGTGGTTGGTGGCTCAAGGCTAGTCTTCTACGGAATAAATCTAAAAATTTTGCGGTGATTATTTTTGAAGCTACAAAATTTTTGACAAAACACATTTTCCACGAAATGTCATGCATTGGAGAAAAGCGGCTTGTTCAGATAACGAATGTCACCGTGAATATTACTGTTTGCCAAGACAGTCATTTATCCTGGTCCCACTGTTCCTTGGCAAACCTGATTTTAAGACAGATTACCAGTATTTAGTGCACATTTTCTTCACCATTAACTGAAATAGGCTCTACTAAATCATGGGAAGGAGAGGAATGGCCATAGAAATATTTTCATGAAGGAAATTACCCCAGTTACTGCACTTGATCTAGCACAGATTTTATATCAAATAAAAAAAAACATGCTGTTTTACTCTAATATAGGTCACAGTTGCAGAAGTAAAACCCTGCCCCCTATATGTCCACTGAGCTTTCTCAATTCCATACCAACAGTCTGTCCAGGGTAGAATTAAGAAGTCAGGAAGGGGAGTGAGCCAAATTTTTGGCTTCTAGACTAAACAGGCACCATCTGACCATTGAAAGAAATTGCAAAAATATAAACAAAAGCAAAAGTTAATTTAATTCACCTGCCTGGCTGATCAAAGTAAAAACAAATTAAGTGAACAAAATCACTGCCACACTTCTTATAAAAATATTTGGATAAAGAAATTGTGCCTTGTACAAACAAAGTACATTCGTATGACACCCATAGCTTTATGATAGTTAATTACCCAAACAATTTAATCAGGTGAACAATATACATCTAGAGCTGTTCATTTCATCTGAAATCTACAGCCAGGTAAATTCAGGTGAAAACATCTCACCTTTGGCTTATCAAAATCATTGTTGACAGGTTAACCAATTTACAGCAATTCTTTTTCATTCAGTTTAAGAATTTTAAGCCTAACATTACGAAAACTTGCCCATGCAATATATAGAGATTTTTTTCACCTATAAAAATTGAAATTTTCATCAGAAAAATTTCGATATTTTTCTTATTTTTGCTCAAAACATAGATTGTGGGTACACGTTAGAACCGCCTCGGCGAGGCGGTTCTAACGAGTACCCACAATCTATGTTTTGGAGCAAAAAAAAAGAAAAATAGATATACCCCTGCATACCCCAGTTTTTCTATATAAAAGTGGGGTTTAAGGGGGTACATATTGCACGGACATGTTTTCCTGATGAATTCTAAAGATTGTTCACCCTTTCAAGGGTAGATTTGTATCTTTATCAAATTAACCCCTGTTTTTCATTGAAATTCATATGAGGGTGAGATACAGTCAAAAACTTTGTAAAGATCAATAAAATTATGATTGATATGTCAGTGATGAAAATGATTTCAATATTGTAACTTTCATAATGTATATCTTACTAACTGAAGTCCATCTTTCCTCAGTCCATAATTATTATTTCATTCAGTTTAAGAATTTTAAGCCTAAATTCTAAAGATTGTTCGCCCTTTCAAGGGTAGATTTGTATCTTTATCAAATTAACCCCTGTTTTTCATTGAAATTCATATGAGGGTGAGATACAGTCAGAGAATTTGTCAAGATCAATAAAATTATGATTGATATGTCAGTGATGAAAATGATTTCAATATTGTGACTTTTATAATGTATATCTAAGCTAACTGAAGTCCATCTTTCCTCAGTCCATAGTTATTATTTCATTCAGTCTGGGACTTATCTCAAAATTCCTAATTTTGAAGTTTTATTTTTTTGAAGGCATGCAAGACAATATATGCTCATCCTCCCTTCCAGGGGAGGATCCAGGATTTCTGGAATGGGGGTTCAAATCCATTACCAGAGGACCATTGGTCCTGAGAACGCTCACCTGAAGCCTGATCTTGGAGTATTAAGTCATCATGAAATGACCTTGACCTTGAATACTCACACACCTTTATGGACTTCACAAGTTGTCTGCATCTGCAAAGTTTCAGGTCTCAGGCTGCAATAGTTTCCAAACCCAGTGATTTCTGAGAAAACCATAATTTCAATTTTGATATTTAAATGACCTTGGGTCAAGGTCAACAAATGACCTTGGCCTTCATTAATTACTTACCTTCATTGACTCCATTAGTTGTCTGCATCTAGCAACTTTCAGGTCTCAGGCTGCAACAGTTTCCAAAATATCCATTGTTTTCGCCTTTTCCCATGTAAAAGCCTATGTTTCCAAAATTGACCTTGCCATAAAATAGGTCAAGGTCATCCTAGGGTATCATTTCAACAAACTATGATGGGCTGGAGTCCCAAATGCTACATACCAAGTTTCGCGTAAATCGGCCAGCCGGTTTTGGAGAAGAAGATTTTTGAGTGGTTTTTACCATAGTTGGCCATGGCGGCCATCTTGGTCATGTGACCCGAATTTCGCGATCACACTTTCGTTCCCCCTACCCATGGACGCTCCACATAAAATTTTACTTTGATTGGCCAAGCAGTTTCAGAGAAGAAGATCTTTGAAAAGTGTGTATGGACGACAGACTGGCCAAGGTCAAGAGATGACCTTGACCTAAATTAATCACATACCTTCATCTACTCCATTGGTTGTTTGCATCTACCACTTTTCAGGCCTCAGGCTGCAATAGGCTGCAATAGTTTTCAAAAAATCCATAGTTTTCACTTTTTCCCATGTAAAAGCCTATGTTTCCAATATTGACATTGCCGTAAAATAGGTCAAAATCATCCTATGGTCATCATTTGATCAAATTATGATGGGCTGGAGTCCCAAATGCTACATACCAAGTTTCATGAAAATCGGCCAGCCGGTTCTGGAGAAGAAGATTTTTGAGTGGTTTTTACCATATATGGGCGTGGCGGCCATCTTGGTCATGTGACCTGGATTTCGCAATCAAACTTTCGTCTCCCCTACCCATGGATGCTCCACATAAAATTTCACTTTGATTGGCCAAGCAATTTCAGAGAAGATCTTTGAAAAGTGTGTATGGACGACAGACTGGCCAAGGTCAAGAGATGACCTTGACCTAAATTAATCACATACCTTCATCTACTCCATTAGTTGTTTGCATCTACCACTTTTCAGGCCTCAGGCTGCAATAGTTTTCCAAAAATCCATAGTTTTCACTTTTTCCCATGTAAAAGCCTATGTTTCCAAATTTGACCTTGCCGTAAAATAGGTCAAGGTCATCCAAGGGTCATCATTTTATCAAACTATGATGGGCTGAAGTCCCCGATGCTACATACCAAGTTTCGTGGAAATTGGTCCACCGGTTCTGGAGAAGAAGATTTTTGAGCGGTTTTTACCATATATGGGCGTGGCGGCCATCTTGGTCATGTGACCTGGATTTCGCGATCAAACTTGAAATGCCACTACCCAAAGAGGCTCCACATAAAATTTCAACTAGATCGGCCAAGCGGTTTCAGAGACGAAGATCTTTGAAATTGTGGACGACGGACGGACGCAGGATCATGGCCATCCTATAAGCTCACCTTGTGAGCCTTCGGCTCAGGTGAGCTAAAAAGGGGGTTTGTTTTCAACATTTTGCCTGATTTTTTCATAAATTTCCCCATGGAATTGAAATAATTTGGTTCCAGAGGGGGTTTAAGCACCCCCCCCCCCCTGCTTTCCCACACTGTATGATGACGTTATGCACTAGTCATTTGTAACCACGGCCCCCTCAGCCCTGGGGAATAGCGGGGACTTTGACATTTGGTCCAGCAAATCCCCGCTAAAAGCCCGGCCCTGCAGGGACTGCTCGTTGGTAAAACCCTGCAGCCTGCTATTTTTCATTTCACTGCCTTTTTTGTCTATATAAAGCAAACCCCGGGTATTTCCCCCGCACTGCCGTGGCAAAACTTTGGTCAAAGCACCGCTCATTTCCACGGCTATCCCCGGCACTCCCTGGGGCGTGGGGGGGGGGGGGGGGGGCTTGGTTACAAATGACTAGTGCATTAGAAAAACTTTGTATAGACCAAGCGCCTCTGCGACATTTCGTCGAAAATGACCTTTGTCGAAAATGTCCCCATGCCCAGACCTTAACCCTAACCCTCAAAATGTGGACCTATAGGCTAGTCTTCTACAGAATAAATCTCAAAATTTTGCGGTGAATATTTTTGAAGTTACAACATTTTTGACAAATCACATTTTCGACAAAATGTCCTGCATCGAGACCAAGCGTAATCATGTGATGAAATAGTTTGCCACTAAACGTCAACATGCCCCGTAAAAAACCTATAGACTGTTTCGTAACAGCCATATATCTGCTAAAAGAATTTAAGAACCAAGACCATAAATTTGTCTTCATCTTATCCAAGCATTTTTTCATCAATTAATAACTGTTCACGGAACAGCAGGTTACATATCAACAGTTTTGTTAACTAATAATCATAATAATAACAACAAAACCATGTGACTATCTCGTGCTGGGAGGACACAATACCCTCCCAACACCCCGCCCTGACTCTTTTGTGTGAAGGTGAGAAAACAGTAATGTTGCTCTCCAACACACGGTCATATTGTCGACATTGTTCGTGATAAAAAACAAGATCTATAGAGCTTTTGAAAACTAATTAACAAGTTTCGCAGGTTTTGAGGTATTATTGGGAATCTATCAAGTTTTCGTACCATAGGTATCGATTGTCACGGTCTCACACTCAGTGTCACATGTCAGCAGCCGGGGTGGTGCAAACTCATCATAGCAACCAGAAATATGATATTTTTTTTTTTTTTTTTTTTTGTTACATCATATTCTTCAATTCACACAACTGTTATAGCCGATAAAAAGAATATGGCAATACAAGCTTTTCTTTTTTTTCCCTCTGTTGCTTATCTGTTTGTTCCTACAATCTTTCCTTCCTTCCTCCCATATTTTTACATGTCTGTCTGTCTGTCTGTCTTTCTGTCTGTCTGTCTGTCTGTCTGTCTGTCTGTCTGTCTGTCTGTCTGTCTGTCTGTCTGTCTTTCTTTCTTTCTTTCTTTCTTTCTTTCTTTCTTTCTTTCTTTCTTTCTTTCTAATATGGTGGTCCAGTTTTTTCTCAAATACTTTTACATCCATTCACATTTAAGTAAAAGTAGACATTAGGATTATGATTAAATCCCAACAGCTCAATTTAGCATTATGATACGCCCGTGACAGCCGTCAACAAATATGATCAACCCAGTATCAGTTGACATATGAGGGGATGAAAAGGGACACAGATAGGATACAATATAGAAGATATAAGGTGTAAACATTCCAAGTTTGACCAGGGTTTCTACAAGACATTCCAATGAGTAATGAAGGAGCCCATTTAGATTAATGACTTAAACCATATGTGATATGAGGCAATTACATTTAGGGTGGGCCTTGAACATGCCACAAAGTGACTTTTGGGCACTGCAAACACAATATGAATTAAAGTATGGGACAAAAATTGTACCAAAAAAGCAGCTTTGAGTTAAGTGTTCAACCTTTTCGCAGACTGGACGATCCAGCCACCACAATTCTTCCCCTGCATTTTAAACCAATTTAACAATGACTTTTTTTTTTCTTCATGAAAATTTCCTTTATGTGAAATAATAAACAACACATACATTGTAGGTACATAAAATAAACTAAATAAATAATAAATAAATAAATGTTGTTTTTTTGGTTATTTATTATATTGCATTCAAATATTCAAAGACTACTTAATATGTAAGACCTCTTAATCACTTGAGATAATTTAAACTAACATGATGTCACCATGTCCGACACCCCAGGACTGCTATCACCCCTACATTCTATAAGGCCAGTCGGTTGCCTGAAAACCTTGTCATTTAACAGGAAACTTGGGACAATGTTATTACAAACTGAGTGATAAATTTTTGGCAACAAAAATGATAAATAGTCAAGAGCGAAAGTAATCAAAAGTAGTTTGAAAAGTTTGGTAATGTTCGGATATCAATAAAAACTTTGAAACTGTATACTGACTATAGACCTAACTGGTTTTGAATAAGACTCAAGATAGTTCTAAGCACTTTCTCTGAAGCCAAACCAAAATTAAAGACCTTCAACTAATAGAATTCAAATTCCAAGACAGCCCCCTAAAAGTTTCCCTCATGCATACTTAAACCAAACATTTTGCATGAAAATTATCAAAACTTGTCAAAAACCTGTCACTTGACTCCTAATGAGCAGAGAATTATTTGACCTGAAAGTCAACAAGTCAACAGGACCAGCTGGACTTTCTACCCCTAATAAGATGCCCTGCTGCCTCTTAACATGCATGTTAGCAAGTCATCCTTACAACAAATTAATGCTAAAAATGATCAACCATTTAAAATACAGAATCACATGAACAGCACAATGTCATGTGTAGATAAATCCCCACCCCCCTTCACCCCCCGACTCAATTTTGATGCCTTTTGTGGATTCGGTGTGCCTGCAAACATACATGTGATACCTCCCTCATCATCAGGGAGACTCAAGGAAATGAGCTGTAAAATTGGTAAAAAATCTTTTAAAATGTACCACTTTTTCACAAAAAAATCAAAATCTCCCTAAAATGAATCAGGAATTTTTATATATATTCTATACATTTTTTAAAAAATCTCCCTAAAATGGAACAAAAATCTCCCTGATTCCTCTTTCAGACTCATCACATGTATGTGCAAAGTCCATTTTGAGTCCTCAGTTGTATAACTTGTATTCAGTTTTGTTATTTGCTTAAAAGCCAAAACTTAACTTATTTCATTTTCATTAGGACAACAAGCCAACCCAAGGCTAAAATCATTATTACACCTATTTGCAAATGAGATATGAAGATGTAATATTTTGCCGAATATCAAAGGCAAATTAATATACAGAGGACACAGTAACAACCAACCTGGTCAGCTCGAGGCAAAGGCCGAGACATTATTTTAGTCTTGTTGGTTTGTCCGCTGATTGAAAATGACAGGTTTATATACAAGTTATTGTCAAACCACTGCAATAATACTCATTACCTTTAATCATCGAAAACAATATGTGTGGCTATATAGTAGAATATAGGCAAATAACTGACCCTTGAGGTTAACAGTATCATAAATCACAAATGTGTCAAAATGTACATGATCACTTTTTTGCTTGTCAATTAGAAACCGGCTGACAAAACCAGCTATGTCCAGGCCAGCCATTTTTGAGTTTCCAGCAAAGCTCTTGGCACATAGCAGAACTGTTTAGTTCAAACCTCCGCCCAGCTTGCCACTTAGCTTGGATTAGAATCTGTATCAATATCTTGTTATACCTATCTTTATAAGGGGCAGATAATCCTAGTAACTAATGCTGGAGTTATGCTTTCCTAAAGCCCATCATATTTACAAAGGGATTTTGCTGTAAAATAGACAATTTAAGCCTATTACAGTTATGGTGGAGCCTTAATTATATCAACTTAATAACCTTATATCCATTTGTTTATTACAATCTAATTAAAAGCCCCATATTTATATAAGAAACTGATTATTTGTGTCTGAGTTTCTCTGAAAAATAAGAAATCAATTCCGTCTCCCCATCTGCCTAAATGTACATGCACATTTTAATGTTATGTTGGCTAAGTGTGATTATTACTTTTGATGTTCAATATGAATGTGTTTTACCATTACAATGCAATTTTGTATTTTGTACAGGTATCAACCCTCCAAACCATTACAGGGGTTTTGAAGATATGCATCAGAAAACTGGGCATGAAAGTGAAACTTTTTAGAGTGATCCTAACACAGCCTTTCACGCCTTTGATAAAAAGCAACTCCAATAAAAAAAAAAAATCTAGATTCTGTTGTATATAAAATATCAAAAGCAAACACAACAGTCAAATGTTGTGTTGGGACTTAAAATGTTGCAAATTTACTTAATTTTCACCCCTTTCAACCAGAGAACACTCTCAACAAGTCGATAATTGGACAGTAATTTTATTGACTCTTGAATCTGAATAGTCACTCCATTAGCACCTACTGTCAGCACATAGTACCACCCAGTCACACAATAAAGTTTGCAACCAAACTGTTACCAACTACCGACAAAATATACAAAAGTTATTCCCCTGCCAAAAGATACAAGTCAGATAAACTCAGCGGTACCTTTGAAATATACTTTCGAACATGAACATTCCAGTCCATATAATTCTGGGATCCACTACAGACTAGCTGTAACAAGTGCCTAATGATACGGGCGGACTCAGGTAGGTCTACCTGATGAACATAAATAGACCAGGACAACCAAATATACCAAAGTTATCAGATCAACTAAGAAAACAGCTGTACCTTTGAGATACCCTTTTGAACATCTATATATGGGAGTTACTACAGACTAGCTATACAGCCGAACAGGACACAGGTAGGTCTAAGTGACAAACATAGAGACACCACAGACTTCAAACCTACATGTTAAACATGGCTGCTGAGCATCAACAGACAAGCTGCCATACCAAAAGGCTGCAGCCGACACTGGCAGGTCATAGACAAGCATGTATAGGACACACCAGTCTCCAAATATCATGTTCAACAAGGCTGCTGAGCCACAACAGACTAGCTGGACCCAACTGACCGGAAACTAGACAATACCACACAGTAACAATCCCAACTGTCCCCTCAATCACGAGGGATAATAAATCTTGTCCTAGTTGACATAGGTGATAATTACCTAGACAAGACTGACCTCAACAAAAAACATAAGGTTGACAGTATACAAGCCATGGGAGCGAAAAAGAAAATTCATGAAATTGTGTCTTTGACATATCCGAAAGTTGTAGATGGACAGGAAATGGCTAAACAAAGAAAAACTGCTCCACAATTTGTCTTTCCTAACTCTTGAAGGGTGAATACGAACTCTAAAAGTTTTATGGGGCTTTGAGCAAAACATAGTTCCGATAAAAAAACCCCACATACATTGTAAAATAATAGGCTGAGATTGCCAAGTACATTGCAACTTGAAGTGCAAATGATTGTTAATGATGAATTTTACTTTTATGATTCAATTAAATTCAACAATGCTTAAATTCATTACTAAACTAAAGCATGCATTTCTTTGCACTAAAAGAAAAGGGATTCTATTTTACCTTGTCAGCAGGCTGTCTTAAAAATTGTTTTGAATTATTTGCCTTCTTAATTAAACATATAAAATTTGAATCGATTCACACTTTTACAAACCCTTCACAAATTGTTCTCAATTCATTTTTTCAGTAAAATGACTCTGGTCTTCATGTTTCACAATAACTTCATGGAAACTTTGTGGGCTAATATTGACAAATAGGGACAACATGAAGTGTTGCTAAACAATGCACGCTGTAATGAAATTCATTTCAATAAAACTGTGAAAAAAAAAAAAATGTGTGGCATTCATGGCCTACAAAATATGACAATGTTTACAAACATTCAGATCCACAATCATTTTCAAAAAATGTAAAAATGTCTCAACTTGAAATTGTGAAAGACTACTGGAGGTACAATAAATTGAAAGAAAAAAACATATGGTAGGACACAAATCTAAATATATTAAAAAAAAGTTTTAAAAATCCTTTAATGAAATTCATAAACATGTACCAAGAATGCATCACATGAAAAGAAATAAAAACTTAGTTTATAACAACTTACAATAAAAAGCATGTTCGTAAAATTCATATCCAAATGTTTGCGCAGCTTTACTAGTAAATAGAATAAAATATAAAAAGACGTAATCCCTGCACGTGTCCAACACACTTTCTTTAGTGCATTATTAACATACATAAAAGTAAATACAAAAAATAAATATATATAACTTGAAAAAGCAGCCAATTTGTTCAATTTGAGCATGAAATTTGACTAAAAATCCCAAATAAAGTAGCAAGACTACACAATGCCACACATCCATTAGCATTAATAATGACTTTATTAACCCATATTTGATGAATGGATTTTCCCATCGTTTTCATTTGGGTGAGACCACTTCAGTTCTTAGGGGCATCAAGTGTGATTTTTAAATTTTATTTAATTTTTCGAAGAAAATTCTCTGTGCAAACAGAATAGCCCCAGACGGGACGCCGCGTTCTGCGGCGTCACATCTGGGGCTATGCTGTTTGCCTATGTCCCATAAAAGGGACGCCAGGCGTAAATGAGTTAACTGGGGTGTATGGAGTGCATTTTTTCTAAACCTTTGAAATATAAAAATAGTATTAAATTCCAAGTTTATTAATTTCTATATTACAGACTATAAAATGTAATCCAAGCGAGCTAACAAGACTGAACTACTACCATGTATTTTTGTACATCTGTCAACAGATGTGGTTAAAAAGCTTTAAATTTTTTACATCTTTTCATTACACAATCACCAGAATTTAGTCATAAAGTTTGACTACATTTTAATGTCTTCATAAGCTTTGATCACCAAGAAAAGACCTTTCAAGGAGCCTGTTTGTCTCTGAAACACTGACTGGTCTATTCTTACACATGTAGAACGTACCCGTCCAGAACCAGACCATTCGAAAAATACTGCAGTTTTGTAAATAGGCCATATTACAAATTTGCTAGCATTTTCAAAAATTTAATCATACAGATTTCATATAAGACACTTTCACACAAATGTGATTCTTTTTAATGTGTTAGTCATGGTATTGAGATATTTGTAAGAAAATTAAAAGCCCAAGAAAGAGTGAGATATCTGTGCCCAAACCGTGAAACGGAACAACAATATGTACGATACTATCACGGTTATCCAGTTACGTACAGGCAGTACAAGGTATAAGTGCGCTTTAGATCTGTGTGTTTAATCAAAATGCAATGTTTTAAAATAAATCTTAACACACATTAAAATGTACCCAACTCTGGGTGCCTCACCTGCCCCTCCCCTGAACACTCATCCTGCCGGTTCGCAGGAATCAGAACAACAGGATCAGAATACTATGTGTTATAATTAAAACATCAAACACTGCCATCACTTTTCTGTTCACAATTTGCACAATTCTATTGCACAAATTAGCACTGTCAAAAGTCACTATCAAATCCAACTATATGTCTCATGCAAACACGCAAAAAATTAAACACATTTTATCAGTAATAAATGGTAAACATACCATCCCCAATGCACTGATCAGTAATCGAAATCTGGGCAAGAAAGATTCAAAAACACATTTTATCAGTAATAAATGGTAAACATACCATCCCCAATGCACTGATCAGTAATCGAAATCTGGGCAAGAAAGATTCAAAAGAGAAAGGGACCAGCCACTCTATTGACTATATTTACATACTTTGCATCAAACTGATCAATCACCATGCAGGTAGTATAACAAAACTATTTTCAGGGTGATGAATCTGTATGTGAGGTGAGGTATGAAATTGATACAGTCTATCTACAGCCTCATCTGTTAGTTTTACTTTTATACCTAATGTAGAATTAGTTTCTAATGAAGATAAATCTTCCTTTGTATCACCTTTAGTATCTTCAGTGAAATAGAAGCCAATTTTTACCTGTCATGATAATGTTATGATCCTTAATGAATTTGTTTATTTCCAATTTATTTGGTCAGACATATTTTATTTGGTCAGAAATATATCCACATTAAATTATCAGTATATCCATTTAAGCCTTCAGTTTTAGAAGCAAAGTTTAGTATCATAAGGTCATCATTCTCTCATTATTTTCTTTAGTTTTATTTTATACTCATTCACCTCCACTTTTCTATTTTGAAAGCATAATATTAACACAATCTTTAGTTGTCATACTTTTGTTTTTCAATGAAAAAAAAAAAAAAAAAAAAAAAATCCACATTGACTTGTTCAATAGCAGTACATGTACTACCTTCTTTAGGGACAATAGTCACAATATCTATATTGTCTACCAACTACCAGTAATTTTACGGTTCTCTAGAGTCCCTACTAAGAATCACTTCTTTGACTCTGAACCACTTCTGTTCTATTAACTTCCGATATAAAATGCTTAATAATTCACTCCAATTCGCCTAATCTTGCCAGTCTATCGCCTTCTTGGACAATACTTATTAATTATTCAGAACAATAATCGTAACTCGGCAATGATATTGAGAAAATCACAGCCGGATGAAAATCTTCCAGCGCAATTAATTCTTGACTTTCAAAAAAACTACAATCTATTATACATGAGACTGACCTTAAAATAGCTAATTTCCACTAAGAAACAAAGAAAGAAAAAGACAGAGAAAAAGAAATGAAACTTCGTTCAGAAGTTACAAGAGATGAAAATGCTACATTGATAGCCCATGCTAAAAAACAAAATATGTGAAAATGACAAAGCAAATTAAACGATTTTCACAATGATACAGGTTCAAGCCACAAGGATTCAAGACTTTGTCAAAGTCCTTACAAAACTGATTCAAACCTTGAGGAGGCTAGTTAACTGTCCCTTGTCAGTACAGTAGACATTGCTAATTCCAAAAATCATCATCATTTACAAGTAAAATTAACAATATTGCAGTATATTGTCTCCTCTGAACAAGACAGTCCTGCACTGTCATCCTGGCATTTTAAAACCAAACCATCGGGAGACAATATCTATGATGCACTCTGTCTTTTTGCCACCATTTTTGAAAGGTTGAGTCAACAGGCTTTCAACAGTGACTTGTCTGGTTTGTAAATCATCTTGACTAAAAGCTAAGACAAAAAATGTTGTCAAAATTACCACAGGCAAACACACGAAAAATGTTTTAGTGTGTTTTTTTTTTGTCCGCATACTTAAGAAAACTGAAAATTATAATTTGTGTAAAAATTGCATTTTGCTTGTTAGGAAAATGGCAAAGGAATTGACCAACCACTGTTAATTCTTTATTGAATTTCTTAACAAATAACAGAAAAAGTTTTCTTGGACCCTAACAATGGTGATGGTGTGGTTGAACTGACTGAAAAAAGTATGATTGACTTCAAAACAGAAACACAAGATACTGGTATCAATGAAAATGGTTTCTTCCCAAGACTAACAAACAACCTTTGTACAGAAAACCATAATGTAACATAAGTAACAGCTGCCCCTGTATGTAAAGAACATAAAAATCCACTTTCCTAAATAACAAAAATATCAGAAAAAGCTATTATGCATTGACTCCTACACCCAGTAAATGGCCCATCAAAACAGCCATGCGAGCAGAAAACCTTACTTTCTGGGTTTCGAACCTGGTTAGACACAAACCCAGTTTTATACACAAGGAAGATGACCAGTGGCTTCAATTGGTCAGAGTAGGGACTGAGCAACTCAGACCTACTGAAACAAATGTTCAGAAGGGCTGTGAGGAATGTAGCTGTACAGCTGGTCCCTCCCCTTGTTTTCACAAAAAGCAGGTTTACTTGTCACGAAGCTCATACAATATAGATATATCTCAGCAACAACTGACAGGCAGTGATCATTTGTCATTAGAAAACATGTAAAAATAAATAAGATCTCATTTATCACTGAAGAAGAAAACTGGATTTTTGCTAAGGTGAAAACAAAGGCGCAGATCAGCTGTGCAGTTACTGCACAGCTGATCAGCGCCTTTGTTTTCACTACTCATATAGTACAATCCCTCTTCTTCTTATATCCAAAATTTCAAGCTTCTAGCCTGCTTCAGTGACTGTACAGGCTGGTTTGTGTTGACCTGTTCAGAAATCCAGAAAACTAATCCACTAAAAGATTTCATTTATCACTAAAGTAGATGTTAATAACCTGGAACTAAGTGATACACCACCCCATAAACATGCAAAATATGTAATTAGCATATTGCTGCTGTCATAAAAACATAGAAAAACTGAAACAAAAAATGTTCATTTTGTCCTTATTTTTAATTTTTATTATGCAGTCAGTTTTATGAATAAAAGAAACAATTTTTTTCACACACACATTCAACTGGAAACAGCATTGTTTCACATGTAAAAAGTGCCTTTCTTCAAATGAATTATACTAAAAATGTTCAAAAAACTTTCAAAAAATTCTTTCAAATATTACCTTCTCTGGCTTCCAAAATGTTTACACTTGTAGAACCTGATAAACTCAGGAAATTTAATATTTAACATTTTTTATTTAGCTTTTTTTCTTCAAAGTAAAACTTTCCACAAAAGAATCCACAAACTTGTTAGGAATGAAATTAACTTCAAAAGTAGCTTACATAGATATTATAAGTATTCCTCTAGCATATAATTTAAGACCTAATAGATCGAAATTATTATATTCAAACAATAACAAGAAGACAAAATGAACAATTGAAAGAAAAGCGCCAACCTTGGGACGTTATTTTGACTCACTGTCTGTAAACCGATAAGCAAGACTTATCCGAGACATTCACATATTGTCTTCTGACATGTTATTGGACGTTGAACCATAAAAATCATATGATCAAAGAAGAAAAAAATGCTTTATCGGGAAGTTTGTAATTTACGGCAATATCGAAAATAAACAATAAATTTTACTCAATATTTTGATAAGAAAAAGGCATTAATAAAATGCGCCTTTGAAAACATGGAAGATTTTATTATCAATATGTTGTTAAATTTATTATCATTCAGTAAGGATACGATTATGAGTCATGTGATTCAAGTTCATTTACAATCCATCCAATCAGGACAAAGCAGTGCGAAAGCTATCACTTTCGTATTTGGCGACATGCGCATAGAGTGGTTACTTGCATCAATGACCACTAATTGATAATCAGTTCATTCTGTTCATAATTAAAAGAAAAACTACTCAAGCAAAAATCACAGGACTATAAAAAAGATATCAATGATTTCTGGTCCATATTTGTAAGCTTGTTTACAAATACTGATTAAATTGTAGAACAATACTGATTAACTTGTAGAACATTTAGAATATAAAAAACCCTGAAAGTACCACTGATGCAGTATTGGTTTAACTAATAAGGGTGAAGTTTTAAATAACAGTACAGCTATACTATACAGCAAAATTCTAATGTTCAATATTTACTTTCTGCATTAGTTAACAATAAGGACAAGTCTTCATTACATTGAAGGTTTGTAATTCCATTAGAGAACTAACCTTTTAGTGAAAATAAACAACACTATCCTAGCATTAGAAGAAGAAAGACAAGACAATGGAGGCAAATCCTATCTCTAAGTCCAAATAAAAACTTCAGTTTGGTAAAAACAACCAAAGCACCGACCTTAAAGTGTCCCTAAGTTTATGAACCACTTCCAACCTTGTGATATAAAGAAACTTAATGGAAAGCTATTTGAATTATGTATTCAAGGTATAAAATAAGGACAAATGCTGAATTGGATTCCCATAAATCCATTTTAGAGGAATAATATCATGTAATACCAAAAAGATTTGATTAGTTTAAGAGAGATTTCTAAAATCCAAAAGAATATCAAAGACAGCAATATTATATCAGAAGATAAAATCTACTAAACAATCTTGAAATTAAAAATAAAGACAGCATTAAACATAACCAAGAATAATGTAAAAAATGTTTTGTTTTGTCCAAGGTTTTAGGCAAGGTGGTAACATCATTTGAGCCTCTTCACAAATAAAATTTGTGGCTTTGAGGTTTCCAAGCAGACCAGATATATACATATATACATGTACCAACTTGTTTAACTAGATAGGGTTAACTTCTTTGAAGCTCGAAAATTTTAGATTTAGAATATTACTGAGAGATTGATGTTGTTCTATGGATGGTCCAACATCAACACGACTAGATAAGTTACCCTCTTTTTCAAATTTAAAGCAAATTTACAAACAAATAATTCATGCAATCATACAACATAATAAGAAATAAACAAAATAAATTCAAATTACTGTAAGAGATATAGATGTGCATATTTGGGGATATACTGGTCAAAACATGCACACAGTAGGATTATGGCCCTTGATGTAGGGAGGAGTTAATATAAGCCCTTTAATTCTTTTTGTCTATGTCTAGCAGTTTGAGTGACCAAAATGGGAATAAAATGAGTTGAAGAGACACTAAGGTTTAGTATTGATAAAATTTTATGCAACAGGATTAGCAGATAATTCTGTTAGGTACAAACAGAAAAGGGAGATAATCCACTTAAACTTAATACAACTACTGTAAACAACTTAATACAACTACTGTAAACATTTGAGCTGGGAAATTTTATGCAAAACTGGATTTTTCTGTTAATATTTAGTGTGACAGATCTACATTTCCCAATAGAAGCTGTGACCATAAATAACAATGATAATTTGAATATGATTAATCAGATCAAAGACAGAAGATGGAATTCCATTATACATGGACATATGACTACATTTGAAAAAAAAAGTAATATGGATTTTTCCTTTCAATAATATCTCAATATGCTGGAAAAACATAAAACATAATTTTTCAGCCTAAAACCTGCCAAAAAGTCTATGGAAAGATTTGTCCATCATACATTAATGATTATTTTGCAGGTCAATAAGTCCTTTCAGAATCAATTCAAAACAATTCTTGCACCCTTTAGTGCATTCTTAAAAACTATTTGAGAGACCCTTAAAGATGCTTAATGTCCACACTGTTGAGATTTGAAGTGTCTCATTAGGAAGTTTGCAGATCTTGAGATGTTGGTGTGCTCAAGCATAAGATCCAATCTCACACATCCCCTGTTTCCAATAAAATATTATGATGGACTAATACAAGAAATGACCAAGAAATAATCCAATCAAATAACAAAGGGGCTATAACAGCTCCCTGCAGTACACCACTGGGACGCCCTGTCACCCTGTCTTTGATCAAAATCTTTGTAATAAAGATTTATTAAAGTTTCTGAGGGCTAGAGCTGCAATCCAGTTGGAGTGTTGGGAATCTTCTATTAATGTTATGAGGCACTAAAACAATGAACCTAATTATTAGCCTTTAAATGCCAAGAAGACAGAAGGCAAAATTACTATGAGTTCAATAAACATCATATTCAAAACTCAAATTTAATACATCAGAAGGCAAACACTTGTGTATTCTCATCATGGGTCTTTTTATCATGATCTACAACCATTATTCTGTTGAATTATGATGAAGATTGGGTTAAGACCCGGGGATGCCAGAAATGAAGAAATTATCTACCAAGGTGTACACTGAAGTTGCTGCCTCTGCAAAAAGAGCACCACAAAGGTGATTTTCGTTTTCAGGAAGGGCAAAAACATGCTGGCATTGCAACAGCTTTCAGACTTTCATTGGGACAAGAACTCTTGAGGCCTGGTGTCTAAAAGCAAGTATAATTGAAATGCAATACAGTTTGAGCTCTTACATATCCAGAGGACATAAAGCTATCATACCTTGCATATAAGGCCCTTAAAACTGTAAATAATGCATTATTTTGGACAACAATTGCTAAACTTAGCAATAAAATAGTCATTTATCCAAATTTATGCATCATCTTATTAAATATTGATTTAAATATTGCATAAGATTTGTCATCTTTTCATAACATCAAAGCTCTTCCCCTCTTTTGAAGTTATGCTAGGTGTGAGGAGACATAAACATAGACCTGAGGGGACTCCTGGACAAATAAATAACTCGAAAAACAAACATTAACTTAGTAACACTCTTCCTTACATGTAATTCAATTAATGCACTAAATAGTCCCTCCAGGTGCACAATAATGCAATCATAATTTTTGCTGATCAAAGTAACATTTACATGTATTTTGACATATGTTCTTATTTCCTCAAACTAATAGCCATTGTTATATACCTAATGCATCTCTACAATAGAAACTTGTCGTGTTGTAACGGACAGCACTTTCTGCTGTTTTAGGCGTCGTAGGGCATTAATACCATTAATGCCCTGAGATGACGTCATATCAGGGCAATAATGGTGTTAATGCCCTGAGATGACACCGTAGCAGGGCAATAATGGTGTTAATGCCCTGAGATGACGTCATAGCAGGGCAATAATGGTGTTATTGCCCTGAGACTATGACATACACCTGTTTACTTGTTATGGACACTGGCAGGTGTTCATTTCATCTAAATTTAACATGGCAGGTGAGTGTACATTTCAGACGCATATTTCATCTTAATTCAACGTGTCATTTTGCGTTGAATCACTTACCAATCAACGGCTGTGTGCTTGTCATCATGCGCGATTTCAAGACATAGCATTCACAATAAATAAATAAATAAATAAATAAATAAATAAATAAATAAATAAATAAATAAATAAATAAATAAATAAAATGTACATGTATTGGAGGAAAGGTATATAACAATGACGATATAACATTCTTTTCCAAGTGCATTAACGTTTGCCAAGCCCTCGGGCAATAATGTGTTGCAGCCCTCACCGCTACGCGGTTCGGGCTGCAACACATTATTGCCCTTGGGCTTGGCAAACGTTAATGCACGGAAAAGAATGTTTTATCCTCTTATTATTAAGAGAATGCTTGACTTCTTTGATATTAGAAAGAGGCTTGGAAAGAGCATTATGAGCGTCTCCTCAATGTCGAATTCCCATGGAATCCAGATGACCTGTCAGTGGAAAGCCCAGTTGAAGGCCCAAGCGAGCCGATCACCTTGGAGATGATCACAAAGGCCATCAACAAGATGGCCTCTGGCAAAGCAGCTGGACCATCAGGTATCGTAGCCGAGATGCTGAAGCCCCTTGGTGAAGCTGGCGTAGCTGAGGTGCGTGATCTTATCGAGGACATAATCTCAGAAGGTTGCATTCCAATTGACTGGCAGGAGAGTTACATTGTCAATTTGTACAAGGGCAAAGGAGATGCTCTGAACAGGGGTAACTACAGGGGCTTGAAGCTGATTGAACAGACAATGAAAGTACTGGAGCGTGTAGTAGAAGGACTCATCCGGCAAAGAGTTGAGATTGATGAGATGCAGTGTGGCTTTATGTCAGGTCGTGGCACTACAGATGCGATTTTCATTGTCCGTCAACTACAAGAGAAGCACCTAGCTGCTAACAAGCTGCTCTACATGGCCTTCGTTGATCTGGAGAAAGCATTCGATCGGGTCCCACGGGATGTCATTTGGTGGGCAATGCGAAAACTAGGAATCGACGAGTGGCTAGTGCGCCTTGTCCAGTCCATGTATAAAGACGTGAGAAGTAGGGTAAGAGTTGGCAGTGGATACAGTGAGAAGTTTGGTGTCAAAGTAGGTGTTCATCAAGGATCTGTCCTAAGTCCGCTACTCTTCATCATTGTGCTAGAGGCTTTATCCAGGGAGTTCCGAACAGGCTGCCCTTGGGAGCTGTTGTATGCAGATGACTTGATGATTAGTGCTGAGTCCATGGAGGAACTACTGGTTAAGCTGAAGACATGGAAAGCAGAGATGGAGAAGAAAGGCCTTCGAGTGAACATGGGGAAGACAAAGATCATGGTCTCTGGCCCCAATCTGGACCTTCTGAAAAAATCTGGAAAGGATCCCTGTGGCGTCTGTCAGACAGGTGTAGGAAGAAATGCTATCTTCTGTGGTGGCTGCTTGTCCTGGATCCACAAGAAATGCAGTGGAATCAAAGGCCCCTTACGCCCTGATCCTGATTTCAGATGTGCTCGATGTCTGGGAAAGGCACGTCCAATAGATGGAAGACTAGTGAAGGAGGTTCAGGTTGATGACGAAACAGTTGAGGCTGTTCCAGAGTTTTGTTATCTAGGAGACATGCTTTCTGCTGGTGGTGGTTGTGAACTGGCTGCAGTTACGCGTTGCAAATCCGCTTGGGGCAAGTTCCGACAGCTACTCCCCCTCCTCACCAACCGCAATCTGCCACTTTTGACCAGAGGTCGAGTGTATTCAACTTGTGTGAGAAGTGTAATGCTGCATGCGGCAGAAACATGGGCAATGACTGTGGCTACACTTAACCGCCTACGGCGCAATGACCGTGCGATGATCCGCTGGATCTGTAATGTCAAGGCGAATGATGAAGTAAGCGCAGACTCCCTTCTCTCAAAGCTTGGACTCCAGGATATAGATGTGGTGCTTCGCTCCAGCAGAATGAGATGGTATGGACACGTAGAGCGCAGCAAAGGCTGGATTGCTCAAGTACGCAAGCTAAACATAGTTGCACAGAAAAGATCTGGCAAGCCAAGGAAATCATGGGATGAAGTGTTGTTAGACGACAGAAAAAAGCTAGGAATGGATACTGCTGATCCTCAGAATCGCTCAGAGTGGAGAGGTCGTCTAAGAAGGAGACTTGTCAAACAAGTCCAACCCTCAGTAGAGGACAACGGACTATAAAACGGATATGATGATGATGATGATGATATTATCAAACACACTAAATTGATTTAAAGAAATCATTAAAAGTTGATTCAGTAAAGTGAAACCTATATTTTAAACAAGTTAAAAAATATAAATGTGAAAAAAGGCAACAAACAGGACCCTGCACAATCATAAACACTCATACCTCCATGAAAACGAAAGCAACAAATATGTTACATACATACAGAAACCAAAGGAGCAGCTATTTCCCAAAAGGTGGTCACTCAACAACATCAACTAAACTAACTATAGGATGTATGTGTATAATAAATAGACATCACTGAAACGGACATCAAAACTAAGATGGAACGAGCCATAACAGAAATACTGCCTTATTGGAATGGTCAGTGACAAATTACCTTGGAGTGGGAAAGGGGGTTTTCACCGGCTTTACTCCAGGTCAACCTCACCCTCAATATTCAAGAAACATTTAGCTATTTAGTCTACAGAAATGAAGATACAAACAAAAGCGTCTAGTTTTCAAGCCCTGGCAATTATTCATAGAAGACAGATCACCATTGTTTATAACTGCAAATCTGACATCATCGCTGCACCCACAAAAAATTTAAATTCTTCTTTTCATGTGCACAGACAATCAGACTTCTAGCTTTAAAATTAACTTTCTCTCACTTCATACACATAATACTGACACTGTCCAAAGAACAATTAAAATTACGGGTATAATCGTACAAAGATTTAAAGATAAACTTGAGAAATTTTCTGATCTGTAATCTGTGACTCTTGAAGATGAACATCAACAAACAATTGATCCTGCTCAATTAGATTGTGTTTGTAAAGAAAACAATCATGTCAGTAATTATAAAGGGTATTATTGACAGTTCTTTGGTTGTCCAAAAGGTAAATCAGGTATGATGACATTATCGACCAATCTGTCAAATACTAAAAAACAGTATAATGTGGTAGGTAATCTGCAGTTCAAACACTTTGACTGTGTTTTAACTAGAAAATGTGTTTATGAAACACTATGCCCCCAACTGGTAAGCCATTTTCAAGATGTAAAAATTGTGACAAGGGAAAAATAGTAAACTATGCTTTTGATATAAAGTTGGTACATCTATATATTTCAGAAGAGAAATGGTGGTATTAGTTGTCCAATATGAGCAGAAGTAGTAAACAGATGTACAATAATTGTTTAAGTTGAACTCCAAAGATACCTAATTTATAACATATAAGTGTTGAGCTATTAACAAAAGAAAATGTATAAAATACTAAATTATTCATAAGTGACAATCTGGACAGTATGTCCATTCTCCAAACAAAAGAAATCTTTGTAAAGAAAGTTTTACTCTCTCCATCAAGATCAGTTCTATGCTAGATTTTGGAAAGGAAACATCTTATTTCAAAGTGGAGAAAATAAGAATACAAAAAATGTGACTTTAGAGAGAAATTAGAAAATGCAAGGGCTTCGGCCCTTGCCTAGAAAATATGTGGAAACAGGACATGTACAACTACATTCAGATATCTGTGTTTAAGATGTTTTAAGATGAAGTAAAGTTTTCTAAACATGTATTAAAAGAAATAAATGAAAACAGAAGAAAGACTTATGTCTCAATTCAACTTCATTGTCAGCAAAAATTGTGCAATTAGAAGAAATCTCTAAACAACAAGAAGATCTAAGGAAAAACACTTTTATAAATTTTGGTGGAGGAACCGTGGTCGAAAGACTTTTCAGCTCTTTCAACGATTCCAGGACTGCTCTACACAGTGTTAATCAGAAGTTTAATTCCCCAGGACTTGAAATTAAAGGGCATTATTACTAGAATTCATCAAAAATACAGTAACAAACTAAGGTGGAGAACTTGAACTGAAATATTAAATGATGATGACGGACAGTGTTATTCTGGCAAGAATAAACTACTCAAGACAGAGGACATTTAAATCTAAAATTGATGTAGTATACCCAAAAACTTTCATTGGACATACAAACAACACATGTGACTATTTTCAAGAAGAAATTCTATTTCAAAGTGAAATTTCCATGGAAGAAACTGATGAGAGCAATATAAGAAAAAATTAAGAAACTGTTTAGTACCTATACTGGAACATTCATACATAATTTGATTATATCTAGGACTTAAATTTGCCAAAGTTTTTATTGTTTTCACACATGTATGCTTTATATCTTGTATATGTATGCTTTATGACTATGTTTTCATTTTGTATTTGTACATGTCGTACACATCCTCAATGCCATATTGAAAAATTAAAAAGCAATCTCCTAAATTCAAATAACTGCAACAGAACTAACAGTTTAACAGTAAAATGCAAAATATGTTAAAAACATATGACAATAAGTAAACTTCATTATACATAATGTAGTTTTAGATTTTGAATGTGGTATAAGGTGATTTCAGCATAATTTTCATACCGGAATGTAAGAATTATGTTGTTATCTGAAACTAGGTTTGTAGAGGACTGATCATCCTGCCTATAAACTGAAATCGGTCCATCTTCATATCATGCCCGATAATTATATAGATCACAGAAGCATCTTTTATGTAATTTAAGAACTGGATAGTTGTCTCATAATTTTTGTATATTTTATGAAATGTGATGTTCAAAACAATGAAGTAAGAGTGAACTTTTTAGTAAAATTAAAGATGATGCCATTAATGCATTAGACCAAAGATATTACATAAAAATTAAAAAGTAATGGTTTGTAATGCAGAGGATGAGCAGTCATGAGTTGATTAAAGGTGGCACTGCCGAGAAATGCCTTTAATATAAAATAAACATAATGAATAAATAATGTGGATCACTGAAAGTTACCCTGAATGTTTTGCAACGATAATATATCACAGACGATAAGACTATCCCTTCTAACAAAATGCATAAAATGTATGTTTTGTGAAAAATATAAGCAACATAAAACAGATATATTTAATCAAATGCTGTTTTGAGGACAAAACATTTTCGAAAGGGGCGGGAAATTTGTGACAAGGGGAAAATAGTAAACTATGCTTTTGATATAAAGTTGGTACATCTATATATTTCAGAAGAGAAATGGTGGTATTAGTTGTCCAATATGAGCAGAAGTAGTAAACAGATGTACAATAATTGTTTAAGTTGAACTCCAAAGATACCTAATTTATAACATATAAGTGTTGAGCTATTAACAAAAGAAAATGTATAAAATACTAAATTATTCATAAGTGACAATCTGGACAGTATGTCCATTCTCCAAACAAAAGAAATCTTTGTATAGAAAGTTTTACTCTCTCCATCAAGATCAGTTCTATGCTAGATTTTGGAAAGGAAACATCTTATTTCAAAGTGGAGAAAATAAGAATACAAAAAATGTGACTTTAGAGAGAAATTAGAAAATGCAAGGGCTTCGGCCCTTGCCTAGAAAATATGTGGAAACAGGACATGTACAGCTACATTCAGATATGTGTTTCAAATGTTTTAAGATGAACCAAAGTTTTATCACATGTATAAAAATAATAAATGAAAACAGAAGAGAGACTTGCTACTCAATTCAACCTCAACAAAATAACAACAAAAACAAGAACTATGCAAAAACTTTTTTATAAAATGTCCAAAAAACGACTAAGTTCAAATTGTAAAAAAAGTGACAAAAATTAATCTGAGGAGTATATCCCAACCACATGCATATCTTCAAAGCATGGTCACAATGTCTGCAAAGTTTCAAAAGTATCGGTATTAAATTGTAGGAGGAGTTGCGCACACAAGGTACCCTCTATCCATCCACTAAAATTCCCAATAAAATGACTAAGTTCAAATTGTGAAAAAAATGACAAAAAAATAATCCAAGGATTATATCCAAACCACATTCATATCTTCAGACCATGCCCATAATACATGTAAAGTTTTAAATGAATTGGCATGAAACTGTAGGAGGAGTTGCGCACACAAGGTACCCAGTGCCCATTCACTTTCATTGTCAAAATGCTCGAAAAATGGCTAAGTTCAAATTGCGAAAAAAGTGACAAAAATTAATCTGAGGATTATATCCAAACCACATGCATATCTTCAAAGCATGGTCACAACATCTGTAAAGTTTCAAGAGAATCGGAATAAAACTGTAGGAGGAGTTGCGCACACAAGGTATCCACTATCTATTCACTTTATCAAGAATTAAAAAGGGAAATAACTCTCACAGAATTGGCCCCTAGCCCTTGAATTTACCTGAAAGAAAAAATACTGGTCCTCTTAATTTTCATATACAAACTACATACCAAATTTCAAGATCCTAGCTCTAACGGTTCCTGACCGAGTGCTCACGCATCACAGACTGACAGACTGACTGACAGACTGACAGACAGACTGACTGCACGGACAGACCCAAACCAATATGCCCCCTCAACTTCTTCGAAGTTGGCCCCTCAACTTCTTCGAAGTTGGGGGTATAAAAACTATATTACTCATTTAAAATCAAAATAAGAAAACAACAAAGGACAAATCAGCTTTTGCAATCCTAGAAGTGACCATAAGTGTCACCAATGTTTTGATATTACGAATATGAAATTCGCAACAAAGAGATGAAGCATGGCTGGAAAAAAATCCCACATCTCTGATGAGATTCGAATCCAGGATCCCCTGGACAGAAATACAATGCTCTAACCAATTAGCCAAAGAGTCGACTCCCTGATGCAGAGATATAATGTATCAAATAGCGGTGCTATTATAGAAGCTTTGAATGAGTTCTGAATGTGTCAGTGCAATTCCTCTCATGTTGCTAGCTACATAAGCCTGAGATGCATAATAAAGTTTAGATTTCCCATCAGCCACTGTACCTTGGATCTTGGAACATGATGTTTGCTCAGGTAATGAAATTCAAAACTCAAGAATAGGATTAATATTTTGAAAAACAATTAAATTTATAGATATAGGATGAGATCACTTGAAATGAATAACATGTTTGTGTATTTTAATTAGTTGTTTTGTGGTTTAACATCCTTGTCAACAATTTTTCGGTCATGTGTGGCTGGAAACAAGACTTCCTGGGTATCAACCAGTACTTAAAAAAAAAGGACTTTATGTGCCTTGCTGAAGGACACAACTTGGTGCTCGTGGTATTTAAACCTAGGACCTCTCAATTAATTCAGAGAGTGATGATCTACCACTATGCCAGAATGCTACCATGAGTTTGTGGATTTAGATTGAGGAACTTTCCTTTAGCTCTTGCTGCCTAAGATAGGCTGCATCTCTGCATCAAAACATTAGAGAAATGAAGTATACTCACCAAACAAAGTAATAAAGCCCAGTAGACTAATCAAAGAGAAACTCATAAGAATCTTGAATACATCCGACCATATCAGAGGTGGTCATGGAACGGCGATGTTTGGCATACGCTCTTCTATTGCACTCCCGCGTCAACAAACAGGCGGCATACGCTGCACATATAGTAGGCCCATATACTGCCAGGGAGTCACTGGAAAACATAAAACAATGGAAATTAATTATGATACATGATGAAAATTGTTTTATTAACATTATGATGGCATAAAAATACATCACATACATGGCATAAAAATACATTAACATTAACATTATGATGGCATAAAAATACATCACCACATGTGCTAGAATATGTTGTGACATAATCACATGCCCAAATAGAAACTGAATATTGTATGGAAATAAATGAGCAAGTAAATTTCAGTCTAGAAATCTTCCCTTATAAAGCACAAAATTATACAAGTCATGACACAACTTGACAATTCTCCTTCTTTTCTGAGACAGAACTCATTTTCTCTTTGCCTGACTTGTAGTCTCCAACATTTGAGCCGCGACGCGAGAAAACCGGTCTTCGGGGTTTCCGACCAGGTCCGACACAAACCGGCCTGTACAAGCTCAGAAAAGAGCTAGAAGCTTGAAATTTCGGATTTAAGTAGAAGAGAAATTGTACTATCCGTGTAGCGAAAACAAAGGCGCTGATCAGCTTCGCGGTTACCGCGAAGCTGATCTGCGCCTTTGTTTTCGCCTAGGCAAAAATCCGGTTTTCTCACGATGCGGCTCATTTTATCTAATTTTCTCATTATTTCAATGTCCAAATCTCCATAATTGACCATTCAGTCACAATTAGAGCCAGAAAAATGACAAAATTACGCTTTCTTTAAAAGTCTCAGGGACAGATAACTCAATCAAAAACATCCACAATGATTTCCAGAGATTTATTCAAATGACCATCAGATCAGAAGTTCATTGAGAAGGCATTAACTTGTTTCTTGACAAAAATCTCTGAACAAATACTGACCCAGATCAGAACAGTGCTGTACATGTTCTGCCCAAATTTTAAAGTCGTAACTCTCTTGTAGTTCAAGTTACTTTAATACGGAGCGCGGTGGCATAGCGTCGGACTCCGAATTAAGAGGTCCTGAGTTCAATCCCCACATGCGTCACCGTGTTGTGTCCTTGAGCAAGACACATTAACTCCCTACAGTACTGGTTAAACCCAGGAAGAGTTGGCTCCGTCCCGACAAGACTGAAAAATTGTTGACTGAGACGTTAAGCCTCAATACAAACAAACAAACAAAATATGTGGGGAAAACAACATAGTTCTTCTATGTGGAAAACAAAGCTACAACAGTGAATCGTCTTGTGATCACCGTTTTTTTTGAAGCATGATAGTTGCCTGATCACCATACATTCCCAAGCTGAAGGAAATTACATTCAGTCCATTTATTTGGCAGACGAATTAGACCAAAATAAATATTTCCATAATCAATCTGAGACAATTCGTACCAATTATGGCCAGACATGATTAAATTACCGGCCAGCCGTGATTGAGAGTACTTGCAGTTTTCTTGGACATGGCAAATTGCTTGGAAAATTGATCACTGCAGCAAAAAGATGTAACAGAATCCCGAAGAACCATACAAATTTTAGTAGGTATGAATAGTGTTTGGTGGACAAAAATCAGTGAAGTCTCCTTTGGTTAGGTGGCCCAATTAATTCTGCTTAATATGTCCCGTCAAACAGCCTTTGGGATCATCACAAAGAAATCACACCTTTTATAAGAAAATTTATTTCACAAAACACCCAAGAAGGCAAAATATTCTCCATGACACTGCAAAAATGTGAGACCTATTAAATTTGGTTTGTCAGAAAACCCAAAATTGACTCCAATCTAACCAATTATACCAAGAACTCTGGGGTTTGTCACAGAGCTCTAACCCAAATTGAAATTTATTACCTAACTCGTTAATTTTTTCAGAAAATTTTATTAGTGGTTGGGGTAATTTCATTAGAAAACAGCAATTCATTGGGTGGGTGGGGAATTCTTTTCAGGATTTGAGCCGCGACGCGAGAAAACCGGTCTTCGGGGTTTCCGAACAGGTCCGACACAAACCGGCCTGTACAAGCTCAGAAAAGAGCTAGAAGCTTGTAATTTCGGATTTAAGTAGAAGAGGAATTGTACTATCCGAGTAGCGAAAACAAAGGCGCTGATCAGCTTCGCGGTTACCGCGAAGCTGATCTGCGCCTTTGTTTTCGCCTAGGCAAAAATCCGGTTTTCTCACGATGTGGCTCATTTGATGTCATTTTTTATCACTTTTTTACCAAGTTTGTCGAATCAATACCCCCTTGATGGTAACTTCACAGAATTACGGTTAATTATCGCAGCTCCGATTCGTGCTCAATCTAGAATTAATCAAGTAAGAATTAGGTATCATGGAGCCATAGAAATTGACAAAACAAAAGAACAAGCTTTTTATGGGCAGGAAATGATCAGCGAAGATGCGGTCAACATTATCTGAACAATGATATTTCTTCTTGAAGTAAACTGAAGATGTTTGCAGTAAAGTGAGCCATATCAAGGGTTTCGGTGCTCCACTGAAATCATCAGGATAACATGTCCGTGTATTATATACCCCACTATACCCCACTTTTATATAGTTAAACTGGGGTATGCAGGGGTATACCTATTTTTCTTATTTTTGCTCCAACACATGGGTACTCGTTAGAACCACCTATGTTTTGAGCGAAAATAAGGAAAAATATCAAAATTTTTCAACTGAAAATTTTTATTTTTTACAGTTTTAAAAATGTTCATTGCATGGGATGTCTTTAATATTTGTTGGACTAAGTGCTTTGCGTCCAAGGTCAACAGCTATGGCAATGTCAGGAACGAGCAGTTATCCTAGCCACACTATTCCTGGGCAAGCCTCCCAGAGGCAAGTTACCAGTACTAAGTGCACATATTTTCACTGCTAACTGACAAATGCTACTCTTGAATCAACAGAACATGCAGAATGGCCCTTGAAATAGTTGCATGACCAAATCTTCATCAAAGAAAATGTAAAACATGAGGATCGATTCCTGCCCGTTTAGTACGAATCAAACATGCTACCTTTAGAGCTATTACGCCCCCATTAGTGCAGTAGCCAATTCTCTACAAAATGAGCCGCCTTGTGGGAAAACCAACAATGTGGTTTCCGAACAGGTCTGACACAAATCAGGCTGTACAGTCACAGAAGCAAGCTACAAGCTTGAAATTTCGGATTTAAGAAGAAGAGAAAGTGTACTATCCTTGTAGCGAAAACAAAGGCGTGATCAGCTTCGCGGTTACCGCGAAGCTGATCTGCGTCTTTGTTTTCCCATATGCAGATTGTTGGTTTTCCCATGCGGCGGCTCAAATTATGACCATGATCAACCAAGAAAGGCATTATTTTTCCTTCCTAGACAAAAGCATGTTTTGAATACACCACAGACTGTCAGTCTTACAATTAAATGCTGAACAACAAAAACATCCATTTCACTTTACCTTTCTTTTATTTTTCTTCATAACAAATCAAAGACATAATCCTCTTTTCTCATCAACAACTACAAGTCAATCAACTCATCAGACACTTGGTTATCTATCATCACACAGTTGACCAAGACATGATATACCCCACCCCCTATAGATCCAGATAAAGATAGAAGCAGGTGGCTCTATGTTCCAGACCAAAAATGATCTATACAGTCATTAGAGAAATGATAGGTTTCCAATATGCTACAGTTTGAGAATGTCTGTCTTCCAGGATTCCAACCAGGTGCCCTCCGACACAAACTGAGAATCATAGTTTTACCACAGAAGATGTAAGTTGAAGATTTATCCTGTGGACACTGAACATCCTGATCAGCTGTGTTTCGTTAGCTTCTGTAATGCAAGACACTGTTTAGTTCTCTGAATCTTTATTTCCGCATCATGCAAAGCACAGGTTTCTTCATGATGCCGCTCCAATAAGAAAAAGTGGTTTGCTTGCATGTAAATCATCAATAAGTTCTTAAGTAGCCGAAGCAATTGAAAAAGAATCAATTAGGATCTTTCCTACCAACAGGAAACAATCTTCCAGAAAAGAACAAATACTTACATGCCTTAATGTCTCATTTCTAGCTGGGTAAAGAAATAAAAATAATCAACCAGTACCACAAGCAGAAGTCAGCCACCCTTTAACCAGGCCCCAGGAATAGCAAGCCTTTAAACAGGTCTTAAAACTGACTTCTCTTTGACCAAGTCTCAAGAATATTCACCCCATAGCCAAGCATCATGGATAGCCAACATTTTTACAATTTGTCAAGTTTGGCCAACCTTAGACCAGGTCCTAAGAATAGCCAGCCTTTAAACAAGTCTTAAGAATAACCAGCCTTTAACAAAGTCCTAAGAATAGCCAGCCTTTAACAAGGTCTTAAGAATAACCAGCCTTTAACCAAGTCTTTAGAAAAGTCACCCTTTAATCAAGTCTTAAGAATAGCCACCCTTTAACAAAGTCTTAAAAAGTCAGCCTTTAACAAAGTCTTAAGAATAGCCAGCCATTAACAAAGTCTTCAGAATAGTCAGCCTTTAACAAAGTCCAAAGAATAGCCAGCCTTTACCCAAGTCTTAAGAATATCCTGCCTTTAACCAAGTCTTAAGAATAGCCAGCCTTTAACAAAGTCTTAAGAATAGCCAGCCTTTAACCAAGTCATAAGAAAAGCCACCCTTTAACAAAGTCTTAAATAGTCAGCCTTAAACAAAGTCTTAAGAATAGCCAGCCATTGACCAATTCTTAAGAATAGCCAGCCTTTAACAGTCTTAAGAATAGCCAGCCTTTAACCAAGTCTTAAGAATTAGCCTTTAACAAAGTCTTCAGAATAGCCAACCTTTAACAAGGCCTTAAGAATAGCCAGCCTTTAACCAAGTCTTAAGAGTAGCTAGCCTTTAACAAAGTCTTAAGAATAGCCCGCCTTAAACCAAGTCTTCAGAGTAGCTAACCTTTAACCAAGTCTTAAGAATAGCCAGCCTTTAACAAGGCCTTAAGAATAGCCAGCCTTTAACCAAGTCTTAAGAGTAGCTAGCCTTTAACATAGTCTTAAGAAAAGCCAGCCTTTAACCAAGTCTTAAGAATAGCCAGCCTTTAACCAAGTCTTAAGAGTAGCTAGCCTTTAACAGTCTTAAGAATAGCCAGCCTTTAACAAGGCCTTAAGAATAGTCAGCCTTTAACCAAGTCTTCAGAATAGCCAGCCTTTAACAAGGCCTAAAGAATAGCCAGCCTTTAACCAAGCACTGGCCACCCTTTCACTATACCTCAATAGCCATGCAGCCTTTTACAACTTGTCAAGAAAGTCAACTCTACAGATCTGAACCTAAGAAATAGTAATAAAGTTCTAATAAGGTAATCAAAGACAGATTTAGCGAATAAAAAGCACCAAATCACACCAAATCCAACTTCTACAACCAAATATTATCGAGAAGCCTGATAATCAGAGAATACTGTTTGGTCTCTTGATACTCTTGAGGCGAATATAGTTACAAGTTCATTAAGTTAGGCTTATTGGCCGTTTCATGTATGCCAGAATGGTGCACGTCTGTGGGGAGACATAGAGAAGTCTTAATCATATATAGACTCAATTTGTCTAGGAATTTCAAGAGAAGAGAATCAAATAGAGGGTCACAATCACAATCAGGCAGAATAATTATGCCTTAAAAAGGAAATAATGCCATCAACTGGCCAGTGCAGTTATAGCACTGTGATTTTTTCAAAGAAAACAAGACTGAAAGTAGTGTTCCCGACTAACTAACATGAGATTTAGTAAATGAGCCGCCCCATGGGAAAACCAACAATCTGCATAGGCGAAAACAAAGGCGCAGATCAGCTTCGCGGTAACCGCGAAGCTGATCAGCGCCTTTGTTTTCGCTACTCGGATAGTACAATATTCCTCCTCTACTTAACTTCAAAATTTCAAGCTTCTAGCCTGCTTCTGTAGCTGTACAGGCCGGTTTGTGTCAGTCCTGTTCAGAAAGTGGTTTTTCCATGAGGTGGCTCAAATATCTCAGAAATTGAATTCTATGACCACTAATCCACCACAGTTTCAGCTCCAGAAACCATGACATTAAATTTGTGGTTTAGTCTCTTTTTTAACATCACCATTTTAAACCTCATTTCGGTCAATTAGAGTCTGAAATTTCTAAAGATTTCCCAAAATTAACAGCTCAAACTTTTGTTGGCACAGAGTTTCGACATGAATGTCAACTATTCGACTGACATGACCGGCATAAATGCCCGAAGTAGTTAAGTCTGTTAAAACTAATTTACAAATTGAAAGTGTGAGTGAGAATTTAATAGAACACTAATTTAACACGCCACAGTTGTATAAACTTCAATAAAAATCTCTCGCTGACAGCTGAATGCACGTTCATCAATACGATGATTTGCTCTTGTAGGGGTCCCAACATCAGTCGACAATGCGTAGCAAATATAGTAACAATACACTACCAATCAATAACTGGGGGCTCGATAAACACTAGGACATCTCAGAGGCATGACAACGCACGCACCGAGTTGAAATAAAAGATATTTCACTTAAAAGGCTAATGATAATTACCAAGCACACATTCAAAATCTATCAATCGCCGATCACAAGGGATTTCTTTGTTACGGTGTTGACATTATTGTTTGCGGCATTAGCTCGGGAGATTTGGAAATTGCGTCACACAAAGTTGCAATACATTCCTAAGGAGAAAGTGGTTTAACAGCCTCTTTGGAACACAAGTCACGTAAAGGTGAATGGAATTCAATTTCACTCACTGGTGCAGAAGTTGGTCGATGTTTTAACCAAATTGTATAAATCTAGCATCGCCAGCATCAGACAGCATCAGACACTGAGTCAACAGTGTACATCAGGAAAGCATGTCCGTGTAATGTGCACCCCCTCAAACCCCACTTTTATATAGCAAAACTGGGGTATGCAGGGGTATACTTTTCTTATTTTTGCTCCAAAACTTAGATTGTGGGTACTCGTTAGAACTGCCTCGGTGAGGCAAAAATAAGAAAAATAGCAAAACTTTTCTACTGAAAATTTACATTTTTTAAAACTTTAAAAAAATCTCTGTATATTGCATGGGCATATTTTCGTGATGAGATAGAAGCCTACAGTGAATGTATGAGTAAAGTTGGGTGCTTAGACAAGCCAGAATTGGCTCAAAATTTGGCTAAAATCGGACATGGCTCAAATGAGCTAACATTGGACTTTGCTCAAAATGGGCTTGCACCCAGATGAATCAGTGTCTGCTTCCATGATGAAGTTCAAAACTGAGCCCAATGCTGTAATGAGTTGGAAAATGTATGAAAAAAAAAATACTATCAAAACTCACTTATCCTCCAATTAACCAGTGCATAGCGAAATTTTAACAGTAGTGACAGTGAATTGTACATGGTCAAATTAGTTTAATTTTCAACAAATAAGAAAATAATGGCATTTGTGAGAAACCAAATTGGAGCAATTTCCCTAAAGTGTTTCTATAATTGAATTCAACTGACATGATTGGTTAATTAAGTCATGTGACCAATGAAAAAATCCATTGTTATATATATCAGATAGAGCATGGACCGGTCATGTGAAGCCACATCTAGAACTTGAACAGGTCGGGCACAACCAGGTCAGAAGCTATATAAAACGGAAGTGGATATAATTTTGTTAATTTAGATCAATATTAAACTGATTTGATAGGAACACCCAACTATAATGCCAAAACACCAAATGAGCAGTGCTTTTGATGAATGTATATTGTATAAACAGTTTTCCTCATGATGTGACACATTTTTTTTCCATACATGGAACTTATTGACAAGTCGTCATGATATGAATATCGATAAAACAGTAATTTGTTAAGGCAATCAGCAAAATTATGAGATCATATTGTAGCACAGCGTAAAATTCTATGCTTGGGCTAATTATCTAGTGATTTTGAAAAGTGCAAACAATGAGTATTTAGATGTTCGTTATCAGAAACATCAATAGTTGCTTTATAAAGCTGCAAATTGTTGTCTGTCAGGTCGCCCTGTGAGGTTTATACTGCTCAAACTTAACACGCCAATGCATTATACAACATTTTAGCAGAAAAATTTGACTGTTCGCTCAAAAAATGTTTGCTTTTTCTTATTTTTGAGCAAAACACTTGTTAGAACCCCCGTCAGTTTATATACCCCTAGTCCCTCTTCTGCTGATTTCCAATCTTCAAAGCCGACCTGTGCAATGCTACATATAGGCTCAAAAGATAACTATGCTAAAGAAACTTATGTCATAGTATCGGCTGTGCAAAAGTGATGCTTATATAGGCTGATTTGCTTAAATTTACATGTTACATAATATGTGTCTTGTTGCTGCTTATGTTATTATATATTATATAACCTGTGCTATATAAATTTGAAATTTCCTTACTTTAATTCTTATTAAAAATCTTAAAAGAAAACTTTATTGTGAAAATTATATTATTAAAAAGAGAAAATCTAAAGAAATTTCACTGAATGAATCAGAGAAACTTTTGATCGTAAAACGCGCGAACCGTAACACCATAAAATGGCCGATTAATGAGTATCTAGTAATAATTGCAAGCCATGAATAACTAAACACCTTCACATCATTGGCATGGATTTCGTGACTGTGCTGGGATGGCTTCAATATACCCAGGATCAGAAGACACTGAGCCTGACAGGTAATGATTAGGGAAAATTTATGGCCGATTCAGGGGCTCAAACCCCTCATTATTGGGCACGAAATCTTGATCAAATTTCGGGCATCAAAATTTAACAATGTTTGACTTGAACTTTCATTTTCACAGCAAATAAACACACTAATACACAAATTGAGCCGCCTGTGGGAAAACCAACAATGTGGTTTACGAACAGGTCTGACACAAACCGGCCTGGGCAGTCATAGAAGCAGGCTAGAAGCTTCAAATTTTGGATTTAAGTAAAAGAGGGATTGCACTATCCGAGTAGCGAAAACAAAGGCGCTGATCAGCTTCGCGGTTACCGCGAAGCTGATCTGCGTCTTTGTTTTCGCCTATGCAGATTGTTTGTTTTCCCATGAGGCGGCTCAATTGTTGCGCTGAAGCACCTATTCTAGAATGCTACATGCCCATGATGTGAAGGAGTTAACTGAATAATTTTTATTTGTTTTTTTTTTTTTTAAGAATGTCTGAGTCAGCAATTTTTCAGTAATGAAGAGACACAGCCATCAGTTTCTGGGTGTTAACCTTCAAGGACACCATCTAGCATCAGTGGGATCTTGATGTAGCCACTGCTAGCTGGGTCCTAACCAGTACTACGGGAAGCTAAAAGTGTCTCAATGACATAAAACCGCTTCAGTAGGTTTTTTTGTTTGTTTGGATTGGGGTTTAACATCCAGCTCAACAATGTTTCAGTCATGTTGCTACAGAGCCACCGCTTCCTGGGTATTAACCAGTACTCTGGGGAGATAATTTGCCTTGCTCAAAGGCACAACATGGTGCCGCCAGTGGGATCAAACCCAGGAGCTCTTGATTCGGAGTCCGATGCTCTACATTACGCCACCATAGTCCCCTAAGTAGGTTTTGAGCCCTTTGCCTCTTGCTACAGTCTGATGCTCTACCACCCAGTCACCACACACTGTCAAATTTCCCAGATATTCAGCTATTACCAATGTACTACATTATAAACTTCAAACAATGCGGAAACTGTGGTGATGTTTGTAGCAGGAAGACTCTGTTTACATCAGTGATAGTAACATAATAGTTGTCAACTCAACTGTCAATTTCTATGTCTACTTTATAAATGATTCATAAACTATAGTAAGACCTCAGTCTCTATGTTGGAATTATAATGAAATTATAATAACTTAATGAAATTAATTAAAAGGTTAGTCTAAATTGATTGTCAACATTCAGGGGATGATCATTTGTTTGATGGCTGCATTTACAATTATGTAAAACAGCAGTCACACTGTGGCATATAACCCAAACACGCGCCGGGCGTATGAAAAATCTCAACACACTGAAGATTTTGGACGTATAAAAATGAATTTGTTCCTTTAACTCGCTTTAGCAGTCACACAGTTAGCGCATGACTGAGGCGTGTGCTAGACGTATAAAAAAAAAAAGTTTTGGAGTACATTTATGTTACGTCCCAAACATGCAATGCATACTCTACAGGCACACAGCAAACGTTCAACGCCCGTCTTACACACGCTTGGGGCACGCTACTGAAGCAATATCTCAAAAATCAGAACGCGCATGTAGCATACACTGGCGTGCCTCAAACGTGCACCAAACGCCTTCAAAGTGTATTCAACAAGCCTGTAACGCGTGTGGAACTTATTTGAAACATATAAGACACAACCGAAGCCCGAGACACGCCGAGCTTCTAGAAAATTTTTAAGCATGTTTAAAAATTTTTTGAGCCCAAACGCGCCTGGAGTGCGCAGCGAGGTATATCAATGTGCACCAAGCATACACCAAGCGTACAAAACGCGTAACATGCTTCTAACATGTCTCTGACATGCTCCTGGCGTATGTTGAATTTTATATCCTCACATCTTAAGAATTGTAATATTATGTGCTTTACAATATGACCAGGCTCAGGAGCTTATATCTCCTATCACACATGCTGCCAGGCTTTAACGGAAACGACCATTTTTTTAAATAAAGTATTTTGGTTCAAGAAAGTACAGAAACAATTTTCGATATGAGAAAACCTCAAACCGTATGTGTCATCGAACAATTTTCACCTGGAGATCAAGATATTGGGTATGTAAAAATTCTTTACAATGGACCCGCAAATTGGCCTAATTATCCATAATAGAGCAGTAATTTGTTGAACTTGCCACATGCCGCATATGGTCATATTTCAATTTTTCATGATATGAGACAGACCTATGCCTGCACCAGTCATTTGTAACCATGGCACCTACGAGGAAGGGCGGGGAAAAAGACTTTTCAGTTTTCAATGCCCAGCTATAGACACCAACACCAGGGGACAAACTGGAAGTAAAAACTATGCTCTTTGCCCTGCCCTTTGAAATAGAAAATCTCCCTGGGGTAAGGATTTTTCATATCAAAACCCCTTCATATCCCCTGCACTGCTGGTACTATAAAAAGTAACTGCTCCACACTAGAGGCCAGCTAGCCCCCACCATTCCCCGTAGGTGTGTTTGTGGGGGGCTGTGGCTACAAATGACTGGTGCATTAATGTGCCAGTGCCAGTCTAGATGTACAAAACTTCCCCATCTTCAATGTGGCGCCTTGAAAAATCAAATACCAAATGTCATATTTAAATATGCCCATAAAAATATATATAAGACCATTCATAGTCTTTTTAATACTTAATTTTAATGATAACAAAAATATCAAAGCTGTAATTATTTAACATAGATGTACAGTGAGAATGATTGACAGGCAATGTAAATTACTTATGGTAATCAAGATTGAATGATGCTACAATTTGTGAGAAATGACAGTCATATTACATCTAAAAGCAACCATATTAACCAACACCATTCTTATGTTCAAATCATGAGTGAGTGCATGGGGGAGTAGCCTTTGTTGGAGTCTCCTGCAGTGTTTTGTTTGTTTGCATTGAGGTTTAACATCCGAGTCCACAATTTTTCAGTCATGTCGGGCACGGAGTCACCACTTCCTGTGTAAACTCAAGACCTCTCGATTCCGAGTCTGACAATCTACCACTAGGCCATCACATGCCCTCTCCTACAATTTAAGGTATTTATGTGAGTCCATGTGCTTTTTAGATGAAGAGTGAAACATTGATGCAAAAAGTCCTGAGAGTATACAAAGAGGCTTTACCACTGCCAGGAGCTACATGTACCGATACTGATCTCTGTAAATAGAGCTACATTTTCCTGATATAGATTTTTTTTTCTAAGTAAGTCAGGGTTTGTTTTTTTTGTTTTGTTTTTTTTTTTGGCTCTTTGGTGATGTTTTTTTCCTTATGTCAATATGATTCATTGATCATGTAACATGAAAATTCTCAGAGAAAACAGATACTTTCATACATTTATTAATGATACCATTGTTACCACACAATAGCTAATCATCTTGTTGGAAATGAACATAAAAATCTATATACATGTACATGAGGTCTGTGGCGGTGTTAGACGATGGCGCCTTAGAGACCACACCTGACAAATTATTGATCCTTTCAACCTAAAGCTTGAAGCAACAAATACACCAAATATGACAATATATGGTAGTTGAATAATGCAAATAAAATACCGTAGATGCGGATGTGGTACTGACAAAGTGGTTTTCACAGACTTTTCATTTTCCATTTTAATTATTGTTTGTTTTTTTCTTGAAAACTAAATGAGCTGTCTACTTCGCTGGCTTTTTATGTCCTAATAAGGTATACCATATTGACTGTTATAATATGCCTTACCTTTTGTTGGGCAGTATACTGACAACATGCAATGTATCTACCTTCACACAGCAGGAATTTAATTGTAATTCTGAATTTGTTTTAGAACAGTTCTTGAAGAACTGTTCAATTAAGGAATTATGCATGATTTAAGTTCTGGCACAGAATCTGAAAAGGTTAAACAATGTCAACTTCATGAATCCCTCAACAAGTTTTAGATCTAGTTTTTGGAACATTTTGAAACCCTATTCTAAGCATCTCAAGACTGGCTCTAGGATTAAACAGATTTTATTGCAATAAACTAACAAGACACAAGTTATACCAACATTATGAAGCTCAACTAGCTAGTACTAATGGTACAGTGGTGATACAGATCATTTTATATTAACATACATATTACAATGCAACATACAGGTTTGTGGTCATGAGCGGTGGCGGCTACTTATAGCAAAGTATAAGTTTGGATTTTCTGGGAAACACAGTTCCAAAACCTAATACTTATTATTTTTTGGTATCCAATAAACAGTCTGTTTAGAGATATGATTGGAGAGTTGCATTGTTCATCAAAGGTTGAACAGCCATACAATAAAGTGTCAAGTGTTAACTATACATTAGGAAAATGGTTCTACATTTTGAGACTGGCTCTACAAAATCTAAAGTCACCAGCTTCAATGGCATCTGTCATAAATGGGCTCCAGTTAAAAGTGCAAACTAAACCTAATAAGTACAAACTAAACCTAGACTCTAATGAAGCAATTTAATGCTGGCTAACATATTTTCTTGATAATTATAAAATCAATCTGACAATTTTAGAATCTTTTTTCCTACACATGGGATAAGAATTGTGGAAAATAATACCAAGATCTATGACAAATCTGAAAATTAAAGCCATATTAGAAAGAAGACATAGTGAAATTCAGCGGTGGTCAAATTTCTATTTCCAGGAATCCATATTTCCACAATATTTTTCAATTATAATTTTCTGTATATGCATGCAGATCTACAAATTTCAACCTCAGATGAGAACTTAAAAGTTTTAATGCAAATGGTGTTATGATCTTCATCTAAAATATTATGAAAATCTACCAAAAAAGTAAAGGCATATTCCTTATGATTTCGTTAAATATAAGTTTTAAGCTTTGTCTTTCATGTAAGCAAGTATGTGATTCTACAAATCTCCAGGTCCTGAGGTTATAAAACTTTTTTTCATGCTCATGCAATTTATCAACTCAGCTGAGACTAAAAACTATCATGCTCACATCTAGACCCCTATTTTCCACTGATTTTTGCTATTTCATTATATTTATGCAGGATTGAAATTTTGTGCTATAAGCAGATTTGAGCATGAAAAATTTCTTATAACCTTAAGGCGAGGATACAAGGACCAGCAAGATAACAGCTGTGCAGCACTCACTCCTAGCCCTCTTCTGCATATTACATTACTCCATGTATACGGAAAAAAAATTCAAGACTTAATTTTCTCATCAATGTATTAAAATACCACAATTTTCGATGCTTTGATGCTGTATTTTGCATCAAAATTTAGATAGAGATCTTGTGAATGATTATATTTCAATATTAAAAGTGTATAACATTTAGATAAGAAAGTTATTTCATTTAATTTCCCTCCTATTCTGTGTGATACTCTACAGGTGGCCACTTTGGGACTGGGAAATAATTTTTTCTAATGATTTTTTTTCTGTACACATAACATGATTCTTGTCATTATGTGAGATCAGCTTGCAGTTTGATGATCATGCAGCATGTTTGTTTTTGATGCACATAGGGTATACAATGCCTCAACAAGATAAATTTGAAATTTCAAGCCTCTCCTATCATCTTCTCAAATCATATTCCCAAAGAGGGCACCACTCAAATACAGCCATGCATTGTGGTGCATGAGACTGGTGGGGTAGGGATCTGGTTCTCATAAGAAATTCAAAACAACTGTACTTGCAGTGGCCGGGTGTGCCCTTGAGCAGGGCAAAATGCACTCCCCACAGTACTGGTACTACCAGGAAGTAAAGGCTCCAATCCATCTCCTCATGACTGAAACAGTGTTGACTGGGACGTTTTAAGCCTTAAACCCAAACAAATAATTCTAAATGTTCTTGTATCCGTATGTAACCAATAGTCTTTAACTCACCTAAATTTAATAGTATCCTTGCTCTAATATAATAAAATGAGATTTCATTGAACCAATATAATCCAATATGTTTACAAAGTACAAAACACTGTCACAAAAAAAGTTTGTCACAAAAATATTAGAAATCAAAAATACTGCCAAAATTCTACACTTTCCGCTTTGATGAGAATGTGTGAAAACAAACTCCACCTTCAGCAGCAATTTTACTGTCAATCAACATCACATGACCACAGCTAACTTCATGTTCATTGGCTGTTCACATACTGCGTGCTGTGATGATCTTGTGCTCAATAATTGGTGCGAGAAAATAGTGCAGTAGTAAATACTGGCTGACTTGAAATAATTTGTATGTGGTTTTAATATTAGTGATTACACTAGAAAAAGGTGAAAAATAAAAACAATAATCAAAGAGGTGGAAAAATTACAAAGAAAATAAACATTTAAATGGCTATAATTAAAAACATGTTGATTAAAAGTTTATATAAGCTATACCTTATTCTGAAAGACATAAAACAACAAAACAAAATTATTGCAAGATCATATGGCAATGAAAACCATGAACCAATAAACGTTGGTTCATCTGAGTATTGAGTTTCCAGAACATCTTTTGATTTCCTACCTTTTCTGATACAAACACATGCAAGTGATAATACAATAACTTGTTAAGGTCAAATAAATAGGTCAAGGTCACTGCATTCTCCTTTAGAGTAAGCCTTCGGCTAACTATCCTTGTAAGTTGCTGCCTGCCATGCCATATTCCAAAGCTAACAAAATGCATCATTTAGAGGCAGATCAAGTTCTATTTTGGTATTTATTGTATGCAGAATCAGCTGTAGCAATTGTTTACAATCAGCAGAGCATGCTGTATTGTTGCCTGTATGTCAATGTGATTGACAGCCAATTAATTAAGCCTCTCAGACTAAAGAGTGCCATAAATATCTCAGTCTCTCAGACAACATCCATCCTCAGACTTGCCAAAGTAACTCAAAATATTGTAATAGGATAATATTTTTAGCAAGGATGCCAGTCTTCCATATGGTCCTCCTGAGAATAGAATGATGTTTCTCATAATTGGACTTTTATATTATTCAAACTTTAATTTTTTGTTTGACATTTATTAGTGTTTCAATATTTTTGGACTTACCTAAAAGTGCTGGTCACAGAGCAAGTTTTATGCCTTTAATATGGCACCATTGGAAAGCAAAATCAGGACCTATTGCTCCCGAAATGGACATTCTAACCACTGAGCTTCTGCTGCCAGTGAACAGTACAAGCCACTATAACCCATCTGTTTTTTTGTTGTTGTTTTTTCTTCTTTGTTTAAAATTTGGGCTATTTACCACTTTTATAATATTAACTGGAAGACAAACTGCCAGGAGGAGACAAACTTTACTAAATAATATTGACAGAAGTGACAATGATACGACCAGGCAATAGTTCAGTGAAATGGCCGCACAGGGAATAATGGCCGAAATATTGACCAATATCACGAGATGACCCCCGCTTTATACATCTTCTGCCCGCCTAATCCAGTAATGGAATCACTAGGGTATAAACTTTATAAACGCTGTCAAATCCAACAATAGTCAACATCTCCGATAATGAAACATTTGATTAAGGCTTGAGCCTGCTCTGTCAGTCAAGATGGACCATTGTTGTATGCAGTGGGCAAGACATGACCTCTGACCTTCAAATGTGAAATAATGACCTTGATAAGGGTCCTGCTGGGAAGGGGCTCTTAAACAGATGGTAAAAATCAACATAAACAGTGATCATTATTCTTGAGGACTATATGAACATGTACTATGAAAATGGGAGCCTATTTTTATAATGTCATTTGATAGTATAATACAATCAATGTCCTAATTCTTACATGGGGGTCTAAGGAATGGGGAAATCCCAACTCTTTCAAAAGGTGTCATGGAACTGATCTTATAGCTGCAGGCAGAGACCATGTGCCACCCATCACTATTTTCGTTCTCCAGAGAAAACCCTATTTTTTTTTTTTTTTTTTTAAAAAAAAAGAAAAAAATATATCACCCAGTATAACTAAATGAATACATAATTTACAATAAATGGGAAAATTTTCTCCCATCACTCTACTATAGTCATTATTTCTAAACTGTTTTATTTGCATGCCAAATTTACCTGGTTCAAGTAACCAACATCTGAAACCAAGACATCAACATTTTTACATCAAACATGAGGCAAAATTATGACAATTTATGACAATCTCAAATTGAGCAAGGAAACATATGGCTTTTACAAAAGTGACAGCTTGTTAAATGAGATAATTTTAGGCATAAAAATTAACTGAAAAAGAAAAAAAAAAAAAAAAAAAAAATCAGTAGTTTCATGTTTCTTTTTTTTTTTTCTGTTAAAAACTTTGCTAAAGTATTTATTGTGTTATACAGGCAATATATTTCAATTTTGTAATTTCATTCCAGGGGTATCTTTGAAATTAGGTCAAGGTCACCAGATCAGAGATCAGTCATGCCTAACCATTCACTAAACCATACCTGTCCAATTTGTTCAATACAGTATCGGTTTTGCCTGATGACATTTGAGCCGCCTCATGGGAAAACCAACAATCTGCATAGGCAAAAACAAAGACACAGATCAGCTTCGCGGTAACTGCGAAGCTGATCAGCGCCTTTGTTTTCGCTACTCGGATAGTACAATTCCTCTTCTACTTAACTCCGAAATTTCAAGCTTCTAGCCTGCTTCTTTGACTGTGCAGTCTGATTTGTGTCGGACCTGGTCAAAAACCACATTGTTGGTTTTCCCACGAGGCGGCTCATTTGTTTTCAACAGTGGCCTTGCAATCTAGGTCAAGGTCATTATCCCATCAACTGCTCGCTGCTGTGATTACATGGAAATGTTAAACCCACTTTAGTATACGTCTCCACAGTCAATTTAAATGTTAAACCCACTTTAGTATATGTCTCCACAGTCAATTTAGTATAAACTAAAATTAGGGTATCTTTCCACCATTGACATTTCTTTTGTGTATGTGCATGTTTTGAACCACAACATTTATCATAAAACCTATATAAAATACATGTAAGCCTCATCAAGCACAGCTAGCATCACGAAAACATGCCCGTGTAATGTTTACCCCCTTGAATCCCACTTTTATATAGCAAAACTGAGGTATGCAGGGGTATGCCTATTTTTCTTATTTTTGCTCCAAAACATAGATTGTGGGTACTCGTTAGAACCGCTTTGCTGAGGCAGTTCTAACGTGTACCCACAATCTATGTTTTAAGCAAAAATAAGAAAAATATCAAAATTTTTCATCTAAAAATTTTCAATTTTTAAAGCTCAAAAAATATCTGTTTATTGCATGGGCAAGTTTTTGTAATGGTCTTTGGAAGAGCCTCTGGAAGATGGGTCTGTCCAGTTACAGGCTAGCTAAAATCAGTTTCCTGAGCTAAAGCTTTTCCAAACATATGTGCTCATGGTAGTGTGTACAGGTATTTGTAGTTACATGTTGATCTGACCTATGTGCTGTTTTTTCTAGCTGTATTTTGCATTTAAACTACAGCAGTTTATCTGATAACAAAGCTTAACTTTAGTGCACACAATTGCAACTTGATGTCTTTATTAAAGTCTCATCATCAGAAAACCTTACTCTTGGGTTGTTACCAAGATGTAAAATCTAAAATGTTAGTTATGAAGCAGAGAAAAATCCAAATTCACCTTTAACCAATGAATGTAATGAAAAACAAAGACACAGGTGAGCCAACATGGTAGCACAGCTCATCTGCACCTTTGTTTTAAACATACATGTACATGCAAAAACAAGGTTAATAGAAAAAGGCCACTCATAAACCAGAAGCATGCTAGGGTCATAGGGTTAAAAGCAATATTTTCTTTATCAAAATCATAAAATTCAAATCTTTTGAAATTGCTCAAAATTTATTTCTACAATTTTGGTCATAATCTGTTATTGACTCAACAATTTACTGAAATAAATCTTGTCATAAATGCTTTGCCTTCTCTTTAAGGTAGCCAGAAATATTAAATTCTAGTTTAATTTGACTTCTTCCTTTCATGTATCAGACATAGGTCACAGGTTCAATCCATTGGCATGATAAATTTCATCTAAAATGGTATATAATTCTTCTGTCTTGGCTGTAACAGTCTGGCAATAATTATACATACTCTCTAAGGTAATTGATAAATAAAACAGGTATACCATGACCAAAGGAGAGCTTTCTCTCAAAGGATAAGACAGGTATACCATGACCAAATTTAAATGAGAGCTTACTATCAATGGATAAGACTGGTATACCAAGACAAAAGGAGCTTACTATCAATGGATAAGACAGGTATACCATGCCCAAGAAAAGCTTACCTCCAATGGATAAGACAGGGCTGGTATACCATGACAAAAGGAGAACTTACTATCAGTGGATAAGACAGGTACAGGTATATCATGACCAAAGGAGAGCTTACTCTCAATAGATAAGACTGGTATACCATGACCAAAGGGGCTTACTATCAATGGATAAGACTGGTATACCATGACCAAAGGAGAGCTTACTCTCAATAGATAAGGCTGGTATACCATTACCAAAAGAGAGTTTACCATCAATGGATAAGACAATGACAATGACAATGACAATAGTTTATTCATTTTTGAAGGCCTCCGGCCCATAACATATATCAATATATATAAACAACTTGAATTATGTCCCACATTGTGTTGTTTTGTATTTTTAAATAAACAAGACGACGTTAGATACAAAATTAAAGCCAGTTAAATAGTTTATGAAACGACTAAAATATCTCATATGACACGAATGTGCTCCCTTATCTAAAACCATTTATTGTTGTTTTGCCATGCTTTGCACGTTTTTCCTTCAAATTTCAACAAAATGTCTAAAAACAGCGTGTTTCAATTTATGTAGATTTTATACGAATAAATGCGATCTTTTGAATTGAAGATGTGATCAAAAAGGAATAATATAGTGTCTGTGAGATATTCACTTCGTTCACAGTGATAGGAATTTCTCGATCGATATATTTGACGTGAATCTGCCAATTTTCACAGCTGTTTTACAGGTAAGCCAATGATAGAAATAGTTTTGACGTCACACTGAGCGCATTTGCTGTTGCATTTATTGAATCTATGGTGGCACATTGATAGTCATAAAGATTTACGTGTTATACATATTTTGCATATCCGCTCAGTGTTTCATCTTATTTCTTATCCGTCGTAGATCGAATTTCTTAGTTCAAATGCATCGACAAGAAACTTTGCAATAGAAAATATGCTTTCCACATCATTTGATTTCATGATTGAATAAAACTTATGTACAGATATTTGTCTTTGCCACATTGGTTTAAAGTGAATATTTCTTAGATCTTGATACAGTGGACATACCATGAAAAAATGAAAAATGTCTTCAATGGTATAAACATTTCTGTCTAAACAAAATGGACAAAATCTATACTCCCTATCGATATCATTATGTCGCCCCTTTTCAATTTGCAATTTATGGCTAGAACATCTAAAATTTGCCAATGTTTTCCTACAAACAAAACTTAAATCAATGAATAAGTATTTCTCTACGTCGAGCTGCGTTTTAAAATATTTGTAATGGTCCGCTTTTGATGAATTATTTATGCTACTTCTCCAGTTTTGGAGAGAAATGTCTTTAATGCGCTGCGTAAAATTTGACAAAAATGCGTTTATATCTCCAACTTCGTCTGCAATCCAGGCGTAACCAAAGCCATATTCGAACAATAATTTCTTAATATACGTTGCCCACGTTATTTTATCGGCTTCCGTTAACGATCTTAGCATTCGATAACACTGGCGGGGATATCGATAATTTGGCATTCGCGTTAGTTTTATCCAGTATTTGATGGGTTGAACCATATAAGAAACGGCTAAAGGGAGACGACCGCATTCGCCCAGTACGAAATTGTCAGCTGCATTTTGATGTAGTCCAACGTATCTTTTACAAAATTTGGTTTGAATTTTTTCTATTTCTTCGGAATATTCATAGCCCCAAATTTCCGCCCCGTACATCGCGATCGGTTTTACCATTGAATCAAAAAGTTTGAATGCGTCTGACGGACTGAAAAAGCCGAATTGTTTCTGAAAACGGAAAATACTTGAAACTGCTTTTTGCGCTTGCATCGCGAGTAATTCTTTGGTTTTTGTCCAAATCAGCCTTGGTGTAAAATAGATTCCCAAATACTTGTACATCGAAACTATTTCAATTTCCGTTCTTTGATAATACCATTTTTCTATATGCTTTGTTATTCCACCATTTCTGAAAACAATAATTTTAGTTTTTGCGAGGTTTAATGTCATTCCAACCGATTTGCAAAATTTTTCGACCAAATTAATTAACCTTTGTAATCTTATAACAGTGTCAGAAAAGCAAGAAATATCATCTGCAAACATAAACGCCATTACATCCTCAATTTCATTTGAAATAAATACACCCCTGTCGGATTCTGATCTCAAATATGCTATTAAATCGTTGATGAACAGTGAAAAAATAATCGGTGAGCTCAAGCAGCCTTGTCTCGTTCCGATGCTGCATTCGAAAAACCGAGACAGCGAATTATTTGTTTTGACACATGATTTGAGCTGGCTATACATTGATTGAAAAATTTTGATAAATTTGCTATCTTCATTTATACCTTTCCGTTGTAATGAATCCCATAACTTGTTGTGTGCAATACTGTCGAATGCTCGACGAAAGTCTATGAATATGCAGTAAAATCTGCCCTTCGAATGACACAAGTATTTTTGAACTAACGCTTGTAGAGAGAAAATATTATCTGTAGTTGAATAACCCTTTCGGAACCCAGCTTGGGACTCGTCAACTACCCCATTTTCCTCAGCCCAGTTTTGCAATCTTGATGTTAGGATACCCGTAAATATTTTGCTTATGCTATTAATGAGAGATATACCTCGATAATTTTCAGGATTTGTTTGTAAGCCGCTCCTATGCAAGGGACATATAATATTTTTGCACCAATCTTCTGGCAACACTCCGCTGTCGTATATTTGATTAAATAAAGCGTCAAGGAAAGGCAGTATATCATTTTGCATACTTTTAAACATTTCTATGCAAATTCCATCCGGTCCTGGTGATCGATTGGAATTGATAGATTTTATACTAGATAAGATTTCTGCATTACTTATAGGTCTGTCTAAATCGTTGCAATCGTGATCTTGCGTAATGTTTTGTAAAAGGTGCTCATTTTCAATGTCAACATCCATATTTAAGAGATTTTGAAAGTATCTGACCCAGTCGTCCGGGCTTATATGGTCCTTAAGTGGTGATTTACCATTGCAGTTTTGTTTTATTATTTTCCAGTAACTACGCGGATTTCGACATGCAGTTAACAGTTCAGATCGTTTTTCTTTTTCATATTTAAGACGTTTCGATCGACATACATTTTTAAACCTTGCCCTAGCTGCCTTGTAATTATGTAAATCTAGACCGCTGTTAGTACGGCGAAATTTTCGGATTAAATCTGTCTTTTTCAGTTTAGCTGTTTGACATTCGTTATCCCACCACGGTGGTTGTTTGTTTCGACTATTATTTGCCTTTTTGTACTTAACTTGCATACATTTGCCTGCTTCTTTAAATAACTTGATAAAATCTGTGAGATACGATAATGCGGGCTTATTTTCTCTTGTCATTTTATTTTGAAAGTGCGAAAATATTTCAGAAAAATGTTGCACAAAACTATTCTTTAAATTCTCGTTCCATTTAAATCGTGTCCATTTATTTTCATTTAAAATAAATTCGAAAGGGTCAGTGTTTTGTACTGTTTTGGACAATTCAAGTGTACAGTGTAATGGAAAATGGTCTGAGAAATCTGGTATACCATGACCAAAGGAGAGCTTACTATCAATGGATAAGACTGGTATACCATGAGCAAAGGAGTGCTTACTCTCAATAGATGACAGGTATACCATGACCAAAGGAGAGTGTACTCTCAATAGATAAGACAGGTATACCATGACCAAAGGAGAGCGCACTCTCAACAGATAGGACAGGTACACCATGACCAGAGGAGAACTTACTCTAAATGGATAAGACATGCATATTGTGAACAAAGGAGAGCTTACTATCAATGGATAAGACTGGTTTACCATGACCAAAGGAGAGCTCATTCTCAATAGATTAAGACAGGTACACAATGACCAATGGAGAACATACTCTGGTATATAGTGACCAAAGGAGAGCTTACTATCAATGGATAAGACAGGGCTGCTGTACCATGACCAAAGGTGACCTTACTCTCAATAGATAAGACAGGTATACCATGACCAAAGGAGTGTTTATTATCAATATATAAGACAGGTATACCATGACCAAAGGAGAGCTTATTTTCAATGGATGACTGGTATACCATAACCAAGGGAGAACTTACTCTCAATAGATAAGTCAGGTATACCATGACCAAGGGAGAACATGCTCTCAATAGATAAGACAGGTATACCATGACCAAGGGAGAGCTTACTCTCAATAGATAAGACAGGTACACCATGACCAAAGGTGAGCTTACTCTCAATGGTTAAGACAGGTACACCATGACCAAAGGTGAGCTTACTCTCAATAGATAAGACAGGTATACCATGACCAAAGGAGTGTTTATTATCAATAGATAAGACAGGTATACCATGACCAAAGGAGAGCTTATTCTCAATGGATAAGACTGGTATACCATGAATGAGGGAAAATTTATTATGAATAGATAACACAGGTATACCATGACCAAAGAAGACCTTACTCTCAATAGATAAGACTGGTATACCACGACCAAAGGAGAGCTTTATCTCAATGGATAAGACAGGTATACCATGACCAAAGGAGAGCTTACTATCAATGGATAAGACAGGTACACCATGACCAAAGGAGAGCTTACTATCAATGGATAAGACAGGTATACCATGAACAAAGAGCTTACTCTCAATGGATAAGACTGGTGTATTTTAATAGTGTACACAAATGAAGCTATATCCAAAGTGGTTAATTACTGTGGTGTTGCAACAACACAATTTAAGATGTGTCATAAAACCACTATCACCATTATAAAGGAGGCAATTTGGCGGCAATAAAATGCTTCAATGACAGATTTTACACCAACCATATCCTGTCATGCAAATGTTACTGCTGCTAAATGCATGAAATGGTCAGAGATTCAGTGTTCTAAGTGTCTTAATTAGTTAGCAAACAGTGTCTGTATCAAAACAAAGGGGTAAAAAATACATATGTAACTGTAATTTTGGAATTCATCTACATGTATAAAGCAAAACTCATTATTGATATTATGAATATGTTGCTTTTGAAAACTTCATCAATATGCTTACTGTATCTGTCACTTGTCATGCCTTATCCATTTCTTCACCTTGGTTCTTTCATTAAATGGACAATAAAATCAGTTGTATTATTCCTAGCATATTCTCATTCTCATGTTACTACAGTAGAAACATCAGGAAATGAAACAAGCTGAGTTTGTTTGACTGGCATGACAAGGAATGACAACCTCGGCTGATGACAGGAAACACTTTAACACAACATGCAATATGCAAATCTTAGCATCATGGAGAAAATTGAAGTCAATAAACAGACTGATTACCATGATGATCTAAGCAATCAAAGAGACTTAGGTCATCTATAGCAGTAGTAAGAATTTACTAAGAAAGCTTTCTTGTGAGACATTTATCAGAATGACTTGATTCTTGGTTTCATGAACTGGTACTGAGTATCTTGATCTAATCACTTTATTTCTTCAGTAGCATTACAAATACATGCCCAAGTAATATATGGCTTTTTCTGAAGTTGTAAAAATTGAAAAATTTTAGTAGAAAACTTTTGATATTTTTCTTACTTTTTGCTCAAAACAAAGATTGTGGGTACTCGTTAGAACCGCCTCAACGAGGCGGTTCTAGCGTGTTTTGGAGCAAAAATAAGAAAAACAAACGTGTTTTGGAGCAAAAATAAGAAAAATATTTATACCCCTGCATACCCCAGTTTTACTATATAAAAGTGGGGTTTAAGGGGGTATTCATTGCAGAACATGTTTTCCTGATGAGAAATCCATATTGGGAAGTATAAGGAAAACAGCTAGGGTCATGGAATGGTCAGCTATCCAAAACACACTGTTCCTGGACAAGCATGAGACACAATGGCTGTTTACTAGTATTTAGTGTATATTCCCTCCTCTTTAGATTCACAAGTGGCTCTTATTAGTTTATCAGAAGACCAGAAAAGTATTGGCTGATTATTATGTAGAAAAAAATGATACATGATTGTATATTGACCAAGCTTTGCATCTGGTAGTCTCTGTTCCTTATATTATCAAGTGGTGGCATCAAATGGCAAACAGTTGTTACTTTACTTCTGGAGAGAACACATCAAACAGTATTTACAAACTATTCAAATATCATTTTGTGAATATAATTTCTTTGGATGACACTTTAATACCCTTTCATCAAGACTAATTGAACCAGGTTGCAAGAAAGTCTGCTTAGGCAGAATCGAAGACAAAGACACAGATGAATTGCCCTTGGCAGTGCCTCTTCTTCTCGTAGCACCAGCCAAGATGTTATATCCCTTTCTTTTCCCCAAAATTGCAAGTCTTTAGCCATCTTCTATGAGTTAACAGCCAGGTTTGTGTCTGATCTGATTGGAAAACCTGAAGACAATTTTTTTTTCTAGAAAAGGCTGAACATTTTCAAGTTCACACTTTAGCAAACCCTGAACATCAAAGATCTAGGAGCTCTTCTATATAAATAGTTATCATAATTAGTAACCAAAATCCATAAAAAGGTTGACAAAATGTTTGAAAAAGAGATACAAATAGAAAGAAATGATCAATAGATTCCTACAAAAGTGGTTTATTATTTGTCTGTGAAGTAGACCCACATCAGAGTCTGAGAGAAAAGAACAAACCATGAAAAAGCAAAAAACAAATGAAAATATGAATTTCAGAATTGCTAAAAAAATCCAACAGGATTGGAGCATGAGACTCAAGCCCATTATAGTTTATTCAATAACGCTATGATGACCTTGACCTATTGTCAGCAAGGCCAAGTTTGGAAACATAGGCTTTAATTTACAAATTGTGATAAAGTGAAGAAAATTGAATTTTCAACTATTGGAATAAAAGAAAACAATCAATTTTTCAGGAAGTTTTGCAGCCAGTCTCCTGAAATTTGCTATCATTTAGTCAATGATGGTATGTCAGCTGAGTATTCTTGGGACCATATGGAGAATAACATCCAGATCTTCTGATTGCTATATGGACAAACTGTCTGTTCTTGCCTGCCCATGTTTGGTAAGACAAGAGTCATTTACCACTCTGACATCCTCTAAAATAACAAACACTGATGTAGCGGACATCCGATCTGTTACAAAGAAAACATGCGCCACAGCTCAGGTGTCTAAAGACAGAGTTTTGATAAATATTTGTATTTTGTTTGTTTGTGTGAGCATTTATCCGACCAATCATTATCTTTATCAATCTTATTCCGGCTGACATGTGACAGTGTTTGCAGTAACCTGAGCACAATGAATCCTTTGAGATGGATTCTGAAGACACAGCAACAAAGGCAGTGGGTGGGACGTTGTGGCCTTGCGATCACGGTGTTCCTTCATCTTTAGTTTGAGTTTTATACCATAGTTTCCTTAAGTTTTTGGTTATCCTTAAAATTTGCAGCGGTACTTAAAACAGAACACAGACGCTTTTGACTGCCAAAAGCCAACAGTATGTGATAGACCAGGGAAACAGTGATCAGCCTACAATGCAAGATGGTCAGCAATGTTTGCTAAAACCTAGCTTCCTTCTAAATATTAGGAAAGTTAGGGGTACACATGTACTTAATTATGATGAATGCGGCACTGTTGTAGCACAACATTTAAATCTAATTTAACTTTTAAATTCATGAGATTTCAAAGCAAAAGTAAACCAAACAATGGACTTCAACAATATGCATTATTTCTTTGTGCATTGATAATATTAATTGTTCAGATAAGTCTGATGGAGTGATGAAGGTTTAAGCGGCATTTTTCACTTTTTGATCATTCATTTTATTCTCTCTCCCATTACAATACAGGTATGTAAAAATAAGAATATTGTAGTCAATTGTTTATTATTGTCATCAATGACTCAGAATCCTACAAACTTACTGTTGATGATTTTTTTTTTTTTCAAATGCCATGCTCCAACTAACATCACTGAATTTAAGCTACCATCACTGATTCTTGTTGAAAGAGGACCCTGTTAGGAGGGACATGTTTAAAATATCATTAAAATGCCATGATTTCATGGGAAGCTACAATTTTGGTGGTTAGTACTAATTTTGTGTCTGAAATTTATTTTTTAGCTTCTTTCAATCTAAATTTTATTGCAAAGATATCAGTTTCTGTTCTCTTTTCTTTCCATTAATGTTTCTGAATGTTTCGTCTTTTGTATCCTTGTGCTTTAATTAGTTTTCACTATCACTTTTTAATTATTTCATTATTTGAGCTGCCTCATGGGAAAACCAACAATCTGCATAGGCAAAAACAAAGACGCAGATCAGCTTCGCGGTAACCGCGAAGCTGATAGCTGATCAGTGCCTTTGTTTTCGCTACACGGATAGTACACTTCCTTTTCTTCTTAAATCCGAAATTTCAAGCATCTAGCTGTCTTCTGTGCTTCAACAGCCCGGTTTGTGTCCGACTTGTTCAGAAACCACATTGTTGGTTTTCTCACGAGGTGGCTCATTTCTAGCTGTTTAAAAGAAATTGCTCAAAGAAATGTTCTGAAAATCTCTTCTGAGACATCATTTGGCTACTTTGCCGCCAAATGATGCCAACCAGTGAACCAAGGAACAGATTTATCCATGGCGAAGTAGCTTATGAGTGGCTCTTGCCATGAACCAATTCCAAACAGGAAAGAAATACACTGTACACCTGTAATGGTGTACATGATTTTCAATTAATTTTCATGATTTCTTTCCTCCCTGTTGCTATACATCACTGAGTGTGAAACTCAAGAGCCAGGCAGCTCCCCTGGACCAGACCATGATAGGATATTATGTCTGGTTGGAGGTGTATTGAAATATTTTTCTTTCTTTGAAATCCCAGAATATTGTCACAGCTAATTACAGATTCATAGGTAGAGTATTTGTAGGTCCCTGCATGCTCCTCTAATCTCATTTCCATAGTTATTAACATCCTATTTAAATTTATAGACCATATTGAACACCATGATTAAAGCCTGTTCAAAAGTTGCAGATTAAATAAAAATGTGACTTGTCATGGAATTATCCTCATTATATGTGGTCATGGTCCATAATACACTGTATTCATATGGAAATCGGCTTGTGGATGCTTGAATGAATGGTATGCTGGTCGCTTCAGTGACATGTTAAAGCACAATTTGTTCAATTTCATATTACAGGTATTCATTATTGTCCATATCAAAGCCATTATGAGGCTGAATTAACTTTTTCCATGTTTATGTATGCAAAATAAAAACAGAGAACAATGGCCAACAATGCTTTGATTTTCATTCCCCCTATCCATGGATGGAGACTGCATATTTGGCTATTTCTCAACCAACTTGTTTCAGAGAAAAAGATCTTTGCATTTGTGGATGGACAACAACATACATGGAAGATAGCAACAGACCGTATGGATTATGGTATTACTATAAGCTCAACTATTGAGCCTTTGCCTCATGCGAGCTAAAACAAGAGGACCAATGGTCCTGTAAACGCTCACCTGAGATCTGCTGCATATACCAATAAACATGTTTGAATATTATGGTATTTAACCCCAGTGCAGAGGCAGATGAAGCCCTTGGGCCATTTTCTTCTCTTTTTTTCAGAATAATCAATATTCTGTCCATTTGCCAATTTCCTGCTGGCTTTTCCCTTCAAATGACATTTTAACAATTTTCCCCATTTAAATGCATGGTCAACCCATGTTGACCTTGCAATAAACTGGGTCAAGGTCATCACAGGGTCATGATTTATGTATACATTGTAGTACTTAAGCCATAGATGCTTCACACCAAGTTTCTTTGAAATAGGTCCACCGGTTCCGGAGAAGAAGATTTTTGAAGCGTTTTTACCATATATGGGCATGGCGGCCATCTTCGTCATGTGACCTTGATTATTTATATATACATTGATTCCCCCATTCTATAGATGCTTCACATGAAATTTGGCTTTGATTGGCCAAGCGGTTTCAGAGAAGATGTTTGAATAGTATGGTAATATACATGTATAATGCCCCGGGATTGGGGCAAATATGCCCCTGGGGTCCAATTTTTTTCAGAATCATTAATAGTCAGTCCTACTGCCCATTTTCTGCAAGACTTTCACTTTAAATGACATTTTAAAGGTTTTCCCCATTCAAATGCATTGGCAACCTATGTTGACCTTGCCGTAAAATAGGTCAAGGTCATCCAAAGGTCATAATTTATAAACACAATGTAGTACTTCAGTCCCCGATGCTTCATGTGAAGTTTCATTGAAATCGGTCAATTGGTTCAGGAGAAGAAGATTTTTGAAGGGTTTTTACCATATATGGGCATGGCGGCCATCTTGATCATGTGACCTGGATTATTTATAAACACATTGATTCCCCCTTCCCATAGATGCTTCCTATAAAATTTGGCTTTGATTGGCCAAGTGGTTTCAGAGAAGAAGATCTTTGAATATTTTTGTAATATACATGTATATTGCCCCGGGGTGGGGGCAGACCAACCCCTGTGGTCCATTTTATTTTCAAAATTATCTACCTTCAGTCCATTTGCCCATTTCCTGCAAGTTTTGCCTTTCAAATAACATTTTAACAATTTTCCCCATTCAAATGCATGGGCGACCTATGTTGACCTTGCCGTAAGGTCATCCAAAGGTCATAATTTATAAATACATTGTAGTACTCTAGTCCCCGATGCTTCATGCCAAGTTTCGTTGAAATCGGTCCAGTGGTTCCGGAGAAGAAGAATTTTGAAGGGTTTTTACCATATATGGGCATGGCAGCCATCTTGGTCATGTGACCTGGATTATTTATAAACACATTGGTTCCCCCTTCCCATAGATGCTTCATATAAAATTTGGCTTTAATTGGCCAAGCGATTTCAGAGAAGAAGACCTTTGAAAATGGTGGACGACGATGACGACGATGACGACGACGACGACGGACGGACGCCGGACACCGGATCATGGCCATCCTATAAGCTCAACTTGTGAGCCTAACGGCTCAGGTGAGCTAAAAATCAGTTGTGGATATACCATTAGGAGAGCCAGGGATGGATGCTCCAAGAGAGAATAAATTTGGTACTATCCAGAAACTCATAATGATTATCATGATATATATGCACATTTTTTTCTGCGGCAATGTAAAAACCTCTTGTAAAAGCAAGAAGTCAGAAGTCAAACCGATTTCCAGGTTTGAAAAACGTCATTATTGTGCAATTATTGTAAATCATCTTTGATTGTTTTCTTTAATCTGACAAATTTATGTAATTTAAGTTTAAACATATAAGTCTTAGAATGATATTTTTAAACTAAACATGTATATATATGAGCCGTATCATGAAAAACAGTCTGTTTAAATATTCAGTAAACCCTAAAACAGAGATAATTATGGGATCCACTCTTTCAAAAAAAAAAAAAAAAAAAAAAAAAAAAAAAAAAAAAAAAAAAATAATAATAAAAAAATCACATTTTTATTTAAGACCATAGCTGGCAATAGTTACTACAAAGCTCTGCAGTGAAGATAGCGGAACTCTACAAGACAACAACAACAATGGCCAGGTATTGCTGAAAAACTTTATAACTTGTGTTTACATTGATATTTTTTGAGGAAATTAAAGATTTTAGAATCAATTATAAACCACTAATGGATAAAAGTAACTGGAGCTTTTACAGATGTTCTTTATTATACAGAATAATTGATATAATTAATATTTCATTATTTTTTGCATTATCCACCATCTCGAAGTTAATCTTAAATTTTGGTCGGTCAAGGTAGGCATGCATGCATGGGCAAGAGTCATGGTGCAGCAAATAAGACGAGTGGATACATCCTGGTCAGCTATATTCAACTCGCATCATAATGAGCTCACATAATAAGGCCTGTAATTTTAGCATTATCACAGTTATGAAAAAGTTGTCCATAATTTTAGAATACTTACAATAATTAACTCCCCTTTTTCAAAATGACCATCAGTCGGATGCCAACTTTTCCATGATGAGGTTTTAATTACGAAAATGCCAATCCAACAAACCAGGGAACAACAGCTAATAAAATGGCAAAAATGGCAATTTTAGAATTTAAATTACGAAAACTGTGCGACTAATAATTTGACGAGTTTCCGTGTGTGATAACATTCATAAACAGGGTGGTAGGTGACAGTGAGAATAAAGGGTGAAAAATTACAACCCATTAATTATTGGTCATCGGCCTGATTGGACTGGGTATGTATGTGGTATGGTCTGGTGTGGGACATTAGATGGGGTGTAATTATAGTCAGCGGGACCAAACTGATTGGGCAAGTGGCAGGATAGCACTACAATCTTGTGACAACAGGTTATTAGCCAGACCATGAGCTAAAAATATTGTGGGGTACTTGGTACATTACACTGGGACAAAACATACCATACAATACACAGACAGGAGCATCTAATACATGTACTTTCAAGACCCTTAAAATTTGAAAATGATTTGATAGAATTGTGTTTTTGAAAGTCGTAGAAAGATTCAATTCAAATGGAAGAAAGGGTTCAGCTGCTGCAGCAGATCTTGCAACAGAGCAATTGACTTTGGAGGGCAGATTAGGATTAATGCATGACTTGGTAGGGCAGATTAGGATTAATGCATTACTTGGTAGGGCAGATTAGGATTACTGCATGACTTGGTAGGGCAGATTAGGATTACTGCATGACTTGGTAGGGCAGATTAGGATTAATGCATGACTTGGTAGGGCAGATTAAGATTAATGCATGACTTGGGAGGGCAGATTAGGATTAATGCATGACTTGGTAAGGCAGATTAGGATTAATGCATGACTTGGTAGGGGTGATAAGGATTAATGCATGACTTGGTGGGGCAGATCAGAATTAATGCATCCTAATCCACACTACCAAGTCATGCATTAATCCTAATCTGCCCTACCAAGTCATGCATTAATCCTAATCTGCCTTACCCAAGTCATGCATTAATCCTAATCTGCCCTCCCAAGTCATGCATTAATTCTAATCTGCATGACTTTTTAGAGCAGATTCTGAGGGTTAATGCATGACTTGGTAGGGTGGATTAGGATTAATGCACGACTTGGTAGGGTGGATTAGGATAAATGCATGACTTGGTAAGGCAGATTAATGCAAGACTTGTGAAGGCAGATTAGAAATAATGCATGACTTAGGAGGGCAGATTAGAATGCATGATTTGGGAGGGCAGATAAGATTAATGTATGACTTGGGAGGGCAGATTAGGATTAATGCATTTCTTGGGAGGGCAGATTAGGATTAATACATTACTTGGGAGGGCAGATTATAATTATGCATTACTTTTTATGCAGATAAGGAGAAATGCAAGAATTGTGAGGACAGATTAGGATTAATGTATATCTTGGTAGGGCAAATTAGGACAATGCATGACTTGGAAGGGCAGATCAGGATCAATGCATGACTTGGGAGGGCAAATCAGGATTAATGCATGACTTGGGAGGGCAAATCAGGATTAATGCATGACTTGGGAGGGCAAATCAGGATTAATGCATGACTTGGTAGCAAAGATTTGGATTAATTTCGAGAAGGCAACATATGCAGAAGGGTAGATTACTGTTACTTTATGATCTGGGAGGGTAGATTATGATTATTGCATGATTTGAGAGGACAGAATTTAAATAAGAAATCTGAATTTCAGGGTGGTCTTGGCAACCTCATTTTCTCTGATTTTTTTTAACCTAAATATAACATTAAAAATGACATATTCTTAAATCAGAAATTTACCAGGTCAAATGTCTGGCACATCTGTCATTGGCATGACTTTGTACCTCTATAGTCTGGGCAAGCATCCACATTGGCCCAAGGCTTGCTGGTCAATAAAGGTGAGATACTACTGCAGATAACTATCACCTGAGCCACAACGCAGGAAAACTGGTCTTTGGGGTATCCAACCATGTAAAGGGTGTTAAGAAAGTTCGTTCCGCGCAAAAATTGTTTTCCTGATTGCTTGATTTTAATGATTCAACACTGAAAAATGACATAACCAGACTTTAATTTGGATGTATGTGAAAAGACAAAAGCAAATATGTTTTAAATCAGATACCTGATCATGAAAAAAGTGGCCCTCAAACACTGGCACCCATTTTCTGACCCTTGAACTTTTACACAAAAATGGGGGTATACTAGTAAAAATCTTTGCCATGCCAAAACTGATGCGTAAAATTCTTCTATAATTTAATGAATAAAGCCTTAATGAACTACTTATTCGCCATTTATCATAGTTCTGTGATATCTTCAATTATAAACCTGTAAAGAAGACTCAAATGTCAAAATTTTCACAATTTTTGCAGAAAATCGAATTACTCCAAAATTTGTGAAATACAGTTCCCTTAGAAAATATGCATCTGTGAAGCAACTCGACGTTAGACAGCATTTCCATTGCTAAATTGTATCTGAGAATGGAACAAATTCATGGAAAATGTATAATTTAATTAGTTTTTGTCTACAAAATGCTTTCAAATCATGTAGTAAAAGTGCGGAACGAACTTTCTTAACACCCTTTACGACACAAACCCACATAATACAGTCTAAGGAAAAGGCTAGAATCTTGAAATTTTGGATTTAAGAATAAGAGGAATTGTACTATCCGTGTAGCAAAAACAAAGGTGCTATACTGCACAGCTGATCTGCGCCATTGTTTTTGCATAGGCAAAAATCTGGTTTTCTCATGACCCAGCTCATCTAAAAGCAATTATACCACAGTCAAACCATCTTGTCTTGAAACTAATACCAAATCTTCAACAATACAAAATGTCTTTATTTTGTTCCTGTGACATGCTGTATCTTATTATTAAACAGATAAAATATGAATCAAATACATAAATCTTTCACATAATTAATACTTAGTAAATGACCATGAAGGGGATAACCAAATAGTTTCATTTGACACCATGATGCTATCTGACAATGGAGAAAAATTAACAAGATTTAAACATTTTGACAAATTTTAATTTAATGGGTGTCAGACAGATAGGACTGTATCTTCATTACAAAATGAGTTGTGCCATGTGAAAACCTACTTTTGCATAAGCAAAAGCAAAGGCACATATTGTCATACCAGAGTGCAAAAGATTATGCATCTCAGGTTTAATATCTTATACAACCAGACTCAATATCTTCTGTGTGAAGAGCCCTAAGGATATTTACCAAAGAGTGAGAATAGAAAGACCAAGAATTTAAACAACAAACAAAATGACCAGCGGAGGCCCCCGTGGCCAAGTGGTTAAGAGCGCTGATATTTCATTACTGCACTTAACCATTCGATCATCTCACCGCTGTGTCTGGTGTGGGTTCGAGCCCCGCTCTGGCCACATGTGAGACAAGCAAAGTTCTGCTTGCGGGTGTGTCAGGTGGTTTTTCTCGGGGTTCGCCCGTTTTCGCCCCACCTACTGATTGGCACCGTCTTATATGAGCAGAAATAATCTTGAAAGGGATGTTAAACTGAATAAAAAAAATAAATAAATAAATAAAAAATGACCAGCTCTTTCCCAGCAAGGTGGTTCAGTCAGCATCAATCATAAACCAAATGACCACATTTTTTTTTTCTGGGATATCACAAGCAGAAAAAGAATGGATAGCACTGTTCACTATGACTCAGAGTCACTTTTTGACTACTGGTACTTGAAAAATGATTTCCAGACACAAAATTGGCTCCTTCAGGAAGTAAACTATAAACATCAAGAAATGCACATGTTATCCTCAGGCTTTCTGTTATAAACAAATCTTCAGATTTTAGTGATCTATTAAACCATATTTTATAACCAGTCTTTGATATATTTTATGCTTTCTACCCTGTGGCAACATCTTAAAATTCATCAGAAACAGTTTGTTAGTTTGGCAAAATGCAGACCCAGAAATTTATAACATATGAAATTTATAACCATTTCTAATAAATGATGCCACATAAACACACTGTCAATCCAGGAAGAGAATTTCTTTATTTCATAGGAAGGAAATGCTTTCGTTTATTACACAACTGAAAGTAACTCACAGAGAGTAAACTTACTCTTACTTTTCATGGCATCTAATCAACCCACTGAACAATTTTTGAGTCATGTCAGCACAGAAGAATAGGTCTGTAGACACAAGCATTGGAAATGTCTATATGCCCCCACCCTTCATCCCCAATCTAGAATGGCCATTAATATTCCCAACTGAGAATGAACCGCTTGACTGACAGATATTTTGGAATTATTTTCTGGACCTAAAAACTGTTGTTGTTGTTTTAAAACCCAGGTGTATCCAAGCATCAATAAAATTCAAACAGACCCAATAAAACAAATACCAACCCACAAAATAACACTCATATGCTTTTATAATCCCTGCCAGATTTGAAAAATAATAATATTTTCAGTAACCAAAAACCAAAAGTATTTGAGCCGCCTCATGGGAAAACCAACAATTTGCATATGCGAAAACAAAGGCGCAGATCAGCTTCGCGCTAACCGCGAAGCTGATCAGCGCCTTTGTTTTCGCTACAAGGATAGTACACTTCCTCTTCTTCCTAAATCCGAAATTTCAAGCTTCTGGCCTGCTTCTGTGATTGTACAGCCTGATTTGTGTCAGACCCATTCGGAAACCACATTGTTGGTTTTTCCGAGAGGCGGCTCATTTGTATTTTAGTGCTCCCTCTTTGACAGTCAGTAGCAGCCATGAATCAATCTTCATTACATAAAAACTTTATATTTGTCAAAAGATTTTCAACTTCCATGCAGTACAAAACACAAAACAGCCCTCCTGGCTTGGTAACCTAAGTGACAGCTCAAGCCTGTCAATGCTTTACAGAATGTTTCGCAAATGGCAAAAGAGCAGTTTTTCTCCAAAAGGATCTAAAATTGGTTAAAGGAGCCTCTACTGTCACTTCCAATTATCTTTCTCAGAATTAAGTGATCACTTCAACATGTGAGTAGCATCTGAAATTGGGCCATGGCCTGAGGAAACCTGCCTTTGGGTTACTCAGTCACCAGGTCCAGTGCAACATGAGCTGTGAAAGCACAGAAGATGGCCTGGCATTGAAATTTCAGATTAGGAGTAAAGGGACTGTACTATTGTTTCTATGAAGCAAAAATAAAGGTGCTGATCGGCTTGCACTAATGCAAACCAGCACCCTTACTTTTGTTTTTACATTTTTGTTTTAACAGGGCTCAAAAAATCTAAAATTTCTTCTGGAATCTTTGAACAGTTTCAGCTCAATTGGCCTTTATTTTAGTCCAAACTGATTACACTGTAAATCAGACTAATACTTTAAGGTTCTTAATGCTTCACTAGAATTTATTCCAAAAAGAGTCATAAACACAAAATTTGATTTTAAAGTTATTCAATTTCAAACCTTTCTTTAAACTTTAATGTAACATGGTCAGCTGTTCTGGAGTCAAAGCCAGATGTCTTTTGGCCCGCGCCTCTGGTGAAAAAAGGGGTCTTAAAAGAGTCCTCTCATCCCTATGGTTCCCAAACTTTTTTATGCCGTTTTAATCAACACCTAAATATAAAAGCAGACATAACAAAAAAGAAAGTGTTCACACACAACTCTCTGAAAGCTGTATTAATACAGGGTCCCCAAGGTCCCTAATTTTTTCTAGGATTACAAGGCTCAGTTTCAGCACCCATATGTTAATTGATAGTCATGTCCCTTGGCCCCTATTGCATTTCCATTTAGTTTTAAAGACACAGGACAAATGGAATCAACTTTCCCCTTACATGGGTCAATCTGCTGGACAAGCAAGTGGGAGGGGTAACTTGAGCCTTAAAAGGCAAGGGTTTTAGTGTTAAATACATTAAATGATTGTTAATAATTAATAGACTGATGTATCCTCTTACAAATATCAAACATCAATATAAAGCTCAATGTATCATTAACAAAAATCATGCATACATCCAATGAAATAATATAAATTTCCATTTTATTCAAGAAATAATCAAAATGTTTTAATGAAGTTTTTTTTTTGCTATTGAAAATCATATGATTTTTATTTCAGGGAGCATTTATGTGCGTCACAAACACCTGAGCAAGAAATTGCACACTGCATGGCTCATGTGTATAAATTTGATGTAAATCAATTTGCTGCAGCCCGTGGCCACCTATAATATCTGGAAAATTGTACGTAAATCACAGTCCTAAAAGTTGTAAGAAGACTGGTGGTAAATGTAATCTACAATATAAAGTACAAGGATTTCCTGCATCTATTTCCCAATACATACTGAATCAACCTATGGAAACGGTGTATTAGAAAAACGGTGAATCAACGGGGGTTAATCGGAAAAATGTGAACCATCGGGCGAGGTGTCGGTGACACATCGGGATTTACAATGGCGACACGGTACGTAGTTTTAATTTTCTTTTTGTTTTGTTCCGACATGGCTGGGTGACGTTGTATGTCAAAATTCTGTTTGCTGCAGGAGCTGTAGAAATCATTATTGTTCTTTATTATGTAAACAGTCTGTAAACTAGAAATTGGCTGCAAGCAAGGCTTTCAGTATACCCCCCGCAAAATTATCTAAGGCTAATAACTTCCTTTAAGTCAAACATGCAAAACATTTGTCAAAAATATCTTTTCAGCATTATAATCCTTCATGAAAATCCTCCGTATGTCTGACTCATGTCTGTAAGGTATTAAATAATATACTGAAAGCTCAGGGAGTAAAATTATTGTTGATTTCACTGTACACTGTTGATCATTATTTATCATGAGAAATGGTCAAAAACTGGCTATGCTAAAAAAAAGCTGTAAATTTGTCAAAAATAAATTATTCAGCATAAGAATTATTCATGCACATCTGAAATATATCTGGAACAAGTGTGCAAAGAATTCAAATGAAACAATGAAAGCACTAGGAGGACTTGATTTCATAAAGTATGCTCTACCAGCCGTATTGTATATTAGCGATGGTTGAAAAATGTCTAAGTTGAAAAATGCTGTAAATTTGTCAAAAAATATTTTTTCACCAATAAAATTCTTTATGCACATCTTCAACATGTCTGTAACATGTCTGCAAAGTATTGAAAAGAATTACTGAAAGCCCCAGGAGGAGTTGGATTTCACAAAGTATGTACTATCAACCATAATTGAATATAAGCAGAAATGGTCAAAATTGGCTAAGTTTAAAAAGCTGTAAATTTGTCAAAACTAAAATTTTCAGCATAAAAATTCTTCATGCACATCTTCAATATATCTGGAACAAATCTGCAAAGAATTAAAAAGAAACAATGAAAGCCCTAGGAGGAGTTGATTTCACAAAGTATGCACTTCCATCCATTATTGTATGTAAGCAATAGTCGAAAAATGGCTAAGTTTAAAAATGCTGTAAATTTGTCAAAAACTATTTTTTCAGCATTATAATTCTTCATGCACATCTTCAATATGTCTGTAACATGTCTGCAAAGTACTGAAAAGAAATACTGAAAGCCCTAGGAGGAGTTGATTTCACAAAGTATGTATGTAAGCAATAGTCGAAAAATGCCAAAGTTAAAAAATGCTGTAAATTTGTCAAAAAATATTTTTTCAGCATTATAATTCTTCATGCACATCTTCAATATGTCTATAACATGTCTGCAAAGTACTGAAAAGAAATACTGAAAGCCCTAGGAGGAGTTGATTTCACAACGTATGTATGTAAGCAATAGTCGAAAAATGGCAAAGTTAAAAAATGCTGTAAATTTGTCAAAAATTATTTTTTCAGCATTATAATTCTTCATGCACATCTTCAATATGTCTGTAACATGTCTGCAAAGTACTGAAAAGAAACACTGAAAGCCCTAGGAGGAGTTGATTTCACAAAGTATGCACTACCAACCATTATTGAATATAAGCAATTATAGAAAATTTGCTAAGTTAAAAATGCTGTAAATTTGTCAAAAATGATTTTTTCAGCATCACAATTGTTCATGCACATCTGCAATATATCTGAAACATATCAGCAAAATATTAAAAGGAAACATTGAAAGCTGTAAGAGGAGTTGATTTCACAAAGTATGTACTTTCAGTACTATGGCAAACATGTTATAGGAAGACTTAAAAAGTCCCATAACTCTTGCAATACTGACCCTTTGGCCCCTAAATTCATACCACACATGTATTGTCTGATGGTGCAAGTGTGGTGAAAATTTGAAACAGATCAGGCAAAAGCTACTCAAGTTATTCAGCAAAGATGTCCAAATGTTGACGGAATGACGGAATGACGGAATGACGGAATCACGGAATGACGGAATCACGGAATCACGGACAGGCTGAAAACAGTATACCCCCCTAAAACTTCGTTTTGCGGGGGGTATAATAAATATTCCAAGAAACGCGTGATTGTGCGCCCCATTTTAGAGGGCATGCCTTTCAAGGTCACGAAAACATTTTCGTTTGATTTTCTAGTAAAAGAAATGGACCAAGAAGGTCACGTTGGTAATTGCAAATGAATAATAGTATACTGGAAAATTCCCACAAAAAATAAAATCTCGCCAAGCATTGCAAAGGGATTTAATGCTAGGTGCATTTACATAATGTGAGGCATCGGGCAAGTTGTGTGAGACAACGGGGCGAATTTTGTGAGTCATCGGGCAATCAAAACTTATTGCATTTATTTCCGATTATAAACACTCTAGAGCTATTTTTGATCAAGGTAATTTCATATTCCGTGTCATCTTCGACCCGGTAATTTCATATTCCGCATCATCTTCGACCCTTTCTTGTTGGGAAATTAAAGTGCTAGACCGACAAGTGTAAAACGCTAGCGTTCACCTGAATCATTGCCAGTGTCAGACGCACTTGTGTGAAAATCGTTCCCAAACGGATTGCGGTGTTGAGGATAATAAGCTTATGCGCATGTTTTTCAGAAACGACCAGGGTGTGCGCTTATTGGAGCATGTGCGCTAATTAGAACGAATACGGTATTTACAGTTAGAACGTGCTGAAAACGTAGTTCGCGCGTGGTATGAACTGCTTGGTCTTTGTGAGGACGTAGCAAGGACGTAGTAGAAACGGGATGAACTTGGTGAGCGCGTATTGAGGACGTAGTGGAAACGTGAAGGACGTAGTAAGGACGTGGTGCGGACGTTATAAGGACGTGGCGGGGACGTAGTTAGGACGTAGTGGGAACTTAGAAATCCGAAATTGTTTCATTTTGACCCCGTCCTCGCCACGTTCTGGAATTTTTAGAACGTGGTAAGGACGTGGTGAGAACGTGGTCCAGTGTAGACGTAACATAAGTGAGAGTTACAGTTATACGCAAGCACATGACGTAGATACGTATGCGCATTACTGTAACTCGTGCTGTTTGGCCTTGATACTCGAGTTACTTTTTGCGATCTCGCCACGGCGAGAGCGCATATATAATTGAACAGGGCTGGAATCTTGTTGTAAATCGACCACACTTCCGGTCGTACTTGATTGGACAAGGCAGCTTCGATTGGGTCACACTAAATAGCGCATGCCGGCTCGGGTATGAAAGCTCACGTTGAACCGAGCTGTCAGAGTCTTTTCGGTCTGTGGTTATCGCCGTGAATTTATACGTGGTCATACAGTGAAATTAGTGCTGAGAGATCGCAAGCGTTTTGGAAACGCTTATACTTGTGTTACTCGGATAGTCATGTCGAAAATCCTCATTTTTCCCATGAGAAAATAAATGTCCAGTCGTGTGAACTGAGCAACAAAAGGAGACCGAACCTAAAGTTAACATCAATTAATACCGTCAGGTATATTGTAAAGCTAATCAAACTTGGAAACCTGTCGAAATGTCATGTTTTAAGAATCAGTAATTATTATTGATATTGTTATTATTATTATTATTATTATTATTGATTAAGTTTTACGTGCCTTAAAAGCCAATTATTTCACTCATTAACAAATCAGTAGGTGGGGCGAAAATAGGAGTACTCCAGGAAAAAGCACCTGACACACCTGCAAGCAGAACTTTACTTGTCCCACATGTGACCCGTGCGGGGCTCGAACCCTACACGGCGCTCGTGGGGATCGAACCCAGGACCTCTCGCTCCAGAGTGACAGTCCGACGCTCTACCGCTTCAGCTACCGCGCTCTACTAGCGGGGGCTGTGACTGGTATCTTTGTCCCTAGATCTCACTAGAAACGTTAAGCAATCATCTGGCACCTCAGCGGTAGACATCAGAGGGGGCATTTCAGGCCCTGATAATTTTAGGAAAGAAGCTATCCCAATAGATACTGTTCCATGTTATTTCTAAAGATTGGACCTGCGTTTACTGTTATAATTTTCCCAGTCTTCAAATCGGCAACGGAAGAAATTTAAGAATTGGAGACAGTATCTTTTCCAATTATTTCTTACACGTTTTCATTTGCTTCAGCTTCATTTAACCAGCGAAAAAAAAACTATATTTATGCGAACAGTGCGATATGACGGACGCTGCGGACGAGGAACGTCCGAGTTCTCATCACTGCCGGCGATTAACGTGTGTTTATAGCATCCGTAATTGGGATAGATATGATCCCACTCAAACTAAAAGTTAAAAAACAACAATCATGTACTGTCTAAAATGAAGAAAATAAAGTTTTATTCCATCAACATTTGGTTGCTCCCCGGCGACACACACAACTTGCCCGGAGACTCACCAAATAATCAATCACCCGGCTGAATCTCGATTTTCCCAGTCTTTTTTACAAATTTTCTGAAGGTTGATAATCAGGAGCTTACTTTTCTATATTCACCAATCTGAATTAAGGTTGTTTACATTCGTAATTCGATGTAAGCATAAAAAATAAACAAAAAATACAACCGAAAGTCAACTGAAATGTTTGAGTAGTAAAATGGGGCGCACTGTGGCGATTAAACAAAATACATTTTCAACAATTTTAGGGTTTCCGGGGCTGCATCAAAGACCCTTACAGCTCCTGCAAGTGTTCGATTTGCTTTTATTTACTGCAGTATTTTTAGCTTTCGCTTCAAAATAGAAGTAAACAAACAACATACCTTTTATTAAGTGCAAATCCCGATGTGTCACCGACACCTCGCCCGATGGTTCACATTTTTCCGATTAACCCCCGTTGATTCACCGTTTTTCTAATACACCGTTTCCATAGGTTGCTGAATATCAGGCACAAATTTTGACTTTGTCATTAAGTAGGTCAAGGTCATGACTTTGTCACAAAGTAGGTCAAGGTCAATCTGAAATTTACATTTTAATGAACAAATTCCATTCACAGTTCACATGTCAAATCCATCAGCTTTTCAGACTCTTTCCACATTATTTGAGCCGCATCGTGAAAAAACGGGATTATTGCCTATGCGAAAACAAAGGCGCAGATCAGCTTCGCGGTAACCGCGAAGCTGATCAGCGCCTTTGTTTTCGCTACACGGATAGTATATTTCCTCTTCTTCTTATATCCGAAATTTCAAGCTTCTAGCCTGCTTCTGTGACTGTACAGGTCGGTTTGTGTCAGACCTGGTCGGAAACCCCGAAGACCGGTTTTCTCGCGCCGCGGCTCATTTTATTTCCAGCATTATGACCATACATAGGGGCTTCTCTATCATCTCCATTTATTTTGTTCTATTAACCTACAGGACAAACTGTGTATAAGCACCATATGAGCCTCGATGCGAGAAAACCGGTCTTCGGGGTTTCCGACCAGGTCCGACACAAACCGGCCTGTACAAGCTCAGAAAAGAGCTAGAAGCTTGAAATTTCGGATTTAAGTAGAAGAGGAAATATACTATCCGTATAGCGAAAACAAAGGCGCTGATCAGCTTCGCGGTTACCGCGAAGCTGATCTGCGCCTTTGTTTTCGCCTAGGCAAAAATCCGGTTTTCTCACGATGCGGCTCATATAGAGTTGCCCCTGGCCTGGGAAGAAATAGTTTGACATTTTGACCATCATTTGTGATCTGAAATAGGATTCTGCTGCAGAGTCCCCCTCAAGTATCAAAGTAAAAATGAGCAGAAAATGGACAAACCATAAAACTGTAAGACATATTCCCAGTATAGACATTGCTCTTTTCATGGATACACAAGACTGCACCAGATTGATCAAGTAACATTGACAAGGCAAGAATAATCATTTGTAGAAATCATGGTCACTCCCCATTTTCGGTGAGCTTACAGGTCTAAAGTGATCTTCGGTTTTGCCTTGTCCCAATTATTACTATTCCTGCAATAGGAAACTCAATAAAAGACCGGCCAGTGCGGTCTTAATTTGGACTTGTAGTAGAATATGATTACAAAAATATTTGTGATCGCCCAAAGGATGTAATGAAGAGAAACATTGATTAAATTAAGGCCATCAAAACTCTCATTAGTAAAACTGATCAAATGATGTTTCGTAAAAAAAAATGGTGCTTCTCATCTATGTATGGACATGACTTGAGCAAATCTGCACAGAATTTTTACTGAGAACGAGGATCATCACATTATCCATTGTCTGACCTTGCCAGAAAACAGGCCAAGGTCATCACAGGGTCATGATTTACATATACATTGTAGTACTTTAGTCACAAGTGGCATATAAGCTTATATGCCACTTGTTTAGTCATCAATGGTACATGCCAAGTTTCGTTGAAATCGGTCAATCAGTTCCAGAGAAGATTTTTAAGGGCTTTAACCATAAATGGGCATGCTGGCCATCTTAATCATGTGACCTGGATTATTTCTAAAAACAATGGTTCCCCCTCCCTATACCATGCTTTATATAAAATTTGGCTTTGATTGGCCTAGTGATTTCAGAGAAAAATATCTTTGAAAATGTGGATGCACAGACAGACAAACAGATGGACGCATGCATGGATACCGGCTTGAGTTCTATCCTTGAAGCTAACAAGTGTGAGCCTTTGGCTCAGGTGAGCTAACAAGGAAGGGGTACGATGGTAAATATCTGCTGTTTACATGTTAATCCTGTTGCTGAACATGCATGTTTTCACACTAAATCTCTTTCAAAAAAAAAATAAATAAAAAACATTTTCTTTTTTTTCCAAATCATTATCACAAGCATTATAAGCTATAGATGTGTATGAGTAGTTAACCCCAGGGTAAGGGGGTGAATCCAGGAGGTAATTGCTGTGAAGATGCGAACAGATAACTTCATACTCTTACATCTTGATATGCCAACAACTTATGTCTCAATTTGTCAAACTTAATTTCATTCTGCTAATGTTTTTTTCCAAAGGCTGAAAAAGGAACATGTTCTATATTCTTATAAGCTGGAAAAAAGAATATTAAGCCCTGTCCGGGCCTGAACTCAATGACTCCCAACATCCCAAACCACCTCATATATGGACAAAGAAGTTAAGACTGATTGTACATTTTAATACATTACGAAAACATGCCCATGCAATAAATAGATATTATTAAAAATTTTCAGCTGAAAAGATTTGATGTTTTTCTTTCTTTTTTTGCTCAAAACATAGATTGTGGGTACACGTTAGGACCGCCTCGCTGAGGCGGTTCTAACGAGTACCCACAATCTATGTTTTGGAGTAAAAATAATAAAAATAGGTATACCCCTACATACCCCAGTTTTGCTGTATAAAAGTGGGGTTCAAGGGGGTATACATATCATGGATATGTTTTCCTAATGAACAAGCTGAGTTTTGATTGTTACTAATTTTTCTCATGAGTGTTATGAGTGTAACATCCAGTTGAGTCTGAAACCCATCTACACATTTTTTTTTTTTGTTTGTTTCTTCTTTAATTACCAAGTACATCCTATATGTAGGACTTGAGGTAAAATACACAACTTTTCATGTGTTTCACAGGAAACTTATTTTCTAAAAGTTATCAATTAAATCTCTTTGGGAATAAGAAGTTATTTTCAGTAGGGAAATGGAAAATTCATCATTTATTATAATGTTACATCTTGTTATTTGTTAATTAAGATTGCAGATCTTTAAACTCTGGAAGCTGCTAATGATGAAAGAAATTTCTCACACTCCAAACAAACATTTAGATACCTACAAAATATGAATTCAAGGCACCATATTTTGTAATGGTACAGGTTCTATACTTTGATTTTGGCAAATCTATAGAATATATGTATATATATCGTAAATTAATTTAAGTTGGTGTAGAGAAATATCAGGTGGGCTCAAGACTCTAGATTGAGATGGCACTAGGGTTCTAATCCTGCAGTTTTGTGTCCTTGGACAGCTTGCAAATGTGAATGAATGAAAAATCATGTTTGATTCTTCTTATAATGAGAAATTTCATTTCATTTAAATAAGAACTAATTTCTCATGTAAGCTGACTATAGATCACTGCTAACAGACCTCACATTAATATAAATATACCACTGCTAAAAACAACAACTCAATTACTCTCAAACAGCTTCCACTTGAGTTTATAGCTGGAAAAGTGGCTTTATCCTAAAATTTAAAGAAAAAATACCTCCCTCTTTTTTTAAATTTTTAAACATTTGAATTTTCAAGATTATTTCCCAAGAATTTTGATATAAGCATAATAACCTGCTTCTTGCTTTATAGTACTTGTTAATTTTTTTTTTTTTTTTTTTTTTTTTTTTTTTTTTTTGAAAGACAAATCAGAATGAGAAAATGAGAATATTTGTTTGGGCTAATACAACCAGGAAGCAGATATTCCAGAATAAAACAGAATCTTTAAAAGCCTCTCATGAAAATCTAGCCTTGCCCAAGGCTTAGAAATAAAGAAAAACGCCTTTCGTAATTTTCATTTTTTTTTTTAAATCTCTGCGGCTAGTCTAGTCTATAGATGGGGCTCGATTTCTAACTAGTCTGTAAAACTCAGCCAAGATGATTGAAGAAAAATTCATTGATAGACTAGCTTAGAGACTCGAGAAATTTCAATATAAAGAAAATAATAAAAATGAAAACAATAATCATATGACATTAATATGTTTTACAGACTAGTAGCTAGTCTAATGAAAATCATATGGTTAAAATTACATTTCAAGTGCCAAACCATGCTTATGTAATTAATTCTTCAGGAAATACCAAAAGTAAATGTCTTCATTCAATATTATGAAATTTCTGATCCAAAATAAATTCACATTTTTTCCACTGCCTCTCTTCACAATGCCTATAATCATTATAGGCTCCTGTCTGAGGAACAGATGCAAATAGTTGAAGCCAGTTTCAATAAGGGCACATAATATCAGGAAAACATATCTTGAAATGTATACCCCCTTAAACCCGACTTTTATACAGAAAAACTGTGGTTTGCAGGGGCATACCTGTTTTTCTTATTTTTGATCCAAAACATAAATTGTGGGTACTCATTAGAACCGCCTTGCCGAGGCGGTTCTAACATGTGCCCATAATCATTTTTTAGCAGAAAAATTAAAAATATCAAAAATTTTCTAATGAAATCTTCAATATTTGTTTCTGAAAAAAATCTCTATATATTGCATGGGCACGTTTTTGTAATGATATGCATAAAAGAAAACATGCTTTTTACATGTATGCAAACATTATGCATTTTGTCTTGTACTTAATTATTCAAAACATAAACTGTTCCTCCGCAGTTGATCATTAAGAAGTGATTATGCAAGACAAATGACTATGTCACTTCAGATGCATCAAAATATAACAAGCATCCATCAACAATCTCAACCTGTGTTTGTTAAATGTTTGGTGCCAGAAAATACTATTCCTGTGCTTGCAACATTGAGCTACTATAAATCATATCTTTAAAATGCATGTTTGGAGTTGCCAATTTCGTGCAAAATATTTTAGCTCACCTGGACTGACAGGCTCACCACTCCAGCTTACAAAACAGTTCCATAAATACATTCTCCAAAATGTCTTGGCCAATCAAAGTTTACGTTATGCATGAAGATCATAGGGCAAGGTGGTCACATGACCTGCATGGCGACTATGCTCTTATTATTAATATCCCTTAAAATATCATCCATACATTTCACTTTGTTTTCTGGAAAATATGTTTTTGGAAAAAAAAAATAATCTGCACATTCTTATGATATGACCCAGATATCAGGTGAGCATTGATAGGACCATTTGTTCTCTGGTTGTTTAGTCTTTTCAAAACTGGATTCAAATTCACAGAATCCTTTCCAGGAATGAAGATATTTGGGAGGATTTACTATCAAGTTGTTGTTATGACTTGTCAATGACAACAAATGCTGTATGATTTATGGAGGTTGCTGTGTACCCAAGAACTGGCATTCTAGTCAACATGCCTGCAATAACTGATCATGCTGATCTTTCACTCACTGAAGAAAAAGAAAACATTGTCAAGGGAGTTGCGCACAACAACAATAACAAAATATTAATCATTCTTGTTACTGAAGTGCTTATAAAATATTAACTGATGATATAAAATTATTACAGCACAGAATGGTGGCTCCTAAGACCATGTCAGGCAGGTGCTTGTATATTACAGTATCAGGTACATTTACCTGCAAATTACATGCAATTGGGAGGACATGAAAATCCTTAAGCTAGGTAGTTGTTCAGTAGAGGTGACTACATAAACAGGTTTGACTGTACATGCAAAGAAACAGTGCAGTTCAACCTCATTAAAACGCCGCTCACCATAGTGTGGTATTCAATATAACACGAAGGCGGCCCCCGTGGTCGCGCGGTTAAGGAACTCATGCTGTCTACACTGTCCTGATTATGAACTCATGCTGTCTACACTGTCCTGATTACCTATTACAATATTAGGAACTCATGTCACTTACACTGTCCTGATTACCTATTACAGTATTAGAACTAATGCTGTCTACTGTCTACACTGTCCTGATTACCTATTACAGTATTAGAACTCATGCTTTCTACTGTCTACACTGTCCTGATTACCTATTACAGTATTAGAACTCATGCTGTCTACTGCCTATACTGTCCTGATTACCTATTACAGTATTAGGGAATCATGCTGTCTACACTGTCCTGATTACATGCTATAGAATTAGGAATGCATCCTGATTACATATTGCAGTATAAGGAACTCATGTCTCTTACACTGTCCTGATTACCTATTACAGTATTAGAACTCATGCTGTCTACTGCCTACACTGTCCTGATTACCTATTACAGTATTAGGAACTCATGCTGTCTACACTGTCCTGATTATCTATTGCAGTATTAGGAACTCATGTCACTTTCACTGCCCTGATTACCTATTACAGTATTAGGGAATCATGCTGTCTACACTGTCCTGATTACCTATTACAGTATTAGAACTCATGCTGTCTACACTGTCCTGATTACGGAACTCATGCTGTCTACACTGTCCTGATTACCTATTACAGTATTATAACTCATGCTGTCTACACTGTCCTGATTACCTATTACAGTATTATAACTCATGCTGTCTACACTGTCCTGATTACATATTACAGTATCAGGAACTCATGCTGTCTACACTGTCCTGATTACCTATTACAGTATTAGGAAATCATGCTGTCTACAAATTACCTATTACAGTATTAGGAAATCATGCTGTCTACACTGTCCTGATTACCTATTACAGTATTAGAACTCATGCTGTCTACACTGTCCTGATTACCTATTACAGTATTAGGAACTCATGCTGTCTACACTTTTCTGATTACATATTACAGTATCAGGAACTCATGCTGTCTACACTGTCCTGATTACCAATTACAGTATTAAGAAATCATGCTGTCTACACTGTCCTGATAACCTATTACAGTATTAGGAAATCATGCTGTCTACACTGTCCTGATTACCTATTACAGTATTAGGAACTCATGCTGTCTACACTTTTCTGATTACCTATTACAGTATCAGGAACTCATGCTGTCTACACTGTCCTGATTACCTATTACAGTATTAGGAAATCATGCTGTCTACACTGTCCTGATTACCTATTCTTACGAATATGAAAATTCGTAACTAAGAGATGATGCATAGTTTGAAAAAATTCCACGTCACTGATGGGATTTGAACCCTGTCCGCTGGGGTAGAAATCCAATGCTCTAACCACTGATCCAAAGAGTCGACTCCCTGACACTGTATGTCAGAGATTGTACTTATATGATACATTGTATCGAATAGCTGTACTATTTATAGAAGCTATGCATCATGTGTCCATGGACCCCAAAGATAATGTTTTAATGAGGTTTACCTGTACTTGATCAGTTTGGCCTGGCTGCATGGCCTTGTCTATCTATACCTTCAATCAAACACTAGGTGTCATAAAGTTGCCAAGATAAAGGCAAAACTTGCAATAATTTTGTTTAGTCTGAGACCTTTTAATTAAACTTTCTGTTTTATTCCAGCACAGCTTTGGTCCAAATTGCAAGGAGGAGAAATGCCTGGCACCAGGATCATCACAATAAAATGTTTGTTTAGTAGGATAGTAAAAGAGTTTTATTGATGTAAGATGGTGCAGTTTTAATTCATAACTTCCTCATATTCTGAATACAGCACCTCCCACAGTAAATCAATCCATGCTGTTTTAATTAACCTTTTTTTTCATCTTCAAAACAAGGAAACAAAAAAATAAGAACTTCTGTTTGGCTGCACCATAAAGTTTATCACTGCACACTAAACAATTATGGATTCTGGATTGATTTGGTTATAGCTTAAAGTCAGAGACAACAATTTTTCAGTCAAGTTTGGATGGCGCCACTACTTCCTGGGTGTCAACCTGTACAAACTACATGGAGCTTACGGAGTCTTGTTCCAAAAAACTACATGGAAAGGAACCCAGGACCTCTCACTTCGAGGTCAGGCTGTACTCCACCACTAGGCCACCTTATTGTATCTTTGAAAACTTGGGAGGTTTTACACAAATTGTAGACTTTTAATGCAGACTAGAGCCAATCTATTCTGGAATGCCATTTATCCACCATGCCTCATTTGCAACCAGAGGTATGGGCACCTGACGCTGATGCATCTCAAACATACAGCCATGCCTCCAGACAAACTTAAATCATTATATTAATGAAATAAATTTTTGATGCTCATTTACTGCATGTGTTAAAAGTTTGATCCAGACAGTTATTCTGAAAGAATTTAATGCAATACATGAGAAGTGAGAATTAGTGCTCCTCCCCCTACTTTCATGTATAATCCCCAGCAGATCTCGCCTAGCAGGATGTTTATGGTTCATCTAAATCCATGGAATCATAAAAACAACTTTATAATCAGACTCAAATGCTCCAAGGGATTTTGTGCTTTACTAATTACCTCAAAGCAAAACACCAGAAAAAGTATATATGTTTACCTAAATAATGTTAAAGAAACAGAAAAAATTCCAGGCTAAGGGTTCTGCTGGTCCCAAAGCATGGACACTACCAAAGTATATCTGAATACTTTTGTGAACCTTTGCTTTCGTCAACACACCTGAGCAATCAGTTTATAAGTTCTTGGTGCAGATTTATTTGTCAGTGACAGACAACTTTACTACTTTCTGGACACTGGAGGGCCTGATTTTTGCATAGGTGAAAACAGGGGTGCAGATCAGCTTTTGCAGTAACTGCTCAGCTGATCGGCATCTTTGTTTTCGCAACATGGATTGTACAATCTCTCTACTTGCTAAATACAAAGTTTTGAGCCTCTGGCTATGTTCTGTGGCTGTACAGCCCAGTTTGTATCTGGCCTGATCTGAGACCCGGAAGATGAACATTCTTTATACCATTTTAATTGATTTTATTATATTCTGCTCATGCAGATTATGGTGAATTCACTATCTATTGCTAGGGATATTTGTATTTGTATGTATGGTGATAATCCTGTCCTTGGATTCTATGCCAATAAATTATTTGATTTGATTATTTGATCTTGTGTCACATGTTGCAAAGTGAGAATGATGCTCTCTTTGTGAATGGAAATGCTGATAACATTGTTTTCTATTCCCAACAGTTACTATTTTCTCATGTTAATAGAAGACCCCAGGTACACTGATGCCAAAACTGCCACAGCATGATCATAATGAAAAGTCTTATTATCTCATTACAAACTACAGTGGCAGTCCTACAATAGTTTGTGTTGTAAGCAGCCATTAAACCCTACATTCCATGTGTGTCTGTCCATTAATAGTGCATTCTATACAAATAATGGGCCCACAAAATATGACAAAAATCCCAGAAAACACTGAGCTGAAAATCTGAGTAAATCAAGAACACATGAAAAGTAGAATTCAAGACAATGATATAATAATATCTGGAAATTCCATATTCAAAGGAGGCAACAGTAAACAGTGGCAAATTTAATTGAAAGAGACATATTACTAAACAGGCGCTGCTTCTTGTTTTCTTGTGAGGTAACACACCAAAAAGAACCACTACTGGCCCTGTAAGACAGTTAGTGCCAACCTTATGCATGGTCCAGTTAGAAGCACAAAATACACTTGACCATTGATTACCTGTTACTATATTAGGAACTCATGCTACCTACACTACCCTAATTACCTGTTAAAGTCTAAGAAACACATATGACATAGATTACCTGTTACAGCATTTGGAACTCATGTAATCTACACTGTCTTGATTCCCTGTACAGTATTAGGAACTCATGCTGTCTACACTGCCCCGATAGCCTGTTACAGGATTTTTTTTTTTTTTTGATTCAGTTTTATGTCCCTTTCAAGCTTTTTCACTCATATCGAGATGAATCAATGGGTAGGTAGGGCGAAAACCGGAGTACCCGGGGAAAAACCACCTGACACACCCGCAAGCAGAACATGGCTTGTCTCACATATGAATTCGTGCCCCGTGCGAGGCGCGAACCCACATCGGTGAGATGATCGAATGATCAAGAGCACTGAAGTCAGCGACCTTAACCACTCGGCCACGGGGGCCGCCTGTTACATGATTAGGAACTCATGTCATCTACACTGTCTTCATTACTTATAATCACAGTGTTAGGGACTTATGCTGTCTACACTGTCCTGATTACCTATTACAGTATTAGGAACTCATGTCACTTTCACTGCCCTGATTACCTATTATAGTATAAGGAACTCATGCTGTCTACACTGTCCTGATTACCTATTACAGTATTAGGAACTCATGCTGTCTACAATATCCTAATTACCTATTACAATATTAGGAACTCATGCTGTCTACACTGTCCTGATTACCCATTACAATATTAGGAACTCATGCTGTCTACACTGTCCTTATTACCTATTACAGTATTAGGAACTCATGTCACTTTCACTGCCCTGATTACCTATTATAGTATAAGGAACTCATGCTGTCTACACTGTCCTGATTACCTATTACAGTATTAGGAACTCATGCTGTCTACAATATCCTAATTACCTATTACAATATTAGGAACTCATGCTGTCTACACTGTCCTTATTACCTATTACAGTATTAGGAACTCATGTCACTTTCACTGCCCTGATTACCTATTATAGTATAAGGAACTTGTGCTGTCTACACTGTCCTGATCACCTATTACAGTATTAGGAAATCATGCTGTCTACACTGTCCTGATTACCTATTACAGTATTAGGAACTCATGTCACTTAAGTCGTATCACATGCGCCAAAAATACACGTGTGTAAATATACTCCGGTGTGCAAATTTTACTCGGGGGTAAGCAAATGGCGCATGCGAACGCAAATACACACCAGAGTATATTTACATATGGGTAAATTTACTCCTGGGTCTGACCAGATGCAAATTTTATTTTTACAAATACACACGTGTAAATTTACTATTTTATCCCATGTGAACGCAAAGTAAAATTTACCCATGAGTATTTTTATTTCAAGTCAATATTCTGCTTTTAGATAAATTTTCACATTTTTGTTTCATAACTGATTATATGACAGTTCCTGAAACTGTGTAAATTGTTGCTAAATAAGAGTTTATTGCCATTCATCACATTTTAGATCATATTGAGTGCAAACAGCCACACTATTTCTTCATCATTCTTGGGGCATTTTAACAGTAATTCCTTGTGAAAGGATGATAAAAGGGAACTGTATTACTACTAAGATTATGCCTGACCATAACAGGATTCTCCTCTGCTGCCAAAGTCTACAAGAACACCTTGAAGCAGCCTCTTCTTGTTTTGCAAATACAGAAAACTTAAATGAATATGTTTTAATCCAGAAATGATAAATTTGCATACAAAAATACTCCTGGTGATAAAACCCATATGCGAACGCAATTTAAATTTACTCACAGGTTGATTTACACACCGGAGTATATTTACACACCGGAGTATATTTACACGCGTGTATTTTTTGTGCATGCGAATTGGACTTTACACTTTTCTGATTACCTATTCTTATGAATATAAAAATTTGTAACTAAGAGATGATGCATAGTTTGAAAAAATCCCACGTCCCAGATGGAATTTGAACCCAGTCTGCCGGGGTAGAAATCCAATGCTCTAACCACTGAGCCAAAGAGTCGACTCCCTGACGCAGTATGTCAGAGATTGTACCTAAAGGATACATTGTATCGAATAGCTGTGCTATTTATAGAAGCTATGCACCATGTGATCTCGAATGAATGAGTGGTGGGATGGGACATAACACACCCCCATTTTGAGAAAGTAATCATTTATTATGATAACGAGAAAGTCATTTTTATGACTAAATGACTCAAATGGTCCATCCAGGACAAGCCCCCATCTTACAAATATGAATATTCATAACTAAGAGATGATCTATAGTTTGAAAAAATCTCACGTCCCTGATGGGATTCAAACCCGGTCCACCAGGATAGAAATCCAGTGCTCTAACCACTGAGCCAAAGAGTCGACTCCCTGACGCAGCATGTCAGAGATTGTACTTATAGGATACATTGTATCAAATAACTGCTATTTATAGAAGCTGTGTATCATGATATAAATCTCGAATGAATGGGTAGTGCGATGGGACATAAAACTATTACAGTATTAGGAACTCATGCTGTCCACACTGTCCTGATTACCTATTACAGTATTAGGAACTCATGCTGTCTACACTGTCCTAATTACCTATTACAATATTAGGAACTCATGCTGTCTACACTGTCCTAATTACCTATTACAGTATTAGGAACTCATGCTGTCTACACTGTCCTAATTACCTATTACAATATTAGGAACTCATGCTGTCTACACTGTCCTAATTACCTATTACAGTATTAGGAACTCATGCTGTCTACACTGTCCTAATTACCTATTACAGTATTAGGAACTCATGCTGTCTACACTGTCCTGATTACCTATTACAGTATTAGGAACTCATGCTGTCTACACTGTCCTTATTACCTATTATAGTGTAAGGAACTTATGCTGTCTACACTCTCTTGATTACCTATTACAGTATTAGGAACTCATTGCTGTCTACACTGTCCTAATTACCTATTTCAGGTCAGGTCAGTTTAACTGCTACTGTAACATGTAATCAGTACTACCTGTTGTCATGCGGTGCAGATGGGGCTCGTTAGCCTTGGAAGGCAACTCATCTAGGAGTTAAGCTAGTTCTCTACACAAAAATCTAGCTGGGCAGGGGGAACTCATTAGTCTTGGTTGACAGTCCTCCTAGGAGTTTACAGGTCTCTAAACAAAACCTAAGGAAGGGTAGATGGAGCTCTTCAGCTGTGGCCAGCAATTCATCTGGGAGAAGGAAACTCCAAAATCAAACCTGTGTGTCTGGATATGCCTAGTCCAGATATGCAAAGACTGTTTCGGTAGATGGAGCGGAAGAAATCACCTGATTCAACGGTTCAGAAAGCGATACAGCAACATGTTGTGGAACATGCAAAGCGTGACAAGGCACTAAAGATGTTACGGTCATCCACTGCATCCAAACCCAACTCCAGACGTCTTGACCTGTGTCTTGCCTCTGGGCGCAGCTGGGCGAGGACTAGAGAGTGAGGTTGACGTTGCGCACCTCTTCCTCACTATAATCCAATTTCATAGCGCATGTCATCTTATTTCTCAACACACAAGCACTTGCACACACAACAATTTCATCACACTTGCACCCACATACCTACAAAGTCCTGTGGCGATGGGCGAGTGGTGAAGCAGCAGGTGTAGGACACACTGGGAGCTGTAGTTGCAGACCTGCACACAGGCGGCTCAGTTCTAATGGTCGCTTTCTGTGAGGAGAAGCAGTAAGCAGAATTCGGCAGTCGGCTGAGCGACTGAGCAGACCTATTTAGGACCGCACTGCTCACCCCCGTAGCATGGGGAAGGGGCTAGAAAAGGTGCCCTAAACAATTGCCTGCTTCAAACCCCCTGGCTGGTTAACCGCGATCAGCGGGGATCCCCTTAAGCGGTCGAAATACAAAGAAAAAAGCTAGAGTAATTCCCTTACGGATTGGCGCATGGAATGTGCGTACTTTAATGGACAATGCTGAGTCAGATAGACCACAGCGTAGAACGGCCCTTGTGGGCAGAGAACTTGGGAGGTATGATATACAGATAGCTGCATTGAGTGAGACTCGGTTCGCAGATGTTGGGGAGATCAAAGAAGTTGGTGCTGGATACACCTTCTTCTGGAGTGGACGCAAAAGTGAAGAGAGGCGTGAAGCAGGAGTTGGCTTTGCCATCAAAACAGAACTTGTTGGTAAGCTGTCAGGATTGCCAAAAGGCATTAATGACCGTCTAATGACATTGAGACTTCCTCTGTCAGGCAATAAACATGCAACTATTGTCAGTGCATGCTTATGCACCCACAATGACCAATCCAGATGAGGTCAAGGACAAGTTCTATGATGACCTAGACAATGTTATTTCTGCAACACCCCGCACAGACAAGCTTATCCTTCTTGGCGACTTTAATGCCAGAGTGGGTACAGACCACCAGACCTGGGAAGGAGTTATAGGTCCAGAAGGGGTTGGAAAGTGCAACAGCAATGGTCTCTTGCTTCTCAGGAAGTGTGCTGAACATGACCTTCTAATCACCAACACAGTCTTCCGTCTACCTAATAGGAACAAAACATCCTGGATGCATCCCCGTTCCAAACACTGGCATCTCATAGACTATGTCATAGTGCGGAGAACAGACAGGCAGGATGTTAAAGTGACAAAGACTATGTGTGGTGCAGACTGCTGGACAGATCATAGACTGGTTGTCAGCAAACTCAACCTAAGAATACAGCCTGCGAGGCGACCTCAAGGCAAGAAAGCTCCTAAGAGACTGGATGTCTCAAAGCTGAATAAAGACAGCATGAGACAAGATTTCTTAACAGACATTTGCAACCAACTGGATGCAATGAATCTCAGTTCAGAGGACCCCGAAGAAAACTGGACAGTCTTCCATAAAACAGTTCTTTCTTCAGCTGCAAGCACCTTAGGCCATCCATCTCGCAAACATCAAGACTGGTTTGATGAGAATGATGACGAAATTCAGAGGCTTCTTGAAGAAAAGCACCGATTGCACAAGGCACATCAAGATGATACTAGCTCAGTATCAAAGAAAGCAGCCTACAGCAACATTTGTAAGACAGTCCAGACCAAGCTTAGGGACATGCAAGATTCCTGGCTGAGGAAGAAAACAGAAGAAATTCAGTCTTTTGCGGATAGAAAGGACATGAAGAAATTTCATGATGCACTGAAAACCATTTATGGTCCAAAGAGTTCTGGAGCCACCACATTGCTCAGTGCAGATGGAAACACTCTTCTCACAGATAAAGAAGCTATCTTGGAAAGGTGGGCAGAACACTTCAGTAGTGTGCTTAATCGACCATCAAGCATCAATGAGGATGCAATCGACAGACTTCCACAGATAGAGTGCAATGTTCTGTTAGATGAATTTCCTACCGTTACGGAAACAAGAAAAGCAGTTCAACAACTATCATCTGGCAAAGCCCCAGGTGCAGATGCAATTCCTGCCGAAGTTTACAAGGCTGGGGGGCTACCCATGGCAGAGAAACTGACAGAGTTGTTTAACTGTATGTGGAGAAAGGAGGCTATCCCACAAGAATTTAAGGATGCCTCCATAATCCACCTATACAAGCAGAAAGGAAATCCTCAAGTCTGTGACAATCACAGAGGCATCTCCCTCCTATCAATTGCTGGGAAGATACTTGCAAAAATTCTGTTGAATCGTCTGAATGTTCATCTTGATCAGACGGGACTTATCCCAGAAAGTCAATGTGGATTCAGAAAAGACAGAGGGACAATAGACATGATATTCACAGCAAGACAGCTTCAGGAGAAATGCCAAGAACAGAATGTAGATCTATACATGACGTTTGTTGACCTCACCAAAGCTTTTGACACTGTTAGTCGTGATGGACTCTGGAAAATCATGGCCAAGTTTGGCTGTCCAATGGTGCGGCAGTTTCATGATGGCATGCAGGCACGTGTGCAAAATGATGGAGAGTTCTCTGAACCATTTGAAGTAACAAATGGGGTCAAACAAGGCTGTGTTCTGGCACCAACACTGTTCAGCATGATGTTTTCTGCCATGCTTATGGATGCTTTTCAGGACAGTGACACTGGTTTTCCAATCAGGTACCGTTTTGATGGCAACATATTCAACCTCAGAAGGTTGCAAGCCAAAACTAAGGTCCAGACTGATGTGCTAGATGAGCTCCTCTATGCAGATGATATGGATAAGAATGCCAGCACAGAGGCAAAAATGCAAAGAGCCATGGATCAAGTCTCACAGTCATGTGATAACTATGATCTCACAATCAGCACAATCAGCACAAAAAAGACAGAGGTTGTACACCAACCAGCGCCCGGAAAGCCATATAATGAACCAACCATCACTGTGAATGGGCAAAAACTGAAAGTTGTTGACAAGTTCACCTACCTGGGAAGCACTCTCTCCAGAGCAGTGCATATTGATGATGAGATCACTGCCAGAATTGCAATGGCTAGTGTGGCATTCGGACGACTCCGTGCAAATGTCTGGGAGCGAAATGGAATCAAGCTTGACACCAAGCTGAAAGTCTACCAGGCTGTGGTACTGCCAACCCTCTTGTATGCATGTGAGACCTGGACAGTATACCAACGCCATGCAAAGAGACTTAACCATTTCCACTTAAGCTGTTTGAGAAAGTTGTTAAAAATCAAGTGGCAGGACAAGATTCCAGACACAGAGGTCCTGACGAAAGCAGGGATGCAAAGCATGCATACAGTCTTAAAGCTAGCACAGCTAAGATGGACTGGCCATGTTATAAGAATGCCTGATGCGCGACTTCCAAAGAAAGTGGAGAACTACAGGAGGGAAAGCGCTCTCAAGGTGGCCAGAAGAAACGCTACAAAGACACCCTCAAAGCCTCTCTGAAGGATTTCGAAATACCAATGGGGTCCTGGGAACAGACTGCACAGGAGCGATCAAAGTGGCGAGGTCTCATCAACAAAGGAGCAGCTCTTTATGAAAAGAAGAGAATCTGTGAAGCTGAAAGAAAGCGAAGAGAGCGCAAAGCCAAAACAAATGTGCCACCATCAGACTCTATGACATTGACTTGCTCTACTTGCAACCGACAGTTTAGAGCCAGAATTGGCCTAGTCAGCCATCAAAGAACTCACCAACACACATCAGCGCTATTCAAGAAATAATGATGGTCTTTCTCATTAGTGAGAGACGAACTATCAATTACCTATTACAGCATTAGGAACTTATGCTGTCTACACTGTCCTGATTACCTATTACAGTATTAGGAACTTATTGCTGTCTACACTGTCCTGATTACCTATTACAGTTTTTGGAACTTGTGTCACTTACACTGTCCTGATTACCTATTACAGTATTAGGAACTAATAGCTGCCTACACTGTCCTGATAACCTATTACAGAATTAGGAATTCATGTCACTTACACTTTCTTGATTAGCTATTACAGTATTAGGAACTCATGCTGTCTACACTGTCCTGATTACCTATTACAGTATTAGGAACTCATGTTGTCTACACTGTCCTTATTACCTATTATAGTATAAGGAACTTATGCTGTCTCCACTGTCCTGATTATCTATTACAGTATTAGGAACTCATTGCTGTCTACACTGCCCTGATTACCTATTACAGTATTAGGAACTCATGCTGTCTACACTGTCCTTATTACCTATTATAGTATAAGGAACTTATGCTGTCTACGCTGTCCTGATTACCTATTACAGTATTAGAAACTGATTGCTGTCTACACTGTCCTTATTACCTATTACAGTATTAGGAACTCATGTTCTCTACACTGTCCTTATTACCTATTATAGTATAAGGAACTTATGCTGTCTACACTGTCCTGATTACCTACTACAGTATTAGGAACTCATTGCTGTCTACACTGTCCTTATTACCTATTATAGTATAAGGAACTTATGCTGTCTACACTGTCTTGATTACCTATTACAGTATTAGGAACTCATGCTGTTTACACTGTCCTTATTATCTATTACAGTATTAGGAACTCATGCTGTCTTAACACTATCCTGATTACATGTACATGTACCTCTAATATTGATGAACTTATATGATCTTCCATATCCCATTACCTGTACTAGAACAAAAACCTGTCTCTTGAGACCCAACCTTCTACCTTATGGCCCAGCTTCTACATCTACATTATCACAATACTATAAAAGAATGTTAAGGTAGACTTATTTTAATGTATGTATTCAGTAGCTGTGACTTGATGACTTCATCATCAGTGACTTTATGAGCCTAACAACCCTAACAGTACTGTCAAACTATTTCTTTGATACCAGCTAGGGCTACATCATAAATGGTAAGGTGATACCATGACAGTGTGGGTGATACCTAGTTATACAGGATTTATACCTGGGTGGGGTCAGGGGTCAGAGTCTAACCAGGTGTGCCTGTCCCAGGTAGCACTCCATCATGTCAAAAGGTTACTTAATTATTGCCTACTGAATACCTGGCATAAGTAACTATAAATTCCCTAAATAGTTATAGTGAAAAAAGTGAATTGAAAACTTTCCAGTAAGTTCAATGGATAGAAAATTACGGAATCCCAGGATGTTCATTCGCCTTTGGTGTTCAGATCATTTAGACATGTACTGTATTTTTTACCATAATGTAAAAACTTTTAGCAGCATTAAGCTGTCAAAGGATGCACTGTTACATGACCTTATAGGAAAAATGCAAATTCAGACTGGTTATCTAAAAGGTCTGAAAAAAAGAAAAATGGTTGTCATTCTGATGAAAAAGCACAAGTGCATTACACAATCCTTGAACATGACTGCATCATATCATTTATCATGCATTTTGAAATTATTCAACATTTCGCATTTACAGCTGATTAGCCAGCACAGGTCCCTGAACAGCTAGCTAATGGTATTACCCTTAAAATAGCAGAACCTACTGTCTCTGAATATGAGCCGCATCGTGAGAAAACCGGATTTTTGCCTATGCGAAAACAAAGGCGCAGATCAGCTTCGCGGTAACCGCGAAGCTGATCAGCGCCTTTGTTTTCGCTACACGGATAGTACATTCCCTCTTCTTCTTATATCCGAAATTTCAAGCTTCTAACCATTTTCTGAGACTGCATAGACCGGTTTATGTCGGACCTGGTCGGAAACCCCGAAGACCGGTTTTCTCGCGTCACGGCTCATATAAAAGAGAAATTTTCAGTTCCTTGAACATCAAAGTTTTTCTTTGAAATTTCCTGCTGTCTCGTTAGTGATTCATAGCACAATCACAATCAAAAGTCGTTAGGGCACTTTATGCAAATTCAATTCCAGCTAGTTCTATCAGAGTAAAATGGAGAAATGAAAATCTGCATAAAAATAAATGAGCTTACAGAACAATTTACAGTCTTGTTAAAAAGCTAATGCTTTAGATGTGATTACAAATGCTCAGGAATTTCGCAGTTGCTTCAAGAGCGCTGCGCCATGAGAAAACCGGGTTTAAGGGTTTCTAATCAGGTCCAACACAAATCGGCCTGTACATTCATAGAAGAGGGCTATAAGCTGGAAATTCTGGATTGAAGTAGAAGAGGAATTGTACTATATGTTTAACGAAAACAAAGGTGCTGATCAGCTGTGCAATTACTGCATAGCTGATCTGCGTCTATGCTTTCACATATGCAAATATCCTGTTCAAGTAATTCTTCACCGGTGATTGATTTTCCTGCATTCTCTGATTGCCACTAACAGCTGCAATATAATTACTGTCAAGTTCCAAAACATATAATGATTTTTGTTCATGTCTGAACCATAACCCAGGGCAGTGAAAAAATGGCAAAGTAGTGGCATGGTACCAAATATGTACAAATGATCCTGAATGAATACATAAACCATGAACTACTCAAAATATATGCTTTATGACATAAATGAAATGCTTTTTTGGTTGATAATAGTCAATAGCCCCACCCTCAACAACACAAATGCAACCTCCACCCTAAATCACACACACTCAAACGCTTTGCCATTTCATTTTATTGTGGCACTCCCTGGGCCAATTGCAATGATTACCAATCTAGACTAAACTGACTGGTCTGAAAACACAACTTTGCATCATAAAAAAAGAAAATCAGTTTATATCTGGTGGGAATTTCTGCAAGAAAAACATAGCAGATTATCTGAGCCGCGACGTGAGAAAACCGGTCTTCGGGGTTTCCGACCAGGTGCGACACAAATCGGTCTGTACAGTCACAGGAGCAAGTTAGATACTTGAAATTTTGGCTATGAGTAGAAGAGGAATTATACTATCCGTGTAGCGAAAACAAAGGCGCTGATCAGCTTCGCGGTTACCGCGAAGCTGATCTGCGCCTTTGTTTTCGCCTAGGCAAAAATCCGGTTTTCTCACGATGCGGCTCATCTGATGGATAACATTATATCCCCAAAGAAGCTGCCTGAACTTGCTAATTACTTTATTTGCCAAGTTTTTGTCATGCTTTGCACGCACAATATGCCAAACATCCCACTTTGGGATCATACAACAGCCATCAATAAATCCCTAGTACCCATTGCTAAATATGTTATAACAAAATTACCAAATTCTGATTCCCCAAAGAAACATTAATGATAAGTAAAAAGCATAGTTAGCATGGAATTTAAATCATAACCAGTCCACTTTAATTATGAAATCACATGGTACGTCCTGCCATAAATCAGCCAATCAGAATCCAAAGTTTTTAGACTGCTTCTGAAATAATTAAACCATAAGCCAACCTAGAAAACAGAAGGTTGCCAAATGCCTGACTGGAACCAAAAGACAAAGAATAATGACTGAGCAGATGAAAAAAGTTAACAGAAATATTTGTGTCTGGGCAGAAAGAAATTTATAAAACAGGAAATGAAGTGAGTTTCCAGATCTTTGGCATCTTGCAGTAGAAATTGAATTGTCAGTCAAAACTGAGGTTTGATTTACTGCAGACGGCTTACAAAATTTTACCATTTTTCATAATTTACACAGAATCCAAGTCAGACTTTTACTTCTGTTCAAAGTAATCAGAATTCAACCCAACCTGAACGCTGTGCAATGTTCCCTCCTTCAAGCATGGGATTCTGTCATTTAATTTGGCCAGACTTTTCGGAGAGTTTGTCTTGAAAGTTTGCATTAAAATAATTTTCAGGCTTAATCATCATTGAAATAACGATTTATCTGTTTAATTCTAAACCAATATTTTTATCAAACAATTTCTGGTTGTTTGTAGGGACTCAATTTACAACCCTATCATGCTTCTAAAAATTGAAACCAAATTTGTCTAAGGGTCTATATTACAGGCCTATACTTTAACTGGTTATAAACTGGCTTAAAACTAATCCCCCCTGATATCCATGTCCCTATTATCAAATGTTTCTGTGAGTTTCAGTGTCTTAATTACAAAATTGATTCACATAAAATATAAAATATCATTTAATTTGACTACATAAATTCTTTTTATCAATTTTACAGAGCCTCCAAAGTCTCTGATAGCTTTGAACAGGCAATGGGGAGTATCAAGAAGCTTAGGATCATCTTAAGAGACAAATCACGTGTAAGCCCAATTAGCAAGATAACGCTTTAAAATAAAATTAACTACAAAAAGTAAGAAACATCATAAATTGGCGACAATTGCCATATAAAGGTACTGAGCAAACCTTGAATGCATTTTAAACAGTCTGTTAATTGTCTAATCAGTGCCAGAAAAAGCTCACTCATCAAACTGTAGCAAATAATTTTCAAGGAACAAAAATTGACACAATAATTAAAGCAATCATGCCATGATATTACCAGGGCTGCCCCGAGAGACAAAGTTGCATGCTTGCGACACAATGACCATGATGTGTCATTAGGGTTTGACAGGCAATGACACCCAGGTCTGTGAAACGAACAGTGTGACAACCATAGGACAGTGGTCAAAGATGAGGGTCTTCAAATTAGTTTTTTTCTCATGTGCTAATAGTTCATGACATTCATTAGTTGAAACTGTAGCTATTACTGTCACAGTTTTATTCTTAGAAATAAGCAAGATCATGGGAAAATCCACTTAAGCAGTGTAGGGACTCATCAGAGGTTAAATCCAGGCACATAAGCTATGGGACAACGGATACAAATGGCTGGTGCATTATTTTTCATCCTTTTTAATCTTGAGGTGCAGACATACCATCAAGATGTGTAATATGCAATACCAGAGCTATGATACCTCCATAATACCTGTCAATTATGCACTAGTCATTTGTAACCACGGCCCCCCCAGACCCGGGGAACAGCGGGGACTTCGACTTTTCTGAAATCAAAGCCCTGCTAAACCCGCTGCACTGCGGGGTCAAAAATACACTGAAAGCTCGGCTAAAAGCCCCCGCCCTACGGGGACCCTTAAAGTCAAAAGCCATCTTTGGCTCGGTTTGTTTACCTCTCGCGAGATCTCGTCAAAGTCCAGGAAAATCTCCGATAAAACCCGGACTTAGTGGCAGTAAAATACTCTACTACCACGGGTCTTCCACCGGTAATACAACGGCTGTACACCCCGCTATTTTGGAGCGAAAACGAAACCACCGCATTACCCGTCACTGCGGGGGAATGTTAGAGGTAAAATCCCGGCCCTTTTCCCCCACTACCCCCACCCTCCCCCGGGTCTGGGGGGGCCGTGGTTACAAATGACTAGTGCATTACCAACATTATTATTCATATAATCAATTAATAGATGAGCAAAAAACAATAAGCTCATTTATCCTGACAAATTAGAAATTCAAACAAAGCTGTTTTATGAAAACATGCTATTTAATGTCAGAAATATTAATAATAACAATTGAGCAGCATCATGAGAAAACCAGATTTTTGCCTATACGTAAACAAAGGCGCAGATCAGCTGTGCAGTAACTGCACAGCTGATCAGGCCTCTGTTTCCACTACAGGGATAGTACAAATTGTCTTCTTAAATCTGAAAATTCGAGCTTCTAGCCCTACTCTATGACTGCACAGACGCGAATGTGTCGGACCAAGTCGGAAACCCCGAAGACCAGTTTTCTCACACTGCGGCTCAATTATTGTTCTCCAACCAAATCCCAAATTATGGCAAGGATAATAATGATAAATGAAAAAGTGAGAGAAAATCTCTGTTATTTTTCATATTTATTTGATTTTGTGACAAACTAATCGTCTGGCTCTCCTTGTACAAAGCATCACAGCATAATGTCAGGTTATAATTGACCAAGATAAATGTGGGCCTAGTGGCTGCCCTTTAAGGGATCAGAGCCAATCAAAAGATGCCTAAAATGGGATATGATCCGTTGACAAAATTATGAAGAATGATGATACTGGTTTAACCTTTGAAATGATGAACACTTTGCAAGCCTTAGCTGACCTTTTCTGGAAATGGAACATGGAAAAATTCTGCATCCAAAATCACTCCACTTTCTTGAACTCTAGAATAACATTAAAGCAGGAGCTAGCATCCCTCCCATATTAGATTGGCAATTGAAAATGAAAGCACATCAGAAACAGAATTTTCATACATGTAAATGTTATTAATTGGAAACCATTTACATGAAGAGCTTGTATTAAGTGGATTCTGTCTGTACTCAAAATTTCACTGCTTCTGATCTAGTCTACTTGGCTACTTTTCACATTTACTTCTGATCACTTAAATTTAACCATTTCACGACTTGTCTATCAAACAAATATATTTGTAAACAGTACAAAACCTGATCAGATACCCTTTTTGCAATTGTGGAATCTGATTTTGGTCCTGCCAATATTTTTTTGTTTTGTAATTTTTTCAGTTGAGCCTCGTCAAGAGAAAACCAGATTTTTGCCTACGCGAAAACCATGGCGCAGAAAAGCTGTGCAGTAAATTTCAAGCTTCTAGCCTTTTCCGAGACTGTACAAGTCAGACATGGTCAGAAACCCAAAGACCGGTTTTCTCGCATCCCGGCTCAGTTAATTCAAGTTTCATCTCTTCATGACTACAAAAATTAAAGTAAGGCAACATGCCATCAATTCAATTGATGAATGATGTCGTAATTAAAACTTTTAAAGAAACTGGTGAAGGTGGTCATTTCCTACAACAACAGACATTAGAGCCGCCTCGTGGGAAAACCAACAATGTGGTTTCCAAACAGGTCCGACACAAACCGGGCTGTTCAAGCACAGAAGATGGCTAGAGACTGGAAATTTTGGATTTAGAAAGTAGAGGAATTGTACTATCCAAGTAGCGAAAACAAAGGCGCTGATCAGCTTCGCAGTTACTGCGAAGCTGATCTGCGCCTTTGTTTTCGCCTAGGCAGATCGTTGGTTTTCCCATGTGGCGGCTCATTAGATTCAACAAAAAAGCCATGCCATTTGCTCATTTATCTTGTTCAAAATGGCTGACCAGTTGCTGACCACACTCCCTGATTACCCACAATCCATCATACTTCCTACCCATCATCCATCATACTTCCTGTGATCACAAGCCACATGCAACCTGCACATTAGGTTCAAGGGATTAAATGCTGCAATTACAATAGGAAATCGACTGTAAATACAAATGAATATGGATTGAACTTCTTAAAACCGACATGAAAGTGGCAATCATCTTTAATGTATAAATGCATTTAGCAATCAAAATACACTTTCTATGTTCAGCTCACATTTATCGAGCAGAAACAAACTAGAATTGTCAGAGGATCTGACTATAGCCCCGCTTCTGGGCTTTCTTCCAGGGTGAGAAAAACAATGACAGGTAACAATCCCAAGCTAGATCTTGTCAATGTTGATGCCATAAAAGGATTGATCAGTTTCTGTCAATTCTTTCTCAAGATATTGAGTGGAAACAAAATTCATCAAGGGCCGTAACTCCATCAAAATTTTGCGAAAAATCACAAGCAACAGTCCAAAGCTAGATCTTGTCGATGTTGATGTGCATACAAATTTTGGTCAGATTCTGTCAATTCGTTCTCAAGATATTGCGCAGAAACAAAATTCTGACATCAATTAAAGGCTGTAACTCCGTCAAAATTTTGCGAAAAATGACAGGCAACAATCCCAAGCCACATCTTGTCAATGTTGATGTGCATACAAAATTTGGTCAGATTCTGTCAATTCGTTCTCAAGATATTGAGCAGAAACTAAATTCTGACGTCAATCAAGGGCCGTAACTCCATCAAAATTTTGCGAAAAATGAAGGGCAACAATCCCAAATTTAAACTTGTCAATGTTGATGTGCATACAAATTTTGCCTAGATTCTGTCAATTTGGTCTCAAGATATTGAGCAGAAACGAAATTCTAAAACCAATCAAGGGCCGTAACTCAGTCAAAATTTCGCAAAGAATCGCGGGCAACAATCCCAAGCTAGATCATGTCAATGTTGATGTGCATACAAAACTTGGTCAAAATCTGTCAATTCGTTCTCAAGATATTGAGAAATTCTGATGTCAATCAAGGGCTGTAACTCCATCAAAATTTTGCGAAAAATGACGGGCAACAATCCCAAGCTAGATCTTGTCAATGTTAATATGCATACAAAATTTGGTCAGATTCTGTCCTTTCATTCTCAAGATATTGAGCGGAAACAAAATTATGATGTAAATCAAGGGCCATAACTCCATCAAAATTTTGCGAAAAATGACGGGCAACTATCCCAAGCTAGATCATGTCAATGTTGCTGTGCATACAAAATTTGGTCAAATTCTGTCAATTCCTCCTCAAGATATTGAGCGGAAACGAAATTCTGACGTCAATCAAGGGCCGTAACTGCATCAAAATTTTGCTAAAAATGATGGGCAACAATCCCAAGCTAGATCATGTCAATGTTGATGTGCATACAAAATTTGGTCAAATTCTGTCAATTCCTTCTCAAGATATTGAGCGGAAACAAAATTCTGACGTCAATCATGGGCTGTAACTCCATCAAAATTTTGCGAAAAATGATGGGCAACAATCCCAAGCTAGATCTTGTCAATGTTGATATGCATGCAAAATTTGGTCAGATTCTGTCCTTTCATTCTCAAGATATTGAGCGGAAACAAAATTATGTTGTCAATCAAGGGCCGTAACTCCATCAAAATTTTGTGAAAAATGATGGGCAACAATCCCAAGCTAGATCATGTCAATGTTGATGTGCATACGAAATTTGGTCAAATTCTGTCAATTCCTTCTCAAGATATTGAGCGGAAACGAAATTCTGACGTCAATCAAGGGCCGTAACTCCATCAAAATTTTGTGAAAATTGACGGGCAACAATCCCAAGCTAGATCATGTCAATGTTGATGTGCATGCAAAATTTGGTCAAATTCTGTCAATTCCTTCTCAAGATATTGAGAGGAAACAAAATTCTGACATCAATCAAGGACCGTAACTCCATCAAAATTTCGCGAAAAATGGCAACAATCCCAAGCTAGATCTTGTCAATGTTGATGTGCATACAAAATTTGGTCAGATTCTGTCATTTTGTTCTGAAGATATTGAGCGGAAACGAAATGTTAACGGAATGACGGAACCACGGAATCACGAAATCACAGAATCACGGAATCACGGAACCACGGAAGGACAGGGTGAATCCAGTATAGCCCCACTTTTCCAAAGCGGGGCTATAAAAAAGTCTGGTATATTTGAGATCATTTGAAAGGTTTGAGATCTGGCAGCATTTAGCATGGAAATGGAACTCAATTTGATTTTTCAGAATTAAATTCCTAGTGACAAAATTTAGCATCATTTCAGATAAGCCAGTCTGGTAATGTGACAAACATCTTACTTAATGAGACCAAAAGAAGGACAAAGCTGCAAGACCCTTTAGATCATCTCCTGGAAAATTCAGCTGAAGAGACCAACCATCCCTATGACCTTTTAAAGCATCATGGACAATGCAGGAAGCTGAAAATTATTCATGATCAAAACCGAATAATTTAATGTCCTTCCTGGATTAAAAGGACCTGACCATGTAATTAGTAACAGTGGTCAGCCTGATCATATTTCTGGTCATTTATCACCCCATTTATCATCTTCTAGCCACCCACCCCTCCATAATGTTTGGTCAATGGCATACCATAGATGTTCTAGTAAACACACCTCTACATTTTTGTTGGAAAATCATGGCTTCTTGCTTGTACTGGTGTTTTCCACTCCATTCAACAACTTTTAAGGTCACATAAAGATGGAACTTCAATTTAACATCAGGAAAAAATGTCCGTGAAATGTATACCCCCTCATACCCCTCTTTTATATAGTAAAACTGGGGTTTACAGGGGTATACTTTTTTATTTTTGCTCCAAAACATAGATTGTGGGTACTTGATAGAACTGCCTCGAACGAGTAACCTCAATCTATGATAAGAAAAAAATTATACCAATGTATACCCCCATTGACACTATATAAAAGTGGGGTATGAGGGGGTATTTATCTCATGGACATGTTTTCCTGATGAAGCCTCATCCAAATACAAGAGATACCTGAGATCAAACTCACCAACCCTGGTAAAAGTTGAGTGGCTTAACCACTACACCACAGAGACATTTAGGAAAATCTTGTTGGTTTTTTTTTTTGCCATACATCATAACATGTACAGTTGTGCATGATTGTACATGTACTTGCATGGACATGCAAAGTGCTATAAATAAAGGTTTAAAGGAATAGATTCGGAATCGCATAAGACGCCGTATGTTTACGTAAAATACCATCATACATTCATTCCTGGTACAAGAGAATATATATCGGGTTTGTTACGCAAGATATTCGTATTCAAAGTTGGGAAACCTTCGTTTTTTCCTGCATCTGAGTGAATCGACATCTTTATCGGGTATGGTTACCAGTTTATCGATAATTACACGGTGAACGCGGTAACCAGTATAAAGCTGTGACGTCACTCACTCACTTTCTCTTTAAGCCGCTCATTTCAATTGCAAGACGTTCAAATATTCTCGCGATAATTTCGTTATTTTACTTTGTATTTGTGGATATTTTCTGCGTTAAACTTGATAGAAGTGTTTATGTGATAATACCGGAGAATAATATTTACCGAAGATGCCTCAGTGCCAAGCGATTAACTGGAAAAACAAGCCACAGAAAGGAGGTAAAAGTTTTTACCTGTCGTCGGCTTTTCACTTCCCCCAAAGCGATAAAAAATCGTAGGTGTAGACATTTTCACTATTTCTTATTAATAATCCAGTATGAACAGAATGGAATTACTGTTACATGTATCTACGCACGGTAGTTTTTATTCAGAATTTTGGCATTTCACAAACAATTCGTCAAAGAATCGCGCACAATAGAAAAATGATAGGAATTCGCAAGTTTTTCATCCATTTTATTCCAAAACGGAATAGGTACACACGCCAGGGGTAATCTTTTTTTTTTTTTTTTTTTTTTTTTTTTACATAGATCTAATTTGATTAATTTGCTTCAGTTATCTGTTTTATTTAATTTATAATCGGAGGTGACCCGCACATCTCTAATTGTTTTTCAATGCGCATGCATTTCTAATTTGTTTGCCACCAATCCAGAAAAGATTTTCATTCATGCAGATAATTATTTTTAGCATGTGAAACGGTAAACCCGCCTCAAACGGTCAGCTGACCCGTCAACAATGACTGCAATTAAAGTTGTTTACATTAAGACACGCGCCATCAAAAGATGCGACCGCAATTCTTTAAATCGTTTGATCGCCATTATAAGTTGTTTACATAAAGACACGCGCCATCAAAAGATACGACCGCCATTCTTTAAATCGTTTGATCGCGATTATATGTATGAAAGATTATCGACTACCTAACTATCGTTACATAATATTTTGATTGGATTTACATCATAAAGGTGCGAAATACACTCGGATGGATGTCTCTAAGATGCTTTTTTGGCTCATAGACAACAAAACACAGGTAAATATTAGGACGTATCGCGGCAAAAACAACTTGCGCCCCGGGAATCACCACTGAGGAAAAGCATGTGTCCGAGCCCAGATTTACTCGTCCCGGGACGCCGGGTCCTGCGTCTGCGAGATCCCTGTGACAGATGACATTTTTGTCTGTTTTTATTTCTTTCTTTTTTCTTACCTTAATCTGCGAATTTTATCGATAAATGAAGTGGAGTACGATCGCTTGTAAATGGCTCTCAACCGAAAGTGAGTGAGTGACGTCACAGGTAAACAAATATGGCGGCAACCTTCGCGATTCGAGACGCATTTTAGCATAATTTTCAATCGATGATTGTGTACTTATAATGGGGTAAATCGTTGGAATTTGATTTGTAACACGTACTGTAACATCTAAATAAATATGTACAGGGCCAAATATGCGTTTCCGAATCGATTCCTTTAAACCAATACATGCATATTAAAATTTAATGCAAGTTATTAAACGGAACATCTATAAAAAAGGTTTCACATGGTTAATTGAACGTTATACATGCAGGCTATATTTCACTGTGGGTGCCATTATTAGAACCATTACCAACATGTTCATAATGCTAATACTGTCTCTAAAGGTCAACCCTTGGGTGTTTAATTTCACAGTCACATGCTTCGTGGAGACATCAGGCTAGTGGGAGGGGGAATTCTAAATGCCTCTGATTCATCATTGTCCAACTATAACCAATGGCTGATGATGTTAATTGTGCCTGTGCATGAGAAAACCAACAATTTGCATGGGCAAAAACAAAGCCGCAGATCAGCTTCGCGGTAACCGCGAAGCTGATCAGCGCCTTTGTTTTTGCTACACGGATAGTACGATCCCTCTCCTACTTAAATACAAAATTTCAAGCCTCTAACCATCTTCTGTGACTGTACAGCCTGGTTTGTGTCGGACCTGGTCAGAAACCCAAATTGTTGGTTTTCTCATGCACAGGCTCAATTACAAACATGGTCCATCAATAGCTTGTCCAAGACTTTTCATTAGTCATATGAGCCACGATGCAAGAAAAACAGTCTTCTGCATTTCCGACCAGGTCCCACACAAACCGGCCTGTACAGCCACAGAGGAAGGCTAGAAGCTTGCAACTTTGAATTTCTAAAGTAAACAGATTTTACAATCTGTGTACAAAAACAAAGATGTTGATCAACTGATCTGTGTCATTGTTTTTGCAAAGACAAAAAGCAGTTTTTCTCAAGACACAGCTCATATTTTGCATGACAATAAATGCGGAAGTGGTATTATAATCCCTTCATAATAATTATGCTGGTACATTTATCTCTGCAAATGAGCACTGAAAATATTTTTGCGTGATGGACCGTGCACACTATAACTAAGTAAGAAAGATGGTTGTTTTGATATGTATATGGCCAGCAATTTTAACCGTCCATATGGTTTCTCTAAGACCTTGTCATAATAATTTTTCCATTTCTGCTAATTAAGGAAGAGCAACAACAGTTACTCATACCTGTAATTGGAAAACAATGTGCAACTAGTACTGATAAACTACCTCTTGGAAAACAGCCCAGGAACATTGTAATTATGATAAAGGAAAAGGACTGAACTTGCTACAACATATAGCTACAGAGCCTGGAAGAGTCCGTTCTAAAACCCACATGCAGTTTATAGCCCTAACAAGGAGGTTGCTAGATGATGATTGAAGGATGGTAGCTTCTATTGAGTGTCTTCAAAATGTAAAAATCATCATCTATTTCAGTAGCTAGCATGCAATTCTACTCATTATAACCAATATCAATCACAGACTGACCATTATTGATGCAAATGTTACTTGGGTTCAAAATTTGGACAGCAAGATAAGTAGAATCTCATAAGTCACAGACAGAACTATATTAGACTAGCCCAGACTAAACCAATACAATGTGACCAGTTCATTAGAGAGAGATCATGATGCATGAAACCTGGGATATAATTATATTAAGCGAACATCAATGGGGTTAATCAGCCTTAAAGCAGTCATGCAGGAGACCTGAGTGTCTTTAATTTTCATAGAATCACAAGATAGGCTTTCACATGACATGACTAATATATCAGCAACGACAGAGATGTAAATATCATAATGCTCCCTGGAGAAAGTCTGCAGAATAAATGTAGACCACCATCAATTTAACCATGTAATGCAAAAACCTACATTTGCGTATGTAAACACAATGTATGAGGCAAAAAAAGTGTCTTTTCCCTACATACATGGATAGTACAACCCCTCTTAATATGTTGTAATTTCATATTCAAGTCTCTTGCAGTAAAGGTCAGGTTGAGGGGACGCTAAGGTTTTCATGGCTTATATGTAAACACTATCCTTTTTGTTTTCAAAAACAAGATGGCCATAACATCTCTTGGTACTACCGTCCCAGCAAGAACCCAAATAAGAATGGAATAACAAAACTGTGTACACATCTGACAAAAATGCTTCCACATATTTTACCCATAAACAAAGAAGTGTAGAGTATCTAACAATTACCAAGATTTTCTCTGCAAACATGGGGTCAAAGTGGGTTGTCATTTTTTCCATAAAAAGTGAGGGCTCATTTCTCAGTAATGAAATGCAAACACAGACTCATCTCGGCTATGTTTACTCTATGGCAGACCTTTATTTGAGCCGCCCCATGGGAAAACCAACAATCTGCATAGGCGAAAACAAAGGCGCAGATCAGCTTCGCGGTAACCGCGAAGCTGATCAGCACCTTTGTTTTCGCTACTCAGATAGTACAAATCTTCCTCTACTTAACTCCAAAATTTCAAGCTTCTAGCTCTTTTCTGTGACTGTACAGGTCGGTTTGTGTCGGACCTGTTCCGAAACCACATTGTTGGTTTTCCCACGAGGCGGCTCATTTACTCTTCTGACAATATGTATCTGTTCTTAGTTTCAGAAAAATGCATCAAATTTATTTTCTTTTCACAAAAGCAATTTATTAATCTATTCACATTAATCAATTTAATAGAAAATGCATTTTTCTCCAAATAAAATCAGTTGAGCCACATAGCTGGAAAACATATGAGCCACGTCGTGAGAAAACGGGATTATTGCATATGCGAAAAACAAAGGCGCAGATCAGCTTCGCAGTAACTGCGAAGCTGATCAGCGCCTTTGTTTTCGTTACATGGATAGTACAATTTCTCTTCTTATTAAATCCAAAATTTCCAGCTTCTATCCTGCTTCTGTGACTGTACAGGTCGGTTTGTGTCAGACCTGGTCGGAAACCCCGAAGACCGGTTTTCTCATGACGCGGCTCATATAATGAGGTGTTCGCACCATCAAAGAGCCCAGCAATGACTTGCCGGATAAACCTGAGCATCTAACCAGAATGACCAGAAACTTCGCCATCTTCAAGAATGCAGCTTATGTTCTTATCTTTCAAGTGAGCACTGTGAGCACTAAGGCTCTGATCATTAAAATATCCACAATGATCTTATGCTGCAAAATTTGTTGAGTTTATTTGTTTGTTAGTTTGGTTATGGCTCACATCCTAGTCAACAATTTTTCAGTCAAATTGGGACAGAGCCACTGCCTGGGCATCAATCAGTATTATGGGAAGCTTCGAGTCGTGCTCAAGGACAATACACTGCAGAGGCAGGTATCAAACCGTTCCCATTGTTGAGTGCAGCGATGGTTTAATGACCAAGAGCTAATGCCATACTAAGATAGGACCTTCGTTAAAAGTCTCAGCCCAAATACTGGTAGAGCCAGGGAACTAACCCATCAACAATGGTTTACAAGGCTGCAAAGTGGCTTAACCAATATGTCATAGAGGCTTTTACTGCTGACTCCATGATCATCAAAGCGCTCATATGCCACCACTTTGGTTTTGCTGTAAATGGTGCTCACTTCAGAATGTTCCAATATCTTTTCTAGTCATTTCACGTACCTTTTGACATCTACCTTGTTCTCTGCAGCAGCATGAGCCCAGAAGGTGAATGTACCCATAGATCCTGAAAGTAGGTCACCCTGACCTCCACATCGCCTGGCACTTCCCTCACCACAACATACTAATACTGAAATAGATGTGAAACATTTATGATAGAGTTGTATATTAAAGGGTGTATGACTTGATGTGATAGCTCAATTAGAAGGGTTTCCTATTTGCATTGCAATGAACCTGTGATCGTTCTTCATATCCAGCACATTTCTTTCATGAAAATATTTTACATCCATTCTTCCCCTTCTTACTTACGGTTAACCTTCCCGAGAAGCAACACTGCTTGTTGAAGTCCATCACATCAATCTCTGTTGATCAAGAGTATAAGAATCTTACATGAGTGTCAGGTATGGATCGACAAATCTGTCCTGAGGGTCACATTTTGGCATCACGAGGCTCACAGAGTGATGCCAAATTGTGACCCGAGGGACAGATTTGTCTATCTATACCTGACACGAATGATGGATTCTTTTTCTTGCTCACCTTAATGCAGCAAAGATTGATTTTTATACTTTTTACCTAGAAAAATGATAAAATCGCAGTGTCCGCCATTTTGATTTAAAACGTTTTGACGTCATTGTGACGTGTGCGCTTAGTGACGAAATTACGTGACGTCCTATACAACCAGTGTTAAAAAAGAACATTTGAACGCAGGGTGCGACCGGGGTGAGATAACGAGGGTGAGATAAGAATTTCTCACATGGGGTAAAACTTAGGATTTCTCTATCTGGTGTGCAAGAAAGACTGTCAGTTAAAGGTGAAAGCAAGATGCATTAATTAAGTAATGGTAATCTGCATGTTGAGGATAACTGACCATAGAAGTGACCATAGTTGCTGAGTATGTATAAAGCAATAAAACGGTATATAAAATTATTAGCACCTTAATTGATTATTATAAGTATGATACTTTTACTTGCTGAATCCAAGATTTGACCTCTGACCATGCTTTGTGCTGGACTTAGTTGGAAACCATGCCAGTTTCTATTCAAATATTTTATGCACTTCATAGCAATAATTTCTCAAATTAAGTATCTATCTATTAAAATAAAATATAACAGGGTTAAGGTTATCCTTAGTAATCATGATGCATGATAAGTCAGTATAAAATCGTGTAAAATTTGGCAGGTAATGGGGGAGAAATATGATAGATATCAGTGCTAACTGTTAGTGTAATAAAGATATCTGATAAGAAATGATATCCATGTGATTTGCGCAGATATCAATCTAATTTCACTGGCAGATTTTCATTGTGAAACATATTTGAAGGTTGAAAGATTCTAGATTTTTATTTTTTATTGAGCTTCATTTCACTTGTGTTGTTACTTTATAATACAACTTAATTGGTAAACAGCTGATTTGTGAAGATCAATCACTGAGGAAAGGCAGTTAACAGGTAGTTTGTGATCATTCTCTCACCAGTAACTGGTGAGTTCCGGTGAGTAACTGGTGAGTTCCTATCTTTTAATAAATGGAGGAGGGTGAAACTCACTAGTAACTATTTTGCTGGACCTGAGATGGATCTAAACCAAACTCTGCTGCGCACATGCCCAGAAATGAGCCACCTCGTGGGAAAACCAACAATGTGGTTTCCGAACAGGTCTGACACAAACCGGCCTGTACAAGCACAGAAAAGAGCTAGAAGCTTGAAATTTTGGAGTTAAGTAGAGGAAGAATTGTACTATCCGAGAAGCAAAAACAAAGGCGCTGATCAGCTTCGCGGTTACCGCGAAGCTGATCTGCGCCTTTGTTTTCGCATATGCAGATTGTTGGTTTTCCCACGGGGCGGCTCAAATGTTTAGCAGAGACATGGCTTTGACTAGTTAAATGGCAAGCAGAAAGATTTACATGAGGAAGTTAATAAAGTTATCTCCGAACAATTTAACTGTTATAGGAAAGCTGTTTACTATCTGAGAAATAATCTGAGTCTCAGCACAAGAAAACCAACAACATACATAGGCGAAAACAAAGATGCAGATCAGCTTCGCGGTAACCGCGAAGCTGATCAGCACCTTTGTTTTCGCTAGAAAGATTTACAATTCTTCTACTACTTAAATCTGAGATTTCAAGCTTTTAACCTTATTCAGTGACTGTACAGGCCAGTTTGTGTCAAACCCAATCCCAAAGTCCAGTTTTGTCGTGTCGCGACTCAAATAATCTCTTTTTAATGGCTCTAGCTGTAAGAGGTTCCATATGGTTCATGTGAATCTGTCTTAATTCTTCTTTATGAGAATTAAACTATTTTACTGGCAATGTCAATAAAAACTGAGCCTTTCTCTTCTTTTGAGGGGCTTTGTGGTTTAATGTTGTGTTCAACATTTCTCTAACATGTCTGGATGGAGCCACTGCTTCCTGGGTTTTAACCAGAGCTATGGGGAATTAATGTGTCTTGCTCAAAGATATCTCGACCTCTCTATCTAGAGAGCCTGACCACTAGCCCCACACCCTTAAAAAAACTTCATCCTAAAAAATTAATTTTGATTGAAAACCTGATTGAATGGGAAAAACAAACTTCAATTTTTTCATTTATGGGACATGTCTAACTTTCTTTGTAAGGGAAATAACACTAAATAAAGACTGCAGTTCATTAAAATGAAACTGATCTAGTGGTTAGACAGGGCAGAAAGTGATAATGTGTTTTTATTGACAGTTCACTAGTTAATAATGATTTATTACTGAATATCATGTGATTGCCACTTTCAAAACAATATTTTTAAAGAAAACCCACCAAATGACAGACTCCATTTTTTCTGTACATGCATTTTCTCTGTTTTAAAAATTGTAAATTGCCTTTCAAGCAATTTAACATAATTACCAATGTCAATTTGCATCAACAGAGGTTGACAAAACCAATATGAGCCAGTGTGTGAGAAAACCAACAATTTGGGTTCTCACCAGGTATGACACAAACCAGCCTGTACTGTCACAGAAGCAGGCTAGAAGCTTGAAATTTCGGATAAGAAGAAGTTTTGTACTATCTGTGCAGCGAAAACAAAGGCACTGATCAGCTTCGTGGTTACCGCATAGCTGATCTGCGCCTTTATTTTTGCCCAAGCATTTTGTTGGTTTTCTTATGCAGTGGCTCATATTATGTTTTCAATGACATTACAGTATTTTATAAATGTTGCATTTTTCAAGATTTTGAAAAAACGAAGAATACACAATACAGAATCTTGAATCCTTTAATCAGTTACTTGCACATGCACCAAACCATGCATTGGGGGATTAAGTAAATATGCACAAGAAATGATGAGTTTTAAGCAAGGGTAATATTTAATCTCATGTCAAAGAACAATGTCCTTTGAGAAAATTTAAAACTTCTGACCACAAGACAAGCCACAAGGTGGAGCAGTAAATCAGCCCTAGCGCAGCACAAGGGAGATAAATCAGCATTAGTGGTGGACTGAAGTGTGTGCTTGTTTATCTTTGATGGTTGGGGGTTGTTGCGACATGAGAAAAACGGTCTTCTGGGTGTCCAACCAGACCTGACACAAAATGGTCTGTACAGTCAAAGAAGAAGACTAAAGGCTTGAAATTCTGCATTTAAGAGGAAGAGGAACAGTTTTATCTGTGTAGTAAAAAACAAAGGTGCTGATCAGCTGTACAATTACTGCACGGCTGATCTGCGGCTTTGTTTTTGCTTATGCAAAAAGCCGGTTTTCTCATGATATAGCTCATTTATGGAATTTCTGCATTATCTTTGACCATTATGCAGAAAGGCATGCAGCTTGGCAGATATGGACTGTTTATGGTCTGACCTTAATAACTGACAATGATAGCCACTTGCCCTTTTATTAAAGGTCATAATTGGACAAATTAACTTCTATCTAAAGATTGTTTCCTAATTAGTTTGTTTCTTTTTTTACTGGTATATATATACTTTTCCAGTTCACAGCTATTATCATGTTGGAACAATCAGTTACATCGATCCTGGGCAAGCCTCTGAGAGGCAGATTATCAGTACTTAGTGCACATTTCTTTCACCACTATAAACAGCTCTGGCAGCATCATTTGAATCACCCCTATGTTAATAAATCTGCTGTCAGCCTGGTCCATTGTCAAGTATGGCTAGATCATATGAGCCACGTCGTGAGAAAACCGGATTTTTGTCTAGGTGAAAACAAAGGCGCAGATCAACTTCGCAGTTCCAAAATTTCCAGTCTCTAGTCATCTTCTGTGCTTGTACAGCTCGGTTTGTGTCAGTCTTGGTCGGAAACCCTAAAGCGGGTTTAAATTTAATTGCATCTATTCCTGGTCCCTCTATTCTTACTTTTCACATCAAGGCCCATATTTTACTGTAGGTGTAATTGAACAAAATGACACAGATAAGGTTGCTTCAAAAGACGGTGTAACAAGAATAAATGTTTTGTTTTTCATGTTCAAAGTTTTGAAATAGGAATGACCTACCCTGAGATCCATTTGAGATGATGTCATTATCTCCCTTACGTACAATGGTCACATGACCCATCTTCTCACACAGTGACCTCACGCTGGCTACCGGCTCCTCAGAGATAGGCTTCTCACCAATCTACATGCATGAAAAGAAATGTTGTAACAAAAAGTTTTCAATTCATATATGAGCCACATTGAGAAAGCAAGCTTTATACATATGCAAAAGCAAAGCTGCTGTACTATCACGCTACTGCTGTCTATGCTTAATAAATACTACAATCACCCTTTTAAAACAATATCCCTAAACCCTTTAAGATCAGAGTGAACATGCAAATTCAGAGAATTTATGTCCCCCGCCTTGATAGTTTAGTTACACAAATATAATCTTAGAATAACAAATATCCAAACCATATGCACTTTCTTAGTGTAAATGCCACTAAAAGTGATGAAAATTAAAGTGAGGATTATATCCAAACCACATGCATATCTTTAAAGTATGGACAAGACATCTGTAAAGTTTCAAAAGAATCAGAATATAACTGTAGAAGGAGTTGCTTGCACAAGGTACCCCACTGTCCATTCACCTTCATTGTCAAAATGACAGAAAAAATGAGTAAGTTCAAATTGCGAAAAAAGTGTCAAAAATTAATCTGAGGATTATATCCAAATCACATGCACATCTTCAAAGCATGGTCAAGACATCTGCAAAGTATCAAAAGAATCTGAATATAACTGTAGGAAGAGTTGCTTGCACAAGGTACCCACTGTCCATTCACTTTCATTGTCAATATGTCAGAAAAAATGACTAAGTTCATATTGCGAAAAAAAAGTGTCAAAAATTAATCTGAGGATTATATCCAAATCACATGCACATCTTCAAAGCATGTTCAAGACATCTGTAAAGTTTCAAAAGAATCAGAATAAAACTGTAGGAGGAGTTGCTTACACAAGGTACATACTCCTATAGGGGGATGGAAGGACGGATGGAGCGAAAAAAGTGTCAAAAATTAATCTGAGGATTATATCCAAATCACATGCACATCTTCAAAGCATGGTCAAGACATTTGTAAAGTATCAAAAGAATCTGAATATAACTGTATGAAGAGTTGCTTGCACAAGGTACCCACTGTCCATTCACTTTCATTGTCAAAATGTCAGAAAAAATGACTAAGTTCATATTGCGAAAAAAGTGTTAAAACTTAATCTGAGGATTATATCCAAATCATATGCACATCTTCAAAGCATGGTCAAGACATCTGTAAAGTATCAAAAGAATCTGAATATAACTGTATGAAGAGTTGCTTGCACAAGGTACCCACTGTCCATTCACCTTCATTGTCAAAATGTCAGAAAAAATGACTAAGTTCAAATTGCTAAAAAAGTGTTAAAAATTAATCTGAGGATTATATCCAAATCATATGCATATCTTCAAAGCATGGTCAAGACATCTGTAAAGTTTCAAAAGAATCTGAATATAATTGTAGGAGGAGTTGCTTGCACAAGGTACCCACTGTCCATTCACTTTCATTGTCAAAATGTCAGAAAAAATTAAAATAGTGTTTTCTGAGGAAAACCATGTCCCCCCAACCGCTTAGTAATTGAAGTGTAGTTACCTTGTGATATGAAGTTTTTCTATGGAAGACACCATGCCCATCTTGTTCTGAAATTAGGTCAAGGTCACCAAAATCTTATCAACTCTGAGCCTCTTCCCAACAATGCTTCTGTGCAAGTTTGGTCAAAATCCATCTACTAGTTTACAAGATATCGCGTCAGAAAGACTAATTTCAACAGTTTTTGACTAGTGACCTTGGAAATTAGGTCAAGATCACCAAAATCTTATCAACTCTGAGCCTCCTCCCAACAATGCTTCTGTGCAAGTTTGGTCAAAATCCATCAATTAGTTTACAAGATATTGTATCAGAAAAATTTCAACAGTTGTTATGGACTTGTGACCTTGAAAATTAGGTCAAGGTCATCAAAATCTAACCAACTCTGAGCCTCCTCCCAACAATGCTTCTGTGCAAGTTTGGTCAAAATCCATCAATTGGTTTACAAGATATTGCCTTGGAAATACTAATTTCAACAGTTTTTATGGACTCACAACCTTGAAAATTAGGTCAAGGTCACCAAAATCTAATCAACTCTGAGCCTGCTTGCAACAATGCTTCTGTGCAAGTTTGGTCAAAATCCATCAATTGGTTTACAAGATATTGCGTTGGAAAGACTAATTTCAACATTTTTTATGGACTCGTGACCTTGAAAATTAGGTCAAGGTCACCAAAATCTAATCAACCCTGAGCCTCCTCCCAACAATGCTTCTGTGCAAGTTTGGTCAAAATCCATCAATTGATTTACAAGATATTGCGTTGGAAAGACTAATTTCAACAGTTTTTATGGACTCTTGACCTTGAAAATGAAGTCAAGGTCACCAAAATCTTATCAACTCTGAGCCTCCTCCCAACAATGCACTTGTGCAAGTTTGGTCAAAATCCATTCATCTGTTCAGAAGATATCACGTCGGAAAACTGAATTTAATCAGTTTTCATGGGCTGGTGACCTTGAAAATGAAGTCAAGGTCACCAAAATCTCATCAACTCTTTCCCCCCTCCAAACCATGTATCTATGCAAGTTTGGTCAAAATCCATCTACTGGTTCAAAAGATATCGCGTCGGAAAGAAGCTACGCGGATGCGGACACCAACATGGACGCCGACGGGATCCGCACCAAAAACAATATGTCCCCCACCTTCGGTTGGGGAGACATAATGACTAAGTTCATATTGCGAAAAAAGTGTCAAAAATTAACCTGAGGATTATATCCAAATCACATGCACATCTTCAAATCATGTTCAAGACATCTGTAAAGTTTCAAAAGAATCGGAATAAAACTGTAGGAGGAGTTACTTACACAAGGTACATACTCCTATAGGGGGACAGAAGGACGAAATGACGGAAAGCCAAAAACTATGTCCCTTTGTCTTCGAAAAGGCCGGGGGACAACTAGAGAAAAAATTCTGGTCATAGTCACAGCCAACAACTATATTTAAAACTGTAAGGGCAAGGGAAATAAATCTTTAAATTGCAAAAAACTTTTTATGCCTTGGTTACATATCAATGAAAATGCTCTTACCACTTTTTCATATAATCTGCTAAACTCTATGACATTCGGTGTCAGTATTGCTTTCTCATAGTTCTTGATTACATCCGGGTACTGGGTCACAAGGAACAGACCATCCTAAAAAGGTTTTAAATGTGAATAAAAAATTTTGAAACCAAAGAAACCTATTTTTGTTTGCTTGTTTGTTTGATTAACATGACAGTCAACAGCTTAGGTCATTTTGTATGGTATTCTTTGACAAGCCTGCCTAAGGCAGATTACGAGTAATAAGTGCAAATTTCTTCATCAGCTAATGCCTAATGGTCTTCTTGAATTAATGGTAGAGGCATAATTGCTGTAGAAATATTTTTATAATTGTGCCTATTGTGTCAAACCCAAGAAACCAAGTCCTAAGACCTAATTTTATGGATATAAACTGTACTGCTGCTACTCACATGAAATCTTCAATAATTACTACAACCTTAAACATCAGGAATACATGTCCATGCAATATATACCCCCTTAAACCCTAATTTTATATAGAAAAACTGGGGTTTGCAGGGGTATACCTCATTTTCTTATTTTTGATCCAAAACATACATTGTGGGTACTCCTTAGAACCGCCTTACCCACAATGTATGTTTTGAGCTAGGATACTAAAAACATCAAAATTTTTCTAATGAAATTTTCATTTTTTTAAGCTAAAAAAATTCTCTGTACCCGTATAATGGCAGTACTTACAGCATCTATGACTATGGGAATCTTTCTTTCCTTCACCTGTTCTATCACTTCCTGAAAAGCACATATATATTCCTCGTAAAACCATAAATGTGAATCTAATAAGCTCAAAGGGCCAACTGGGATGGACATGTTGCCAACATGACCAAATCTTCACAAAGGAATTGAACCAATTGTTGGGTTCTATCTCAGGTCCACTTCAATACAAATGACACAGGCTACCCACATAGCATTGAAGCCTAGTCCCAAATGACCACTGATATTGTCACAGGATATAGATTTATAGTACACATGTACAACCTTGCATTACAAGCTTGCTTTTGTAACGAGGTGGTAGTGTTGCTTAGCATGTGGGCAAACTTGGTTCAATCCCTGTCAGGGATGGATTTTTCTTCACCTGTTACATTTGGCCCTTAATGTGAATGGTTACGATCACCCTCACTTGAGTTTGTTTCTATGATAGACTCTTATGGCCTGGGACTTTGGGGACTAAGCACAATTAGGTTTAGAGAGAATGTTATTGGGTATAGGTGTATAGCACACTTTGTACTGCCTTGCATTTGTACAAGCTGGCATTTATAGCAGCGGCAGAGTGTTTGTACAGCATACGTGAATTCCTGGTCTGATACCTGTCAGGGAAGAATGTGTTCTTCTTTGCCCGTTACAATATCTTTTTCAGCTACCACAACTTACTTTCACATTATGTATAACCTTCTGATCCCTCCCCAGTCCCGGTCCTATGACAACAGCATGTAACCGTGGCAACCACTCGGCTATTTCCAGGGCAGCATTGTGGGAGGTATCACTGTAACAAACAAGAAAACATGCTGATTTCAGCAACCTCTTTTACTGAAGAATGCCTTTTGTTCCGGTCCAAGCACTTGAACAAGTCTCAACATTTTTGGATTATCCCCCTTGAACATGTCAATGTCATTTTCAGGCTCCTATTTGTTGATGAATTTTCAATATTTGCAACACTTTTTAAGACTTTTGGAATGCAAATGACAATAAAATACTTAACAAGTGCTCTTTCTGAACGAGGTGAAATGCAAAAAGATGGTTTCCAAAATCAAAATCTTCTTTGGTAAGAATTTATCCACAACAATGCATGGAGATAAACTTACAGTATAGGATGAACAATCAGTTCTGGACTGTACGACTTGATGACTGTAGCTGAATCTCTGGTACAGAAAACATGTGACAAATCTGCTCCCTACAATGAAGCACAGTTACTGATTCAAAACATGATACAGAAATTTTCAATTGGATTGTGTTTGATACACTGCATTTCTATGTATGAGTACTTTTTTTTGGTATGCACATAACTATTCAAGCAGTAAGTTAAATGGTAATCATACTTCACTGCTTGCCATTTCAGCTGAACATTTTGCTGACCATTACGAAAACATGCCCATACAATATACAGAGATTTTTAAAGTTGTAAAAAATGAAAATTTTCAGTAGAAAAAATTTGATATTTTTCTTATTTTTGCTCAAAACATAGAATGTGGGTACATGTTAGAACCGCCTAACAAGTACCCACAATCTATGTTTTGGAGCAAAAATAAGAAAAAACAGGTATACCCCTGCATACCCCAGTTTTACTATATAAAAGTGGGGTATAAGGGGGTAAACATGACACGGATATGTTATCCTGATGTTTCTCTATTAGTGTGAGCCTTTTGTTTAAAACTGGAGACTTTACAACATATTTTCTGCTGTCCAAGGCTTAAGGAACACCAGGATACATTTCACAGTTTTGATACTGATTACTCACCACTTTAAGAGCAGTAATAGCAGCAAAGTATGGGGCACCCGTATATCTGCAACAGAGATGATAGTTTAGGTTATGTGGTCGTTTGGATTATGAAAGCCTGCCATCATAGTTTCTAACTACATGTAGTTTGAACTCAAACCAGTCTGCATAGCCAAGATGACAGGCAGGAATGGTACAAAAAATCCTTGAAAATAGCATGAAAAGAATAAAGCAAAAAAAAATTATATGTATCTTTTGCATATGAAAATGTTCTTATTTCTCTTCTTGTTTCTAATGAGTACCCATATTTTAAAAACAAAATAACATAAGTGTCTTATTTATAAAAAAAATAGGCATTTACAGAATAGTGTAAGACCAACATGCACCCACATTCTCCAGAATCTTGATCTGACGCTTTCTGTTTGCTTAAAGGATTGTAATAACCTAGAACACCTAAAGCCTCTAAAAATGAAAAATGACTTGACCAAATGGAAAGTGCATAAAAAATTGTCAAAAATGTGTTAACTTACTCCTGACAACCTCCTATGATTCCGATTCGTCCAGCTTCCCCTTTATGTGCCTCATATGTGAGAGGTGGTATGATGGACTTGACCATTTCTAACAACTGTCCAGGGTTTCTTAAGGTTGTCTTGACACTGTGTCCATTTTGAACTAGAAAATAGTATGAAACAGATTTTTTCTTATAGCAAAGTAAAAATTGAAAGTTTTCAATCAAAAATTATGATATTATTCCTTTTTTTGCTCAAAACATAGACTGTGGGTAAACCTTTCAAATGGCTCGCCAAGGTGGTTCAACGAGAACCCACTATGTATATTGGACTGAAGGGTTTCGCACATTTTGATTGCATTGTCAAGTTACACATGTAGGTCGCAACGCCACTGACGTAAAGCCGCTGTAACGTTATGTTAGACAGGTTGCTATAGTGAATTGGACGCTAGAATCGTATAGGGCCAGTATCGCTTTAATATTCAAAATAAATTAAATTTTCGGAACTCACAATCGGAGTTTTATTATTTGGTACTTTTCCATAATCGGGAATCATCGGACCAAAACCTGTAGCAGAGCGAGGTTCGTATAAATCGAGAATAGAGTGGAAAAACAGAAAATAGCAATGGCTTTAATGGAAGCACAGATCGCCATCGACACAAAGGAACTTCAGAAGGAAACAAGGCTGATGAAATGCAAGGTGAGAGCTTTATCAAATTTCCCGCTAGCTAGAAACAGGCTTATCCACTTGTTAGATGAGCAGGACTTGCCAAGCAAAAACGATGTTAAAAGTGCTTGCCAGAATTTGGATTTAAGCTTAGAGACGTCGATGGAAGTTCTAGATAAACTGACCGAACATTCTATAGACAGTAAACAACTCGCCAAAGCCATGAAAATATTTAGTCAAATGGAAAATCTATTGAAAGAATACAGTGCCCCTTACGATGTAGCTCATCATCATTCGAATTCGCATTACGCATGTAATAATACTTCGAATGGCTTCGCTGATGTACAGGAGCATGAAAAACTAGAATTTTTTTTTTTTATGTGAAAACTGATGTCTCCCCCCTTTCTACGTGCATGTCCAAAATATGCAAGCAAGAGTTATAGTTCTTGTGCATCACATATCCTGTCATTCTGTTTTATAAGTGTACCAAGTTTCATTGAAATATCTCTTACGGTTTTCAAGTTATAGAGCGGGCACGAAACTGTATGGAAAATAATCAAAGGGAAATAACTCCAAAGATATGAAAGCAAGAGTAATGATTCTTGTGCATCATGCTTTATAAGTGTACCATGTTTCATTGAAAAATCTCTAATGGTTTTTGAATTATAGAGCAGACACAAAATTGTATGAAAAATAATCAAAGGGAAATAACTCCAAAGATATGCAAGCAAGAGTTATGGTTCTTTAGCATGACACATCATCTCATCGTGCTTTATAAGTGTACCAAGTTTCATTGAAATATTTCTTATGGTTTTCAAGTTATAGAGTGGACATGAAATTGTATGGAAAAATAATCAAAGGGGAATAACTCCAAAGATATGAAAGCAAGAGTTATAATTCTTGTGCATGACACATCGTCTCATCGTGCTTTATAAGTGTACCAAGTTTCACTGAAATTTCTCTTTCGGTTTTCAAGTTTTAGGGTGGACACGAAATTGTATGGAAAATAATCAAAGGGAAATTACTCCAAAGATATGCAAGCAAGAGTTATGGTTCTTTAGGACGACATGTTATCTCATCGTGCTTTATAAGTGTACCAAGTTTCATTGAAATAACTCTTACAATTTTCGAGTTATAAAGCGGACACGAAATTGTATGGAAAATAATCAAAGGGAAATAACCCATAAAATACTCAAGCCAGAGTTATGGTTCTTGTGCATGACACATCGTCTGATCATGCTCAATAAGTGTACCAAGTTTTATTGAAAAATCTTAAACGGTTTTCAAGTTATACAGCGGACACCAAATTGTATCGAAAATAATCAAAGAGAAATAACTCCAAAATACTCAAGCCAGAGTTATGGTTCTTGTGCACGACACATCATCTCGTCGTGGTCTACAAGTGTACCAAGTTTCATTGAAAAATCTTTAACGGTTTTCAAGTTATACAGCGGACACGAAATTGTATCGAAAATAATCAAAGGGAAATAACTCCAAAAATACTCAAGCTAGAGTTATAGTTCTTGTGCATGACACATCGTCTCTTCTTGGTTTACAAGTGTACCAAGTTTCATTGAAAAATCTTTAACCGTTTTCAAGTTATAGAGCGGACATGATTTGTGACGGACAGACGGATGGACGGACAGGCAGACGGACGGACAGACGCACGGGGAAAAACAATATGTCTCCCGACCCTGTTGGGGGGAGACATAACAAGATCAAGAAGCTTTATCACAGGGAACACCACTATTGAACCAGAGACCAGAAGCGTGTCACAGTCAACAATCGAACAGGACCTGTGGAAGCAGCTGAAGAGAACTGAGATACCAGTCTTCTGTGGCAACTAGAGAAAATACGAGCTGGAAATCAGCATTTCTGGCGTGCATCGACCATGCGCCAGCGACAGATGAATTTAAGATGTTACAGCTAAAACAATGTTTAGCAGGGGAAGCTCTATGCGCTATCGAACATCTAGGACATTCCGCAGCAGCCCATGATGCTGCAAAAGAGCGACTGGAAAGAATGTTTGGTGGTAAGCGCCGACAGACTTCAATTTACTATGAAGAAATAGACCAGTTCCAGCAAATACAAACGAATCATAGCAAAGATTTGGAACAATATGCCAAATTGTTAGAACAACTTGTTATAAAACTAAAAGAAGCCGGTCAGCTGAACTTGGCAACGGCAGTTTGTATTGTAAATTACAACAAAAATTACCTGAATGTATGTTGGCTAGATATCATAGATGGCTTTTCGAAAGCGAAACAGAAGAATCAGTGGCTGCCTTAAAAACTTGGGTATTTCATGAATCGGAATTCCTAACAATGGTATCAGAAACAACACACGGCCTGAGAGGCAATATCGATGACAACAATGTAACAGAACCGAGACAGGAACCAACATAGGACGGCCAGAGAACATTCTTCGGTGAAAAAGTCAACATTCAGAGCAACGAGAACATTTTTTGTGATGTATGTGGACTTAACCATACCATTTTTAACTGCTCGGAATTTGGAAAAATTAGTGTACCAGTGCGATAGGAAACAGCAAAGCATTTAAAACTTTGCTATCGTTGTTTAGCGAATGGACACCGAGGGAAATCTTGCGAGAATAGTCGACCTTGTGGTCGGAGTGGCTGCCAAAAACTGCACCATAGGCTTCTGCACACAAATTACAAGCGAAAGTTAAACGAAGAACCGATCGCTAGACGACAAAGTCTAGATAGAATGGCCAATTCAAATAATAACTGTAAAAGCAAACCGGATGTAGGATCAAGTGACTCAGGAAGCCATTCTACCGATCGAAATACTTCTGTCATGGAGGGGAAGTTTGAAGGACCTCAACCACTAGGACAGAAAGTGGTTGTGGCACATGTAGAATGGGACACCATGTAGTGGAACTTTCGGATAGGATTAGTACTGAAATATCACTAATTCCTATGGAGGGGAACCATACGGAATGATTCACAAGATGATAGTTTATTAATTTCGCTCATACATGCATTTACTGTGATCGACTATAATGTTGGAACTTAATTTTAAGTAATTACTATGGCTGTACTTATTACGAATCTAGACAGTTGGATTTCTTATTTTTACGATAAAACTTTTCACAAGTTCAAAAATAGAGAACGAGTAGGCTTTTAATAAGACGCTTCAATCAATATGTTTGACAAAATCTGGACAACTTGATAGTTCCAAAGGTTATTTCTGGCACGATGATTTGCACGAATGTTTGATCAAAATTGTAATTTTGAGGAGGGGAAAATGGACTGAAGGGTTTCACATGTTCTGATTGCATTGTCAAGTTACACATGTAGGTTGCAACGCCACTGACGTAACACCGCTGTAACGTTACGTTAGACAGGTTGCTATAGTGAATTGGACGCTAGAATCGTAAAGGGCCAGTATCACTTTAATATTCAAAATAAATTAAATTTTCGGAACTCACAATCGGAGTTTTATTATTTGGCACTTTTCCATAATCAGGAATCATCGGACCATATTTTTTTGAGTAAAAAAACTTCTTGTGTATTAACTACACATTTCTTGTGTATTAACTACACAATCGCATATGTATTTTGAGTATTAATCAACTGAGTATTAATCAACTCGAAAGATATGTTTACTCAAAGTAACATTTAACATGACACAACTACGCAATTGCATATGTATTTTGAGTATTAATCAACCTGGAAGATATCTGTTTACTTACAGTAACATTTAATATGACCCATTGGATTTACCTGGTGTGCAGATAATGCCGCTTTAAATATTGGCAGAATAGAAGTATCAATAAGGGGTGTAAATGATATAGACATGATAGTTGTGCCAATAGGCAGTGTCATTAAGATCCTAACCCAAGTCTTTTCTGGCTGCAAACCCATAATGCAGCTTTACGAGAGATGTTAGTTTACCAAAAAATTTCTAGTATTTGTTGCTTGACGTCCCAGTCAACAGCAATGGTTATGTCAGGACAACCATATCCAATATGCCAGTGGTCCTGAATGACTGAAAAAAAAAAATGCTGAATGTTCAAAAAATTTGTGAACAGCAGAGCTTGATCAACTTTTGACAACAATTACTGGCTGCAGTTTCCTATCTGAAAACAAATATAAATAACCATTAGTTTCTAAACAGTCACCTGTAGAGACAAAACGACCCCTGCTGGTCAGCTGGGCAATAAGGTTGGCAACTGTCAACATTTCGGAAAGAAGAGTAAGATAACTTTCAGTTTCACAAAACTTGACAGTTTTTATTTACATTTTTCTGTAGCTTAAGCGGCTGCACGAGCGAGTAAATCCGAAAGGCAAAGTTCAGAAGCGAAACGTACACAAACTGTCGGGAACGATTTCTGGTCATTTCGGACATTGTAGAGCTGTATGCTTTCGCAAAAGTGACTGAACAATCTGAACAGTTTACTGGTGACACGCCAAATGACATTATTTCACCAGGGGGTTCGGATGGGGGAGAAATTAGTCCCTTGAACGCACGAGTGAAGCGAACTTGGACACACAGTTATCAGACATTTCAGCAGAGGAGATAAGTGAATCAGGGAGGTCATTCCAGTCATTGATAGTCTGTGGAAAGAAACTACTTTTGTACGCTTCTTTGCTAGCTGAAGGTATCTGAAAAGCCAAAGAGTGTTGATTTCTACAACGCCTATTCTTTGGGATAAGGTCATCTGTGGGTATTCTGGCTTTACCCTTTATCTATCTCAGGTGTTGGGTGGGTGCTAAATTTTGAATTTAGCAAGATAGGGAGAACATTCGGGATGGGCCATTAAAACTATTTACAAGTGTTATGTATGACAATGAGGGTGACGCGGCTACATCCAAGCAGGCATATAGATTTCAATTACACACTGCATCAGCAAACATTAGAACAGGTTCAGTCCGCTAAATACCTCGGTTTAACTATCACAGATGATCTTGATTGGGGTCAACACATTTCTGAAATTACATGCAAGGCAACTAAGACTTTGGGTTTTCTTCGGCGCAATTTGGCACTGGCACCTAGGCATACAAAGGAAGTTGCATACAAAACATTGGTTCGGCCTCAACTTGAGTATGCAGCTCCTATTTGGCATCCCTATCATGAAACTCAGATTGAGATGGTGGAGAAGGTGCAGAGGACTGCTGCCCGGTGGACCTGCAGGCGATGGAGGAACACCAGTAGCGTCGGTGAAATGCTAGACGAACTTGAGTGGCCATCCCTGGAGTCTCGCAGGGAGCGGTCCTCCTTAACCTTCTTCTACAAGATACACTCCGGTACAGTGTCTCTTGATAAAGACAAATACCTGACCCCGGCACCCAATCTAAGGCATACTCGGGCATCACATGAATCACAATACACAAGACCATTTGCCTATAGTGATGCCCTGAAAAATTCCTTTTTCCCCAGAACTATTCCGGTTTGGAATAGTCTCCCTTCTTCAGTGGTCCTATCTAAGACCATTGAGGAATTTAAGGCTTCTATTTAAATCATTGGCCCAGAGGCATGCGTTTTAGTATGCCTCTCATCTATATCTTGTAAATAGTTTTAATGGTCCACCCCAAATGTTTAATTTTCCCTTGACTAAATTCTAAATTTAGCCACCCACCCCACACCTGAGGTGATGATCAGAAATTGATCGACTCAGTATCAGAAGATAGATAGACAGTTACTTGTTGAAAGATGTGCATTCAGTACTGGTAAACTTCCCAAGGGAGTATGCCCAGGAAAGTATGATGTTATACATATGATGTTTACTTGTTGTCCTTAGCAATTATTTACTTTTAGTGTCCCAGATATTGGACATAAACAGGTTGTTTACTTCAGAATTTTCTAGAAATTTCAAATTGTTCTTTGATGGAAAAGTCCGGAAAAATCTGGAAGAACCAAAGATGTAGAATCTTCTAGAAAAATCTTTTTTTTATGTCAAAAGAATATTGTGGAATTTTCTGGAAGGATAATGGCCTCTCTAGAATATTCCAGAACATTAAATTTTGGTAAACAACTTGTTATTTTTAGTATATGATATCATAGAATTTGCTGGAAGAATCCTGAATGTTCCTCAGTGCTATATAAGGGCTACAAATTTTCATAAGGACAATCTTTGGGTACTGTTACTATTAAGAAGTCAAAATCTATCTTACTGGAATTTAAACTTATTCTTGGATTACTTTGTGATATTCGATTCTGGATTGGGACATAGTGCAATTTTGAAACAAACTTTAATTCTTGGGATCAGAAACTGATACAGACTTGTGTTAAAAAATTCTGAGGGACATTCAGACATTATTTAAGGGAATTAACATCTTGAAAGGTATTGTACATTCATTTTTGTTTGATTGTATATATGCTTTTGATTGTTTCACATGTAATTACTGGTTAAATCACTTCTAAATAGATTTGTTAAATTTTAAACAAAGCTTGTTGCTGGCTAACCAACTTGTTGGTTTCCTTAATCTTCTAGTTACGCCTGGCACGTAACAGAATTGGGGGCTCGAGTCCGGGATTGAAATTTCTTGTGCACCAAATTTATTTAAAATTCTAAAGTATCTTCACTGTTTGCTGTTTAAATAGCTAAAGCCAGCAAAAGCAACCATGTCATTCAAACTAAGTGACTTTATTGCTGCGCCTTCTCAGGAGCTGTTAGATAAGGCCAAAAAGAGTGACCTATTAGACATAGCTGATCATTATGGGTTGTCAAATATCAAGACTTCCGTGTTAAAACATGAAATTAAGAACATTTTGATTCAGTTTTTTGTTGACGAGGAAATTTTTGATTCCTCGGCTACTTCTCAGATTCTAGTCACTCAGACTGACTTGCAGTTGAGGGAACTAGAAATCAAAAGACAAATTGAGATGGAAAAAACTAAAATTTGAGTATGAAGAAAGAATAAGGTTGGAAACTTTAGAACGGGCTGAAAGAATAAGGGCAGAAAAGGCCGAAAGGGAAGAAAGAATAAGATTGGATACTTTAGAACGGGAAGAAAGAATGCATAAACAAAAGTTAGAAATGGAAGAACGAGAGAAGGAAAAACAAAGAGAATTAGAACGAGAAAAAATTGAGTTAGAAAAAGAAAAATTAGAAAGAGAAGAAAGGCTTGAAATTGAAAAAGAAAAAATTTAAATTTGAAATTGAAGAAAAAGAAAGAGAAAGGCAATTTCAGTTAAGAATGAAGGAAATTGTATGTTTTCATATTTTTAGTTAAGTTAAGGTAACTGAGTGGCCACCTATTGGGAAAATAGCTGCTCATTCGGCTTACGATATGTTTCATGGTATAAGTACCTGATTGTTAGTTTGTTTTTTTCCCACCTCGGTTTTTGGAGTGGGAATCTTTTTCTGATTGCGCCTTTTCCTGATCTTTGCCTACTTGTACCTTTTTTTTAATGACAAATCAAAATCAAAATCTTTGCCTTTGGCTACTAGTACAGTATTTGATGTCACAAAACACATTCGTCTCGTTCCTCCATTTCAAGAAAAAGAGGTTGACAAATATTTCTTACATTTTGAGAAGGTGGCAGAAAACTTGAAATGGCCAAGAGAGCACTGGACCTTGCTTTTGCAAAGTGTTGTAATTGGTAAAGCTCGAGAAATTTACACTCAGCTTTCTCTTGAGCAAAGCTCAGATTATGATACAGTAAAGGAATTTATTCTTAAGGCTTATGAGTTGGTCCCTGAGGCATACAGGCAGAAATTTAGAGACTGTAGAAAAGAACATGACCAGACTCATGTTGAGTTTGCTAGAACAAAAGAGCAACTATTTGATAGATGGTGTTCTTCAAAGAAAGTAGGTTCTGATCATGCAAAGCTAAGGCAGCTCATGCTTGTTGAAGAATTCAAACGGTGCATAAATTCTGATGTTAAGGCTTTCTTGAACGAAAGAGAAGTTGAAAACTTGGAAACAGCAGCACGTTTAGCTGATGACTATGCTTTGACTCATAAGGCTTCATTTGTCAACAAGCCATATCCTAGGAAACCATATAACCCTCAATCAAAGCAAATTGCCCCTCAGTCAAAACCATATTCCCCTCAGTCCGGTCCCAAAGCCAATCCCAGTAATCCAACTGACAATTCCAGTCCAAAACCCAAATTTTCTGGTGAAAACAAAGAATAAAATCCCTTATCCCAGCCAATCTGTAATTATTGTAAGAAAACTGGCCACATTATTTCTGAATGTTTGGCACTGAAACGAAAGAAAGAAAGAGAAAATCTAGATAGTGCTAAACCGACAGGCCTCACCTCCTTAAAGGCTAAACCACAGTCTTGTATCCAGGAAGAAAACCCTATACTGACCAGAACTTGTAAAGAGTCAGTCTCTGAGGATTCTATTATGGAGATTTATGAACCATTCTTATCAGATGGTTTTGTGTCACTTAACAGTGATTCTGCCCAGTCTACCCCTATCAAAATCTTACGAGATACCGGAGCTTCTCAATCCCTTATCTTGGCAGATACCTTGCCATTTTCCGAGAAGTCTTCTTCTGGGACAAGTGTCCTTATCCAGGGCGTAGAGTGTGGATTTGTTAACGTACCCCTCCATAATATCTATTTGTCCTCTGACTTAGTAACAGGTCCCGTGGCTGTAGGTATTAGACCTTATCTACCTTTTAAAGGTGTTCACTTGCTGTTAGGCAATGATTTGGCAGGAGATAAGGTTGTGGTAAACCCACTTTTGACCAGCACACCATGTGTTGATCAACCGCCTGATCCCATTGAGCAGGAAATTCCTGACCTTTACCCTTCTTGTGCTGTTACTAGGGCAATGGCTAAGAAAGCCAAATTATATGATGGGATGAAGGACATAAATTTAACTGACACTTTGATAGGTCAGTCCTTTAATAAAGAGATTTCAACATCTCTTTCCCCTAGTCAGTCTGATATTCAGACTGACCCTAGCAATCCAAGGTCGGGGTCAGAAAATGACCTTTCACCTTCCAACTCAAATGACCAAGGTCATGACCAGATGTCAAGGTCACAGCTTTGTAAAGAACAACACAGTGATTCTGAGATCTCGCCTTTATTTGAAAGGGCTTTAGATGAAAAAGAAATATCCCAGGTCCCTGTTTGCTATTATGTCAAAAATGGCATATTAATGCGAAAATGGCGTCCTCCAGATGTCTCAGCAGAAGATGAGTGGACTGTTAACCACCAAATTGTGATCCCTAGGGTTTATCGCCCTGAAATCTTAAACTTGGCCCATGAAACTCCAATGTCAGGCCATTTAGGTGTAAATAAGACCTATCACAAGATTCTAAATCATTTCTACTGGCCAGGATTAAAATCTGATGTTTCACAGCATTGCAAATCCTGCCACATTTGTCAAATGGTAGGAAAGCCCAATCAGACTATTCCTAAAGCTCAGTTACAGCCCATTCCTGCCTTTGATGAACCTTTCAGCAGAGTGATTATTGATTGTGTAGGTCCCTTACCCAAAACAAAGAAAGGTTGTGAATATCTTCTGACCATAATGTGTGCTTCAACTCGCTTTCCTGAAGCTATCCCACTCAGAAATATCAAGGATAAAACAATAGTTAATGCACTTGTGAAGTTCTTCACATTTGTAGGCCTCCCAAAATGTATCCAGTCAGATCAGGGCTCAAATTTTATGTCAGTAATTTTTCAGCAAGTTATGTACGAACTTGGAATTAAGCAATACAAGTCATCGGCTTACCACCCTGAAAGCCAAGGTGCCTTAGAAAGATTCCATCAAACTTTGAAAAACATGATCAGATCTTACTGCTTTGACACTGAAAAAGATTGGGATGAAGGCATACACTTGCTTCTACGTATTTGCTGTAAGAGAATCTGTACAAGAGTCTCTGGGGTTCAGCCCATTTGAGCTTGTTTTTGGGCACACTGTACGTGGACCGTTAAAACTTCTAAAAGAGAAATTTCTCTCAGATGATGACAGTTCTTTGAACTTACTTCAGTATGTGTCTGATTTCAAAAACAAACTATCAAAGGCCTGTGATGCAGCTCAGTCCAATCTCAAATCTGCTCAAAGCAAAATGAAGATTCGTTATGATGAAAATGCTAAAGACAGAAATTTTGAACCTGGAGACAAGGTACTTGCTCTCTTGCCCATTCCTGTCAGACCTTTACAAGCTAGATATTATGGCCCGTATACTGTTGATAAAAAGTTAAGTGACGTGAATTACATTGTTAACACTCCTGGGAGGCGCAAGCAAAAACAGCTATGTCACATTAATATGCTCAAGAAGTATATTGATAGGGATAGTTCTGTTATTTCATCAGTAAATATAGTTAATTCTGTCCCTCATGAACAAAATCAAATGGACTCTGAGGACTTCAACTTGGAGAAATCTGATCCCTCGTCATCGAAACTCCAGAATTCTGACATACTACAGAATCTTGATCAGAAACTGTCTCACCTTGATTCAGACAAAAGACTTGAACTGAAACAGTTAGTTCTCGAATATGAGCACTTATTTCCGAACATTCCATCCAGAACTGACAAAATCTATCATGATGTTGACATTATTGAAGGTTCAAAACCTGTAAAGCAACATCCTTACAGAATGAACCCTGTAAAACAGCAATATCTCAGGGAAGAAGTTCAATATTTGCTGGACAATGATTTCATTGAACCCAGCCAAAGTGAATGGAGTTCTCCTTGTATTCTTGTACCTAAGCCAGACAGGACATTTAGAATGTGCACAGACTATCGAAAAGTCAATTCTGTCACTAAAACAGACACTTTTCCCATCCCACGAATCGATGACTGCATTGATAATATTGGACATGCCAAGTATGTTACAAAGTTCGATCTGCTAAAGGGATTTTGGCAGATACCCCTCACGGACAGAGCAAAGGAGATCTCGGCATTTGTTACACCAGATGGACTGTACCAGTATAAAGTCATGCCATTTGGAATGAAGAACTCGCCTGCGACTTTTCAGCGGCTGGTCAACAGTTTGATTTCCAATCTGGATGGCTGTAAAGCCTATATCGACGACGCTATTATCTTCAGTGAGGAGTGGCAACAACACTTGCAGACAATCAGAACATTCTTTGACCGGCTTAGTGATGCTAACTGTGAACTTGGCAAAAAGTGAATTTTGCCATGCAAACTTGACATTTCTTGGACACATTGTAGGTCAAGGTCAGGTAAAACCTGTAGAAGCTAAAGTTGAGGCTATCTCAGATTTTCCTGTACCTACTAGCAAAAGACAACTGATGCGCTTTCTGGGTATGGCTGGATATTACAGGAAATTCTGCAACAACTTCTCGGCTATAGCTGAGCCTCTGACAAACTTGCTTGGTAAGAAGGCCAAGTATATTTGAACAGATGACTACCAGAAGTCATTTGATAAGCTCAAGGCCGTACTTAGAAGTGCTCCGGTTCTCTTAGCACCAAGTTTTGACAAAGAGTTCAAGTTGGCTGTAGATGCCAGTGATGTTGGTGCAGGCAGTGTATTGTTGCAAGAAGATGACAATGGTGTTGACCATCCTGTTTGTTATTTGTCCAAAAAGTTTAACAAGCATCAGAGAAATTACTCTACCATAGAGAAAGAATGCCTATCTCTAATCCTTGCGCTTCAGCACTTTGAAGTTTACTTAGCTTCTTCACATGCACCAATTGTTGTCTTCAGTGACCACAGTCCACTGACTTTCATACATAAAATGAAAAACAAGAACCAGCGTTTACTCAGGTGGAGTCTCATGTTGCAAGAGCACAATCTTGACATCAGACATATTCGAGGAAGAGATAATATCATTCCAGACACCCTAAGCAGAGCTTAAGTGCCTCTACAATGCTGATGTCCAGCTTTGTGCTGTTGTATTTGATTAGTTTTGCACAAATTTTGCTAAACATATTGTATACAATTATCCAGTATTGCAAAAGAAAGCTTTATTTTATAAAACTTTCTTTTCTTTGAAGAGGGGAAGTGTTATGTATGACAGTTACTTGTTGAAAGATGTGCATTCAGTACTGGTAAACTTCCCAAGGGAGTATGCCCAGGAAAGTATGATGTTATACATATGATGTTTACTTGTTGTCCTTAGCAATTATTTACTTTTAGTGTCCCAGATATTGGACATAAACAGGTTGTTTACTTCAGAATTTTCTAGAAATTTCAAATTGTTCTTTGATGGAAAAGTCCGGAAAAATCTGGAAGAACCAAAGATGTAGAATCTTCTAGAAAAATCTTTTTTTATGTCAAAAGAATATTGTGGAATTTTCTGGAAGGATAATGGCCTCTCTAGAATATTCCAGAACATTAAATTTTGGTAAACAACTTGTTATTTTTAGTATGTGATATCATAGAATTTGCTGGAAGAATCCTGAATGTTCCTCAGTGCTATATAAGGGCTACAAATTTTCATAAGGACAATCTTTGGGTACTGTTACTATTAAGAAGTCAAAATCTATCTTACTGGAATTTAAACTTATTCTTGGATTACTTTGTGATATTCGATTCTGGATTGGGACATAGTGCTATTTTGAAACAAACTTTAATTCTTGGGATCAGAAACTGATACAGACTTGTGTTAAAAAATTCTGAGGGACATTCAGACATTCTTTAAGGGAATTAACATCTTGAAAGGTATTGTACATTCATTTTTGTTTGATTGTATATATGCTTTTGATTGTTTCACATGTAATTACTGGTTAAATCACTTCTAAATAGATTTGTTAAATTTTAAACAAAGCTTGTTGCTGGCTAACCAACTTGTTGGTTTCCTTAATCTTCTAGTTACGCCTGGCACGTAACACAAGAAGCTAAACAGAGGCATACTAAAACGTATACCTCTGAACCCCTGATCTAAATGAGAGCCTTAAATTCTTCAGCAGTCTTTGATGAGACCACTGAAGAGGGAAGACTATTCCATAAAGGGATAGTCCTCGGGAAAAAAAGAATTCTTAAGAGCATCACTATAGGCCATATATCTTGTGTATTGTGAATCATGAGATGCCCTGGTACTTCTTAAGTTGGGTGCTGGGGTCAGGTATCTATCATTATCAAGAGACATTGTATCGGAGTGAATCTTGTAAAAGAAAGTTAAGGAGGACTTCACCCTGCGGTCCTCCAGGGATGGCCACTCAAGTTCGTCCAACATATCGTCAACACTACTCCTGTTATGCCATCGCCTGCAGATCCACCTGGCTGCTGTCCTCTGCACTTTCTACACCTTTTTTTGTCTCAGTTTCATTATAGGGATGCCAAATAGGAGCTGCATACTCAAGCTGAGGACGAACCAAAAAGAAAAATGGAAGTGGTATTGCTCAATCAGATTTCGAAAAAGCAGAAGAATTTAATGGACAGTTCACAGATGTATTCACCAAAACGGTACACACCCAAGTCCCACTTCTGGATAGGTCAGCCCCATTCATGGATGAAATTGTTGTTACAAAGGAAGGAGTAACAAAACTCCTTAAAGGTCTGAACCCATCTAAAGCCTTAGGACCTGATGAACTCCATCCTAGAGTCCTAAAAGAATTGGTAAAAGAATTAGGACCTGTATTTGCACATCTCTTCCAGCAGTCAATCAATACGGGTGAAATCCCCAAGAAATGGTCACTTGCTAATATTTGTCCACTTTTCAAGAAAGGTGACAGGTCCCTTGCTTGTAATTACCGCCCAGTTTCTTTGACTTGTATTCCTTGCAAACTTCTAGAACATATTGTCTGCTCAAATATCATGGGTCATCTTGACCAGTATAATCTTTTGTCGGACAAACAGCATGCATTTAGGAAATGGCATAGTTGTGAAACTCAGTTGATTACAGTAATAAATGATTGGGCAAAAATATTGGACAAAAAGGGTCAGGTTGACACTTTTATTTTGGACTTTGAAAAAGCTTTTGACAACCCTCCACATGAACTTCTAAAAAGCAAATTGTTTAGTTATGGTATAGGTGGAAAGACATTGGAATGGATAAATGCTTTTTTGTGCTTCAGGCAGCAAAGGGTAGTAGTTAATGGTATTAAATCTGACTGGGCCCCTGTTGTGTCTGGTGTCCCTCAGGGCACCGTTCTCGGTCCATTGTTGTTCTCCTTGTACATAAACGACATACCCCTTGGCATTGACTCTCAAATCAGGCATTTTGCTGATGACTGTGTTTGTTACCGTGAAATTAGAACAGTAGAAGATACATTGAAACTTCAGAAAGACATTGACCATTTAGGGAGCTGGGCCCGAAAATGGGGCATGAGATTTCAACCTGTCAAATGCAACATGATGCAGCTGACAAATAAGCGGATAAATAAAATTGAGGCCTCGTACACCCTCGAGGGAACGGTATTGGAAAATGTTGATAGCATTAAATATCTAGGTGTAACAATTACAAATGACCTCAAGTGGAATACCCATATCAATAATATCTGTACTAAAGCCAACAGAACACTTGGATTCTTGAGGAGAAACTTATTTTCTTGCCCCCAAGATGTTAAAGAAGCAGCTTATAAAGGACTGGTGCGCCCAGTCCTGGAATATGGAAGCTCTGTGTGGGATCCTCATACTAAATGCCTCCAGGAGGAATTGGAGAAGGTACAGAATCGTGGAAGGTAGTATGACTGGCATTCTTGAACAACTCAAATGGGAATCTCTCAAGAAAAGGAGGACGGATAATCGACTTATATTACTATACAAAGGTCTGAAGGGTAAAGCCAGAATACCTACAGATGACCTTATCCCAAAGACTAGGCGTTGTAGAAATAGCCACTCCAAGGCATTTCAGCTTCCATCTGCTAGTATAGAGGCCTATAAATGTAGTTTCTTTCCCCAGACTATCAGGGACTGGAATGACCTCCCTGACTCTCTGTTTTCTACTGCTGAAATGTCAGATGATTGTGTGTCCAAGTTCGCTTCACTCGTGCGTTCAAGGGACTAATTTCTCCCCCATCCGAACCCCCTGGTGAAATAATGTCATTTGGCGTGTCACCAGTAAACTATTCAGATTCAGATTCAGAACCAATGTTTTGTATGCAACCTCCTTTGCGTGCCGAGGTGCAAGAGCCAAATTGCGCCGAAGAAAACCCAATGTCTTAGTTGCTTTACAAGAAATTTCAGAAATATGTTGACCCCATTCTAAGTCATCAGTGATAGTAAGTCCAAGGTATTTGGCGGATCGAACCTGTTCCAGAGTTTGCTGATGTAGAGAGTAGTTGAAATGGATTTGATTGCTAGGGAGGTGCCGGGTCACCCTCATTGAGTGACATTTGGCAACGTTGAATTTCATTTGCCAATCGGTCTCCCATTGTGCAAGGCTATTCAGGACTTCTTGTAGAATCTGGCAATCAGTGAGTGAGTTAATGTTCCTATACAAAGCACAATCGTCTGCAAAGAGACGAACAGATGAGCGACACCGGTCTGTCATATTTCTCACCTTTCTTATACACCGGGGCCACGTTTGCCTGTCGCCAATCATCTGGTACAGTTCCCTGAGCAAGCGACTCATTGTAAATAAAGGCCAAGATGGGAGCAATTTCAGAACTACATTCTTTTAATACCCTAGCACTCAGGCCGTCTGGCCCAGGTGCCTTGTGAACCTTTAGCCCATTCAGCAGTTTGAGGACCCCTTTAGGGTCAACTGTGATTTCACCCATAGGGGTAAAAGGGCTTGTGCCTTTGGAGGGAATTTCAGAGTCAGTCTCACACGTAAATGCAGACTGAAATTGTTTATTGCAGATGTTTGCCTTATCAATAGTGTCGGTTTTTAAAATTCCGTTTTCTCTTAGTGAAGTGATCCCTGACTTTACAAATGACCAAAACCTTTTACATTTTTCATTTTTTTCTCGGGCAATCGGGATCATTGTCATCAGTTTCAAAGGAGAAGATATTGGAAAAATGTTTCCAATATGCATCTCTTATGGCTTTCTGTACATGTGCTCTGAACCGTTTGTAATGGTTCTTAATGTCAGGACTGCTTGACTTTCGAGCACGGAAGTACAGTTTTTCTCGTTTCCTAATAAGACGTTTGATCGAATGATCGATCCATGGTAAGAAAAGGTACAAGTAGGCAAAGATCAGGAAAAGGCGCAACCAGAAAAAGATTCCCACTCCAAAACCGAGGTGGGAAAAAACTAAACTAACAATCAGGTACTTATACCATGAAAACATTTCGTAAGCCGAATGAGCAGCTATTTCCCCAATAGGTGGCCACTCAATTACCTTAACTTAACTATAAATATGAAAACATACATAAGGCGCCAACAGCACAAAAATATTTTAAACACCAAAACATAAACAAAAAGAACCACCACAGAAGTATCGACTTGGAACGATCAGTAACACAAAGTTACTGGCGGGTTTAAGCTATATTTTGTCTTGGTCATTTTTGTTGGTATAAACCTTTCAATAGCCACGAGAACCTCGGACTTAAAACTGACCCACATATCATTTACTGACATGTGACTATGGTCAGATGAAAGGAACGAATCCCTAAATTGTGCAAGATGGTCACGGAGACCTTCCATATCCGCTCTTTTATAGAGATAAATCTTCCGCGGGGCCTGTTGGATTCGTTTTGCCTTAATATCATATTCAACATAGATTATGTCATGATCCGCCTTGCCGATCGGGGGCATCCCCTTCACTCGATTGACCGGTGATGGGGAATTCGTAAATAAAAGATCAAGGGTTCTGTCGTTGCGAGTGGGTATCTTAACTACTTGGGATAGGTAGTGGTCTTTTATGAGCTCCAAAAGTTGACACTGTACCTTTAGACCTTTGTATAGCAATATAAGTCTACTATCCTTCCTCCTTTTCTTAAGAGATTCCCATTTCAGTTGACCTAAAATGCCAGTCATGCTCCCAGTTTCAAAAACATAATTTCCCGACACAAACCTTGCCGTACGATTTTGGACCTTTCCCAGTTCTTCCTGGAGGCCATGAGTGTGAGGGTCCCAAACTGAGCTTCCATATTCCAAGACCGGCCGCACCAGTCCTTTATAAGCTGCTTCTTTCACATCTGGGGGACAAGAATACAAGTTTCTCCTCAAGAATCCGAGAGTTCTGTTTGCCTTTGTACAAACATTGGAAATATGAGTATTCCATTTCAAATCATTACCCCCAGGTATTTTATGCTTTCAACGTTTTCCAGTACAGTGCCCTCAAGGGTGTAGTTAGCCTGTATCTTACTAGACCGTTTATTTGTCAGCTGCATCATGTTGCATTTGACGGGTTGAAATCTCATTCCCCATTTCCTAGCCCAACTGCCTAAACGATCAATGTCTCTCTGAAGTTTCAATGTATCCTCTTCATTCTTGATTTCACGATAGCTAACACAATCATCAACAAAGAGTCTTATTTCAGACTCAATGTCTGCTGAGATGTCATTTATATACAAGGAAAACAGCAAGGGGCCGAGAACGGTGCCCTGAGGGACATCCGACACAACTGGAGCCCAATCCGATTTAATACCATTAACCTTTGTTGTCTGAAACAAAGGAAAGCATTTATCCAATTCAGTGTTTTTCCACCTACTCCATAGCTAAACAATTTGCTTTTAAGGAGTTCATGGGGAGGAGTATCGAAAGCCTTTTCAAAATCGAGTATAAAAGTGTCGACCTGGCCTTTTTTTTTGGCCCAGTCATTTATCACTGTAGTCAACTGAGTTTCACAGCTATGACATTTCCTAAATGCGTGTTGCCTGTCCGACAAGAGTTCATGTTCATCAAGATGGGCCATAATATTTGAGCATACAATATGTTCAAGAAACTTACAAGGAATGCATGTCAAAGAAACAGGGCGGTAATTGCGGGCAAGTGACCTGTCACCCATCTTAAACAGGGGGCAAATATTAGCAAGAGACCGGTACCATTCTTTAGGAATTTCACCTGTATCAATTGACTGCTGGAAGAGATGGGCGAATACCGGCCCTAATTCCATAGCCAGTTCCTTTAGGACTCTGGGATGAAGCTCATCAGGCCCTAAGGCTTTAGACGGATTTAGACCTTTGAGAAGTTTGGTCGCCCCTTCCTTTGTGACCACAATATCATGCATGAATGGGGCAGATCTATCCATAAGAGGGACCTGTTTGTATTCACGTTTAGTGAAAACATCCGAGAACTGACCATTAAATTCTTCCGCCTTCTCAAATTCAGATTGTGCAATTCCACTTCCATTTCTCTTTTTCAACGGGGGAATACCTTGGGTATCTTTTTCTGACTGTTTATGTACCTGTTAAAATCTCTAGGATTAGCCTTAACATCTACCAAGTTGTTCACGTAAAGATCATGTTGCTTGTGCCAAACTACGTCAAAAACATTGGTAGCATCAATTCAGGTAGTCTTTGTATCCCTGGCTTCAGCAATAGCTTCTGTGACCAGAAGTGTCGCAACAGTAGCCGATGTACAATCGGTGGTTCACATGATTCACAATACACAAGATATATGGCCTGTGGTGATGCTCTGGGGGTTCTTTTTTCCCGAGGACTGTCCCTTTGTGGAGTGGTCTTCCCTCTTCGGTGGTCTCATCGGGGACTGCTGAGGTGTTTATAGCTCTCGTTTGGATCGGGGGTTCGGAGGTGTGCGTTTTGGTGTGCCTCTGTTCGGCTTCTTGTGGGTGGTTTTGGTGGCCCTTCCCGGGTGTTCTCCCCATCTTGCTGGATTCAAAATTTAGTACCCACCCAATACCTGAAATGATGATCAGAAATTGATCGACTCAGTATATGAAGATAGATAGATAGGTGGTAAAACCCTTCTGTAGTGGATTCTAGAGAGCTTCGTTCCGCAAATGCAGTGTCTAGTAGGTATTATTCCAGAGCCTTCCCTATGAGACTAGTTATGGTTATTCTCCTGTATGAATTTGGGTCATATAGAGGATTCATTTTGCTTCTTGCAAATAGGTGTTATATACCCCTTCTTGAACGTCTCTGGTACTTTTCCATACCGGAACACACTGTTCAATACCCCAGCAATAAAGGAACTCACTGGCCTCCTATCATGCTTGAAAAAATGCAGGTTTCAACCCTATGGCAATTAAGAGAGCTGGCATATGTTGTTGTGTTCTGTAGATCCCGCCAGTCAGTGGCGCACCGGTGATCCCTCTTTGAAGAATCCCCGTGAATTTCCTTAATCCAACGTTGTTTGAATATAAACACTAACACAGGTTAAGGCCCGGACTGGAATATTTACAAAGCTGTACGTGTGAGAGACGGCCATATTTACATCATTACATTTACTTTATATACACCAAATTTTCTAATGAATTAACTTCAATTTGCAAATACTATTACTGTAACAATTTTCTGTGTAGTGTAGTCTTTTCATATGCAACTTGTGACAAAGGTGCCTACATAGTGCTTCCAAGCGACAAACAAAACCTTGCTCGGGTATGTATTTGACTGTACAGTGATGTTTGAACCATCCAGACATAAGGCTACTATCTGTTCACAGGAACGTGACCGCCACCAGGACATACCAAAATTCTGACTCAGGGGATTTCTGATGGAAGACATAAAGGCGAGGCTCATGACAGGCACATACGTTCTTCAATATGTTCTTGCTAAGTTCGGCAGAGCCTCGGATGAGACTTGAGTAATCTGAAAACTTGCCTGAGATTTTCTTGTCTCGGACTCCACCCCATCATAGATTCTTTTAAGCTACAATATCTTGTCTGATGACTGTATGTCCAAGTTCGCATCTCTTGTAAGAACCAGGGACTGATTTCCCTCCAGTGCAACCCCTGGTGAAGTATTGTCAATTTAGCGTGTCACCAGTAAACCATTCAGATTCAGATTCAGATGACGAGCAGCAGTGTATTGTCGTGACTCCGAGTTGTTAGTTGCGCTGATTTTTTATTGTACAGCAGTAGAACTAAGCTTGATATAAACCCAAAGGGAGGACTGAATCAGTCGCCAGGAGACTATGCTGTGCTCTACATTGCAAACGGACCATAATGTTGAATGATTTGAAATAAACATTCCTTAATTTTGGTGGGGCGCAAGCTAATGTTTGAAATAAGGACATTTATTCACAAATGTGTTCTCCAGACATTGGGGGAACCTACAAACATCATCAACAACAACAACAACAACAGCTGGGCAAATCAGGCTTGTCCGAGATCTAAGGATTTACTGCATGAGTTCGACTGAGTCAGTGGTACAATCTGGTGCTTGGCCAGTGAGAATTGGTCCCATGTGTCGACTGAGTCTGGTGAGGACGTTTCGGTATATAAATATACTGAAGTCAAAATGAAACGCCTAATCGAAACTGTTGCATAGCTCGGTCAATATATACAACGCATGTGCAAAAATCGCATTTTTCTTATTTCTGATTTCTCTCAATGTATATATTTTTTTCCAAAAACAATGTCATTATCACGGAGCTTGTCCGGGACATTAGGCCTAATGTGTTAGACTCTACAAACTGACCAGGAAGAAAGCCAAAATTAAGTCCTCTTCTCTGTGATATCTATCAAAATTTGACCCTCCGTCTGACTCAATGATGAACCAGATTTGTTAAGTCTGTCAAGCCATACAATATCTCTGAAGTTGGAGTCACCTAAAACATGGACTAAGGGTGTTTTTAACATGTATTTGCCTCTGGTCAAGATACTGTCGTTTTTACAAACTCAAGAACATCAAGAAATGTAAAGATAATGGGATGCGACGAGTTGAAATCCTAAAAATGGCAGACTTTTGACAATAAAAGACACAAATGAAACGAACAAACGGTATTTTTTGCATTCTTCAGTCCGAAGCGGTATCAGTTGTCTCTTCAGTATGTGAGTCCCTTCTGTTACATGAATTTCTTCGATATACGGGTCCCTCTATCGATTGCAACGCTTTTGCTGACGACTGACATGTCGCATGTCCTTTCGAATTCTAGTGATGCTGAATTTCAGAAGCGACGCCGTTATATTCAGCTGCACGTAATGCTTTTATAGATTCTCATAAAGCAGTTGCACTATTCGATAGTATAGCGGTGACATGGTACGCCGCTTTCTAAACCGCACAATGCGTTGCATTTATTCTGGATTCAAGGGCACCGCTTCCTATTGCTTTTATTTGCGGATTCCGAAAAGGTAAAGGCATTTTATCTTAATTAATTTACTTATAATTATCACATTTTTGCATTTAACGGGACTTGGGTTTGACACAGCTCACCATTAATCAATTTGAAAAAAAAATGGAAGCATACGAATAAATTCGCGTAATTGTTATGACAATGAGAAGGTATAGCCGTAAACGGACGTGGAAGTGTCAACATTTGCATGTTTTGTGTCTTTCTGTTTATTTCATGTCAATATTTCGTTGCAATAAGAAGTGAAATTACAAACAGAGCGACCCAGACACTTTTGGAGTTTTTTTTTAATTCGACATAAACGCATCATATTCACCTACTTTCGTTTTCGGTTTGGAGCGCATCTTTGAAAATTGTTGCACCGCATCCTACAAATGCACTTCGTTCAGGTGCGCATCAAATTTGCGTTCACATCGGGACATGATTTGACGAGACTCCGTCCTGGTCATGGTTTAGATTCATTTTCTAAACAACATTTTATATTTTTGGCCTCATTTGGATTATACTAGACTTTGTAACGACTACCCTATTGAAAATAGCAAAATTATAGTAATTCTCTTTGGCTCCATGTTGCCAAATCTATAGGGTCACTGAAGAGGCTTAAGTAGCCGAAACCATTGCCTAACCCCTTTCTCATTAATATGCTCACTGCTCTTAAAGGATCTCAGTTTTATTTCTACTTTATATGCCATGCAGACGTCGTTGAAGTATGCGCACCAGGCTGAGTTCACAATCGGAGTACAGGTGAATGAGCATACATGTGAAACGCTGTAAATAATGCGCGCATCATTGTTAATATATAAATGTCATGGTCAGGAAGAAAATCTTACTACTTCTTCGCCGATTTTTCCTCGCATTGCCATTGTCCCTCCATGATGATTACGGTAAAGGAAGCAGGATGAATGCAACGCATTGTACGGAATAGGAATCGAGGTACCATGTACCGTGAAAGGAGCAATGCTTTCTCTGACATTTAAATATGTAAACATCAATGGCGTGTGTGCCCACATCACAAGGCAGGAAAGTAATAAGGTAATGAAAAATAACAAAGATAGCTTTTGACCATCCATCATGGTGTTCGCCGTTTAAGTGCAAACGTTCCTTGCAATGGTGTTGATGACGCTTAATTTCAATAACCATTGTTTCAAAGAAAATAATTGTTTCCACGAAAGTATGGTCACTCATGGATATCCCACACTATGTCCTGTATATTGTATATGTTATATGGTGAGGGAAACTTTCTGTGATCGAAAGAAGCGATACTTGATAGACCGGGTCATAAACAGAAAATGCTTTTTAAAGTAGGTGCACGTTTTCAACTGCATACCATGTTTCAGGCAACTATCCGAAAAAGTTTCATTTCTAATTACGAAAACACGCCCATGTTTTCTTCAGTTGTAAAAAATGAAAATTCCGGTTGATTTTTTTTTCTTATATTTACTCAAAACACGTATTGTGGATATACAACAGAACCGCCTCGCCGAGAAGGTACTAACGCGTAACCACAACCTATGTTTTAGAACAAGCTAAGAACCATCTGTAGCACACTAGCTATTTATTTTTCAAACACTCAGTTTTACGGTTTACCATGTTTCTGTCAAGATCTGAACAAGGGTGTAACTATTGACAATACTTCTTTTTTAAAACACTCAGCAAACTGTACATACAGTGATGGGATGAACGAAACGTCTTCACTGTGGTGTCACATTCCGTTCATTCCCTGCCATGCGGTCAGTAGCTGATCATGTGACTTCCCACCAACTTTCAAAATGGTGGATGTCAGTGAAAATATGGTAAACTTCATAAAAAGTGTGATTTACTGTGAATTACACCCAACTGGCGTTTATTTACCAAATAATGAATTTGTTTAATCTTTAGCCATTTTATTTCTCTGAAGTTCATTGAATGCAGGCGAGCTTATTTGATAAAATTTCAGTTTTTTTTTTTTGCTTTGATGAACTTTTCAAGTTTGAACATGTTCATGTACCTATTTAAAATATAGTGTGACTATTACTTGGAAGATAATTACGCGTGAAAATACACGAGACACACATACCAGAGAAGAACCCCACTACTTGAGAGACCAATTCTGTCATTCAATGATACCTATAGCTGTGTACCATGTTAGTAATCAGTGATCATTTATCAATGATCAGGCAGAAGTTCGCATCTCTTGTGAGAGCCAGGGACTAATTTCCCTCCTGGCACACCCACTGCCCACTGGTGAAGTATTTACCCGGTGGGCAAGTTTCTCTTCCCTTAGAAAAAGTCATTATTGGTCAACAGAACTGCACCTTTCCGGCCTTTTTGCTCATTCTGTCAAGGTTATAACTCAGTTTTCATTTTAGATCTATGCTTATTTGGCTGTCTGTATTCTGATTTGCTTAAATGGCAGTGTGTATTCTGTATGTTATCTTCACTTTCTAGACCAGTATCACTAATAGACATATCTAAAGCATATGTCATTAGACGATCATGCTATTTTCCCATAATGTTCAAAGGTGGGCAAAACATCATTATCAGCCATAATTGTCTACTAGAAGTCTGTATTTATTGTTTTGCCTAATGCTCAGTTTTAAAATTGTACAGTAGTTTGATAATTTGAAGTGTAAGTGGCCGCATAAAATCTTTCAAATGGCTGAGTGTTCTAAAAATTCATACACAAAAAAAATCAGATATGTTCACATTAGGATAACATGTCTATGCAGTATATACCCAGTGAAATTGGGGTTTACAGGGATATACATATTTTCCTTCGTTCCAAAACATAGATTGTGGGTTCTCGTTAGAAATGCCCCACTGAGGTGGTTCTTTTTAACATGTACACCATGGTGTGGTATTGTCAAATTGATGTTTCACCAGTAAACTATTTTGATTCTGATTCTGACACACAATCAATGTTTTGAGCAAACATATAGAAAAATCTTTTTTTTTTCCTAATGAGATATTCAATTTTTACAGAGCTTTGAATATCGCATGGGCAGGCTTTCGTAATGAGATATTTTCAAATTTAGATGATTATTTTCATTCAGTCCTTTTGTCATAACTACTGCCTTTTATGGGAGCATTTCATATACCGGTATTAATTGTTGAATTTGCAAGTAAAGTAGAGTTGTGTTCAGTTGCCTTCTGTCAATATTAAAGGAAACGTTAATGAAACAACAAGTCTAATAGAAATAATGGCAAATATCCTCAAATACTTAAGTAATAGAATTATAACAAAAATGGCTGTCAATTAGGCTACCAGTATGATACTAAGGGGCCACTTTGGGCACTTTGTTTAACAACAACCTCTGTACTTTCTGTATCTGTACTTTCAGTGAACATTGAGACATGAGGACAACAAATGATCTTGTCCTTTAAAATTGGTTGTCTAGTGTGTTAGTTCTCTACTGACTATGGATTATTCTGATGATAGTGATATTGGTAAGTATTAACTGAGACACGTCACGAAAAAAACCCCAGATTTTTGCCTATGCGAAAACAAAGGCGCAGATCAGCTTCACAGTAACTGCGAAGCTGATCAACGTTTTGTTTTCACTACACAGATAGTACAATTTCTCTTCTTATTCTTCAGTCTGAAATTTCGAGCTTCTAGCCTGCTTCTGTGATTGTACAGGTTGGTTTGTGTCAGTCTGTCAGACCTGGTTGGAAATCCCCCGAAGACCGGTTTTCTCGCGTCGCGGCTCAACTGAGCTATGTTATGAGAAAACCTGTCTTCAGGGTTTCCAACTTCATTTGATGCAAACCAGCAGGTACATTAATTTTATGATACAATTGATTTATTAAGCATTAGCTACATGTATGTGGCAAAACACATGGCTAAATTTACATGGGTTTTTGGTTACAGATGAAAGATGTTTTGTCATTTGGGGGAGAGATACAATTATAAAATGTTATAAGATCAATTAAAGTTATTATTGATCAAAGTAAAGTACACATTATTTTATCTATTTACAGAATATTTTGAATATAAATGTACAAACTTTTTTTTAATTAACAACTGCTTCATAACAAACTATAATTTTATGTTATGAAGGTCACAATTATGCCAAGGTTAACCATATATTTTTTCTCATACTGGTCTGATTTCTTGTGTGAAATTTTCAGATTCCACTGTGACCCCTATACAGGGTCGGGAAGATGAGGCCCACGGTCAGGTCATTGAGTCTGACTCCCTCTCTGACCTCTACCTCCATGATAAACTGCTGGATGCCAGACCCAAGACAAGAAAGCCACGACGGCAGTCAGAGAGAAGTCGAGACAGGGACCCAGCACAAAAGGGGCAGGGGAAAAAGGGCAACAAAAGGGAAGATAGTAAGTGATATTGAAGATGCAACCCTTGGTATTAAATTGTTCACTTGATCATTGACTTAAGCAACTAAGACATGGCAACTATTGTTAAACAATGCCATTTGTATTTAAAACTCCCTTCAGTATGTAGCAATTGTTTATGAATTGAAAAACATTTTTGATCTGTCTATTAGTTTTGACATTGTTTCCTGTATTCATGAACCCAGAGTGCCTGGAGAATGTCATCAATATCTGATGTTAATCATTATAATGATGCATACATTTAGATTGTAAGATAGATGGAGGTTTTGCTGAAAAAAAAATCAAATATACTTGGATGAGAGATTATATGCATTTCGGTTACACAGCAATTCCCAACTATTAAATTGTTTTATGTCTGATTTTGGACTTATTTTTCAGAGTCACCAGAAATAAGTAAAGGAAACTTGAAGGAAATATACAAAGAGCTGGAAATTATAAGTGAGAAATTGAAAGTAAGTAAAGCTCATTATTTTTATTATCATTTAAGACTGATTTTACTCTCATTATAACACACATTGAATATGGGGAGCATGGTGGCTTAGTGGTAGAGCATCATCCTCTGAATCAAGAGGTCTTGGGTTAGAGGACCATGTTGTGTCCTTGAGCAAGACATATTAACTCCCCAGAGTACTTGATAAAACCCAGGAAGCAATGTTTCCGTCCCAACATGACTGAAAAATTGACTTGGATGTTAAAATTCAATACAAACAAACAAACAAAAATTTAAAGTTTGAATAGCTAACACAGATATTGGCTTGGACCCAAATGATAATGCCATGAAGTGGTTGTGATATAATAAAAACCACCACCAGAGAACAAGAAAGTATACAAAAATGTGTGTTTTGAGCATTTTAGCAGATTTGTATGTATAAAATATCAATGTCTTTTGTTCTAATGATTACCCATAATACTCTACTATGATATCAGAAAAAAATCAATAAAAATATCATTTTGTACTATTCTAAATGTGTTGTATGTTGTCTATAGGAAGAGAACCGATCTTTACATGAGAGAGAACAAGGTTTAAAAGAGAGAGAGCGCATGTTATCTATATCACAGGAAAACCTCAAGACCATTACTGATCTTGAGATTAAGAGGAGATTACAAGAAATGGATGAGGTTTGTTTCCTTTAAACGAAAATAGGTATATATAAGGTGCTATTTGACTATCAATAAAGTGACCTTTGCTTGCAAGAGCAAGACGTAAACCTAAGCAATTTTTCTCATTACGAAAACTTGCCCATGCAATAAACAGAGACTTTTTGGGCTTTAGAAATTGAAAATTTTCAGCTGAAAATGTTTGATATTTTTCTTAATTTTGCTCAAAACATAGATTGTGGGTACACGTTAGAACCGCCTAGACGAGGCGGTTCTAACGAGTACCCACAATCTATGTTTTGGAGCAAAAACAAGAAAAATAGGTATACCCCTGCATACCCCAGTTTTGCTATATGAAAGTGGGGTTCAAGGGGGTATACATTGCACGGACATGTTTTCATGATGTAGACTGTCTAGTAAAGGTCTGGTGGGGAGTCAGTGCTGTGTTTGTGTCCTTGAGGAAGACACATTTAATCCCCACAGGACTGCTTTTAAAATGCGTAGGAAGCAGTAGCTCAACAGGACTGAAAAATTGTGACTTGCATGTTTTGCTAATAGCTTTTTAGCAGAAATGTAAAGTAAAATAGATATTGCTCCATATGATTTGGTTTTCATTGTTGTTAACAAGGTCTCTTTATATAATTGTTTTCAATTTGTAATATAGTTAACCATCTTTTAATTTTAGAATAAATCTAATTCTTCCATTTTCAGAAGTACAAGGCCGAGGTACTAAAGCTCGAGTTAGCTTTGAAAGAAAAGACCAGAGAAAACAAGAGACTCAAAGACAACTTTGATACACTGAAAATGGCCAATGATGCACAGAAAAAGGAAGTAAGTTATGAGCTTAAGATTCACAGTGAATCGTCATGGAATGAGCCACCTCATGAGAAAACCAACAATCTGCAAATGCGAAAACAAAGACGCAGATCAGCTTCGCGGTAACCGCGAAGCTGATCGGCGCTTTTGTTTTCACTACACAGATAGTACAATCCCTCTACTTATCAAGTCCGAAATTTCAAGCCTCTAGCCTGCTTCTGTGACTGTACAGCCTGATTTGTGTTGGACCTGTTCGGAAACCACATTGTTGGTTTTCCCACGAGGCGGCTCAAAAAGTAAATGTAGATAGCTATTCAACATTGTTTATCTGAGAAAAGAGTGGACTAAGATAAGAAAAATAAGATGATAAGAGGCATGAATACACAAGGAAGGGCAATCTTGAATATTAGTATGGAGATCTGAAATTCGGAATAGGGAGGTTTTAGTGTTTATAAGATAAATTTGGAAATTATCAGAGAGAGATTGTTCTTTTTCTAAATACGTATAATACTAACAAAATATGGGTGCAAGGACATTCTAATAGTCTAATTCTTAGGTGATTGTATATGAGCCTGTGCATGAGAAAAACAACAATTTGGGGTTCCGACCAGGTCTGACACAAACCAGGCTGCACAGTCACACAATAAAGCTAGATGCTTGAAATTTCAGATTAAAGAAGAAGAGGAAGTGTACTATCCTTGTAGCGAAAAAAAGGCACTGATCAGCTTCGCGGTCACCGCGAAGCTGATCTGCGTCTTTGTTTTCGCCTATGCAAATTGTTGGTTTTCTCGTGCACAGGGTCATATATTTTGTTGTTAGCTTGAATCTCTGAAGAGTCAACATGAAAAGTTAGAGAAGCAGTCACTGAGTGTCCAGGCTAGACTTACCAACTTACAGGTTAGTTCAAATTTTCAATTTTAACTTGCTTCTTGAAAACCAAAGTCTCTTTGGTGATCTAATAACTATAACTTCTCCTTAAAATAACATTTGAGCCGCCACATGGGAAAACCAACAATGTGGTTTTTGAACAGGTCTGACACAAACCGGCCTGTACAGTCACAGAAGCAGGCTAGAAGCTTGAAATTTCGGATTTAAGAAGATGAGGATTTGTACTATCGGTGTAGCGAAAACAAAGACGCTGATCAGCTTCGCGGTTACCGCGAAGCTGATCTGCGTCTTTGTTTTTGCCTATGCAGATTGTTGGTTTTCCCATGTGGCGGCTCATTTGTTTAAAGTAATGCTGATTTGCAAACAAAGTTTCGTTCATTGGTAGAGTGTAAGACACTGCAGTGAGAAGCTCAGGATTTATCTTACCATGCCATGCTGTTTCCTTGTGCAGGACATACAATTTATACCCTGGCTTAGTATTGGTTAAGTACCAACAATACAATGATCCAATCTCAGAAGGACTTAAAATTTGTTAGTCAGCTGAGATGTTAAGCCTCAACTAAAACAAACAAAAATCACACAAGTTTATTTTATCTCAATAGAGAAAACAGGACTTTGACAATCGTCAGCGAGAGGCAGACCTACCCCCTATGTTATCAGCTACTGTTCCTAAACAGAAGATGTTTGCTGAAGCTGGGGGAGGGGACGAGAAACAGAAACCAACCAAGGCACAGAAGGTAAGTCAGGCAGATACAGAATTGAGCCGCCTCATGGGAAAACCAACGATGTGGTTTCCAAACAGGTCCGACACAAGCCGACCTGTACAGTCACAGAAAAGAACTATAAGCTTGAAATTTCGGATTTAAGTAGAAGAGGAAGTGTACTATCTGTGTAGCGAAAACAAAGGCACTGATCAGCTTCGCGGTTACCGGCTTCGCGGTTACCGCGAAGCTGATCTGCGTCTTTGTTTTCGCATATGCAGATTGTTGGTTTTCCCATGCGGCGGCTCAATTGTTGTATGAATAAAGTGTTTTAAACTTTGGACAAATCTTTGCATGTCTTTAATGAGAAAAACAACATTTGGAGAAAAATGTACTGCATATTGATGCATCTATCGATACAATAAATGAAAAAGGTGTGATCATCAGATTCAATCTGATTCTGAAAATCCTGAAACACATTATTGACTGAAAAGAACTATTATCATGGATGGTTCATATTTGGTGATGTGCTACATGTTATGTTTCATTTTAGGCAAAGGGTTTTGAAGCAGTTGGAGAAATTAGAAAGCTATAGTCATGAAGCTGGATTTTTTCAAGTCAACATTTGATACAGTTTGATTGTGACTTTAATCTTCCAGGTTGTATCGAGTACCTATGATGTAATGTCAACATTGCTAGACTGGCTATCTGACTCCCAGCTCAGGTTCACTACTATAGATAATATCCTGAAACCAGTCGACAGAGTGGCTACACAAGAATTTGTTCAAGAAAAAGTTTTAAAGGTATCAAAAGTAAAGATAATTAGAATAAATTGTTAAAGCTGTTTTTATGCCCCCAACTTTGAAAAAGTTGGAAGGGCATATTGCTTTCGGCTTGTCTGTGTTTGTGTGTGTGTGTGTGTGTGTGTGTGGGTGCGTCTGTTAACTTTTGAACCATGAATGCTAGGGTTTTGAAATTTCATATGCACATTCCTCATGAAAAAATAGTTGACCCGTATTTTTTTCATGTCCGGGTTATGCCCCTTTTCTGAGTTATGTCCCTTTGAAAACAAAATTTGAAAATCTTGTGTGCAAGATATCTCAAGAAGTATTTGAGCTAGAGCCTTCATATTTGGTTTATTGGTTGGGGCTGAGTAGTTGATCACCTGATTAACTTTTGAGAACTTTACCGCAAATTTTGACAAAATTATGGAATTTTGAAATTTTGCTTATTTTTTCAACTTTTCAGTGAAATTTGAAACTTTTAAACTGTGAATGCTAGGGTTTTGAAATTTCATATACATGTTCCTCATGAAAAAATAGTTGACACATATTTTTTTTCATGCCCAAGTTATGCCTCTTTTCTGAGTTATATCCCTTTGAAAACAAAATTTGAAAATCTTGTGTGCAAGATATCTCAAGAAGTATTTGAGCTAGAGCCTTCATATTTGGTATACTGATTTGTGCTGAGGTGTAGATCACCTGATTAACTTTTGAGAACTTCACCTCATATTTTGACAAAATTACGCAATTTTGAAATTTTGATTGATTTTTCCAATTTTCTGTGAAGTTCGAAATTTTTCGAGGGTGAATGCTAGGGTTTTGAAATTTCATTTACAGATTCCTCATGAGAAAATAGTTGTCCCGTATTTTTGTTCATGTCCGAGTTATGCCCCCTTTTTGAGTTATGTCCCTTTGGAAGCAAAATTTGAAAATCTCATGTGCAAGATATCTCAAAAAGTATTTTAGCTAGAGCCTTCATATTTGGTATACCGATTGGGGTGGAGTAGAAGATCACCTGATCAACTTTTGAGGACTTTAATTCAAAGTTTGACAGAATTACGGAATTCCGAAATTTTAACTCCATTTTTAAGTGTGCATCTGTTATCAATGTTAGTCCTCAAGTTTGCTATTTGTGCCCAAGTCTACTCTGTTTGCTTACATGATTTTCATAGAAAAATAATGAAATAAACTGTGCTAGGTTAGAGGCAAGCATACAGTTGGGGGCATAGTGTTTTACAAACACTTATTTCTAGTCGAGAATTGCTTTGTTTAAGAAGCATATTCATTTGTTTGAAATTTTTAGGATCTTACTGCAATTTTTTATATAGGATCTGAACTTTATAGTGCTAAATGGTAATATGTATAAGTTTTCAATTTTCAGGTAAAAAGTGTTTATTTGTAAAAACAAATGCTACTTAAGATTAGTCCAATTTGGCTGCATAACTTTGTATACTGTAGATGAACTCCAGCCTTGCCATCATGGTTAATATGATCCGCGACGCTAGAAAAACAGTCCTCAGTGTTTCCCTCCAAGTCTGACACAAACTGGCCCGTACAGTTAGAGAAGATGGCTAGAAGCTTGAAATTTCTGATTTAGGAAGAAGAGGAGTTGTACTATCCCAGTAGCGAAAACAAAGGCGCTAATCAGCTTCGCAGTCACTGCGAAGCTGATCTGCACCTTTGTTTTTCGCATATGCAAAAATCCGGTTTTCCCACGACGTGGCTTATATTGTAATTATATGACAGTTTAAATTACAAAGACAAAAGCAATTTAAAATGTTTTATTCCAGATTTTGCCATCTCTGGTTGAAATGTTGAAAGAGTATCCTGGTCAGAACCTGAAGCTATGTCTACCATGTCTACAGTTTATCTACTGGTCACTGGTCCATGTTGAACAGACTCAGGGTCAACAGGTGGGTATCCTGGTCAGAACCTGAAGCTATGTCTACCGTGTCTTCAGTTTTATCTACTGGTCACTAGTCCATGTTGAACAGACTGGGTATCCCGGTCAAAACCTAAAGCTATGTCTACCCTGTCTTCAGTTTTATCTACTGGTCACTAGTCCATGTTGAACAGACACAGGGTCAACAGGTGGGTATCCTGGTCAGAACCTGAAGCTATGTCTACCATGTCTACAGTTTATCTACTGGTCACTGGTCCATGTTGAACAGACACAGGGTCAAGAGGTGAGTATCCCGGTCAGAACCTGAAGCTATGTGTACCCTATCTACAGTTTATCTACTGGTCACTGGTCCATGTTGAACAGACACAGGGTCAATAGGTGGGTATCCCGGTCAGAACCTGAAGCTATGTGTACCTTATCTGCAGTTTATCTACTGGTCACTGGTCCATGTTGAACAGACACAGGGTCAATAGGTGGGTATCCCGGTCAGAACCTGAAGCTATGTGTACCCTATCTGCAGTTTATCTACTGGTCACTGATCCATGTTGAACAGACACAGGGACAAGAGGTGAGTATCCCGGTCAGAACCTGAAGCTATGTCTACCATGTCTACAGTTTATCTACTGGTCACTGATCCATGTTGAACAGACACAGGGTCAACAGGTGGGTATCCTGGTCAGAACCTGAAGCTATGTCTACCATGTCTACAGTTTATCTACTGGTCACTGATCCATGTTGAACAGACACAGGGTCAATAGATGAGTATCCCGGTCAGAACCTGAAGCTATGTCTACCATGTCTACAGTTTATCTACTGGTCACTGATCCATGTTGAACAGACACAAGGTCAGCAGGTGGGTATCCCGGTCAGAACCTGAAGCTATGTCTACCATGTCTACAGTTTATCTACTGGTCACTGATCCATGTTGAACAGACACAGGGTCAATAGGTGAGTATCCCGGTCAGAACCTGAAGCTATGTCTACCATGTCTACAGTTTATCTACTGGTCACTGATCCATGTTGAACAGACACAGGGTCAATAGGTGAGTATCCCGGTCAGAACCTGAAGCTATGTGTACCCTATCTACAGTTTATCTACTGGTCACTGGTCCATGTTGAACAGACACAGGGTCAATAGGTGGGTATCCCGGTCAGAACCTGAAGCTATGTCTACCATGTCTACAGTTTATCTACTGGTCACTGATCCATGTTGAACAGACACAAGGTCAGCAGGTGGGTTGGTCTGCAGACCTATGTATGGTGTAAATGCTGGTTTGCTTATGTCTCCAGACTCAATATTCCATAAAAGCTGATGTTGTTGATGCTCACTTGAACTATTTTATGTTCCTATGGGTGTTTTCCCAGAGGCGAAACGGCAGGACACCCAAAGAGAATGTGACAAATTAAAAAACCTAGGGTCGAATTCCCCATACATGGGTAAAAATATAGAGACTGAAACCCTTTTGTCAAGCCATCAAAATTGTTTTATGATTTGAGCTGCGTCGCGAGAAAACCAGACTTTGGTATTTCCGACCAGGTCTGACATAAACTGGCCTGTACAGTCACAGAAAAGATCTAGAATCTTGAAATTTTGTATATAAGTAGAGGAGAAGTTGTACTATCTGTATAGCAAAAACAAAGGCACAGATACTGCGAAGCTGATCTGCGCCTTTGTTTTCGCATAGGCAAAAATCCAGTTTTCTCATGACACAGCTCATTTGATGTAGAAGTTCCTGAAACAGTAACTAATTTCCCACCCTTAGATTGTCTGCAGGATTAGAAGGTATATACAGCTTACCATATGAAAAGCAAAATGGCAAAAGACATTGGCCCTTGTATATTTTTAAAAGGAAAAATGAAAGTACATGTAATCCTGAACTGAGACATTAGGAGAAATGTTTGCAAGTAATCAATTGATACATTGCAGAAAACCAACTTGTCCTCCACATTCCGTCGACTAGGCGAAGAGCTGTACCGTTCTAAGACGGTGAAGTTCTATGACAGCGACCCTTACTCTGTCTCTGATATCCCACTGTCCCCTGTCAAACATGAGAAGACGAAAGACGGTGTATATTTCCGCAGCTCCAATCTACATGTCCGACTTGTCTCATCTCTCATTATTCTAAGAACATTATCACAAGGTAATATTAGACCTTTTACTTTAAACTACTTTAATGCTTTAGTATGTTCAATTTTAGACTCATTACCAGAAGATCCCGTTACATGTATTTGAGCAGCCACATAAGGAAACTAAAAATATGCATAGGAGAAGACAAAGGTGCAGATCAGCTGTGCAATAACTGCACAGCTGATCAGGGCCTTTGTTTTCGCTACACAGACAGTACAATCCCTCTTCTTCTTAAATGCAAAATTTCACTTTTCTAGCCTGCTTCTTTGACTGTCTTATGAATATGAAAATTCGTAAATAAGAGATGATGCATAGCGTCAAAAAATCCCACGTCCCTGATGGGATTCGAAGCCTGACCGCCGGGGTAGAAATCCAATGCTCTAACCACTGAGCCAAAGAGTTGACTCCCTGACGCAGTATGTCAGAGATTGTTTTTATATGATACATTGTATCGAATAGCTATGCTATTTATATGATATAAATCTCGAATGAATGAGTGGTGCGATGGGATATAACACACCCCCATTTCGAGAAAGTAATCATTTATGATTAAGAAAATGTTATTTTTATGACTATATGACTCAAATGGTCCATCTCTGTTGAGCCCCCATCTTACGAATATGAAAATTAGTAACTAAGAAAAGATGCATAACTTCAAAAAATCCCACGTCCCTGATGGGATTCGAACCCGGATCGCTGGGGTAGAAATCCAACGCTCTAACCAACGAGCCAAAGAGACGACTCCCTGACGCAGTATGTCAGAGATTGTACTTATATGATACATTGTATCGAATAGCTATGCTTTTTATAGAAGCTATGCATCATGATATAAATCTCAAATGAATGAGTGGTGTGATGGGACATAACAATTGTACTTGCTGGTTTGTGTCTGACCTGGTAGGAAACTCAAATGGCTGGTTTTATTGTGCTAAGGCTCATTTTGTTGTTTGAGCTAATCAGAAATGGACATGCCTCCTTCACTAGAGAAGATAGGTAGCAGTTTAAAAACTTGAGTTTTCTTTGTCATTGTATGACTTTCAAGTCAAGTCACCTTGCTCATTTTAGCGTGATAGAAACAAATTTAATATAGAAATTGTGGACATGGTGTCAGAAACTTTGATAAGTCAGTCCTTGCTTTTATACAGAAACTGTCAGATTTCTCTTTGTTTTTCAGTTGATTTACTAGCCCATGTATTTGATGTGTTAAAAGCTGATCTCAAATCAGATGTAGCAAAGGAACTGTTTCTGTATTACCAAGGGACCACAGTTGTACTTCAGTATCTAAAACCAGTGAATAAGGTATGGGTGTGCATATGTGCAACATACTGATTTTATAGCTTGAAAAAAAATTGTTTGAAAAATTGTGACAGTTTTTCATTGCTCAAGACTTTCATTGTTGGGTAGTCTAGAAGTGAATAATAAAGAAAGAATAAAACTTTCATGAAATGAAGATCACACATAACAGTATGAAAATAACAGGGTAGCTGCATCCTGATAACATTGATTAAAGAGGTCATGCATTCATTTCTTTACTTCAAGTTGGCTACTTTCCATCAATTACGGAAACTTGCCCATGCAATATACAGATAATTTTTTCAGCAGTAAAAATTGAAAATTTCATTGGAAAATTTTTGACATTTTCAATATTTTTGCTCAAAACATAGAATGTGGCTACACGTTAGAACCGTAGAATGTGGCCTCGGTGTTTTGGAGCAAAAACAAGAAAAGTAGGTACACCCCTGTTAACCCCATTTTCACTACATAAAAGTGGGGTTTAAGGGGGTATTTATTGCACAGACATGTTTTCCTGATGAGCTTATGGTATTCTTCTGTTTCTCACCTTCAGAGAGGTCACTGCTTCATGCGATGGTTAAAGTATCATTTACAATTTTTTCAGCCATTTATGGGGCCAGCTATGGATCTATTCCTCCAGATGTCTTCGGACTCACCATTCCTAACTTCATTCCTAGAGAGCTGCAGTAATGAGACATGGTTCCGTACTGTTGCCATGGTATTGAGGGCTCCACGACAGGACAACAAACTGTTGGAAAGGCTCAGTATAGTACTGCAAAAACTCTCTAAAATAAGGTAGGTACTTATATCACAGCATATTGTTTGTAACAATGGAATTCCAATTTATAGGGTAATGCACGAAAGAGCTGGATGGTCTGTAGGCAATTTGAGGTTGGACATTTATACCTCTTAAAATGAAGCAATACTGCAAATTTATTAAAGCTGACGAACACTTGTCTTGGTGCATTTTACTACAAAGTAGTGGCACTGTTTTGGAACTTAGAGGTCTCTTCCTTGTTCATAAAAATGCTTGGGTGGCCCCCGTGGCCGAGCGGTTAAGAGCCTGTTTCTTAATCACTCGATCATCTCGCCACTGTGTCTGGTGTGGGTTAGAGCCCCACTCTGGCCACATGTGAGACAAGCCAAGTTCTGCTTGCGGGTGTGTCTGGTGGTTTTTCTCGGGAATCTCCTGTTTTCGCCCCACCTACTGATTGGTTCGTCTCAGACGAGCTGAAGTAATCTTGAATGGGACATAAAACTGAATTAAAAAAAAAATGATTATCACATTTACAGAACTAACTTTTGTAATACATATATGAGCCGCCTCATGGGAAAACCAACAATCTGCATAGGCGAAAACAAAGACGCAGATCAGCTTCGCGGTAACCGCGAAGCTGATCAGCGCCTTTGTTTTCGCAACTCAGATAGTACAATTCCTCTTCTACTTAAATCAGAAATTACAAGCTTCTAGCTCTTTTCTGTGCTTGTACATGCCAGTTTGTGTCAGACCTGCTCGGAAACCACATTGTTGGTTTTCCCACGGGGCGGCTCATATGTCAGCTTTAATGAGGAAACATACAAGCTGCTGCCTCGGAAAACCAACAATATGCATTGCATATGCAAAAAACAAGGACGCAGATCAGCTGTGAAGAAGCTGCACAACTGATCAGCGTCATTGTTCCTACCTTTTTGGAAACCAAGATTGTTGGTTTTTCTGACACAAAGTCTTATTTTCTGACTGTAAATGAGCCGCCTTGTGGGAAAACCAACAATCTGCATAGGCGAAAACAAAGACGCAGATCAGCTTCGCGGTAACCGCGAAGCTGATCAGCGCCTTTGTTTTCGCTACCCGGATAGTACAATTCCTCTTCTACTTTAATCCGAAATTTCAAGCTTCTAGCTCTTTTCTGTGCTCGTACAGACCGGTTTGTGTTGGACCTGTTCGGAAACCACATTGTTGGTTTTCCCAGGAGGCGGCTCAAATCATATCATTTCCTTTTCAGACCAAACAAGAGGTATTTCGAGATCTACACAATCACAGGAATAATTCAAGAGTTGTTAAGGGGATGCAGTAATGAGCAGGCTTTTCTTGCACTTAATCTCAAATCCATATTATATAATCTCAACACAGTATCCTAGACATTTCTTGAGGTTTAACCTGATCAGACCGAAGAAGTGTGTTTACAGTTTACAGAACATCTCAACATGACCATAGCTGTTGACTGGGATGCTAAGCCAATGAAACAAATACACAGTCCCTGTGGTGATTTTAGGGGCATCTTGGGAAAATCTTATTATCTGGGTTTTCAGTCAGTTCGGACTATATATCTACAGATGATGGAGGCTTAATATCTGAATAGGTGACACCTATAATATGGCCATTCTAGAGTAACCATCCACTACCATCTGTAATGGCTTTTGCCATGGTTGGAGTGATGGCTTTTTTTTCCCCAAAGGTTTTCTCCTGCTGCCACGTATTTAGTTTGATAGCAGTAAATATCTTGCACAGCTGAGAAACACGTGGTATTGTATACCTACAAATCGATAAATGATTGGGTGACGCACAATGAAATTCTATTCAATGTTGAGATGAGAAATTTGAGTTTTCTCCCATTACGTTTACTCTATTGACTGATAGATAGGTGCAGTCAATGCAGAAATTGAACATTTATTGAATGAAAGTAACATATGGAATCCAGATTATTTCGTTTTCACAAACACTTCCACCCCATGAACATATAGTACTTCCCATACAGTAACATTGAAGTGTTTGCGAAAACGAAATAACCGGGATTTCTTATGTTAGTTTCTCTCAATATATGTCCAATTTCTGTATTGACTGCACCAATCTATCAGTCAGTAGAAGAAACGTTGTAGGAGAAAACTCGAAAATCTAACGTCTAATTCGATATCATTGTAGTGTGTGTCACCCGATCATTTACCTGTTTGTATGTAAACAATACCACGTGATTGTCAGTAGTGATCTTGGGTCAGTCAAGGTTCACTTCAATACCATTATGTAAACATGCCCATCCAATATACAGTGATTTTTAAAATTGGAAAAATGAAAATTTTAAGTAGAAAATTTTTGACATTGCTCAAAACATAGATTGTGGGTACCAGTTAGAACCGCCTTGCAGAGGCGGTTCTAACGAGTACCACAATCTACAGCCCCTTTCACTCGAGTTTGCCGTTTGAGCATTAGCATCACACATGAAGACCATGTGTTCCGAAGATCTGAGTTTCTTTTCATGTTGTCCTCAAAGACATCTGGATTGATTGATCTGCTGATTTGAGTGACAGCTTCTAACTAAATGACCTTTAAAAACTGAAAACTCGAGTGAAATTTTTAACTTCCTATGTGGAATTTTTGCCATGTAGATACAGATCAGGTAACTGCTTAAATTGATAAAATTCTTCTTTTGTCTCCGAGGCTATCCTGTTACAATTGTGTGTTCTAAATATGCATTGTATATGTTGTGCAAAGAATTTTGAAATAAAATGTGCTTTAACCAAGCAATTACAATGTTTTTATCAGAAGAGGTGACATCATTACCTAAAGATAAATGCTGAAGAGATTTTAAGAACACCTGGCACCTGGGACACTGTTTCAGTTCTAAAATAGAATAAAAAGTTACCTGATATACAAACAAACGGCAAACTCGAGTGAACAAATTTGATTGACCTAAATGCTCAAACGCGAACTCGAGTGAAAGGGGTTGTATGTTTTGGAGCAAAAATAAGAAAAATAGGTATACCTCTGCAAACCCCAGTTTAACTATATAAAAGTGGGGTATAAGGGGGTATACATTACACGGACATGTTTCCCTGACGCAAAATTGGACATGCTATCAACAGAGATATCCTGCCTGGTTTAGACCATTTGAGCCGCCTCATGGGAAAACCAACAATCTGCATAGGCGAAAACAAAGACGCAGATTAGCTTCGCGGTAACCGCGAAGCTGATCAGCGCCTTTGTTTTCGCTTCTCGGATAGTACAATTCCTCTTCTATTTAAATCCAAAATTTCAAGCTTCTAGCTCTTTTCTGTGCTTGTACAGGCCGGTTTGTGTCAGACCTGTTCGGAAACCACATTGTTGGTTTTCCCACGAGGCGGCTCATTTTGGAAATGAGACTATCACAGCGCCAATTTAGGGTTTGTAAAGGGAGATATAGTGAAGAAGCTTTTGTGCTAATAAAACTATTTCGTATATTGATATTCATATGAGCCGCCTCGTGGGAAAACCAACAATATGGTTTCCGAACAGGTCCGACACTAACCGGCCTGTACAAGCACAGAAAAGAGCTAGAAGGTTGAAATTTCAGATTTAAGTAGAAGAGGAATTGTACTATCCCAGTAGCGAAAACAAAGGCGCTGATCAGCTTCGCGGTTAACTTCATAGTGCGATAGTAAGAATATGAACAATTTGGGTCAGAGCTTTCTCTTGGCTAAAGACATCTGTTCTACACAGTCTGATCTAGTCTATACAGATAGACAGGCAGGCTTGTGTAAAGTCTGATTAGAAATATTTATGACTGCTTCTCTCTTGATATGGTTTAAATGTATAGTTTGAAATGTACTTCAATAGCTAAAGTCACTTCTTTCTGCATATGAAAAAGTACAAGTAGGCAATGATCATGAAATTTGTTTTCTGTATTCATTATATATTAACTCATTTAAGCCTGGCGTCACTTTTATGGGACATAGGCAAACAGAATAGCCCCAGATGTGACGCCGCAGAACGCAGCATCCCATCTGGGGCTATTCTGTTTGCCTATGTCCCATAAAAGTGACGCCAGGCTTAAATGAAAAAAAAAATTAAAAATCACACCTGATGCCCCTAGCACCCAAATGATAATGATGGGAAAATCCATTCGTCAAATATTGGTTAAGATTGAGTGCCTGTATGGACAGACTCCATCTGTGTAGACAGAGAGTCTTTGAGTGCTGATTTATTTCCGTCCATCATGTACATTTTTTTTTTTTTGCTGATTCAAGATTGTAAAGCTTTCTAAACATCTTTGCTGAGATGCATGTGGATATTACATGAGCCTTCACACTAGAAAACCAACAATTTGGGTTTCTGATCAGGTACGACACAAACCGACATTTACTGAAGCATAGAGTCTTGAAATTTCGAATGTAGGAAGACGAGGGATTGTGCTATCTGTAGAGTAAAAACAAAAATGCTGATCAGCTGTGCAGTTACTGTTTTCGCATTATGCAGACTGTTCATTTTTTGATGCGGTGGCGCACATGTAAGAGTATGAAAATTATGATTTGTAAATATTAGTTGTAGGTCACGGTGATCTATTTTATTTATTATGATGCTATTTGAGGAAATAAAAGAGCTAGAAAAATGTTGTTTTACAAATATTTTACTTCTTATATAATCCAAGTATTTTAGCTTGACTGCTTGAATTGCAGTCACCTCAGTTGTCTGTTCCCGTGTGATCACGGACAACTAACAGTAAGTAAGTTTTCTTCACAACCTTTTACCAGAATGCATTTCTACTTTGATAATAGGTACCCTGCAGGCTTTGCTTTTATTCCATGGCATCGAACTATGGGTCCATACCCTGAGGTGTGGCTAGTTGTCTGTAATGAGTACAAAGTAGTTATTGGTCAATGTGACCTAATTCCGTGTTTCAGTGATTTGAAGCTTAATTGGCATATGTAAATACATATACTAGTGAGAAACACATACTAGTGAGAATGAGCAGATAGTCATGCATCTTTGTGACCTAATTTCATGGTTCAGTGATTTTGCCCTATAGCTTGACACACAGTTGATATATGAACATTATTCTACTTTTAGATTATGAGTTTTCAGATTTATGAGTAAGTATGGCCACAACATTGAGCAAATTTCATGGTTAAGTGATCTTGCCTTGTATTGTGACATCCCTTTCTATATGAAGATACTCAGATTTTTGAGAATGACCAACCATTTGACTCTATCTATCTATCTATCTATCTCTATATACTGCCATACGCCCTCGCGGACATTCTAGGCAGGTGTGCGCATAGTCTGTTAAAGTAATTATGTCACTGTGACCTAATTTCAGGTTCATTGATTTTGCACCCAGGCGCTTTTTTGGTGGGGGTGCATATTGAATTTAATTGTATCAGAGTTTTGGGAACGAAATGGTCGTCATTTCAATGTACATGTAGTTTTATTTTAGATTTCATTGTTTAAAAATAATAATAATAAAAAAAAAAAAAAAAAAAAAAAAATAAAAAAAAAAAAAAAAAAAAGGGACGGCCACTTTGCCATTCCAGGATGGTTCTGATGAATCTGTTGTAATTTATCTTTATGATAAATCGTCTGTTTCTTCTGTCAGTCTCACTGTTGTGCTCGTTACCGTTGTTTTTGGTTGATGCTACCGGATGGCTACCTTGTTGGGGAAGAGCCAGTCATCTTTCTCATGCCCGTTGTTGAAAAAATGTGATGTTTTATGCTGTCTTTTCATTCACGCATGGTGTCTGTTGAGATTCCTGGCCCCTCTGTGTGTTTGTTTGCTTAGCGTCCCGGTCAACAGCTATGGTCATGTCGGCATGTTGCCTCCATTTTATGTGCGTGAAAAAAAATAACTACCCAAGTGAACCAAAAAAGGCTCATACGTTTTGATGGTTTGACTTGAACCACTTTTCCTGGGCAGGCTCGGACCGTCTGGGCGGTAATCAGATGGTCAGTCAGTAGTTGTTTTAAGCTTTACCTGGAGGCACAAACAGCCTATTTATTTCTCAGAGCCCCACTGAGGGGTGGGGGCCCCCTCTAGTCGTACTTTGGACTATACTTGTTTGTATAGGCCATGGCATCACAGGGCCGTTTTGGAGGCTTTCGATGCTTTATCATAAAGCTTGGCGACCAAGCGAGGTGATTTATATCATTAGTTTTCCCTCCCTGAATAAGTTTCCCATATTATGCGACAATGGTTTACTTTTTAGAACATATATATATGTATGTCTCCGGCTAAGAGACACTTTTTGCACTTCCTGTAACACTTGAAGCTCTAATTCTGTGTTCATCATAATTTTAACACCAACCTAGTTTATTTATTGCGAAGTTTCAGTCAACCGATATGTACAAACTTGAATACACAGTAACAGAATATTTCTATACAAATATGAGACTAGGATTAGGCGTAGGCGTTGCCTTTTCCTTTATGGTGTTACAATGAATATGAATATATGCAATTAATCTAACTTTTGTTCAAAATGAAATTATAATAAAGAAATATACGAGTTTCCACTTTGCTCCATGCCCGGCTTCCCGTTATTTATTTTATGATACTTATTGTGCAAGGACGTTGTTTAAGAACTTACCCAATTTATTATAGTAACAATGGATTTAAAATGTTTGCTCGTCGTTATGGCAATTTGCGTAGTTAGAGGATTCGGCGAGTTACGAAATTTGTCAAAGGGCGTAAAGGCTTTCTATGACTTGGCAGATAAAGACCTCGACACGGACGATTTTCTGGAAATTATGGACTATTTAGATCAACGATTCCAGCGTAAATGCTTTTCTTCTGACAACAGTGTCAAAATGAACGTTAATACATGTACCAGAGATATTGTAGAAATAGTGGGCAAGCTGGAAGCAACAACGAACAAGATTTCTTCAGATATTATAAACGACAGAACACGTGTTCAGAGTGCCATTGGTGACATGAAAACAAGGTTGGACACATTATCAACCCAGTTGAAAGAACACATTGAAGACCAATCTCATTCTGTTGAAGACGATTTTGTAGGACTTGAATCATTGTGCAGTGTTAAAGAATACCAGAAAAGCTTGACTGGCGAATACTGTATTCCAATGTCTCCAATTCTGCGTAACCTTGCCCTGGACAAACCTGCGCGACAAAGCAGTGATTCCTACGGGGACAGCGGCAAAGCAAGTGCTGCAGTAGATGGAAACAGAGATAGTAATTATTCGACAGGAAAGTCGTGTATCCATACGGGAAAAGAGAATCCTTGGTGGGAGGTAGATCTGGAAACAGAGAGCCCTGTAGGACGAGTTGTAATAGTGAACCGTGATGATCGACAAGTGTGTGTGGCATGCGGGTCTCGGCTACGGAACGTGGTGGTGACCGTTAGCCGAGAGCAAGGCGGTGCCGGAGAGGAGTGTGGGAGATTCGCTGGACCCGGCTCTCCGGGACAGATCATAGAAATTAGATGTCCGAAGCAGATTGTCGGGCGTTATGTTAAGCTGCAGATGAACTCGGAGAACTATCTACATGTCTGTGAAGTTGAGGTTTACTCGCAGTAAAGTGTTACGTGCCAGGCGTAACTAGAAGATTAAGGAAACCAACAGGTTGGTTAGCCAGCAACAAGCTTTGTTTAAAATCTAACAAATCTATTTAGAAGTGATTTAACCAGTAATTACATATGAAACAATCAAAAGCATATATACAATCAAACAAAAATGAATGTACAATACCTTTTAAGATGTTAATTCCCTTAAAGAATGTCTGAATGTCCCTCAGAATTTTTTAACACAAGTCTGTATCAGTTTCTGATCCCAAGAATTAAAGTTTGTTTCAAAATAGCGCTATGTCCCAATCCAGAATCGAATATCACAAAGTAATCCAAGAATAAGTTTAAATTCCAGTAAGATAGATTTTGACTTCTTAATAGTAACAGTACCCAAAGATTGTCCTTATGAAAATTTGTAGCCCTTATATAGCACTGAGGAACATTCAGGATTCTTCCAGCAAATTCTATGATATCATATACTAAAAATAACAAGTTGTTTACCAAAATTTAATGTTTTGGAATATTCTAGAGAGGCCATTATCCTTCTAGAAAATTCCACAATATTCTTTTGACATAAAAAAAAAAAAATTCTAGAAGACTCTACATCTTTGGTTCTTCCAGATTTTTCCGGACTTTTCCGTCAAAGAACAATTTGAAATTTCTAGAAAATTCTGAAGTAAACAACCTGTTTATGTCCAATATCTGGGACACTAAAAGTAAATAATTGCTAAGGACAACAAGTAAACATCATATGTATAACATCATACTTTCCTGGGTATACTCCCTTGGGAAGTTTACCAGTACTGAATGCACATCTTTCAACAAGTAACTGTCATACATAACAAAAGTATCTTTATAAGAACTTCATATGGTTTTGCAAATTGAACGTACCAATTTGTGAATTATTTTGTATTCTAGAAATCAAACACGTTTCATATAATTATAAATGATTTTCAGTTTGCTACAAGTATTGAAATCAAAAACACAGAAAAACTAGACCAAAATATAGACAGTACCACTCATTTGAATGTTATTAATGAAAGTACATTGACAAATGTATGCTAATAATACGAGAAAAAAAAAAAAAAAAAAAAAAAAAAAAAAAAAAAAACTTTCTTGCTGTTTTTCGAAGACCGTTGCAATGGAATGGGACCTTAATATTTGCTTGTGGACACGAAACGGAAGCGGTGAGGTTCGAGCGTACAAGCCGTATGCTTGCGAGCCCCATACCCCAGCTTAAACCATAATTCAATAGGTCGCCATCACGAGAGAGCGCTCGATATAATTGAAGCAGCACCAAGTGTACGCAATGTCACAGTGCTCGCAGTTATAAGAATCCTCAATAATATTTGAGCCGCTCCATGAGAAGACCAACAATTTTGGATTCTGACCAGGTCTGACACAAACCGGCCTATGCAGTCACAGACGCAGGCTTGGAGCTCGAAATTTCGGATTTAAGAAGAAGATGGATTGTACTATCTGTGTAGCGAAAACAAAGGCGCTGATCAGCTTTATTTTTGCATAGGCATATTGTCGGTTTTCTCATGCGACGACTCATTTTAAATCTTGAAAAACAAGTTAGAGTTAAAGTACCGAGTAGAAAAAATAAGTAAAATAAAGCGAGTCGAAGACGAGCTGTTTTTACTTATTTTTTCCACGAGGTCTACTTGTAGTATGACACAACACAAATTGGCAGATCCGTACTGTAACTTCCAATATCAGGTAGTTATTGTACGGCTTTCATCCCGCCTCTTTTCTTTGTAATAATATGTGGGCCCGCCTCTTTCATATTGACTTGTATTGGATTTAATGTTATAAAAGACTTCAAAAGAAAAACAGAAAGTCCTACTACAACACAAAAATAAAGTACTTAGAAATTTAAGTAAATCGCCGTTATAGACTACTCGGTGACATGTCAAACTAAATGACTTGCGGCCACTGCACTGGACATATACGAGGAAATATCGTCTGCACTTCCGGGTAGAGCATTTGTTGTGTCCAAAGAACTCTTTGGTCGTTCACATTGTTTAATTTCTAGTAAAAGCGATGCACAAAAGGACTGGAATTTACCTTTAAAACAAAGTAAGCTTAAATTTTTTTCTTATACTATACAAACAGTTATTCTTCACTTACATGTACATAGTTTAATGCATGCAGCTTTGTGATTTGCATTTATTGTTCGAGTAGATCTACATTTCTTTCGCTGAAGAAAAAAAAAGTTCAATCAGTTATCACATCTTTTTGGTTCATCATCATCATGTTGATAGGCACTCTGAAACCTTTCATGCCGTTGCTACTACTAAAATAGCTGTTCCAGCCTCTCTGGAGTCACTGTTTTCCAAATACAGGTACATTTTGATGAGAAATAATCAAATTAATATAATCAGTTATTTTGCGCAGGTTCTTCAGGATCTTCTCAGAATCGTAAGAGATGGGACTGAATCGCCGCTACATCCACTCTGTCATTATCCTGGCGGCCTATATATTCTTGTTGCTGGCTGTTAGATGGACATTTCTACTCAAGGTATGTAGCTTCAGGTTTTTTTTTTTTTTTTTTTTTTTTTTTTTTTTTTTTCCATCTTCAACAGGACTAACGCGTATGACGATTTCATTTTTACCCCTACCCAATATGGCGTACGCTGCATACACACGTGAGGCCAAAGACACTATTACCACTTAGCTCATGAGCGCACCACTTTTAAGAATAGAACAAGTTTTCTTCCAATCATAAGCTTCTACACGTCGTCTGTAATTGAACATTCCTGTTGTATACCCCCGGATTACCCGAAGAAAATGCTTCAATTTACGAGAGTGATTTATCTGAATTTACATTTTTGCAGGTTGTCAAATCACCAGGGGCACACGACACAGATCACAATTATCCAATACGGGTTCAAAGAGATGTAGACGAAACTCTATTTTATGAACCAAGATCTACTCAACCTGTGCCGCAAGATCAGATTTCTGCTCCGCCTCTAGAGCCAATGGTTTGGCCAGAAGTCAAAACAATCAAACGGAAAAGATCAGCACGAAAACGTTCAACACGCAGAAGAATCATGAATACGTTACGAGCAGTCTTCACCAACTTCATGCATCCTTGATGGACGTTAATGACGACGGTGTAAGCGTTCGTTTGGCTGATTTTCTCGATTGCCTGAATGCCACTACAAAATTAGATCTTAATTAAAGACAGTGATCAGGTGTCATAATGCTGTTTGTGGCACTGTTTGTCTTTTTTGCAGTGGTTTGCAGCAGCCTGATGGCCGTTGTAAAGGCTGATCAAATGAAATATTTTCAAAGTCGGTTGACGTTTTGTTGCAAGTTTTGGCAAGTATCAGAGTAGACATTGATAAGCCAATAAGACCAGCTGGCCATGCCCATAGATAATTTATTGTAGCGTCGTTACGGGACTTTGAAAACTAGAATCATCAGAGTTTCTGACCGGGCAAGACGACAAAAACAGTTTCAACTATGATATGAGCTGCCTCTTGAGAAAACCAACAATCTGCATATGCGAAAACAAAGACGCAGATCAGCTTCGCGGTAACCGCGAAGCTGATCAGCGCCTTTGTTTTAGCTACACGGATAGTACACTTCCCTTTCTTCTTAAATCTGAAATTTCAAGCCTCTAGCCTGCTCCTGTGACTGTACAGCCTGATTTGTGTCGGACCTGTTCGGAAACCACATTGTTGGTTTTCTCAGGAGACGGCTCATATCAGTTTGTGCCCGTATTTTGCACATGGCAAGGACGCTTTATTTCGTACGTAGTCAGGTAACATTGGTATGGAATATGCCACTTGATTAAAATGTGGGCAAGTGGCGTTGTGTGTGTGTGTGTGTGTGTGTGTGTGTGTGTGTGTGTGTGTGTGTGTGTGTGACATTTATCACCATCCAGTGATGCTTATCACCTTTGATTTTGTATCTGTATTTATTATCTTTGTTTTGTTACAGTAAAATTATCCAATGTTTGATATTTTGTCCTTTATATCAGCAGCCCGCCCATCACTGTTTACAGCTTGCAGTTATGAGTCTGATAGCAAAGATAATTATGGCACAGTTTTCAACGCCTATAGCATTGCTCCGTAAACTGTGTTTTCAAGCCCAATGTGTTGCAAAGATATGAAAATGCACAATCATTTAGTACTGAGAAAACAGGAAGTAAACCAAAGAGGGCCTGGATTTCAGAAATCAAATCTTGTTATTCTCTAATTATGCTTCAAAAATAAACAGTAACAGTGTTGTCATCGCAATGATTTACTGAATTGCTAAAGTAAAACAATTATTCAGTATACACATAGTTTTCTCTCAATGTAACAGTCAATTAATTTTGGCACTTAAGATGTGTCTATTCTGCTGCCAAATAGTCATCCAAGACAGTTAAATCTTGCCTCAGTAACTTTGTTTCTCTTTTCTTCTCTTGCTGCAACAATAATTTCTGTCCCACTAAATGACATCTCCACCCACACGCCTCGTTCTTTCCCTCCCTTAAGATCAGGGACTTGAACTTCGAGCTGACCAATATATTGACTGTTAAAGTCTGTAACAAACTTTGGATCTTCTTCTGTGGATGTATAGAAGTCAAGTACAAGTGAGGTTTGATCCGCCTCCAAGGGCGTGTATCTTTGTTTTGATTGGACCTCTCCGACTTTAAGCTCATCCCCTTTCTTCACGTGCACTCCAAATATGTCCTTACACTTTACAACGCCATCTATATTCATTTTCTTATTGGCTGGATGTTTGCCGTCCTCGAAGTCTCTGTATACTCTGACACCGTAAGAATATCTAGCCACTCTAGATTGAATTGTCAGTGGATTGTGACCAAACATCACGGCCCCTTTTAACACAGCCAATCCCGCCTCTTCTGGAATGATAATCCTTTTCCCTTTGAAATTCCTTCTGAAAGCCTCTTGCAACAGCGTACTCTCTGAGAACCCGCCTACCAACAGTATAGTATCAGTCCCTTTACTTGCTTTGTCTTTTAGCAAGTCATCCACATGTTTTATTACGTTATTTATTGATTCATCAAACAAAGCATTCATCAAATCAGGTTCCACTCTCAGTTTGTCCCCGACCCATGTCAGCCTCCCCTTATATTCACTCATTATCCCCAGCTTTGCTTTGATTTTCTCCCCATTCAGCTCCTCAAACAACTCCGATAGCTTTATTGGAACCTTAAATGTCACCTTTTTAACGTCTTGATTTTGTTTGATATTCCTCTTCTTTGTCTCAAATTCGCGAAACATGTCGATAAAATCTGCCGTACACTTCAGTTCAAACTTCCTCATCACGTCCTTCCCGACTATTTTGATGAAGAAGTTCCTGAAAGCCTCGTCTACCCTTGTTCCTCCCCAGGCCCCACCGCTTGCCTTGTGTATCTCGCGTAACGTCTCCTTCTCCACCACTTCATGCACCGTAATGTCGACGGTACCTCCTAAAACATTAAATTTGAGCATTCGTGTGGGAAAACTAAGATAATGGGCTTCTGACCAGGTCATAAACAAACCGGCCTGTATAGTCACAACAGAAGAAGAAGGCTATAGAAGCTTGAAATTTCTGATTTAAGTTCTCAAAGAGGGAATTTCTAAACATAAATTGATTTTGCATGTATATGCAATAGCAAATAACATACGAGGTTACCGCATCTCGAACTCTAAAAGCTTGGATTTCAATTACAGGATAAAGTTACTTATGGACGGTCGAAGTCTAAAACCAGAAACTTACCTCCAATATCTACAACCATGTATTTCACTCCCTTGGCAAATGGTCCCAAGGCAGATGCTCCTTTCTTAAACGTATCAGCCCCAGCAACTAGCAAATCAAGAGGAAGTCGCATGCAGTACACAGAAGCAGCTTCAGGTTCCAGGGCGATGGACAAGTCCTTCTTGTTTATACCTGCCTGAAAGAGGAGAGCATATACAGAATACAGAAAACTGGCAACACAATGGTGGTATAGGAGGAAACATAATTTGCTTTAGTCAGAAGGGCTGGACCACTTTACTAATTATACACCTTTGTGAATAAGCACTGCTGTTGATGTTGGCGATGTTTGTATCACGGTTGTTCAACTTGTATGAGTATGTATAAGTGTGCCTGAAAGTGAATGAACAAACTGAACAACCTGACAAAGCTAACAACTGTCAAAACACTGATTAAGGCTTCTTGTCTAGCGATCACAGTTCACCTTTACCATGGATATGATATCCAATCAGCCTGTCTAGAATTCATCTAGGCCTTAATTAATCTCACGCTAAATACTTGCTACCCATTAAGTGCACTAAAATCTCTTCAATAAGACTTAAGGCCTATAAAGGCCGACAGACCGGACTGACTTGAGCTAAACCTTATCTGACTATCTGCTAAACGCAGAGCCCTGAACTCTGTAATGTGGTGTTTTGTTTCACTCTTAACCAACCTTTTCCGCTGCCTCTCTCATAAATTGTTTAGCATTGTCGTTCCATATAGCAGGTACGGTCAACACCCAGTGTACGTCATCCTGTGTGACCCCCGAGGCTCGGTTACTCAGGGTGTGGACTAGGTGATCCTTCAGGAACTTTATGGACATAGAGAACACCGTCAGTGCGTTCAGTTGCCGTCCCTTGTCGTCTTCTATCATTATGTCTCGTTTCAGACCCTGTCAAAACAAACAAAAACATGTTGAATCATGGACATCTCGAAGACAGCCGAGTTACTCAGGGTGTTGACTAGGTGATCCTTCAGAAACTTGATGGACATAGAGAACACCGTCAGGGCGTTCAGTTTCCGTCCCTTGTCGTCTTCTATCATTATGTCTCGTTTCAGACCCTGTCAAAACAAACAAAAACATGTTGAATCATGGACATCTCGAAGACAGCCGAGTTACTCAGGGTGTTGACTAGGTGATCCTTCAGAAACTTGATGGACATAGAGAACACCGTCAGGGCTTTCAGTTTCCGTCCCTTGTCGTCTTCTATCATTATGTCTCGTTTCAGACCCTGTCAAAACAAACAAAAACATGTTGAATCATGGACATCTCGAAGACAGCCGAGTTACTCAGGGTGTTGACTAGGTGATCCTTCAGAAACTTGATGGACATAGAGAACACCGTCAGGGCGTTCAGTTTCCGTCCCTTGTCGTCTTCTATCATTATGTCTCGTTTCAGACCCTGTCAAAACAAACAAAAACATGTTGAATCATGGACATCTCGAAGACAGCCGAGTTACTCAGGGTGTTGACTAGGTGATCCTTCAGAAACTTGATGGACATAGAGAACACCGTCAGGGCGTTCAGTTTCCGTCCCTTATCGTCTTCTATCATTATGTCTCGTTTCAGACCCTGTCAAAACAAACAAAAACATGTTGAATCATGGACATCTCGAAGACAGCCGAGTTACTCAGGGTGTTGACTAGGTGATCCTTCAGAAACTTGATGGACATCGAGAATATCGTTAGAGCGTTCAGCTTCCGCCCCTTGTCGTCTTCTATCATTATGTCGCGTTTCAGACCCTGTCAAAACAAAACTTTTTTGAATGAAAACCCCGGTAAGACGGTCGACTCAGTGACCAGTTCAATATAACAGAAACCATCAGGAAGCTTAACTAACATTGTACGTGTCGCTTCGTGACACTTCACAACGCACGGAATACTTTAAAAACGCTTTATATTGGAATGTGCAAACTATCTGCATGATCATTTTTAAGTTTTCTTTGCATAGCGGAGGCGCTTCGTGGACGGGGCATTTTGAGTAAGCCTGATTGAACGTACTATTGAGTCAGTATTTTAGTTAAAGATCAATAACTTGAATTACACTCACAATTTTCTCAAACAGCATCATCTTGAACCTCCTGAAGTAGTACCAATCCCCGTGCTCCTCATCCAAAGCCAGATCCGCGTACCGGTCCTCCGCTTCATACCCGAATGCCGCGAACGTTTTATCCGGCTTTAGGAGGAGTGTAGTTGGCGTCTTCAGGGATATAAGCCCACAGGTAGCAGCCGTCCAGTTATTGGACGATACTTTTGTAGGTTCCTTTTCGTATTCATGTTTGAAGGAGAAGGCGTAGCCACTGTAGGTGGTACCGAAGTCTATAGCTGCTACGACCAACTTGTCACACAGGGATTTACCTGGCTCTCCACCCTGAAGTAGAAATCATAAGTACGAGTTATCCCTTTTGTCTCAGAGCAATTACCCAGACTCCATATCCTGAAAGAGGAGGCAAAAGGAGGCCTATTGGTTATGACAGCTTGTCACAAAATGGTTTCCCCTCATGATATCCTGAAGTAGGTGTCACAAGGTATGCCCCTATTCTCTATCCTGAAATTGGAAGCAATAACTGGACAACTTAACCACAGTGTCTCCGGCCACGATAGCTCAAGTGGTAGAGCGTCCGCTTCGGGATCGGGAGGTCGCAGGTTGGATCCTCGGCAGCGCCATACCAAAGGCGTAAAAATGGTATTGGTAGCTCCCTTGCTGACGCTCGCAATAAAAGGGTAGTTCCAGGAAGATACAAGAAGGCAGGTAAGTATCTGTTAAGGATATTTGTTATGTCGCATAATAGCTCATGAGCTAATGTTGTCTGTTAAAAAAAGCTTCTTTATCTTTATCTTTTATCTGTTGTCTCTGTTCTGAAATAGGGGACACAAACTATGGGAGTCACGTGATTTTCCAGATTCTCTGTATGTCTATTACCACCGGAACAAAATTGTTTAGCACAGACAGTCCTCCGTCCCCCACTCACCCGCACGATACCTGTAAGTTATCGTGTCTGAAATAGAAAGAGGACTCCATACCGGTATTCCATAAACAAAGACACGAGTTTATTTTCATATATATTTTTTTTTATTTTTAAGTTTAAACTTCCAAGACTTTATTATAATCTTCGGTGACCCCATGAAAAATCAGAGTCGAATTTCAGGTGTTATAATACATACATATACTCAAAATGGTTCAGAAGCATACAGAGATGGATAAACACGTGTGTGGAACAAAAGATTTCAGGGATACAAAGTTCACTTATTGTACGGTCTAACTTAGGCTAGTTCTCTGGTTTTAGTTCTCTGTCCATGAAATCAGAACACTCAACATTCCCACTGAGATGAAAACAGCAATACTCCGCCTTTACATTACAGATCACGTCTGCCAAGGAGAACTCTATGATATAAGCTCTGCTTCCGTTCTAAATCTTTTCGTCATAAATAGAGGATCTTACACGAGTGGTCATTTCATATGAAATGAGACCACGAGTGTAAAATTCGTTTTATCGTATGACTTTTAAAATTTATCGCCTTCGAAGTGGACATATTTACAATGAAAATTTACATAGACGTGACGCGCGATGTTCGTACAAATTTGTGTAACACGACGTTCACGTTCAGTTTGATTTATTTTGCGCTGCAGTGGAAAACAGCGACGTCATATGATAACTATTTATCATATGACGCCGCTGTTTTCCAGTGGATAACGTCATGTCATAAAAATCGTATGACCACACGTGTAATAACACTTTTGCGGGAATACGTAACGTCATTGACGACGTCCGTAACAACAATGTAAATTTTCATTGGAAATATGTCCACTTTAAAAGCGATAAAAACCTATTTTAGAAGTCATAGGATAAAACGAATCTTACACTCGTGGTCATTTCATATGAAATTTATTAAACTCGCCGAATGCTCGTTTAATAAATTTCATATGAAATGACCACTCGTGTAAGATCCTCTATATATTGGGATTTTGAAGAAAATATGTTTAAACTATTGAGCCGGCATGTATCGTGACGATCTACCAACCCATCCCTCTTACCTTGCTCCAACTTTCTGCCATGCTTTTGTCGGTATTCCTCGTATTCAAAAATATGAAAGTTTGATCCTTTGGAAGCAGTGAAAACGTTCAAAGGCATATAGTATGGGCCATATTGCGCAATTTCGGGAAACCAAGGACCCTGTATAAATCGACAATGATAGCTAGAATAGTATTGCGATTTCAAAACTTTCTAAATCATAGACAACGTACAGTAAAACGAATAAAGTCAAATAATTAAAACATTTTTAAGAAGATGGCTCTTAACGTTTATACGACGGTCCGAAAGAAAAATATAATCTGCACTATGAATGATGTACGGGGAGACTGTTTAATCCTAATAGGGCTGTCACACATTCGCGTATCGACTCACGTATCTACGGCGTATCGAGATACGAAAGGTACGTCACACGTACGTCGTAGATACGTGGGCATACGTAGCTCATACTCTTCGATACGTAGCTCATACTCCTCATACGCCGAGGTGCTACGTTTTTTTATGTGTGCACTTAAAAATTCGTAGCACGTACGTAGCAGGTCCGATACGCCGTACATACGTCACACATACGTGGTACATACGAAAGCAACGTGGCAGGTACGTCGTAGATACGTAGCTCATACTCCTGATACGCCACACGTACGTAGCGGTTAAAATGCCACGTAACCGTGACGTATGTACAGCGTACCTTTCGTATCTGCTACGTATGTGTGACGTATGTGTGGCGTATCCTCGAATGTCTTTTCGTATCTACGGCGTATCAGCGACGTACGTGTGGCGTATCTCGCGTATCAATGGCGTATGTGCTACGTATGTGCTACGTTCGTTTCGCTACTGTGGAGTATGTGTGACGTATTAGGAGTATTATGAATATTTTGTGGCGTTCCAAGAGAATCTTAATGCTTCTATATGTATGTTTTCGTTTTTCCGAAGTCATGGATCAAATGTTTCTCACGGTTCGGGGTGTCGTGCAGGGTTCTTTCATGGCTACGCTTGGTGTAGCCTCCGTCTTTGTTCATGTGGTCTTACGACCAGGATGGAGAGCTTGAAGATGTCCCCCCCCCCCCCCCACCACCACCACCTCGTTTTTTTCGGTGTTAATCTAGATTATCTAGATTTCTCCGGTGGCATCTTCGACCTGTTTTAATTTGATAACTATAATGTGCGAATTGCATGAGCAAAGTGAACACAACCGTTTGTTCTCATAGGTATTAAAAAGCAATTGGTACAGAACAGATACGCCGCAGATAAGAATGGAACGCAGTACATACGCCGTAGATACGTCACGCGTACACTTCATACGCCATACATACGTCACACGTACGTAGCACATACGCATTGATACGCCGTACATACGAAAGTGAAATTCCATACGAATACAGATACGTCACGGATACGCCACGGGAACGTAGCAGGAACGTCACACGTACGTGGTACATACGTCTCTCGAGCAAAATACGGCTCAGACCTCGGCGTATCGACATTTTCCTAGATACGTGAGCGATACGCCGCTGATACGTGAATGTGTGACAGTGCTATAAAGCAAGACTTTTTTTTAGTTTTATTTTCATTTTCGACAAATTGTCGCCATTATTGTAAATTGTTTATCACTTCCGGGTTGCTTGTTGTCTAAATAAAGTTGTGTAGTCCACTGTTCATAATGTTTAGATGTTATCTCCTTACGACCTAAAGGGTTGAAAGTCTTTAACCCCAATGCGTTATTATAGTTTAATGAAAAACGTCTAAAACTTTCACAACAAAAAATCCAGTTGTCATTTCAAACTGTAATTATGTCTTGTATTATATTGACTTAATGTATAGGTTAGACTGAAAGAATTAATTGTATTTTATTGTCTCGTATTGTATTGTATTCAAAACATTGTGCTGGATTTTGGCATACGATCGTTGGTGATCGATTTCAAAGGCCTACATGCTCCGTCGCCAATTGGGTTTTCCGGTATTTAACAATGTCCCCGCCTGTGTCGGTGCCCCACGCATAACCCAAAGATTGCTGAATGAAGCTGGTCGCTAGGCCAAGACTCGCAAATAGAGCTTGTGTATTCACGAAGTCCGTTTCAAATCTGCTTTGCGACAGCCTATGTCTGTGTGCGACAATGTATTTCCGGGTAGCTGGATTCGCGCTTCTGCCGCAACGTGGACAGTTTTTGATTCAATGAATGATAGAATCTAGCATTTGTCAGATGATTGTTTAATAAATGGGGCATGGAGTTCCTTAACTTTCCAGAGCGCCATGAAATGGGGGTGTCGTTTTACTATTTCTTGCACACCAGACAGAAATTGACACACTTTTTGCCTGGGTGATAAAATTGCATCTCACCCAGGTGTTCTCACCCAGGCAAAAAAAAATATGCAAAACCTTGAAATAAACCAGATTTTGGGGGTTGTTGTGCAAGAAAAAGAATCTAATATGGTGTTCTGTTCTAGATGGAAGTTTCCAACCCTCGGGATGACCGTGCTGAGCGGAACCTCGGCGGAGCCTCGGTTCCGCTCAGCACGGTCATCCCTTGGGTTGGAAACTTCCATCTAGAACAGAACCCCATATAAGATTCTTATATTATTCCCTGTTCTACATTTAAGGATATCCATAATTCAATTTAAGATATCCTAAAACCAATTTATGGATATCCTTAATTCAGTTGAATAATGGATATCGATAAATTGATTTTAGGATATCCTAAAAAGAACTATGGATATCCTAAAATACTACTCTATTCAAGTATATTTGTAATTCGATTTAAGGATGTTCCTTGCTAATGAAAAAAGTGTTCAAACGTTTTTTTCTAACCCCTCTTGTTTGATTCCAAAATAAAATACAAGACATTTGAAAACAAAAATAATTATTGGGCATATTCATTGGTGGTCTTCTCGGAGAGCTAGAGCAGAGTGGGTTTGGTACGGTTGTTTGTGATTTACAGGCTGGTAATCCAACTCTCGCTGACGATCTAACTCTTATTGCTATGACACCTTCACTCTTACAGAAAATGTTGTCTATTGTAGAAAGATATGTAAACAAATGGCTACTGACCATCAGTTACACAAAAAGCTTTATAATGATTGTTTCACTATCAAAGAAATTCACCAACTGCAATTTTCATTGGACAATTAATTCTCATCCTCTAGAAATTAAAACAAAAGTTACCCATGTTGGAATTCCTGTTGTATCAGATATGAAATCAGACTCTGCAATTGAAGTGGCTGTAAGAAAGGGTAGAGCAGCATTTCACTCATCTTTGGGTTATAGTTTTAGAGATCAAATATCACTTAACCCGATTACAAGCCTTAAACTCTATAAATCTGTGATACCCCCAACGGTTTTGTATGGTTGTGAGATGTGGCACAATATGAGCATGTCTGCACTTCTTTCATCATTATTGTTTGAAAAAGATACAATTTTTACCAAAAACACACGGTCTGCTATGTGTCAAACATTACTAGGTGTAGGGTCGCTCTTATCAGAAATTGATAAGAGAAAGTTGATGTTTTTTCATAAAATTACCCTTCTTTCAGAAGACTCCTTATCAAAACAACTATTTCTAAGGAGATTATTTCTTTACCAACACAGAATTTCAAACTCAAATACTGTTAATCAATATGGTTTTATTCCTGATCTTGATAGAATTTTAACCAAATATAGACTAAAACATTATTTGGACAATTTTACGGCAGGAGCCCAGTTACCAACCAAAACATGTTGGAAGCAAATAATAAACAAATCTGTTAGAAATCATGAAAAACAAAGGTTAACTATGCTGTATGAAAAAGATAAAGACTTTGTAAGGTTTCAAAGAGTTCATACATCACAAAATTTATATCATCTTTGGAAGGTTCCATCATCTGCTACTGAGTTAAAGCTGATCCATTTTATTGTAAAAAGCTTGACTTTAGTTCCACAGAATGTCCAACAGACATGCTCATATTGTGGTCAGTTTTTCAAAGATGTTTTCCTACATATAGTAACTTCATGTCAGACAACATTAGAGATTAGAAATACATTTTTGGAATTTATTGTAGACTATTTCACACCACAGTTTAGTGTATATGTTACAGATCTTGAACATGAAGAATTGGTTTGTTTGCTCATTGGCCAGGAGACCTCACAAACTAAATCTCTAAAAAAAAAAAAGATTATAAAAAGTTACTCATTATATCAGCAAACATGTTGCAAACAGTTTTATAATACTGTTTAGTATTTAATTTAAATATCCTTAAAAATCTTCAAAATCACATGCATTGAAAAGAAGCTTCGATGGCTTAATAGGTTAATATGCCTGCTTCTGTCTTCCTATGTATTTTTTGTTTTCTTTTGTAATTTGATATGGTCTTTTGTTTCATTTGCATGTATGAGTGTTCAACATGTATGTATTTTGTTATATGTAATCTCATGTTTTGAGGAAATAAAGATAGATGATGATGATGATGATGATGATGATGATGATGATGATGTATTTTTTGATTCCAAAATAAAATACAAGACATTTGAAAACAGAAATAATTATAGGGCAGTATGCATTTTTCCTCTGAATGAGACTTCTGAACACCATGTTTTAATTTTAGTAAATTTGATTTAATTTTCAGTTCTTTGAAATATACGAGGGATGTTCTTTAATTCTTGTCATCGACTCAATTTCTCCTTAACCAGCATCTGTACCAGAGCAAAAAGACTTGGTAATTATAGCGGGGTTCTTTGCGATATTGAAATCGCCCAACAATTTTAGGACGGTCCAATTTATGATAGCAAACTGAGAATCTAAAGAGGAACACCCTAATGACACTGCAAATACCTTCTTCATCCTGTCCCAATAAATAGTATCATGCTTGAATTAAAAGGGTTAGAATCACGATTTTATACCTGTGGGATCTCCATAACATTACAAGTTTTACGAGAGCTGTAAACATAGTACTATGCCAGTTTTTACGTGTTGATAAATTGAATGAACGTCGTAATAGAAGTTTCAGAGCCTAATAATTTCCTGTCCAGTTATTACTCATCCAAAATGTTAATGCTGCTTTGTGTCAGATCTTTGCTGATTCCATTGATATAAGTTTTGGATTATTTATCCACTTAAATCTTGGTTTATGAGTAATAACATTTTGAAAGATAACACAAAATGTGAATGGAAGAGCTGCCCATACCACAATAATAGCATGTACAAATACTACTACAACTTCAAAAAATCTATTTACTTGATACGTTCTAGAAGCGTTTTGGTTGACGTTGTCAATCATGAAATTTGACAGTGTTTCTATTATGATAGAGACGGACAGCTCTCATAGAAATTAAGCACCAACTCAACCTTACATGTGAAGGAAATGTTAAATTGCATGTATAGTCACTTACAGCGAATGTCCATTTAGACCGTTTTAGACAAACTTGAGATAACTATCAATTTGAGATATTCACCAGACAATCCAATTGACAAAATTTAAAACTACGAAAAGGTGTAACGTGTGCGGTGATTTTGAATGACGTATACAGTTTACACGACAATGACGAATCACTAAGAGGTCAAACGCTATCATTTTAAACACGACCATGGGAATGTGATTCTATTTGGTACTAAGAACATCTAACATATCTCAGCTTTACAGGAAAATAATAATGTTGATTCATTAAATTTCTTAATGGGAGATAACTCTGTTGATATGATACCTCCTGCATTAGACAATGGCGAACCAAACTCGACAATGGCGAATCAAATAGCCTATAGCCCAAAAGAAACCATTTTAGAAGGGCATTTTTGCACACAAATGTTGCCATCATCATCCGAAACTAAATGGTGTTCGATGATATTGTGTTAATTTGCTTTTGTGCTTTACGTTAACTGTCAACAGCAATGCCATATCGGAAAGGTCAATTTTACCGAATTAAGCATGTCTTGTTGCCTTAACAAATCAATGTAAGCCTAAAAGCAAGATGGTTAACCACGACTTGTACCAATATTAGTTACGACATAGACCAAACCAAATGGTTCAAGGGCAAGCCTTCCAAAGGTAAATTATCAGTACTTTGTGCACATTCTTTTCACCACACAAAGTATGATTCGCTATTGTCGAATTTACATGTACATCTTTCCCCGCTTATATCTACCTTCAATGTCAAACCTTTTATCAAAAACAGGCATATTGCATAACTAGGGATATTAGGCATTAAAGTAATGCAAAAGTAGTCATAAACAAATGTTTAGAAACGAGGTATGAAACACTTTTTATCTGAACGTTACTTTTTGTGGAACAATAAACTAGGCATCTTAGTTAAGTGGTCAAGCGTTTCAGCAACCCTGATTTTATTGTCCGGTGGAATTTTGACTCCTTTCTTTTACCTAACCCCAAGGCATAGATGAAAGTAAATGACTGAGTTATATGATAAATAAAATTTTGTTTAAGTTTCAAGAAATTCTGCAATATCTTTAAGAGTGATTCGCCATTGTCGACGATTCTCCATTGTCGAGTTCACTGTATTAAAAATATTATGACGTCATAAAGCAGGAGCAATAACTCTATAAAGTCAAAATAAAAATATTCTACAAATGTGTTTTCTGTTGCTCATATGAATGAAAACATAATGTGTAAAATAAAAATAGACCTGTATATAATATTGCGAAAGTTATAGCCTTTTCTATACTAGGGATCATATTGTAAATTAAATGAAAATTAACGCAGTGCCATTACTGTACCCTGTTTTAACATGCGATTACTATATGACCGTGCGTCGCACAGCAATAATTTTGATACCAATCTGATCAGAAAAGATTGGGCTTTCACCACATATGAACAACATTTTCATTGATTGTCCACAGAAAAAATAATCAAGCAAGTGACAAGTATTAAAGAACATCCCTCGTACCTGTCCTGAACAAACATACACCAAGAATGTTTTCAAAAGTCATAATATTTACGTAACGCAGACTATTTTAGACCAAAAATACACAAAATTTGCAAATTATAGTGGATTACAAAATTTAACGAGTCGTTTTACAACCCTACCCCCATACTTGAAAAGTCGAAAAAAAAATCAATATTTTGAAATGAGCCCAAATAATATTTGTACATTCAAAGTTTTTCTTGTATTTTCACACGACATAGAACGTATTAATATTGTTCGAATAAAGGAATGAAATATATAGGGTAGCGTGCATATAACAGAGAACAAATGACATAAAGCCTTTTTTTTTTACGGCTGCTTTGTTTCTTACACCCCATTTTATAAAACAACCCAAAATTTTAAAAACTATTCTTACACCCCATTTTATAAAACAACCCAAAAGTTTAAAAACTAGCCCACCAAATGCAAAAGGACTAACATGGAAAACACCGTTCTTATCTGCTGCTGCTAAAATAAACATCGAACCGGTACAATTAATTTGAAGTTGGGTAATATTCAAGTTTGATCTACCCCACCCCCTGAATTTTACTGAAAATTAAAATTTTCTGAAAAGTTGCAGAAAATGAGGTGAAAAAATGAAGTTCCTTAAGATTGACAATTTTCATAACTCAGTCAATGCATATCATCACTATGTATTCAAATATAAAATATTAGGGAAATATCTGCAACCGTTTACAAGATATTCAACAACGATATGTTTTCTTGGTATAAGTACGTAAGTGTCATTTTAGTTTTTTCCCACCCCTCGGTTTATGGATCTGAATGCGCCATTTCCTGATCATTTCGTACTTGTACCTTCTTAAATTGGGTGAATATTGGTTATACATAAATCGATTCATGGATTGTATTTAAGGATACCCATAATTCATTTTAAGATATCCCAAAACAACAAAATATTATAATAGATAAATAAGACATATTTTTGAAAATGAATTTAGGATATCCTAAAATCATTTACGAATATCCTTAAATCAACTAAATTAAGGATATCCTTAAATGTATTTATGGATATCCATAATTTCAATCATAGATATCCTTATTTCAAGATTAAGTTTTGGATATCCATAAACAAGATAAATGCATTTACCGATATGGTTTATATCGCAGATATACGGATATCCATAATTTGATTTTATAGGATATCCATAATTATTTTAGGATATCCTAAATTCATTTAAGGATATTTTATTTTTTATTTTATTTATACATTATTTAAAGAGGAGAGCACATTTAGCTGAAATAAGCTAGTCTACCATGTGTCCCTCTAAAACATATATACATATATTTACAAACATGCATAGTAAAACAATAAAAATATTACAGGTATGTTTAAAATATCAAAAAAATAATTACAGTGAGACGTTTTAAAGGCACATAAACCATATAATTGTGTCAGCACATTTAAAGCATGATTGTACCAAAGCACATAAAATATGATGTTAAGTTATTGCACCACAAGTGCTGTTGAGGAAAATGAACGGTCGAATATCGTCGTTTTCGATCTTGGTATCGATAATGTGCCATTTGAAGATGATCGTAGCGTACGAGTATGAGTCTGCGATACAGGAATTAGTAGGTCAGATATGTAGGACGGAGTAAGGTTATTTAAAGCTTTATAAGTAAGTACCGCTTTGTTATAATTATGGCGTTTCTTTATGGGTGCCCAGCCTAGTTCCTGAAACATGTCAGCGGATGCCGTATCGAAATTAGCGTTCAGAATTATACGCGCAGCTCTCTTTTGTAGTTTTAATATACGATCTAAGTTATTTTTCGATGTCGCACCCCATGTACAGGAGCCGTAATCAATTAACGGAAGAATGTAACCCTGGTAATATACTTTTTGAGCTTCAACTGAGATGTAATTTGAGAACTGTCTCAGAAGCGAGATTTTAGATGATATTGTTGTACATAAATAATCTATATGGTCTGTCCAAAGTAAATTTTCATCTATATATATTCCTAGAAGTTTTTGTTTTCGGACGTTTTTTATATTATTGCCGTCAATGTATATATCCATATCTTGAGAATTTTTAGTTTGGGATCGTGTTCCAAGTAACATGCATGTCGTTTTGTCATAGTGTACTTTCATTTTGTTTTTGATACCCCAATTTTTCGCATTATTACCCTCGTTTTGCAGCTTTGTTTCAACCTCAGTTTTAGATTTACCACTTGTATGAGCTGTTGCGTCATCTGCATAGAGATCGCAATCACATCCATCCATATGTAAATGTAGATCATTAATAAATAAAAGAAATGATGTCGGTCCCAAAATTGAGCCCTGGGGCACACCTGATTTAATTGTAGCTGGTTGTGTGAGGCCTTTGGTTACCAGTGTCCATAACTTGTGAACGGTTGTTGATGTATGAAAAGAACAGTTTAAGAGCATTGTCATTGAATTTATATTTAGAGAGTTTTGTTAATAAAATATCGTGATTTACTAAATCGAAAGCTTTTCGAAAGTCCAGAAACAATGCTCCTACTATATCACCATTATCTATGCAAGTCATCCATTTATCAACTAGTTTTATTAATGCAGTCTGGCAACTATGTTGCGGTCGAAATCCAGATTGATTTTCGTGTAATATGTTGTATTTTTTAAGAAGCCCATCAAATGTTTGTTAATACCCATAGGTACTCCATAGTGTGTGCGTGAATTATGGATATCCAACAAAGATTTTCGGATATTCATAACTAAGGAATAAACAGTAAAACGGCACCCTATAGAGACCGGGATTGAATGAATCACGGGTTGGATGAACCAGCTTGTGTCTGTATTTTGCACGTGGAAAATGCACTGAAATCTACCCATAGGTACTCCATAGTGTGTGCGTGCGTGCACGCGTTATTTGGTATCACCATCCAGTGATCTTTATCAGTACATGTATTAACTGTCTTTTTTACAGTAAAATTATTCAATGCTGGATATCAGCACTTCCATCAAGGTTTACAGCTTGCAGTTGAGGCGCTGCATCAGAAAACAAACAATATGCAGTTACTGCTTAGCTGATCAATTCATTTGTTTTCGCTGTACGAAAAGTACAGCCCTCTTTCCTTAAATCCGAAATTTCAAGCATCTAGCATTCTTCTGTGACCATGGTGACTGTACAGACCAGCTTCTGTGAGGCCTGGTTGAAACTTTCTCATACAGCAGCTCAGTAATGAAGGCAAAGGTTATAGTGTAAATGCACACTCTTACTGAGTCAGAGAAAACAGGAAATCAAGTAATACAAAAGAGGGCCTGGATTTCAGAAATCTAATCTTGTTATTCTCTAATTATGCTTCAAAAATAAACAATAACAATGTTGTCATCGCAATGATTTACTGAATTGCTAATTAAACAAATTATTCGGTCCCCTATTCAGTAAGCACATCATCTGTTATATCCCTCAATGTAACAGTCAATTTATTTTTGGCACTATGTAAATATGTTTTCCGCCTAAAGGTCATCCCAGACAATTAAATCTTGCCTCGGTAACTTTGTTTCGTTTTTCCTCTCGTGCAGCTACAATAATTTCTGTCCCACTAAATGTCATCTCCACCCACACCCCTCGTTCTTTCCCTCCCTTAAGATCAGGGACTTGAACTTCGAGCTGACCAATATATTGACTGTTAAAGTCGGTAACAAACTTTGGATCTTCTTCTGTTGATGTATAGAAGTCAAGTACAAGTGAGGTTTGATCCGCCTCCAAAGGCGTGTACCTTTGTTTTGATTGGACCTCCCCGACTTTAAGCTCATCCCCTTTCTTCACGTGCACCCCGAATAGGTCCTTACACTTGACAACGCCATCGATATTCATCTTCTTATTGGCTGGATGTTTGCCGTCCTCGAAGTCTCTGTACACTCTGACACCGTAAGAATATCTAGCCACTCTAGACAGAATTGTCAGTGGATTGTGACCGAACATCACGGCCCCTTTTAACACAGCCAATCCCGCCTCTTCTGGAATGATTATCCTTTTCCCTTTGAAGTTCCTCCTGAAAGCCTCTTGCAATAGCGTACTCTCTGAGAACCCGCCTACCAACAGTATAGTATCAGTCCCTTTACTCGCTTTGTCCTTTAACAAGTCATCCACATGTTTTACTATGTTATTTATTGATTCATCAAACAAAGCTTTCATCAAATCCGCTTCCACTCTCAGTTTGTCTCCGACCCATGTCAGCCTCCCCTTATATTCACTCATCTTCTCCAACTTCGCTTTGATTTTCTCATGATTCAGTTCTTCAAACAGCTCTGACAACTTTATTGGAACCTTAAATGTCACTTTTCCCTCCTGATTCTGTTTGATATTCCTCTTCTTTGTCTCAAATTCGCGAAACATGTCGATAAAATCTGACGTACACCCCAGTTCAAAGTTCTTCATCACATCCTCCCCGACAATTTTGATAAAGAAGTTTCTAAATGCCTCGTCTACTCTGGTCCCTCCCCAGGCCCCACCGCTTGCTTTGTGTATCTCACGTAACGTCTCCTTCTCCATCACTTCATGAACCGTAATGTCCACTGTACCACCTAAAACATTAAATTTGAGCATTCGTGTGGGAAAACTAAGATATGGGTTTCCGACCAGGTCATAAACAAACCGGCCTGTATAGTCACAGAAGAAGGCTAGAAAATTGAAATTTCGGATTTAAGTTCTCAAAGAGGGAATTTCTAAACATAAATCGATTTTACATGTAAATGCAATAGCAAATAACATAGGTGCGCATCTCGAACTCAAAAGGCTCGATTTCAATTACAGGATAAAGTTACTTATGGACGGTCAAAGTCTAAAACCAGGAACTTACCTCCAATATCTACAACCATGTATTTCACTCCCTTGGCAAATGGCCCCAAGGCAGATGCTCCTTTCTTAAAGGTATCCGCCCCAGCAACTAGCATGTCAAGAGGAAGTCGCATGCAGTACACAGAAGCAGCTTCTGGTTCCAAAGCGATGGACAAGTCTTTCTTGTTTATACCCGCCTGAAAAAGTAGAGTATATACAGAATACTGGCAACACTTTGACCATGGTGGTATAGGAGAAAACATAATTTGCTTTAGTCAGAAGGGCTGAACCACTTTATATAATGATACACCTTTGTGAATAAGCACTGCTGTTGATGTTGTTTGTATCTTGTTCATCTTGTATGAGTATGTATAAGTGTGCCTGAAAGTGAATGAACAAACTAAACAACCTGACAAAGCTAACAATTGTCAAAAACACTGATTAAGGCTTCTTGTCTAGCGATCACAGTTCACCTTTACCATGGATATGATATCCAACCAGCCTGTGAAGAATTCATCTAGGCCTTAATTGTTCTCATGCTAAATACTTGCTACCCATTAAGTGCACTAAAATCTCTTCAATAAGACTTAAGGCCTATAAAGGCCGACAGACCGGGCTAAAGCTAAACCTTATCTGACTATCTGCTAGACGCAGAGCCCTGGATCCTGGTAATGTGGTGTTTTGTTTCCCTATTAACCAACCTTTTCCGCTGCCTCTCTCATAAATTGTTTAGCATTATCGTTCCATATCGCAGGTACGGTCAACACCCAATGTACGTCATCCTGTGTGACCCCCGAGGCTCGGTTACTCAGGGTGTGGACTAGGTGATCCTTCAGGAACTTTATGGACATCGAGAACACCGTCAGTGCGTTCAGTTTCCGTCCCTTGTCGTCTTCTATCATTATGTCTCGTTTCAGACCCTGTCAAAACAAACAAAAACATGTTGAATGGACACCTCGAAGACAGCCGAGTCAGTGGTCAGTTCGGTAACAGAAACTATGTAACCATGGTTTCGTGCTTTCCTGGCGGCAAAGATTTACTTAAACGCTATCGGAATGAGCCATTATATGCAAACTAAACTGCATGATCATTTATCATGTTTATAGATTCAAAATTTATTAGATGTATTCAATCCAAAACAAACATGATGATGACCGAACATGCAATAACATACGTATATGCAAAATTAAAATTACATTAACATGTTTATATGTTTACCTTTTACATACCTTTGACATGTTTCAATCGTGTGTGTTTTCTTTGCAACTTGAAGGCGCTTCGTGCATGAGGCAATTAAATTTTAGAAAACTAGACATATCGTCATTGTGATCGTACGAGTTGATCTTTATGTTAGAAACAAGTTCAGAGGAGCAGAGTTGCACTCACAATTTTCTCAAACAGCATCATCTTGAATCTCCTAAAGTAGTACCAATCCCCATGCTCCTCGTCCAGGGCCAGATCCGCGTACCGGTCCTCCGCTTCATACCCAAACGCCTCAAACGTTTTATCCGGCCTCAGGAGGAGTGTAGTCGGCGTCTTCAGGGAAACAAGCCCTCGCGTACCGGCTGTCCAGTTATTGGACGATACTTTTGTGGGCTCCTTTTCGTATTCGTGTTTGAACGAGAAGGCATAACCACTGTAAGTGGTACCGAAGTCTATAGCTGCTACTACCAGTTTGTCACACAGGGATTTCCCTGGCTCTCCACCCTGAAATGAGGCAAAAGTGGTAAATGTGTCCCGATCATACCCTAAAGTAGGAAGAATACCGAGTCCCCCGATTAAACCTACGTGACTATAATAGATGAAGTGGTGATGAATACATTATTAAAGCATGTTAAAGGATAATGAAAATGTATGGAAATCCCCAAGATGCACCTAAAGCCATGTTAAAGGCTGTATGTTATTCAGGTAAGATGGGGAATATCTGAATAAGAAACATGGGTATCAATCATGAATGAAGAGAGAGGAGTAAGGATAGAATGACTGATTAACTTCCAAATCAAGACACAAGACACAAATGAAGTATCAATTTCAGTAACAACACGTTCGTACAGTGATTCTGAAGCTATTCCACAGCAAGGAAGCCATCCGGCTAGCATTATTGTTGTACATTTTTATGTTTAGCATGCCAAAGTTTCTGTGTTATAATTACTGTGATATTTTATATATGTTGGTCGGAAGAAAAAGCTCCTGGGAGCTTGTGTTATTTTGTTGTAAAACAAATCCGACGGTAAATAAATATTACTTGACTTGACTTGACTTGAGCATTAATCAAAACAAACTATCATGACTATCATGACTATGGCGAACAGAGATAATAGGCTGACAGGACAGGCAAAGTAAAATCAGTCACAACAGAACCGTCCTAGAAGGTGCTGTGGTTCAGTTTAAATGTCTACAGTCGTGAAATTGTCTGATAACCGTTAACTAATTCAATTTGACAGATCCAGTCCCCAATGCAACCTTTTATGGTGGAATGATCGCTCCCCCGCACCCTCTTACCTTGCTGCTCCAACTTTCTGCCATGTTTGTGTTGGTGTTTCTCTCCCGTTTCTCCCTGTTAGTGTATTTCCTTTTAAAACCTCAAATTAGTCGCAATTTTTAGTTTACTTTCATTTTCAACAAAATTGCCACAACAATGAATTGTTTATCACTTCCTTGTTGTTGATTGTCGTCTAAACAAATTTGTTTCCAGTGTTTCCGTCCGTGATGTTGGAACGTTATCCTCTTACGACATACAAGGGTGAAAGTCCGTTAACCCCAATGCGTTATTTTTAAGAAGAAAAAAAAAATCTATAACTTTGTTACTTTCACACCAAAAATCCAGTAGTCATTTCAAAACATCATTGCGCTGGTTTTCAGCATACGCACAGTCAATCGTCATTGATCGATTTTTCAAAGGCCGACACAGAAACCAGCAACATGTGCATGTTCTTACCTGTTGGGTTTTCCAGTTTAACAATGTCCCGCCTGTATCGGCGCACCACGCACGACCCTCAGATTGCCACTAACCAAGACTCGCAAATTGACATATAATGGGCTTGCGTATTCAATAAGCCCGTTTCTGATTTTCCAGAGCGTCCTGTGAACGCAGGTAGGCCTAAGAGTGTGTCCTCGTTTTTTATTCATCATGGTGGTTATCATGATTTATTTGTTTGTCCATGAAGATTCATTGACTAGTTAAAGATTCACCACGAGGACCGAACAATTAACTTACTAAATGTTGTGAACCACTGCAGAAGATTAGGATGAGACTAGGGCCCTGTAAAACCGATATAAGCCCCCCACCCCCAGTAGTTTTACATGTATATCACTGATCGTTCAAAGACGATACTTCTGTTGTGGTCAGGCTATTTGTTACACTTAAATATGTTTTGGAGTCGAATTTTTGTGCTGTTTGAACCTTATATACGTTTTCATAGTTTTAGTTAAGTTCGGATAACTGAGTGGCCGCCTATTGGCAAATAGCTGCTCCCTCGGCTTACGATAAATTATGCTCTCTAAGTATAAGTACCTAACGTCTCTGATAAACGTTTGTTTTCTAAAAGTGAATTTCCCTGCTCAAACCTTAAACAGTCTGACTGTCACTCAGACCTTGGCTGTATATCCAAAGCGTTTCCGCCTTTGGACCCTCTATCGTCGGTGTCAGCGTTTGCTGTGCTACTCGCAGACCTCTTGTTGCGTTGATGAAAACCACCGTTGCCAAGGGACCCGTCCATCGACCCCTTCCCACAGCTTGCTTATCAGACCGCCGAGTGACGACTTTTGTTTTCAGATCAGTGTTCCCGTTGGTGTTCTATGCAATCCCTCGGCGTCCGTGGTATTGTGTCATGAAAACGCCGCGAGAGACGCCATGGTATTAGATCAAGATACAAGATACAAGATTTTCGGCCCACATATGGGGCATATACAGACAAGGCATATAATGGCAAGAACAAAACATAATCAAGGAAAGAATTCCAAATGACCGACTACTAATAACAAAAGATTGAGATATGTAAAAAACATAGAACTTTATCAAGGCAAGGCAATGTACCAGCACACTTGCACTAACCACGGTTTCCCAACTTAAGTCTTGAACAATCAGGCAAAAACAAACAAAACAAGCAAATATCACAATGAACTTTAAAGGTGTATGTCACCTGCCAATGAAATACATGAACGATATTAAGCCGGAAACAGTGGAAAATGCAAGCATGGTGAATACATGAATAAAATATTGCAATTGTTTGCAAAGGGGGTAGTAATACGGTGATGTTCATTTGTAATCATTTGTCTAAATTCACATGAACAAAATATGCCAGCTTGCGCATTATGGTTACATCTTCACAATTTAACAACCAGAAAAATTTGGTAAAGTCGTCCATTTCAGCAAAATTCCCACATTTCCCATTGGCAAGATTAATTAGAGGCTCTCTGTCGCAATTCAAGGTCGGACATGCTAATAAAAAGTGAATTTCATCACCTAAAACACCAAGGGAACATTTAGTGCAAAGACGATCTGCCCTATCAATTCTTGCATATCTACCAATTTCAATGTTTAATCTGTGAGATGAAATTCGAAATCTAGTGATGTCTCTCCTAAGCGCAAAGTTTTCTGAGTTTAAATATTTCTCAAATCCAATTTAGTATATGTATCTAGTTTTCCGACAGAGCATTGTTTTCTTAAAGAGTACCATTCTTCTAAATATTTTTGTTTAAGTGCGTTGGACAATTCCCTGATCAGCTGGCTATCTCGTACTCGTTAACTTCGTGAGTATTTTATCGCCCAGGTAAGCCAATAGGTCCATGAGTTTCTGGCGATCACAAAATCCGACACATGCGCAGTGGAGCAGTCTATACATTTTGTCACCAGCTGGTATCCCGCATTTGTCGCATAGGTGTAAGATTACAATAAAGTCAATAACCCAATACACACGCGATACGGAAACCAAAACATGTTCGTTCTTGCGGGGTATTTCCCGATCGACCGGTAGGGAAAACAGGTAAACATACATGAAGATCGTATTGTTGACGGTGTTTTTGTGATCATCTGAGGAACTGTATCCTCCAGAAATCTCAAGCTACGAATAAGGTAAAATTATTATATTTTTTCAATGACGATATCGTGTAGTTTTATGTTTCAATCAATGCTATAAATATAATCTACCTAAAATTATACAGGTAAGCTATAAAATAGGTCCGATACGCTTGTTGACTTGGTATATGGTGACGCTTTGTATTTATGTACACAGTTACAATGAAAAGAAAAATAAAATGTAGTCCGATAGGTCGGTTATACATGTGATAGGTGATCATAGGTGTGGTCACCTAGATGGTCAGATCGACTTGACGTTGTTTACAATACAAATGTAGTCGCTACTGACAGCATCAATAAATAAGTGAGCCGCGTCATAAGAAAACGAACATTGTAGTTTCCGACCAGGTCCTACCCAAACCAGTCTGTACAAGCACAGAAGCAGGCTAGAGGCTGGGCGTTTTGGTTTTAGAACGCCTGATTGTCGACTTTATATTATTTCATCGATCTGGGTTGGCCCTCACGGCATTTTAGTATTAAATCAAATCAAATCAAATCAAATATCTTTATTGGTTTTAAAATCCAGAAACAGGATTGTTACCAACTACATACAAACATACAAACGTTCTAAAAACAAAGTATTAATCCTGATAATATATACATGTATTGCAAAACTGTCGAACCACACGTTTATATTCTATTTCTTTCGTTTTAGCTTTGAAGAGATCATTTTAGCATGTCCGGGTAAGATTGTTATTCAAATATACATGTATCTAACTCGTATAAATATACGACTGTTTTGTAAGTCATATAAAACGCCTCAGTGGTGGATACGGACTTGACACCTAAAGTGCTTCCATTCCAAGTGAAAGCTCTATAAAGGTATACTTAATACAAATGTATGATCGCCCTAGCCTTCGCTATTTGCTATGTACTTAGTACATTTAGAGAAGCAAGCGGTGACTTAAGATCTTAGCACCATGAGCACCTCTTCGTAATGTGCCACATGAATCATGCATGCGCTATCATTTTCCTGTGTAGGCGGCATATAAGTCATACGCATAAACCCTATTTCAAGTGACTTCTAGGAAACACTATCGACATGATCCATATCCCGATCCATATCTACTTTTACACGGGACAAAACTATAGCCAGATCGTATTTCGACGTAAAATGTGTACAGAAGATAATTGTTTCTATATGTAACATGTGATTTCATACTTTTCGTTGGTTTAATATTTTACAGCATGTATAAAAGAGGCGGGGCACAAGGTGGCGGTGCTGGACGGCAGGGGCAAGCCCAGGGAGGTGGGCAGGGCGCTGGCGGCCCTGGTGGTCCTGGTGGGATGGGTGAATGGATGATGAGCCCGTTCAGTATTAACGCCCAGGTCCACGAGATGTGTCTAAACCTGTTGAATGTCCGTAATGGTTATAAACAGATCAGGGACAACATTAGCCAATTCTGTAACCCACCCGGCAAAGCTAAAGGCAGATTTATTGAGATTACAGAGAAATTGTACGGCTACCTCTCACAGTTACGGGTAGGTACTCGTTTTAACATCGAATTCTACAGACATAGAAGTTGGAGTTGTGCGTTTATTTTTATGTGCCAGACGCTTGTTTCGAGCCCCCTCCATAATGAATAACATGTACATTTTCGAATCCGCAGACTGTGCCGTAGTTCTCAACCTGTAGTTTCTTTTGAAATGATTTATTTCCGTAAAGATCGTTCGATAAATGATGTTTGTTGTATATCTAATAAATAGACCGGGCCATAACCCCAATATCAAAAACCTTGCTCACAAATGTCTAAATCTGACTTTGATTTAAAATTTGACAGAGACACTACGCACAAGATGACGGCGACAGCAGACAGAGGCAGTTGACAGAATATTATGAAGCAAAATTGGCCACCATCAATCAACAACTCTTTGATGAGAAGAAGGCGAAAGAAGGAGCATTGACAAGGTAAGACTGACTGAAACTTAGTCAAATCACACACAGGTTACGTCTGATTCTAAGGCGTTTCCAGCTTCCATGATCCTTTGAGCGCACTAAATACACTGGTATGTGTGCTTCGATGTCCACAGAGCAGCCTCATATTTTTGCTTATCTTTTCATCAGGAAAACATGTCCGTGTAATATTTACGCCCTTATATCCCACTTTTATATAGTAAAACTGGGGTTTGCAGGAGTATACATGTACCTATTTTTCTTATTTTTGCTCCAAAACATAGATTGTGGGTACTCGTTAGAACCGCCACAATCTATGTTTTGAGCAAAAATAAGAAAAATATTGACATTTTTTTACTGAAAATTTTCATTTTTTAGAACTTTAATTAAAAATCTCTGTTTATCATATGACGTCACTGTTTTCCAGTGGATAACGACATTGTCATAAAAATCGTATGACCACACGTGTATTTAAAACAATTTTGCGGGAATACGTAACGTCATTGACGACGTCCGTAACAACAATGTAAATTTTCATTGAAAATATGTCCACTTCAAAGGCGATAAAATTCTATTTTAAAAGTCATATGATAAAACGAATCTTAAACTCGTGGTCATTTCATATGAAATTTATCAAACTCGCCAAAGGCTCGTTTAAGCATGTTTTCGTAATGTGGATGGATCAGCTACAAAAGAAACCTACTGATCGTCATACAGAGCTTCCGGTTCTGAAACAAAATGCTGGAAACAACCCAACAGAACAACCGTGAATTATTTCAAGATGCTGAAAATATGGCCGTCACATTGCTCTTACAAAGTCCTCGATTTTCATAGATTAGTTTTTAAGCCGTGTGACAGAAACCTACTGATCGTCATACAGAGCTTCCGGTTCTGAAACAAAATGCTGGAAACAACCCAACAGAACAACCGTGAATTATTTCAAGATGCTGAAAATATGGCCGTCACATTGCTCTTACAAAGTCCTCGATTTTCATAGATTAGTTTTTAAGCCGTGTGACAGATAAGATAATTATAATACATGTATGTATTTTGTATATAATTATGTGTATATTTATTCACATATCTGTTTGATGTTTGCTTTCAGGATCAGCGAATTATCATCACGCATGTTGAAAACGGGTAACGCTGACGTGACTGAGCTGTCAGACCCCAACAGACCAATGAAACTGTGTGAGGAACTCAATATGGTATATGATAATGAATGGACAGACTGCTACGAGGCTTTGACTGAGGACAAGGACAAAAAAGATGATGAAGCGATTGATATTTTATATGGCATGCTACAGGTACATGCAGAATGTCTGTTTTGTTGTGACATATTATTTGAGCTGCCTCATGAGAAAACCAGTAATGTGGTTTCCGAACAGGTCCAACACAAACTGGTCTGTACCATCTCAGAAGATGCTTGAAATTTTGCTTGAACTTACGGATGCTTGAAATTTTGGATTTAGAAAGTAGAGGAATTGTACCATCCCTGTGGCTAAAACAAAGGCGCTTTTCATCTGCCTCATGCAGATTGTTGGTTTTCTCATGAGGTGGCTCTTGCTGATTTGACATTTTTATGCATTACAAGTTAAGTTTAATATAGAAACGGTCATATTTCGAAATATTGTCTTTCGAATTAGTAAGTATGAGCTCTGATCATGAAATACTACATTTGCTTTGTATCTTGTTTCCAGAAATGCCACGAACTTTGTCAGGAAGCAGCAGCTAAACAGTACAATCAACTGGAAGATGTAGCCACCACCCCCACCCTGCTGTTGCCCGTAAGCAGTCTTATCTCGTAAAGCCGCATTTGCTACAACTTATGCTTCAAACATATATACAAATTTATCATGTTGATTGCAGTTTGAAAATAAAATGATTTCAATTCATCAAAAATTATCTTTGTACAAAACTGTTCAGACAAATTAAAACTTAGGCAATGCCAAATATAGATAATAGATGTACACTTACGTCATCATTAACATTCAAAACACATAAGTTTATGCGTCCTTTTCAAATGGTCATTTTTGTCTAGCCATTACATCAGTTTGTTCTAAAACTTATTACGATTATGTACATGACAATTGTTATACTGTATGATCACATAGAGACAACCAAAATCACAAGAATCCTCCAAACCTGATAAAAAGGGGGCATCATCTAAAGGAGCATCAGGGAAGAAAGGTGAACCTAGAGAAGAAGATCTAGGGGTGAGTGGCCTAACCAAATGAGCCACTGCATGAAAAACTCGACGATTTGGGGTTCCGACCAGGTCCGACACACCGGCCTAAACAGTCACAGAAGAAGGCTGGGAATGTGAAATTTTGGAAAAAGTAGAAGAGAAATTCTACTATCCGTGCAGCGAAAACAAAGGCGCTGATCAGCTGTGCAGTTACTCCACAGCTGATCTGCGTCTTTGTTTTCGCCTGTGCAACCTGTGTTGTTTTGTTATGCAGCGACTCGTATACCATTCTATGTCAACCATAAAGTGCCTTGACAAATAAAGGTAAAATTGAATTTTTAAGCAATACAACTTGTCTATATCATATGATGAGTAAACAATATTTCTTCTACTATTTAAGTTAGCGATGAGGCCTACAATTCTTTACTTTTTTTACGATTTGAATACACATTAACTTGTCAGCATGGCTAGAGCATTTTTAAGATTGATTTGCCATATTTCCTCGTTTTATTTTTGTCTGATTTGATTATTTATCCATATTTTCAGACGGACGAGATTGAGTCAACAGCCAAGATAGACCCTTACATCAAAGAATTCCGTAAAGTTGTAGCAGCAGAGGCAACCAAAACACTAGTAGCTGTGAGTAGTCTCTCTCTCTCTCTCTCTCTCTCTCTCTCTCTCTCTCTCTGTATGTTTGTTTGGTATGCTGTGTGTGCTTGTGCGCGCGCGCGCGTGTATGCAAGGTACGTTCAAGATTCCATCAATCTACTAACGACATGACAATAAAATTAAATACCAGAAAAGTAAGTTATTGCTTTCATTGGAATTTAATTTTAATACAGGAATTAAAAATCACATACATGTATTAATATGATAATGATAATATTTTTTTAAAATGAAATTATGATTTTGTAACAAAAAGATGTTTAAAGACTTGGCATTCAAATAACTAATCTTAAATTCAAACAAATTTACTTGATTTTTCTTTGCAGGAGATTATGACCGTGTTGAAACAATCAAAGTTTGTGCCAGAAGACCTACTGGCCCACCCTGCAGTAAACCAATATCTCCAGAAAACAGCCCGTGTCTGCTGGCTCATGGTGACGCAATACCCTCCTCTCGTTCTCAAACTGGACATGAAAGCTGGGGACAAATTTGACTTTGAAATTTTAAAGGAATATAGAACCCGTGGTAAAAAGATAGTGCGACCCGTTTGGCCACCAGTTTTCCTTCATGCAAATGGCCCATTGATATGTAAAGGCTTTGCTGATGGTGACGGAGCGAAATAAAAATGAAGTTGGTATATGATAGAGAGAACCTTATATAATTATGACTGTTGCAATATTGTAATCAAATTTCACATTTTATTTGTTGGAATATTTTGGCTTTAAGTTGTTCATAATGAACGCATACTCGGCAGGAAATGAAGCACTGGACTTGACAGCACGTTGACAGTTCTGCATCATGGTGTTAGAGCATTGTAAGCCATGTCGGTCTTCTTTACTTTACAAAGTGTGTTGGGGAAAACATATATTCCATTATGCAAACATGCCAATGCAACATACAGAGTTTTTTTAGGTGTAAAATTTGAAAAATTCAGTAAAAAAAATTGATCTTTTTAATATTTTTGCTCAAAACATTGATTGTGGGTACTCGTTAGAACCGCCTCGCCGAGGCGGTTCTAACGTGTTTTGAGCAAAAATATTATAAATATCAAACTTTTTTCAATGAAATTTTCAATCATTTTTGTTTTCGAAAAATTTCTATGTATATTGCATGGGCAAGTTTTCATAATGAGTTTTGCGTCATGGTGTTAGAGCATTATAAGCCATGGTGGTCTTCTGTACTTTACAAAGTGTGTTGGGGAAAACATATATTCTTTGTAGATACGAATGGTTAGAAAGACGGAAACTGCACAGTTTCGGCTGCATGATTTAACATGCTAATTTGTGTTTCTGGATTATCGTGTATTACAATAACATTATCCAACCGTATGACGAAAGGTTTTGAGTCAAAGTATACATGAAAACATACATTCCCATCTTTTTTTATATTGCTTACTTTTTGATGTTCAGAATCAGAATAGTTTACTGGTGAAACGTCAAACTGACAATACCACACCAGGGGGTGTGATACGTATAGAAATTATGTTGTGTTTATACATTGTTTCATCTTGGGTTTGTACACATTCTTGTTATTCAACATTTATAGAGTTAATAGATGCATCAGAATTCTTTGTCTTGTCTTAATTTCTTAAATCCCTGAACTATGATACAGTCTTTGTGTGTGTGTGTGTGTGTGTGTGTGTGTGTGTGTGTGTGTGTGTTCTTTTCAGTCATGACTGAAAATCCCAATGAAACGCGGAACCAAAATGTGGTGAACGCTACTCACAACATGGTCATGTACATAGTACACTACTTAAGCCTCAGTGGGCATCAAAGAAAATTTCCCAATATCATATACGAGCGAATGTTCGAGGCTTTGCACATAGTGCATTGATATCACTGGCTTCGAAAACAATTGAAACAGTGGAGACCGTTATGGCCTTCTTGGACGCCATTTTGAATTTGCCTATCGGCCATCAAGTGCATGTGTATGCAACTGTGACCCACCATTTATCTTCTTTGTGCGATAGGCCTACCGAACCTATTGGCACTCCCTCGAGGAGGAAATAAAAGAATCAATCAACCCCTTTCTACGTGCATGTCCAAAATATGCAAGCAACAGTTAAAGTTCTTGTGCATCTCATATCCTGTCATTCTGTTTTATAAGTGTACCAAGTTTCATTGAAATATCTCTGACGGTTTTCAAGTGATAGAGCGGGCACGAAATTGTATGGAAAATAATCAAAGGGAAATAACTCCAAAGATATGAAAGCAAGAGTAATGATTCTTGTGCATGACACATCGTCTCATCATGCTTTATAAGTGTACCATGTTTCATTGAAAAATCTCTAATGGTTTTCGAGTTATAGAGCAGACACAAAATTGTAAGAAAAATAATCAAAGGGAAATAACTCCAAAGATATACAAGCAAGAGTTATGGTTCTTTAACATGACACATCATCTCATCGTGCTTTATAAGTGTACCAAGTTTCATAGAAATATTTCTTATGGTTTTCAAGTTATAGAGCGAACATGAAATTGTATGGAAAAATAATCAAAGGGAAATAACTCCAAAGATATGAAAGCAAGAGTTATAATTCTTGTGCCTGACACATCGTCTCATCGTGCTTTATTAGTGTACCAAGTTTCACTGAAATTTCTCTTACGGTTTTCAAGTTATAGAGTGGACATGAAATTGAACATCATCTCATCGTGCTTTATAAGTGTACCAAATTTCATTGAAATATCTCTTACGGTTTTCGAGTTATAGAACGGACACGAAATTGTATGAAAAATGATCAAAGGGAAATAACTCATAAAATACTCAAGCCAGAGTTATGGTTCTTGTGCATGACACATCGTCTGATCATGCTTAATCAGTATACCGAGTTTTATTGAAAAATCTTAGACGGTTTTTTCAAGTTATAGAGCGGACACGAAATTGTATCGAAAATAATCAAAGAGAAATAACTCCAAAAATACTCAAGCTAGAGTTATGGTTCTTGTGCATGACGCATCGTCTCGTCGTGGTTTACAAGTGTACCCAGTTTCTTTGAAAAATCTTTAACGGTTTTCAAGTTATCATGAGAGCGGACACGATTTGTGACGGACGGATGGACAGACGCACGGGTAAAAACAATATGTCTCCCGACCCTGGAGGGGGGGGGGGGGGGGCATAATAAGAAATGTTCGAATGCTGATCAAAATTGTTACATGGTCCCATAGAAACACCACAAACACCTACTAGCATCCAACCCAGTCAATCTCCCATACGAGTACAACCAAGTTGGTGAAAGAATGTAAAGGAAGATCTTCACATTAGATCCCTAGAGCTTGCCGCACAAGTTCGTCTGCATGTCCGTTATTAATGTAGCGTTATTAAAAAGTAAACAACATTTAATTAAATTACAATATTATGAAACTTTTAGCTTCTTTCTCGATTTTGCACCACGGCAAATGGCGATTATGCACGCGCAATTTAGGAATTATCCATTTAGGGTGATTAGAGTGGCATAGCTTCGGAAGTCGATATGGTCCGCTCATAGCTCTCAATATCCGCACTGAAAACGCTACCAAATTGGTTGAAGGAATTATTCCATTTGCTGGATAAATTGTACACGTTCAGGTAGCTTGGAGTGTGAGCGCCCTGGGTGCGAAACCCGGCTACCTCCGCTGTGTGCCCTCGAACAAGGCACTTTAAGTTCGCCATAGTACACCATGTACGGGTTATACCTGGAGAGTGGTTGCTCGTGACGACTCGACGTGACTGAAACGTTTTTTGCTGGGACGTTGAGCCATTTAGTACCAAACTAAATAACAAAGCCACGTCATTTTATAAATAATTGAGCCTTCGCATGAGAAAACCAACAATCTGGGTTTCCGACCAGGTCAGACACAAACTGGTCTGCGCAGTCACAGAAATTAGCTACAAGCTTGAAATTTCAGATTTAAGATTCTGAATCTGAGTGGTTTACTGGTAACTCGCCATCAGCCCCTGGCTCTCACAAGAAAAGCGAAATTGGACACACACTCATCAGACATTTTAGCAGAGAATCTCATCCCAGTTCCTGATTGTCTGTGGAAAGATTCTACTTTTGTATGCTTATTTGCTAGCTAATGGCATCTGAAATTCCAATGAGTGTTGATTTCTACAACGCCTATTCTTCGGGATAGGGTCATCTGTAGGTATTCTGGCATTACCCTTCAGATCTTTGTATATAGCAGTATAAGTCTACTATCATCCCTCATTTTCTTAAGAGATTCTTATGTCAGTTGACATAAAATGCCAGTCATGCTCCCAGTTTCAAAAAGATACAGTCACACACCTTGCAGCACGACTTCGGACCTTTTTCCCGTTCTTCCTGGAGGTCATTAGTGTGAGGGTCCCAAGAACCAGTCCTTTAGAAGCTGCTTCTTTCACATCTGGGGGACAAGAATACAAGAAGAAAATGGCTTGTACTATCTGTGTAGCGAAGATGCTTACCAGCATGGCTGATCTGCGTCTTTGTTTTTGCATATTCAGATTGTTGGTTTTCTCATGCGGCGGCCCAGTGTTCTGAGCGCTTGCTGTTCAAGATTGTTGCAATTCAAGAAACTAAAATTGACAACACTATTTCAACTTCAGAATTGTTCCCAGAAACTTGTCCTTACAATGTGTATAGAAAAGATAGAACTCTTGACGGCGGTGGTGTGATGTTACTTATACACAAAGATATTCCTCATATGCCGATCACTGAATTGGAAAACGGCTCCGAATCAGTTTGGGTAAAGGTATTTGCGAACAAAACTTCCCATTTTGTGGCAAGTTGGTATCGACCTCCAGATGGTAAGATAGAGGAACTTGAGTTATTCAAAGACCAACTTGAAAAGGTGAAAACATTACATAAAGGAAACAAACCCCCCTCGGTCCATGTCATGGGGGATTTCAACTTCAGAGATATTGTTTGGCCAGATAGACTCAACAAACTAGGCTTTTCATTGAGCGTGTCTGAAGGTGCAAAGTTGGTAGAACTTATAAGTGACCACGAATTGGAACAGGTAGTGCACTTCCCCACAAGAGGACAAAACACATTGGATTTGATTATCACTTCACTTCCCGGACAATTTGTTGATATTCATTCCCCGGACAGGCTTAGTGATCATGACATTGTGTCTGGAACTTTGAAAATAGTTATTCCCCCCATCAAGAAACCTAAGAGAAAGGTGTATAAATATCAGAAAGGTGATTATGAATCTATGAAAGGTGATGCCCTTAAATTTGCAAAGGAGAAATATTTCAACGGTTACTCTGGCACACGGTCGGTTCAAGAAAACTTTAATTTGATCACATCTTTTATCCAGGAATCAGTGGATAAACATATCCCATCAAAGACTAGTCGCTCAGTTTCCTCAGTCCCATGGTTAACTCCTGAAATAAGAAGAAAGATTCGTAGAAAAAATGCAACTCACGCTAAAGCGAAGAAAACTGGGAATGCAAAATTTAGAACGAAATTTGAAACTTTGAGAAGAGAAATCAAAGCAGATATCAGAAAACAGCATGAGTTGTATGTAAATAACTTGGTTGGTGATGTTAAGGCTAATCCAAGAGATTTTTATCGGTACATAAATAGTCAGAAAAAAGATGTTCAAGGTATCCCCCCTTTGAAAAAGCGAAATGGAAGTGGTCTTGCTGAATCAGATTTTGAAAAGGCTGGTGAATTCAATGGTCAGTTTACGGATGTGTTCACCAAAACTGAACATAGCCAGGTCCCTCTTCTGAATAGAAAAGCCCCGTTTATGGAAGACATAGTGGTATCCAAAGAAGGTGTCACAAAACTTCTGAAAGGTTTGAACCCGTCTAAAGCTTTAGGTCCTGATGAGCTTCATCCCAGAGTCCTTAAGGAATTGGCATCTGAGCTAGGTCCTGTTTTTGCACATCTTTTTCAACAGTCAATAGACTCGGGTGAAATCCCCAAAGAATGGTCTTTAGCAAACATTTGTCCCCTGTTCAAAAAGGCTGACAGGTCTCTTGCTTGCAACTATCGTCCAGTTTCCTTGACCTGCGTACCCTGCAAACTTCTGGAACATATAGTGTGTTCTAATATCATGTCCCATTTGGATCATCATAAACTTTTGTCAGACAGGCAACATGCATTCAGGAAATCCCACAGTTGTGAAACCCAGTTAGCTACAGTGATTGGTGACTGGGCAAAAATCTTAGACAATCAAGGTCAGGTTGACACATTTATCTTGGATTTCGAAAAAGCTTTTGACACTCCTCCGCATGAACTCCTTAAAAGCAAATTGTTCAGTTATGGAATTGGTGGGAAGACAATTAAATGGATTGATGCCTTCCTTTGCTATAGACAACAAAGAGTTGTGGTTAATGGCGTTAAATCAGACTGGGCTCCTGTTGTATCTGGTGTCCCACAGGGCACCGTTCTTGGCCCCTTGTTGTTTTCGTTGCATATAAATGATATCACCTCAGATATTGAATCGGAAATCAGACTCTTTGCTGATGATTGTGTTTGTTATCGTGAAATTAAGAATGTGGAGGATACAGTGAAACTTCAGAAGGATATTGATCGATTAGGTAGTTGGGCCAGGAAATGGGGTATGAGATTTCAACCTGTCAAGTGCAACATGATGCAGCTGACAAATAAACGTACTAGTAAAATTCAGGCTTCTTACAAGCTTGAGGGTACTGTGCTGGAAAATGTTGAGAGTATCAAATATCTTGGTGTAACAATAACTAAGGATTTAAAATGGAATACTCACATCAGCAATGTGTGTACCAAAGCCAATAGGACCCTTGGTTTTTTGAGACGAAATCTGTTTTCTTGCCCCCAAGATGTGAGAGAAGCTGCCTATAAAGGTCTGGTGAGACCTATTCTTGAATATGGTAGCTCAGTTTGGGACCCTCATTATGAAGGTTTGATAGATGATTTGGAGAAGGTGCAAAAGCGTGCGGCTAGGTTTGTAACTAGGAACTATACATATGAAAAAGGTAGTATGACTGGCATCCTTAAAAAACTAAAATGGGAATCCCTGCAGAAAAGAAGGAAGGATAATAGAATTATATTACTTTACAAAGGTCTAAAAGGGAGAGCAAAAATACCCACGGATGACCTTATCCCCAAAAATAGGCGTTGTAGGAATCAACACTCCTTGGCATTTCAGATACCTTCAGCAAGTACAAATGCCTATTTACACAGTTTCTTCCCCCAGACCATTAGAGATTGGAATGAACTCCCTGATTCTCTGATCTCCTCTGCTGAATTGTCAGATGATTGTGTGTCTAAATTTACTTCTCTTGTGAGAGCTCGGGACTAATCCCCTCCGGTCAAGCCCCATCCCCCCTGGTGTAGTATTGTCAGTTTGACGTTTCACCAGTAAACTATTCTGATTCTGATTCTGATTCAAGAATCCGGACATTCCCTTCAATACCGGGCTTTAGAAAATTTTGACATTTTGGCGGGTAAAGGGACGTAACTCTAAAAGAAAACCGACATAATCCGAATTTGCTAAACAAATGAAAATGAGGAAGTCTCCTTGAATTTTCTGTATTAATCAGCTCTAAAGTCTAATTATTTTGTTATGACGTTTATCGTACCATAAAGGCCTGAAATGGTACAATTGTTGTGATATGTCCTTTAACAAAGGGTAAAAACTGGTCAGATTTGTTCCAATTTTTGCTATGTGGGTGGGGTAATGTGAAACTGGGAGGCTTTTGGCGGTACAAAATGAGATTTAACAATCATGAGTTGGCGATACTCGCCAAGCAGGAGTCCAGCAGATTTGAGAAAGAGGGGTGTTTATTCATGAAACTCAAACAGGACAAATTATTCAAGAAAGGAGAAGGTGAGTAAATTGTGTGTAAATTGACTTCTCTTGTGAGAGCCCGGGACTAAGGTAACTGGTCATTTCGGCCCATAACCATTTCGGCCCATGACAATATCGGCCCATAACCATTTCGGCCCATAACCATTTCGGCCCATAAAATATTATCATTGCCCTAAATGGAATGTTTTACTCAAATAGCATTCTAGAAAAGTTTTAATATAAACCTGGTTACAAACATGGCTTACAATGCATGTTTCTTGAATTAGAAAATAAAAAAAAAAAATCAGTATTAATAATTCTAAAGTTTAAAATCGCCATACCATTTCTTTGTTTTACGATGTACATGTCACCGATAATTCATGTTGAAATTAGCAAAAAGAAACACATTTTCAAAATTTATTTTTTATTTATTCCTTTTTGTTTCAAAGTAAGTTTTCTTAAATTTGATTTTAACAAACATATAAGCCAATATATTTTCAGTTAATTAATTGATGGTCCCACAAGCCTGGTGAACACAAGCGTTTCAAATCAAATGTCAGCTGCAATCAAAGCTGATGTGAATAGTGTCAGCAACTGTCAAAAATCACTCACATAAGAGTGACATATTATTCAAAAAAAGAGAAGTGTTATGGATATTTCCTAGAGGTAAGGTCTTATTTATTTTCTTTTTTGTTACATGCTCTTTCATACCTTAAGTCATCCGGCACGTGTCAGATAAAGACGTTAATTTGTTTAAATATGTAAAGTACTAAAGAGCAACAGAAACACACCCCAACCCAAGTTTGAATCATTATCTAGAATTGACATTGTTGCCATACCTCCATGAAGCCCAAAATCGAAGAAAAAGTCATTTGCAGGCTAAAAAGTCGGCATTATTATTAAATACTACTTGTAACAAAAACCAAATGCAACAAATCAAAAGTCTCTATCTATGAATTAGAATCGACCCTATTTTTTTTTTCAATAAAACTTATAACGAAACCTAAAAACTGAAAACCAAAAGTCGCTATCTATAAAAAAAAAAAAAAAAAAAAAAAAAAAATGGGCCGAGATTGTTATGGGCCGAAATGGTATGGGCCGAAATGGTTATGGACCGAAATGGTTATGGGCCGAAATGACCCGGAACCGGGACTAATCCCCTCCGGTCAAGCCCCATCCCCCCCTGGTGTGGTATTGTCAGTTTGACGTTTCACCAGTAAACTATTCTGATTCTGATTCAGATCTGAGTATATTTATCCTACCAAAAATAACCCGGATATGGTACTTATGTTATTTTATGTTGTTTCTGCTTGATTTTAAGCATCACAAAACGAATAAGGATGATCTAAAGTGAGTGTATACTGGCTTCCTACTATATTGCGGCCCTTAATTGTAAACGGGAAATAGCAAATACACAAGATCAATAATTGAAATTTATTCTACCTCAACAACTTCCAAAATCCTTCCCCTGCAACCCTGTTATAACGAAAATTAAAAGATATTTGTCAATACCGCGTGGCTTACGCATTTGTGTTGCCATGTCGTTTTATGCCCATGTGCCAAAAGTGACTTCTGTATCGCGGGGTCAACCTAAAATGTGAATGTCAGTTTCCATATAAGGATGTAACATGACCTAGTAATGGCACGTGATCTCTGACACCCAGACGACGGATCGCAGTTTGAAGAAAATAAAAACAATGGGTGTTTGATGTACTGAGGAGACATTTTATGAGAAGGATTTAACCAGTTTGTGCAAAAACACGTTTTCTACATGATGTTTGTAAAGTTATAAATTTACTATCCAGTATTCTTGAAATTTTGCACAATTTTTGCTGGAAATGAGGGTTTGACATTTGCCTTGAACGTAAATAACCACTACGATGCGCTGTGCTCGAAAGTTCACGTGATATGCAAATGCCGCGATACAGTAGATGCCGCGATATAGTAGGGTCGGAGTATAGGTGATGTTTGAGATTGATATTAAGTTTGTTAAAAATAATAATTTACTCCGAATGATAATGGATTTTTTCCCGACAGTTTTATCAAAATCTGATGATTTTCCATCAAAAATGCTGTAAACAGTAAAATTTGATACCAAACTTTCTAGATGATTTGTACAGAGCATGTTGAATGCTCCAGAAATAAAATGATACTGTCTTAAAGTAAACATATTAAGCTATTGTTTTTTGATAGAATATCTTGGATATTTGCTCAAATAGCTGAATTATCAGCTTTTAATTATCAATTATATCTTTGACAACCTAGTCGAGACAACATATTTACAATAAATACCATACAAGTAATACCTATCTGGGGTTTATTGGATCCGAGCCATGGTATAATTTGATGTGTTTCCAAACAAGCATTTGTAAGGCAAATTACAAAAAAAAAAAAAAAAAAAAAAAAAAAAAAATCAGGCAAAACTCTGTTGTATCACTATGGAATATACATGTAGTTGAAAAAAAACTCCAAAAAAACATAAACTTTTAATTTGTTGGTGTTAATCGTTTTGCCATGATTTGATATAAGTTAATAATGGCTTTTCAAATCAATTTTGACTTTGAATTATACCCCTTGCTCATGACAAGAGAAGATTAGATAAAATTATTTAAGCACCTTTTTCTCTGTTAAATTAAGCGGAAGCGAGTCAGCCGAGTGGTTAGCGCACTGGCTTCTTGTGCTAGAAGTCCCGGGTTTGATCCCCGCTGGCGGCGAGGAAAATTTGTTGGTCCGAACACGCTTCCCTTCGTGTCATTTGCAGGAATGACATGATACAGTGCGCCGTCTTTCGGATCGGGACGTTAACTGGAGGCCCCCTGTGCAGGGACAGTCACCCCCGGTGCAGGTTAAAGATCCCTACACAGGTTCTATCCTCATGCAGTAGCCGAAACCATGGTATGGCCCATCCCCTGTCTCATTAATATGTTCACTGCTCTTAAAGGATCTCAGTTCTATTTTTATTTTCTATCCTCATGCATGTAGGCTCATCCTGCAAACACACCGGAGTGTACAATGTACACCTCCCAAGAATAATCAGAAATTGATTAATGGGAGTAATAAGGATACAAAAACAAGTAGAACTTAAAAACTTCACACATGTTGAGAAAACTTCAGCTTCTGAAGAATATCTGTCATTCTTCAGCTATATGACATATTTTTCTTATTATTTCTTTCAGCCTTTGTTGAAAGATTTTGTCGACTGAGGGGAAACCTGTTCTTTTATTTCAAAGGCAAAGATGCTGTAAGTTTAAAAATTAAATCATAATTTAAGTTCTTAAAATATTGTAACATTCATACAATTTATAAGGGTTCAGACTAAAAGCATGTTTAGTCTTAGACTTCAATGCAGTCAGCCAAGGAGTTCAATATGATGCATAAATTGCTTGTTTAACCACTTAATAATTTAATTTAAAGCTTATTATATCTGATAGTAGGCAGTTATCAGCTTAATTCCGGAAACCCACAAGTCCTGTGCCATTATATCAGAGTTAATAGAGTTTTTATATGAGCCACGACATAAGAAAACCAACAAAATGTTTAGGCGAAAACAAAGGCGCAGATCAGCTGTGCAATAACTGCACAGCTGATCAGCGCCTTTGTTTTCGCTACACGGTTATTACAACTCCTCTTCTACTTAAATCAAAAATTTCAAGTTTGTATCCTTTTTCTGTGACTGTACAGGCTGGTTTGTGTCGGACCTGGTGCAATAACTGCACAGCTGATCAGCGCCTTTGTTTTCGCTACACGGTTATTACATCTCCTCTTCTACTTATATCAAAAATTTCAAGTTTCTATCCCTTTTCTGTGACTGTACAGGCTGGTTTGTGTCAGACCTGGTCAGAACCCAAAGTGTTGGTTTTCTCATGCACAGGCTCATATTTTTTTGTATTTCAGAAATCAGATCCAGCTGGTTTGTTAGTGATGGAAAGATGTGCCGTGGAACTGGATTTAAACGAACAACAAAACTTTTCATTTGTCATTGGTAAAACTAAAATGAATTAATTCAAGTTGTAGTTAGTTTTGAAAAGTGTTCATGCAGTCTTTTGGCTTCACTAGTTGTAAGCATATGTGATAAAATTGTTACACACCACTGTGACTAGATCTGAAAAGTGTGTAATATAGACACCATGTAAAGTTTGATAGTATAGTTTGCATTTTCTTACGCAGAGAACCTAAATAGCAGCATTGGTCATAATAAATGTATTTGTGACATTTGTCAAAACTGCCCACCTAGAGCAAAGGATTGCAGGTTTTGGCAAATAGTAGAGACTCTTAGATCAGGGTTATGGTGTTTGCTCCTAGATAGAAGGGTATGAGAAATTTATGTTCCTTTTTTCCTTGCAGTGTATGAAGGTGATGAGCAGACCTACACATTCTCAGCAACGACAGAAGAAGAGCGTGATGCCTGGATCCAGGTCCTACACGTTGCCAGCTATGAGTGCCTCAAGATGCAACTTCAGAGTCTACGAGAGCAGGTTCAGGCCAAGACTGGTCAGGATCCCCTGGTACAGGTGCTTCCATCTGATACTGGAATGGACTACGAGACTAACTCTGGTATGAATAAATAAGCAGTGAGGTTGGGATACAGTTTTCATGGGGTTATAGATTCACAGTTTTGATCTTTGTTTCAAAAAAACATCATTATGAAAACTTGCCCATGTAATTTACAAAGATTTTTGAGCTTCAAAAATTGAAAATATTCAGCTGAAAAAGTTTGATATTTTTTTTATTTTTGCTCAAAATATAGATTGTGGGTACACGTTAGAACTGCCTCGCCGAGGCGGTTCTAATGAGTACCCACAATCTATGTTTTTTGAGCAAAAATAAGAAAAATAGGTATACCCCTGCAAACCCCAGTTTTACTGTATAAAAGTGGGGTTTAAGGGGGTATATATTGCACGGACTTGTTTTCCTGATGATGGTGTTTTGATTTCATTGATGGTCTGTCAATATCGCCTAAAGTTTTCTGTCCTTTTATGCATGAATGTGTCATTGGGTTATTGTGAAGTATTGATGTTGATCATTTAGTTCCTACTGATTCAATGTAATGACAAATGAGCTGCCTCGTGGTAAAACCAACAATGTGGTTTTCGAACAGGTCCGACACAAAAAGGCCTGTACAAACACAGACAAGAGCTATGAGCTTGAAATTTTGGATTTAAATAGAAGAGGAATTGTACCATCGGAGTAGCGAAAACAAAGGCGCTGATTAGCTTTACAGTTACTGCGAAGCTGATCTGCGCCTTTGTTTTCGCCTATGCAGATTGTTGGTTTTCCGATGTGGTGGCTCAAATAATGGGCATTATATGCTGAATAAAACGGAGATAGTTCACAGAAACCTGAAATGTGTTAGATGTGAAACTATACATTACAATAACACAATATCTTTAACTGTTTTAGCCCAGTCCACAGAAGATCCTGCCATGGAGATGAGTCTATGTGAGTTATCTTTAAACTTGGCATTTAAATGGTCCAGTCATAGCTTTGCAAACCCTGGTCTGATTTGACAGTATTGATGGCTGTATCACAGTGTATATCCGAGCGTATGCAGAACAGACGGTTACGGAACGGACAGACGTTTACAGGAGCACGCGCTTTTTCGCGCCAAAAATGTTTTGTACAGTTTTTCATCCAAAAATGTACGCTTCGAATGTATTGTTATATCGGCCTTGCATGTCCATCTACTATCTTCCAAAACACCATAATTTCCGGCATGGAAGCCTTGTAGTTTAAGCAGAATTTTGTTGCTTAGCAACAAAAACATTACGGAGCGGAACAGTCTACAGATTCGTTTATGTTACGGGGCGGAACAGACGTAGCCTACGAAAAAAACAGACGAATCAGCATACGGAGTGGTCACAGACGGCCATGAATACTACATGAACAACACTGTGATGTCAAATATAACACTTTGCGGCAACCTTCTGTATTGTAGCACTCGAACGTGACCAGATGGAATACACCTAGTGACCTGGATCAGCATCGTACATGTATCAGAATAGCATCGACTATGTTGTGAAAACAAAAAGTTGTTTGGGGGCAAACAGCAGATCAGAGAGAGAGGGGGGAGAGGTCCCGATAGCTCAGTGGTAAAAGCGCCCGCTTCGGGGGCGAGATGTTGTGGGTTCGCCCAGGCCGCGCCATGTCAAATGCGTTAAAATGGTACCAATGGCTTCCTTGGTGCTCAGCATCACGAGGCAATCACGGCTTTTCTTCTCCTTTAAATATAGTATCACTAATAGTGCATATCTAACAATAAATTCTAAAATAAAAGACTGAAAAAAGTCTGAAAAGGTCCGATAATAAGACTCATGTCTGTTTTAACCGGAGGTCTATATGGAAGGCTGGCATTCGTTCTGAATACGTTAGTAAAATAGAGACCCTAGAATTTCGGTCAAAGGAAAAGGTTCCCTGTTTGCATACTCAGTCCTTAAGCAAAGTCATCAAGCGAACACCCACCTCCGTACACACTGGCGGGAGTACTCTCCAAAGCATCGGTCATATATTCCAAAGTCTTTCCATATATGAATGATGCGTGAGAATCAGCCAAGACGCCGCAAAAGGGAGCTTGCGGCGGGAGATAAAATCTTTGGCGTGATTTGTAAGCATATATGATTCTGTCATGCATCTTACTTATTTGATATACTCGCAGTTTATTACTATTTAGCCATGCTTGTGCATATTAACACGATGAAGCATCGGAATATGAACATGATGAAGCATCGAATGAATCCATGTTGTTATGACGTACGCCATAAACATTTATTAAAGTAAGGATTTAGAATTTTAGATGTCATGACAAAAACCTGTCGGGAATGGCTTCCGCTGCCTGATTACTCATTGAAGTGCTAGTGTCGTCTAGCTGTGACAAGGTCACAATACCGACTGTCAGCCACTAGCTAGCTGGTGACAGAGATGTCATGTTCCACCGGTCGAATATTTTCATACACCCTTGTCCTGTGACCCAGTGCGCCCGTCGTACAGTCAAGCTCGAGTTCTCGGTATTTGAGCCAGAGTTCTCCATGTTGATCACACAGATGGTCTATTATGGATTTTAAGTCATCTGTAGAGAACTCACAATAATAGCAGCTGTATCTATTCATGGCTGAAAATATAAACAAAAATATACTTCGGGTGGCATTGAACGTGATTGGCCTGTGGTCCGGACTTTAGCAGCCACCGGATGGCATTTTATATGTATTTCTCCCTATGAATGTGGTGAAATATTTGCTAAGCAGGATGGTGAGGAACAGATGGACAGACAGACGCTGGGTCTGTAAAAAATCCGCTGTCTATAGTGAATCAGAAAGCTCGAGTGAGCTAAAACATGTTTGTATCTTACATTTCTACTATACAGCGTCTGTTTCTATCCGTATTCTAAAGCTCGCCTACGTCTGTTCCGTTTCGTATGGAAATGCGTCATTTCGTCTGTTCCGCTCCGTAACAAACGACTGTACCGCCATACGCTTCAGAAAAAAAACAAATCTTGGCTATTTTTACTGGAAAACATATAAAATATTTAATGTCTGGTGGTTCAGGACATATTTAACTACATACGGACTAAATCCAAAAGGTTGACAATGGCTTATTTTGCAAGCAATCTCGACACACAGCCAAAAAAAAATACAAAATATGCCATTTTTCACACGTCTTGAGCAGTTATGGCGAACCCCCTGAAAAATCATTGTGCTCTTGAGCACAGACAACTAGACGGGTATGTATGCAACACATCTGCTCTAGTTTGGTCTCAATATTTGCATTAGTCACTTTAAAAGAACGGAAAAACATTTTTGGCGCGAAAAAGCGTGTGCTCCTGTAAACGTCTGTCCGTTCCGTAACTGTCTGTTCTGCATACGCTCGGATATACACTGTGTGTATAGGGCTGTATTGTTCAGAAAGATCTAAAGAAAAATTCTATAAAATCACAAGATGCAGAAAAGTATGCGGTTAATTATCCTGGTTTGATGAGCACTCTGTGGCTTATTTCATCATAGTTTATAGGGAGTAAATGGGTTTCATTTTTATACCCCGCCACTTAAAAAAGTGTGGGGTATTATGTTATACCCTCAAAAAAAAAATGCGTTTGAGTGTCCGTCCGTCCGTCTGTCTGTCCGTCCGTCAGCGCTTCGTTTCCGGGCTCTATCTTGAGCATTTATTGACCGATTTTCTTCAAACCTTGTATAGGAGTTCATATCAGAAAGGAGTGGTTTGGGATTGAAGATGGGTAAATTTTGTCAAATAAGTACAGAGTTATGGCCCTTGATTTACGTTAAAATTTTGTTTCCGGGCTCTATCTTGAGTATTTATAGATCGATTTTCTTCAAACTCTGTAAATTTCGTCAAATAAGTACAGAGTTATGGCCCTTGTTTTACTCTGGGCTCTGTCTTGAGCATTTATTGACAGATTTTCTTTAAACTTTGTATAGTAGTTCATACTAGGAAAGAGTGATTTGGGATTGAAGATGGGTAAATTTCGTCAATTAACTACAGAGTTATGGCCCTTGATTTACGTTAAAATTTTGTTTCCGGACTCTATCTTGAGCATTTATTGACTGATTTTCTTCAAACTTTGTATAGGAGTTCATATCAAGAAGGAGTGGTTTGGGATTGAAAATGAATAAATTTCGTTAAATAAGTACAGAGTGATGGCCCATGATTTACATTAAAATTTCGTTTCCTGCCTCTGTTTTGTGCTTTTGTCAACCAATTTTCTTCAAACTTTGTATAAAAGTTCAAATCAGGAAGTAGTGGTTTGGGATTGAAGATGGGTAAATTTTATCAATGTATACAGAGTTATGGTCCTTCATTTATGACAAAATTTTGTTCTGCTCTTTATCTTGAGAATTCATTGACAAACATTTTTGCTAAATTAAATTTGTGTGGCGGGGTATCATGCATGCCTGCAGCGCTTTTATTTGATTTTGTTTTTCATGAATTTTAATAATGGGCAGTAAGAAGCTTCACTTGTGACTACATGTATAGTAGTGTTCTGCATTAAAAGGTAACAGTAAACAATGTCCTCCTGAGGATATGGTGCAGTCAGAACCAATGTACAACCTTAAAACCTTAAAAATCTGTGTGGAAAAAAAAATTGTCAAGCAGGTACATGTAGAAAAAAAAAACAAGATCGTAAGCTGAGTGAGCAGCTATTTCCCTAAAGAACATAACTTAATATATTAATTCACTAATAGAGAGTGCAAATAGCACAAAAAATGACAGCAAAACATGAAAGCATATTTAATATCTACTTTTGAATCTTGTAGCTATAGAGGGCCTCCCCAATGACAGCAATGGCCAGCCACCAAACCCTTTTGTTGTGATTTACACCATTATCCCTCCTCAACAACAGACCTGGTTACAACATAACCATACTGAGATGGTTGAGGTATGCTGAAAATGATCATGTCCTTAACAGAAAAGTTAATACTAAAAGTGTGGACCTTGATGAGGCCTTATTCCATAGATTGAATTTTAGATAGTATACAGATATGTTAGTCCGAGTTTTAATACTTGTGGCCAGTTCATAGGAGAATAAGTTGGATGATAAGAGCCTCATAAATGAATATTGACCAATTTCCTTGCTGCCATAGTTGATTACATTAAGTTTCTACATGCGGTAGGCTTATATGCATAAAGTTTCTTAATATTCACTGTATCTTCTTTTCATTAGCAAGAGAAAATTTTAGATGAGAAATTACAGTCTCTTTGGTTACTTGTCTCTGAGTATCTTGCCATTTTCTTACAGAAAAACAACAGTCCCATGTTTTTGAAGACTATAGGTTTTGGTGATGCGAATGGCCTTGAACCCTGTACGAGGATAAAGGTTACAGTGTATAATGTCAAGGAGAGAATGTCAGGAACGGTATGTTAACACTTTGCCAGAATGGCATTTTAAACAGTGTCAGTTGTGATTAGCTAACATTGTTTTGTTACATTCAACAGAAATAAAAAGCTTGGTGCAAAATATGCTTTCAATGGGTCAAATGAAAAAAAAAAAAATGTTTCATAATTTTCTTTTATGACTGATGATGCTTTTCTATAACATATTTGAGCCGCCTCATGGGAAAACCAACAATCTGCATAGGCGAAAACAAAGACGCGGTTACCGCGAAGCTGATCAGCTTCTTTGTTTTCGCTACTCTGATATTACATTTCCTCTTCTACTTAAATCCGAAATTTCAAGCTTCTAGCTCTTTTCTTTGCTTGTACCGGCCAGTTTGTGTCGGACCTAATCGGAAACCACATTGTTGGTTTTCCACGAGGCAGCTCATTTCAAATCATGTATGAAATAAATCTGCATTAGAGTGTGTTCCTTCCAAGGTGAAAGTTTTGAACACAGTTATTCCCTAGATAATATACTCATCCTAAGTGGTAAAAAAATGAATACATATACTCGAGTAGCATTGTAATGTGGGAAACTCATTAATTTTGCTGAAACTTGAGGACTGTTTACATATGTTGAAATTCTTCTTCTTGACTTCTTACAGATGTCCCAAATTGGTCAAGTAATATTTACATTGAAAGACATTCTGGTGTGTACAGATATGAAGCTAAAACTGGTTTTATCGTAAGTTAGATTTTGTTTGGACTGTTTATTAGTGTCAGTATTAAAAGCCTGTCTAAAAGTGTTTCAGATTTTTAATTCACCTTCCAAGTTGTAAAAAGCTATTCTAAAAGCTATCTGTGGAGCTGGTTTGAGCCGCCTCATGGGAAAACCAACAATTTGCATATGTGAAAACAAAGGCGCAGATCAGCTTCGTGGTAACCGCGAAGCTGGTCAGCGCCTTTGTTTTCGCTACACGGATAATACAATCCCTCTACTTCCTAAACACGAAATGTCATGCTTCTAGCTGTTGTCTGTTACTGTGCAGTCCGGTTTGTGTCTGACCTGGTCGGAAACCACAACGTTGGTTTTCCCACGAGGCGGCTCGTTCATGGAGTTTGTGCAAGGTCTGAAGTGTCATGCATGTGAAAGTTGGTTAGAAGTTGGCTGTTTCAACATGGCCATAGCTATTTACTGTAATGTAATACTGTAAGGATAAGAATAATGTCAGTTACCTCGATTAATATACTATAAGATGCTATTAGCGGGCAAAGAGTTTGAATGTTCATCAGTATTTTTTCAGAGGAAATGACGGTTCTAAAGTTGGTGAATTGAGCATTGTGGCCTGGTTGAACGAGTCTAATGTCTCTATCATGGATATGGTAAGACAGATGATAACTGATTTGAAGATGTTATATTTCATTACGAAAACTTGCCCATGTAATTTACAGGGAATTTCACAGTAGTAAAAATTGAAAATTTCATCGGAGAATTTTGATATTTATAATATTTTTGCTCAAAACATTGATTGTGTGTAGACGTTAGAACCGCCTCTCTGAGGCGGTTCTAACAAGTACCCACAATCTATGTTTTGGATCAAAAATAAGAAAAAGAGGTATACCCCTGCATACCCCAGTTTTGCTATATAAAAGTGGGGTATGAGGGGGTATACATTTCAAGAAAATGTTTACCTGATGTGTAATAACGCATGAATAGCACCACTGGAAAAAAAATGTCATTTTTCTTGAGAGCTAATGAATGCTCTTGAAAACATGTGCCGTGAAGCATACTTCATTGGTGTTTGTCAATTTCCTTAAATAAGCAGAACCATAGCAAAATCTTAATTGTGACATTTGTACCCTGCTAACCATACACCATCTTGGCCATTCACCTTGTTTGGTTTGTTTTGTCAAGATAAATCATTTAATCGTGACAATGTGTTTCAGAATTTATCTTCAGAAGGACGACAAAGAACTTCTTCAGTAAGACATAGGTCAAAATGTACGGACACCTTACGACCTTTGTGTGAAAACATAATGAGCAGAACGTATCGGTTTGACACCAACAAAGATGTGAAATTACTGGTTTATGAATATATGGCAGAGAGTAAATTTACCTTTGATATACCCATTAAATTATTGTAAGTACACATGATTTGTTAAAATTTAATACAGATACTCAAGTTGTGTAATGAATCTTCTCATGAATTACTGTATACAGCCATTGTCTGTCCTTATCAGAAATCCAAAAGATAGGTTTATATTATGCCTTTATACTCCCCTTAAACATTTGTTGATGATTGATCCAAGAATCAGCTCAGTAGTTTTCACATAGAAATCAAGGTAACAAAAGGAACAAACAACAACAAAAAGGCCTTTGCATTCTGATGGTCATACACTAATCGCTACATTATCTCTGTAAATATCTAACTTGTTACATATTTTCTAAAATTCCCTGTTCTTTCTGTTTGCAGAAAATTATATATAGAGGAAGAAAAGTCGAGAATTACCCAACTGCAGGATTTGGGCAAGGTGAAGAAGTTTTTCAGATGACCATGCATATGAGCTGCCTCGTGGGAAAACCAGCAATGTGGTTTCGGAACAGGTTCGACACAAACCGGGCTGTAGAAGCACAGAATACAGCTAGATGCTTGAAATTTCGGATTTAAGAAGAAGAGGAATTGTACTTTCCGAGTAGCGAAAACAAAGGTGCTGATCAGCTTCGCGGTTAAAATACCGGGAAGCTGATCTGCGTCTTAGTTTTTGCCTATGCAGATTGCTGGTTTTCTCATGAGGTGGCTCATAGGTAACGAAATGAAAACATGCCCATGTAATACACTAAATTTTCCTAAGTTGTAAAAATTGAAAATTTTCACTAGAAACTTTTTTATATTTTTCTTATTTGTGCTCAAAACATAGATTGTGGGTACACAATCTCTATTTTAGAGCAAAGATAAGAAAAAATAGATATATCCCTGCATACCCCGCCAGTTTTGCTATATAAAAGTGGGGTATAAGGAGGTATACATTACACAGACATGTTATGCTGATGAGTTTAAATGATACTCAACTGGAAGTTGGTAGCTAAGCCTGCTTGAAATACAAGAGGACACAAGATAGACTCTTCTCCGCATATTTTTGGGTGAAGATTTGGTCATCTCAGGCTGAATCAGGAAGAGCCGTTACTCGGAATAAGAATATGAACTAAGTACTATTAAACTGCCTTTCAGGAACTGTATGATTACAATATCTGATATACCCAAAAAAGAATCATCTGTTATTGTGAATCATTACGAAAACTTGCCCATGTAATGTACAGAGAATTTTGTCAGCATGATAAATTCAAAATTTCATCAGAAAGAAAAAGATACTTTTAATAATTTTGCTCAAAAAATTGATCATGGGTACATGTTAGAACTGGCTCGGCCAGGCGGTTCTAACGAGTATCCACAATCTATGTTTTGGAGCAAAAGTAAGAAAAATAGGTTTATACCTGCAAACCCCAGTCTTTCTATAAGGTATATAATATTGCACGAACATGTTTTCCTGATGGTTGGCAAATTATGTATCAAATGTTTGCTACAAAGTATGACTTACAGTGCATATAGCTTTAAGATTAACATGGAGCTTTCTGATTCATACAATGCAATGAATGGTTTCTTCGTGTTTGATTATGTAAAAAGCAGTTATTTTTGTTGTGATGTCCTTGAGAAAGGTGTGTTCCAGTCATTCTTACAACAGGATTGATAGAAGTGCCATATGACATTTATGCTGCTATTAATTGGGTTAATATTTTCCAATATTTCAGCTTCCCAGTATACTGGAGAGTCAAGTCGCTGCGGACATTAATTTCCGAGGAGCTACCGTGTTAGATTATACTGACGCCATCAATTTATTGGCGTGCCATCAAGGTCTCCCACACACAACAAAGCATGGCAGATCACGTAGTTATTAATTTGTAGTTTACACACAGAAGATTGGTTATTTTCTCGCATTCTAAGATTAAAAAATATTCATGAGAAAACATAGCCTAGTGTATGAAACTGAATTATTTCATGCTTACGGTAACATAGTGAAAACATTGAATTAAGACCAAGAATTTTCTTCTGTGTGTATTTTAGTTTTAGTAATCTCACATTTATGTCTTAACATAAGTTTAAAGTTATAATACTAATGAGCCAGAAAATAGAACAAAAAGATTTAAAAAATGTACTTTCAGTGTTTAACTTGGATATAATTTGAGCCGCCTCATGGGAAAATCAACATCTGCATATGCGAAAACAAAGACGCAGATCAGCTTCGCGGTAACCACGAAGCTGATCAGCGCCTTTGTTTTCGCTACACGGATAGTACACTTCCTCTTCTTCTTAAATCGGAAATTTTAAGTTTCTAGCCTGCTTCTGTGATTGTACAGCCTGATTTGTGTCAGACCTGTTCGGAAACCACATTGTTGGTTTTCCCACAAGGTGGCTCATTTGACAAAGTTCTGACAAGGAAACAAGTTATTGCATGGATTCAGTTATTGAATGCTGATATAAATCCTTAGCATGTTCTGAAAATTATATTTCTACCATTCTTTGCATTGCAAAAAAGATATAAAAGATAATGAGTCGAATAAACTCTCTTCAAAAGAAGTTAGATGTCCTTATGTAAATCATTTTATAATGCAACGACTCTAAATATCGGCCAAATTAAGGGCTTTTGTAAATTATAGCTTTACTGAGCTACTGACCAAATAAAGGCCACCTCTTCTGACTAAATAAAGACCACATTCCAGTTTTGAGTCACGCACCATAAAGAAGCGCGCTAGTAACATCAATTTTAGTGACATTTTGTAACATGGTTTTCCGCCATTGTTATCCAGCATTATGTAGATGAAACAAAGAACAAGAAAAATATAAATTATCAACAAAATGTACTGCTATGGTTGCAAATTTTGACGTGTCCTTCTTTAGAGTGATTGCTGAGCTGTTGACAAAATAAACAATACGGCAGAAAGGAAACCTCCTCACATCTGGTGATTTTTTTGTCGAAATTTGTTGACTTTTGTTGCATTATAAAGTGAATAACTACCCAGTGACCAAAAATAAACCGATTTATAAGGCTCGGACTGTAAACAGCTGAAATGGCTCGCTGAAAGCTCACCATTTCATCTGTTTACTAGTCCTAGCCTGATAAATCCGTTTATTTTTGGTCACGGGGTAGTTATTTACTAAATATCAACACATTTAATCAGCCACATCATGAGAAAGCCTTTCTCTGAGGCATTTTGAATTTTGAAACTAACAGTAAATATAAAACAAATGTCTGATTTGCGCTTTTGATTTTGACAACACATCAGGAAAACATGTCCATGTAATATACATGTATACCCCCTTTAACCCTGCTATTATAAAACGGGGTATACATATTTTTCTTATTTTTGATCCAAAACAATAGAGGCGGTTGTAACATGTATAGAGGCGGTTCTAACATGTACCCACAATCAAGTTTTGAAAAAAAATATTTAAACTACCAAAATTTTTCCATCTTTTCTTCTGAAAAATCTGTATATTGCATGGGCAAGATTTCATAATATGCAAAAAGTAGCCTTTCTCATGATGTGGCTGATATTTCGTACTTTGTGAATATTGCGTAGAGTTTGAAATATTTTCTAACCACCCTTTTCATAACAACTAATATACCATTTGTGTTTCTAGCTCCAGGTTATGAGGAATGCTGCATGTTAGGAGATTCAAGTAATTTTTGAATAAATTGCTTAGACATGCTTCTATCAATATTTTCTACAAAAAGAAAAGCAATAAGCTTTTAAATGACAGAAGTTCTGTGGATTTCCTGTTTTTTTTTTTTTTTTTTTTTTTTTTTGTTTTAACATCTCAGTGAACAATTTTTAGTAATATCGGGACAAAGACACCATATTAAATGTGCCTTACTCAAGGACCTATTAAAGTGGCTCCAGTGGGGTTTGAATCCTTGACTTCTCAACCAGATTTCCAAAGTCTATGCTGTAATGTATTCAACAAAAAGAGAAATAATAATAATAATAATAATAATAATGACTTTATTTAGAGAGGGGGCTCAGTTGGACAAGTCCAATCTTCCCTGAGGCCCTCTATTAAAACAATATTTACAAACATTTAAACATAAATATACAGACATACAAATGAATACAAACAAACAATAGAGTTCTACGCCTACAAAAGAAAAGAAGGTTTAGATTGGCCACAAGATGACTGTCTAATCATTTTGAGAATTATTGGTAGAAGCATGCCATTTGAGCCACCACGTGAGAAAACCAACAGTCTGCATGTGCGAAACCTAAGGCTGATCAGCGCCTTGTTTTCACTACACTGATAGTACAATTCTTCTACTTTCTACGTCCAAAAATTCCAGGCTCTAGCTATTTTCTGTGTTTGTACAGCTCGGTTTGTGTCGGAGCTGTTCTGCAACCACATTGTGGGTTTTCTCATGACACGGCTCATTTATAGTTGATCATTCTTAGCTTACACTATTTTCTCTGCTGATATAACAAATTCTCTCCCCTGTTATATTATCATACTTACTTCCCCTGTTTTATTTTTGTTGTCTCCCTTAGCTTCCAGGAGAGTGGAACCTTGCATGTCAAGAATATATGGACATCTGCCTCAGCTGTATATCACTCTACTCTCAACATACACGCTTTCTAACGGGACATAAAGGTACTCCTGTCGTTTGATAGTTACTCACAGCTGAGGCTTGCAAAAAAACTGTCGCTTTTTCTTGGCTTTGTTTTGTTTTGCCATTATATTGCTTTGAAGGACTTAAATAGAAAAATAGCTTTATAGATGTTTTCTCTGAACAACATAAACAAAATTAGCTTTTAGAATAGAATAGAATAGAATAGAATAGAATAGAATAGAATAGAATAGAATAGAATAGAATAGAATAGAATAGAATAGAATAGAATAGAATAGAATAGAATAGAATAGAATAGAATAGAATAGAATAGAATAGAATAGAATAGAATAGAATAGAATAGAATAGAATAGAATAGAATAGAATAGAATAGAATAGAATAGAATAGAATAGAATAGAATAGAATAGAATAGAATAGAATAGAATAGAATAGAATAGAATAGAATAGAATAGAATAGAATAGAATAGAATAGAATAGAATAGAATAGAATAGAATAGAATAGAATAGAATAGAATAGAATAGAATAGAATAGAATAGAATAGAATAGAATAGAATAGAATAGAATAGAATAGAATAGAATAGAATAGAATAGAATAGAATAGAATAGAATAGAATAGAATAGAATAGAATAGAATAGAATAGAATAGAATAGAATAGAATAGAATAGAATAGAATAGAATAGAATAGAATAGAATAGAATAGAATAGAATAGAATAGAATAGAATAGAATAGAATAGAATAGAATAGAATAGAATAGAATAGAATAGAATAGAATAGAATAGAATAGAATAGAATTTATTGATAAACACAGTACTCCGGCCACACAACATGCATGGCATGAGAGCAAACAATACAAGGATACAAATTTACAAAATACAGTATATGACATTAAATGGAAAAATATAACAATGACATAATAATACAGTTCAAAAGGACAAACACTTGATTAACTACAGAAGTTGCTATGTGAAATTGTTCATAATACAGAAGCTGCTATGTGAAATTGTTCATAATAATTGTAACAAATTTTGATAAGTTTGCAAGTACTTTTCTATTGGTGCTTGTTAGCAGTGATTTAAATTTTAAAATATTTGGTCTTTTGTAGAAATATGGTTTGAGTAAGTTACATCTTTCTGTGAGAAAATAAGGGCAGGTTTAGAGATAATGGAATTCATCCCCTAAATCATTTTTGTCACATAAGGTACATTTCCTATCTGTATAGTGGGTGCCACTTCCACTGGCAATCGATGGTTTGAGGTTCTAAATTTAATAAGAGGAATGTATAGTTGTCTTGGCAGAAGTCTTAGGTAGCTTTCAAATTGAATTTGCTTCTTGAATACATTGTAATTTCTCCCTTTAGAAGATTCAGATAGTTTTGCATTCCATTCTTGGATAGATAGGTCATGGAGAGTTTTAGTTATGTTTCCTTTGACTGCTTTTGGGTTATTTATTATTTTAAGATCTAACATTTCTGGTCTTCTATTGAAATGAGAATTTCTTTGATATGGTTGATCCATTTGAAGTTGCTTCCTTGCTTTGATTCTTTTAGCATAATATTGTACATGAGCTTGGAAAGTCTTGTATTCTCTTTGTTTAGTAGAGATATCCAGAAACCTATCATTCGTGACTTTATATGAACATCTACAGGTGTTATACCAAGCTCAGCATATACCATATATATAGGGGTGCTTTTTCTTAGCTTAGTTATTGATCTGAGGAACTGGTTTTGAACTAGTGTTATGAAAACCCCATATTTCACATCCATAGAGTAAAATTGGGAGTATGGTATGATTGAATAATTTAACTTGCAAATCTATTGGTATATGTAGATTGTTTATTGTATAAAAGGTGCAAAGCTCTTTTTGCTTTCTCTACATTAAGCTTAATACTTTTGTAAAAACGTCTTGATTGTGAAAAAATAACTCCTAAGTATTTAAATTCTTTATATATAGATATGTCATTTTCACCTTAAATTTGCCTTAAATTGCTTTGGACAACTCGCTGTTTTCATTGAATATTTTCACAAGGGTACATCAGGATAACATGTCCGTGAAATATATACCCCCTTATACCCCACTTTTATATAATAAAACTGGTGTATAGAGGGATATACCTATCTTTGTTATTTTTGATCCAAAACATAGATTGTGGGTACTCCAAACAGCTTCACACAATCAGTGTTTTGAGCATAAATATTAAAAATATCAAAATTTTTCCAGTGAATTTTTAGCTCACCTGAGCCGAAGGCTCACAGGTGAGCTTATAGGATAGGCAGGCATCCGTCGTCCGTCGTCGTCCGTCCGTCCGTCGTCCGTCCGTCGTCCGTCGTCCGTCCACAATTTCAAAGAAGAATATTTCTGAAGCTAGTAGGCCGATCTTGATCAAATTTAATGTGAACCATCATTGGATTGGGGGATTGATGGCATTAGGTTTTGGAGCAGATTGTATCAAAATTGTGGTTTCCATGGCAACAGATAGGTCCCATAGACTTACAATGGGAAAAACTAAAAAAATCTTCTTCTCTGAAACCACTAGGCCCACAGCTTTGATATTTGGTATGTAGCAATGGCTAATGGTCCTCTACATAAATTATGCCATTCGTGCCCCTGGGGTCAAATTTGGCCACGCCCCGAGGGGTCGATAGTCTCCATAGACTTACTATGGGAAAAAAATTAAAAAATCTTCTTCTCTGAAACCAGAGGGCCCACAGCTTTGATATTTGGTATGTGGCAATGGCTAATGGTCCTCTACATAAATTGTGCCAGCCATGCCCCTGGGGTCAAATTTGGCCACGCCCCGGGGGTCGATAGTCTCCATAGACTTACAATTGGAAAAACTAAAAAAATCTTCTTCTCTGAAACCACTAGGCCCACAGCTTTGATATTTGGTATGTAGCAATGGCTAATGGTCCACTACATAAATTGTGCCATTCATGCCCCTGGGGTCAAATTTGGCCACGCCCCGGGGGTTGATAGTCTCCATAGACTTACTATGGAAAAAAAATTAAAAAATCTTCTTCTCTGAAACCACAGGGCCCACAGCTTTGATATTTTGTACGTGGCAATGGCTAATGGTCCTCTACATAAATTGTGCCAATCATGCCCCGGGGGTCAAATTTGGCCACGCCCCGGGGGTCGATAGTCTCCATAGACCTACAATAGGAAAAAAACTAAAACAATCTTCTTCTCTGAAACCACTAGGCCAACAGCTTTGATATTTGTTATGTAGCAATGGCTAATGGTCCTCTACATAAATTGTGCCATTCATGCCCCTGGGGTCAAATTTGGCCACGCACCGGGGGTTGATAGTCTCCATAGACTTACTATATATATATGGGAAAAAAATTCAAAAATCTTCTTCTCTGAAACCACAGGGCCCACAGCTTTGATATTTTGTATGTGGCAATGGCTAATGGTCCTCTACATGAATTGTGCCAATCATGTCCCCGGGGTCAAATTTGGCCATGCCCCAGGGGTCGATAGTCTCCATAGACCTACAATAGGAAAAACTAAAAAAATCTTCTTCTCTGAAACCGCTAGGCCCACAGCTTTGATATTTGGTATGTAGCAATGGCTAATAGTCCTCTACATAAATTGTGTCATTCATGCCCCTGGGGTCAAATTTGGCCAGGTCCTGGAGGTTGATAGTCTCAATAGACTTGCTATGGGAAAAAATTCAAAAATCTTCTTCTCTGAAACCACAGGGCACACAGCTTTGATATTTTGTATGTGGCAATGGCTAATGGTCCTCTACATAAATTGTGCCAGCCATGCCCCTGGGGTCAAATTTGGCCACGCCCCGGGGGTAGATAGTCTCCATAGACTTACAATGGGAAAAACTAAAAAAAACTTCTTCTCTTAAACCAAAAGGTCCAGAGCTTCTATATTTTTTATGTAGCAATGTTTGGTAGTCCCCATTATAAATTGTGCCAGTCATGCCCCTGGGTCAAATTTGGCCATGCCCCGGGGGTCAATTGTGTCCATGCATAGACTTTCAATGGTCGATTCTCAATTAATTTAAATCTCATGAGCTTACAATGTGATAATCTCTCAGGTGAGCTACAGGACCAATGGTCCTTTAGTTAGCTCACCTGAGGCGAAGGCTCACAGTTGAGCTTATAGTATACCCATGCTCCGGCGTCCGTCCGGCATCCGTCGTTCACAACTTCAAAGATCTTCTCCTCTGAAACCGCTTGGCCAATCAAAGCCAAACTTCATGTGGAGCATCCTTAGGAAGGGGGAACGAAAGTTTATATAAATGGTCCAGGTCACATGACCAAGATGGCCGCCATGGCTATAAATAGCAAAAACCTTTAAAAATCTTCTTCTCCAGAACCAGTGGGCAGATTTCCACGAAACTTGGTATGTAGCATCGGGGATGTAGGCCCATCATAGTTTATATAAATCATGACCCTAGGATGACCTTGACCTATTTTACGGCAAGGTCAACTTAGGTTGCCAATGCATTTGAATGGGAAAAAATGGTAAAATGCTATTTAAGGGTAAACATTACTATTGTTTATGAGCACAGTGTTTGTGCAACATCGGCGTTTAGTATCTGCATGTTACGCATAGTTTTTAACGTCGTTTTGTTTTGATTTCTCAATGACGTTGCAAGTTGTAGAATCTTATTCTGTTTGTTTCTGCATAATTAAGTCCTAAAGCGGGTATAAATATTGTTCATTTATATTTTAAAAGAAGTTCTGTGGAAATTGATATACCCAAATTCGTGTATAAGGTTAATTATATGTGAAAACGTTTATTTCGCTGTTGATGACGTCGCATAAATATACGCGACGTCAGTGTAACGTTTGGCGTTAAAACGAAAAAGGCGGGAGTATTGAACGTTTTTTCTCTATATCTTCCAACGCAATCCGGTGACCCCCACTTTTTATTTGAACTTTTAAATGGTTACCACGTTTCCTATATCTTGGTGTAATTTAATCAAAATCATATGCGTAGTTTAGGAGATATCGCAAAAATACGTACTTTTTCCAGGTTTGAAAAGATGGCGGGAAAGTTAATTTTGCGTGTAATCTCCTAAATTTAAGAGCAAATAGTATCAAAATGTAAGAAAATAACACTCATCGTGTGTTTAAGTTGGTTTTGCAGTAAAAACATATATATTAAAACACATGTCCGCTACGAGTGCGGTTTTCTGAAATGCACGAGAAACATCCAAAAAATTCTGATACCATGGAAACGAGGCCGGTGACTCCCCACTTTTACGATTTTAGTCTAAGGATACAATTATCTTGTAGCATAGGAAGTTTCATGAAAATCATATGCGGGAATTAAATAGTAATGTTTCCCTTAGGTCGCCAATGCATTTGAATGGGAAAAAATTGTAAATTGCTATTTAATGGGTAAAACTTACTGGGAATAGGCAAATGGACAGAAGATTAATGTTAATGGAAAATTTTAGCCCCTGGGGGGTTGTCTGTCCCTGCCCCGGGGCTATATACATGTATATTTCCATAGTAATGAAACATCTTCTCCCCTGAAACCGCTTGGCCAATCAAAGCCAAACGTCATATGGAGCATTCTTGGGAAGGGGGAAAGAAAGTTTATATAAATGGTCAAGGTCACATGACCAAGATGGCTGCCATGGCTATAAATAGAAAAAACTTCTCCAAAACCAGAAGGCCAATGATTTTGAAACTTGATGTGAAGCATCAGTGACTGGAGCTCTACAAAGTTTATATAAATCATGACCCTGGGATGACCTTGACCTATTTTACGGCAAGGTCAACATTGGTCGCTCATGCATTTGAATGGGGAAAAGTGTTAAAATGTCATTTGTAGGGAAAAACTTGCAGGAAATGGGCAAATGGACTTAAGACTGATGATTCTGAACAAATTTGGACCCCAGGGGTCTGTCCGCCCCCACCCTTGGGCAATATACATGTATATTACAGTGATATTCAAAGATCTTCTTCTCTGAAACTGCTTGGCCAATCAAAGCCAAACTTTATGAGGAGCATTTTTAGGAAGTGGGAATGAAAGTGTATATAAAATGGTCAAGGTCACATGACCAAAATGGCCGCCATGGCTATAAATACCAAAAACCTCCAAAATTCCTCTTCTGTAGAACCAGAGGGCCTATGATTTTGAAACTTGGCATGAAGCATCAGGCAATAGAGCTCTACAAAGTTTGTATAAATCATGACCCTGACCTTTTTTTACGGCAAGGTCAACTTAGGTTGCCCACGCATTTGAATGGGGAAAATTGTTACAATGTCATTTCAAGGGCAAAACTTGCAGTAAAGAATCTTTATGATTTAAAAAAGAAATTGACTCCAGAGGTTGCTCTGACCCTGTCCTGGGGTTATATACACGTATATTACCATTTTAGTCAAACAAGTTTATTGATATACATCTCAGGTCTCAGGTGAGCGTTTACAGGACCATTGGTCCTCTGGTTTAATTTTTACTGGTGAAAAAATCCTCTATATATTACATGTGCGTGTTTTCGTAATGAATGCTGGGTATCTTCATCCAGCTGCTTAAATAACATATATTTACATTTTTATTGCAATCACCCTATATGAAAGTACATGTATCTGTCTTGATGTTCTTCATTTCCCAATGAAAAACATTAAGTCACCTGATCAAAAGGGCAACACCTATGGGCGGGGTGGCGTCATGTCAGTGACTTTTTTTTAAATCTTGTTGTCATGACGTTGGGTTGTGTATCGCCATGACGTTAGGCACAAATGTTTGACGTTTTGGCTGTTCCAAAACTATGTTAAGTCGGATTTAATGTCAAATAACATGAAAATGAGCGGTTATATGCGCAATTAAAAATCTGATACTTGATTGATAACATAAAATGTAAATATAAGTATTGAAATTCAGATTTTAGCTTTCACTGGATGATGAAAAACATTAGCTGTTTTAATGTCTCCGAGAAGCCCTTCGGGCTTTACAGACATTAAAACAGCCTGATGTTTTTCATCATCCAGTGAAAGCTAAAATCTGAATTTCAATCCTTAAATGATGCCATCCAGTAAGCTGGTTCATAAAGGTTTGCACACGCAGACAAAGTTTTTGATTGCACAAGATTTTCGATATTTATAGCTTTTGTAAGAGGTTAAGCTTCACTGGGTGCTTCCTTCGTCCCGATATAAAAAGGTTTTGTTTGACTTTTACTATAGGTCCTGATAGGATTTGGTTTTGTTTGATTCAGGTACCGGATTTTTTTCTACAATAATTCCTAGAATTTGGTCAAAGATTTGATTTGATTCTAATTTATGACGTCACTGAAAGAATTTAAAGTCATAATATAGTGCTTTGAATGCAACTTTATTGTAACATTTAATTTGATTCATTAAAAAGTTATATAAATTAAGCAATTTATGTTATTGTCGACTCTGTTTTGTGGAGATTTACTGTGTTAAAGAAGTAGAACAAAATCCGGTACCAAAAAGTCAAACAAAACCTTTTTATATTGGGACCAAGGAAGCACCCAGTGAGCTTGTAAGCTCTGAATTCTTTATAGAGAATGTCTTATTTCTTATCTCTATACTCATGTTGGAAAAATCCTCCATTTAATACAGATTTTTTCCCTCAAAGTTTTGTAAATTTAATATACAGCTCTCCTAATACACATTCATAAAGTTCTCATGGTTCTAGGGAAATAAAGATCTATACTTGTTAGACTGGGTGAAGGGGAGTAACTCAAGATAAAAAAGGAGTTCATTTTTCATTGACTTTTTAGGTGAAATTATCATTTTAAAGTTATCAGAATAATATATTTATTATGCTACTTTATTTCAGCTTTCATTGTAATACTAATATTAAACAAAAAGAATTTGGATGACTTATTTAATGTTTTTTCATCTGAGGTGCAAGGTTTTTAGAATTCTTCTTTATATAAACCTATCAAATGCATGAATTAACTAGTTGTATGAAACTAAGGTGTTACCTTATATCTGTGCTCGCGGAGCATAACACGTGACATCAGATATAATGGATTGTTTGAGTCCACTTACAGTGGACTGGACTAAACAGTGAAGACAAAATTTAACGAATGTTACAGTGCCGGGCATTCAACTTGAGAGTTTGTCACGACCAGGCGACTCACCCCGCTCCCTTTGGTAGTGTTCATATCAATAGCCGGTTTTGGTCGGTTATTCTATGTTTTGTTCTTTAGAAATTAATAAAAATCACTATCAATTCTTTGGGGAAATTTATACTGAAATTCATACTGGTGAGAAACTCAACATGTTAAATCATCACTTTTCATGGATTTGTGCATTTAATCTCAATTGTCGTAACTTTTTTGATAAACAATTACCCCACCCTTTTAGTGAAGCCACACTAGTGCCCTAATGATTCATAGAAAAGTACTACCTAGCAGTTTATTTAATTCACACCAACAAGAAACCTTATTCTAGTTTTCTGATTAAAGCCAGATTTGAGCCGCGACGCGAGAAAACCGGTCTTCGGGGTTTCCGACCAGGTCCAACACAAACCAACCTGTACAGTCACAGAAGCAGGCTAGAAGCTCGAAATTACGGATTTTAGAAGAAGAGAAATTGTACTATCCGTGTAGCGAAAACAAAGGCGCTGATCAGCTTCGCAGTACTGATCAGTTACTGCGAAGCTGATCTGCGTCTTTGTTTTCGCATATGCAGATTGTTGGTTTTCCCATGAGGCAGCTCATTTATCAGAACAACCTCCCGGGTTGTTACAATAGCACCAACTGCACATGTTTCAATGTCATCATTATGAAAATATGCCCATGTAATATATTATAGATTTTTCTTAAGTTGTAAAAATTGAAAATTTTCAGTAGAAACTTTTTGATATTTTTCTTATTTTTTTGCTCAAAACATAGATTGTGGGTACACAGTGAGGGGGTTCTAACAAGTACCCACAATCTATGTTGTGTAGCAAAAATAACATGTTTTTCTACATAAAAGTGGAGCTCAAGGGGGTATTCAATACTCGGACATGTTTTCCTGATGTAATGCATTACAATCCATTCACACAGTGAGGCGGTTCTAACGAGTACCCACAATCTATGTTTTGGAGCAAAAATAAGAAAAATAGGTATACCCCTACATACCCAGTTTTACTACATCAAAGTAGGGCTCAGGGGGTATTCAAGGGGGTATTCAATACACGGACATGTTTTCCTGATGTAATGCATTACTATCCACTTGTACTTTAAATAATGTAACTTGTACTTTCATATTCTTAGTTCGTTAGTTGTATACCTTGAGAAAGCCTGTATTAGTCTGTGTGCCAACAGCAAAGGCACATTTGCATAATTGGCTCGGTACCATATCTGTTCACTGCCTGAATAGTACATGCATCTGAATTATAGTTTCTAGAAAAAGAAGGACATCATTAACTTTCATGGCCATTTCTATCTGCCCTGATCAGTTTATCTAGAATAAGTTTGAAACTTTGGCAGTTTAAGCCTACCTTAAGTTTCTCAGTCAGTTTGTTTTTGTCTTTTTCTGAAAATATGACATATTCTCTAGCACACACACAAAAAAATCAACATCAAAAGGAGCATGGTAGCTGGTAGCCCAGTGCCTTTGACTCTGTATCAAGAGGTTGGGGCTTCAAACGTGACTCAAAAGTTGTTGACTGGGGTGTTAAACCACAAAAAAATATATATACATGTACGTGTATATGTTTCACTTTCCTTAGATTTAAATGCTAGTCTTTTTGTTTTGTTTGCAGGTATTAGTTGTTTCAAGCCGAGTTCTAAGAAGGGAGATAAGGAGTTAGAGTTTGTTCCTGTCAACCTTCATCTACAGAGAATGACAGTCCTCAATGAAGCTACTAATCAGTGTAAGCTCTGAACAATTTTCCTGTAAACTAAAAGTTTTGTATAATCACTCTTAAATGCAAACAGAGAAATGTTATTAAAGAAAACACATTTCATAAAAAAGTTAGGCTAAATCACAGAAAGGACATCATAAGCTATCAAAACTTCATTACATTGACAATTCAAGATTTCTACAAAGTTGTCCTGAACTTGCCTTCTAAACCAAAATTGGGCACAATAGTCTTAAAATTTATTATAAAGAATGAACCTTTGTAATTTATGCATACATTTTCAAGAAATGGGTTTCTTCCCCGGTTTCTTCAAAATGCAGCTAAAAGCTTTGCTTTTCTCATCGCTATGATTCTTTCCTTTTTTCTAGGTGGTTTCTATGATATATGCACTATGGGAGCCTATACCGCCTTTGGTCGTAAATCTCGCTCTGGTGGCCTCTGGAAACTGATCCAGCAACTTCAAGAACAGTACACTCCAGAGGGCACCCTGAGCAAGGTCACCAAGGTCAAACGAGCTTGTGACCTCCTGAACACCCTGTACCATCTCCAAGGTGATATACAGAAATATTGTGATGATGTGTGCCATGAGGCACTACAGGGGGAGGGGGCTAGTCTCCAGAAGGCTACTGATAGGCTTGCCGAAAAGGTATGCTTGAAAAAACTTGATTTGATCATTGTGACCTTTGGGGTTTCCAACTAGGCCAAACAGAAACCAGCCTGTACAGTCACAGAATTAGACCAGAAGCTTAAAGTTTCGGATTGAAGAAGACAGATAATTGTACTACCTGTGGAACGAAAACAAAGGCACATTGCTGATTTCTTTGTGATAATCCAAGTAGAGAAGTTACTAAACGGGATCATCTAACTTGTGTGTTGAAAATGTTGATGTAGATGATGACTCAATTGCGGCTTTGATTTGATAGTGGGGATGGACTTAAGTCCAACTGGCATACATGTGTGTAAATTTACTTCTTTATGCAAAGATACTTCAGTGTGCAAATCATCATGTGAGTTAAATTGCATTTGCATGGGTTTTATAACCAGGAGTATTTAGCTCACCTGAGCCGAAGGCTCACAGGTGAGCTTATAGGATAGGCAGGCATCCGTCGTCCGTCGTCGTCCGTTGTCCGTCCGTCCACAATTTCAAATAAGAATATTTCTGAAGCTAGTAGGCCGATCTTGATCAAATTTAATGTGAACCATAATTGGGTTGGGGGATTGATGGCATTAGGTTTTGGAGCAGATTGTATCAAAATTGTGGTTTCCATGGCAACAGATAGGTCCCATAGACTTACAATGGGAAAAACTAAAAAAATCTTCTTCTCTGAAACCACTAGGCCCACAGCTTTGATATTTGGTATGTAGCAATGGCTAATGGTCCTCTACATAAATTGTGCCATTCGTGCCCCTGGGGTCAAATTTGGCCACGCCCCGTGGAGTCGATAGTCTCCATAGACTTACTATGGGAAAAAAATTAAAAAATCTTCTTCTCTGAAACCACAGGGCCCACAGCTTTGATATTTGGTATGTGGCAGTGGCTAATGGTCCTCTACATAAATTGTGCCAGCCATGCCCCTGGGGTCAAATTTGGCCACGCCCTGGGGGTGGATAGTTTCCATAGACTTACAATAGGAAAAACTAAAAAAATCTTCTTCTCTGAAACCACTAGGCCCACAGCTTTGATATTTGGTATGAAGCAATGGCTAATGGTCCTCTACATAAATTGTGCCATTCATGCCCCTGGGGTCAAATTTGGCCAGGCCCCGGGGGTTGATAGTCTCCATAGACTTACTATGGCAAAAAAATTCAAAAATCTTCTTCTCTGAAACCACAGGGCCCACAGCTTTGATATTTTGTACGTGGCAATGGCTAATGGTCCTCTACATAAATTGTGCCAATCATGCCCCTGGGGTCAAATTTGGCCATGCCCCGGGGGTCGATAGTCTCCATAGACCTACAATAGGAAAAAAACTAAAAAAAATCTTCTTCTCTGAAACCACTAGGCCAACAGCTTTGATATTTGGTTTGTAGCAATGGCTAATGGTCCTCTACATAAATTGTGCCATTCATGCCCCTGGGGTCAAATTTGGCCACGCCCCGGGGGTTGATAGTCTCCATAGACTTACTATGGGAAAAAAATTCAAAAATCTTCTTCTCTGAAACCACAGGGCCCACAGCTTTGATATTTTGTACGTGGCAATGGCTAATGGTCCTCTACATAAATTATGCCAATCATGTCCCCGGGGTCAAATTTGGCCACGCCCCGGGGGTCGATAGTCTCCATAGACCTACAATAGGAAAAACTAAAAAAATCTTCTTCTCTGAAACCATTAGGCCCATAGCTTTGATATTTCGTATGTAGCAATGGCTAATGGTCCTCTACATAAATTATGCCATTCATGTCCCTGGGGTCAAATTTGGCCAGGTCCCGGAGGTTGATAGTCTCAATAAACTTGCTATGGGAAAAAAATTCAAAAATCTTCTTCTCTGAAACCACAGGGCACACAGCTTTGATATTTTGTATGTGGCAATGGCTAATGGTCCTCTACATAAATTGTGCCAGCCATGCCCCTGGGGTCAAATTTGGCCACGCCCCGGGGGTAGATAGTCTCCATAGACTTACAATGGGAAAAACTAAAAAAAAACTTCTTCTCTGAAACCAAAAGGCCCAGAGCTTCTATATTTTGTATGTAGCAATGTTTGGTAGTCCCCATTATAAATTGTGCCAGTCATGCCCCTGGGTCAAATTTGGCCATGCCCCGGGGGTCAATAGTGTCCATGCATAGACTTTCATTGGTCGATTCTCAATTAATTTAAATCTCATGAGCTTACAATGTGATAATCTCTCAGGTGAGCTACAGGACCAATGGTCCTCTAGTTTTGTGTTGAAATAAGACATTTTGGATTAAAACCAGTTCAGTTAAGTTTCCTGTATTTGCTTTAAGGTGTTCTTGTAGGACTTGTTCAACATTTGGCAGCAGAGGAGAATCATGTAATGGTCAGGCTTAAACATAGCAGTTATGCATTTCCCTATTGTGATCCTTTCACCAGGGATTTCTTTTAAATGCCACAAAATGACGAGTAAAATTTACACACCGGAGTGTATATTTGGCGCATGCGATTGGGACTACTGAGTTTTCACCTATCATCTCGTATATAGGTAAAAGATTTAGTGCAAGAATGTGAAAGTCCAATATTACAAGAGACAGCTAACAAGCTGGCGGACATTCATGAAGAGTTTGAGGCTTTACAAGAAAAGGCTACAAAAGAGGGGCTAACAACAGGAGAACATACTCTGGCCCCTAATGACAGGTCACCTGACAAACAGTGGAAATGGACAGGGAGTTGCTTTGTCAAGAGCCCAACCGTTGAACCATGGGTGAGTTGATGCATGAATTCTGCTTGGGTAATGTTATAATAATAAAAATCTTTACAGTCGTTTACATGTACGAACAATTAACAATCAACATAATCTCTGTGGAGCTTTTTATTGCAACTAACTAAGAACATGTATTATATATTTACATATTTTTACAAGCTCACCTGAGCCATGCTCCGTCGTCCGGCATCGTCGTTGTCGTCGTTGTTCACACTTTTCAAAGATCTAGATCTTCTCCTCTGAAACCCCTGGTCCAATCAATGCCAAACTTCATGTGGAGCATCCTTAGGAAGGGGGAATCAAAGTTTGTATAAATGGTCCAGGTCACATGACCAAGATGGCCACCATGCCCATATATTCTAAAAACCTTAAAAAATCTTCTTCACTGGAACTGGTGGACCGATTTCAATGAAACTTGGTACATGTATGTTGCATCGGGGACTCTGGCCCATCATAGTTTATATAAATCATGACCTTGGGTTGACCTTGACCTATTTTACGGTGAGGTCAACTTTGGTCACATAGGCTTTTCAATGAAAAAAAAAGTGAAAACATTGGATTTTTCAAGACGTTTTGTGCCCTGTGACCTGAAAGTTTGTAGATACAAATAACTTATTGATTTAATGAAGTTATAGGAGTATTCAAGGTCAATGTCATCTCTTGAATCAAAGTTTATATAAATGGTCTAGGTCACATGACCAAGATGGCTGCCATACCCATATATGGGTTAAAACCTTAATAAATCTTGTTCTCTGGAACTGCTGGACAGATTTCAATAAAACTTGGTATGTAGCATCAGGGACTCTGGCCAATCATAGTTTGTAGAAATGTTGACCTTGGGCTGACCTTGACCTATTTTATGGCAAGTTCAACATTGGTCACATAGGCTTCTCAATGGAAAAAAATGGAAAACATTGGATTTTTCAGGAAGTTTTGTGGCATGTGACCTGAAAGTTGGTACATACCATCAGGAAAACATGTCCCTGCAATATATACCCCCTTAAACCCCACTTTTATATAGCAAAACTGGGGTTTCCAGGGGTATACCTATTTTTGCTCCAAAACATAGATTGTGGGTACTCGTTAGAACCGCCTCAGGTTCTAACGTGTACTCACAGTCTATGTTTTGAGCAAAAATAAGAAAAATATCAACATTTTTCTGGTGAAATTTTCAACTTTGGTACTGAAAAAAATCTATACATATTGCATGGGCAAGTTTTCGTAATGATACAACATAATGAGTTAATGAAGTCCTATGATTATTCAAGGTCATGGTCATCTCTTGACATTGGCCAAAGGTCATTTGCATATTAAATTTAAAACTTAATTTTCTCTGGAACCACTTCACCAATTGAAGCCAAATTTGATAAGTGGTATCCTTAGGAAGGGGGAACCAAAGTTTGTATAAATGGTCCAGGTCACATGACCAAGATGGCTGCCATGCCCATATATGTGGTAAAATCCTTCAAAAATTTACTTCTCTGGAATCGGTGGACCGATTTCAATGAAACTTGGTATGTATCATTTAATAGGGGCACTTGCCCTTCATAGTTTATGTAAATCATGACCTTGGAATGACCTTGACCGATTAAACTGTTAATTTAAACAGAAAGGTCAAATATTGCCAGAAAGATCTGAAAGTTGATAGATTATAACTAGTGGTGAAGTGATTCACCGAAAACTCGGTGCATCGCGATATGACCGGCTTGGTTCGATTCACAATACGTTCTTCTTAATTTTCGGTTCGGACAGTTTATCTCAATTTTGTGCCGCTTATGCCAAAAATGGAGAAAATATAAAAAGGAAGAAATAAAAAATGCATTTCTTCCCTTCGAAATGCAAGATTGATTTTATAAGACTCAAACATGGCCTTTTTACACCTCAAATGACTTTTATTTACAAGAATCTTGTAAAAATAAATTCGATTTTTACGTTTCGCGAGCGGCGTTGTTTAACAAAATGGCAGACTTTGAAGTTGTTGATGCCCCCACAAGTTTCAAATCAAATGTTTGGCAATATTTTGGTTTCGCGAGGGTCACAGATCAAAATGGCATTAAAACTTTGGACAAAACAAAAACTGTTTGTAAAGTTTGTGAGGCTCAGATTGCCTACGGAACAGGCAACACCACAAACCTGTTCACTCATCTTCAGAGAAAACATCCTAAACTTCACGAAGAACTTGATGGTAGCAAATCTAAAGATAGTAAGCCATCTCAGTCAGTGAAAGTTGTTGCCCCATCAGTTAAAGGTGTAGCCCTTTAAGGGCAACACAGTCTTAAGGATATGCTCCAGACTAAATTAAACCCAAATACTGTTCATCAAATGTTAAAAAAGTCTATTTTTATTGTTCTATTAAATTTTCCATTGTTTCATGTACAAGTGTCTGTCAATATTCAAGTATTCCTTTGATTTCCCTAGCTTAAGATGTATCGCGATACGTATCATATCGTGGGCTGTGTATCGCGATACGTATCGTATCGCGAGCCAAGCGTATCGTTGCAGCCCTAGTAGATACAGACAGTTTATAGTGTTAATAATTATATGAGTATTTGAGGTCAAGTTTACATTTTATGTTAGCCATTATGGCCTAAGCCAAAGGTCGTTCATCAAAGACAAAATCTCAGGTGAGCGATATCTGGACCATTGGTCCTCAGGACCATTGGTCCTCTGGTTGAAATGTGACTTGCTCAAGGTCACAACAGATGCCGCCACTGACAAGGATCGTTTGACACAAAGATCTATTAAATGCTTCTCTGGAAAATTGCTTGAGTATATTACACTGGCTGACGTTTGGTATGCCTGTTTAATAAAAGATGTATAGCCATTAAAGGATACTACTGGTTGAAAATATACTGGCCAACAAAAGAAACCTGACACCGACTTATTACGGAGAAAAACTTGAGAAAGCAATATAAAATGAAAAACTTATAATGATTAAGAACAACATTATATTTTCATGTCATTGCATCAGTAAATTTCACTACTTCAATAAAGCTCCTTTCTGTTTGATAGCTGTTATGTATACAAAAATGACCATATTTGTTTTTGTTTTTTTAAAGTATTACTTGTGGTTAAGAATTGTATAAGGGAAGTAACTCAGCTGATATTTAAAAATGTTTGTTTACGAAAAACGGTGTAGCAGTTTTGCTAATAAAAGTAAGAAAAGAAAAGTAAATGAAAAATAAATGTTCTCACAAAATTTGACTATCATTGAAACTGTAGACTGAATGGGAAAATATGATGAGGTTCTTAATCATGCAAAGATAAAAACTTTCATCACAAAGAATTTACTCATTATTATAGTCCGCTCCCCTAACAGATTTATTCATATGAAATAGGCATACCTTATATTGCATCCCGTTGGGATAAAACCCATTGGGCAACCAGCAATATATTGGATTGTTTGATTCCACACCGTGGATACTGTACAAATACATGATGAAAGTACATGATGAATAGTGAGTAGATCATGATGTGGGTCATATTAATATGAGCTTATCTAAGCTTTTCTTGTGTGCATTTCTGAGAAAGATTCTTTGAACTTTAAGTTATTTTGATTAAAATAACAATATACAATTAATGACTTTTGAGGCATTGGATATGATGTGATATCGACCCGAGAATACCAATATTGACCGAGGCGAATGTGATATCGACCCGAGAATACCAATATTGACCGAGGCGAAGCCGAGGTCAATATTGGTATTCTCGGGTCGATATCACATCATATCCAATGCCTCAAAAGTCATTAACTGTTTTATTATATAATTTTTGACAAAATGTCAAGCAATGAAAAGAAATCAACTGAGACAAATATAGAATAAACATTTAACATTAATTCAACAAGTGAATTCACAGTTCCACTAGACCTATTGATTTTTGTGTTACACAGCATAAGGTCAGGGTTCACTCGTACCAAAATCAGCTTTTCAGCTACATACTTTGATAGGAAAACAGCAATTAGATTTATTTAATTAGTAAATAAACACTGCTGCAATGAGAGTACTTATTCCAAACTGTAAAGTATCTTATCTGGGTCTTATCTGATACATAAAATCTCTGTTATTTACATGTTTCCTGTGATTTAGTGAAGTTATTATTTCTGCATCTCTCTCTCTCTCTCTCTCTCTCTCTCTCTCTCTCTCTCTCTCTCTCTCTCTCACACACTCACACAAACACACATACGCACCCACCAACCCACCCAACCACCACCCCCACACACACTCTAATGAAGTATGAACTATTAAGGATAAAAGTCAAGCTAACCCAACTGTTACAGTTTTATTCAATATTATTGTTTATTATCAACTGCTCAAACCATACAATACCATGAACCAGATTTTAAAACAAGTCACGGACCCCACCCATTGGGGCCTAAAGAAATAGATGGACTGCTTGTGTCCCCAGACAAAGCTTATACACTACTGATTGACCATCTGATTACTGGTTAACCTCTCAGGTCAGAGCCTGCCCAGGAAAAGAGCTCAAGTCAAACCATCCATACATAATTATATTGTTTAGTTGGCCGGTTATAATTGAAGCACTTCTGGAATTCATGACGTCCTAATTTTGGTAAAATCCCATAAAATCGAGGCAACGTCCGGACATGACCATAGCTGTTGACTAGGACGTTAAGTATCAATTCAATCAAACGAACAAAACAAAGTCACAAATATTTCGAATAACTGTTTGTATTTGATTCGTTGAGAAGTGATATAAATACTCTCTTTTGTGGAGATATGCTGTGTTAATATAGTAGAAAAAATCCGGTACGAAAAAGTCAAACAAAAGTCAAACAAAACTTTTTTTTATATCGGGACCAAGGAAGCACCCAGTGATGATGTCACCTGAGTGGTGCCTTGATGTACCTTCGTACAGGAACTTTGATAAAGAAAATGTCCTGTTTTGAGCTTATGAAATAATTTTGTCCATTTTTTTCCCCCCAAATAAGGACAAACATGAACATTGCAATTAAGGGACTGAGAATCCAGAACTGTCAGCACTGTTAGCCAGAATGCATTTCGGACTGAATTTGATAGGAAGATCACGTTCATTTATGTAGATTTTAAAAAAGCAAAACAATCGCATAGCATGACAATTCCTGTAGTAACTGCGAAGCCGATCAGTGCCTTTGTTTTCACTACTCGGATAGTACAATTCCTCCTCTACTTAACTCCAAAATTTGAAGCTTCTAGCCTGCTTCTGAGACTGTACCAGTTCGGAAACCACATTGTTGGTTTTCCCACAAGGCGGCTCACTTGTGTTTTCTTAAATGGCCTGTTCATGAAATGTTATCTTTGTACCTAATGTCTTACATCTAGATATTTTAATTTTAAGTAAAAGACCTTCATTTGATAAACAAACTGCTCATTTGGGTGATCCGCTGTTGCCTTTGAATCCACCATTTCATTTTGGTTTTGCATTGGGCTTAAGGGCTTTTGACTCTGTGCCGACTTATTGTTGGTCACTTCATATATTTACTGGTACATGTATTTACAGATATTTACAATAAGAAGCATTTGTGCGCTTTATTTTGTTTTCCTGATTGTGGGAAAGTCCTAAAGAAATAGACAAATCAGTCAATTCTGCAGCATTTGGTCTGTCAAACTTCACTTTTCCAACAGAGATGCAAAATCCCAGGAAGACCGACAACAATAAGCTAAAAAAATGTAAACAAAGTAGACCTAATCACTGGAAGAATATGGAAATTATTTCCATTTAATAACTTAAGAAATTTCCTTTGGAAGCACTGTAAACATTTACTTTGGAGTTGCTTTTACACGGCTAACAAACCTTTAAATGCGTAACCGCGGTTAAGAAAAGAAATCCGATTCATGTCCTTCCGGTTTCGCATCAGATGACCAACAAAAGGTAAACAAACTTTTGCAGCTCGTGTTTCCGAGTAAAATATTTCGATTCGAAGACAAATATTATAATTCTATCAATGCTATTTTATTAGTTAGACATTGCTATATTTGGACCCCAAAGGATTTCCAGAATTGTTTCTTTATAATCATGATTTTTATTCCCTACCCCAAAACACATGTTGGGATTGCATTGTACACGACGAAAATGTGGGTCAGTCGCAGGGATATTTTTAGATTTCCGCTAATTACGTCCATATTAAAGGAAAGCAATTACAGTGCGCAGATGATTTTAACATTGTGTGAGGTCTGGTGACAGTTCCATTGCCTCTGGCAAATGCCTTCTATGCATATGTGGTTAAAAGCTGTGTCAACATTTCGGTTACGAATTTAATCATTAGAATGATAGCAATATAGTCATTATAGAACACATGTATTCAAGTTTTTGTTTTTGTTAATTGTTTTACGCTGAAAGATAATTGTCACTTTCTTTCGTCCTTTCTTAATAGTTGCTTACTCAAATTTGGTGTGTTTGTGATATTTGCAGTGAAAACGTTTGATATAAAATAATACAAACTGTCTACGAAATACATGTAATACAATAGTTCACATGCATGATATTCCTGTTGATGAAGACGATTTTACAGCATTTTGTATGCTTTAATTTGTTTTTCTTGGTTTTATGTCTTTCAAAACGCTTTACAGGGAAATAAATAACATAACTTGAACAGGTTGAGGTTTTCAAACGTATCTTGAAATATATCCTTCATATTTTAATGATTAAATGCGTACCCATCTTTTCCTTCCCTTTAAATCGATTATGACGGGCACTAACACAACGAAATACTGGCAAAGACATCAGATGCAATTTAGTTAATACATATCTGTAAATTTGTCGTGGAACAATCACTAAAATTTGATATTTACCAGCAAATTGTCCAATTTTTAGTTGTATTTCGCCGACTTTGGCCTTGTTGGAACACCAGGTTCGAAGAAGGGAATAAATAACTCAAAGACCGTCAAATTATTTTGCGAGCTACTTTGGTGCTGAGTTACAATAGTAAATAAGTGACAAAATAGCATTCATAGATAATCGATATATTTCTGTACTAAAATATAATCATCAATCGATCCTAGTAGTGTATGTTTTGTTTACCTTTTCTTGGTCTTCATATGCGGAACCGGAAGGGCGTGAATCGGATTTTCTTTCTTAACCGGCGGTTACGCATTTAAAGGTTTGTTAGCCGTGTTTTATCTAATACAGACATATTGATCATATTGAGCCATTATCTTAATAATTCTACCCAAAAAAACATCTACAAAATTATCATATATTACTAAACAAGTACATGTATAACTAAACTTTTAAAATAGAAAAATAGAGAAAATTGCAGAATTTGCATTGATAAGGAATCAATAATGATATGGCTTACTGTTTCATTGGTAAAACAAGAACAGCTGATGGTTTGTTTACAGTTTTTGGTACGACTGAACTCTGACCTGCTGTGTGTGAATCAATTACCTGTGTGTACTGCTGGAACTGCGAATAGGCTTATAGAGCGCTCTACTAATGATAATGTAGTTATGCGAAAGCGGAACCAGAACATCAGCTCTAAATTTAGTAACTACATGTAATATAGACCTGCCAGCACGCGCTAGCCAGTTAATATGACAATTTGAAGACTTGCCACGTGGGTGCTTTGGGCCAATGAAAAGCGAGATTTTCAGTAGCTTATATAATAATGGTCATTATTATATAACTATAAATAGACAGCATTTCAGACAATGGTTTCAGTCCATTGCATATTTTGTCATATTCTATGACCTGGGGTTTTTCCCATTGAATATATGTTACTAAATTTAGAACTCTCTCTGTCATTGGAAATGTACATTGATAACTGTCAAGCAGTAATGCTGATGAAGTACAAATGATGTTTATTACTGTTAAGTTTATTTGAATTTAGACTTAATGTCCCAATGAACATTTTTCAGTCATGCTGGGACTATATGTAAACTGTATGTATACACTAATTCGTTTACAGATAAAAATACTTATTTTAAAATTATTTTTATCATGTTTGTATAAAAAGAGTGTTATATAATAAAACAATTGTTGACTATTGAGTCATTAAATATGATGTGATATCCAACAGAGACTACCAATATTGACCTCGGCTTCGCCTCGGTCAATATTGGTAGTCTCTGTTGGATATCACATCATATTCAATGACTCAATAGTCAATAATTGTATAATATTTAATGCTATTATTTTATACCCATTCATATAAAAATCTATACTTGTCATTCTGATTAAAGGGGAGTAACTCAAAGATAAAAATTTGATTTTTATTGATTTATTTTAGGTGAAATTATCACTTTAAATGTATCAGAATTATATTTTCATCATGTTACTATATTTCAGCCTAATTCATTGTTATACTCATACTAAACATACACAAATTATTAATATTTTCTTTTCATCTTAAGAATTGAAAATGCTTCTTTATATAAAGCTATCAATTATGATGTTGTAGTTATATGAAATAAATAGGTGTTACCTTATATTAGTGCTCGCAGAGCACAATATATTGGATTGTTTGATTCCACTTTCAGTGGACTAGTTTGAAACAAGGCCATTTATCTCTTTTTATCATAAACAGCATGTTATGTATGGAAAAAAGTAAAGGAGACATCTGCTGTTTTTAAAGGTGATTGTAAAATGGTCTGTTTCTGAAGGTTATTGTAAAATGGTAGACACATAAGGCATTAATTAAAGTTTATCATTTTATCCGAGATTTGATATTTCCCAGCCCAAAACAAAAGAAAACGGGAATGTCCAGCAACCCTTTGATAGGTTTTTGATGGATACATGTCTCATTGGCAGCCAAATCTTCAATTAAACAAAAGATACCAGTTTTCTACCGTAGCGAGGTGATGGTTTTGTTAATGTGCCATCATTTTGACTTTGAATTGCTTAAGCCGCTGAGCATTTTTGCTTTGATCTATCATATAATTCGATACTTCTTACAGCCTCGAAAATGACTGCTATATAGTTGTTTGTGATGAAGGAGATAGGTGGTGAAGAAGGAGATAGGTGGTGCTCAAGGAGACTATTTCAATGCCAATTAAACTGATCGTTTCAGTCATTTCAGATCTGTCTTTGCAACATGCCATTCAAAACCAGTGACCCATGTAGATTCTTATATTTGAAAGAAATACTCATAATCGTGTGTTTGAAAAATGGCATGATGGTAAAATTGATGTAGCGCGGTTTTGGTTTTAACTGCCTAGTCTGTGTGTATTTTTCTGAATCTGGAATAGTTTACTGCTGGTATATCAACTTTACAATACTAGTATAGTGCGATTGACCTACTCCAATCAATTGACCTTGACCTATTTTATGGCAATGTCAACATTGGTCACTTGGGCTTCTCAATGGAAAAAATGGAAAACATTGGATTTTTCAGGAAGTTTTGTGGCCTGTGACCTGAAAGTTGGCACATTTATACAACATATTGAGTTAATGAAGTCCTATGAGTATTCAAGGTCAAGGTCATCTCTTGGCATTGGCCAAAAGTCATTTGCATATTAAATTTAAAACTTAATTTTCACAGGAACCACTTCACCAATCGAAGCCAAATTTGATAAGTGGTATCCTTAGGAAGGGTGAACCAAAGTTTGTATAAATGGTCCAGGTCACATGACCAAGATGGCCACCATGCCCATATATGTGGTAAAATCCTTCAAAAATTTACTTCTCTGGAATCGGTGGACCAATTTCAATGAAACTTGATATGTAGCATTAGGGGCTTTTGCCCTTCATAGTTTATATAAATCATGACCTTGGAATGATCTTGACCTATTAAACTGTTAATTTAAACAGAAAGGTCAAATATTGCCAGAAAGATCTGAAAGTTGGTAGATACAGACAGTTTATAGTGTTAATAATTATGTGAGTATTTGAGGTCAAGTTTACATTTTATGTTGGCCAACATGGCCTAAGCCAAAGGTCGTTCATCAAAGACAAAATCTCAGGTGAGCGATATCAGGACCATTGGTCCTCTGGTTGAAATGTGACTTGCTCAAGGTCACAACAGATGCCGCCACTGACAAGGATCGTTTGACACAAAGATCTAATGCTTCTCTGGAAAATTGCTTGAGTACATACACTGGCTGACGTTTCAAAGTCATTTAATTGGTATGCATGTTAATAGATGTATAGCCAGATTGAATGCATTTTCGTCTACAGTGTGTAACAAGGATACTATCACACTACCTTTAAATGAAATGCAGTGGAATCAAAGGCCCCTTACGCCCTGATCCTGATTTCAGATGTGCTCGCTGTCTGGGAAAGGCACGTCCAATAGATGGAAGACTTGTGAAGGAGGTTCAGGTTGATGACGAAACAGTTGAGGCTGTTCCAGAGTTCTGTTATCTAGGAGACATGCTTTCTGCTGGTGGTGGTTGTGAACTGGCTGCAGTTATGCGTTGCAAATCCGCTTGGGGCAAGTTCCGACAGCTACTCCCCCTCCTCACCAACCGCAATCTGCCACTTTTGACTAGAGGTCGAGTGTATTCAACTTGTGTGAGAAGTGTAATGCTGCATGCGGCAGAAACATGGGCCATGATTGTGGCTACACTTAACCGCCTACGGCGCAATGACCGTGCGATGATCCGCTAGATATGTAATGTCAAGGCGAATGATGAAGTAAGCTCAGACTCCCTTCTCTCAAAGCTTGGACTCAAAGATATAGATGTGGTGCTAATCGTTCCAGCAGAATGAGATGGTATGGACAGGTAGAGCGCAGCAAAGGCTGGATTGCTCAAGTACGCAAGCTAAACATAGTTGCACAGAAAAGATCTGGCAAGCCAAGGAAATCATGGGATGAAGACGACAGAAAAAAGCTAGGAATGGATACTGCTGATCCTCAGAATCGCTCAGAGTGGAGAGGTCGTCTAAGAAGGAGACTTGTCAAACAAGTCCAACTCTCAGTAGAGGACAACAGACTATAAAACGGATATGATGATGATGATGACTACAGGCCGACTTCGCTATCTCGAAATCAAGGGGAATTGAGAATTCACTTCGAGTTTTCCGAAGTTCGAGATAAACAAATTGCGACGAGACATGAAAATTGTCACGTACGATCTACGCTATATAAATAGAATCAATGTTTCAACAACACATTTTGGAGCATGACTGTAGTAACGCTGTTTCTATTAAATTGGTAATGAAATAAAGACAACAAAAACAGTACACTTTGTTTTATTTTTTCAATACATGTCATATAAAGATCTGGGCCCTTCATTAGATTTCTCGGCATTAGACAGCGTAGACATCATAAAGGTTTGAATATCGAAACCATAACATGGCGGCCTTTAAGGTCATTGTTCTAAACACTGGCATATTTTGGCTGCTTCGAACATGTTCGGCCAGTTTTGACCATCTGATTGGAGAGAAAACAAGAATGTATTTTGCCAAAAGTTTGTCCGACTCTATTATGAATAGTTATTCTTTATTGCCAAACATCACAATTTTAATCATGCAAAGCACCAGTATGGCGTTACAAAGGATATGAAAAGTGACCAAAACAAGCATTTTCGATAAACTTACCACCATGAATAGCTTAGGTAATCCTTTTGCACGCGAATGGCAGATTTTTTCTGCACATCACATTCCGACTGCATTAAACAAGATATTTAACTATCCAAAAACACATTTGTTTTGAGAAAATTAGTTGTGGTTCATGTAGAGCAATGTACGCGGAAAGTGTAGTATATAATTTTCCTTGTGTACATGTTTTAATATTACACAACAGTTTTGAGAAAGTCCTGAACACGGGGTGCAATATACTCTTCCTCAAAAGTCCTGTCACCCTATTAGTTTTCATTTATTGAATAAATGAAAATGCATTGTGTTCCATTTTTGTCTATTGAAATATACATGACAAAGTCCAGTATGCCAAATGTCCCTTTCATGCAGTTCACGTTTGTTGCGAATGTGCAGTTTAAACACATTTTTTTTTATAGTTACAAGGGTGCGAATGGGTGGGGATCGGGGGTGGAGGTCAGTCCATGTTATTTGCATCCTTCGGATACAACTGAAGTCTAGAGCATTCGTGGTGTGGTAAAGCTATCTGCTATGTAATAAGTGGTTGGGAAATCACTCTAGGGCTTCTCCGGCATATTCATTCCAGATGAAATTTCAAATATGCCCTGTCTCAGTTTGAATTCGTTCGAATTGATGCTTTACATCCCAGTCAACAGCTAAGGTCATGTCGGGACGTTGCCTCCACTTTATGGGGCTCTTGCCCAAAATGAAGACGTCCCAGTCAACAGCTAAGGTCATGTTGGGACATTGCCTCCATTTTATGGGACTCTTGCCCAAAATGAAGATGTCATGAGTCTTTGACATCCAACATGTGCTTCAAATATAACCAGACAAAGCCAAAAGGGGTTATAATATATTAGTTCCATCCATAAAACTCCGGGTTTTTCTCGTTTTTTATCGGATATTTATATTGAAAAACAAGCTGTACAACTAGCAATATCAGCATGTAAATAGGTACAGCTTGTAACGTTAAACTGGTTGAACTAATAATATATGAGCCTTGATGCGAGAAAACCGGTCTTCGCGGTTTCCTACCAGGTCCGACATAAACGGGTCTGTGCAGTCTCAGAAAATGGTCAAAAGCTTGAAATTTCGGATTTAGGAAGAAGAGAAATTTTACTATCCGAGTGGTGAAACCAAAGGCGCTGATCAGCTTCGCAGTTACTGCGAATCTGATCTGCGCCTTTGTTTTCGCATATGCAAAATTCCGATTTTCTCACGATGCGGATCATATTATAATGTGCGGATGGTTAGACTCGGAACCTCTTTTCCTGGGCAGGCTCAGACCCGAGCGGTTAACCAGTAATCAGATAGCCAGTCAGCATCGTACAGGCTTTTACTGGAGGCATAATCAGCCCATCTATTTCCTTCTGGGGCCCCAATGGGTAGGGGTCCCTGTTTCAGTATGACTTGCGATGTAAGTAGGGCATAAAACGCTGGCACTACAACAAGAATATGATTCAGTGGTCTAAGTTTCAGTTTTTTCTTAAATAGTTGCTATTCGTCTTACTGCTGATATATATTACAAAGTACGTGATTTGGGACTTCACTTCAATGCTACACTGCTAAACTGCTGACAGCCCCACAAGCGTTGGCTCCGCCCCGACATGACTAAAAAATTGTTGACTGGAATGTTAAGCCTCCATACAAACAACCAAATTAACTGCTAACAGCCTACGGATATTTTTCCCAAATCGTGCTTGCTCATTGTGTAATGGTTAGAGTGTCGTAGGTTACATCCAGAGCCGCATCATAAATAAGACCGTTTAAATGGTATCAGTGGCTACTTTGCTTGGCGCTCAGCATTATAAGGCAAGCACTGGATTCTCTTCTTTCAAAATATAGCATTACTTACATCTCGAAAATATATGAAAATGACTGAAAAGAAAAAATAAAAAAGATCTGATACTGATCACTGTCTGTATTCACTGGAGGACCATACGGAAGATTGTCAATTGTGCTAAATTTGTTGTCCTCCTAAAATATAAAATTTATTTATTTATTTATTATTATTATTATTAGTTTTATTACAACACTTAAGGTTACCCATACCAACAGCAAAGCAAAATATATATATATATATATGAAAAAAAATGACCACTGAAACTTGTCTATCTTGTACCCCCTTATAGGATAGTCCTTGGACAAAGTCGGTCAAGCAAAACATTGGTCAACCTGGTACAATATCGACATACATGTACATGTATACATAGCTCTGTGCCTATTGAACTGTTTCCAGAGTGGTATTGATCCAAGGGTTCTTCAGCCTTTCCGGTTAAAATTTTAAATGAGCTAGTTTATCCGCATGACCTTAGCTACAGTATTAAGTGGGACGTAAAAACATTAGAAGCAAAATTTAACTGTTTTGCCTAGACATGTTATTTGCAACCTTGGGTCTAATGCATATACACAATGTAAATACTGACTCATAGGATGGTTGTGTCAAGTCATTATTTTTTTCTCTCACTTTCTTTTGTGTTTTGGCCGTAATGTATTTCACAACTATTATTTAGTCATTGCGAGACAAAGCCATCCCTTTCTGGGTACGTAACGGTACTTTGTGGAGCTTGATTTTTTTTTTTTTTTTTCAATTTTGCATCCCTTTCAAGCTTCTTTACTCATATCGAGACAAATCAATCGGTAGGTGTGGCGAAAACCGGAGTACCCGGGGAAAAACCACCTGACACACCCGCAAGCAGAACTATGCTTTTCCCACATGTGACTCATGCCCCGTGCGAGGTGTGAACTCACAGAGGTGAGATGATCGAATGATCAAGAGCACTGAAGTCAGCGACCTTAACCATTCGGCCACGGGGGCCGCCCGGAGCTTGAAGTGTCTTGCTCAGGGACACTACATGGCGGAGGCGGGTATCGGACCGAATCATAAACTCTCAGTTGTTAGTCCGGTTCTCTGTTAGCAAACCAGGCTCCCCACGTTTTGCTTGGAGAGCCGCTTTTTCTTTTGTGTTTCTTGGGTGAATAAATTTAGTAATTGTTATAAAATCAAATTTCCATTACAGTCAAGTACTTGGTTTCGCAAAATGTTCTTGTCAATGATAAACCATTGCCATCAGAAGAATAGAATTTTAATTACTGCTAAACTATACCCGACAAGATGTAGACAAAGTCATATCCTTTACTTTGTAGGAAAGATTTTTATGACCAAATTTTTCGTTTCTTGAAGCCATTACCTCATAGAAGCGACTATTTCAAAAGAAATTGTACATTCTTGCTGATATTTATTGGATAATGCAATGTTTAGAAAATTGCCAAGAGAACAAAAACTGATTATTTGTTTTGAAGGTACTGGTAATACATGTTTAACCATGTTTTTAATAAGGATTTCCTGAGTCGGGAACTTTGCGTAACCGGAAACTCGACTGTACATTGTATTTTAACAATATTTGAAGATCATTTCACCCAAAATCAACTCGGTAATATTGTATACTTTTCAATATTAAACATTAAACACACTCAATGAACATGCATTTTTGTACTTCAGGTTTTTATCATTCACCAAATATCACATTTGTAGCGCGTTGCATTGGCGCAAAGCCATCATATGCTGCTACAGTCTCCTCACATGGCTGATGTATTATTCAATCAAAATGACAACCAAATAGTGCATAGGACCTAAAGAAATAGATGGGCTGCTTGTGCTTCCAGGCAAAGCTTACACGCTTCTGACTGACCAGCTGATTACTGGTATACCGCTCTGGTTTGAGCCAGCCCAGTAAAAGTGGTTCAAATCAAACCATCCATACATATAAGCCTTTGTGGCTTAGTTGGATGGTTATATTTGAAGCACTTGTTGGATGTCATGACATCCTCACTTTGGGTAAAAGTCCCATAAAATGGAGGCAATGTCCCGACATGACCTTTGCTTTTGATTGGGACGTTAAGCATGAAGTCAAACAAAAACTTCCTTTGCCATGTTTGCCTTCTGTGTTTGTTGATGCATATATATGGTAATGTCTGTGTCATGGTATCCTAGGGTGTGTTTCAAACATTTTGTGACCACAAATAAATTCAAACATGTGCTTGGACATGCTTTAAGGTCAAAATGCGTTGCAATGTGACATCCGGATATTGTGTGTCGAGTCTCAAGGAATAGATAAACATAATACGGTATGTTGAGTGCAAATTTCAATTTAAAAACACTACACACTTTGGCTCTAATTAGATGAAATCCGGGTGTATTTCCCAAAGCGAAGACAAAGATGTCCCATACAACATCCTTAAATAACAAAGTCTGACCTACTCAATTATGACACTAATTTTGAGACGATATTGTGACAGTTAAAGAATGCCCCTGATAGCTAACATCAAACACCGCCGCTTAACAGTGTTCAAACAATTAAATTTCAAAGGCGCCGATAACTGCTTTATTGTCTAATCAAGCGCGCCGCTAGTGTGACCTATTACGAATCAAGGTCAATTGGTTTACACAAAGCGGCTGACCAAATCAATTAACCCCATTGTTGTGTGTTATTATCGGATACCGCATGGAAAAGTGAAAATGAAACTAAAATTTTGATGAATTAAATGACAAATTTCTGTGGATTAAAAACTCCATTAGAGGTAAATTTGTCTTTTTTCATATTTTTTTTCGGATTTTGTATCAATTTGCTAATGTGAAAAATGCAGTTCCGAAACTTGACTAAAATGATCATCGTCTTTTGATTTTCTACATCTTCCTTTTTCTGCTTCTTCGCTGATCATGAAGTCGGACCGATAATTTTCGATTTCAAAGTTCGACACAGACAGGGTAAAACTAATAGATTTTTTTCTGTGGGGATTGAATTATCACTTCGACACAGCCGGGTTTTCGCCATAACCGAGTGCGACACAAGCAATGTTGAAATACAATAACATATAGGGAGAGACGCTCGGGAGTGGGAGATCACTTCGACATAAGTGGGGTATTCGAGACAACCGAGTTTGAGATAACGAAGTCGGCCTGTACCTTTAAAGATGATTGCATGAAGTTCAAAGTTCCATAAACATTATAAGGTTGAAAACATACTGGCCAACAAAAGAAACCTGACACTGATTTTTTACAGAGAAAAACTGGAGAAAATAATATAAAATGAAAAACTGATAATGATTTATAAGAAAAACATTAAGGAAGATTATTTTCATGTCATTGCATCAGTAAATTTAACTATTTCAATAAAGCTCCTTTCTGTTTGATAGCTGTTATACACAAAAAATAACCTTTTTTTTTTTTTTTTTTTTTTTTTTTTTAAGTATTACTTGTGGTTAAGAATTGTATAAGGGAAGTAACTCAGCTGATATTTAAACATGTTTGTTTACGAAAAACGGTGCAACAGTTTTGCTTATAAAATAAGAAAAGAAAAGTAAATGAAAAATAAATGTTCTCACAAAATTTGACTATCATTGAAACTGCAGACTTAATGGGAAAATATGATGAGGTTCTTAATCATGCAAAGATAAAAACTTGCATCACAAAGAATTTACTCATTATTATAGTCCGCTCCCCTAACAGATTTATTCATATGAAATAGGCATACCTTATATTGCATCCCGTTGGGATAAAACCCATTGGGCAACCAGCAATATATTGGATTGTTTGATTCCACACCGTGGATACTGTACAAATACAAGTACATGATGATAATGAGGAATAGTGAGTAGATCATGATTTGGCTCATATTAAAATGAGCTTATCTAAGCTTTCTTGTGTGCATTTCTGAGAAAGATTCTTTGAACTTTTAAGTTATTTTGATTAAAATAATAATGGTCAATATTTAATGCTATTATTATTTTATACTCATTCATAAAGTTTTAGGTTAAATAAAAATCTATACTTGTCTTTCTGATTAAAGGGGAGTAACTTAAAGATAAAAATTTCATTTTTATTGACTTATTTTAGGTGAAATTATCACTTAAAGTTATCAGAATTATATTTTCATTCTGTTACTTTATTTCAGCCTAATTCATTGTTATACTAATACTAAACATACACAAATGATTAATATTTTCTTTCATCTTTAGAATTGAAAATGCTTTTTTATATAAAGCTATCAATTATGTTGTTGCAGTAATTATAGCTTGTTACCTTATATTAGTATAATATATTGGATTAGTATAATATATTGGATTGTTTGATTCCACATTCAGTGGACTAGATTGAAGCACACATGCATTGTCAATAAAGCGGTGCAATTTGCTTTTTAACGTGTCGTCATATTATAAATAGTTTTATATAATGCTCCCCATCTTAATTTATTTATGCAATACAAGCAGGGTCAGTGTCGATAAAAATTCGATGTGCGTACTTCTTATCTACTATCTTGTTTGTGTTTTACAACTCACTTACTGTGCGATATGGTAAGGTTCGTTACTGTCGCCACTGCTATATGCGGCTTTAAAATGCATTTTTCGTGCTGCTGTGGTCCTCTAACACACAGACTTTGTATTTTTATTATCAACATGTATGTAAGCCTCAACAAGCACTTAAAATACTTTGCAGTTTATCACTTTCTATGAGCATGATTTCTAGATTTGCATCTGTCGAAGTAGTTTCTGTAATTTCTATTATGTGACTTATGCAGTGCATCTACCCCGTTCCGGACCAGCCAATACCAGAAATCTTTACTTACATATTAAGATCGTATCGGTATCTTGACATTAAAAACATGTAAATTGGAATGGGGCTTATAGTGTTGATGCAAAGGAGTGAATTCAGTTCCCCTCTTGTGTGTAGATTTAAGAAAGTAAGGTTTGTTACCGCAATATTTACGAAACTATTTGTAATACTAAAGACAGAAGCCGTCAAATTACTCCATGTTATCCCTCTCGCATTGGTTTGGTACTAGAACGTATATGTGCATGGTTTAAGGTCCAGAAAATAAGCATAAAGAGAAAAAATGTAATGTTCGTTTTGTAAGGTTCGTTACCTAATATTGTCAATTACCGTATTTGTTCTAATTAGCGCACATGCTCCAATAAGCGCACACCCTGGTCGTTTCAGAAAATCATGTGCATAAGCGCACACTGCTTGACAAACATTTTGGTATTTTATACCAATTTTATACATTTATACCGCATTAATTACGTTGAAACTCAGGTTTAGAGGACCAAACTCTGTTTTGCAATGATTGGAACAATTTAATGACATCATCATTGGTAGTTTTGACATGGTAGTTTCAGCACTTTATGTGTTGTTTCCGTTTCTAGTGTGCGCTTATTAGAACGATATTTTGTTACCTTAACTTTAAAGTATTTTGAAAAGTTAAGCGCACTGTGCGCTAATTAGAACGAATACGGTAGCTCTTTAATTGATATCACACACTTTCGCGCCAATTTTTTCTTCATATTTTGGAGGGAAATGACACCAGAGATACTTACACGCTATCGCAGCCACCGTTTTGCGGATGATTTGGTATGATTTTGGCGAAGCCCCGGGATTTACTGTTTACAGACAACGTAACATTCAAAATAAAGTTTTGTAACGCCCTGATCTGATGATTTCATTTTATGTTATCTTCAAATAAAATGCATTTCAAAAGAAGTTTGATTTATTAAGTTTGACAGAGGAGGTAGGCATAGGATGGCATAAAAGTTAAAGTAAGGTTCGTTACCAGATGTAACGAACCTTACCAAGCATTTTTAAATCGTGTAACTATATTTACTATGAATAAAATATGTATTCATTATTATGGTTTGTTAAATTAATGCACATTCTTTTGGTAGGACCCTGACAGGACTTGTTCTTGTTCGATTTTATGGTTCTAAAAGAACGATAATTTGTACCTGCAAGCTAGGCATTTCTATGCGTGCTTTGTCATGGAGTATGTGGGAGTCAAATTATTCTGAGAACATGCACATCTGTGTTTTTAGAACTAGTATGCTCTTTCTCTCCCTCTCTCTACACTCAACATATGTCTATGTAGAAGACTATATGGTATAAACCATGAAAGATCTTTCAGTAAGGTTCGCTACGGAAAGGTAACGAACTTTACAACAAAAAATCTTTTGTTTTCTACGCACAAACCTTGAAATAAACATGCACTTGCGATTGGAAATTTCATGTACAGTGTGGCTAAGGGCAATGAGCTACCGTACGATTAAAGATATAGGGAACTGGCATTCTAGAACAATGTTGTATCCATAACGAACCTTACAATGAACCTTACATCTTGGGGAAAATTCAAGTCATTTTTGTAAGAATATTAATGTGTTCATGTTGAAAATACTTTGGATATTAGAAATTAATGCATTTTCCTTGAGGAAAATGTTATTTTCATTGGTATTGAGCAATGCTGAAATTTTTATGTTTGAAAATACCAATTGCACCGCTTTATTGAGAAAGCATGACAGCCACGTATCCCCTTTAGAATAAACAGCATGTTGTGTATGGAAAAAAGTAAAGGAGACTTCCGCTGTTTTTGAAGGCGATTGTAAAATGGTAGACACATAAGGCATTAATTAAAGTTTATCGGTTTATCCGAGATTTGATATTTCCCAGCCCAAAACAAAAGAAAACGGGAATGTCCAGCAACCCTTTGATAGGTTTTTGATGGATACATGTCTCATTGGCAGCCAAATCTTCAATTAAACAAAAGATATCAGTTTTCTACCTTAGCGAGGTGGTGGTTTTGTTGATGTGCCATCATTTTGACTTTGAATTGCTTAAGCCGCTGAGCATTTTTGCTTTGATCTATCATATATTTCGATACCTTCTGACAGCCTCGAAAATGAGTGTTATATAGTTGTTTGTGATGAAGGAGATAGGTGGTGATGAAGGAGATAGGTGGTGAAGAAGGAGATAGGTGGTGCTCAAGGAGACTATTTCAATGCCAATTAAACTGATCGTTTCAGTCATTTCAGATCTGTCTTTGCAACATGCCATTCAAAACCAGTGACCAATGTAGATTCTTATATTTGAAAGAAATACTCATAATCGTGTGTTTGAAAAATGGCATGATGGTAAAATTCGTGGTTTTGGTTTTAACTGCCTAGTCTATGTGTATTTTTCTGAATCTGGAATAGTTTACTGGTGGTAAATCGACTTTACAATACTAGTATAGTGTGATTGCTATGACCGCGCCGCATTACCTCTCGTCATAACTGTTTGTAAACATTATCAGAGGAGTTTCTACACTCTATAATATTTTTCAAATGCCACATGAAGTACGTGGACATGTCATATTGGCCTGATCAGAATGTCGTTCGTTCAAATGTCTATTTGAAGTAGCCTGATCATTGAATACAGTCATGTCTCTTGTCAGTCAATAAATCGCACTTTACTTCATCAAATCACACGCTACATACATATAAGGGTGGGCTGTGAAGAGCTAAAATATCTAAGTTTATCCATTGATATCTGTGCATTGACAATAAATATGCTGATCTGGTGTGTTTTTTTGGTTAACTATGATCCGTTTATTCATATTCAAATGTACATTTTATCATGAAGTGGCCTATTACACCCATAAAATAGTTTGGGTTCCATCCTACACTGTGTAAAAGTTGAAAGAGTTTGAGGTGCTCTTATGTAGTATGTGAAAGGACAATCAGGTACAGTCCAGTTTAGTTATTAAAACAATAACTTGTCGTGTCAAATAAAAATAAAACTAAGATCCTTTAAGAGCAGTGAGCATATTAATGAGAAAAAGGATGGGCCATACCGCGGGTACCCTACAGATTTTGCAAAATGGAGCCAAAGAGAAATACTGTAATTTTGCCACTTTCAACAATGTCTGCTTCATGATAAAATGTATAATATTAAGTGATTATGAAGTATGGATCATAGTAAGAAAAAATTGCAGCAGATCAGCATACGAGGGGCATTTATTAAGTCTTGAAAGTGGCCGCCTAAATATGATTGTGTAAGGGCCAACCATAAAATCTAAACATATTTAAAAAATCTAAATATATTTAAAAAATCTTATGTCTTTCAAAAAGTGTAATTTGTGAAGATATGTGACTTAAAATGCTTAAATAGCACATACTTGAATAAGCTGGGTGTTAAAAATTTTTCAACTTTGTTAAGTGAAAGTATCTGGAATGGCAATTCTATTACGACTCCTGCCTTGCATTAGGTACTTAAACAGGTGCCTAAGTTTTTGTTAGAATGGCATGTCTTAATAGAATTATACTGGCAGTTTGAATCCAATTTGCTGAAAGGTTTTAGCTTTCAAAGCTTCGCTTGTTAACATATGGTTATATTCCATGCCGTTTTTGCAGTTTTACTTGTATGAAGCCATATATCCTTTATACCATTTTTTAGTTTAAGCATATCAAATGGGTACCATTTCCCAGAAAAAATGGATGCCTTTTTATTCCAGGACTAACAAAAAAATAGTCTAGGGTATTCTTAGAGGACACTGACAGAATTTTTAAGTCAACCATCAAATTTTATAAGTGGGTGGGGTAATTTGACCCCTTATAAAATTGCAAAATATGATGTAAGTTATATCTTACTTGGCTCAAAATGTGACACTCAGTCTATATATACTCCTCGCCAAAAGTTTAGCATAGTCTAGTTTTATAGTGCTAATGTACACTTGCCTGAAAAATATGCCCAAAGCATATTACGACTTCAGCATTCATTGATTTAGAAAGAAAGCATGTCGTAGCTAAGAACGAATGGCAGTTTTGTCTCAGCCTATCAGATTTTGTAAATTTTTGGATATGTTAATAATGCATTATTTTAATGATAAGCCGTGTTTCTTAATGCTGAATTTTGCACACTATACGCTATGTCAGAACAAAATTTACCCCATGTCAAGGAAGAGTATGTTGGATCGATCTGTTGTAAACAAAAAGTGGAGACCTGGCATCAAACCCTGAAATGTCTGGAAGGAACAAAAAATGTTAAGAAAAAATAGCGAAATTTCAATGTTTAACATTTAGAAAATAAGTTTGTCTTTAAAGATGTCTAATGCCTACATCTCAAATGACACAGTAATAATATTATACCACATTATTATTCGATCTATTGTCTGAAGATTATTATAACTTTTGATTGACAATACTGAAACTGAGTAATTTTAGAAAAGATTTTAAAAATAGTGTCGAAAATAACTTTTTCAAAGTAGTGACTTATCTTTTGTCATTCAGTATCTAGCTAACTGCCGATTTTGAATCCGTAAAAGTCCTGATTGCTTCCACCGTCACCATGACATCGAATCGGAACAACTGTGTCGAAATATTTATTCACTGGGATTAGTTCTAACCAGATATTCTTACCTCCTTTTACAAAAATAATTATGCTAAACTTTTGGCGAAGAGTATATATACTCGGTATAAACCTGACACTTGAGGAATGATTTCTTTGCTCAAAATATGTTTGCCTTCATAAGCAGGCATTTTTCTGGGTTCCATGTATAGAATATCGCCCATGGGCCTCTTCAAAAACATATCCATGCAATATGCATGTAGAGAGATTTTTTGGGCTGCAAAGTTGAAAAGTTTCTGTAGAAAATTATTGATATTTTTCTTATTTTTGCTCAAAACATAGGTGGTAGGTACACGTTAGAACTGCCTCGCCGAGGCTACAATAAAGGATTTATGTATGTTTTAAATTAAAAATAAGAACAATAGGTCTACCCCTGGCACCCCAGTTTTCCTATTTAAAAGTGGGGTATAAGGGGGTTATGTTATCCTGATGGTTTTCTTTTCATTGCAGGACATGACAAGGGTCAATACAGAAGCTGCACTCGTTTGTCTAACATCAATGGTGGAAGATCTGATACAGAACAAATCCGGTGCAATGGACCGTCCAAAGTGGCTGGGTGATATCAGCCCTGCTGTGATCAAGCTGAAGAGTTTTGTTGAGATTGTGTGTCAGAAAGCCAATCATTTCATGTCGTTTCTCGATCTCATGGAGCATAGGGAGAATCTCAAATTCATGCATACAGTGAAATGTCGCCGAGATGTTGTTTTCTCACACGCTGTAAGATGATTTTCTTTTATTGAATTGAATTGAATTGATGCTTAACGTCCCAGTCAACAGCAAAGGTCATGTCAGGACGTTGCCTCCATTTTATTGGACTTTTACCCAAAATGAGTATGTCATGACATCCAACAAGTGCTTAAAATTTAACTATCCAACTAAGCCACAAAGGCTTATAATATGTATGGATGGTTTGACATGAACCACTTTTCCTGGGCAGGCTCAAATCAGAGCGGGTTACCAGTAATCAGATGTTCAGTCCGTAGCCTATAAGCTTTGCCTGGAGGCACAAGCAGCCCATCTATTTCTTTAGGCCCCGATGGGCGGGGGCCCAATTTTCTATAAAAGAAATTACAAAATAAAGCATTTCAATCAATATCAATAATGCAATTGTCAGTCTATCAATTTTCTCTTGATAAGGGTCTGGACCTCAAAACCTCATAGCTCCATTTTTCGCAAAAAGGACATTTATGTTTTGCTGATATGAGCATGTGCGCAAGAAAACCAACAATTTGGGTTCCGACCAGGTCCGACACAAACCAGGCTGTACAGTCACAGAAGATGGTTAGAGGCTGGAAATTTTGGATTTAGAAAGTGGAGGAATTGTACTATCCATGTAGCGAAAACAAAGGTGTTGATCAGCTTCGCGGTTACCGAAAAGCTGATCTGCGCCTTTGTTTTCGCCTATGCAGATTGTTGGTTTTCCCATGCAGCGGCTCATATGAACCTGCGTTCAGCACACATACTTACACCAGTTCAGAGAGCTAAAATTACACTTTATCCATAGAGATGTGAGTTGTTGTACAATGCCATTATCAAGATTGCTAATGAAAAATCGTAGTCCGTAACTCAAAATTTGATCATATAAACTTTTATAAACTTTTAAAATAGCAAAATTGAAGTTTATGACGCTTTGCCAGGATATTGTATCATAATTTCATTAATTTTCAGTTGACAAGCCTGGTGACTGGCCTCATCTGCCATATCTACTCTTACATAGACAATCCCATTGTCCTGAATCAGTTAGCTACGCTGGGCGTAGTTGCTCAGTTTGAGGGATTACTTAGTTGTCATGGGGATGAGATGCCCATGCTGGAAGACATGATAGTTGCCGTTGACGACCTGGCGACAGTGTCCTTCACATTCTTTGCTGAAACTCCACAGAACAAAGAGATCAATCTTAAAACATTAGAGTAAGTATGATAATGTTTTCTGTGTTGACATTTATATTTTCATGAAGACAATATCAGTATATTCTGAAATGGGTATGATTTCAATAATGCAATTCTATTATTGTAAACATAAGATGCCCATGTGCTTCACATTGCACAGGAAAATATCTAAAGCCAGGGTTCCCACAGGCTCTGAAAAACATGGAAAATGGCTAAAATAATCCATGCACGGAAAAGTCATGGAATTTGAAAAGTGATGAAATATCATGGAAAAATCATGGAATTTGTTATGAAATGCCAGTTTGGATGTCTTTGGCATTCATCAACTAATTACATCCAAATTAATTTTTCTTCATCAGAAAACAAGATAATACCTTTAAGTAAGTTACTTTTGCAATATAATTATCTGTTCTTGCCTTTTATACATGTACAGTGTTATATGACAAAAAATGAATAAATAGACAGAAAAAATTGTCCTGGAAATTTAAATCCGATCATGGAATAATCATGGAAAAATCATGGAATTTTATTTTATACTATCCGTGGGAACCCTGTAAAGCAGGAAGGTATCTCTTTTCTATATTTTACAAAACTTTATCATGTGACCTAGACCTGCACTTTCAAAGTGTGTTTACTATACTAGAAAAGTGTTTTCTTCACATGAAACAGAAAGAATTAGCCTCAATATCTGATCATGATATGCCAGTATTGACGCTCACATAATGGTGAGACTACCCCCTCCTCCCAATTTAAAATGTAACCATATGAGCCCCAATGCGAGAAAACCAGTCTTCAGGGTTTCCGACCAGGTCTGACACAAACCGGCCTGTACAGTCTCAGGAGAAAGTTAGAATCTTCAAATTCTGGGTAGACTACTAGAGGTATATGAGGAATTGTACTATCCGGGCAGTGAAAACAAAGGCGCTGATCAGCTGTGCAGTTACTTGCAGTTACTGCTGATCTGTGTCTTTGTTTTTGCACAGACAAAAACTGGTTTTCTCATGATGCGGCTCATATGTATGTGTGTGTACATTGTAGTCATCATGCTATTTTGTACAACTAAATACTTTTTTCTGACTTTCAGTTTTAAAAGAGCAAGTCTTTATCCAGATTTAAACAGGTCAGAATGATTCACTTTAATGCTTTACATTTTAAGAACGCAGGCTACAAAATCCAATAAAAATTCTCATAAGACCACATTGAATTATTTAAAAATACCAAAAAATGAAATGCACAAATACTCGTGTGGCACTGAATTCCCGAATTATTGTGCACTTATTTTGATGAAAAATGGTTTTCATATCTTTGCCCTCAGTTATTAAGAAATTCAGATACACTCAACATGTTGAAGATTTATTGAAGATTTAATAGTAACCATTGTTTTCTTCTAGGCACCATATATGTGTAGAGGTCCCGTTAAAGAAGTCGGCATTTGAGAGTCTCCCAGCCCCTCTACAGAATGGCCAGAGTATATCAGTCACACCGGTCTTCTTTAATATTGGCATCAATGAACAGGCAACACTAGGAGAAAAGTAAGACATTTCTTTAGCATGTAATTTCAATGATTCAGTTTATTTCAGCTCATATGAGACAGGCCAATCAGGAGGTAGGCTGAAATAAAGGAAGACCCGAGAAAAAACACCTGGCACATCCACAAGCAGAACTTGGCTCGTCTCAATTTCTTCCCCTTGCTCCAAATCAGATTTTGATGTACAACGTACTAATAGACCATTCCATATCTTCAATAAAATGACTATGCAGTGGAGCAGCTAAAATGTACTAATTAAAGAGTTTAATTTTTTTTACATCTTTACCATAGCAACATTAAAATCAAACCTTCAGCAATCAGGCAAATTCGTAATGTGAGCATTGACAAAATTAAATGTCATGCATCTTACATTTACTTAAAAATACATTTTGCAGATTTGGTAATACAACATTACAAGAAAAGACCAATGAAACTAGTCTTGGGAAGTTCAACACCTATGTAAAACAGTATGAAGATATGCCAGATTTTCCAGGTAATGTATAGTTATTCAGAATTTCTTTCATAATTAGATAATGTGGACTTATTTTAGCTCAATCTTATGAGATATAGAGATCGTATCATGTATTTCATGAGACTGCTCTAATTCTTCTATCTTAACTCATTTAAGCCTGGCGTCCCTTTTGTGGGACATAGGCAAACAGAATAGCCCCAGATGAGACGCCGCAGAACGCGGCATCCCATCTGGGGCTATTCTGTTTGCTTAGAGAATTTTCATCGAAAAATTGAATAAAATTTAAAAATCACTCCTGACGCCCCTAAAAATGAAAGTGGACTCACCCTAAAAATAATAATTGGAAAATCTATTCGTCAAATATGGGTTAAACAAGATCACTGGATTATGAGATAGTATTACTTGGATTGTGAAATATTTGGATTGTGACAAATAAAAATCACCTGATTTCATGTTCCAGTAATTTGTTGTATACTGTTGTATAGTAATTCCTTGGTTTCCGAACTACCTGATATCTGTTTTGCTTCATACTGAATCCAAAGACAGGATTCCCACTACAAACCCATACAATCTGATGTTATGTATGACAGTTACTTATTGAAAGATGTGCATTCAGTACTGGTAAACTTCCCAAGGGAGTATGCCCAGGAAAGTATGATGTTATACATATGATGTTTACTTGTTGTCCTTAGCAATTATTTACTTTTAGTGTCCCAGATATTGGACATAAACAGGTTGTTTACTTCAGAATTTTCTAGAAATTTCAAATTGTTTTTTGACGGAAAAGTCCGGAAAAAATCTGGAAGATGTAGAATCTTCTAGAAAAATCTTTTTTTTATGTCAAAAGAATATTGTGGAATTTTCTGGAAGGATAATGGCCTCTCTAGAATATTCCAAAACATTAAATTTTGGTAAACAACTTGTTATTTTTAGTATATGATATCTTAGAATTTGCTGGAAGAATCCTGAATGTTCCTCAGTGCTATATAAGGGCTACAAATTTTCATAAGGACAATCTTTGGGTACTGTTACTATTAAGAAGTCAAAATCTATCTTACTGGAATTTAAACTTATTCTTGGATTACTTTGTGATATTCGATTCTGTATTGGGACATAGTGCTATTTTGAAACAAACTTTAATTCTTGGGATCAGAAACTGATACAGACTTGTGTTAAAAAATTCTGAGGGACATTCAGACATTCTTTAAGGGAATTAACATCTTGAAAGGTATTGTACATTCATTTTTGTTTGATTGTATATATGCTTTTGATTGTTTCACATGTAATTACTGGTTAAATCACTTCTAAATAGATTTGTTAAATTTTAAACAAAGCTTGTTGCTGGCTAACCAACTTGTTGGTTTCCTTAATCTTCTAGTTACGCCTGGCACGTAACAGAATTGGGGGCTCGTCCGGGATTGAAATTTCTTGTGCACCAAATTTATTTAAAATTCTAAAGTATCTTCACTGTTTGCTGTTTAAATAGCTAAAGCCAGCAAAAAGCAACCATGTCATTCAAACTAAGTGACTTTATTGCTGCGCCTTCTCAGGAGCTGTTAGATAAGGCCAAAAAGAGTGACCTTTTAGACATAGCTGATCATTATGGGTTGTCAAATATCAAGACTTCCATGTTAAAACATGAAATTAAGAACATTTTGATTCAGTTTTTTGTTGACGAGGAAATTTTTGATTCCTCGGCTACTTCTCAGATTCTAGTCACTCAGACTGACTTGCAGTTGAGGGAACTAGAAATCAAAAGACAAATTGAGATGGAAAAACTAAAATTTGAGTATGAAGAAAGAATAAGGTTGGAAACTTTAGAACGGGATGAAAGAATAAGGGCAGAAAAGGCCGAAAGGGAAGAAAGAATAAGATTGGAAACTTTAGAACGGGAAGAAAGAATGCATAAACAAAAGTTAGAAATGGATAAACAAAAGTTAGAAATGGAAGAACGAGAGAAGGAAAAACAAAGAGAATTAGAACGAGAAAAAATTGAATTAGAAAAAGAAAAATTAGAAAGAGAAGAAAGGCTTGAAATTGAAAAAGAAAAATTTAAATTTGAAATTGAAGAAAAAGAAAGAGAAAGGCAATTTCAGTTAAGAATGAAGGAAATTGAACTTAATGACAAATCAAAATCAAAATCTTTGCCTTTGGCTACTAGTATAGTATTTGATGTCACAAAACACATTCGTCTCGTTCCTCCATTTCAAGAAAAAGAGGTTGACAAATATTTCTTACATTTTGAGAAGGTGGCAGAAAACTTGAAATGGCCAAGAGAGCACTGGACCTTGCTTTTGCAAAGTGTTGTAATTGGTAAAGCTCGAGAAATTTACACTCAGCTTTCTCTTGAGCAAAGCTCAGATTATGATACAGTAAAGGAATTTATTCTTAAGGCTTATGAGTTGGTCCCTGAGGCATACAGGCAGAAATTTAGAGACTGTAGAAAAGAACATGACCAGACTCATGTTGAGTTTGCTAGAACAAAAGAGCAACTATTTGATAGATGGTGTTCTTCAAAGAAAGTAGGTTCTGATCATGCAAAGCTAAGGCAGCTCATGCTTGTTGAAGAATTCAAACGGTGCATAAATTCTGATGTTAAGGCTTTCTTGAACGAAAGAGAAGTTGAAAACTTGGAAACAGCAGCACGTTTAGCTGATGACTATGCTTTGACTCATAAGGCTTCATTTGTCAACAAGCCATATCCTAGGAAACCATATAACCCTCAATCAAAGCAAATTACCCCTCAGTCAAAACCATATTCCCCTCAGTCCGGTCCCAAAGCCAATCCCAGTAATCCAACTGACAATTCCAGTCCAAAACCCAAATTTTCTAGTGAAAACAAAGGACAAAATCCCTTATCCCAGCCAATTTGTAATTATTGTAAGAAAACTGGCCACATTATTTCTGAATGTTTGGCACTGAAATGAAAGAAAGAAAGAGAAAATCTAGATAGTGCTAAACCGACAGGTCTCACCTCCTTAAAGGCTAAACCACAGTCTTGTATCCAGGAAGAAAACCCTATACTGACCAGAACTTGTAAAGAGTCAGTCTCTGAGGATTCTATTATGGAGATTTATGAACCATTCTTATCAGATGGTTTTGTGTCACTTAACAGTGACTCTGCCCAGTCTACCCCTATCAAAATCTTACGAGATACCGGAGCTTCTCAATCCCTTATCTTGGCAGATACCTTGCCATTTTCCGAGAAGTCTTCTTCTGGGACAAGTGTCCTTATCCAGGGCGTAGAGTGTGGATTTGTTAATGTACCGCTCCATAATATCTATTTGTCCTCAGACTTAGTTAAAGGTCCCGTGGCTGTAGGTATTAGACCTTCCTTACCCTTTAAAGGTATTCATTTGCTGTTAGGCAATGATTTGGCAGGAGATAAGGTTGTGGTAAACCCACTTTTGACCAGCACACCATGTGTTGATCAACCGCCTGATCCCATTGAGCAGGAAATTCCTGACCTTTACCCTTCTTGTGCTGTCACTAGGGCAATGGCAAAGAAAGCCAAATTATATGATGGGATGCAGGACATAAATTTAACTGACACTTTGATAGGTCAGTCCTTTAATAAAGAGATTTCAACATCTCTTTCCCCTAGTCAGTCTGATATTCAGACTGACCCTAGCAATCCAAGGTCGGGGTCAGAAAATGACCTTTCACCCTCAACGTCAAATGATCAAGGTCATGACCAGATGTCAAGGTCACAGCTTTGTAAAGAACAACACAGTGATTCTGATATCTCGCCTTTATTTGAAAGGGCTTTTAATGAAAATGAAATATCCCAGGTTCCTGTTTGCTATTATGTCAAAAATGGCATTTTGATGAGAAAATGGCGTCCTCCGGATGTCTCCGCAGAAGATGAGTGGACTGTTAACCACCAAATTGTGGTTCCTAGGGTTTATCGCCCTGAAATCTTAAACTTGGCTCATGAAACACCCATGTCAGGCCATTTAGGTGTAAATAAGACCTATCACAAGATCTTTAATCATTTCTACTGGCCAGGAATAAAATCTGATGTATCTCAACACTGCAAATCCTGCCACACTTGTCAGATGGTAGGAAAACCCAATCAGACTATTCCTAAAGCTCAGTTACAGCCCATTCCTGCCTTTGATGAACCTTTCAGCAGAGTGATTATTGATTGTGTAGGTCCCTTACCCAAAACAAAGAAAGGTTGTGAATATCTTCTGACCATAATGTGTGCTTCAACTCGCTTTCCTGAAGCTATCCCACTCAGAAATATCAAGGCTAAAACAATAGTTAATGCACTTGTGAAGTTCTTCACATTTGTAGGCCTCCCAAAATCTATCCAGTCAGATCAGGGCTCAAATTTTATGTCAGGAATTTTTCAGCAAGTTATGTACGAACTTGGAATTAAGCAATACAAGTCATCGGCTTACCACCCTGAAAGCCAAGGTGCCTTAGAAAGATTCCATCAAACTTTGAAAAACATGATCAGATCTTACTGCTTTGACACTGAAAAAGATTGGGATGAAGGCATACACTTGCTTCTATTTGCTGTAAGAGAATCTGTACAAGAGTCTCTGGGGTTCAGCCCATTTGAGCTTGTTTTTGGGCACACTGTACGTGGACCGTTAAAACTTCTAAAAGAGAAATTTCTCTCAGATGATGACAGTTCTTTGAACTTACTTCAGTATGTGTCTGATTTCAAAAACAGACTATCAAAGGCCTGTGATGCAGCTCGGTCCAATCTCAAATCTGCTCAAAGCAAAATGAAGATTCGTTATGATGAAAATGCTAAAGACAGAAATTTTGAACCTGGAGACAAGGTACTTGCTGTCTTGCCCATTCCTGGCAGACCTTTACAAGCTAGATATTATGGCCCGTATACTGTTGATAAAAAGTTAAGTGACATGAATTACATTGTTAACACTCCTGGGAGGCGCAAGCAAAAACAGCTATGTCACATTAATATGCTCAAGAAGTATATTGATAGGGATAGTTCTGTTATTTCATCAGTAAATATAGTTAATTCTGTCCCTCATGAACAAAATCAAATGGACTCTGAGGACTTCAACTTGGAGAAATCTGATCCCTCGTCATCGAAACTCCAGAATTCTGACATACTACAGAATCTTGATCAGAAACTGTCTCACCTTGATTCAGACAAAAGACTTGAACTGAAACAGTTAGTTCTCGAATATGAGCACTTATTTCCAGACATTCCATCCAGAACTGACAAAATCTATCATGATGTTGACATTATTGAAGGTTCAAAACCTGTAAAGCAACATCCTTACAGAATGAACCCTGTAAAACAGCAATATCTCAGGGAAGAAGTTCAATATTTGCTGGACAATGATTTCATTGAACCCAGCCAAAGTGAATGGAGTTCTCCTTGTATTCTTGTACCAAAGCCAGACGGGACATTTAGAATGTGCACAGACTATCGAAAAGTCAATTCTGTCACTAAAACAGACACTTTTCCCATCCCACGAATCGATGACTGCATTGATAATATTGGACATGCCAAGTATGTTACAAAGTTCGATCTGCTAAAGGGATTTTGGCAGATACCCCTCACGGACAGAGCAAAGGAGATCTCGGCATTTGTTACACCAGATGGACTGTACCAGTATAAAGTCATGCCATTTGGAATGAAGAACTCGCCTGCGACTTTTCAGCGGCTGGTCAACAGTTTGATTTCCAATCTGGATGGCTGTAAAGCCTATATCGACGACGCTATTATCTTCAGTGAGGAGTGGCAACAACACTTGCAGACAATCAGAACATTCTTTGACCGGCTAAGTGATGCTAAACTAACTGTGAACTTGGCAAAAAGTGAATTTTGCCATGCAAACTTGACATTTCTTGGACACATTGTAGGTCAAGGTCAGGTAAAACCTGTAGAAGCTAAAGTTGAGGCTATCTCAGATTTTCCTGTACCTACTAGCAAAAGACAACTGATGCGCTTTCTGGGTATGGCTGGATATTACAGGAAATTCTGCAACAACTTCTCGGCTATAGCTGAGCCTCTGACAAACTTGCTTGGTAAGAAGGCCAAGTATGTTTGGACGGATGACTGCCAGAAGTCATTTGATAAGCTCAAGGCCATACTTAGAAGTGCTCCGGTTCTCTTGGCACCAAGTTTTGACAAAGAGTTCAAGTTGGCTGTAGATGCCAGTGATGTTGGTGCAGGCAGTGTATTGTTGCAAGAAGATGACAATGGTGTTGACCATCCTGTTTGTTATTTTTCCAAAAAGTTTAACAAGCATCAGAGAAATTACTCTACCATAGAGAAAGAATGCCTATCTCTAATCCTTGCACTTCAGCACTTTGAAGTTTACTTAGCTTCTTCACATGCACCAATTGTTGTCTTCAGTGACCACAATCCACTGACTTTCATACATAAAATGAAAAACAAGAACCAGCGTTTACTCAGGTGGAGTCTCATGTTGCAAGAGCACAATCTTGACATCAGACATATCCGAGGAAGAGATAATATCATTCCAGACACCCTAAGCAGAGCTTAAGTGCCTCTACAATGCTGATGTCCAGCTTTGTGCTGTTGTATTTGATTAGTTTTGCACAAATTTTGCTAAACATATTGTATACAATTATCCAGTATTGCAAAAGAAAGCTTTATTTTATAAAACTTTCTTTTCTTTGAAGAGGGGAAGTGTTATGTATGACAGTTACTTGTTGAAAGATGTGCATTCAGTACTGGTAAACTTCCCAAGGGAGTATGCCCAGGAAAGTATGATGTTATACATATGATGTTTACTTGTTGTCCTTAGCAATTATTTACTTTTAGTGTCCCAGATATTGGACATAAACAGGTTGTTTACTTCAGAATTTTCTAGAAATTTCAAATTGTTCTTTGACGGAAAAGTCCGGAAAAATCTGGAAGAACCAAAGATGTAGAATCTTCTAGAAAAATCTTTTTTTTATGTCAAAAGAATATTGTGGAATTTTCTGGAAGGATAATGGCCTCTCTAGAATATTCCAAAACATTAAATTTTGGTAAACAACTTGTTATTTTTAGTATATGATATCATAGAATTTGCTGGAAGAATCCTGAATGTTCCTCAGTGCTATATAAGGGCTACAAATTTTCATAAGGACAATCTTTGGGTACTGTTACTATTAAGAAGTCAAAATCTATCTTACTGGAATTTAAACTTATTCTTGGATTACTTTGTGATATTCGATTCTGGATTGGGACATAGTGCTATTTTGAAACAAACTTTAATTCTTGGGATCAGAAACTGATACAGACTTGTGTTAAAAAATTCTGAGGGACATTCAGACATTCTTTAAGGGAATTAACATCTTGAAAGGTATTGTACATTCATTTTTGTTTGATTGTATATATGCTTTTGATTGTTTCACATGTAATTACTGGTTAAATCACTTCTAAATAGATTTGTTAAATTTTAAACAAAGCTTGTTGCTGGCTAACCAACTTGTTGGTTTCCTTAATCTTCTAGTTACGCCTGGCACGTAACACTGATTATTTTCCATCCCTAGATAAGAGTCAACCTGATGTCCACAGCATCTCTAATCTTCTTCAACTTCTATCTAACAATGTGTACATAAAGAAGAGTAAAAATGTGGAGGTTCTGCATTTAGCCGCTGAGGTATGTCTGCAAATTTATGTTTGCTTTTTTCCTAGACATTCAAAATACAGGAATAATCATGTGAACATGTCTGTGACATGTATACCCCTTTGCACCCCACTTATGTAGAAAAATTGTGGTATGGAGGGAAAAACAGAGATTTTGGTACTGATTAGAACCACCTTGTGAGGCGGTTCTGATGTGTACCCACAAAATATGAGCAAAAATAAAGAAAAAAAAAATCAATTGAAAATTTTCAATTTCAAAGCCTAGAAAAAATTGCTGTTCATTGCTTGTACATGTTTTAATAATGGAAACATAGTTTTTGACGGTATGCTACTGTTTGTTCGCTGCCTGGACTGTTTGACAATCTTAATGATGTACAGTAGATAATGATGAGATTGTCATAGACTGAAAAACAGCCTGGTCTAAAGCTTTACACTTTGTCTGGAAATATAAGCAAATTCATTGAAAACCAAAAAGAAAAAAAATGTATCATTACATTGATTTCTTGATATTTGAGCCGCCTCATGGGAAAACCAATAATCTGCATAGGCGAAAACAAAAACAAAGACGCAGATCAGCTTCGCGGTAACCGCGAAGCTGATCAGCGCCTTTGTTTTCGCTATTCGGATAGTACAATTCCTCTTCTACTTCAATCCGAAATTTCAAGCCTCTAGCTCTTTTCTGCGCTTGTACAGGCCGGTTTGTGTCGGACCTGTTCGGAAACCACATTGTTGTTTTTCCCACGTGGTGGCTCATTTATTTCACAGCTATGTCGGCGTGTTCACGGTATCCGGTTCACATGTTGTAAGAGTGCCAAAGATAGAACAGCTATGGCTGTCACCCTAGAACAGGTTCAGATTCTACAGAGAGAACATGATCTCGCCTCCACGGTCTTTCAACAGTCTCTCGACTGCTTTAGAAGGTGAGAATATGGTATTGTATTTAGATATGACAACACTTTTTGAGAAAAACAAGGCGCCAATACTGTACTTGAGAAAAAAAATGTTTTTGTAAAAAAGCAATGAAAATCAGGTGCTTTTCTTCAGAGGCTCATTAGTGTTGGAGTGGTATATGGAATAGTGTTTGGAAAGACGATTCTGAGAAAACATTGCAGACACTAATCAGAGGGTCAGTATCTTCAACGCTTGTATTGGCCAATTAAGAAGCTATCAGTTTACAATAATAGTATTTTTAGAGGCATTCTAAGAGGTGTCTGTATTTACATGCCTCAGTGGCATGGAATCACTCTCCTTGTAAGCCAGGGGTCATGGCGTCTTTCATGAGATTGGAACTAAGGTCAAGTCTCCTTATGACCTTAGTTGTTGAGTGGGATGTGAGTGTTTACAGAAAGTTTGTTTGTTGCTGCGATATTTTTATGGACTAATTATTATTTGAGAAAACTGCATTTTTGCCTATGAGAAAACAAAGGAGCAGATCAGCACTCGTTACTCAGTAAAATCCCTCTTTTTCTAAAATCCAAAGTTTCAAGCTTCTAGCTTTCTTCTGTAAGTACATATCGCTTTGTGTCAAACTTGGTCGGTTTCTCATATCACCGCTCATTTTTGAGTACTAATTGGTTTGTGTTTCTCTTTCAGCCAAGGTGTTCGTATAGAGAACTGCTACAAGAATATAGGACAGAGGAAGTACGCCTTCAACACATTACAGCTACTGTCATTTCCAAAACTGTACAGGCCACCTCACGGAACCTATGGAAATGTTCAGAATTAAATCTTCATTCTGTCTTGTCTCTAGTCTTTAGACATACAAAGAGTGTGATCTTTGATTCAGATTAGTTAAAACCTTAAAGCAGTGATGAATGTTTATCGAGGTTGGACCAAATCAGGATTTGATTAAACAGTTTACATGCTTAATTCTAGTGAGCAGGAAACATAAGATTCTCTTCATATTAGACTGAGAAAAACAATTCAGTACGGCATTGTCATGTTTAAATAACCAAAACCATTGGTCCTATTGTAAAATGAGCCTGTGCATGAAAAAACCAACAATTTGGGTTTTCAACCAGGTCCAACACAAACCAGCCTGTACAGTCACAGAAGAAACATAGAATCTTGAAAGTTTGGGTATAAGTAGAGGAGGAAATGTACTATCCGTGTAGCGAAAACAAAGACGCTGATCAGCTTCGCGGTTACCGCGAAGCTGATCTGCGTCTTTGTTTTCGCCCATGCAAATTGTTGGTTTTCTCACGCACAGGCTCAAATATAGTAGAATGCCAAGAATTTGTTCACATCTTGAAATTTATAGTCAAGGTAAATTTCACACTAGGTAGGGAAGAAAAACTCTTTTTAACCTTGATACAGCCCGTTTCACTCAAGTTTGCCGTTTGAGCATTTGCATTACTCGAGAAGAATGTGTGTTCTGAAGATCTGAGTCTCTTTTCATCATCTGGATTGATTGATCTGCTAATTTGAGTGACAGTCTCAAACTAAATGACCTTTAAAACGGCAAACTCAAGTGATTTTTTTTTTCTTACTATGCAGAATTTTGGCAGTGTAGATACCGATAGGTAACTGCTAAAATTGATAAAATTCTGCTTTTGTCCCTATCCTATTTAAAATGTGTGTTCTTAATATGCAATGTATATGTTGTGCAAAGACTTTTGATATAAAAATGTGCTTTAACCAAACAATTACAATGTTTTTATCAGAAGAGGTGACATCATTACCTAAAGATAAATGCTGAATAGACTAATTTAAGAACACCTGGCACCTGGGACACTATTTCAGTTCTAAAATAGAATAAAAAGTTACCTGATTTACACACAACCTTGTTTGACCTAAATGCTCAAACGGCAAACAGGAGTGAAAGAGGCTGTAAGTCTATTGAAAGACTAGTGAAGTAAATGATTAAACTTTGGTCCCCAGGATACTGATAGTGAGGCTGATCACTGGCCAAACTCTGGCAAATTGCATGGAATGATACTCAGAAAACTATTCAGTGTACATATGGGATCATGAAAGGCATACTATTTTCTGACTATAGTTCTAATTGAAAGGATGATTCAAGTCAGTCCTCAGATTTATGCTTTTAAGAATAAAATATCTTTTCCTTATGTTTGACGTAGATATTCACACCTAAAGAAGACAAAAACTCGAGTTTAATTATCAAGTACTTGATCTTAAATTCTTTGGCCTTCTAGAGGATAGGAGAACAAAAGGCAAACTGAGGAAACATCATTTTATTGTAAATGACCCTTGTGTGACAAAATAGTTGTTGGTTCGCACAGACCAATGCAATGTTTTACCTGTTCTGATCAAAGTCCTCACTGCGACTTTAATGGATTGCTTAGGAGCTTAGCTGCTTTCATGCAGACATTGGGCAGAAAACAAGGCCATTGCAACGCTTTCCAAAACCCACGGGCCAAAATGTTAATTTTGTTACCTAGTGGTCTATGAACGTATGGGTGCAGTGCTAAAAGAAATACTCGTGACGTGTACATTATATAACTGATGATGTACACTGAAAAAAAGTTATAGGAGGCCACTTTTCAAACTCATTTTTTGTTTCTAAGCCATGTTCAAAAGTGCACGATTTTTTGCCGAAAGACGTGTCTTTCAAGTAAGTAAAGTTCCAAAGTGTTAAGAAATAATTTTCTTTCACTAAAAGCGTTTTTGGAGTAAAAATGCAAAAATCAATGTTTTTAAATAAAAACATTGGATACAGCACACCATTTATTGAAATTAGGAACGGGTGTCATCAAAAGGGTCGTTACGGCTCGGAAAAACATCAAACATTCGAATTTTCTCTACTGGTAGAATTTTTATGCATTTTTAAGAATCGCCAATTTTGAGATTTTTTGGAAAATTCATAAATGTGCCTCTTAAACATGTTGACCCCTGTTAAATTCACTTGATGAGGCCTGGAAATGAAAGATATAATTCGACTAAACTGTTTGAGACCATTTTCGAGGACCAACAGGTCAAGGCTGCCGCACACTTCTGGTTTCAATGCCAATTTTTAACGAGCAAAATAACAAAATTTATGGACGATTTTTTGAATTTTCAAAGTTTATCAGAGTCTAGTATTTGACCTAAATAATCGCTGAAAATTTCAATGCCGTGCTGCTGATAATAACGCAACTGGAGAAGAACAAAGTTGGTATGCAAATTGCATACAAAAGCTGAATTCCTGTTATTCAGGTTGTTGTCTTCTTGCATGTACAAAACAGAAACGAAGATTCTTATTGCAGCAACACTTTTGACTTAATTTTATCTTGCATCATGGCAGTCAGTAGAACTTTCAAATAAATTAAAATGTAAAAACACAACGTCATAATATGACATTTAATTTGATGTTAATAAAGTGTGACTTTTTGAAATGAGGGTACCTTTACACATGCTTCGTCTATGTGAGAAGTATCACGCATTTTGGAATGCAGAAACTCACAGAGCCACTGTTAGACATTGGTTTATTCATATGATCATGAATCTTAATTGATCTTATAACTTTTTTTCAGTGTATGTTATACATGTATAAGGGCTATTTTTAGTGCTAGGAATCTTCACGTTTCTTCAAACATATGATGGAAGGACTTTTCCTGTCCTTAAAATTTGTTTGTTTCCAGTGATAGTATTTGTTGAGCATCCCACCACACACTTCATAGAAGTATATAGAAGTATGCATCCTATAAAGAACTTTAACTGCTTAAAATTAATGCACCTTCATGTGACTGATAAGAATAATACAGGCATGAAACTGCTATACTCAATTATTTAGAAAATGTTCTTTTTTTTTGTCCATTATTTCAACTGCATACTCCATTCTATGTTTTTCATGTTAAGTTTCCATTGATCATATCAAACTCTCAAAGTGCAATATTTGTTTTGTTATACCTCTTACAATGTCATTAAAACCATATCTGAATATCATCAAATGACCTGTTGCTGCATGTTTTATTGTAAAACTTGAGGAATTTCTTGAAATTGTCATCGGCTCGTAATTTTGTCTATCTGGTACTTCATGTTAAAATGTCATGCAATTTTATACTATGTACAGAAAAGATTAGATTAAGATTATTAATGAGCCGCCGCATGAGAAAATCAACAATCTGCATAGGCGAAAACAAAGGTGCAGATCAGCTTTGCTGTAACTGCGAAGCTGATCAGTGCCTTTGTTTCGCTACATAGATAGTACTTTTCCTCTTTTTCTTTAATCCAAAATTTCAAGAATCTAGCCTGCTTCTGTGACTGTACAGGCCGGTTTGTGTCAAACCTGGTCGGAACCCAACTTTTGAATTTCTCGCGCACAGACTCATTTTAGTTTTAACCTTTATGACAATATACATGTAATCATTTTTACCAGAACATTGTTAGTACAGATCAACCTCATTATAACACTATCTTTGAGTCCATAGACACAGATTGTGTTATAAGTGAGGTTACAGATCAACCTCATTATAACACTATCTTTGAGTCCATAGACACAGATTGTGTTATAAGTGAGGTTACAGATCAACCTCATTATAACACTGTCTTTGAGTCCATAGACACAGATTGTGTTATAAGTGAGGTTACAGATCAACCTCATTATAACACTATCTTTGAGTCCATAGACACAGATTGTGTCATAAGTGAGGTTACAGATCAACCTCATTATAACACTGTCTTTGAGTCCATAGACACAGATTGTGTCATAAGTGAGGTTACAGATCAACCTCATTATAACACTGTCTTTGAGTCCATAGACACAGATTGTGTCATAAGTGAGGTTACAGATCAACCTCATTATAACACTGTCTTTGAGTCCATAGACACAGATTGTGTCATAAGTGAGGTTACAGATCAACCTCATTATAACACTGTCTTTGAGTCCATAGACACAGATTGTGTCATAAGTGAGGTTACAGATCAACCTCATTATAACACTATCTTTGAGTCCATAGACACATATTGTGTCATAAGTGAGGTTACAGATCAACCTCATTATAACACTATCTTTGAGTCCATAGACACATATTGTCATAAGTGAGGTTACAGATCAACCTCATTATAACACTATCTTTGAGTCCATAGACACAGATTGTGTCATAAGTGAGGTTACAGATCAACCTCATTATAACACTATCTTTGAGTCCATAGACACAGATTGTGTCATAAGTGAGGTTACAGATCAACCTCATTATAACACTATCTTTGAGTCCATAGACACATATTGTGTCATAAGTGAGGTTACAGATCAACCTCATTATAACACTGTCTTTGAGTCCATAGACACATATTGTGTCATAAGTGAGGTTACAGATCAACCTCATTATAACACTGTCTTTGAGTCCATAGACACAGATTGTGTCATAAGTGAGGTTACAGATCAACCTCATTATAACACTGTTTTTGAGTCCATAGACACAGATTGTGTTATAAGTGAGGTTACTTACAATAGATATAAGACTAAATAGTCAGTTCGAGAGCCATGACATAGTGGCCGTGTTTTATTGAAAACACATTATAGTGAGGCATATAATAATGAGGCTGACCTGTAATCAGCCAAATGTTTCATACTTTGACCAACTTCACTGGCATTAAAAACAGAACAGAACAAAAACACAACAGAACAATGTTTTTAGGGTTCCAATCCTTCTAAATTGTACATGTAACTACGGTGTGTAGCAGGCTTGAAAAATAAGGTGTTGGATACTGGTTTGGTAGTGAAATTATAAAGGTACTGATTGCACTGCAGATACCATTCCGTACCCTTATTGTTCAAATATGTGTTAAAGTATTTATGAGAAGAATTAATTGAAGATGTATACTTTGGCAGTCTCCACAGTAATTTGATTAAACATTATGAAATTATCTTTAAAGCTTTTCTTCTTTCACTTTTCCCAGATGATAAATTCACATATGTCATGACTTTTATCATTTCTTAGATCAGAAAAATAGAAAGGAAAAAAAATGTTTCAAACAACGAACTGTAACAGAACTTGCAACATTTCATCCTGTATTTTCTATCACTTTCTACTTCATCATGGACTTGCCCGACTTGCATTACGAAAAAAACATGCCCATGCAATAAACAAAGATTTTTTTAGCTTAAAAAATTGAAAATTTTCAGCTGAATGATATGTTTCTTATTTTTGCTTAAAACATAGATTGTGGGTACATGTTAGAACTGCCTTGCTGAGGCGGTTCTAACGAGTACCCACAGTCTATGTTTTGGAGCAAAAATAAGAAAAATAGGTTTACCCCTGCATACCCCAGTTTGACCATATAAAAGTGGCACACATTTCACGGACATGTTTTCCTGATGCATGCGCCAGAGGTCAAACTGGATCGATAGTGGTTTAGTTACTGGCCTAGTATTTCAGTGGTCATTGGTTTGATCCTGGGCTAGTGGGCTTTTGAATGACACTTAAACCAAGGTCACATCTAGATATGACATTAATTGTTGAGTGGGGCATAAAACATGAAATTGATCAACCTATGTCTTTTTTTTTTCAAACATTTTTGGTCAATTGATTGGTTGAAGATGTTCAATAGCGATTTACTCCAAACATGTACTTTTGCTAATTAATGTAACAGAATGCACCAGTTTTTGGACATCAAGTACTTCTGCCTCGGGAAGATATTAGCAATCCAGTGAAGTGCTAAATTCACCAAGGAAACGAAGTTATAAAAGAATCTACCACTCCTGAATGAGTCAAACTGATACAAGGGTTTGGTAGTATTTATCAATAATACCCTTGCTTTATTTTTTGGACAAAGGAAACTTTTTCATTTATTTTATTGCTCTTCATGGGTCCTTGAAAGGTATTAAAATTGCCTCTGCGACATTTCATCGAAAATTACGTGTCGAAAATGTCCCCATGCCTAGACCCTTACCCTAGCCCTAGTGGTTGGTGGCTCAAAATGTGGACCTATAGACTGGTCTTCTACGGAATAAATCTCAAACTTTTGCGTGAACTTTTGGTTGAAGAGTATTTCAAGGACAATTACTATATTATAATTGTCACTGCTGTTGAGCTTTCGCACGAGAAAACCAACAATCTGGTTTTCCAACCAGGTCCGACATTAACCAGGCTATACAGCAACACAAAATAGTTAGGAAGCTTAGAATTCAAGAATGAGAGAGAGGAATTATACTATTTGAGTAGTGAAAACAAGGGCGCTGATCAGCTGTGCAGTTACTGTTGGCATTGTTGTTTTCACATGTGCAGATTGTTGGTTTTCAGATGCAGTGGCTCATTTAATTATAACTCAGTGCAACTCATTTGCTGAATAATGAAATATAAGTAAAGGATGCTAGGTCAATATGCATGATTGTAGAGTTTATGAAGGACAATATCTATGTAGGGTTTCAACTTACAGAGCTCTATCACTGCCACAGAGAAATACAGCAGTTCCTGACTCCTTGACTAAAACATTTTACAAAGGTGAACAACCATGAAATATAGGTCAAGGACACCAGGTGTAATTGAAGAGAATCATGTCAAGGACAATAACAATGCAGGATTTCATGTTTACAGTTATCACATTTACAAATAAGGCAAGTTGTTGGCCGATGGACACTATAACGGATATTTGAACTCTTGTATCACACTTGTTATAAAATTTGACTTATCACACTTGTTATAAAATTTGACCCCTCTAATTTTTGCCAACTCATCAAATGAGCCACCCCATGGGAAAACCAACAATCTGCATATGCGAAAACAAAGACGCAGATCAGCTTCGCGGTAACGGCTCAAATGAGCCACCCCATGGGAAAACCAACAATCTGCATATGCGAAAACAAAGACGCAGGTCAGCTTCGCGGTAACCGCGAAGCTGATCAGCGTCTTTGTTTTCGCTACTCGGATAGTACAATTCCTCTTCTACTTAAATCCGAAATTTCAAGATTCTATCGAAATTTCAAGATTCTATTTTCTGTGCTTGTACAGGCCGGTTTGTGTCAGACCTGTTCGGAAACCACATTGTTTGTTTTCCCACGAGGTGGCTCAAATACAGACCAAAGACTTGATAGTCTGTAGACTCCATTGATAATTTGATATCCTTATGTTATGAGCGTCTCCTGGCTTGATGCAAACTTGTAATGAATATTAAAGTTCTTACACCATGTTTTCAGTTGAATTGGGTTTGTGCAATAGTGTGCTATGCTCTATGGTAAACAGCTGAGATGATGCGGGTTTAGCCAGTTATTAAACTTGTTCCTAGGCTAGTCATGTAAGAACTTAAAACCTTGACAATGGTATAATTTTCAATAAATGTGCTAGATGCCGGGGTAGACTTCAAGGTCATTAGCATACACAGAAGACGTGTGTTAACCGATCAGACCAACCTCTTTAAGGAAATGTGTGGATTTCAAATAAAGTACAAAAATGTTTTCATAAAATACAATTTATTTCAACATGATTACTATAGCTACCAAAACTTAACAATATGAAACAATGTGCTTCAACGTACTATCCAACATGTTTGTGTATTGAAGGCTAGAGCCAAAAGTAACTGAAATTCATACTAAAGACTTTAAATCCCCAGCTTTAAATACCTGTGATATTTTATCAAATGATTTTAGTTCAGAGAAATCTGAAACTTGGGGATTAAACAAAATCATGCTTCCAGTGAACATGAATCTAAGCCTACAACTCAAGTCTCAAAATAGCGATGCATTATATTTCAATATAAACTTATCTGAAAACAGCTACATTATTTTAGAATGCTACCATAAAATAAAACACAAACTGATAAACTTGATTTGTCTTTATATATGTTATCCATTTGTCTCAACATCAGAAAACATACTTTATGCAATAACGGCTGTTATAGCAATACTGACAAATTAGTGACAATCCTGTCCAATATGCACAACACAAATTATGTTATGCATGAATATACTAATCAAACAGATTCAAATATAACTTTTTGAACTTTTAGAAATGGGTGAATATGGTCACTGGAGCTTGAATATTGGCTGGTTGAACGTCTTAGCAATCATTACATATTATTGTGGCGATTTTGTAAACACCCTAGCTATTCAATGTTTTTGAATTTTGATTTTGAATATTTTTATTTAAACTATCCTGGCTATTTTATACGAATGAAACGACACAACACGACGAAACGATGCAACGGACGGGTACAACGGAACAAAAATTGTGGATGTAACCTCTTCAACTATAACTGGGACAGTATACCACTCTGATTGATACAATGGGGTGAGCAACTGCTATGGTGTCTTCTGCAACTATTAACTGATACAGAATAACGCTTGACATGCAGAAAGTATAACCTAAATTGTAACTAAGCCAGGTTTCATCTGAACGACTCATAACATACGACCCAAAATTTTCAAAAGAAATATACGAGCCAAATAACGACACCAATACAAGAGTAAGCTCTTTAAGTTAAATGCTTATCTCACATATTTGCAACGGGTATCGTAAGACGAAGTGTATTGAAAAAACCAGTGTGTTCATAAAATTAGAGAAGAGAAGTCTACGATTTTGATTTGTGCTCAATGACTGAATGACACAAGGATTACACCTCAAAGCATGCTTTGTGTGTTTCCTCGGCCACCAATCAAATTGCACTAGTCCTAAAATTATCAACCTTATAAAATAGCAGTCAGATTCAATTCAAAAGTAATGATTGCCAAGACGTCCAACCAGATGCCGCTTGAATCCCGGCACTTACACACACAAATGACCAACATAATTCAAGCCCCAGAGACTTTGTCAATAGATACTCCACCAAATAGCATTGCATATTTATAAAAAATATCTCTTAACAGATTTAGAAAAAAGAGGTGTGTGGAGCAAATATACAAAGAACATTATGATTCATCAGAAAACAAATCAGAATTCAGGAAGAATAAAAACATATAAAACATTGGAATACAATCCCTTCTTTAAAAGTCATCTCGAAGTCTCTATGAAACATAAGGCAGCAGAACCACTAAAGTCCTAGTATTCATCGTCGATGCAGATTGTTCCCTCCAGGAATGATGTTCCAGTTAGTCCTACGAAAGCCATCACAATAACTGTTTTATGGTCGTTGTTCTTCATGTTCATTTGTTATAAAACTGTGTGGCTAACGGGAAATGGTGCCATGTGATTGATAGTCCAGCCTCTACCTGCCACCTTCCAGTATGTACCTTCCAGTACTGAGAGACTCGAAGCTAGATACAGCTTGACTGAAATTTGAAAAAACTAACAGCAGAAAAAGTACAATAAATAGCTATGGAAGAAAACAGAACAGTCGAACGCTTGTGATGGGAATTGGGAGGGAGGGGAAATTAAGCAACACGTGTTTTTTTTTTTAAAATTTTGGAGCGAAAGCAATGACAACCCGGATGTAGAAAAAAGGTTTTACGACATGCCGAAATTTCCAATAAATCAAATCCATAAACGCTTAATAATTTCAAGTTTCCAAAACAAGCGTCTGAGAATTGCAAGCGTTCGATTGTCCTGATCACAAACCCGGAAGTGTTTACTGTTGTGATAAAAAGAAAATAATTGAATATTTAAAGAATTGTAAAAGCTATGTCCGCTCAAAATAAATGGGATTACGGTCAGGCCGTGAATCCCCATTAATTGATTTAGTCTCAGCTTGTGACAGCAGACTCAACTATCAGCAATTTTCTAATTAATTTAATCATTGTGCTAGGTACACCGTTACAATCACTGTATCAAATTGCAGTGTTACTCAGTTTTCAAAACAATGTTTTAGATGAGTTCTGTCATGAGAAAACCTTTTTTGCATAGGTGTAAAAGCTGCAGATCAGCTGCACAGCGAGTGAGCAGATGATCAGCCCTTTTGTTTTTTTGCTGCAAAGATATGGTAATGTCCCTAATCACAAGCTTAAAATTTTGGATGTAAGAAATAATCTGTGACTATTCCAACCTATTTTTGTGTCAAAGGTTGGAATAGTCACAGAGCCGCGACGCGAGAAAAGCGGTCTTTGGGTTTCCAACCAGGTCTGACACAAACCGGCCTGTACAGTCACAAAAGCAGGCTAGAACATTGAAATTTCGGTTTTAAGAAGAAGAGGGATTGTACTATCCGTGTAGTGAAAACAAAGGCGCTGATCAGCTTCGCAGTTACTGCGAAGCTGATCTGCGCCTTTGTTTTCGCCTAGGCAAAAATCCGGCGCGGCTCATATATCCTGACACTGCTCAGAATGTATCAATAATACACAAACATTACTATGTACAAATATTGTGCACTGAGTTATGAGGAAAACTGCCTCTCCAATAGGCAAGAAAACTTGATTCTTTGAAAGACTATAAAGCCATGTCAAGCTACAAACAATGTGGCGAACATCTTTATAATGAGGAAAACAATTTTTTCAAATTTCTTGAAGGAAAGAAGTAAACTGCGCAATGGGAACTTGCTTTCTCATCACATTTCACAGATCAACAAGAGATCAGTTTTTAATAGATGAAGAGATATGAGCCGCCCCATGGGAAAACCAACAATCTGCATATGCGAAAACAAAGGCGCAGATCAGCTTCGCGGTAACCGCGAAGCTGATCAGCGCCTTTGTTTTCGCTACACAGATAGTACAATTCCTCTGCTTTCTAAATTCAAAATTTCCAGTCTCTAGCCATCTTTTGTGATTGTACAGGCTGGTTTGTGTCGGACCTGTTCAGAAACCACATTGTTGGTTTTCCCACGAGGCGGCTCATATCTTTACTGTGTTCAATTTTCCAGCAAGTCTGGCTCACTTCTCATAAGAGCATGTTCCCTATGTTCGTAAGCTTGACTGGCTGAGGTAGCAATGGTTGTATACTGTCCTACATATTAAAGATCATTTATTTACCAGTGGTTTCACAAAACATGACTGGGATTTACCCCTATACAAGATATCCATATTGTTGAGGGTTACATCATGACTCCTTTATTAGATCTTTTGAATATTTAAAACAATGGAATTTTCGTTTATTATCAAACTTTAAAAATTATAGTGGACAGACCGAAATATTCTTGCATTAATTGAACTTGAATTAAATGGCATATTCTGTTTACACATATTGTTGTCCTATTTTGAAAAGTAAACTTCCATTCTACTGGTAAATGACTGTCATTTTATATGAAACCACCTGTATATCAAATATACAAAGCTTATTAATAACTAATATTTTTAAGAGGCTTTGCCTGTTTGTAAGTCAGAAACTGACATGTTTATTTGCATACACTCCTAACTCGTAGTTTTCACAGTTGGCAAAACAATTAACACTGGAGGATATATGACAATGTTTGTGTGAATTGTGAAACAAAACTTGTTTACTTTCAGTTTCATAAGATGTAGATGACTCACTCCCTTCTAAGGCCACAAAGCCAATGACAAATTCATGAACTGTTACATGCAAATCGCTTTAAATGGCTTTACAGAGCTTTAAACAATGTACCATGTGCTAGTTTGTGCCAATATGTCACAAGCTTTGTTTCAAAATTAATGGTCAATGAAATACTTTCATATCTACATCTTACTACATAAATCTTTTTACATATTTTCTTTTATTTTTTATACATTTTCTTTTTTTTTTTCTTCTTTCTTTCTACATTATTAAATGGCCATGATGATTTTCTTGATTACACATGACACCTTTTGTGTATGTGAATGAAAAATGTTAGTATTCAAATATGAATGAACGACATATCGTAAACACAAAATGATTCAATGAGCTATATATAGAAATACTATGTACAAAGATTTATGTCAAATAGCTACCATTACAATGAAGGTACAGTAACATGAAACAATTTTTAAGTACAAGATTTCTAAGACAAGACAAATGAGCCGCCTCATGATAAAACCAACAATTTGCACAGGCGAAAACAAAGATGCAGATCAGCTTCGCGGTAACCGCGAAGCTGATCAGCGCCTTTGTTTTTGCTACACGGATAGTACAATTCCTCTTCTTCTTAAATCCGAAATTTTAAGCTTCTAGCCTGCATCTGTGACCGCACAGACCAGTTTGTGCTGGACCTGTTCAAAAACCACATTGTTGGTTTCATCACGGGACCGCTCAAATGCAATGGCATACCAGTGGAATTTGATAAAAAATGTTTGAGGCTTAATGACTGTTAAGATCAAAGTAACTTTCTAGATGGACCAGTTTGCTAGGTACCAAGCAAGGTGATATAAAGTGTCTTACTGAAGAACACAACATGGCAACAGCAAGACCTGAACCTCAGACTTCCGTATCTCTTGTCACTTCAATGAACCACCACTGTTCTCTGCCATCAGTCATATTCCAAGATGATTTGTAAAACTGGTCTTTCTTTAGGCACATCCAAACCTTTTGTCTTGTCTTACGAATCTTCAATCAGATAAAGTTTCAGGACAAGTAAATGTCAAATATGATGATATCATGCCCTCATGTAGTCACTGCTAAATGAACCCAACACCAGAATACCTGTCTTCAGGAATTCAGATTAGGACAGAATTAACTTCCAAACCGCTTGCTAGCTATCAGCGGCGGACTAAGAGTGGGGTTATTATTTCACATCAGGAAAACATGTCCGTGCAGTGAATACCCCTTAAACCCCACGTTTATGTAGTAAAACTGGGGTATGCAGGGGTATACCTATTTTTCTTATTTTTGCTTCAAAACATAGATTGTGGGTACTCATTAGAACCGCCTCCGCGAGGCGGTTCTAACATGTACCCACAATCTATGTTTTGAGCAAAAAAATAAGAAAATATATTTTTTTTTTTCTGACGAAATTTTCATTTTTTACAACCGAAAAAATCTCTGTTTATTGCATGGGCATGTTTTCCTAATGAATTCCATGGGGAAATTTATGAAAAAATCCGGTAAATGTTGAAAACGAACCCCCTATTGGGATCTGAGCCCCGGGCTATTGTAGCCATGCAATTCCAGGCAATCAAGGGCCCTGGACCCAGTTGTTCAAAGCATCGTTAGCTTAACGATATCGTTAAGACATAAATTTGTTAAGCAAATATCAGCTAAAGTAACAAATACACAGTTATTTTTTGTTGAAAAACTGTGAGAATATACTGCAAAGGATTCTCACATTTTTTCAACAAAAAATATCAGTGTATTTGTAATATTAATGTTTGAAATTTTAACGAAACGTAAACTAATGACGTCGTTAGTTTTGAACAATTAACGACATTGTTAGTTAACGATTCATTGAATTATATGAATATAACAAAGATACTGTTATTGTATTTTTTGTTGGTAAAATGTGAGAATTGATTAACGAAAAATAAAAGTGTATTTGTTTAAGTAGTCGGCATTTACTTAATGAGTTCTCAACATCGACGTTAAGCTAACAAAGTTTTGAACAACTGGCCCGTTTGTTGTAAATGCAACCCCGAAGACAAGTTTTCCTTTCAAAAAGGTTCCAAATGAGATGGATAAATGAGCCGCCTCGTGGGAAAACCAACAATCTGCATAGGCGAAAACAAAGACGCAGATCAGCTTCGCGGTTACCGCCTTTGTTTTCGCTACTCGGATAGTACAAATCCTCTTCTACTTAAATCCAAAATTTCAAGCTTCTAGCTCTTTTCTGTGCTTGTACAGGACGGTTTGTGTCAGACCTGTTCGGAAACCACATTGTTGGTTTTCCCACGAGGCGGCTCAAACGATCACCAGACTCACAGCTATACAGTACAGTAATGTTGCACAATGTTCAACTAGTTTCACAAGTACAGTACAATGCTGAAAACACATGGTCGCTGCCTCTCACTCGGCCTGCTGTCTTGACCTTCCTCATGAACATTAAATGTATGTCTAAATTCTAGAAGTTTAAACATTCTAACTGATATTGTTTTCTATCTTAAGACCAATCCTCCAAATAATTTCTTTGTTTTTTTCACGACCCAAATCACAGTGAATGGAAATTGTATTCTAAACTTAGCAGTACTAAAATGGTAGCTACTGCATGACATTGTATTTCAATTCATGATTTTGAAGCATTTTTACTCCTATAAGAAGGCTAGGTATTATTTTGTAGATAGTCTATCGTAGAATATGATTCCAACAACTTAATCCAGATGTTATTAAGCTGTTGGATAATTTGATTCCAAAACTGTCTTAACGTCTTTAAAACTGTTGGATAATTTGATTCCAAAACTGTCTTAACGTCTTTAAAAAAAAATATTTATTTTATTCGTGGTTCATGAGTAGAAGTCAGTCAACTACTATTCCCTGCTCGACCAGACAATGGCCGCCAGATCACAGGGCACCCTCGTACTTCGCCAGTCGCTTTTTGAGCTTCTCATTCTCTTCTTTCACGGCTTCCAACTCCTGCTTCATGACATCATTGGCCTTCTCCAGGAATGCCGCTCGCATTGCGATCTGATTCTCTTTGATTCGTCTGGCGTCTCGAGATCGTTTGGCTGCCACATTGTTCTTCTTTCGTCTGTTCCAATATTTCTCATCTTTGTTGTCGTCAGGTACATATACCTAGAATTTTAGAAAAATGGAGGGAAATACTATAAAATCATCACAAATGATACCATCTAAAAAATTCATTGAAATACAGTATATGCTGAGTATGTACAGATCGTCAGTTTTGAAAAGTCCTCTTTTTTCCCATTATTTTCATTGCTTTCAAAATGAATATGAGATCAGACTTAATTTAGTTTTGTTTAGTTATTCGTAGTTTTGGAGCATAAAAAATCTACCATTTACCTTCTTGGACTTCTTTATCATTGGCTGAGGCTTCAGTTCTTCCTCTGTGAACCTTCTTTCTTTTGGATTGAAATTATCCTGTCCTGAAACACAGAAAAATGGAATGTGAGCTGCCGCATAAGAAAACCTACAATATGCATAGGCGAACACAAAGGCGCAGATCAGTAACCGCACAGCTGGTCAGCGCCTTTATTTTTGCTACACAGATGGTACAATTCGTCATCTACCTATATCCAAATTTTTAGCTCACCTGAGCCGAAGGCTCACAGGTGAGCTTATAGGATAGGCAGGCATCCGTCGTCCGTCCGTCATCCGTCCACAATTTCAAAGAAGAATATTTCTGAAGCTAGTAGGCCGATCTTGATCAAATTTAATGTGAACCATAATTGGGTTGGGGGATTGATGGCATTAGGTTTTGGAGCAGATTGTATCAAAATTGTGGTTTCCATGGCAACAGATAGGTCCCACAGACTTACAATGGGAAAAACTAAAAAAATCTTCTCTGAAACCACTAGGCCCACAGCTTTGATATTTGGTATGTAGCAATGGCTAATGGTCCTCTACATAAATTGTGCCATTCATACCCCTGGGGTCAAATTTGGCCACGCCCCGGGGGGTCGATAGTCTCCATAGACTTACTATGGGAAAAAAATTCAAAAATCTTCTTCTCTGAAACCACAGGGCCCACAGCTTTGATATTTGGTATGTGGCAATGGCTAATGGTCCTCTACATAAATTGTGCCAGCCATGCCCCTGGGGTCAAATTTGGCCACGCCCCGAGGGTCGATAGTCTCCATAGACTTACAATTGGAAAAACTAAAAAATCTTCTTCTCTGAAACCACTAGGCCCACAGCTTTGATATTTGGTATGTTGCAATGGCTAATGGTCCTCTACATAAATTGTGCCATTCATGCCCCTGGGGTCAAATTTGGCCACGCCCCGGGGGTTGATAGTCTCTATAGACTTACTATGGGAAAAAAATTAAAAAATCTTCTTCTCTGAAACCACAGGGCCCACAGCTTTGATATTTTGTAGGTGGCAATGGCTAATGGTCCTCTACATAAATTGTGCCAATCATGCCCCTGGGGTCAAATTTGGCCATGCCTCAGGGGTCGATAGTCTCCATAGACCTACAATAGGAAAAAAACTAAAAAAATCTTCTTCTCTGAAACCACTAGGCCAACAGCTTTGATATTTGGTATGTAGCAATGGCTAATGGTCCTCTACATAAATTGTGCCATTCATGCCCCTGGGGTCAAATTTGGCCACGCCCCGGGGGTTGATAGTCTCCATAGACTTACTATGGGAAAAAAATTAAAAAATCTTCTCTGAAACCAGAGGGCCCACAGCTTTGATATTTTGTATGTGGCAATGGCTAATGGTCCTCTACATAAATTGTGCCAATCATGTCCCCGGGGTCAAATTTGGCCACGCCCCCAAATTGGCCACGCCCCGGGGGTCGATAGTCTCCATAGACCTACAATAGGAAAAACTAAAAAAATCTTCTTCTCTGAAACCACTAGGCCCACAGCTTTGATATTTGGTATGTAGCAATGGCTAATGGTCCTCTACATAAATTGTGCCATTCATGCCCCTGGGGTCAAATTTGGTCACGCCCCGGGGGTTGATAGTCTCCATAGACTTACTATGGGAAAAAAAATAAAAAATCTTCTTCTCTGAAACCACTAGGCCCACAGCTTTGATATTTGGTATGTAGCAATGGCTAATGGTCCTCTACATAAATTGTGCCATTCATGCCCCTGGGGTCAAATTTGGCCAGGCCCCGGAGGTTGATAGTCTCAATAGACTTACTATGGGAAAAAAAAATCAAAAATCTTCTTCTCTGAAACCACAGGGCACACAGCTTTGATATTTTGTATGTGGCAATGGCTAATGGTCCTCTACATAAATTGTGCCAGCCATGCCCCTGGGGTCAAATTTGGCCACGCCCCAGGGGTAGATAGTCTCCATAGACTTACAATGGGAAAAACTAACAAAAATCTTCTTCTCTGAAACCAAAAGGCCCAGAGCTTCTATATTTTGTATGTAGCAATGTTTGGTAGTCCCCATTATAAATTGTGCCAGTCATGCCCCTGGGTCAAATTTGGCCATGCCCCGGGGGTCAATAGTGTCCATGCATAGACTTTCATTGGTCGATTCTCAATTAATTTAAATCTCATGAGCTTACAATGTGACAATCTCTAAGGTGAGCTACAGGACCAATGGTCCTCTAGTCAAGCTTCTATCTCTTTTCTGTGACTGTACAGGCCGGTTTGTGTCAGACATGGTCGGAACCCCACTTTGTTGTTTTTCGTGAGCGAAGGCTCGTATGTGCTACATTATCAGGAATGAGAATAGATAACTAATACAGCATCAGTTTTTTCAGACTTCTATAAAAGTAAGGCACCTCATGAGCAACCTCTTCTGGCATCACAACAAAAAACATATTGAATATACACTAAACACCCGAGTCAGGATATGCAATCTCTCAGCAGAGCCTTGTGGTGATAAAGAGTGACCCTCAGGGTTGACTTGCCTACAAGTCTCTGACACTCAAGTAAGATTTAAATGAGCCGCGTTGTGAGAAAACGTGATTTTTGCCTATGCCTTTGTTTTCGCTACACGGATAGTAAAATGTCTCTTCTTCTTAAATCTGAAATTTCAAGCTTCTAGCCTGCATCTGTGACTGTTCAGGTTGGTATGTCGGTATGTGTCAGACCGGGTTGGAAACTCCGAAGACCGGTTTTCTCGCGTCACGACTCAAATAAGAATGATCAAGTCACGGACAACATCAGCACTAAGTAACTGACGAGACAATATTGGCATCTTACCTGGGATAACAACCACTGAAATATCTGCTTGATTAACTTCTGTTGTCAGATCTAGGGGGTGTGTATGTGTGGGGGATGGTCTGGGGCTACCCAATACTACAAGTAAGCAAATATACATTGAACATTGAAAGTTTTAGCCCAGATTTACTGCACTGGATGCCCCAAATCCAAACTCTGCCAGCAAAACCTGGCAGGAAAAACCATTTACCAAAATCTAAAATAAGAAATAAAGACAAGGGCCCAGTTGTTCAAAACTAACAATGTCGTTAGTTAACGTTTCGTTTAAATTTCAAACATTAATATTACAAATACAGTTATTTTTTGTTGAAAAAATGTGAGAATCCTTTGCAAAGGATTCTCACATTTTTTCAACAAAAAATAACAGTGTATTTGTTACTTTAGCTGATATTTGCTTAACAAATTTATGTCTTAACGATATTGTTAAGCTAACGATGCTTTGAACAACTGGGTCAAGATTGATACCTTTTCAAACAAAGAAAATAATCAATTCCAATTTTGTCATGATTTTTTTTCTTCTTTACTTTTTCTGTTTTGCATATCCAATTGGTAAAAGTACCATTCACACATTGACAATACTTCTCGGGGCATGTCTAAGCCACAGTCTCAGTAAAGCTGTCCATGTTGTTCTGTTTGAACATTTTGAAAAGGTATCAATCTTTGGTGCTGTTAAAAGGGTTCAGGCAATTACCTGGTATCGTAACAAGCGACAGTTCCTCAGCTTTAACCTCAAAGTCGATGTCTTCACTTTTACGTTTACGAGTTTCGGACAGCAAATTTTCAACTTGTTTATCAGGAGGGGCCTCCAGTAAACTTTTAAGGTAACCTGTAAATACCCAAACTATGATGTCATCAAATACATTTTTGTAACATAGCATTGCAGATCCAGCTTTTTTATGTACCATACAACAGAAAATCAAAACAGGGTTCCTACTCAAGGTCTGCAACTGGAGCTGCATGTTGAGAAATTTATTCAAAAACATGTACAGCATACATTTACAACATAGTACACTTCAAATTCAATGTTACATCTGCTGAAAATCTTGTTCTGTATACTTCAGTCTTGTCTTCAATGGGGTTTAAAATGTTACAGAAAAGAAATACTTTTTCTGCAATCACAAACACACACCTCATAATGCTTCACTTCGCTCGTGTAGTAACTAGTACAAGCATCCAGAGCAACAAAATTCATTTCATTATCAATAGAGTGCCCTCAATAAAGGTACATGAGCTACAATACTCGAAAACTGGTCATCGGGATTTCCAACTAAGTCTGACACAAAATGGCTTGTAAGGTTACTGAAGATGGCTAGAAGCTTTAGATTTTGGATGAAAGTAGAAGAGGAATTGCACTATCTCAGTTCTGTGTAGCAAACCTATGCGAAGATCAGCTACGGAGTTACTGCACGTAATATGTGCCTTTGTTTTCCATATGAAGATCGCAGTCACCAGGTTTTCTCATGTGGCTCATAAACAGGATTATACTTACATTCTTCAATTGTCTTGGCGGGTGATGATGGAGGGCTCAAACTCAGTCCTAGGGGTGAGTCCGGGCTCTGAACAAGTGGACTCTCAGGGAAATATAGACCAGGACTGAATGCACCCTTTGAGGTCTTCACCGGCTTAGGCACTGGGCTGGGCTGCGTTCTGAGGGGTGGGCTTGGCGGATCGATGTTGAGCTGTAATGTCTGACCTCCTGGGTTGATGGCATGCTTCTGTGGACTGGATTTAAGAGCCTCAGCCAACAGGCTTGTTTGAGGCTGCAAAAAAGATTTAGTTAAGCATTTAATTAAACTGAAGTTTTCAATAAAATTACGGAACTAACAATGACATGTATCAACCATGTAAAGTCTGATCTATGTCTTTACATAATATACAATAGTGCTATATTTGAGGTATCAAACTGATGACAACTAATAAGTTAATTAGCAAAAATAAAAGTAAGCCATGAACATTCACTGTAATCACTGATTATTAGAATGATCACTGCCCTAGTCTGAATTGAATAACAGCTTGCGGTGACTGAGAAAGCCACAAAATAAGGATATACACATTTTAAGATATCTTTACCTCATCTTCATGATCACCTTCACCTACCTTTTCATCTGCAATGTCGAGATCAACTGGGATTCCATTCTCCGACAAAAACTCATCAAGATCCATATACTCAAAGTCAAAGCCATCGTTGTCATCACTTGGCCGCTCCCACAGGTTGCCACCCAAGTAGGCAGAGCCATGATTTGGCGTAATTGAAGTAGTTGTGCCAGGCTTCTTCAAGTCATTTCCTACAAGACAAGATTTCAATAATAAATGAAAAACAATAAATTGAGCATCAACGCTTTGACTGCCATGAAAAACTAAAATAAACTTTTCATGCACGCTTAGCAGCCTTGCAACATGTAGCTTACCCTCTCACTGGGAGACTTCATAATGATGCCTTAGTCTTGCGAGAACTACTACGCCTACTGTACACTCTTCCATGCTCGAGATTTATGCCTAAGCAATTATTTTTTATCGCGCCTGCTTATAGCAGGATGTGATATACAAGTCCAAGTTTCTGTCCGTCCGGCCGGCCGTCGGTCAAAATTTACGTCAAAGTTTAGTTTTCTCGACATCAGTGATAGCTGCGAGTCTCAAACCTTGCATAGTAATTGTCCTTGACATACCCTTCAAGCACGCACCTTAACTCGATGTCCTGGACCTATATTTCAAGGTCCACTGACTTTGACAAATTTTACGCCGAAGTTTGGTTTTCTCGACATCGGTGATAGCTGCGAGTCTCAAACCATGTATAGTGATTGTCCTTAACATACCCTTCCAGCGAGCAAATTGTCATTGACATACCCTTCAAGCGAGCAACTTACCCCAGTGCCCTTGACCTATATTTCACGGTCCACTGACTGAAACATTTTACGTCAAAGTTTAGTTTTCTCAACATCAGTGATAGCTGCGAGTCACAAACCTCGCATAAAAATTGTCCTTGACATACCCTTCAAGCATGCACCTTGACCCACTGACCTTGACCTATATTTCACAGTCCATTGACTTTGTTAATTTATACGTCAAAGTTTGTTTTTTTCTGCATCCATCACAGCTGCGAGTGTGAAAGCTTGCATAATAATTGTCTTTGACATGCCCTTTAAGCATGCACCTTGACCCGATGCCTTTGACCTATATTTCATGGTCCATTGACTTTGTTATTTTTTTATGTCAAAGTTTGGATTTCTCTGCACCTGTGATAGCTGCAAGTGTGAAACCTAGCATGGTAATTGTCCTTGGCAAACTCTTTCAGAACACACCTTGACCTGGCGCTCTCGACCTATATTTCACGATTTTATTTATTTTGCATGATGCAGGTGCGATATCGACCTCCCTGGCGTTCTTCAACTTCTTGTTTCAAAAAGCTATTACTTGTTATGTAGTGCAACAACTCCCATCTTTGCTTAATGTTTCGCTTTAAGCTAAATTTGCATTAAAACAAAATACACAAACAGTGATGAAAATTAAATATAATTTAATCTACATGATGAATCTACTGAAACATTGACTAGCAAAAACAGTTTTATTAGTGGTCTGAAATTTTCCAGTATCAACATAAACAGTATAAGAGGCAAAAAACTTGAGTTGTTGGCCTTCATTGATTTTCATCAATCTAAGATTTTGGCGATTCAGGAGACAAAAATTGACAATTCCATATTAACGTCTGAATTATTTCCGGAATCTTTTCCATACAGCGTGTACAGAAAGGATAGAACCTTAAATGGTGGTGGTGTTATGCTTCTTGTGCACAAGGACATCCCACACATGCCCCTCACAGAATTGGACAATGACTCAGAGTCGGTTTGGGTCAAACTTTTTGTAAATAAGAAAACTCACTTTGTGGCTAGCTGGTATCGACCACCTGTCGATGGTCATTTACCAGTATCGGACAATGGAAATGACTTATTGAATTCCCTGGAAAAGTTTGACAATTTATTTAGAGAACAGCTTGACAAAATCAAAAATATTAATAAAGGCAACAAACCCCCCTTAATTCACGTTTTAGGTGATTTCAACTTTAGAGATATTGTATGGCCAGACAGACTCAGCAAATCTGGGTCATCATTGAGTCAGACGGAGGGTCAGATTTTGATAGATATCATGAATGACCACGGTTTGGAACAATTAGTCAATTTCCCCACCAGAGAAAGAAATACTTTGGACTTAATTTTGACCTCTCTTCCTGGTCAGTTTGCAGACATTCATTCCCCGGATAAGCTCAGTGATCATGACATTGTTTCTGGCACTTTGAAAATTGCTATCCCCCCAATAAAGAAACCTAGGAGAAAAGTGTATCGTTATCAGAAAGGTGATTATGAATCTATGAGAGCAGAAACACTTAAATTTGCAAAGGAAAGATACTTCAACGGTTACTCAGATACTCGGTCGGTCCAGGAAAATTTCAATCTAATTACATCGTGTATTCAGGAATCGGCAGATAAACATATCCCCTCAAAAACTAGTCGCTCAGTTTCCTCTGTCCCTTGGATAACACCTGAAATAAGGAGGAAGATTCGCAGAAAAAATGCAACTCATGCAAAGGCTAAAAAGACTGGTAGTGCAAAACTTAGATCTAAATTTGAATCTTTACGGAAAGAGATCAAAGCTGATATCAGGAAGCAGCATGATCTTTACGTGAACAACTTGGTAGGAGATGTTAAGGCTAATCCTAGAGATTTTTACAGGTACATAAACAGTCAGAAAAAAGATACCCAAGGTATTCCCCCGTTGAAAAAGAGAAATGGAAGTGGAATTGCACAATCCGAATTTGAGAAGGCGGAAGAATTTAATGGTCAGTTCTCGGATGTTTTCACTAAAAGTGAATACAAACAGGTCCCTCTTATGGATAGATCTGCCCCATTCATGCATGATATTGTGGTCACAAAGGAAGGGGTGACCAAACTTCTCAAAGGTCTAAACCCGTCTAAAGCCTTAGGGCCTGATGAGCTTCATCCCAGAGTCCTAAAGGAACTGGCTGTGGAATTAGGGCCGGTATTCGCCCATCTCTTCCAGCAGTCAATTGATACAGGTGAAATTCCTAAAGAATGGTCTCTTGCTAATATTTGCCCCCTGTTTAAGAAGGGCGACAGGTCACTTGCCCGCAATTACCGCCCTGTTTCTTTGACATGCATTCCTTGTAAGCTTCTTGAACATATTGTATGCTCAAATATTATGGCCCATCTTGATGAACATGAACTCTTGTCGGACAGGCAACACGCATTTAGGAAATGGCATAGCTGTGAAACTCAGTTGACTACAGTGATAAATGACTGGGCCAAAATCTTAGACAAAAAAGGCCAGGTCGACACTTTTATACTCGATTTTGAAAAGGCTTTTGATACTCCTCCCCATGAACTCCTTAAAAGCAAATTGTTTAGCTATGGAATAGGTGGAACAACACTGAATTGGATAAATGCTTTCCTTTGTTTCCGACAACAAAGGGTAGTGGTTAATGGTATTAAATCGGATTGGGCTCCAGTTGTCTCGGGTGTCCCTCAGGGCACTGTTCTCGGCCCCTTGCTGTTTTCCTTGTATATAAATGACATCTCAGCAGACATTGAGTCTGAAATAAGACTCTTTGCTGATGATTGTGTTTGCTATCGTGAAATCAAGAATGAAGAGGATACATTGAAACTTCAGAGAGACATTGATCGTTTAGGCAGTTGGGCTAGGAAATGGGGAATGAGATTTCAACCCGTCAAATGCAACATGATGCAGCTGACAAATAAACGGTCTAGTAAGATACAGGCTAACTACACCCTTGAGGGCACTGTACTGGAAAACGTTGAAAGCATAAAATACCTGGGTGTAACTATCACAAATGATTTGAAATGGAATACTCATATTTCCAATGTCTGTACAAAGGCTAACAGAACTCTCGGATTCTTAAGGAGAAATTTGTATTCTTGTCCCCCAGATGTGAAAGAAGCAGCTTATAAAGGACTGGTGCGGCCGGTCTTGGAATATGGAAGCTCAGTTTGGGACCCTCACACTCATGGCCTCCAGGAAGAACTGGAAAAGGTACAAAATCGTGCGGCAAGGTTTGTGACGGGAAATTATGTTTTTGAAACTGGGAGCATGACTGGCATTTTAGGTCAACTGAAATGGGAATCTCTTAAGAAAAGGAGGAAGGATAGTAGACTTATATTGCTATACAAAGGTCTAAAGGGTAAAGCCAGAATACCCACAGATGACCTTATCCCAAAGAATAGGCATTGTAGAAATCAACACTCTTTGGCTTTTCAGATACCTTCAGCTAGCAAAGAAGCGTACAAAAGTAGTTTCTTTCCACAGACTATCAGGGACTGGAATGACCTCCCTGATTCACTTATCTCCTCTGCTGAAATGTCTGATGACTGTGTGTCCAAGTTCGCTACACTCGTGCGTTCAAGGGACTAATTTCTCCCCCATCCGAACCCCCTGGTGAAATAATGTCATTTGGCGTGTCACCAGTAAACTATTCAGATTCAGAATCTGAAAAAGGACAACTTAAAGCGACTGGATGACCAAAACAGACCATAACTTATGGAAGTGTGTAGAAACGTCCATTTTTACATGTTCGTCCGGAATTCGATGGTTTTACCCTATGGCAATACAATCAGGGAAACTTGTCAAATACAGCGATCTCGCTAAGATTGTTGTTTAGCATGGTCTTTGGAAAATGGCACTTTTCCACAGCCTTTTTGAGACCTTGTACAAAAGCAGTTGTCCCTGTGCAAAAAATAAACAAATAAGTTTGAAGATTTAACAGTTATCTTAAGTTCTACCACCAGGTTTGAAAATCTACCTATGACCGTGTTTCTGGCAAGCATTTGAAGAGGTACATGACCCTACATTGTGTTGAAATTTCAGCCATAATGTCAGCGGATGTCTACGATACTTTACTACACAATAACAACATCACGGTAAAGCGATCTTGATGTTGCGGTATTTGACAAGTTTCCCTGACTGAACATCTGCTGCCTATGGCCTCGAGGTTCTGTGGTCTCTTCTGTGCAATTCTCAATGTACTTTTTCTCTATATTTGCTCTCAGTGCACATGCATAGCTAAATTTACTTAAAGCATTTGTTGCACTTGATGAAGTTTAATAGTGCACCATTTCTGACCTTGCCTTAATACTGATCCCTTTATCATGTTCCCTTGATCCCTTTGATCATGTTCATGTTTTATTCATACAAAATGGACAAGAAAATATCAAATGCCAATTTTCCTTGTCAGTATGAAACATAATTCTCTCTCTCTCTCTTAAGAGCATGTGGCAAGCTAGATTTACAAGTGTATCCGTATTGTGAAAATGAAAGTATAAAAGCATATACTTACGGTTAACTTATGGTTCCCGAGACCTTAATTTAAGCAATACTGCTTGTAGAGGTCTATCACAGCAGCTGATCCATAATTGGTGAAAAAAAGATATATGTTCATATTTCACAGTAAAAATGGAGGGGTCATTTTCTGGTCAGAATTAATTGCCAATTACTGACGTAAACAACTTGTTTATTTTCGCGATTTACAGAAAATCAAAAGCCTCACCTGAGTTTAAAGTTGGTGCATTTTGTAGTTCAGGATTCTCGAGAAGAGCCTTCAGTGAAATTCCTGAGCAACCGTATCTAAAGAGCGACATTTTTGATTTTTGGTCACTGACGGTCAGATTTCCCACAGATACTTGGGGTTACTGTTTAGATTTTTCAAAAAGCTAATACTTGTACTTTTTTAAAAAAAACTTATACTTATATTTTTTTTTCTTCATTTAGCTTTTCTGCATTAGTCCTGACCTTAAACAATCAGAAAAACATGTCTAGAATACATAAAAAGCATTAGAAATACTGATAAGCAATCACTAATGTAAAGAAAAAACACAAGATAAACAACTCTCGGTTTCCAAATTTTCACCCGTCACTTTGAAATGACAAACTGATTCACTAATCCGTAACTTACAAGAATCTTACATATATCAGCATGTCCGGGAATCATTACGCTTCAAACGGACACAGAAAGCATTTAAATATTCCCTTGCATACCCACGAAATCGGCTGTTAAACAACGATTCTCATCGCTACCGCACTGAGGTGGCCGGAAGTAAATAATGGATGTGACTGGATTCCGGACGTACGTTTTAAAACGGCGGAAACGGGTAACCAGCGATCAAACCGAAAGTAACCTCTGATTGCGTCAGACTTGATTGACCAATGAAAACAAGCGGTCCAGTCACATGGCAATTTGGATTTGATTGCGTCATACCTGATTGACCAATGAAAACAAGCGGACCAGTCACATGGCAAACGGGATTTCCTTTACTGTAAACAACTGTGGCCACCTCAGTGCGGTAGCGATGAGAACTACTGTTTAACAGACGATTTTGTGGGTATGCAAGGGAATAATTAAATACTTTCTGTGTCCGTTTGAAGCGTAATGATTCCCGGACATGCTGATATATGTAAGATTCTTGTAAGTTACGGATTAGTGAATCAGTTTGTCATTTCAAAGTGACGGGTGAAAATTTGGAAACCGAGAGTTGTTTATCTTGTGTTTTTTCTTTACATTAGTGATTGCTTATCAGTATTTCTAATGCTTTTTATGTATTCTAGACATGTTTTTCTGATTGTTTAAGGTCAGGACTAATGCAGAAAAGCTAAATGAAGAAAAAAAAATATAAGTATAAGTTTTTTTAAAAAAAGTACAAGTATTAGCTTTTTGAAAAATCTAAACAGTAACCCCAAGTATCTGTGAGATTTCCAGCGCTTTCTGTTGTTATAATCACTCTAAAAATAAATCCTCTTCCCGCAGCGATCCAATCAGATTGCCTCTCTGACGTTTTCGCGGCTTTTCATTGGCTAGCTATTATCGATTTTTCAACGACTAGCCTGTCAGTCACGTTGCAATACATGCTGTAGGTGATGAGTGCAAACGTACTTTTTGTTGACATAGGTTCGCAAACTCAAGGCCAAACTATACTGATCAACATATTTTTCGCACCTCTATAAAACTGACAATAATAAATAAATAAATAGATAAATAAATAAAATGGCTCTGAATGGAAAAAAATACATGTACATGTTTAATAAAACAACCAAGCGCGGTTAAGAGCGCTGTTTCTTTCTTAATCGCTCGATCATCTCACCGCTGTGTCTGGTGTGGGTTCGAGCCCTGCTCTGGCAACATGTGAGACAAGCCAAGTTCTGCTTGCGGGTGCACGGTGCCAGGTGTTTTTTTTTTTTTCTCGGGGTTCTCCCGTTTTCGCCCCACCTAATGAGTGGCCCGTCTCATATGAGCTGAAAAAAAAAAAAAAAAAAAAAAAAAAAAAAAATAGCGGTAGCTTCAGACACAAACAAAAAGTAGTGGTACAGCGTCGGACTCCGAATCGAGAGGTCCCGGGTTCGATCCCCACAGGCGGCACCGTGTTGTGTCCTTGAGCAAGACACATTAACTCCCTACAGTACTGGTTAAACCAAGGAAGCGTTGGCTCCGTCCCGACATGACTGAAAAATTGTTGACTGGGACGTTAAGCCTCAAAATAAACAAACAAAAAGATACGGTTATATTTTACAAGGCGGACGCTCAGGACTGGTGTTAACTGAGCGTCGAACATTAGCGTTTTAATGGACCATCTCGAAAGTTTTCCCTTGTCTTTAAGCGGCCCCTAAGAGCGCCGTTTCTTAATCACTCGACCATCTCACCGCTGTGTCTGGTGTGGGTTCGAACCCCGCTCTGGCCACATGTGAGTCAAGCCAAGTTCTGCTTGCGGGTGTGCCAGGTGGGTTTTCTCCCGTTTTCGCCCGTCTACTGATTGGCCCGTCTAATATGAGCTGAAATAATATTGAAAGGGACGTAAAACTGAAAAAAAAAAAAAGACAATTCAAAGTGTAGCCCGCCCCACACCTGAGGGGATGATAAGAAAATTATATTTTTTTTAGTATCCGAAGAAGAAAGGCTGAACAATGTTGATACATTGTATTACACTGAGCCGCTTCGTGAGAAAACCGGACTTTTATCTATGCAAAATCAAAGGCGCAGATCAGCTTCGCAGTAACCGCGAAGCTGATCAGCGCCTTTGTTTTCGTTACAAGGATAGTACAATTTCACTTCTTAAATACAAAATTTCAAGCTTCTAGCCTGCTTCTGTGACAGTACAGGTCGATTTGTGTCAGACCTGGTCGGAAACAACGAAGACCGGTCTTCTCGCGTCGCGGCTCAGTCACTTACCCTTGATAGTCACAAATATCCGTCTAAGAGCTTCATTGCGGAGGCTTCGTCTAGCGTCTTTAAATTCCTTTCTTACTTGGAAGTAGAATGGAAACATTTTCTCAATGTTTCACGTGCGGCATCATAATAGTCACGGTACATGTTGCCATGCTTTACACGTGAGATCAGCTCAGTGCTTCCCACGAGTTTCTTGTGTGGATGATTAAAGTCGTATTGATTTTGATCGCTGATTAGCGCCCCACCCCCTCTCTCTGTCTCTCATATACACACAGAATGAGAGGGGGCATCAAATTACGCAGCATACGTGACGCCGTCGCTATGAATTGATCGAATCAGCGGAACTATTTTTTTATCATTGCACAAGTTAAAAAACAAAAACGAGAATGCATTTAATTTGATGAAATGCTGATAAGCAATTTATCGAATCGACGTAAAACAGTCGTCTACATGTAGGTATTTCTCCTCTATAAAAATTTGGAAGAGTAATTCCAATCCATATCAGTAACTTAGAACATTAACGTGGTTCCCGTTCCTTACCAGTGGCCTTCCCACAACTTCATTTTACTGGTACGTTTCTTTTGTTGTTTAGTACGGGTGAATGAGACGGAATTCATACCAAAGACAAACATGCTTCTCAAATCAGCATCCATACTAAAGAAATTCAAAATTCATACAAGAGAGAACATTTCCACTGCTTCAAAGAAATGCAATGATATTGCCAGCATCGAACTCCGAATGGACAGGTCTACTGGCGGCCAGTGTCATGTCCTTGAGCAAAGACATACTGCCTCCCCAGAGTGGCTCTGTCCCAACATGACTGAAACATCGTTGACTGGGATGTTAACAAATAATGCCAATAGAAGCTGTTAGGAGTCATAGAATAAAATGTCAGTGCTGTAACAACGCAATATTAGCTCCCAGGGCGCGTTTATCATGTGGTTTATTTTGCAACATATTCTGATCTTGGTCGAACCAGACTAGAATTGGAGTAAAAATAAAATCAAATAATCCAGTATTATTTTGTTCGCTTCTTTATTTGTTTACAAGAACAAAATAGCAGGTATAAATATACACAAAAGGTTAACAATGACTGTTCGGATCTGACAATATAAATGCACAACAAATAAACTGGTCAAAATAAATTAAGCTCCAGCAGAATTTTTTCTATAGACCAGTTAGACTTAATGCATTTTTTCTACTCTGTTTTGTTGTGACTTCTAAATGAGTACCCAGTTTTGCATGCAATTTGAAATGGGTCAATCAATTTTCTATAATTGAGCCGCCCTATGGGAAAACCAACAATCTGCATAGGTGAAAACAAAGGCGAAGATCAGCTTCGCGGTTACTCCGCGAAGCTGATCAGCGCCTTTGTTTTCGCTGCTCGGATAGTACAATTCCTCCTCTACTTAACTCCAAAATTTCAAGCTTCTAGCCTGCTTTTGTAGCTGTACAGGCCGGTTTGTGTCAGACCTGTTCGAAAACCACATTGTTGGTTTTCTCACGAGGTGGCTCATATGTAGAGTATCATAAGTAACACTCTGTGGAACCATGCCAAATAGTTCCCTTTTGTTCCTATAGTAATACATGTACACATACTGGCAAAATTCTGGATACGCTCAGAAATTTTATTTCTTGTGGAAAGAATATCTGTAATTTACTTGAAACTTTGTGCTGTCACACCAACAAGATATCTATATCTTTGAAATAATCCACAGAACAGCCAACTTAACAGTTCCATATGCCTATGGAATAAAACTGTCAGGGAGCTTAACTTATTTTGACCAGTTTGCATCAACTTGACTCTGATATAATGTTCACATAAAAATGACTTGAGCAGTGGCATGAGAAAACCAGATATTTTGCCTATGTTAACTGCACAGCTGATCAGCAACTTTTTTTTCTCTGCACATATCATACAAATCCCTCTTCTTGTTAAATTACAAATTTTATGCTTGTAGCCTTCCTCTGCGACTGCACAGACCAGTTTGTGTTGGATGTGGTTGGAAACACAGGCTGTTTGTTTTCTCAGGTTATGGCTCAAATACAAAACTGATTATTATATTCTCATACAAAATGATTTAGTAAAAGTCTGATTTTGACATGAGACAGATAAAGATTGAACACTACCATGTAGCAGAGACTGTGACTGGTACTTCATAACATAAAATACCTGCTTTCAACACCATCAACTGCATTATACTGGTACTGTCCTATATAACACAATGTTGCATTATTGAGGCATCTAACCCTTGACCCATCTGGTCCAAATCATAAGCAAAACCATTTGCATCAGGAACCAGAGGACCAATGGTCCTGAAAACGCTCACCTGAGATCTGGGATATGTACCAATAAACTTGTTTGACTATTATAGTCATACATGTATATAGCCCAGATGAACCCCTGGGGTCAATTTTATTTTCAGAATCATAAATATTCTGTTTTTTTTTTCCCATTTCCCGAAGTTTTTCCCTTTAATGACATTTTAACAGTTTACTGCATTTGCGACCAAAGCTGACCTTGCTGTAAAATAGGTCAAGGTCATCACAGGGTCATAATTTCTGTACACATTATAGTATTTTAGTCCCAGATGCTACATGCCAAGTTTTGTTGAAATCAGTCCACCGGTTCCAGAGAAGAAGATTTTTGATGGGTTTTTACCAAATATGGGCATGGTGGACAGCCTGGTCATGTGACCTGGATTATTTATGTACATATTGGTTCTCCCTCATGTAAAATTTGGCTTTTATTGGCCTGGCAGTTTCAGAAAAGATCTTTGAATATGATGGTAATAAACATGCATATTGCTCCAGGTTGGGGCAGACAAGCCCCTGGGGTCTAATTTTTTTCATAATCATAAATCTTCATTCCATTTGCCTGTTTCCTTCAATTTGTTCCCCCTTGCTAAGGATGCTTCACATGAAGTTTTGGCTTTGATTGGCCAAGTGGTTTCAGAGAAGAAGATTTTTGAATGTTATGGTAATATACATGTTTATTGCCCCGGGATGGGGGCAGACCAGCCCCAGGGGTCCAAAATTTTTCAGAATCATATTTCTTTCAAGCTTTCCCTTCAAATGACTTTGACAATTTTCCCCATTCAAATGCATGTTGACCTTGCCGTAAAATAAGCCAAGGTCATGCCAGGGTCATGATTTACATAAACTTTGTAGAGCTCCATTCCCTGATGCTTCATGCCAAGTTTCAAAATCATAGGCCTTCTGGTTGTGAAGAAGAAGATTTTTAAAGGTTTTTGCTATTTATAGCCATGGCGGCCATCGTTCTTGTTGTTTCGTAGAGTCCCGGCGCACACGGTAAAAAGGGGGGATTTTTTGGGTAAAAGTTATTAGCACTATTCAGAATCACTATCTTTGTGGTCTGATAGCTTTACACAGATGGCCAATCTTCTGCTCGGCACTTCATAGAACAATATCTCACAAATTTACAAGCCAAGCATTTTTGGAAGTCCCCTTCTGCTAAGCAATTTGAAAAGCTGTTTTGTGATTCAATGTCTGTTTCCGGTATCCGACTGAACAAACACTTTCGTAATTGCGAATCGTCACTATGAGAAATCACTGAATTGTCTATTTCTGCCTCCTCGACAGAGAGTTTGTTTAGTAGATCCTGTTGTTCTTCAATGGCTAAACGACTGTGAGGCTCAGAAACTAAGGGTGAATGCTCCAAGCACCCAGATTCCTCTGGATGTCTGACCACCGGTGACTGCAGACTGGCAATCCTCCTCCTTTCCGGGGAATTACAATCCACGCGGCACTTGGAATTCTCTGAGTGACTGACCGCAGGAAATTGTGGACTGGCAACCGTCCTTGTTTCTTGTAGCCGGGCGTAGTGGGCAGCAAGGTTCTTAGCTCTGAGCTGTCTGGCAACTTTCAGTCGTCTCCAGTACTCCCTGCGCCGTTTCCGATCCCTGGCCACGCGAGATAGGGTTTTCTTTTCTTTGGCTTTGGTTGATCAGCTAGTCGAACATCGGAAGAAGCTTCTTTCTTGGCCCTATGTTGACTCACTAACACACCAGAAGCTCGTTTCAATGGCGGCTGGTTCCCATGACCCTGTCCTTTGTCTGTTTGGTGGGAAAGTTAATTATCAATGTAAAGCTGGCTGCATTCCTGACCAGCTTCCATCTGTGCAGTGTTTCACCGCCCTCCATGACGTTGAGAATCTTTTGGAGGTGAACTGGAATAAATCTGACAGAGGAATTTTCCTCAGAGTCCATATTTTATTAAATCCTAATCCCCCCTAGAAAGTGCGTCCGCCATCTTCAACGATCTCTCACTCACTTGGTTATGTGACTGGACCATTCATATAAACTTTTGTTTTCACTTGCTAAGGATGCTCCACGTGAAGTTTGGCTTTGATTGATTCAGCAGTTTCAGAGGAGAAGATCTTTTAAATTGAGAACGCCGACAGCCCGACGATGGGTATACTTTAAGATCACCTGTGAGCCTTTGGCTCAGGTGAGCTAAAAACCTTTCTTACTCAAAATGCAAAAGGCGTAATTCACCTATGTAGTAACAAAGCAGCTGATCAACATGAGCAAATTGTACAGTCTCTCTACATGTTTGTGTCTCCATGGTCTGAAACCCCAAACCTCCTGCAGTTCTCAGTAATGTTCTAAATTCAGACTCTGACTAGTTGTAATTAAAATAAGTTACTTAGCTGTTATCTTAAACATTTGACTGTCCACAGATTTAGGAACATTATGTTGTAAATAATTAGTTGAAAGAAAATAAAATGAATCAATTCAGCTGTCTTGTTAAAATGCCAATAAATTTAAATATGCGAAAACAAAGGCGAAGACCAGCTTCGCAGTATCGCGAAGCTGATCAGTGCCTTTGTTTTCGCTACACTGATAGTACAATTCCCCTTCTTCTTAAATCCGAAATTTCATGTTTCTAGCCTGCTTCTGTGACTGTTCAGGTCAGTTTGTTTTGGAACTGGTCAGAACCCAAATTGTTGGTTTTAACACGCACTCATATAAATATCAAACAAGCATACACCTTTTGTCCATGAATCATGATCTCTACAATATAAAGCTTGACACATATACACATGCAAACAATAACACAGATCAGACTGCACATTGACATAGGATGATTCACTATTTTCTATCATTTTTTTCCTTTCAGAAGTAGAATTTCTGTTTGAGTACATGTAATTCAAACATTATATGAAATCTGTCTGTTTTGACAAAATGAGCCTTGTTCAATCTAACACATTTTTATGGTTATTCAATAATACAGATGCACAAAGGACAAACTTTAAAAAATAAACTTTTAGCATGACTAGGGTCTATTACACAAACTGATCAGAACGAGAAATATAGAATCTCAGCATTGTGGTTTGTATTACATTGCAAATCAACTGGAGGATTTTACATTTTGTACTTTTTTATCAGCCTTTCTTTCTATTTTGCACAAGGCTGTAGACATATACACAACTAATTCTATGCACCAAACAATAATTATAACAACAGTTTTAAACATTTGAGCCACCGCACCAGAAAGCCAACAATCTGCATATGCCAAAACAAAGGTGCAGACCAACTGGCGAGACGCCTTTGCATTTTGCTACACTTTTGCTACACAGATACATGTAGCTAAGTACAATCCCGCTTCTTCTTAAATCCAAAATCTCAATCTTCTAGCCTGCTTCTGTGCTTGTACAGTCTTCGCGAAAAGTGCCGGTCTGTCAGTCAAAATCAGCAAAATTTCATTGTCTGACAAAATATATTATTCTCTCAGATAAATGTCTGGCAAAAATTACCAAAATTACAATGATGACATATAGAACTGTCCTACAAAATTGGGTTTTGTCAGCAAAAAACTTGCAGTCTGCTAAACAGCTGTACTGCAGCTGAAAAAAAGATTTAGCGAAGACTGCTTGTACAGCTTGATTTGTGTCAGACCTGGTCACAAACCGTGTTGGTTTTCTCATGATGTGGCTCATTATCTTCTAGCCAGCTTCTGTGCTTGTACAGCTCAGTGTGAGCCGGATCTGGTTATAAACCACATTGATGGTTTTCTCATGACGCGGCTCATTTATTAAATTACATACAATGAAGTGATACATATGATGAAAAATACTGATTATGAAATATAAATGGAAATTAAATATGAATTCAAATGCATTTTAATCAAACTCTATAGCACAATAAACCCAGGAAAAAATCACTAGTAGATATCCCAATTTGTAGCTTGATCAAAGGCTTGCTCATGCTGTTGTACAAAACCAAATAGCCTTCTGTTCTCTCAACCAGTGTAGACATCTACCAGGATGATAGGGTGCTTTAAGCATGGCACACAGTTGCTTTTGTTTTGCAATGGCTCATCAACTGCTCAAAATGTGACTTTGGTAAAATGTTTTGTGCTAGGTTAGAGGAACAACCTTATCAGAGTCCTCAGTTAATTTACTATATTTTGAGCCTCCTCACGAGAAAACCAACAATCTGCATATGCGAAAACAAAGACGCAGATCAGCTTCGCGGTAACCGCGAAGCTGATCAGCGCCTTTGTTTTCGCTACTCGGATAGTACAATTCCTCCTCTACTTAACTTCAAAATTTCAAGCTTCTAGCCATCTTCTGTGACGGTACAGGCCGTTTTTTGTTGGACCTGGTCGGAAACCACATTGTTGGTTTTCCCACAAGGCGGCTCTTGTAATAAATATCCTATACTGTACTCTGAAATGTTTATTTCTCACTCACTCCCTGTTAAGATGTCGCCTGTGCTGGTGCTAATCTTGAGATAAAAGCTATCATTTTGTAAGCTATATTTCTGACAAACTGTGGACACTGGGGCTTGTTGGCTACATGTTCTACTGTCAGTCGTAGTTCCATAAACAGAGTTCTGGAAGTGAAAAAAAATATGTAAAATGATTAACAGTGATCCATCAAATGAGCCGCAACACGAGAAAACCAGTCTCTGCGGTTTCCGACACAAACTGGACTGTGTAGCTACAGAAGATGGCTAGAAGCTTGGTATTTCAGATTTAGGAAGAAGAGGAATTGTACTATCCACGTAGTGAAAACAAAGGTGCTGATCAGCTATGCAGCCACTGCACATCTGATCTGCGCCTTGTTTTCGCCTAGGCAAAAATCCAGTTTTCTCATGACGAGGCTCAAATCAGCATAGAGGTCCATCAAATCAGATTTACTCCTTGCATAAAGAGAGCTTATCACTTGCACATTGCTTTGTACTGTTATTTGACTCTCACCAACAGCTGAGGTCATTGGAAGAAGGGACCTATGTTTTTAAAAATCTGAGGCACAGGTTTGAAACTAGAAAAAGTGCCTTGAGAGGCACGTATACCCCCGGCTAGTAGCCACCAAGCCCCCTTCCCTACCCCGGTTGGTAGCCAGCCCCCTTCCCTACCCCCTACCTAAACAACCCGGCACATGCTCACCCCTGACATTGAACCTCACATTACCAATAAAAGACAGTACCCTTGTCAAGTACATTTTAGAAATAAGCAGCGTAAAGTACTTTGCATACAAACATGGGGAAGCGTAGTTTTAGAATGACATATCTATTTTAGAGCGGTATACAGAGCTGACGTGTATACCCAATCTAGGACATAAGCACGGACATTGTGGGTCAGGTCCTCAGTCCTAGATTGAAATGAAAGTAGAATGTCATTCTTAAAAAAAAAAAAAAAAAAAAAAAAAAAGTCCTAGATCTTGACCTCAGGTCCCACCCCCACCCCCATCCCCACCCCCATGCATGGACCCTTGGGTCTAGCCCTTATGTGGTACCTATGTTGTGTTGTTGTGTTGTAAGCATGAACACTTTCTGACACATGGTTGTCAAGATATAGACATACAAAATATTAATCTTGGTAACTATTCTATCTTATAAATGTGTCCTAGATTTTGACCTCCAGCCCCACCCCTGGAGTTTGGTGCCATGGAATTTAATTCAACCCTAAAGGGTATCTGTGATCCAAACAGGAATACATTCCTATAAGTATTTGTTAAGATATGAACTTAGAGATGAAAAAACACTATGTAAATAGCACATTTTCAAGGTGACCTAGATTTTGACCTCTAGCCCCACCCCCGGGCATGGACCCAGGGTCCGAACACACAGAAACAAAGCAAACCATATATGGTACCTATGGTTGAAATATGAATGGTTTCTGATCATTGGTTCATGAGATATACACCACCAGAGAAACTTAAACCAAAACTTTGACCCAAATTAAAGGTGACCTAGATTTTGACCTCTAGCCCCACCCCCGGGCATGGACCCAGGGTCCGAACACACAGAAACAAAGCAAACCCTATAGGGTACCTATGGTTAAAATATGAATGGCTTTTGATCATTGGTTCATGAGATATACACCACCAGAGAAACTTTAACAAAAACTTTGACATAAATTCCACGAACGTTCCGGAATAACGAACGAACTAACGAACTAACGAACGAACAAACGAACATACGAACGGACGAACGGACGAACGGAAAAGCGAAAACTATATACCCGTCGGCATAAATGCCGGGGGTATAATCATCGACCCTGGTTAATTTACATTGGTTGTTTTATTTTACACTCCAGTAATGGTTATATGACAACAGGACCTCTGTTTAAAGTCTCGTCGGAAAGACTAGAGAAGTCCAGGATCAAAAAGTGGCTTAGATACTTTGCCATTTAGGCTTCTCTGGTTGATTTTGATTTTTTTGCCCAATGCAAAAGGAATTCTATTATGTGGTTATCTTACACTAACAAATTACTGGGGCCAGTTGTTCAAACTTAAAAATGTCGTTAGTTAATGATTCGTTAAAATTTCAAACATGAACATTACAAATAAAGTTATAATGTGAGAATCCTTTGCAAAGCAAAGGATTTTCAAATTTTATCAACACTAAATAACAGTGTATATTGCAAAGGATTCTCACATTTTATCGACAACAAATAACAGTGTATTTGCTTCTGTATTTGGCATTTACTTTATGAGTTGAGGTTTTAAAGATTAAGATAAGCTAATCAGGTATATACTGACCTGCAATATGGATTTCTTCTTGAAGCATATCTCAGAGATAAGAATCGGTAGTAGACAAACGGATGGAATATTGTACACTTCCCACTGAAAAAATTAAGAGATGGTCAACAAATTTACATATTAAGAAAGACATATCTTGTATACATTTTAAGCGATTTGAACTGACAAATTTAACTTCCTTTAATGCAATGCAATCCGGGAAATCTGGCTGCACAGTATTTTGTACGGGTCGGCATGAAATGGAGAGTGATCAAAATCTTTGCCTTAATAAATCAATACATGCCAAAGAAATAAACTGTGGGTATTCACCATTGAGTCGAAGCTGTTTCTTACATACTCTTAGCATTGTTATTCACCTTAAATATCAAGTGTGACTTTACGGGGGCAAAAAGTACATGCCAGTATGAAAAGAAGATTCACGATCAATGTACATGTAGATGCTCTTGATATTTATCTTGTTTGGGCCCAAACATTGAAAAATTTAGCAGATAAATAGCTTGTCCATATTTTAGGTGCCTCGACTATTTTTATTAGGCTCATTTATTAATCTTTTTAACAATTGAGCCGCTTCATGGGAAAACCAACAATCTGCATAGGCGAAAACAAAGACGCAGATCAGCTTCGCGGTAACGTGAAGCTGATCAGTGCCTTTGTTTTTGCTACTCAGATAGTACTATTCCTCTTTTACTTAAATCCGAAATTTCAAGCTTCTAGTTCTTTTCTGTGATTGTACAGCCTGAGTTGTGTCAGACCCGTTCAGAAACCACATTGTTGGTTTTCCCACCAGGTGGCTCAGTTATAGACAGGATAAGTTTCATTTTCAGTTAAAGACAAGAAATTCATCCTGTGGCTTACCTGAACACCATGACTATAACAGCTGGCATGAGAAATATCTCTGCACACGCTATAAACCTTAGAATGTTAGTTTGATGAAGCTGCAGCTTGTTTATCAGGTTTCTAACCATCATCATAGAGTTTGGCCCAGCTAACTGGAAGGAAATACAGAGAAATGTTCAAGTAACTTACAGATGAGCATTGAAGTGGAAAAATGTACTGATAAAACACTTATAATGATTTTTAGTACATGCACATTTGAAATTCAGATTCAATGAGGTGTACATTACATACAAGTGTGTATCACACACTAGTGTACATCTTAGGATTTTGGGACACATATCACACAAAGCTGCAAGTGCCTGCATTCATAATTTGTTCTTATTTCCATTCTGAAACATCTTATCAAACTGTTTTCCAAAATTGTGATGAAATATTGTAATTTTTTATATATCTGAATTCTTCATTATACACACCAATCTTAGTAAATGTATCAATGTGTATGGTAAGAAAATATAACCATGTGTACTTACATTGAGAAGATTCTTGGTATATGTACTGGCATGTAGAAGACCAAACAGGAATACTGGCACCAGAGCCACTAGTAAAAGGTTAAGGAATAAAATTCTTTCTTTTTTTTTTCCAAACTCCCAACCAGATTTAAGTTTAGCACATACAATACTTTTGGTATGTTAACTGATTGTTTTACATTCTTCTCAACACTCAACAGCTGAAGTCATATGAAGATGAGACCTTGGTTAAAAATATCATCTGACAGGTATGAGAAGCATTGGATCAAACACACCCCTGGTTTACACGGTGAGTGATTCACCTGCATGAGTTTGCATCTTTTTGAAGTTTGATCCACAAAATGGGGTACCTTATTGACATTTTGAGATACTGCATTCAACGCTGTCCAAACTGAAACTCATAATAGACAATTCCTTTACCTTACTCATAACAAATTGCATATTAGCCCATATCACGCTAAACTTTCACCTATATGTGCTGCAAAATGATTTCAAGAAGGAAGGATACTTGTTATAGGATAGCTGTTTAAGAATATAATGCTGAAGAACAGATAATGACAGCTGTCCTCTGCAAACAGGGTTGTCATAAATGCCCGACTAAACTGGAAGTTTGGTAGCCGCTGATGGAGCCGTAGAGCGCTGGTGGCGGCACTACTGATCAGAGCTCTCTGGTAGAATGTGTAAGGATTGCCGCTGAAAAACAGGAATCAAACTACAACATGAAAATGGGCAGCATAAAAATCAGGCTACACCGATATATATCTACAGATTTATACATTTTTATTTTTCATTATCATTTTTTCTTCCTTTAGTCACCTCATTTATACAAACATTGATAATAACATATGAGCTGCCACACGGGAAAATCAACAATCTGCCTAGGCAAAAACAAAGGCGCAGATCAGCTTCCCAGTAACTGCGAAGCTGATCAGCCCCTTTTTCGCTACACGGATAGTACAATTCTTCTACTTTCTAAATTCAAAATTTCCAGCCTCTAACCATCTTCTGTGACTGTACAGCCTGGTTTGTGTCGGACCTGTTTGGAAACGACATTGTTTGTTTTTCCACGAGGCGGCTCATATCAAAGTTCAAAAGTTAGTTGTAAGTTGGATCCAAGCTAGTTTAGCTATAATGAAAACCTACTTATCCAACTATACTTTTCATTCTTAGATTTTTTCTTTTTTATTTTGAACAAAGGAAACAGTAGTGGAAACAGGACCTCATTACTCCTCTGAAAGACAGAAGGAGCAAGAAAATATATAAGACTAATGGTAGAAAGGCCGTAAGCGTTAGAGGCTTGAAATGTAAAATATCCTGCATGTATAGTAAATCTTACCCAAATATAGGAAGCATAAACATGAGAGTGCAGATAACTGTAAACATCCTGGTACCCCACAGAGCTGCTTCAACTTTGTTACTCATCATATACGCCTGAAAATAATTAAATTCAGCCTTCTAATGAAAAACAACTTGACTGTCTATAGGTCCAATTCAGATACAAACGCTTTTTAGCAGGCAGTTCTCTATTAAATATCAATATGTCATTGATGATGAATGAACAAGGCATTCAATCTACACTAATTTTGTGAGTGCAATACGGATTCGAAAAAAGTGCCAACAAAACAGTTTGACTTTTTACCACTGAGCCGAGTGAAAAGTAACACATTTTGCACAGTGACAATTAATTTTGGAACACTGGTTTAATCCTTTGAAGCATTTCTGTTTTTTATCTTTGAAAAATTATAAATTTAATTCACTATTTAACCTATTGAAATATTAGCTGTTAGTTTCAGAAATCTTACCAAAACACCTTGTTGCCCCTGTGATTGTTCCTGACTTGCGTTGTTAGTTCCATTTTGATCTCCTTGTCCACTGTTTCCTGGCTCAGCCATAGTTAACAAACTTTTTACTGGTAGTCTTATAACCTGGCTGAAAAGAATGCCAGAACATGTAGCCCAAATTGCAAAAGTCTCTCACCTGAGAGTCAAGAAGCACAGTCACTGGACAAAAAGAAAGTGGTTGGGGTTTTTATCATGAGGCCTGGATTTTATATATACACATTTGCACCCCCCCCCCCCCTTCCTATAGATGCTTCATATAAAATTTGGCTTTGATTGGCCAAACAGTTTAAGAAGAGATGTTTGAAGATCATAATATATAGTTAATAGCTATACATAGCTAATGTTTATTTGTTTAAATGTCAGACTATAAATAAATTTGTATTCTGTACATGTATATTGCCTCTGAATGGCAGCAGCCATATATTTCAATAGGTTCTGAGCTGTGCTCCTGGGGCCCAAAGTTTTTCAGAATCATTAATATTCAGTCCTATTGTCTATTTCCCAAAAGATTTACCCTTTAAATGACATTTTAACCATTTTTACCATTAAAACGCATCAGTGGCCTATGTTTAGTTGTTTACATTGTAGAAAAATAGGTCAAGGTCATGATTTATTTACACATTGTAGTACTGTAGTCATTAATACTACATCACAAGTTTCGTTGAAATTGGATTACTGCTTCCTGAGAAGAAGATTTTTTAAGGGTTTTTCACTTATATGGGCATGGTGCCATCTTGGTCCTGGATTTTATACATCTTGCTGGTGACACGCCAAATGACAATATTTCACCACCAGCATGTTGGGATGAGTTCTCTTTAGGCCATCTGTGCTTTGGGTTTCAGTCTGAAAATTACTAGGTAGGTAAGGATTTTTTTTGACTATGCACATAATCCCTTGTTCGATTTGGTGCTTTCAAAATAAACATGGGCACGTTAGGACAATCAGTTATCCTTAGTAACCAAGTGCCAAAATGAATGCTCTTGTAGATCAACAACTTGAGGTGGAACTGACTCACGTTAACTATCGTCCCATGCAAAAAACGGACAAGTGATTCAGATTTATTGCTTAGCAGAAGGGAACTTCCAAAAATGTTCTGCATGTGAAATATGTGAGATACTGCTCTAAGAAGTGCCAAGCAGAAGATTGGCCCTCTCACAAACAGCTGTGTAAAGCTATCAGATTGCTGCCTAGTGTGGAAGAGTGCTTGTAGGTAAACTTTAAGTACACGGACTTTTTTTCACCAGAACACTTGTACTTTGTAAGACATCACAGACTTTTATTCACTGGAACAATTATTTTAATCACAAGAACCTTTTAGACTTGACCGAGACAGTTACTAACTTGTATTATAAAAACAAATAACCTTTGCCCCCCCCCCCCCCCCCAAATCCCCCTTTTACTGTGTGTGCCGATAAGTCAACGACGGTCTTTATGAAACAACTACAACGCTATCAGTCGTGTGTCGATTCAGCGATAAATTTTAGCATTCGAGTGCTCTGTCTGCACCACTTTATTGTCTAATTCATATTCTTCTAACTTGGCACACCCAAGCAGTTTTGTTTTAGGCAGATTTTTGAGATATTAACTGCTGTTATGCGACTTTATCGGTAATAGGCTGAAACCAAACGTAGAAAACTCCCAACATCCGAGAGCTTTTCATATCCGATTTTCAATTGGCTGTTGGTGTGCATTGCAAGAAGATGCTTGCAACTACTGTACTGAATATTTTTATCGATTTTTCGGTGCGCCTCTTTAACATTGAAGAAAAATGTTTCTGGACATTTCGCCATGAGAGCAGATAAAAAAAGAACACAATTTATTTTTTTGAATGGTGAAAAAAAACTTAAAGGTTGGCAGATTTTTTTAGGTAGGGTCGGGAAACCTGAAGCACAGCTATTTTTTTATTAGGCCTTACTGGAGATAGACGCGAGGCTAACCATCTCTGTTTAGCCAAGCAATTCTGTTTCTTAGACCCCATCATCTAGCAGTGGGGGTAAGCCAAAGCAGTTCTCAACCTTTGGTCGGGAAAGGAAATACCCTGTGAAACCACTGCGCCCAGAAGGTGACAGTAAACCCATTGATACATACCGATGCCAGGGTTAGACACTAACTTTTTAGATTAAGGAGTCTGATGGACTCCTAACTTCAACAAGAAAATTATAGCATGTTCTTAGTAACATGCTATATGGAGGGGTTCATAGAAATTTGGAAGTTTAAAATAATATGAGATTGTGATTGTGATAGAAGTCTACACTGACAAGAAGAATGATTCCTTTAGTAACGTAATGATATAGTGCATTTTGATACTCAATCACCGCGCCTGAAAAATTGTTGACTTGACCTTTAAAACTTAAAAGAAACAAACAAACATATGTAAAATTCCATCAGCAAAGGAAGTTTTATTCCAAATTTCAAATGTGCATTCTTGCTGTCTGAGTGACCCAACGTTGTATAGCGTGCTTGTGCCTAACCTGATTAGATTCTCTGAGTCTCCAAACAAAGATTTCAAATACATTGTGAAAGTTTGATTTTGCTAGAGCCAATCAGAATAATACTAAATATCACATAATCAAGCAATAATGGAAGGACAGTGTGAATCCAGTATGGTTCGAATTTTATAAACCTGTGCTATAAATATAATTTAAATCTAAGGTTGTGTGGTATAATCTTAAAAGTGAGGTTAAACTGAACCCCCATAAATTTTCATCCATGAGGCTTGGTTAGGGGTAGTGTGATCCAGACTTTGCCATAGCTGTTTGTTTTGTAAACAACACTAGCAAAATATCTCGGACATTCACCTAGATATACTCTTTTTTCCGTGACAAAAAATGTGAAATAATACATGTCTGTAGACATGTTACATTTCAAGTTGACGTGTTTTGTGAACATACTTTCAAAACTTAAAAAAGTCACATACATGTAGTTGAAACAGAAAAAAAATGAATCAAAAGGTTCCGAATTCCCCAATTTTTCCCCTAAAATCTGATATATCTTTTGTGAATTTTTGCACTACAGCAATTTAGATATTTTGTAACCACTTGAAATTACAGAAGGTTGCATTTTAAGAGTTTGATCAATATCAATACATTTTTGTGTGGCTTCGTGTGATGTTGCATAAATCCGTACTGTAAGAAATCCGGTTCGGGTACGGTTTTCTTGCGTTCTAAGTAAATCACAATATTGTTGTGTACATAAAATTCTTCACATGCTACTATGTGGTGACCCATGATTAGCTTTGTAGCTTTGATATTATCTATGTTTGTTCCGGACAGTATCGATTCGTTTCGGACAGTTTCGGCCCAATCCGGTAATTTGTGATACCGCATGTCAATCATCTATGTACAGCAGACGTGAAAGAGAACACTGTATTGGAAACTACATAATTTTATATGGATCGTTTTCCGATAATAAGAGCTGTCGCAGGACAGCATGCTCGACTGCTTCTGACCTTTGTCAAACATAAGGCCAAACCCAACCAGTAACCCAAAGCATTATGCTCATACATCTTTTTGCCTTGATGCAATAAGGCAAAATCACTGAACCATGAAAGTTAACTATAACTACCTAAGATTTAGAGGTCTCACTCATATTGCGAAAGAAATGTGTTCATATACCAACTGAGTGCCAAGACACAATGTAAAATCACTGAACCGTGAAATAAGGTCACACTGACCTATAAGTATTTCAGGGTCAAAGGTCTAGTGATACTTACTCATAATGTGAAAGAAATATGATCATATACCCATTCAGTGTTGAGATATAAAGCAAAATCACTGAACCATGAAATTAGGTCATAGTGACCTATAAGTATGTTTGTGTTAAAGGTCTGGTCATACTCATTCATAATCGGAAAGAAGTATGAAAAAATACCAACTGAGTGTCGAGATATAAGGCAAAATCACTGAACCATGAAATTAAGTCATAGTGACCTATAAGTATGTTTGGGTTAAAGGTCTGGTCATACTCATTCATAATCAGAAAGAAGTATGAAAAAATACCAACTGAGTGTCGAGATATAAGGCAAAATCACTGAACCATGAAATTAGGTCACAGTGACCCAGGAATACTTTACGGTCAAAAGTCTTGTCATACTCATACATATCGTGAAAAAAGTATGTCCATATACCAATTGAGTGCCGAGATATAAAGGAAAATCACTGAACCGTGAAATTAGGTCATATTGACCTAGGACTACTTTAGGGTCAAAGGTCTTGTCACACGCAAACATAGTGTGAAAGAAGTTTGTTCATAAACCACTTGAGTGCTGAGATATATGGCAAAGTCACTGAAACGTGAAAGTAGGTCACAGTGACCTATAAGTATATTGGGGTCAAAGGTCTGGTCATACTCACTCATAATCTGAAAAAGTATGAAAATATACTAATTGAGTGTCAAGATATAAGGCAAAATCACTGAACCGTGAAATTAGGTCACAGTGACCTAGGATTACTTCAGGGTCAACGGTCTTGTCATACGCAAACATACTTTGAAAGAAGTTTGTTCATAAACCATTTGAGTACCGAGATATATGGCAAAATCACTGAACCGTGAAATTAGGTCACAGTGACCTTTAAGTATATTGGGGTCAAAGGTCTGGTCATACTCACTCATAATCTGAAAAAAGTATGAAAATATACTAATTGAGTGTCAAGATATAAGGCAAAATCACTGAACCGTGAAATTAGGTCACAGTGACCTATAAGTATATTGGGGTCAAAGGCCTGGTCATACTCACTCATAATCTGAAAGAAGTAAGAAAGTATACTAATTGAGTGTCAAGATATAAGGCAAAATCACTGAACCATGGAAAGTAGGTCAACCGACCCTTGCCGTCATGACACACAAGTCAGTGTCACAAAGTCAAAAGATGAATGACCAACCATCTTCCTAAGTTGTTTCTATTAAGAAATAAAAAGAAAAAAAATGGGGAGTTCTAGATTTTGACCTCTAGCCCCCCCCCCCCCCCCCCCCCCCCCCCCCCCCCTGACTCCGACCCAGAGGTCCGATGTCATGGAACCTAAAGTGTATGAAGTATGAATGCTTTATGATAAGTTGTTGTCAAGATATGGACTCCTTGTAAAAATTACACAGCAGTACATGTATTTTTACAGTGTTCTAGTTTTTAACCTCCAGCCCCACCCCCAGGCATGGACCCAGAGATCTGATGCCATGAAATAAAAACTCAACCCTACAGGGTACCTATGGTCCGAGTATGAAAGCCCTCTGATAAAAAGTTTTCAAGATATAGACTTCTAGAATACTATATCACAGAAAAGCCATTATTATTAATGGTGTTCTAGATTTTAACCTCTAGCCCCACCCCCTGGCATGGACCCAGGGATCTGATTCCATGGAATGAAAGCCGACCCTACAGGGTGTCAATGGCCCAAGTATCCATGCTTTCTGATGAGTGGTTGTCAAGATATGGACTTCTAGAAAACTTTAACACAAGAATTGCCATTTTTGAAGGTGTTCTAAATTTTAACCTCCAGCCCCACCCCCTGGCCTGGACCCAGGGGCCCGATGCCATGGAATGAAAGCTAACCCTACAGGGTATCTATGGTCCAAGTATGAATGCTTTCTGATGAGTGGTTGTCAAGATATGGACTTCTAGAAAACTTTAACGCATGTGTGACGCGCACGGGAACGCGCACGGGAAAGTGGACGACCGGGGTGACTGCAATAGCTCTATGCACTTCGTGCAGTCGAGCTAAAAAATGATAAATAGGTCAACGAGAGAGTTCGTCCAACTCTTATAATTTAAAAACATTTGAAACTAAGTAACCCTAGTTAATATCATTAAACAATATATCTCCAGTTTAATTTTATCATAAGCATCGTATGTACTGATCTTGTTTGCGTGAAGAATATTGATTTATTAATCGTAGTGAAAGTGACAAAAAATGGCCGACAAAACAAACACTAGCGTAGTTTAGCATGGAAGTGTGAGGCCCAAGAAAAGGAATTCAATATCGTGTATAGAAACAGAAATGAAAATGCACCTTCATAAACCCCTAAGGAGCCTTATTACGTCAAATGATTGGCAGAATACTGAAAACATATGGAGAGGTCAATACTACGGCTAATTGCTACCCTCCAGAAAATCAAGGAGTCCAAACACAAATTTAGGAGTCCAAACTTGAATCGTGAGAAAATGTTAACAGCTTATTTTCACAATTTGTCATGATTTAACAATACACAGTCATTTGCTTCAAATTGTATACAAGTGCAAAACCCAGAGTCATCCATTTAAACAATTTTAGCCCAAATGTTAACAGGATGCCAGCCTTTGGTTTGAAGTCTTTACTAATCTGACTTAGAATGCACAAAAATCAACAACAAAAAAATCAATCAATAAATAAATATAAAAAAAAACTTTAACGGAAAAGAAGCATATTTGACTTTTATTTCTGTTGAGCTTAAGGAATAAGTAGTATACACTTCTTGAACTTTCATTGAAAAATTATCGTTTCTAAAATATCATTGGTTTTCTCTTAAAGCCAATGTTTCTGTCTTTCTAAATGCAGTAAACTGTGTGGTAGAAAAATATACAAACAAATCTTGGAGTGTTTTGAAAGCTGCATTAACTTCAGTGACGTTTAGAACCTACAGAAAAGACAAGACAAGAAATTTGGTGTCATATTTTCCCCCAGATTCAAGGAGTCTGTCGGACTGCCTACAAATAAAAACAAGGAGTCCGGCATAATAATTTGGGAGTCTCGGACTCCCGGACTCCCTTTAGTGTCGAACCCTGGATGCAAGAACAAGTTGATAGGATTATCAATAATCGATTTTTTTCTGGCATTGCCAGAGGGATTTGAACCTGCATGGTAGCGGTATTGACCCGGTCGGCAAGCTACTCTTTCGTTAGAAAAAATCAATATTGGTTACCGGAACTGCACCTTTCCTGCCTCTTTGCTCATTCGGTCGAGGGTATAACTCGGTATAACTCGGTCAATATCGCTGTATTTTAATCATTTTTAGACGCTTATACAATCATAATTTGTCAGAATAAAAACATAACTTGAGTTGAATAAATAATGAAGATCTAAAAAGACATGCAAAGCTTTTATTAATGTTTTTATTTTGTTATCATATTTTATGATTTTAATTCAGTAAGGTTACAGCGATATACACTGAGGAATTCACCTTGTACAAATGACCTATGACGTTACGCCGATCGTGTCAATTAGTTAGTCAGAGGCTAACGATGCTTCTTATTGGGCTATCATGGCACCTTACATGTGCACATAATAAGGTCGATTAAAATATAAATAAAATTATAATCAGAGAAAATAGTTTATACATTACAAATCAGTTGAAATCCCAATTATGCACCACAGACACATGGGGCTAGGTGACAATGTTAGGTTCCATTCACAGTTTCGTACTTTTGAGGTGGGCCAAAAATTTCAATATTAAGGGGTAGGGCACGACATTGGGCTGTAAATTATCCTCCTTCAATAATTTGCCGACATCTTTCCCCAAATCGGATCAATTATGCCTCAAACATGTGAAAAATACTCATTTTCTATTTTTAGACTGGTAAAAACCGGGATTATATAAAGATCCCGGATCGCTCGCCAGTCATAGCCGGTGACGCTCTTCACTGTCGACTTTGCAGGGGTTATCTTTGTTCACAAATAGCGAAAAAAGTAGCTGGATGGCACATATTTGTGCACTGCTCATTATGATCCTGGATAGATTCTCTTAGTATGTGCATGCGATTTATGGGGCGTCCTTTTGCACAGAACATGCATGGGGGCCCAGACTTTAGGCATATTTTACGAAAATTCACTGGTCTGAAAGAGGGGGTAGGGGAAAATATCCCCAACACAGGTAGGGTGATAGTCATTGCTAGGCGATTTAAATGATGTTATTTTGTTGTTAGACATTCGATTTACTGATTTTATGGGAGAAATCGGATTGTTCACCAGATTGGACAGAGCTATTATCAATTTTGGCGGATCTAGCTAAATTAACTGAAAAATGCTCTAAAAACTGTGGATTGCTACCTTAAAGCAATAACCGATTTTTTTAAATTTCCATTTCAAGGTCTCAGTTGCCTTTGATCAGGTGGCCCAATGTATGGACATAACTGTTTCGTGATCTGTTGGTCACTCGCACGACCACAGAGTGAGTAAAGCTGGATGCGGTTAGTTGGGGCTCTATTCCTCAAAAATTGACCTAAAAATGCCTCGAAACCATATGACTCGTTCTGACTCCTCCTGAAAGGCCAGTTTTAATGCAAATCCACTTTCTTTGCCTGAATTGAATTAGAATTATGTTAAAGAATAGTTTGAGACGAAAATTGCCAGAAACTAGTGCAAAAAGTTTTTCTTTAAGGTTCCATTCACAGTTTCGTACTTTTGAGGTGGGCCAAAAATTTCAATATTAAGGGGTAGGGCACGACATTGGGCTGTAAATTATCCTCTTTCAATAATTTGCCGACATCTTTCCCCAAATCGGATCAATTATGCCTCAAACATGTGAAAAATACTCATTTTCTATTTTTAGACTGGTAAAAACCGGGATTATATAAAGATCCCGGATCGCTCGCCAGTCATAGCCGGTGACGCTCTTCACTGTCGACTTTGCAGGGGTTATCTTTGTTCACAAATAGCGAAAAAAGTAGCTGGATGGCACATATTTGTGCACTGCTCATTATGATCCTGGATAGATTCTCTTAGTATGTGCATGCGATTTATGGGGCGTCCTTTTGCACAGAACATGCATGGGGGCCCAGACTTTAGGCATATTTTACGAAAATTCACTGGTCTGAAAGAGGGGGTAGGGGAAAATATCCCCAACACAGGTAGGGTGATAGTCATTGCTAGGCGATTTAAATGATGTTATTTTGTTGTTAGACATTCGATTTACTGATTTTATGGGAGAAATCGGATTGTTCACCAGATTGGACAGAGCTATTATCAATTTTGGCGGATCTAGCTAAATTAACTGAAAAATGCTCTAAAAACTGTGGATTGCTACCTTAAAGCAATAACCGATTTTTTTAAATTTCCATTTCAAGGTCTCAGTTGCCTTTGATCAGGTGGCCCAATGTATGGACATAACTGTTTCGTGATCTGTTGGTCACTCGCACGACCACAGAGTGAGTAAAGCTGGATGCGGTTAGTTGGGGCTCTATTCCTCAAAAATTGACCTAAAAATGCCTCGAAACCATATGACTCGTTCTGACTCCTCCTGAAAGGCCAGTTTTAATGCAAATCCACTTTCTTTGCCTGAATTGAATTAGAATTATGTTAAAGAATAGTTTGAGACGAAAATTGCCAGAAACTAGTGCAAAAAGTTTTTCTTTAAGGTTCCATTCACAGTTTCGTACTTTTGAGGTGGGCCAAAAATTTCAATATTAAGGGGTAGGGCACGACATTGGGCTGTAAATTATCCTCTTTCAATAATTTGCCGACATCTTTCCCCAAATCGGATCAATTATGCCTCAAACATGTGAAAAATACTCATTTTCTATTTTTAGACTGGTAAAAACCGGGATTATATAAAGATCCCGGATCGCTCGCCAGTCATAACCGGTGACGCTCTTCACTGTCGACTTTGCAGGGGTTATCTTTGTTCACAAATAGCGAAAAAAGTAGCTGGATGGCACATATTTGTGCACTGCTCATTATGATCCTGGATAGACTCTCTTAGTATGTGCATGCGATTTATGGGGCGTCCTTTTGCACAGAACATGCATGGGGGCCCAGACTTTAGGCATATTTTACGAAAATTCACTGGTCTGAAAGAGGGGGTAGGGGAAAATATCCCCAACACAGGTAGGGTGATAGTCATTGCTAGGCGATTTAAATGATGTTATTTTGTTGTTAGACATTCGATTTACTGATTTTATGGGAGAAATCGGATTGTTCACCAGATTGGACAGAGCTATTATCAATTTTGGCGGATCTAGCTAAATTAACTGAAAAATGCTCTAAAAACTGTGGATTGCTACCTTAAAGCAATAACCGATTTTTTTAAATTTCCATTTCAAGGTCTCAGTTGCCTTTGATCAGGTGGCCCAATGTATGGACATAACTGTTTCGTGATCTGTTGGTCACTCGCACGACCACAGAGTGAGTAAAGCTGGATGCGGTTAGTTGGGGCTCTATTCCTCAAAAATTGACCTAAAAATGCCTCGAAACCATATGACTCGTTCTGACTCCTCCTGAAAGGCCAGTTTTAATGCAAATCCACTTTCTTTGCCTGAATTGAATTAGAATTATGTTAAAGAATAGTTTGAGACGAAAATTGCCAGAAACTAGTGCAAAAAGTTTTTCTTTAAGGTTCCATTCACAGTTTCGTACTTTTGAGGTGGGCCAAAAATTTCAATATTAAGGGGTAGGGCACGACATTGGGCTGTAAATTATCCTCTTTCAATAATTTGCCGACATCTTTCCCCAAATCGGATCAATTATGCCTCAAACATGTGAAAAATACTCATTTTCTATTTTTAGACTGGTAAAAACCGGGATTATATAAAGATCCCGGATCGCTCGCCAGTCATAGCCGGTGACGCTCTTCACTGTCGACTTTGCAGGGGTTATCTTTGTTCACAAATAGCGAAAAAAGTAGCTGGATGGCACATATTTGTGCACTGCTCATTATGATCCTGGATAGATTCTCTTAGTATGTGCATGCGATTTATGGGGCGTCCTTTTGCACAGAACATGCATGGGGGCCCAGACTTTAGGCATATTTTACGAAAATTCACTGGTCTGAAAGAGGGGGTAGGGGAAAATATCCCCAACACAGGTAGGGTGATAGTCATTGCTAGGCGATTTAAATGATGTTATTTTGTTGTTAGACATTCGATTTACTGATTTTATGGGAGAAATCGGATTGTTCACCAGATTGGACAGAGCTATTATCAATTTTGGCGGATCTAGCTAAATTAACTGAAAAATGCTCTAAAAACTGTGGATTGCTACCTTATGACACCAAGTCACGAAAACTAATGACATTATCGTCGGAACTTACGTTTTCACGCACATACGATTTCACGCGCAGTACATTACGGCTGGATATTTTGAGAACGTGACACTGTATTACGTCATCGCTTTCTGTTTATTTACACTGACGATGACTTAAAGCAACTGCGATAAAATAGGTGAAAAATTTAGCTTGGAACGGTAAATTTCATACTCACAATTTCAGCGAGGGTAGAAAATGCTATTTTTACTAACTCCCTTTTGTCCCTTTCTTAAAATCCCTCGCATTCCCTTGAAAAGCAGTAAAATTGTTCTCTGACTTCTGTGTCTGCTCCCGCCATATGTCATCTTCAAGGTCTCATCCGGGTTACATGACCCTGATAGCCTCATTATAATATTTTCACTGTATAGGACATGCTACACGCTAATTTTATTTTATGAGCGGTACCTGGTCATCTCGCCCCCATGGGTGCTTCTTTAGTGTATTTTGTTATGCAACTGGCTATGTGAGGGCATTAATGCCCATAATCACCTACAGCAATTGGCATCTGCCCATCAGAAAGTGAAGGAGATGAACTGCTCTATAAGAAAGATAACCAGGAATTATGGAGTTCCAGCAGCTTCTTAGAGAAACAGATTGACAGGCCATGTTAATCCAGAGGGAAACAAATCAATTTGTTCAAGATAAAAAATAAATGAGCCAATTCCTTTTTGTTCATTAAATTTCACCTCTTTATGAAACTTTGTCATCTACTCAATAATTTCCTTTTCATCCGACTACTTGCAGCACAGTGACATTGAGAAAAACGCTATTTTTAGAAAGTGCGTGATTTCTTATGACGTTTTTCACAAGTTATGGAATTTGGGTAGCCCAAAGAAAACATGGCTTCCGCGGTAGGAGATCATTGATAATTTGTGGCGATCTTTGTAAATAAACAAGTAACCGCACAGCATTTAACAGGCAAAAGGTAAGTGCATAACTTTGTTTGTTGTTCTGCAAACAGAAACATTAAAGCGTATGTGCGTGAAAACCCATATCGCCGGGATATAATCAGCATTGTTATGGCATCTTCAATTAATCCTATGTAAGCAGCAAATAGAAATATGATAAAACAAATGTACAGATTCAATCAGATTCGTAATAAAAAATTTATTTGTGTTAAAAATATTACTTTACAAAAAATAGAGAAAATCTTCTCCGGAAGTGCAAGATAAAGAACTCCAAAGTATGACAGAGAAAACACGAATCGATATTAATGGACATTTCGGGGTGGGAGAAAACACGAATCGATATTAATGGACATTTCGGGGTGGGGTATGAAAGCCCCAGCCAAGCCGAGCTGCCGAGCCCGAGCTGCCGAGCTGGATATTTTGAACTCGCATTTTTGTCAAAGTTAAGATTTGGATTTTACTAAAAATGTTTTTGGTAATTTCCTTTACACCAAATAAAAGCTTCGGCAGTGGAATTTTCTTAAATTTCTGGGAAATTATGCTTTTATTTTAATTTTCACCTCCGCCAGGGGTATGAAAGACCCAGCTGACAAAAATGTCGATTTTCAGTCAATTAGTTCATTTAGAGCAAATAAATACCTTTTTGGCCGAGACTAAATGTTAAATGTGTGAAATCCATCATAATCATCGCAAATTATTAAGGAAATTTGATATATTTAAAAATTTAAATGACTTTTTCCCGTTTTTGTCGAAAACCAATTTATAAAGGTAAAGTGAGAAAACGAATGGACAGAAATGGACCGAAACAGACACAATATAAGGGAAAAACGTTATTAAGCAAATTATGTCAGAAATATTCAAACAATCGATTTATTTTCTTCTGCTTTCACTATAGAAATATATTTTGTTCAATATATCCCCTTATTATTGCAAAAAATCGGAGGTAAAATTCCTGACTCGGCAGCTCGGGCTCGGCTCGGCTGGGGCTTTCATACCCCACCACATTTCGGTCCATGACCACCCCGCCGACACTCGTACTGAGGTGTCAGAATCAGAATCAGAATAGTTTACTGGTGAAACGTCAAACTGAAAATACCACACCAGGGCACCAGGTGTGCCTACTCTCTCATGGGTGCGGGTCTTCATGGGCAAAACGGGGTCAATCCTTTGGTTTCTTTCACAATGTGGAATGTATTTATACTGCCTTGTTTGCTGTATGGTCTGGACGTGTTAACTCTGTTTAAGTCTGAAATCGCAAAGATTACTCAGTTTCATAAAAAGTTTCTTAAACAGATAATGCACCTTCCGGATAGAACTGCAGACGCGATGTCTGCCCAGCGGATTTTGACAAGAAATACCATTGAAGTTGACGTTGAAGCGGTCTATATGTTGTCGGGTCAAATTCCAATTGAGGGGGAAATTCATAAACGCACCTTAGGTGCCTTGGGGGGTGGGGGTGGGGTTAAGGAGTGATTCCGTTGAAAGGCGTTTGGCCGAAAGACAAATACATGTCAAGGATGGAAAGTCTAAAAGTTGGTTTGTTTATGTAAACAAGGTTTTGCAGCAATATGGGCTTCCAAGCAAGGTGGATCTGCTTGATGCTGGTTATACCAAAGCACAGTGGAAAAGTCTTTATGAGCAGGCTGTTAATGGGTATTGGTCAGACAAAAATTTTGGAAGAGGCTGTGGGAAAAACTTCAATGAGATTTATGTTCAGAATTATTGGCTCATCTGGTCTGGCGTGATGCTGGTTATGATATCATGTCGGTCCAGAGGGCTGGTTGGAAGGCCAGGTTAATGTCTGGTACTTATATGCTACAGGCCACACGTGCGAGGTTTAATCAGTTTGAGTTGGATCCAACGTGCTTGTTATGTTGCAAAGAACCAGAAAATATTGAGCATTTTTTACTTAGTTGTGAGTCACTAAACAAAATAAGACAACCATTTCTGGATAAGATCTATAAGTTAATTCAGAATTCCTTGGGTGTGGCAAAGTTGAATGACTTTAAAATAAATGATACAGAGTTCACTGCTATTCTCCTGGACTGTACATAACGCGATTTATCACGCCCTCTATCGGCAGGCAGAGCCTCCATGAGGAGGACAGACATGACGTAATTAGACGACTGGATCATCCGGGTTAGACTTTACAGTGCTGATTGATCCTAACAGTGCGCTACCCCTGGAAGCATTCTTGCATGAGATGGAGACATCCTCCAGAGGACTCTGCTATGCTCTTCATATGAAACGCACTTCCTTACTTAGCCAGTCAAAGTGAACTGTTACGAACTTGTACATTGTCGCCGACAGGTAGCGCTATAACACTGACCTGTCGCCTTTGGCTCGTTGCATGCTAGGAATGTCCGCCATGGAATCCATTTTGGAATCCATTTTATATGTAGATCATATTAATATAATTTTACATACATTTTATTTTTTGTCTTTTTGTTACGTCCTGTGTTTTACCTATGCACAGCTCGAATGAAAGAAATACATTCTAGTCCAGCAAATTCAAGAAATCTATTAATTGATTCTCTCGAGAACTGAACGGGATTAGCCGATTTTGGCTATATCCCATAATTCAAAGCGTCAAATGCGAGAGATCAAGATGAGGTATCGTCTGATCTCGCGAGAATGCGAACTTGTATATACAAGTGCACATAAGTTGAAGTTAGTTGCATGTTTATCGTGGTGTATGGGAAAACATTTGATAGCAAGAACAATATAAGAGCTTGAAATCGGTGGGGTGCAAGTATTAAGCCTCGAAGTATTAAATCTAAGAAATTTACACGTATCAACGTGGTTCTCCTGGAAGAGGAGGGATGTACTAACAACAACAACTGACGCGAGAATCTGTATCTCTCTGTAGATTGACCGGCTGGGTCTATGTATCGGTACAGGTGACCGCCCTCTGGTACGAAGGCCCTTTAGTCCGGTCCACTGGTCCGAAGGTAGGCTAGTGGGCATTCTGACTATATGACCTTCGGACTAGCGGGCTGTAACCATCGGTACAAGCTACTGCGGTTGCCCAGCTTGTGCGGATGATGTAGCCCTACTTACTAGATGTCATCTTGTCAAAGTTTCACATCAGCAATCTCCGTACATTTCAATCACTACCTACACGAACTGCAACCAGTGCTGTTTACTTACTCCTGGGCGCGCTACCGGTTGAAGCAGAACTTCAATAGCCTTCAGCACTACGTGCGCATGCGCACCCACCCTGGTCGCGCACCTATCCTGATGAGGGTTAGGGTTAGGGTTCAACATACTGTCATCTACAAATTCAACCATCAAAGATGTGTCAACTAGACAGATAGCCATAAATCTTGACAACGAACAAAGTTTCTTCAGCAAAGTACAACAAATTCTGGACTTGTATCAGTTACCGCATGTTCGCGATTTAAGAGTCAGTGAATTGTCAAAAGAACAATGGAAAACACAAGTCAAAAAACCAGTGAATGAACATTGGTCAAAATATCTATAAAGTGAAGCTCGTGGAAAATCAACACTCAAATATCTGAATATTGACTCCCTGAAAATTGGACTGACCCACCCAGTTTGGTTATCAGTAGAATCACCTATAACTGAAGTTCGAAGGGGGATCACTAGTGTCGGTTGGTGACGGGAACATACCTCCTCCAGACTAAATTCAGCAAAACTAGTAAATCTGCATCCCGTAAATGCTGTGCTTTTGGTGACGAGGACGTAATACATATGCTTCTTGGCATGTCCAGAGAAAACAGTACTTTTCAAATGTCAAATCAATAGTCATAAACTGTATTGGGATAAATCAGTAGAAAGAAACATTTAACAGTAAAGAAAAACTAGTTCAGTTAATTCTTGACAGTTCATGGCTTGAAGTTCTCCGCGGACATCCAGGCTATCATAAGATATTACAAGTATAAGCTTTAACAAAAAGCTTGGTCTACGCTTCGCATTAAATAAACTAGAATGTCAAAGAATCTGACCGTACTCCCATTTCATCGTGGTGCGGTGAAAGCATTCATACCTGACAATCGACCGTCACGATACTGTCGGTTCATTACATTCCGTTGTGGCTTGGATAGAATGTAATTGGCTACACGGCAGGTGGGGCGCGGTCAAAGCTTTCATACCTGACCATATAGCGTCACAATACCGTCGGTTCATTTCATTCCGTTGTTGCTTAGATAGAATGCAATCATGCACCAGCTCCACGAATTTAACAATTTGCCCCATTTTTGGTACCTACTGCACCATTCCAACCAAAGGGAGGTTTGCATGGGTGTTTGGGGGTGTTTACACGGTCCTTGGCGAAACGACCCGGAATCCTACTAACACGATGGTCAAGCCACTAGACTCAAACGTGCAGTTGCAGTTGTAGAGAGGTGTATGAGTCTGAATCTGAATCTGAATCTGAATAGTTTACTGGTGACACGCCAAATGACATTATTTCACCAGGGGGTTCGGATGGGGGGGAAATTAGTCCCTTGAACGCACGAGTGAAGCGAACTTGGACACACAGTCATCAGACATTTCAGCAGAGGAGACAAGTGAATCAGGGAGGTCATTCCAGTCCCTGATAGTCTGTGGAAAGAAACTACTTTTGTACGCTTCTTTGCTAGCTGAAGGTATCTGAAAAGCCAAAGAGTGTTGATTTCTACAACGCCTATTCTTTGGGATAAGGTCATCTGTGGGTATTCTGGCTTTACCCTTTAGACCTTTGTATAGCAATATAAGTCTACTATCCTTCCTCCTTTTCTTAAGAGATTCCCATTTCAGTTGACCTAAAATGCCAGTCATGCTCCCAGTTTCAAAAACATAATTTCCCGTCACAAACCTTGCCGCACGATTTTGGACCTTTTCCAGTTCTTCCTGGAGGCCATGAGTGTGAGGGTCCCAAACTGAGCTTCCATATTCCAAGACCGGCCGCACCAGTCCTTTGTCTTGTAAGTAGGTCAATCTCAAACCTTAGAGTAGTCTGGCGCGTAGACAAAAAGCAACAAGTGAACTGTGCTACAATCTGCATATGGCTAGAGTACAGAAATTAAGTTAATAAAACTGAACATGGATATCAGTGCCGCAAAGGGAAGGATGATTCGAAGCTGCCGTGTACATACCAACATGCAATATATGTTCACAACCCTGTATATACGACGACAAAGCCCTCATAGTTTAAATAAATAAAAAGTTTAGAAAGACATTACCTAAGAAGATTTACAGACAATTGTCTGGTGTTCCTTATTGGAAGCTAATACCAATACAAGAAAAAGAAGATGTAAGAATGAACTCCAACTTATGACAAATGTGATAAAGAGAAACTGTAATCAGGACAGAGTCACTATTCACCCAACAAAATCAAATGTAGTTCTGCAACAAAATCAAATATAGTTCTGCTGAAGAACCATAAACCATTCACAAAGAAAAACTTTGAATTGGAACTGAATGGAAATAATTTATCACTATCAGAAAGTACAACTCATCTAGGTCTGCTCCGATCTGAAATAAATGAGAATATCATTAACATTGAAGATCGTCTAAGCCTAGCAAGGAGGACTCATTGATAAGCACTGGTGTTCACTGATCAAACGGGTTAAACCCAAGATGCTCCTACAATATATATCAGTGCTGTGTTCTTCCAAGACTCCTATTCGGATTGGAGGCCCTACTAAAGAAGAAAAGATATCATACAATCCATGAAGGGAAAATAAAGATGCTGATCAGCATCAGTTATTCTGCACCTTTGTTTTCGCATAGGCAAAAATCTGGTTTTCTCATAATGTACCACAGATGATTGTTTTATTAAGTCTACAATCTGAAGATAAAGTGCCCCTTACACAAAGAGGATTCCTTTATGCCACCATAATAACATGCTAAATCATAATTAAGTAAATCAAACCTGTCTATATTATAAATGCAAAAAGGAATCCGATTACTTTTGCAAATTAGTTGTAATTGTAAATTTGTAATCGATTGCATCAGGAGAATTTTTAATTGTAATCTTTAATTGTAAGCTTGAACGTGTAACGAACGGCCGAGCCAAACCACAGCAAACCCCGTCGGTGGAAAAGCATGCTCATCCACTAAGGTTGGTTTACTGCGCTATATACTCAACACTTACTCGATTTACAAAGTTTCGAGTTTGAATATCTCAATATGCCGCTAATACGTTGCACCAACGTATTTTTCCAAGGGAGGCTATCCCGTCACATGTAATACTTCCCCCTCCGAGAAGACTCGTCTCGAGTCTTCGCCTGGGAACTACATGGGTAAGGCAACTCCGTTCTGGCAATTGTCAGCATGCCATCTCTGCCACCAAATGTAACGTACAGCCAAGCGCCAAGCCACAGCAAACCCCGTCGGTGGAAAAGCATGCTCATCCACCAAGGGCGGTTTCGACCGCCGGTGTAGGCGAACTACATCGCTGTGTATAACTTCTTAAGTAACAAAGTTTCGAGTTTGAATTTTGCATATTACAAGCACTCAATATGCCGCTAATACGTTGCACCAACGTATTTTTCCACGGGAGGCTATCCTGTCACAAAAGTAATTGTAATCGTTAGTTATTAAATTTGAAAGTAATCGATAACAGGTCTGCACGGTACACGACTAGCATTACTTTATTTAAAGTGTTTTGGCACCTTTTTTGAACAAGTATTACTGTTACAGATAATAAATTATTATTTCTTGTTCACCCACTCTAATTGCCACTTGGCATCTCCTAAGGTAATTAAATCAATGACAAATAGCCGATTTGCACTATCATCAAGATAGCCATGTTCCATCTCCTATCGATAAAATCATTCCCAGAAATCTGTGTACTTGATAAATCATGACATGGTGGCATATGTTTACATAAACGAATGCCTATCTAAACTACATGTATAAATTCCCATGAATTTTTATCATGACAGCAGACTCCCACATCAAACCAGTAATGAATTTTGCTTCCTTAGACGCCAATTTCAGGGGTCAGTGGCTAAATACATAATGTCTGCAAATAAAAATAATGACTCTGAGTCCAGCATGGACAAGTTTAGTGCACAGGGGTATCAGTATGAACCCCGAGTATTCAATGTATTTATACAAACTTGATCAGGACTTATTGGAGCATTTGTACGTGTGCATAAATACGGTAATGTTGTTAATAATAATAATTATACAAATGTCTTGAATAAAAATATTTTATTTCTTATAAATGCTCCAGCAATATATCAACAGACCTGCATGTCTTCTTTGAAACAGTCTGGTTCAAAATGCTTTTCAACCACCATTTTTGCTTAGGGTATGAAAATGTTCTTAAATCAAAATTTTTGTTCCCTAAATTGTATCCATTTTTTGCAAAGAGCTCTATTCTTTGTAGGGTTAGGTATATAGCAAAACACCTTATACCCATCCCCCTTGTCACCATGCAGAATTTTGCCTTGTATGAAGGCACTAAACACTGATACCTTTGCTGTCCATCAGCAACTTACATGCTGAAATTCGTCTGCTGCAAAAACAGAAAAATCCTGCCAAGAACAGCAGTAATGGTGGTCATGCTGGTTTGAACTTTGATTAGCTATAACAGCTAATTAGAGAAATTATTTAGAGAATTAAACATATCATAATCATTTATATTATCAGAGAAGTTATTCTTCACATCATAAAAAGGTGCCAAAACACTTTAAGCAAGGTGCGCCGAAAAACAAACGGAGGAATACTTCAAAGAGAAAATGGACCTGCCGATTTATTTTTACCCATTGGGGTCGGGTAGTACTAAAATGCGAAATCGGCTTGATTTCGCGAAATCGTCTTGATTTCGCGAAATCGTCTCTACTGAATAGCGTAATCGTCCCTTAAATTTTCAACATACTTTTTAAAAGCATTTGACTTTGCAATTATTCTATAGAACCAAATTTTAATCAACAATATTTAAATTTATTTTTAAATTGTGTTTTTGTGAGGACTTATAAGGTGAATTAAATATGACTTGTGATTTCGCGTGAATGGCGAACTCAATTCGCTTGTAAAAGCTAGGTCTGTTTTACATCAAATGAAGGATAAACATTGAAGACTTACAGAAACATCTTGATTATTTTAGGCTCGAACATTAACTTTGATTTCTTCTATGTTGGTAAAAACCGATGACTCTTAATAGCGAAAGGAGGGTGAATGCTTTTCTTATATAAGCAGTCACCAGCTCCATTGCTCAAAGGTGTCATCATGTATGTTGACCGTTTCTTTATATTTTTGTCTGTTGGCTTAACATTCCTGGTCGGTGTGTGGTACACCCGGTAGTATCCGGAGATACCCCTTACCGACAATAGCAAATTGACGTTTGTTTCATACGTTCTTGTTTTGTGATGTTGTTCTTGATCTTCATAATGACGTTGTTTTATGTCAGTGTGTTGTACACCCGGTAGCATCCGACATTTTTGTGGTTTTATCACATATATGATCGTTGTTTTAATGTTGCTTGGCTTATACAGGGATATTGTTTGCAGAAATATACACAATTTTCTTATTTTGATCCAAAACATACATTGTGGGTACCGGCGTTATAACCGCCTCGCCGAGGCCGCACCGAGGCGGTTCTAACGTGTACCCACAATGTATGTTTTGAGCAAAAATATTTAAAGTATCATTTTTTCGGTGAAATTTTCAATTCTTACAGCTGAGAAATGTATGTTTTGAGCAAAAATATTGAAAAGTATCAAATCTTTTCTGGTGAAATCTTAAATTTTTACGCGATCTGCACCTTTGTTTTCGCTACACGGATAGTACAATTCCTTTTCTTTCTAATCCAAAATTTCAAGCTTATAGCCATCTTCTGTGACTGCACATGCCGGTTTGTGTCAGACCTTGTCAAAAACCACATTGTTCGTTTTCCTACGAGACGGCTCATAAATTGTATTTAATGCTGACGAGTCTCAAGTGGAACTGCACTGTTTGTTAATGCACTTGTCTACTTGTCATTACGAATATTAAAGTTTCATACGTGTATATTATGTTGTGTTTATTTAATAGTACCAAATGTAAATGAAAGGTCCAGGGGTCACCTGCAATAAGATATCATTCCCTGTATGTGAAGTACCCGAAATACGTATATATAGTTTTCTTCGTGATTTAATATTAACACTTCATACAGTGTGCATGTCATAGGTAAATATTGTTGGTTTTCGTCAAGTCACACATTTGCGTCACGACATGACCATAACTGTTGACTGGAACAAATTTAATGAATAATCAAACAAATAAACCAAGCATGGTAAATGTTAAGTCATTTAGCTGCATACATGTGTATTATATTAAGATTTAGAATAAGACACCACATGGCCATAGCTTATGACTGGGTCGTATTTAGCAACCAATCAAATAAATATTGGTATCTGTAAATTAATATATGGATGTATATTTTACAATAATATTCTACTTACATCACACTGTATGCAGTGGTCATCGCACTGGTCTTCGCACACGGAACAGGGAAATGAGTCTGGCATTATTTCACAGTAAACACACACAATATGTAAGCAAAACACACAGAAAATACACTAGTTTAACAAAACACTAGATCACAATAAATCCAAAATGAAAGTCACTGTCTTTCTAGATAACAAAATCACTCCGTATAGGACTGAAGAAAAGTGACTGTCTTTTCGGGATAAAAAAAAAACACAATCAAAATAAAACAGAAAGAGAATAAAAAGATAATCCAGGAGAGCGGGCAGGATGAACACATAAATATGCGAACGTTCTATCCAACAGAAGAGGCAGCGGAATGAATTTTATTAAGAAAGATAATGTTTTATACTTAAACATAAAATGTCAGCCTGTTCTTTAAAGTACAATTTTACAATTGTTATAATTCCCAAAAATGTCTTTGAAATTTAAAGATCAAAATTATTATTATTATTTTTTAATTCTAAATTCATTTCTAAATAAAGATCAAAGAAAAAATGCTTCTAGTTAGAGATTCACCACGAGGACCAAATAACTAACTAAATGTTATGAACCACTGCAGAAGCTGAGGGTGAGGTTATGGCCATGTAAAACCGGTTTAAGCCCGCCAGTAACTTTGTGTTACTGATCGTTCCAAGTCGATACTTCTGTGGTGGTTCTTTTTGTTTTGTGTCTTGGTGTATGAGATTTTTTGTGCTGTTGGCGCCTTATGTATGTTTTCATATTTTTAGTTAAGTTAAGGTAACTGAGTGGCCACCTATTGGGAAAATAGCTGCTCATTCGGCTTACGATATGTTTCATGGTATAAGTACCTGATTGTTAGTTTGGTTTTTTCCCACCTCGGTTTTTGGAGTGGGAATCTTTTTCTGATTGCGCCTTTTCCTGATCTTTGCCTACTTGTACCTTTTTCTGTGTCTGTTTCTATTTAAAGATCAAGGATGTCGCTTTCTTTGTTATAATATTATCAGACCAATTGACACCTTCCGTGTTAAATGACACCTAAGACGATAATCCAATTAACAAGCACGCGCAGAAGGTACTAATCTAATCTAATTAAGGGCCAAGACAGGATTATCGAATTTCTTTAATGTACCTGATCACTAAGAGACGCAGATAATTTCATCGGAACACCTGGAATCTCTCTCTCTCTCTCTCTCTCTCTCTCTCTCTCTCTCTCTCTCTCAGATTTTCGTGTTTTCTTAACTAAATTATGCGATTTCGCTATTCACTATGAATCATTACGAAAATATGTCCGCCAGAACATATATTGACGGTGGGTACTCGCCCACAATCTATTTTTCACAATATTTCAGCTGAAAATTTTCAATTTTTTAAAGCTCAAAAATTCTCTGTTTATTTCATGGGCATGTTTTCGTTATGTGATTTCGTCAAATCATGTAGTGTAAAATTGAATTCAAACTCCGATAAAAGAGACAATGACGGTGTTATAAGTTTGGTAATTAATTCTTGAACTTTTTTCATGTAGAGAAAGGATTAATTATTTGTTAAATTAAGTATTGTATAAGAAGCGATTTCGCTAATTGAACTTTGACTTCGTTAAGATTATCGCGCAGAATCTCTTAACAATAATTAAAAGATATAATCTTTTACTTTAAGATGTTGGATTATAACTACTAAAACATTTAATTTTATTCAGTAAAATTTGTATCTGTGTAACTACGTTAATTTAAGAGGCGATTTCGCTAATTGAACTTTGATTTCGTCAAGCTTGTTGCACGAGAAGCTTTACCAGCAAGCTCGAATATTACTCGAATAATTGTCAAATTTCTTATCGTTTACATGTTCGTATATTTCTAATTAAATATATTATTGAATAGATAATGTATCTGGGTTATAAATTTGATTTAAAGATTTAATATAAGGTGATTTCGCTGACTGAACTTCGATTTCGGAAAGCTTGTTGGACGAAATCGTCTCCCGAAGCTCGATTATCATTTAACAATTGTCCAAATATATATCATCTTTCTATGTGAAGATATTGGTTTATAACTAACCAAATTATAATCGTGCTTAAATAATGTATCTGGGTTGTAAATTTGCTTATAAAATTTAATATTAGAGGCGATTTCGCTGATTGAACTGGTTGATTCCGTTGAGCTTGTCGCGCGAAATCGGCTCTCCTAGCTCATTTATTATACTCAACAATTATCAAATTTTATTATCTTATACATCGATATGTTGGCCTATAACTAATTAAACATATTATCAAGAAAATAATGTCTTCTGTTTACCAATTTGCCTTTAAATTATTAAAAAAGGGACGATTTCGCATTTCATTTTGATTTCGCGAAATCAAGCCGATTTCGCATTTCAGTACTACCGATTGGGGTCGATTCGTTTAACTAATTCGACTGGTTCTCAAATTCTAAATCGATATTGTTTATTTACGAAAAATAAATGAATTTAGCTGAAGCAGTCAACTTTAATGTCAGGCAATTTGCGAAGTGAAAGTCAATTTTTGTAAACGTGAAAAATCTTTTTCTACAGAAAATCGATTGATTTCAAAGAGAGGAGAAACTAATACAGATGCAAATGACACTTTAGCAGATCAAACCATGTCAGCGGTGTCTGTGTTACCGTCGACTCGTAGTGATTTAGACCTCTTTCTTCGAGGGAAAGCACTGGGCCAAAAGTTCCATGAGCTGTTCCAGACAGTCGATGACCCAGTCCCAGTCAAGTATGAATTGTATCACCAACTACTGTAGTAGTGCTTTTAACCTGTCTCTTCATTATTATAAATGTTCAGTCTTTTTCTTTTTTGACAGCGCATCCGTGAGGGCATATGGCAGTATACGAAGATAGAGATAGATAGATAGTCGTCTACAGATTGATAAGTCTGACTGGTCAGCCGTCAAAATGAAGTATCATACCCAGTGGTTCATTTTGCCATCTGACTCCAGCACATTATCAAAAAGCCAAGCTGTCGGCCACTTTTGGGTGATAGTCATTATTTACAGAATAACAAGTTTTTATGCAGAACAAATGGTGTAAAACACTGTAAAACAAAATAATAAACAAACCTCCATTTGAAATTCATAAAATATATCCAAATATTGTTTATTTTGATGATTTTTTAAAAGAATCCTTCAACATGGCTGACATGTTTTTCTTCAAAAAAGTCATCTCGAGAGGGGAGACAATTCTAACTGCGAGCTTCTGATTGGCTCTAAGAGAGTGCATGACCTCAGCACCCAGCCATCAACCAATCAGATTAGGAATTCCCATAAAATCAATGTCTAAAAACAGCTTGCAGAGATATTAATAGAACTTGGGAAATTTTGATAGTGTTGAAGCCAGACGTCAAAATGATAAATCAGTTATCAAAAATTCATTTTGACGGCTGACCCGCCAGACTACAGATTGATGATCAGAAGAAATTTTAGTTTTTTTATCATTTGAAATTTTATGCTGCAAACTCATTCCAAACTTATTATTTTTAGCAACATATTTTCTCCCAGAATTATTTTTTTGTACAGTGACATCTTTCAAAAATTCTATTTATATTTTTTAGATTAATTTATAAATAGTGTTTTTCAAAAATGTTTATTTATATATTTTAGATTAATTTATAAATGGTGTCTTTCAAAAATATCTTTATTATATATATTTTAGATTAATTTATTCATAATATTTAACTTTGATAGACAATGTGCTTTATACTTTTTATGTTTCTATATACATGTATGTATGTGTTGATCTTACCTAACAAATATCAATCAATCAAAGATTTTGATAATAAATGTGAACAACTCGAAACTCTGAAAATAAAACATCTTTCATGTGAATGTCAAAATTTTTAGTAGGCACCCAACCCACACCTATGATTATTAGAAATAAACGACTCAATATCTGAAGATTGTCACAGCCCTCCAAGCCCAGTTGAATAGCATATAATTGCAATTTCCATATTCTGAACAGCATATTGGCTCATAACTATTTCTGACCATAACAGTTTCTGCCAATGAAATGATCATTATTTAAAGAGTTAATTTCACTCAGATAGAAAAGAAATTTTCAATTTGCAGTTAAGGTCAGCAATATTTGCTGCAAAATAGGAAAGAACAGAAAAGAAATATTCAATGTGCAGTTAAAGTCAGCAATATTTGATGCAAAATAGGAAAGAACAAAGTTCTCTGTGTCTGTTGCAATCTGATTCAGACTTGTAAAGAAGGAGATTTACTCAAAAAATGTCAGTATAAACTTTGGAAAGTGTGTTCCTGTCCTGAGAATTGATGATCAGAAAGCCTTCAATATACATGTACTCCTTGGACTTCTACAAGCAAGTTGTTTCTTCAACACTGTTATTGATCATCCTATGACGAATTGGCCTAACTTTAAAGTATACCTGTGACCAGAATCACCACATTGTGGAATGGGGGTTTAGCCAAAACTCCAATTACCACGTGTTACTGGTTATCATATCAGTTAGAACCATTTAAGATATTTAAGTCATTCCTTTTTTGTATTAATTCAGAGGAAACAAAGTCTATAAGCCTTAGGCTTAAATTTAGCTCTTCATGTATAATGTGCATCAAGTTCATTGTATACTTAAGGAATTAAAATACGCAACACACTAAATTTCAACTTTTACTTATGTATTTGACTTGTTGATAAAATCCTTATATGAAATGACCTACTGACTGCTTTCTGCAAGTGATGAAATCAGAAAACGTCATTTTACTGACAAAATTAACGACAAAACGTCAACAACCATGAAAAACGCAAATTGTGACGTAAACGTCGGGGCGTAGGTGAAGATGACAAATTCTTTGCACGTGGGTTACGTGACGTCGACTTGATAATGTGCAATAAAGACTAGGATCATTGTATACTTAGGTGCCGTCCCATGTTGCGTTAAATATTGTAACCGGAATGCTGAATTTGACAATAACGAAAAATGAGTAATTAACGTCATTTAAATTATTCGATTTTGGCTATTTGTACCTTAACGGTATATATCGAACCAACATACGACACGACGTGCTTTTTGAGCAACAGTGACATCACAGGTACCGTAGATATGGATCATCGGAGTGTTTGTTTTGACGTTCTTTACACAGAATATCACGTTATTCAAAGGAGCGAAACGGATTATATGCTTTGAGTAAACACTCAATTTACGCACTGTAATCAAACGTTTGGCAAATTATCATTTTCTGAAGCAGAAAATTTGAAAAACATAATGAAAGTCTTTGCAATGCTCGATTTTGGATTTTGACGTTATAATGGACGTTTTATGGACGTCTGAAATACAAAGGTCATAATGTTTACGTAAATAATCATTTTATTAAATATAGCGCATGCCGAAGGGAATTTTACTGGCTTTTGACTCATTTTTTCGATTGACGCTGGTGGAGTTAAGCGTCCCATAAGATACCCAAATGTTACCGACTGATCAAGGTTACATCTGCAATCAGTTTTAGGGGTTTTGGAAACAAAATATTGGTTTTGGTTTCAAATTTGACATTTACTGATCATGGTTACAGGGTGTGATACTGTAGGTCAGTGTGGTTACGTGTATGCCATTAAGCTTGCGTAACCGACATAGTGACTCAACCTGTCGCAATTTGAAGTTTAGATACTCCTTTCGTATAAGAAGTTCAGTTATGTCACAGACTTGCATTACAAAGCATGTTTTAGTAACCCAAAGTATTTGTTGCGTTTCTTTATTCCTTAAGTATATTTACATTTTCGCTTTCAAATAATTATTATTTTTTAAACCAATTCAGACAACACATCAAGAAGTAGAACCGTGTGAACAAAGTTAAATAACTCTTCTGTTTTCAGAGTCAAGCCAGAGAAGAAGTCGAAAAGAAAATCCAACAAGAGCAAGAATAAAGAGAAAAAGCCAAAGGTGCTATATTTTTATTATTGCATGTATTGTTATATTTTTTTTTTTATTTTTCTTTTCAGAAATATGAGGATAAATAAAACTTATTTCATGAGAACACCATATTGTGCAAACACAAAGTTGCTTGCAGTAAATATGACAATTTTATTGGTTTTGTCTTTGAATTTTGATAATTTTTAACTTCAGTGTTTGAGAAAGAGAAATATGAGCCGCATCTTGAGAAAAACGGATTTTTGCCTATGCGAAAACAAAGGCGCAGATCAGCTCCGCAGCTGATCAGCGTCTTTGTTTTCGCTACTCGGATAGTACAATTCCTCTTCTACTCATAGCCAAAATTTCAAGTATCTAGCCTGCTCCTGTGACTGTACAGACCGATTTGTGTCGCACCTGGTCGGAAACCCCGAAGACCGGTTTTCTCGCGTCGAGGCTCATATATACTTTGTTACTAGCACAACTTATAGACACATGCAAAATTTGTTTTTCTCCTGGACAGGGTGAGCAGAACACAGATGCCTTGCCAGATATCAGTGTACCCAATCTTGAGCTTGCCGGGAACCCCTCTCTCTTCAATGTCTATGCCCTGGTCCGGCGATCATTGCTGGAGAGATGTATGAAAGAGGCAACCAAGGTGTACCAGCAGAGTGTGTCACGTTTGTCGGAGTCTGACACTGACGATGATGGAGAGGAGAGAAGCAGAGATAACATCATTAAAATACCCAAGGTTTGTTGATATGTGCTGCTTATAAGTGAGTAATCACTATTTAATTTTATTTAAATAGTTGCATGCCCTAAAAATGTGGTTCTGATTGATTCATTTACAATTTTGACCCTTTGGATCAATATTCATGGGAAGTTTGCTGCTGGATCCTATACTTAAACCAGTGGTTCTAGCTGCAGATTGAAGAATTTTAATGAAAATAAAAGACGATTACAGAATACAAGAGACACAACAAGATGCAGGTGGCATGGATAGACAAATTGTTGCAAGGTTGTATTGTTATAACACTTTTTGTTTAACAGTTTTGAAAATTAGAAAAATAAGTAAGAACAGAGCAATAGATTTTTGATAAAATGTTTTTAAATTCACTGAATAATTCTTACGAATAATGTTTTAGATTGTTGGACTGGGGTTGAGGGGTGTGTTTGAGCTGATCCGTGAGACGAGAGATCGGTACCCAGAACTATGTATCAAGGCAATGAAGTCGTTATTAGACATGTTACAGGGACAGCTGCCAGAGAGCATGAAACTGGAACCGGCAGATATTGTGGGTAAGTCTGATTTTAATCTTTCTTACCAAAGATGACATTTAGTGCATATGTTTTGAGTGGTGTAACATAATTATTTTGAATTATGCAGAAAGATTAATGCAAGGTGTGTATGCCAAGTCTGATCAGGCTGTACAAAGCAAAGCAAATCATGCATCAGTGCACAATTTACCAAGTAAATGCCCCCCCCCCCCCCCCCCCCCCCCCCAATGCAGACAGTGTATCAAAGTTATCATAATTGTTCACTCGGCTTAAGCAACAGAACAAAATAATGGACAAACAAATCTTTAGAATTACAGTCATCCTAGATTCTATTTGATATTAATTTTCTGGAACTGAATTATTTTCTTTTCAGATGGATTGTTTCAACTGTTGATGGAGATAGCCACCAACTCAGGCCCAGACTTTGTCCAGGATGGTCTCTCCCTGACCTCCCTGGCCTGCTCCGCACTGGTCAGTCTGGTCATAGCCCTGGGGGACACAGGAAAACTTCTCAAGGCAGTGTCGGCCATGTTGATGGGAACAGGGCCACTGTCTACTCAGAAAATACAAGTAAGATTCATTTAACAGCGGGCCCTTTATTGATCATCATACACGACAACCTCTTTATAACTCTATTGTTGGGGTCCAAGACAATTTTCGTGTTAGCTATCTAATCTACGTCATAACAAGAGTAAAATTCTTAAAAATGTAGCAAATTATGTCTAAAATGGTCATTTGCCGTCAAGGAATGGTCCTTGTTATATCCACGATTGTGTTGTAATTAACTGTGTTATAAAAAGTTGTTGTTGTTGTTGATGTATGATGATGTACTTATTATGACATACAACTTTGTATGTACGTTGTTCTGGTAGAAATAGCATTCGTTAGCATAAGATTCTGAAGTTGCACTTGAGCTCAGTGCCATAGCACATTCTTTCTTCAAGTTGTCATCTCCTATGAAAGAATTATACGAAGAACTGGCCAACCACTAAAGGTAAGCCTGCTGAGGAAAAAATAGTTTGAATAACTGACATTGGGCTGTTTACCTTTCTTTTAAGTTCTGTTTGATCTTAAATAAATTTGAAGGGTTGTGCTGACATTATAGGGACTGTTTCATGGTTTTATGAAAACTTTTTGTTGTTTCGACATATAATCATGATAAATATTAGTTTTGTTTGTAGGCTATTGTGCCGTTGGTTTTTAGCTCCCCTGCACCGCAACACGAAGTGCATAGAGCTATTGTAGTCACCTCGGTTGTCCCCGTTTACGTTTACGTGTACGTCCGCGTTGTGTCACACTTTCGGTTAAAGTTTTTTATAAGTATATCTCTTGACCATGTTGATGGATCAAGTTGATACTTTGCATGTTGCTAGATATTGGTCTGAAGTTTTACGCAGTACCATCATGACCCACCCTGGGTGACCTTGAGGTCAAGGTCACGGACTTAGAAATTTTGTGTTTAAGTTTTTGGTTAAAGTTTTTGTAAGTCTATATCTCTTGACCATATTGATGGATTGAGTTGATACTTTGCATGTTGCTAGATATTGGTCTGAAGTTTTATGCAGTATCATCATGACCCACCCTGGGTGACCTTGAGGTCAAGGTCACGGACTTAGAAATTTTGTGTTTAAGTTTTTGGTTAAAGTTTTTGTAAGTCTATATCTCTTGTCCATATTGATGGATTGAATTGATACTTTGCATGTTGCTAGATATTGGTCTGAAGTTTTATGCAGTACCATCATGACCCACTCTCGGTCACCTTGAGGTCAAGGTCACAGACTTAGAAATTTTGTGTTTAAATTTTTGATTTAAGTTTTTGTAAGTATATCTCTTGACCATGTTGATTGATCGAGTTGACACTTTGCATGTTGAGTAGATATTGGTCTGAAGTTTTATGCAGTACCATCATGACCTACTCTGGGTGACCTTGAGGTCAAGGTCACATACTTAGAAATTTTGTGTTAAATTTTTTGGTTTAAGTCTAAATGTTGACTTGTTGATGGATAAAGTTGATACTTGCATGTTGATAGATATTGGTCTCAGGTTTTATGCTGTACATCACAACTCACCTGGATGACCTTGAGGTCAGGGTCACGGACTTGGAAGTTTTGTGTTTAAGTTTTTGTTAATGTTTTTATAAGTCTGTATCTCTTGAACATGTAGATTGATCAAGTTGATACTTTGCATTGGTCTGAAGTTTTATGTTGTACCATCATGACCCACCTGAGTGACCTTGAGGTCAAGGTCACGGGTCATAGATTTTAACAGATGTAGTGGCAAAGCACAAGTCAGGCGAGCTACGCTGTCCTGCGACAGCTCTTATCTCATAATAGAAAACTGGTCATATTGAAAAGAGTAAAGTATTTATTTTTACATCTAAATATTTTCAGGTTCCTGGTATCCTAACCTCCCTACAGAAGAGTGTACAGGCTGTGTTACTGGGTAAAACCCAACTCCCAGACTGGTTCTGTCATGGTGTGAAGGAAAAATCATTGCTATTCACATGTAAACTAGAGGATATCAGTCCAGAATCAGGTAAACTCATCGCCTGATATTTTATGATGCTGTTTGAAGAAAATTTGGTTTGCTTGATAGTAGATCAGGTTGCACTGTGATAAAATATTTCTTCACTGGCAAGAAGTGTTGTGCAGATTCTAATTTTTTTGGCCTTTACACATATACTTTAATTTTAAATTGTCTCAGAGCATCTATTTTTTTTACAGCAAAATGCATTTTGACAGCTTTGTGATGTTATTAGTTTCTTTTAAATCAAGGGTTATTTCACATATTTGAAGTAGGATTCACTCACAGATATTTTAATATTTTTAATATTAAAGTTTTAATTTTTGTTCCAGATATATTGGTAGATGATGCTTCATCAACAGCCATTACAAGTGATGGTGGATATATTTATCTACACAACAAACATGGCATGTTTAAGATAGGAACAGGTTACGGAGGAACACTGAAGGTTGGTTGGGTCTCTATACTTTTACCTTTTCAGTAATACTTCCACTCATTCAGTCAAATGTTTTATGAAAGAAAATGTCAACAACAAATCTAAAACATTTTGACATCTCAAGAGTTTGCTAATCGGTTCCAAATTTTAACACAATGTGAATTATATTGAAAGCATATCAGCAAAACATAGAGAAAATTTGGAAACAGTGCAGATTTGTTGTAGCTGTTGTAAACCATCTCAATTTGAGCCTCGTCACGAGAAAACCAGATTTTTGCCTAGGCGAAAACAAAGGCGCAGATCAGCTTCGCAGTAACTGCACAGCTGATCAGCGTCTTTGTTTTTGCAACACAAATAGTAAAATCACTCTTCTTCTTAAATCCGAAATTTCAAGCTTCTAGCCTGCTTCTGTGAATGTACAGGCAGGTTTGTGTGAGGCCTGGTCGGAAACCCAGATTGTTGGTTTTCTCATGCGAAGGCTCTATTTATAATGAGCCATGTTTTCCAGGGTCATGTATATTGTTACAAAGAGACACCACCATTCAAGTCAAGTATATGGCTAGCTTATGCTGGGGTAAGTTACAACTCTGAAATAAGATTGAAGCTGAGTGGACAATAGACAGTGTTGCTTTAAATTTAGGCCAAATGTTGCATTTGCTCATCTCAAAGACACAGACCAATTGTTTCAGTTCAAAGTCTCAAATATATAATATGAAAAAAATTATAGAATAATGTCATCAAATTTCAATATTTTATGCCTGTCATCTCCACGAATTAAAGTTGATACATTTAGATGATAAGAATAACGAAAGGAAAGTTGAATTATAACATATTTTTAAATGATTTTCTTGCATTTTCAGAAAATGTTGCTATGTCGTAATGACAACTCTTCTCAGCTAAATGTGATCAACCCTGAGACCCTAGAGGTTGAGAATCTGTGTGAACTAGATGGTCATGGTGTGGCGTCATGTGCTATGTTCTGTGATGGGGAACATATTGGACAGATCACTGCTTCAAAAGATGTGAGTATGACTCTATGTATTTAAATTAAAAAGTCATAGAATTTTCAGACAAATGTTGGATTAATCACTGAAAATAAATTGGCATGTTAGGAGAAAAATTTAATTGTTAATATTATCGAATTAATATTGCAATGAAATCAAGATGCCTTTGCAACCTGTATAAAATGAAAATTGAATTTAACGAAAACAGCCCAGAACTTGTGTGAATTTAGAAAGAAATCTCTGCTTTTACAGGACAGTTTTGTTGTGAGAATGTTTAATCCATGTCGATCCCCAATGGAGATAGTCAGTGAAATCCCTCTGAAACTGACAAGGAAATGTGTTGATGTGTTTGGAATGGATGCTATCAACAATGAGATAGATAGGAGAACTGTGGGTATGTCACATGCATTTAAATTTTCTCAGATTCATACAGTGGGAAAGTCCGGGCATGATAGCCTGATTAGTAGCATGTCTGATTTATAATGACAAAATGATTTATAATGTTGTTTTGCTGAAGTCAGTAGGAAGTTGCTCATAACAAAGAAGTATCATTTTAAGAAATTAATTAATTCTCTGTGATTCTAAGTGCATCTACTTTTCAAAATGTAAAAGTATATGTGACTATGTTCTTGAAAAAGGCCACTAGATGGCTGAAACGTTGAAAAACCTTGGAAAACAGCGGATTTTGTTATTATTAGATGCCTAAAAAGTTTCACTTTGGATCAACAGTGTTAGATGATTTATAATGGACACATGATCCATCTTCATGTCTGGCACATTTCTTTCATGAAAATATGTGACAGTATCTGACATTTTGGGTCTTGTGGAGTCAAAGTGGGAAATTTAGATTTTAACATTTTTGCAATTTTTATTTTGTTAATCATGTCTAAAAATGCTTTAATGAACAGCGCTAACGATTACTGAGAAAAAATAGAGAAAACATGCACCGTTCACAGTTTGCATCTTAGTGTTTTTAATTGGTAAAGAAATTAATTGGCTTTGGAAAAATGTTTGTAACACTGAGTCACGGTGTCCTGTTCTGTTTCCCTTCATAGTGAATGTTGTCTAAATATTATTGAATCGGAAATTGCGTAGATCTTGCTAGAAATTTCCAATCTTTCTTATAGGGCGGTGTTTTGAAACTAGTGACTGAGTGCGCAAAAATCCAATTAACGTCGCATGCAGTTTTGTGACGTCAACTTTAATTCACGTTTTGTGACGTCAACGTCGTACCTCCACAAGACCGAAAATCTCAGAGAATGTCACATATTACTGTGGCTATTCTCTTCTTCAGTTGATTTAAGAAAAACATCTGTCAGTTAGTGGTCAAATAAATGGGCACCTAACACTGTTAGCTGTCTCTGGGTAGGGAATCACCACTTCTTATTGATAGTCAAAGATGCAGTGTAATTAGTACCTTTGTAATTTTCAGAGCAGAAAGTATAAAATTCCAAGCCTTGAGATAGTATCTGCATCTATTCTGGTCAGTTTGACTCTTTTATGAAAACATTTGAAGATGACATTGCTTTAATTTTACACCACTTGTTTTACTTCAGCGACAGGATTTGATGAAGACATAGCCACCATTACTGCGGGGAAAGAATTTACTCTAGTCAAAACAACAGGAGGAAAGGTAAGATCCATTGGTGGAGAAATGAGCCGCCTCGTGGCAAAACCAACAATGTCGTTTCCGAATAGGTCTGACAAAAACCAAGCTGTACAGTCATAGAAGATGGCTAGAAGTTTGAAATTTTGGATTTAGATAGTAGAGGAATTGTACTATCCATGTATAGAAAACAAAGGCGCTGATCAGCTTCATGATTACCGCGAAGCTGATCTGCGTCTTTGTTTTCGCATATGCAGATTGTTGGTTTTCCCATGCAGTAGCTCAAATATAGACTTAATAATCAAATTACAAGACAGCACAAATTACAGTTTATAATTACAATTTGGACATGTAGAATATTTTCACTGTTTGCCATTCTCTCTCTGTTTCTTCTTTCATCTTAAGGAAAGGAAAATTATTATTAGGCATGTATCTGGTAAAATTTATCTAGCATTTAAAAGCTAGTAATTAAAGAAAAATAGCTAGCTTAATCACATCTTAATCTATTTGTTGTGACATAAGTTTGAAGTTAATATGTGTTGACAGCAGTCATCCATATTCTCTGACAGGTATTATATTCTGGCAAACCTGCGGTCCTAGGAATTAAACAAGGTGGTCCAGCCCTGGGGAAATGGGCGGAGCTTCCTATCACGAAGTCACCCAAGATAGTTCAGGTGGCAACAGGTCACGATGGCCAACATGCTCTACTGGTTGCCGAGGATGGCAGTGTGTTCTTTGCCGGGACACCGAGGAGAGGGGAGGATGGGGATAGTAGTTCTTGTAAGTTGACATTGGTTTCTTGTTCTGAAAAGGTACATTTACAACCCAATAAAATATTTGGAAAGCAAGAACTCGTGTAGATTTGAAGATGTGAACATAATGATATAAATGGATATCTGTAGAAGAGGCGTGAGCTTAGAGTTTAATATTCAGGTTGATTTTTGACTCACATTGTAAATGTAATATTTTGATGTGAGGAAAGATTTGAATGATATTTTGTTTGGAAATAATAATGCACTCTGAAATCTGTATACTACATGCAAACAGGTCTTGTTTTCTCATACAAGTCAATTGCAATTTAAGTATTTTAGAAGCCAGTTATGTCACTTCTGAATCACAATACCTAGGCAGGTTTTCATACAAGTTTTGTTTTATTTTTCAGCCAAAGGAAGAAGGCAACCAAAGGCTGCCAAACCAAAGAAGATGATCCGACTGGAGCACCAGAATATTATCTCTGCAGCGTGTAACAATGGCAGTAGTGCTGTGATAACCAAGGAGGGAGGATTGTACATGTTTGGCAAAGATACAGCTCATTGTCACCAAGGAAGTGGTTAGTATTATAGCAAGTGGGAAGATACTTGCTGATAGCATATCCAGTCAAATATTTAGGACTTTGATGTGTCATGGGCATTGTAGAACTCAGTAATTGTCTGTTACAAGTGAGAAGATAAGTACTTGTGACTGGTTAATCTCTTATGTAAGCTTAACCAAGGTAGTTTAGATATCTGATTTTTGGAGGTTACCTCAGCTATTTAATTTTGGATTCAGTATAATAAAATAACACCTACCAACACTGGAGAGTAAGCGTGTCAAAGTGGTTTCCGATGTATTTGGACACAAACAGATGTGTTCTGCAACACGAGTACAAAATATACTGAATTCTTAAAATTTACTATATAGAGATATTAAAGATCGCTCACAATGATGGAAAGCTGAAATCTGCATATGTGAAAACAAAAACACAGATCAGCCATGCAGAAAATGCACAACTGAGCATCACAGTTGTTTTTACTACTAAGATTATACATTCCTCTTTTTCTTAAAACCGAAATTTTACACTCCTAGCCCTTTAATGTGACTACATGAATTATTATTCCAGGTCACGTGACAGACTTGAAGGACCAGGTGGTCACCCAGATATCTCTTGGCAAGGCTCACGCTGTAGCCCTCACCAAGGAGGGTCATATCTTCACCTTTGGTATCAACAACAAGGGCCAGTGTGGGAGAGACTTCCAACCTGGGGCTACAAAAGATGGTGAGTGATGAGAAATGATTTAAAGATAATTTACTTTACTTTAGTTCCAATCTGGTCAAAGAAAATGTTAATATATAGATAAGTCTATATATAAAATATATATAAAAATCTATTTGATATTGAAAAATTTAGTGTGAACCATAAATTGTAAGTTATAACTCTTCAGATTTTGTTTATCACTGTGGATTTATATTTTCTCTCCTACATATTTCAGTGAGCAGTCACAATGTGAACATGGCTGAGGAAGAGGAAGTAGATATGGAATCTGTCATGTGTGCACCAGGTAATAATAGCAAACTTATTGACACCCTAAATTATTGCAGTAATTGTCCTAAAGCTGCTGTGTTACAGAATGGAAAATAGTGAGGCACCATGAAGACTGAATTCCACTCCACTTTTCTTAAGCATATCTATTGAAAAAAAATTTAAGACAAAATATTTTTTTTTTGTTTCTTCTCAAAAGTTGTCAAATGTTTTATGCATTTAACAGTTCAATTAAATCTACAAGTTTTAATGGATTTACTTTGAATGATTCTGTTTTGGTATTCAGCTCATATTTGCTACATTCATTATTCTATTAGAAGTAAACGCATGTTTTTGTGCATTTAATGTAATAACATATTTTAACTTTTAATGACCCTCCTTTGAGTGAGTTAGTTTTATATTGGTTAAGGGGCCTCTTTTTGACAAGTTCAATGATTCTATGACAGGTAAACACAAGTGGAAGTTAGACCAGTGTATGGTATGTTTTGTGTGTGGTGAGTGTACAGGCTATGGTCTCAAATGTGTCAACAGTGGCCGTAGGAAAGATAGGAACCCGGGCATGTAAGTATATAGCTATGATTACACAGTCTATATGGTATGTTTTGTGTGTGGAGAGAGAACTGGCTATGGACTCAAATGTGTCAATAGTGGTAGAAGGAAAGACAGAAACTTGGGCATGTAAGTATGCAGCAATAAGTGATTCATAATTGTACTGATAGTATGTACATGTATTATGATGTAGCTCTTAAAGTAGGAAGAGCCTTGATGGCATAGTGGTTAAGCCACACGCCTTATAAACCAAGGTAAACCAAGGGTCTCAAGTTTGATACCAAGCTACTCCTGTCTTTTGAACTTTAAGGGACTTAAATTAAAGGTCTGGTCTCTGTGATCTTAGCTGTTGTTGGAACAATCTCCTGCTCAAAAACAACGATTGCACTTGGGAATAGGGACTTGTATAGGATATAAATGCCCCCAAGGATCTTGCTCTTGCCTTGTAACACATCAAACCCATGACATTTTGTGGAGTTCTTGATATTTGTTTTTGATAGATTTAATAGGATTTTATGGCCTTTGGACACATTTCAAGTCATTGAGACAGGTCATTTGTTCATAACAGAATAGAGTGCTAATTTTTGCACCATTAACTGACAAGTGCTTTTTTGAATCATCAGAAGAGGAATATGGTTTTATATGTCATCACCAAATCTTTGCTAAAGAAGGTGTCAGGCATATCAGGTTTTGTTATCACGCATTTGTGCTGGACAAGCATTGTGATCTTTATGACATTCTGACACCAAATACCCATTATATTCCAGGCCATGTGGCTGTGGTGCCGGTGAGTCAGGCTGTACAGAGTGTGGGGCGTGTAAGAGCTGTGCTGGGGAGGAGGTCGAGGAGATTGATGACCTTGCTGCTGACCTCAAGGCCGGGATCAACAAGGTCAAGGACAGTCCATTTGAATTACCACCATACCTTATCATGGGTAAGTGAACATTGTAGGTTGCTAAATCTTTGATTTGTACTAAAGGAGCTATGTCATCATATATACCCATGATTCAACAAAATTTCTTACAGCACAGATTAATGCAACTTTGCACGTGAGGAAATGGAATGTGATGATTGAAAGCTTAATTGACATGGCTACAACCTACAGTAAGGCAATGAATTCTTCACTGCAGGTTGTTGCCCAATGAACATGGTTTCCAAATTGTTTTGTTTTTTTGTTTATAACATGAAATAGGCTGTACAGTCTCAGAAACTGGTCAGAGGCTTGGACTTTGACATTAGGAATCAAATGTTGTTACATGTAAATATAATTTCCAGATGAACATGATGAGAGGAGAAAAGGACCGCTGTACGAGCTGTTTGTGAAGCTGGAACGGTCTAGGGCCATGAGACAGAAAAATCAGAAAGCTGGTCACAAGGCTAACAATAAAATCAAAAGTAAGTTGTCCCATTGTAATGGGTTTTTCAGGGAGCTAGTAAAAGAACACAGATTACCAATTGAAAAATAATAGAAAACATGTGTCAGATCCCAAAATGGCTTCCTCATCTGGATGTGACATAGAGAAAGCCATGTGGAAGGAACTGAAGCGCAAGAAGTGATGATAACAAGGGTGAGATAAGAATAACGTAGGATTTCTGTATCTGGTGTGCAAGAAATACTCGTATCTTGGTTTAAGGTGTAAAGTAGTGCTGAATGTCTGTCTTTAAAATCCTATTTAAGTATCTCTAACATTTTGTTATTCAGATGACCTAGGCAGTGATCAGGACTCGGAGTACAGCAACAAGATAGTCAGTTTACCACCCACTGAAGTGGCCATTGGCTCGGGGGATGTCCCTGTCACACAAATTGCTTGTGGGATGCACCATACAGGTTAGTTTTCTTCAAACTAAAACTCCTATATTCAGGGTTCCCACGGGCACTGTATAACCTGGAAAACATGGAAAATGGCCAAAAAAAATCCATGCATGGAAAAGTCATGGAATTTGAAAAATGATGAAATATCATGGAAAAATCATGGAATTTTATTATGAAATGCCAGTTTGGATGTCTTTGGGCTTCTTTTTTTTTTCCTCGCTCGCTCGATAAGTATTGATAAATAAAGTTCTGTTTTTCAAAAGGGCATTCAAACTAATTTGTCTTCATCAGAAAACAAGATAATACCTTGAAGTAAGTTACTTTTGCAATATAATTATCTGTTCTTGCCTTTTAAAAAGTGTTATATCACAAAAAATATAAATAAATAAACAGAAAAATAAGTCCTGGAAATTTAACTCTGATTATGGAATTGTTATGGAAAAGTCATGGAATTTTATTTTATACTTTCCGTGGGAACCCTGTATATTTAAATCACTTGTTTTATGAATCAGGGATTGTGAGTTTTATCTTGGGCTTGTTCAGTCTTTCGGGTGAAACTTTAAACTTATGTTCTGTTTCCGTATGACCTTAATTGTTGGTAAGATATTCAACCAGAACACAACTTGTGTTCCTATAAATCTAACAGTCAAACTCATGATTTTGGAAAGAGTAATTTAGATAAACCGTGATTGAAGTAATCAGTGTTTCAAAAGTTTGGATAAATTATATGACCTTGTACTGCCTTTACATCTATTTGAGCCGCCTCGTGGGAAAACCAACAATGTGGTTCAGGTTCGACACAAACCGACCTGTACAGTCACAGAAAAGAGCTAGAAGCTTGAAATTTCGGATTTAAGTAGAAGAGGAATTGTACTATCCGAGTAGCGAAAACAAAGGCGCTGATCAGCTTCGCAGTTACTGCGAAGCTGATCTGCATCTTTTGTTTTCGCCTATGCAGATTGTTGGTTTTCCCATGAGGCGGCTCATATATTTAAATCACTTGTTGTATGAATCAGGGATTGTGAGTTTTATCTTGGGCTTGTTCAGTCTTTCGGTTGAAACTTTAAACGTGTGTTCTGTCTCCATACAACCTTAATTGTTGGTAAGATATTCAACCAGAACACAATTTGCGTTCCTATAAATCTAACAGTCAAACTCATGATTGTGGAAAGAGTAATTTAGATAAACCGTGATTGAAGTAATCAATGTTTCAAAAGTTTTGATAAATTATATGACCTTGTACTGCCTTTACATCTATTTGAGCCGCCTCGTGGGAAAACCAACAATGTGGTTCAGGTTCGACACAAACCGACCTGTACAGTCACAGAAAAGAACTAGAAGCTTGAAATTTCGGATTTAAGTAGAAGAGGAATTGTACTATCCGAGTAGCGAAAACAAAGGCGCTGATCAGCTTCGCAGTTACTGCGAAGCTGATCTGCGTCTTTGTTTTCGCCTATGCAGATTATTGGTTTTCCCATGAGGCGGCTCATTTCAAGAATATGAATTGCTAAGAAACCATACTGTCTTTCGTTTCAGTTGTATTGCTACAGAATGGTGAGGTATATTGCTTTGGCAGTAATCAGTATGGACAGCTGGGACAAGGGGATACTGTCATCAGGTGAGTTATAGTACACACAACAAATAAATCAGAAACTAGGGAGCGCGGTGGCGTAGTAGTAGAGCGCTAGACTCCGAATTGAGGGTCCTGGGTTCCATCCCCACAGGCATCACCGTGTTGTGTCCTTGAGCAAGGCACATTAACTCCCTACAGTACTGGTGAAACCGAAGAAGCGTTGGCTCTGTTCCGACATGACTGAAAAATTGTTGACTGCGACGTTAAGCCTCAATACAAACAAAAATCAGCAACTGTAAATGAACCTATCCAGATGATGGAATATATAGGAAACAGTGTTGATTTACAAAGGAATTTGATCCTGGCCCGAATTGCATGCAGTCTACCTGTCGAAAAACTTGGAAAACTTTTTGAATATTAGCTCTCATGACAAGTTCTGTTTTAATAATATAATAATATATTCTGTTATGTTTGTTTTCAGAGGTTCCCCCAGTAAAGTACCCCTACCAGGACTAGCAGTACAAGTGGCTGCTGGAAGTCATCATACAGTTGTCCTACTGGCTAACGGCCAAGTATTTACCTTCGGCAACTTCCAGGTGTGTAGCTTCTAACCAGAATGGTACATTAATGAGTTTGCCAAAAATGAACAAATATTGAAAATTTTGTGTGTATAGATTTTATTCTGTAGGACACTTACTTTTGTAATCCATGTAGAATATTTCTATGTTCAGTAAAGCATCAATAATATTCAATAAAAAGTATTTTGTCAATTTCTGATGTTATATACTTTTTGTGATCAATGTAAACCATGGAAAATAAGTACATTGTTGTGCTGATAGTAAAACCTTCAATCAGAGTGGCTGGATGCCAAGTAATTTAGTATGTTGGTTTGCATCATAGTGGCCCATCCACAAAATAATGATTTAATTCTAGAACTGTCATAATTTTATTACAGAAAGGTTCTCTTGGCCGTGCTAACCTTGAGGAAGGGGCCAAGTCTAAGAAAGGGCTGTGGTACGCCTTACCTGGTCAGGTGCCTGGAGTTGGTAAGTTGTTAAAGAAATACATAAGTATGTGTTAGGCAAGAAAAGATGTTACACAGATCTACAGCTAGCTCTGACATGAGCCAGACTGTACAGCCATAGAAAATGGCTAGAGGCATAAAGGTTTGGATTTAAAGACAATTTATGCTATCTAGACAGTGAGAAATATAGGTGCAGCTCCGGCTGCATGGTCTATATGCTGAATTTTGAATTTTATAAAACCTAACACAGAGAAAGTATATTGTTAGCTCACCTGAGCCGTTAGGCTCACAAGGTGAGCTTATAGGATGGCCATGATCCGCCGTCCGTCCGTCCGTCCGTCCGTCCGTCGTCCGTCCGTCCACAATTTCAAAGATCTTCTCTGAAACCACTTGGCCAACCAAAGCCAAATTTTATATGAAGCATCTATAGGAAGGGGGAACCAATGTATTTATAAGAAATCCAGGTCACATGACCAAGATGGCCGCCATGCCCATATATGGTGAAAACCCTTCAAAAATCTTCTTCTCCAGAACCGGTGGACTGATTTCAACGAAACTTGGCATGAAGCATCGATGGCTCAAGCACTACAATGTGTATATAAATCATGACCCTGTGATAACCTTGACCTATTTTACGGCAAGGTCAACATAGGTCGCTAATGCATTTGAATGGGGAAAACTTTTGTTACGTGCCAGGCGTAACTAGAAGATTAAGGAAACCAACAAGTTGGTTAGCCAGCAACAAGCTTTATTTAAAATTTGACAAATCTATTTAGAAGTGATTTAACCAGTAATTACATGTGAAACAATCAAAAGCATATATACAATCAAACAAAAATGAATGTACAATACCTTTCAAGATGTTAATTCCCTTAAAGCATGTCTGAATGTCCCTCAGAATTTTTTAACACAAGTCTGTATCAGTTTCTGATCCCAAGAATTAAAGTTTGTTTCAAAATAGCACTATGTCCCAATCCAGAATCGAATATCACAAAGTAATCCAAGAATAAGTTTAAATTCCAGTAAGATAGATTTTGACTTCTTAATAGTAACAGTACCCAAAGATTGTCCTTATGAAAATTTGTAGCCCTTATATAGCACTGAGAAACATTCAGGATTCTTCCAGCAAATTCTATGATATCATATACTAAAAATAACAAGTTGTTTACCAAAATTTAATGTTCTGGAATATTCTAGAGAGGCCATTATCCTTCCAGAAAATTCCACAATATTCTTTTGACATAAAAAAGATTTTTCTAGAAGATTCTACATCTTTCCAGGTTTTTCCGGACTTTTCCGTCAAAGAACAATTTGAAATTTCTAGAAAATTCTGAAGTAAACAACCTGTTTATGTCCAATATTTGGGACACTAAAAGTAAATAATTGCTAAGGACAACAAGCAAACGTCATATGTATAACATCATACTTTCCTGGGCATACTCCCTTGGGAAGTTTACCAGTACTGAATGCACATCTTTCAACAAGTAACTGTCATACATAACACTTCCCCTCTTCAAAGAAAAGAAAGTTTTATAAAATAAAGCTTTCTTTTGCAATACTGGATAATTGTATACAATATGTTTAGCAAAATTTGTGCAAAACTAATCAAATACAACAGCACAAAGCTGGACATCAGCATTGTAGAGGCACTTAAGCTCTGCTTAGGGTGTCTGGAATGATATTATCTCTTCCTCGGATATGTCTGATGTCAAGATTGTGCTCTTGCAACATGAGACTCCACCTGAGTAAACGCTGGTTCTTGTTTTTCATTTTATGTATGAAAGTCAGTGGATTGTGGTCACTGAAGACAACAATTGGTGCATGTGAAGAAGCTAAGTAAACTTCAAAGTGCTGAAGCGCAAGGATTAGAGATAGGCATTCTTTCTCTATGGTAGAGTAATTTCTCTGATGCTTGTTAAACTTTTTGGAAAAATAACAAACAGGATGGTCAACACCATTGTCATCTTCTTGCAACAATACACTGCCTGCACCAACATCACTGGCATCTACAGCCAACTTGAACTCTTTGTCAAAACTTGGTGCTAAGAGAACCGGAGCACTTCTAAGTATGGCCTTGAGCTTATCAAATGACTTCTGGCAGTCATCCGTCCAAACATACTTGGCCTTCTTACCAAGCAAGTTTGTCAGAGGCTCAGCTATAGCCGAGAAGTTGTTGCAGAATTTCCTGTAATATCCAGCCATACCCAGAAAGCGCATCAGTTGTCTTTTGCTGGTAGGTACAGGAAAATCTGAGATAGCCTCAACTTTAGCTTCTACAGGTTTTACCTGACCTTGACCTACAATGTGTCCAAGAAATGTCAAGTTTGCATGGCAAAATTCACTTTTTGCCAAGTTCACTGTTAGTTTAGCATCACTTAGCCGGTCAAAGAATGTTCTGATTGTCTGCAAGTGTTGTTGCCACTCCTCACTGAAGATAATAGCGTCGTCGATATAGGCTTTACAGCCATCCAGATTGGAAATCAAACTGTTGACCAGCCGCTGAAAAGTCGCAGGCGAGTTCTTCATTCCAAATGGCATGACTTTATACTGGTACAGTCCATCTGGTGTAACAAATGCCGAGATCTCCTTTGCTCTGTCCGTGAGGGGTATCTGCCAAAATCCCTTTAGCAGATCGAACTTTGTAACATACTTGGCATGTCCAATATTATCAATGCAGTCATCGATTCGTGGGATGGGAAAAGTGTCTGTTTTAGTGACAGAATTGACTTTTCGATAGTCTGTGCACATTCTAACTGTCCCATCTGGCTTTGGTACTAGAATACAAGGAGAACTCCATTCACTTTGGCTGGGTTCAATGAAATCATTGTCCAGCAAATATTGAACTTCTTCCCTGAGATATTGCTGTTTTACAGGGTTCATTCTGTAAGGATGTTGCTTTACAGGTTTTGAACCTTCAATAATGTCAACATCATGATAGATTTTGTCAGTTCTGGATGGAATGTCCGGAAATAAGTGCTCATATTCAAGAACTAACTGTTTCAGTTCAAGTCTTTTGTCTGAATCAAGGTGAGACAGTTTCTGATCAAGATTCTGTAGTATGTCAGAATTCTGGAGTTTCGATGACGAGGGATCAGATTTCTCCAAGTTGAAGTCCTGAGAGTCCATTTGATTTTGTTCATGAGGGACAGAATTAACTATATTTACTGATGAAATAACATTACTATCTCTATCAATGTACTTTTTAAGCATATTAATGTGACAAAGCTGTTTTTGCTTGCGCCTCCCAGGAGTGTTGACAATGTAATTTACGTCACTTAACTTTTTGTCAACAGTATAAGGGCCGAAGTATCTAGCTTGCAAAGGGTGGCCTGGAATTGGCAAAAGAGCAAGCACCTTGTCTCCAGGTTCAAAATTTCTGTCTTGAGCATTTTCATCATAACGAACCTTCATTTTGTTTTGAGCTGACTTGAGATTGGACCGAGCTGCTTCACAGGCTTTTGATAGTCTGGTTTTGAAATCAGACACATACTGAAGTAAGTTCAAAGTAACTTCATCATCTGAGTAAAATTTCTCTTTGAGGAGTTTTAATGGTTCATGTACAGTATGCCCAAAAACAAGCTCAAATGGGCTGAACCCCAGAGACTCTTGTACAGATTCTCTTACAGCAAATAGAAGCAAGTGTATGCCTTCATCTCAATCTTTTTCAGTGTCAAAGCAGTAAGATCTGATCATGTTTTTCAAAGTTTGATGGAATCTTTCTAAGGCACCTTGGCTTTCAGGGTGGTAAGCCGATGACTTGTATTGCTTAATTCCAAGTTCGTACATGACTTGCTGAAAAATTCCTGACATAAAATTTGAGCCCTGGTCTGACTGGATAGATTTTGGGAGGCCTACAAATGTGAAGAACTTCACAAGTGCATTAACTATTGTTTTAGCCTTGATATTTCTGAGTGGGATAGCTTCAGGAAAGCGAGTTGAAGCACACATTATGGTCAGAAGATATTCACAACCTTTCTTTGTTTTGGGTAAGGGACCTACACAATCAATAATCACTCTGCTGAAAGGTTCATCAAAGGCAGGAATGGGCTGCAATTGAGCTTTTGGAATGGTCTGATTGGGCTTTCCTACCATTTGACAAGTGTGGCAGGATTTGCAATGCTGTGAAACATCAGATTTTAATCCTGGCCAGTAGAAATGATTTAGAATCTTGTGATAGGTCTTATTTACACCTAAATGGCTTGACATGGGTGTTTCATGAGCCAAGTTTAAGATTTCAGGGCGATAAACCCTAGGAACCACAATTTGGTGGTTAACAGTCCACTCATCTGCTGCGGAGACATCCGGAGGACGCCATTTTCTCATCAAAATGTCATTTTTGACATAATAGCAAACAGGAACCTGGGATATTTCATTTTCATTAAAAGCCCTTTCAAATAAAGGCGAGATCTCAGGATCACTGTGTTGTTCTTTACAAAGCTGTGACCTTGACAGCTGGTCATGACCTTGGTCATTTGAGTTGGAAGGTGAAAGGTCATTTTCTGACCCCAACCTTGGATTGCTAGGGTCAGTCTGAATATCAGACTGACTAGGGGAAAGAGATGTTGAAATCTCTTTATTAAAGGACTGACCTATCAAAGTGTCAGTTAAATTTATGTCCTGCATCCCATCATATAATTTGGCTTTCTTAGCCATTGCCCTAGTAACAGCACAAGAAGGGTAAAGGTCAGGAATTTCCTGCTCAATGGGATCAGGGGGTTGATCAACACAGGGTGTGCTGGTCAAAAGTGGGTTTACCACAACCTTATCACCTGCCAAATCATTGCCTAACAGCAAATGAATACCTTTAAAAGGTAAGGAAGGTCTAATACCTACAGCCACGGGACCTTTAACTAAGTCTGAGGACAAATAGATATTATGGAGCGGTACATTAACAAATCCACACTCTACACCCTGGATAAGGACACTTGTCCCAGAAGAAGACTTCTCGGAAAATGGCAAGGTATCTGCCAAGATAAGGGATTGAGAAGCTCCGGTATCTCGTAAGATTTTGATAGGGGTAGACTGGGCAGAGTCACTGTTAAGTGACACAAAACCATCTGATAAGAATGGTTCATAAATCTCCATAATAGAATCCTCAGAGACTGACTCTTTACAAGTTCTGGTCAGTATAGGGTTTTCTTCCTGGATACAAGACTGTGGTTTAGCCTTGAAGGAGGTGAGGCCTGTCGGTTTAGCACTATCTAGATTTTCTCTTTCTTTCTTTCGTTTCAGTGCCAAACATTCAGAAATAATGTGGCCAGTTTTCTTACAATAATTACAAATTGGCTGGGATAAGGGATTTTGTCCTTTGTTTTCACTAGAAAATTTGGGTTTTGGACTGGAATTGTCAGTTGGATTACTGGGATTGGCTTTGGGACCGGACTGAGGGGAATATGGTTTTGACTGAGGGGTAATTTGCTTTGATTGAGGGTTATATGGTTTCCTAGGATATGGCTTGTTGACAAATGAAGCCTTATGAGTCAAAGCATAGTCATCAGCTAAACGTGCTGCTGTTTCCAAGTTTTCAACTTCTCTTTCGTTCAAGAAAGCCTTAACATCAGAATTTATGCACCGTTTGAATTCCTCAACAAGCATGAGCTGCCTTAGCTTTGCATGATCAGAACCCACTTTCTTTGAAGAACACCATCTATCAAATAGTTGCTCTTTTGTTCTAGCAAACTCAACATGAGTCTGGTCATGTTCTTTTCTACAGTCTCTAAATTTCTGCCTGTATGCCTCAGGGACCAGCTCATAAGCCTTAAGAATAAATTCCTTTACTGTATCATAATCTGAGCTTTGCTCAAGAGAAAGCTGAGTGTAAATTTCTCGAGCTTTACCAATTACAACACTTTGCAAAAGCAAGGTCCAGTGTCTTGGCCATTTCAAGTTTTCTGCCACCTTCTCAAAATGTAAGAAATATTTGTCAACCTCTTTTTCTTGAAATGGAGGAACGAGACGGATGTGTTTTGTGACATCAAATATTTTGCTTGTGTCTGAAGATAAAGATTTTGATTTTGATTTTTCATTAAATTCAATTTCTTTGATTCTTAACTGAAATAGCCTTTCTCTTTCTTTTTCTTCATTTTCAAATCTCAATTTTTCTTTTTCAATTTCGAGCCGTTCTTCTCGTTCTAATTTTTCATATTCTAAAGCTCTTTGTTTCTCCTTCTCTCGCTCTTCCATTTCTAACCTTTGTTTATACATTCTTTCTTCCCGTTCTAAAGTTTCCAATCTTATTCTTTCTTCCCTTTCGGCCTTTTCTGCCCTTATTCTTTCATCCCGCTCTAAAGTTTCCAACCTTATTCTTTCTTCATACTCAAATTTTAGTTTTTCCATCTCAATTTGTCTTTTGATTTCTAGTTCCCTCAACTGCAAGTCAGTCTGAGTGACTAGAATCTGAGAAGTAGCAGAGGAATCAAAAATTTCCTCGTCAACAAAAAACTGAATCAAAATGTTCTTAATTTCATGTTTTAACATGGAAGTCTTGATATTTGACAACCCATAATGATCAGCTATGTCTAAGAGATCACTCTTTTTGGCCTTATCTAACAGCTCCTGAGAAGGCGCAGCAATAAAGTCACTTAGTTTGAATGACATGGTTGCTTTTTGCTGGCTTTAGCTATTTAAACAGCAAACAGTGAAGATACTTTAGAATTTTAAATAAATTTGGTGCACAAGAAATTTCAATCCCGGACTCGAGCCCCCAATTCTGTTACGTGCCAGGCGTAACTAGAAGATTAAGGAAACCAACAAGTTGGTTAGCCAGCAACAAGCTTTGTTTAAAATTTAACAAATCTATTTAGAAGTGATTTAACCAGTAATTACATGTGAAACAATCAAAAGCATATATACAATCAAACAAAAATGAATGTACAATACCTTTCAAGATGTTAATTCCCTTAAAGAATGTCTGAATGTCCCTCAGAATTTTTTAACACAAGTCTGTATCAGTTTCTGATCCCAAGAATTAAAGTTTGTTTCAAAATAGCACTATGTCCCAATCCAGAATCGAATATCACAAAGTAATCCAAGAATAAGTTTAAATTCCAGTAAGATAGATTTTGACTTCTTAATAGTAACACTACCCAAAGATTGTCCTTATGAAAATTTGTAGCCCTTATATAGCACTGAGGAACATTCAGGATTCTTCCAGCAAATTCTATGATATCATATACTAAAAATAACAAGTTGTTTACCAAAATTTAATGTTCTGGAATATTCTAGAGAGGCCATTATCCTTCCAGAAAATTCCACAATATTCTTTTGACATAAAAAAGATTTTTCTAGAAGATTCTACATCTTTCCAGGTTTTTCCGTCAAAGAACAATTTGAAATTTCTAGAAAATTCTGAAGTAAACAACCTGTTTATGTCCAATATTTGGGACACTAAAAGTAAATAATTGCTAAGGACAACAAGCAAACGTCATATGTATAACATCATACTTTCCTGGGCATACTCCCTTGGGAAGTTTACCAGTACTGAATGCACATCTTTCGACAAGTAACTGTCATACATAACACTTTTGAAATGTCATTTAAAGTCATTTAAAGTGAAAGTCTTGCAGGAAATAGGCAGTAGGACTGAATATTAATGATTCTGAAAAAAATTGGACCCTAGGGGCTCATATGCCCCCACCCCGGGCAATATACATGTATATTGCCATAATATTCAAACATCATCTACTCTGAAACTGCTTGGCCAACCAAAGCCAAATTTTATGTGAAGCATCAATAGGAAGGGGTAATCAATGTGTATATAAATAATCCAGGTCACATGACCAAGATGGCCAGAATGCCCATATATGGTAAAAACCCTTCAAAAATCTTCTTCTCCAGAACCGGTGGATCGATTTCAAAGAAACTTGGCATGAAGCATCGATGGCTCAAGTACTACAATGTATATATAAATCATGACCCTGTGATGACCTTGACCTTTTCTTATGGCAAAGTCAACATAGGTCGCCAATGCATTTGAATAGGGAAAACTTTTAAAATGTCATTTAAAGTGAAAGTCTTGCAGGAAATGGGCAGTAGGACTGAATATTAATGATTTTGAAAAAAAAATCGGACCCCAGGGGCTCATCTGCCCCCACCCGGGGCAATATACATGTATATTACCATAATATTCAAACATCTTCTCCTCTGAAACCACTTGGCGAATCAAAGCCAAATTTTATGTTAAGCATCTATGGAATGGGGGAATTAATGTATATATAAATTATCTAGTTCACATGACCAAGATGGCTGCCATGCCCATATATGGTAAAAACCCTTCAAAAATCTTCTTCTCTGAATCTGGTGGACCGATGTCAAAGAAACTTGGCATGAAGCACCATTGGCTGTAGTACTACTAGGTATATATTAATCATGACCCTGTGGTGACCTTGACCTATTTTACGACAAGGTCAACATAGGTCGCCAATGTATTGGAATGGGGAAAAAGTCATTTGAGGTGAAAATTTTGCAGGAAATGAGTAGTAGGACTAAATATTAATGATTCTGAAAAAAAATTGGACCTAAGGGCTCATATGCCCACACCCCGGGGCATATATATGTATATTACCATAATATTCAAACATCTTCTCCTCTGAAACCACATGGCCAATTGAAGCCAAATTTTATGTGAGGCATCTATAGGATGGGGGAACCAATGTGTATATTAATAATCTAGGTCACATGACCAAGATGGCCGCCATGCCCATATATGGTAAAAACACTTCTCTGAAAACAATAGATTGATTTCAATGAAACTTGGTGTGAAGCATCCATGGCTAAAGTACTACAATGTATATATAAATCATGACCCTGTGATGACCTTGACCAAGTTTATGGCAAGGTCAACATGGGTTGCCCATACATTTGAATGGGAAAAACTGTTAAAATGTCATTTGAAGGGAAAAGCCAGCAAGAAATTGGCAAATGGACAGAATATTGATTATTCTGAAAAAAGAAAACGGCCCAAGGGCTTCATCTGCCCCTGCACTGGGGTTATATACCATAATATTCAAACATGTTTATTGGTATATGCAGCAGACTCAGGTGAGCGTTTACAGGACCATTGGTCCTCTGGTTTAATGAGCATTCAAGAAAACCTCAAACTAAATCAAACATAAATTTCTTCTCTAGGTGCAAGGTTTGGCCGTCGAGCCACCTGGATAGGTGCTAGTGGAGACCAGACATACATGAGGATAGACGAGTCACTTATCAATGCTCATATACTGGCGTCTTCCAAGGTCTTTGCAAACCATACTAGTATAGGTAGGTCAGATTACTCCTTTTAATATGACATATTTGTAATCAGAGAGATTAAAGATTGATTGATTGATTGATTGATTGATTCATTGATTGTACAGGAGATGTTTATTTTTAGCTCATTTTTAGTCCCATGAGTCTTTAATAAGATATTGTAATAATTTGAGCCACCCCATGGGAAAACCAACAATCTGCATAGGCAGATCAGCGCCTTCGTTTTCGCTACTCGGATAGTATAGTTCCTCTTCTATTTAAATCCGAAATTTCAAGCTTTTAGCTCTTTTCTGTGCTTGTACAGGTCGGTTTGTGTCAGACCTTTTCGGAAACCACATTGTTGGTTTTCCCACGAGGCGGCTCATTTGTTATAGAAAGTGGACCAAAGATCAATCTTCACACCCATCACATTTATTTCATGAAAAGTTTGGTCATTATGGTCAACTCTTGATTTTCTGTTGATTCATTAAGATAATTTGCCAGTTATTGGTGAAAGAAATTTTGTTAACTTGCCTATAGGAGGCTTGTCTAAAGCTGTGTGGCTACTGGCTATGATAATTGTGTGTCCCAACATGACCTTTGCTGTTGACTGTGGACATTAAGCATTAAACAAAATCGTCAGGTAATGATCAGAAAAATATTTCTGTATAAGAAAATTAGACAAAAGATAAGAGCCACCGCATGGAAAAACCAACAATCTGCATAGGCGAAAACGAAGGTGCAGATCAGCTTCGCAGTAACTGCGAAGCTGATCAGCGCCTTTGTTTTCACTACTTGGATAGTACAATTCCTCTTCAACTTAAATCCGAAATTTCAAGCTTCTAGCTCTTTTCTGTGCTTGTACAGGTCGGTTTGTGTCGGACCTGTTCAGAAACCACATTGTTGGTTTTCCCACGAGGCGGCTCATGAAGATTCTTGTTGTTTTCTCCAGGTTTGATCCCAATAGGAGAGGACAATGCTGGTATCATGAAATGTCTCATGATCAACAAACTGGACGGCAGTTGTAGAAGGTAAGATCTATTCAATATTTGAGTAGCGAAAACAAAGGCGCTGATCAGCTTTGCGGTTACCGCGAAGCTGATCTGCGTCTTTGTTTTCGCCTATGCAGATTGTTGGTTTTTCCTTGGGGCGCCTCATTTGATCTTGATTTGGTATTCAAAATATTTCTTCTTTAATGAAGCTGTTAAGAAGTCAGGGCCAGTGCCAAGTCTTTTTGTGGGTCATGTAGTGGCCTAGTGGGGTAGCGTCACTCTTCTGATGGTTCCAAGTTGTGCCCTTCAGTACTGGTAATACCAGGCCTCGAGGTTATAAAACATTTTTAAAGCTCAGCTCAGCTGAGCATGAAATTTCAACTACTCATAAATGTTGAAATATTCAAAATTGTGGAAAATTCTGGTTCAAAACCCCAAAACTAGTAATTTAGCCTGCTCATAAATGTTAAAATGCCAACAGTTGTTGGCATTTTAACATTTATGAGCAGGATAAATTTTAGTCTCAGCTGAGCTGAGCATGAAAAAAGTTTTATAACCTAGAGACCAGGGCATTGTTGGCTCTGTCCTGATGTGACTGATTTTTTTAATTGGATATTAAACCACAAAACAAATATTTTGTGTAGCTGCCCATATCATGTTTAGCTAATCGATTGTTCTACCTAAAGAGGACAAGATGTCTATTCCAAACTATCTTGATAGTTCAAATTCTAATTTTTCTTTCATGAATGTGTCAAATTGTGGTATTTTTTACTTAAACTATGAGTTTGTAATGTAATTTTAAAACATCAAGTATAGTGATGTTTCAAGAAATCTAGGGTTAGGTTGAAATTACATGATAGAATCTAATTTTCAGTACTTTGGGAATGATAAATAGGTATGGACATTCAGACTGCACCCGGCATTCCTAAAGATATAAATATGCTTTCTCGCAGTATTTTAGTCATTTTATTTTCTGCCAGTCTTATGTACTACATGCTTTTGGGGCAGTTCTGTCTTTGTTAACTCATATAAGCCTAGTGGTCATTTTGTGGGACATAGGCAAACAGCATAGCCCCAGATGTGACGCCGCAGAACGCGGCGTCCCATCTGGGGCTATTCTGTTTGCTTAGAGAATTTTTATCAAAAAATTGAATGAAAATTAAAAATCACTCCTGATGCCCCTAAAAATGAAAGTGGACTCACCCAATTGATAATGATGGAAAAATCCATTCGTCAAATATGGGTCAATGAGAGACTGGATATGCTTTCTTTCTGTATGTGTTAATTGAATGCTACTATCAGGAGTCCTGCATGGGAAGGCCTGACTTTGGGGTTGCTGACCAGGTCTCGAGGTTATAAAACTTTTTTCATGCTCAACTCAGCTGAGCATGAAATTTCAACTGCTCATAAATACTGAAATAACCAAAATTAATTGAAATTTCAGGTTAAGATCACCAAAGGCTGTAATTTATCCTGCTAATAAATGTTAAAATGCCAACAATTGTTGGCATTTTAACATTTATGAGCAGGATAAATTTTAGTCTTAGCTGAGCTGAGCATGAAAAAAGTTTTATAACCTTGGGGCTAGGTCTGACATGAATCACGCTGTGCAGTGACAGAGAGAGAATGGCTATTGACTGGCCATTATGGATTAAGGAAATTGGAGGCATACCCGAGTAATCTTGTTAATTTGGAGAAAAAACAACAATAGTATTTTCATGCGGTGGCTCAAACATATTTGACTCCATTCTGTGTTTATTCATTGATAAAGTAAAATATAAGCCTTAAATCATGAGTTGTAAGAAAGTCACAGCTTTCAATATGAATTTTATTTCACTGCATGCCTTTTTGCTATAGTAATAATATAGTTAATGCACCAAAAGTTAGGCACTTGTTTGATTTACATTTACTTGCACTTTAAGAATGAAAGAAACATGTTTGTGAATTTATGTTAACCAGTTGAATAGATATAGTCAGGATAAAACATTTGTTTACTTCACTAGTTCTGTCGTAATAATAACTGCCATTTCAAAAATAACTGCCATTCATATAATCTTTATTGAAAGTCGCTTACATGTATTAACAATCAACCTAAGCTCTTTAGAGCTTTTTATTGCAACTAACCTAACTAAGAGCATATAATACATATTGAGCTGTGGAAACGTGACTTGCTCAAGGCCACAACAGACGCCGCCCCTGATGAGGATCGAACCAGAGAACCTCAGCCCAAAGTCTGATCCACTACCAACAGCGCCAGTCAGCTCATGTTCTGAAAAGAAGTGGCTGGATCTTCTAAAGCATTATAATGCCAAACATATTAGATGAGCCGCCTCATGGGGAAAAACAACAATCTGCATATGCGAAACCAAAGGCGCAGTTCAGCTTCAAAGTAATTGCGAAGCTGATCAGCACCTTTGTTTTCGCTACACGTATAGTACAATTCCTCTTCTTTCTAAATCCAACATATCAAGCTTCTAGCCTTCTTCTGTGCTTGTACAGCCCGGTTTGTGTCGGACCTGTTCGGAAACCACATTGTTGGTTTTCCCACGAGATGGCTTAAATGATACACTATTATTGACCGTGCATGTCTCATCACTGGAGTGTATTTGTTCATCATTATGTCTTTATATGAGCCATGCCATGAGAAAACAGGTCTTTGGAGTTTCCGACCAGGTCCGACACAAACCGACCTGTACAGTCACAGAAAAAGGCTAAAAGCTTGGACTTTGGATATAAGAAGAAGAGAAATTGTACTAGCCGAGTAGCGAAAATAAAGGTGCAATTACTGCACAGCTGAGCTGCGTCTTTGTTTTTGCATATGCAAAAATACGGTTTTCTCATGACACGGCTCATATGTTGTGCCAAACTGTTATATTTCTGATGTTACTTGTCATGCTGTTTTGTAAAGTTTTGTCTTGTTATATGTATGTCTGTCTGTCTTGTGTCATAGCACATGTACAGGTACTTTGGTCAGGGTCTGCACTATGTAGTCACATTACATACAGGGCCTCCGCCCATTGGGGGCCTAAAGAAATAGATGGGCTACTTGTACCTCCAGGCAAAGCTTAAACGTTACTGACTGACCATCGTATTACATGTACTGGTTAACCGCTAAGGTATGAGCCTGTCGAGGAAAAGTGGTTCAAATAAAACCATCCACACATATAAGCCTTAGTGGCTTATTTGGGTGGTTATATTTGAAGCTCTTTGCAGATACATGTATCAGAACATCCTAATTTTGGGTAAAAGTCCCATAAAATGGAGGCAACATCCCGACATGACTATAGCGTTGACTGGGACATAAAGCATCAATTCAAACAGTAAACAAACATTTTGTACAGAATGCAAAGATTCCAGGGTGATTATAGCAACCAAATGAGCCGCGACGCAGGAATACTGGTCTTCGGGGTTTCCGACCAGGTCCGACACAAACGGGCCTGTGCAGCTATAGAAGATGGCTAGAAGTTTGAAATTTCGGATTTAGGAAGAAGAGGAATTGTACTATCCGTGTAGCGAAAACAAAGGCGCTGAATTCAGCTTAGCAGTTACTGCGAAGCTGGTTTTGTTTTCGCATGGCAAAAATCCGGTTTTCTCATGATGCGGCTCAAATAATTATGGAATGTCATCAGAGCAACAATGAATACTCTTTGACCTTTGAGAATAAGTATGCAAGTTGTCAGATATAAGGGAAAAAATGTGTATATGATGTTGGTAAACTGCCTTGAAAGGTTGCCAGGGTATATTGTGGTAAAGTATCTGACCTGTGCTGTGTGTCATGTATAGGGCAACTCAAAATCAAGACTGAGATAAATCCATAGAATTTATTGACATACACCTAACAGGGTTTTGATCATAGACATAAAAACATGTACAAAAACTTTAGTCCATGTCCATTAAAGATAAATAGATAAATATAGCATGACCAAAGTATTTTGTGCCACAGGGTTCAAAGATGAAGAATCAATAGGTTTAGAAAAACTGAATAATTCTTAATCTTATGGATTGACACCCAGACTGCTTAATTTAGCTGCTACATTCTGCCTCTTTATTTATTTATTGCTGGGTCAAAATCCCAAATACCATTTTCTTTTGAAGAGGTAATGGATATGTCAACAAAATCGGCCAAACTCACAGTTCATGACAGACCAACTATTGGCAGAGGTATCCTCCCTGTTCTGATCAGTCAGCGCGGGAAAGTTTCCCATACCAGTCAATAACAACTCAGAATCTAGGTCATACTCCATTCGCATCTCGTGAATAATCATCTGTATCTGGAACCATTTCTGTAGACGATACTGTTTGAACATTCTCTTCACACCTTCGGCAACTGATTTACGTAGCATCAGATAGAGAACTTTGTCTGTTTGTCCTCGGATAGCATGATACAGGGCCTTCGCGGTTACGTCTTGTACATACTTCTCTGAAAAGAAATAAACTTTAGTTTTCAAATGACTTTTCATTCTAGTCTCCAGACCGTGACTTTCCTTTCAGTACTACTAATATAAGTAGACCAGCATACCAGAGCTCCTTGTATTCCATGGCCCAGTTGTTCAAAACTAACGACGTCGTTAGTTAATGTTTCGTTAAAATTTCAAACATTAATATTACAAATACACTGTTATTTTTTGTTGAAAAAATGTGAGAATCCTTTGCACTGCAAAGGATTCTCACATTTTTTCAACAAAAAATAACAGTGTATTTGTTACTTTAGCTGATATTTGCTTAACAAATTTATGTCTTAACGATATGGTTAAGCTAACGATGCTTTGAACAACTGGGTCCATATTTTTCACACAGTGGATCCCCATGATTGGTTTGTTTGCAAGACTACTAATATAAGCAAACAGCAATAACAAAATCTTTCTAAAATTACACCTAGTGAAACATGACTGCTTTACTCAAACATTTTTATATTGTAGTTATTTAGTTACACATTTGCTACTCTGTGGCTCTTGCAGAACAATTTGTCAGAATCTATGGAAAATTAAGGGTTGTAAAGTTACAAATTAGGAGAGTGTGGTGACCAAGTATTAGAGGTGTCAGACTCTAGATAATGGGTCTGAAATTCCAGCAGTGCCGAGTTGTGTCCTTGAATGAGGCACATTTACTTCTCATAGTACTGGTTAAGACCCAAGAAGTTATTGGTCCATGTTACCAAACAGGGGCCAGATGTTAAAAATTAACGATGTCGTTAGTTAGCGATTCGTTAAAATTTCAAATGGCAATATTACAAATACAATGTTACTTTTTGTTGAAAAAATGAGAGAATCCTTTGCATTGCAAAGGATTCTCACATTTTATCAACAAAAAGTAACAAATGCAAAGGATTCTCACATTTTTTCAACAAAAAGTAACATTGTATTTGCTTATTTATTCGGCATTTACTTAACAAGTTGAGGTCTTAACGATGACGTTAAGCTAAAGAAGTTCTGAACAACTGGCCCCAGGTTACAAAAGAAATTAGCTCTAGCTTACCTAGTAGTAAGATTTGCTTCACAGCTTTTTCATGTAGAATGAGGCGATCTTGAAGGTCTTTAGTTGGGAATATTACTTCTGTGACGACAGCATCCGTTGTATCCATAATTTTATAATTTCTCTTAATAATAATGTTTTTGAATTGTCTTGTCTTCTAATTAAGTTGTACACATTTTGATGTAGATTTTTTTCAGACTTTTTCCTGACTTAATGATCTTAAGGACTTACATCCAAATAAGTTTTATAAGGAATATGAAAAATGTCCATTTAATGATATTTTGCAAAAGACTTGGAATTTTGTAAGAAACTGTTCAGATGCAATGAAGATAATGGTTGAAAGTTTTCTGTCATGGTCTTTTTATAGGGATGTTAAAAGTGATATAGGAAACTGGGGGAAAAAGGTTGATAATTAAGATAATTACCCATGGTTCAGCAGGTTTCAGGGCAGGAACAGGAACCAATTGACTGTGTCACAATTAGTTATCTCTGTTATTATGTGCTAATTACTGTAAATGATGCAGATACACTTCAATGTTTAAAATTATCAGTGATATGATTGTTATCTGTTTTATCTATTTGTGCTTATTAAATTTAATAATTTCTTCCTGGAATATAAAGTGATAAGAATATAAAACAATAGAAATTAGATGTTGTTGATCTAAATAAATGAATATAGGAAGGAATAAATGAAGGAGAAATGAATGAATGAATGAATGAATGAATGAATGAATGAATGAAAGAATGAATGAATGAATGAATGAATGAATGAATGAATGAATGAATGAATGAATGAATGAATGAATGAATGAATGAATGAATGAATGAATGAATGAATGAATGTTTTGATCTGAACTGAAATGAACAAATAAAGTGAAATCCAACAATGGAAAGAAAGGATAAATGAATGAGAAGAGAAAAACAAAAGAATGTATTGTATGAACAGCGGGATGTTCTATGTGTTTATGGGCAACAAGACATTTACGGTTTAGAAATACATGTATGATTTATCAGTCTTTCCCCTCTTTTGTTTCTAGCTTTGGAAGTGGAGAGCATGTGGACTTGTCAACTAAAGCTGTTTGTCTAGATCCGGTATATGACGTCCTTTGGAGGTGAGTCTAATAGATTCTGCTATTTATCCAACCAAGTCTTATGTAGGTAAAGAAAACAACATGTTAATAGTCATTTACACTTAATGTGCACATACAGTTACCGAGAAAAAGCTTTCTAAGCTGTACAGCACAGACTGTTAGGTGCTCAGCAAAGATTGTGACTAGCCAAGGTATCTTTACTGTGCATATGAGCCGCCTCGTGGGAAAACCAACAATGTGGTTTCCGAACAGGTCCGACACAAACCGACCTGTACAAGCACAGAAGCAGGCTAGAAGCTGGAAATTTTGGAGTTAAGTAGAGGAGGAATTGTACTATCCGAGTAGCGAAAACAAAGGCGCTGATCAGCTTCGCGGTTACCGCGAAGCTGATCTGCACCTTTGTTTTCGCCTATGCAGATTGTTGGTTTTCTCACAAGGTGGCTCATATGTTGTTGTAGCTATAAACTATATCATTGTTCTTCTTCCAGTTTTGACCCAGAGAACCAAGAACTGAAGTGTTACAATGTAATAGCAGCAGAGGCCAGAAGTTTGAATCCCGAGGAGAAAGTAATGAGTGATATTTTCAAGTCAGAGCTGGCGGTACCCACATGTACTGGGTCTGATGCCACAAGATCACACTGTGCTCTACATGTTCTTGGTAAGTAGATCGGGTGTCAAGGTAATAATATACAGTTATATCATTGTGTTAGCTTACTGGAGCTGTAAGGCTCACAAGGTGAACTTATTGTTGCTGGGATAACTGACATTGTTAAATTACATGAAATGTGTCCCAGGCGGTAAAACCTCAGTATAGCAACATATAACAGCAATTTTAATTTATCCACAAAAGCTGTTGTAACATCCCTATTCTGACATATGTATTTGTTGTATCCATTGTAGGTTGCCTGGATACCCTGACCATCGCTAAGCAACAGAACCTGGTAGTCCATGAAGAGGCGAAGGAGAAGACTGCTAACACTAAAGTGTACACCAAAGATGACTTCTCTGTCGTCAATAGGTTTGAAAGTAAGTCTTTTATAGAAAAAAAAACAGATACTATACTTCATGGTTTCTCTGCATAAACATGTTATATTATTTCTTCTTAAGTGATTATTGGGTGCTGATTATACATATGTTATCACATCACAAATTCTGGCTTTACAGTCTGTCGGATGAGGCTATAAACTGAGGTCCCGTCATCATATAACCTTAGCTGTTGGTGTGGCGTTAAATCCTACATCAACTAACCAACATCTTGACTTCTTTCTGGTAATATACTTATTAATGGAAATCTTTCCTTCAGTTCAAGAGTCTTTCTTTTTCTACAGGTCATGGTGGTGGATGGGGTTACTCAGGTCACTCTATAGAGGCCATAAGGTTTATGTGCGACACAGATATTCTACTGGGTGGATTTGGTCTGTTTGGTGGCAGGGGAGAATACTATGGCAGGATCAAGGTGGGTAACACATAAGGACAAGGATCTCAAACTTGCACTAAGACTAGAAGATGGTATTTTGCAACAATTTTGTAGGATTAAGCTCTTAAGACAGTTATAGGGGGTTAAAACTACAGTTTTAGACTAAAATCAACAAAATTATATAAATAAATGGACTGTATATTCATGTTATTAAAATGAAACTACAAATTTTGGTTGAACTGAACAAACTGAACCCAAGAATTAAGTTTTTGATTCCACTCTTTTAGTTATTTGAGTTAGACCAGGATGGTGTGGAAAATGATGGGGAGGAGATGGTGAGGTTGTTGCAGGGTCAATATGCTATTGATTACACTTGTGTATTCCTATACTCATGTATGAAGTAATGTTATTTGACTGCTTAGTGAGTCACAATTTTCATTTCCACTGTGTTTCAGTTGTTTGAGTTAGGCCAAGATGGTGGTGAAAATGAAGGAGATGGTGAGGTGGTCGCAGAGTCAGAGGAGGTAGCCTTTGAATGTGGAGGAAGGTGAGTGTGCCCTATTATTGAACAAGATTGTCTTAGTTATTTATGAATACTGTAGAATCGGAAATATTCGCCAGACCTTAATTTTTGCTAATATTCGGAAATTGGTTGCCACGCAAATTCAAAGTTCTTGCTAATAAAGTGTCACTATAAGCTTTGTAGAATACATAACTGCTCGCGAAATCAAGAACTCGCTAATAAATCAGAAATAGAAAATTTGTGAAATAAAAGTCATGCGAAAATTTCTGAACTTACAGTAGTGCTTTCAAAATCTGAAAAGATGTGCATAGACAATACAATTTTTTTTCCCGACTGCACCTAAAGGAGCAGTCTGATCTGGGTCTTCACTGTGTGCCCAATTCTGTCTGTCTAAATAATATGAGCCTTTGCGTGAGAAAACCGTGAAAACCAACAATTTGGGTTCTGAATAGGTCTGACATAAACCGGGTTGTACAGTCACAGAAGATGGTTAGAGGCTGGAAATTTTGGATTTAGAAAGTAGAGGAATTGTACTACCTGTGTAGCGAAAACAAAGGCGCTGATCAGCTTCGCAGTTACTGCGAAGCTGATCTGCGCCTTTGTTTTCGCCTATGCAGATTGTTTGTTTTCCCATGCAGTGGCTCAATTTAAAATATGAGAATGAAATCAATATTGTTTAAGGTGATTGCTATTGAATATGGAGGAAGTTACGATAAATCTCTGATAAATTTAACACTTAAAAAAGAATTAAATGCCCTAAAATAAATATATTTCTGGACCAGTTAATCAAAAGGAACTGCCAAGTTTTGCAAAATGTAGCAGTTTAAATAGACTGACTTTCAAATTCGTAGCGTAGGTCATACAATCATTTAATCATTTACATGTACAGTACATCATTTGTCATTCTTTTTACAGAGAGAAGTACCCCATGTTATTTGACGAACCAGTACTACTACAGGCCAACTGTTGGTATGTGGCCTGGTCAAGGATCTCTGGGCCCAGTAGTGACTGTGGATCCAGTGGTCAGGCGGTAGTCACCACAGAGGATCAGTAAGTATTAAGCAGTTTTGTTCATATATAGAGGAATTCATAAGTCTCGATGATGCATTCATAAACACCACTCTAGATTGTATTTATAGTCCCACTAAACACTGGACTTTATTGCTGTACATTTCAAGTTAAACATTAAGTTCATACACATGTACCTAATTGCTCAACCGATTTGAGAAGAGCTGACAACCAGTATAGCTAGATGGGCTTTAAAATCAACAGCATGGTTATCAGGCAAGTTTGAGCACCTCTATATTCAATGAATGACACAATGCCTATTTTCCAAAAACTAAAATTCCAAGGCTCAAGGTATCTTGGGTGTCAGTACTGACCAGTTTATGTTGAATATGGTAGGACACCTTGAAGGAAGGTTTTCATAATAAATTGCTCACTCTACTATATCCCATGGTTTTTCAGAGTGGTGTTCAAGTTCAAAGGCTCCAAGAAATCCAACAATGGTACAGATGTGAATGCTGGTCAGATACCACAGCTACTCTACAGGTAAGATGGCAACAAAAGAAATTTCGAGAAGAATTTTGAAGAAAGTGTTAGAATACGCTGTGATTTTGAACTAAGTTGGTTTGAATAAGAGAATTGAGCCGCCTCATGGGAAAACCAACAATTTGCATATGCGAAAACAAAGGCGCAGATCAGCTTCGCCTTTGTTTTCGCTACTCGGATAGTACAATTCCTCTTCTACTTAAATCCGAAATTTCAAGCTTCTAGCTCTTTTCTGTGCTTGTACAGGCCCGTTTGTGTCGGACCTGTTTGGAAACCACATTGTTGGTTTTCCCACGAGGCGGCTCAATTGTTTAGAGGAGAACAGTGAACAGTTCAGAAGATCAGCCTGATATGGGCCTTTACCCAAGTTAAAAACCACGAAGCTGATCTGCGTCTTTGTTTTCGCAAATGCAGATTGTTGGTTTTCCCATGGGGCGGCTCATTTTATTTCCCAGGTTGCCATCCCGAGACAACACCACTGTGATCAGGAAGTCAGACAATGTCGAGTCAGCTCATATACTCAGTCAAGATTTCTCATGCTCTGTTGCTCCTGTAAGTCTTTAGACTAAATTTTGTGCATAACTAAAATGATCATAAAGTATTTGATATTTATGGACATAAAAATTGCCAGATCATCTTTTAAGTTATAGGATATGAACCTTTCCAAAGAAAACCTACTTTATCATATGCAGATATAAAACCACAGATCAGCTGCATGGTAACTGTACACTTGATCGGCGCTTTTGTTGTTTCCGCATAGATAAATCAACCGCTCCTCTTCGTTGACCTGAAATTTCATGACATATCATTTATTTTGGTCATCCAACCTGGTCTGTCAAATGAGGAGATATGTTGTAGGAGCAAATTGATTTTAGATTTAATTTTACAATTCCCAGGACTGTTTTGAAGCCTTGCTTAAGCTGCTAGAATGGAGCTGGAACACATTTCACTCTATAGCCCGGGAGGTTGACTCCAGTAGAGGTAGTGATCTGGGGGCGATGACAGACCTGAAGAAACTAGTATATATTAGTCGGGCATGTCTCAGACTACTCAAGATGTTTGTCACGGAGATCTACCCAGATGGAGGTTTAGTAACATTCCGTAAATTTTAGATTTGCTTCAATTGCTACATGTATGTCCTTCTGTGATTCAGTTGTTCAGCACATTTTGTTTCTGCTGTATTTTGAGAATAATAGACAAAATTTGGTCAGATGTGGTATACACATAAGATCCATAGGGGAGTCTGGTGGGCTGGTTGTAGAGCGTCAGTCTCTTGAGAGGTTCTTTGTTCACACCACAATGGCACTGGGTTATGTGACTCAGATGGATTAACTCACCATAATATTGGTGAATACCCAAGAATTTGCTTTATCCCAGCATGACTGAAAAGTTGTGATTAGTATTCTAGACTACAATACAATCAAACAGTTTTATTTTTGTCCAAATCTTGCTTGCATTAGTCTTATATTGTGAGTTTCAGTTGAAGCCAAGAAGGGAATCATGGAGACAGGCAAGTTGGCAGAGTGTGTGGGTAATACCCAGGACCTACTGAGACGTATCCTGGCAGAGGAAGTCCAGCCAATGTCCAAGGTGCACATCTACCTACAGGATGAGGTTGCAGCATCACAGGAGTTTACTCCTCTTGTGGAAGACATCTTGAATGAGTGTCACCTGACCTTCAGGTCATGTTTTCACGCGTTTTACCCGACAGGAAACCTGAAGTGGCTGTGTTTGTGTGACCTACTGTTACACCTGGAACCAGTATGTATAAACAGTTTTGATATGTTTTAGCCAAAATAAAGTTAGTGGACTTGCCAAACATCAGCAGTTAAAGAAGTCCATTTTCAGTATTAATATGAAGGATCTATGTTATAGTGTTGTCAATCTTCTACTACAAAATCTATCTTAGGACAGAGAATGGATGCACAGAAGTCAAATACAAGATTAGCCATCATAGAAGAGATGAATCAGGTGCTGCATGTCATGCTCTTAGGAAAATGTCATTTTAATGCAGTTAGAAAGATATAAAAATCATATAATGTTTATGAATTGTGTTTCTGCATTTAAGAATAATTAGGGGCAATTTATGATTGTCGTTATACCTATTGTTATAACAGATACATGCCTTTGAAGTTAAGTTTGGATCTATATTATCCTTCATTGCTTTTGTAGACCATGATAAATGCCGGTGGCTATGGTCGTCTGTTGGCAGCCATCATGGAAGCCATGTGTCACCCGACTATCAAACTCACCAACATCATGCCAATCAACTGTGAGCCAGAGACAGAGGAAATACTGAGGAAACAGTCGGTTATCATGGATGACAACACGAACAGCGTTGCTCGGCTAGGAGATATACACAGGTTCCCTCTGCTTGTCTCACATATGACATTCAGGATTGAGGTATCAACTGCCTTTTATTCCATATATTGTTAATTCCATTGAAAGCTTTCTAATCACTCAGTCCAGTTGCCTAAGTAAAAGGAGGCATAAAATTTCAAATATTGACATTTATAGAAACATGTTGCATGATAACATTATTATGGGAAAAATATTTGGTTTGAATTACATGGCTTGCGTCTTTAGTCTGATGAATCAAAAGAAGTTCCATAGACATTTATGCATATACTAGAGATAACATAAATATTTTGACAGGAACATAATGTGTAATAAAAGCAAATAAGTAATGACCAGCTTTTGGTTTGAATAATATTTTGATTCTTGTATTCCAAAATCATGTTTTTATGTCTCCCCCCGACAGGGTCGGGAGACATATTGTTTTTCCCCGTGCGTCTGTCTGTCTGTCTGTCCGTCACAAATCGTGTCCGCTCTATAACTTGAAAACCGTTGAAGATTTTTCAATGAAACTTGGTACACTTGTAAACCACGACGAGACGATGTGTCATGCACAAGAACCATAACTCTAGCTTGAGTATTTTTGGAGTTATTTCCCTTTGATTATTTTCGATACAATTTCGTGTCCGCTGTATAACTTGAAAACCGTTAAAGATTTTTCAATGAAACTTGGTACACTTGTAAACCACGACGAGACGATGTGTCATGCACAAGAACAATAACTCTAGTTTGAGTATTTTTGGAGTTATTTCCCTTTGATTATTTTCGATACAATTTCGTGTCCGCTGTATAACTTGAAAACCGTTAAAGATTTTTCAATGAAACTTGGTACACTTGTAGACCACGACGAGACGATGTGTCATGCACAAGAACCATAACTCTGGCTTGAGTATTTTTGGAGTTATTTCCCTTTGATTATTTTCGACACAATTTCGTGTCCGCTGTATAACTTGAAAACCGTTTAAGATTTTACAATAAAACTTGGTACACTTATTGAGCATGATCAGACGATGTGTCATGCACAAGAACCATAACTATGGCTTGAGTATTTTATGTGTTATTTCCCTTTGATTACTTTCCATACAATTTCGTGTCGGCTTTATAACTCGAAAATCGTAAGAGTTATTTCAATGAAACTTGGTACACTTATAAAGCACGATGAGATTACGTGTCGTGCTAAAGAACCATAACTCTTGCTTGTATATCTTTGGAGTAATTTCCCTTTGATTATTTTCCATACAATTTCGTGTCCACCCTATAACTTGAAAACCGTAAGAGAAATTTCAGTGAAACTTGGTACACTTATAAAGCATGATGAGACGATGTGTCATGCACAAGAATTATAACTCTTGCTTTCATATCTTTGGAGTAATTTCCCTTTGATTATTTTTCCATACAATTTCATGTCCACTCTATAACTTGAAAACCATAAGAAATATTTCAATGAAACTTGGTACACTTATAAAGCACGATGAGATGATGTGTCATGCTAATCAACCATAACTCTTGCTTGCATATCTTTGGAGTTATTTCCCTTTGATTATTTTTCATTCAATTTCTTGTCTGCTCTATAACTCAAAAACCATTACAGATTTTTCAATGAAACATGGTACACTTATAAAGCATGATGCACAAGAATCATTACTCTTGCTTTCATATCTTTGGAGTTATTTCCCTTTGATTATTTTCCAAACACTTTCTTGCCCCCTCTATAACTTGAAAACCGTAAGAGATATTTCAATGAAACTTGGTACATTTATAAAACAGAATGACAGGATATGTGATGCACAAGAACTATAAATCTTGCTTGCATATTTTGGACATGCACGTAGAAAGGGGGGAGACATCAGTTTTCACATAGAAAACAAATTCTAGTCTCTCTTGTTTTTACAGACGTCTGGTATTGGAGGCAGCCATGTTTCTTTCAAGGAAGTTCTTGACCGTCTGCTCATGATTGTGTCCTACCCAGTACGACAACAACTGTTGTGTGAAACGTCCCCATACCCTAGTGTGTTAGTGGCTAACACATGTGCCTTACTAGCCACCATAGTGAGCGAGTTAGCGGCCACAGCTACAGGATTAGAGGTGAGTTACTGACCGTCTTATGATTTAAGTACTGTGAGGAATTCTCCCAAAATTTTTTGTAGTCATCCTACTGCATATTAAAGCAATTGAAAGTACCAAATTAGTTAATTTTGCATTTTCATACTTTCCATATCTTTGCAGACGGACATTACCTCAACCTCCCGCCCCCTCCTGCTAACCCCCAACAGATTTACAAGGACCAGTCAAACAGCCTACTGGAACACTGGCAATGGCAGCCCAGATGCTATAGAGTTTATGGTCGACAAGCCGGGTATTGTGGTGGCCGGTGTTTGTGTGTATGGAGGTGGGGGACAGTATAACTACGAACTGGAACTACTGGACGAGGTATGCGCATGTATCAAACCATTCGTGATTCCAGATGGGAAAGAAAGTCCAGAACAAAACATCAGAAAAAATGTTACAAAAAGCATGAAGAGCAAGATGATTAGCTCTTTCTTGTCAATAGCCATGTGGCTAGTACAATAGAGTGGTAGACGGTATTAACAAAAAATGGAGATAAATCACAAAAAGCTGTAATAAAGATACCCAGAGCTCTGATACCTTGAAATGAACCTGTCCAATACAGACAGCTTTGAATGTTCTTTTAACTTAATTTTTAGATATTTGATGTCTGAGTATATGCAGTGGTGTTATTCAGTTGTTAAAGAACAAGCTAATGATTAGTTATTGATTTGAAACATTTTATTTTACAGCAGAGTAGTGGTGGTCAGAATGATCCCTCTCATACCCAGCGTTGGAACAGTCTGGAGATAGTGAAGGGATCATACGGACAAGATGACTGTGTCAATGATATAGCTGAGATAAAGTTTGAGCATCCCATACCAATTAGGGTAAGTAACGTAACTATTGACATTTTGAAGTTTCAGCCGCCTGAAAAAGACTTCAAATGTAAATAATCGTTGTCAACGCCAACAGAGATGTAGTTTTGATATGTTTTCAATTTAAGGTGTACATGAATCGAGAAATATTATACATTATGAATTTACTGCATATTTATCTAGTTCTGTTGAACACCACAGCTGGAAGCAGATGCTTTTGTTAGAAACAACCGAATTTAGTCGCATACTTTATCTTGTATAAGCACTCAGATAGCCATGTAAGATAGATTTGTGCACCACCAGTAAATACGGAAATCCTTCTTAACAGAGGTATGTAAGAAATGGCGATCCTAATACTTCTGTTCTTTCCAACACATTAAAGTTTACTGTTTGTGTTCTATGAAGCTTTTAATATCTCAAAATTATAACTAAGAAATATTTGTAGGCAAGAAGTTCTATTTCATTTAATGTGGATTCATTTTACTTTGTTAGGAAGGAGTGAAGTATGCAGTACGTCTTCGTAACCATGGTTTCTCGAGGACCCTGAATGGTGATGGAGGTATCAGCAAGGTGAAATGTCCAGACGGAACGACCTTCACCTTCACAGCATGTTCTCTCAGCAGTAACGGTACCAACCATATGAGAGGACAATTACCACAGATACTGTATTACAGGTGATTATGTTTTCAAGCTTGAAATTTCACGCTGATAATGCATCTTCTGAGGGAGTGTGGTTGCCTACTGGTATAACATCAGACTCTGACAACAAGAGTCTCTGGGTTCTAAAAATGCTTAAATGTTAAGCAGGAAGTGGCTATCACTGTAAAGCCACTCATACATCATACATTTCTAATACCATGACGGAGCGGTTAAGAGCACTGATATTACTACGCTTAATCTCATCGCTGTGTCTGGTGTGGGTTTGAGTCTCACATGGGGCACATATGAGACAAGCCAAGTTCTGCTTGCGGTTGTGCCAGGTGGTTTTTCTCTGGGTTCCTCCATTTTTGACTCACCTACTGATTTGCCCATCTCATATGAGCTGAAATAATCTTTAAAGGGACAAAAAACTGAATTTTGAAGAAAATAAATAAATAGATTATAACACCAAATATTTTCACTTCTGACCTAGTGGTTTCTTGACTGCAATATTCAAGTTTACTGTATTTTACTGTATGTGTTCCAGTGCGCCACAGGAGGGTGACAACCACCAACAAAGTAACAAGAATCTTGCTGAGTTACAGGCTAGGAAGAATGCCATAGACATTGTCAGTGCTATATGTCGGGTGGCGGCTGACCTGCTACAGAGGGCTCACACAGTGAAGGGGTTCATTGTAAGGGAGACACTGGGAGAGTCAGAGCTGTTCTCATCACTGCTTCCCCTGGCCATGGCTTACATTGGCCCTGTGGCTTCTCAAGACCCCAGGGTAAGTGGATGGTCCTAAGAGAAACGTAAAATATGTTTGCTAGTGTCTGATTATCAGTTTATGTTATTTTGCAGGACCCAGTTGTTCAAAGCATCGTTAGTTTAACGATATCGTTAAGACATAAATTTGTTAAGCAAATATCAGCTAAAGTAACAAATACACTGTTATTTTTTGTTGAAAAAATGTGAGAATCCTTTGCAGTGCAAAGGATTCTCACATTTTTTCAACAAAAATTAACAGTGTATTTGTAATATTAATGTTTGAAATTTTGACGAAACGTTAACTAACGACGTCATTAATTTTGAACAACTGGGCCCAGATATATTTGTGTTTGTCAAGGGGTAGACGAAATTCTGCAAGTTCGGCAGTGTTCTCGATAACTTAATTTTCGTGAATTTGTGGCTGTAGGAATTCAAAATTCTAATAAAGATGTACAGTAAGTGTGAAGACTACATGAATGCTCCTGTGGGAATTTAAGTCCTCACGAATAACTTGGAATAGCAAATTCACAAAATAAAAGTTACACAAAAATTTCTGGATTCACAACATTTTCTTGGCACATTTGAGCATGAGTATAGCATTGATTGATAATTCTTAGCTTCCTTAAGCTTTCAGTTGTCCGGAATCTTAGATATACACAAAAACGTAGTACAAAAGAAAGAAAATACATGTATTTGTGTTACAGGGAGCTGTCCAGGTGTTAAGCCTGATACAAGAGATTCTGCCCCCAGTAACCAGCCTGATCAACCACATCTGTCCCCCACCCCCTAAAGTCTGTGACCTGATTGAGTCAACCAACGGTGGAACCACGTCACAGCACTATGCCATCCTGGAGAGTGACCACCCATATAAACCTGCCACAGTGGCTAACTATAAGGTATAACCACCTTTATATACAACCCATGGTCACACAGAGGTGAGCAACTATTAAATAAAGTGATTGAGCTGGCACAATTCATGTTCCGCAATAGCTTCTTGAGAGAGGGCACTGTATAGAGATAAATGCCTCCTTGAAAGGTGCATGCATATACTGGCTAAGGTGCTTTTAATTTTGAATGTTTATTGCATTAAGATGGTTGCTTAATTCAATGCCACATTGTTGGAATAAAGGGTAGGGTCATTAAGTAATCAGGCAATTCTTGCAATTGCCAAGTTCAAGATATTTGACCTGTCCTACAGAATGTTTCATTGATTGATTTGTTAACCAGGTGACATTCCCCGAGGAGGTGAAGTGGGTGGTGATAGAGTTTGATCCCCAGTGTGGCACCGCCCAGCCGGAGGACACCCTACAGCTGTTTGTCCCTGCCTGCCGGCGCCCGGATGCCATCCCCCAGCCCAGTGTTAACATGAATGAAGAAGGGGAGCCAGTGTCTAAGATGGCGTACTGGCCGATACTGAAGAAGTTTCATGGAACTAATAACTGGCCAAAAGCTTCTGTTGTGGTACCAGGTATATAGATTAGACTAATTCATACTAGTTGAGGGATAGGTTTATCTGTATTCAAAGTTTAAATTTCAACAATAAATTTAGTAATATGTTTGGTAATCTACCTTCTGTCCCTGCAAAGGCACAGACACAGTTGCCCTTTACTCAAAATCAAGCAACTGGGCTCTCAAGACATCCCTGAAAAGTTTTAAAACAACAAGATAATGCAAAGCAATGCAGATATATTTTAGACAATGTTGATTGCTGAAATTTGTCAATGTACAGCCCCTTTCACTTGAGTTTGCCGTTTGAGCAATTCCATTACAAGAAGACCATGTGTTCTTAAGATCTGAGTTTCTTTTCATGTTGTCCACAAAGACATCTGGATTGATTGATCTGTTGATATGAGTGACAGTTTCAAACTAATTTACCTTTAAAACGGCAAACTCAAGTGAAATTTTTATCTTACTCTGTGGAATTTTGGCCATGTAGGTACCGATAGATAACTGCTAAAATTGATAGAACTCTGTTTTCATCCCTATTCTATTTCAAATGTGTGTTCTTAATATTCATTGTATATGTTGTGCAAAGAATTTTGAAATAAAGATACGCTTTAACCAAACAGTTACAATGTTTTTATCAATAGAAGTGACATCATTACATAAAGATAAATGCTGAATAGATTTTAAGAACACCTGGCACCTGGGACACTGTTTCAGTTTTAAAACAGAATAAAAAGTTACCTGATTTACACACAAACTTGACTGAGCTAAATGCTCAAACGACAAACTCTAGTGAAAGGGGCTGTTATTAGCACTAACAGGGATTGCTCAGTTTGGAGATGGTAGGCCTATGTTTCTGTTTTGAAAACAATATTACCATATTTTTCAGGTAATGAAGTGATATTTTCTCTGGAGACCTCGTCTGACTATATCAAGGATGAGAAAGCTTGTTTCTATGGTTTCAAATGTTCACTGGTTGGTTATGAGTGGAACACTAAGACAGAAGAGGTAGGGAATTTATTGTCAGACCTGTCAAACCTATTTTTTTCCACACAGAGTGATCATTTTCATTGTTGTTTGCTACTCATGTACTACTTTACATGGAAAAGTCGATGTTTTGGTTTATAAAATGGGTTACCTTGCAGATTTCCTCGCTTTCTACCAGTGATAAGTATATATTTGGTTCTGTCAAACTGTTTTTGAATTTATAAAAAATTGGAAATTTGCATTTAGAATTTTTACCATGTCATTTTCTTGCTTTTGTTTATCAAATTTTATACATATCACATACATAATACATTGAAGCAAAAATCTACAAAACTAACAAATCCGCCCTCTAATTTCACTGGACTAACCCATTTCTGGTTTTAGGGTATAGGGCAACTAGAGAGAGAGTTGGCCTACCTGGGTGGAATGTGCTCATCATCACTGTTGAGGAAAGATATACTGTTGCCACCAGGTAAGTCACTGAAAAGGATTTTAAAATTCATGATTTCATATTTCATTTTCAAAGGGACATAATTCAGAAAAAGGGCATAACTTTGATGTGAAAAGAAATATGGGTCAACTATTTTCTCAAGAGGAGTCGTGAGTTTGATCAGATTCAGTCTTTTAGATGAGAATTAAAACTGAGGTCCTGTATGACCTGAGCTGTTGGTGGGACGTTACCCTCCCCCAAACTCAACATAGCACATTACTAATGATATGAGCTGCCCCATGGGAAATTCAACAATCTGCATAGGCGAAAACAAAGACGCAGATCAGCTTCGCGGTATTCGCGATAACCGTGAAGCTGATCAGCGCCTTTGTTTTCGCTACTCGGATAGTACAATTGCTCCTCTACTTAACTCCAAAATTTCAAGCTTCTAGCCTGCTTCTGTAGCTGTACAGACCGGTTTGTGTCGGACCTGTTCGGAAACCACATTGCTTTATTTTCAGTCTCAGTGGAAGAACTAGAAGAAGACTCGGCCATCATAGAAGTTGGTGCCCAGCTTGTGTTTAACGCCCACACACAGCTACTGGGCAAGGGGTTTGCCCTGTCCAGGCCCCCAACTATCATGCAGGCCCTGGAGGGCAGCTTGCCGTTCTGTTGGCAGAGCAATGAGAGATCGTTCCTGAAGGACTTTGTCTACTGTAACATGGGGACTAGTGGGGGGAGATTGGCAAGGTAATACATCTGGCTTCATTTTGGCATTATGTTGCAGTTTTTGCTATGTCTAAAAAAAATCATGAACTGTTGAAATTGTTGTACAAAGTAGTAATAGAAAGTCCAGAAATTGATACAATCAGATGTAATACATGTATCCCAACAAATACACCAGGTGGAGAAGAAAAAGACAAAACATAAAATATACAAACATATGAACATACGAAGAGCAAGATGACTAGCATAAGGTCGACCTTAAAATAGGTCATCAATAATCTTGATTAATCGATAGGTCCCTGTGATATGTGATGTCTTGTATTTTGTTATAGATGGTTACAGCCCGACTCATACATTGATCCCAAGCAGTGTGAGATCCTGTACAGCAAGGAAGATCTGAAATGTAGCTGGCCAAATGTTGTAACTGTGCTGACTAAGGATCAGTATGGACAGCTGGCTTATACACCAAATCTGAAGGTAACAAATTATCTAAATTTCTGTGCAATAACCAAATAAAGGGTATTCACAAGGGGCTATTATACCTAACGTGAAGGCACATGAAGGCATTACACAGACTGTTCAGTGCAATGAGAAGATACCATAAATCGTTATGTGCACTGTATTTGTTGAATTGACATAAAACTATATTCAGAACTCCCAACAGAACAGCTCCATATCTGATGAATTCTCTCTTCTCTTCCTATCAGGTCGAAGTTAGAGCAGTACCAATAGACATGGACGCCCTGGGTGACGACTACAAGAGGATGCGACGTCTCAGTCGGCCAGACGAGGGGAGTCTGACGTTCGGCGGCAATCCCCCACCATGCCTGGATACTCCCTATGAAGTGACAATTAAGGACAGAAAGGATGCTTTCCACGCTATCTGTATGATGAAGGTAATGTATGATTAGAATGAAAACCTTGATATAAAAGTGATTGGCATAACTGATATGAGCCTGTGCCTGAGAAAACCAACAATTTGGGTTCTGACCGGGTCTGACACAGGCCGGGCTATGCAGTAACAGAAGCAGGCTAGAAGCTTGAAATTTTGGATTTAAGAAGAAGAGGAAGTGTACTATCCATGTAGCGAAAACAAAAAGGCGCTGATCAGCTTCACGGTTACCGCGAAGCTGATCTGGGTCTTTGTTTTCACATATGCAGATTGTTTGTTTTCTCATGAGGCGGCTTATATATTTGAGATATTTACAAAAAAATACTTTGATGTTCTCCATGCTGTTCAATGCCAAAGAGGATTGAATTGCCATGCAAGGATTGAATTTACAATGCAACTTGCTAAGTATTGTAGGAAACATATTTATGTTAGAAAACATATTTATGTTTGAGTTGTATTTCTACAGGCCTATGACAACTACTCGTTTGAAGAGTTAAGATACGCCGCCCCAGCTGTGCCCCGCCCCAGTGAGAATATGCTGGTTCATGCCAATGAGGATGGGACATACAGTGCTAACTGGACCCCTGGCAGTGTGGGCTATTATAATATACAGTTTACCATTGATGGCATAGAGGCCGGTTAGTGTGTACATTTTGATTGAGACAATTACAAGTAAGCTCAGTTAAATAACAGGACCACATAGGATATACATGGAACACAGACCCCACCACACAGACATTGTTTGCTAAGATTTGGTCGCATAAAGTCCATAGTCGTTCCCTTTCTCTTCAGCAGAATAGCTGCAAATGACCTAAAATGTACAGTTATTGCTGGTTATGAATGTGCAATTATTGCTTGGTAGCTATTTCTAGGAAGCTTATCTAGGAACAGTGTGGCTAGGATAACTAGTTATACCAATTTGACCTTAGCTGTATACTGTGGGATTTAATAGTTCAAACAAACAAAATAAACTGACTCCAAATTAATTTCACAGAATTGATATTTCCCAATAAAATATATGTGGGATAGGTTTACACATGGGTCAAAAACTTTGTTGTGATTTTCTAGGAGAGATCTACAAAGTGGATGTGAAGGAGCCACCCCAGGGTGTTACCCCACCCAGCCAGTCCCTGAAGAAACAACAGAGGCGGCAGATGAGAAGGTTTATTGCCAAGAACAGCGCTGGACTGAGAGTCAGGACTAACCCCTCACTACAGAGTGAACAGATTGGTGTCGTGTCACCGGAGGGAATTATATCATTTATTGATGAGGTAATGATATATGAGCCCCTGCATGAGAAAACCAACAATTTGCATATGCAAAAACAGTAGCTGTGAAGCTGTGAAGCTGATGAGCGCCTTTGTTTCGCTACACAGGTCGTACATTACTTTTTCTTACATCCAAAATTTCAAGCTTCTAGCCAGCTTCTGTGACTGTACAGGCCGGTTTGTGTCATACCTGGTCAGAAGCCCAAATTGTTGTTTTTCTCATGCACAGGCTCATTTTGTAGAACTGATCTGTCTGGCCCTACCAGTAGCTGGTGGCCCTACCAGTAGCTGGTGAACCTACCAGTAGCTGATACGTGAAACCCCAACTCAACAATTTTGTACAACTAAGTTTACATCAGAAATGCACAACTTGGGCTATATCCATTTTGTGAAATCATTTTTCACGATTGGGAGGCAGCTAAATTGTGAAATTTGGTAAACCTGAAGGCATTGCTGAGAATGTTTTGTCAGCTTATAGAAAAATCTGTTTTGTCAGCTTATACACCTCTGGAAAATATTCCCTTTACTTTCGTATATTGGTTACATCAACCTAGATCGATCAGTGTTTATTTTTAACTATCGGGTCGTAGTAAATCGGTCAGCGACACAGGTAAGATATTTTTAGACGCGTAGTTTCCTAAATGAATACACTGTGATATTTTTAAACCAACTCATTCTGCCTCTCGCGACCTTGAAATAAATGTGTCAACATGGCCATTCATGTCATTGTCATGGGGAACAGATTGAATAAGTCATTAGGCTTCCGTTTGGTTCGTTACGAAAGCCGTCATAATACCATGATGAAAATAAGATTAATTTTTTTCCGAACTCTTGATAACAAAGTGAGTGACTTAACCACTGCGCCACGGAGGCTTCTAAAAGATTAATTTTAACATCGTCGACCTGACCACAGTGAGATTGGAAACATTGTGTCCCATAAAACCATGATCAGGCTGGATAATCAACCAGGACATATTCTAGCCACAATTTTATGAACAAACCCAGCAGATGCAGAAAGAAGACTGGTGCTGCCAGTCGCTATTAGAATGACGGACACCGATATCAATCCAATCGTCCTACAAATTTTTTTCGTCAGACTTGGTTATGGAGAATTTTCAACGGTTCACAAACTGTGTCCAGCATTCATGTGTAACCACAGCTCCCCAACCTACGGGGAAGGGTGGGGATTATGACTTTCCAGAGTTTTCCGTTAGAGACCTCTAGTCGAAACCGTGCTGTTCGTCCTGCCCTTCACGATAGAAAATCTCCTTGGGGCGGGGATCTTAATACTCAAACCCCATCATTTCCCCTGCATTGCCAGGACAATGAAAAACTGTCCCGCACTTTAGACCGGCTATCCCTCACCCTTCCCCGTAGGTGGGGCGTGATTACAAATGACTGGTGCGTTATGACTATAATCCTTGCATTGTTTATTGTCATCTTCTCGTGACATGCATTGTCCAGCCTTTGAAACACAGACCAAAATGTGACCCTTGACACGCCATGCTACTGAATCGCATTTAAATATTAAGAATATGCAAGTGGTATTTTGTCCTCAAAGGCGCTTTGTTTAACTGAACACATACAAAAGCATCAGGAAAACGTGTCCGTCATGGATACCATGCATCTTCAACCCCGCTTTTATTTAAAAAAAAAAAAAAAAAAAAAAAAAACTGGGGTTTGCAGGGGTATACCTAATTTTCTTATTTTTGATCCAAAACATACCTTGTGGGTATTCGGTTCTAACGTGTACCCACAATGTATGTTTGAGCAAACATATTAAGAATTTCATTTTTTTGTTTGGTGAAATTTCAATATTCACCACTGAAAAAAAATCTCTGTATTGCATGGCCATGTTTTTGTAATGGGTTTACTGTAAACAATCCATCCAGTTTTATGTACATGTAGGATAAACTTGACCTTACAAACACCAAAGCTTCCTCCTTTTGATGTAAACAATAAAGTCGTTTAACTTTAGGAAAATATGAATACTTTGTAACACAAGTACACAACACCGTATAGTGAATGGAATAAATTGTGCACCCTAAACCACAATTCAACAATGACTGGTCATTATTTAGCATGGTTGTCACGAATATAAAACTATATAAGGTCGTTCAATAGGAACATGAGCCTCGACCCCAGAGATTATTTTTGATATTATCTTAATATTTGTTTACAATGGTTATGATGGACATTCTAGTTGAAACTTGTCTTTATGCCTTTTAAAGTTATTCCATTTTGAATTTCAAGAGGGAAATGAATGATAAATAGTTGTATCTGTTAATTAAAAAGCCGACATGCCAGCGACAAATGAATCAATGTAAAGATAAGTTGAAGATAGTAGATTGATGGTTAGTTTTGTCAGACTGGTAATGGCTTAACATCCCAGTCAACAAATGTCCATTTACATAGCTGCAGGCGAGTTAATGAGTCTTGCTCAATGACACAACACGCCGCCGCATTTGGGGGTCTCGATACGGAGTCCGATGCTCTTCCCCCAGATCACCCTACGACACTGTTTCACTACGCAAAACGTCTGTCAAGTATATGTACATGGTCCTCTATGTGGTTTTACACGACAGCTGGGTTAAAATTTACATATTGTTTCTAGTCTATGTCTTCGTTTAACACAGCCGTTAACACAACAAATCGTTCGGTCAATTCGATTAGCTTTGGGGTTTAATGTCAGACAAATCTTCATGTTGTCTTACGGAGGTTCAGTTCCCCTCTTTCTAATACCATCAAGTATTTGAAAATAAAATCTGAAACATGACATCGCTGGTCCGAGAAGTTGTCTACGGAAAAGCCTCATGTGCAATATGGTGTTCAGAAGCTGGGAGAGTCTATCACGAAAACATGTCCGCGTTAACCTTTTATATAGCAAAAATGGGATATGCAGGGCTATACCTATTTTTCTTATTTTTGCTCCAAAACATAGATTGTGGGTCTCGGCGAGGCGGTTCTAACGTGGTTCGACATTCGATGTTTTTTAGCAAAAATATTTAAAATCTGTATAACGCATGGGCAAGTTTTCGTAATGTGACACAGTTACTATATACTTATGTTGTTGGTGTGCATGAGCAAATGAGCCAACAAGCGGATGTCCTGACGGCAGAAATGTGCTAATATATGAGCCGCCTCATAGGAAAACCATCAATCCGCATAGGCGAAAACAAAGACGCAGATCAGCTTCGCGGTAACTGATCAGCGCCTTTGTTTTCGCTGCTCGGATAGTACAATTCCTCTTCTACTCAAGTTAAATCCAAAATTTCAAGCTTCTGGCTATTTTCTGTGCTTGTACAGGCTGGTTAGTGTCAGACCTGTTCGAAAACCACTTTGTTGGTTTTCCCACGAGGCGGCTCAATTATAACCACCAAGTAACAACTATGACTTTTATGTTTGGATGATTTGACTAAAACAACGATGGCTGATCACACATGCTAAATATCTGATTACATTGTAAACGAAGCAAACTCAAGGTCATCGATCCAAAAATACTTCGTTGTCACTCTCTGGCTAAAAATAAATATAAGCGCGTATAAAGTATCAAGGTAAATTTAAGGTCGATCGATAGTTTAACGACGATATCGAGGGTATATTGAAAGTAAACAGAATTATTTCCTCAGGCTTAGTAAAATCTGTTTTGTCAGCTTATAGTAAAATCTGTTTTGTCAGCTTACATGTGAGCCGCCGCGTGGGAAAACCAACAATTTGCATATGCGAAAACAAAGGCGCAGATCAGCTTCGCGGTAACCGCGAAGCTGATCAGCGCCTTTGTTTTCGCTACACGGATAGTACAATTCCTCTATTTTCTAAATCCAAAATTTCCAGTCTCTAGCCATCTTCTGTGCTTGTGCAGCTCGGTTCGTGTCAGACCTGTTCAAAAACCACATTGTTGGTTTTCCCACGAGGCGGCTCATTTATAGTAAAATCTAATGCAGCCAAGCTGAAACTTGTATTTCTCCACAATTAGGTTCACAATGATGACGGTGTGTGGCTACGCCTGAGTGCCGACAGTATCAAGGAATGGTGTAACAATGGCTACACGGACGCCTGGTGTCTCCAGTACAACATGCACCTACATAAGACGTTGCTCGTGGCCCTGGATGAACCAAAGACCAATTTGGAGGAAATTCTAGGGGAGACAACTAGGAAGACACCGTCGTATGGTGGTACACCAAAACCTGTCATACCACAACAACCACCACCACCAGGTGAGATACAACCTGTGAAGCGAGAAAACAGGTCTTCAGAGTTTCTGACCAGGTTTGACACAAATCTGCCTGTACTGACACAGGAGAAGGCTAGAAGCTTGAAATCTCAGGTTTAAGAACAGGAGTGATTGTACTATCTGAGTAGCGTAAACAGATGTGCTGATCAGCTGTGCAGTTACTGCACAGCTGATCTGCACATCTGTTTACGCATAGGCAAAAATATGGTTTTATCTTGACGCTGCTCATACTATTGAGGAGATAAGTTAATGATTTTATCATCTCAGCATCTCAAAAGTGGTTTCTAGTCTTCAATAACAAGTGGTCTGTAAATAGAAGTTCCTCTACAGTTCTTGCTATTCTGTGTTGAAGAAGACATCTGGTGGTGCTTAACAAAGGCACTCTTAAATTTAGGTCAGGTGTAAGCATTCAATTTTATGGTCACAGATGGGCAGTCTGATGAATACTGTTAGTTTGGAAATTTTTGCTTGACTTTTATTTTGCGATTTTTCTATTTCCGAATTATAAGCAAAGTCTTAAATTCACAAATGAGTACTCTGGTACTCTGTAAAGCTTGTAATAACTCATTATTAGTGAGAACTTAGCCAGATAACAAATTTGTGAATATTTTTGACTTGACTGTATTTTTATGGCTATTTCAGTTGTTTGAAAAATTTGCGGCAAAGTTATTTGATGTTCATATAGGTAGGTCATTTACTGTAAACACATCTTTTTTAGCAGGTGGAACTGGACTGTATGAGGTGGTAAAGTGTGGCTCGTTCGGTCACAATATCCGGAGTAGACCGAACATGAAGGCTTCACCAGTAGGCAGACTCACCATGGCTAACCAAATCACAGTTATTGAAGAGGTAAAATAGTTCACACTTTTCATAAGATATGGGTTTAGCTTGCATTTGAGCCGCCCCATGGGAAAACCAACAATCTGCATAGGCGAAAACAAAGACGCAGATCAGCTTCGCGGTAACCGCGAAGCTGATCAGCGCCTGTGTTTTCGCTACTAGGATAGTACAATTCCTCTTCTACTTAAATCCAAAATTTCAAGCTTCTAGCTCTTTTCTGTGCTTGTACAGACCGGTTTGTGTCGGACCTGTTCGGAAACCACATTGTTGGTTTTGCCACGAGGCGGCTCATTTAATGGTGAAGGAATGTGCACATGTACCAGTAATATGTCCCAGGAATGTACACATGTACCAGTAATATGTCCCAGGAATGTACAAATGTACCAGTAATATGTCCCAGGAATGTACACATGTACCAGTAATATGTCTCAGGAATGTACACATGTACCAGTAATATGTCCCAGGAATGTACACATGTACCAGTAATATGTCCCAGGAATGTACACATGTACCAGTAATATGTCCCAGGAATGTACACATGTACCAGTAATATGTCCCAGGAAGCTATTCTAATCTTTTTAGCTCCAAGCCCATGTATGAAAATCAATTAAATATATTTCAATCAACTTAAAATGAATTAAACAGTCACTCTGAATGCAGTTTATATTTTGATATAGAAAATGAGCTGCCGCATCGGAAAATCAACAATCTGCGTATGCAAAACCACACAGTTGATCAGCTCCTTTGTTTTTGCTAAACATATAGTACAATCCCTCTTCTTCTTAAACCCAAAATTTCAAGCTTCTATTTTCTGCTACTGTACAGCCTGGTTTGTGTTGGACCTGGTCAGATATCCAGATATCATATTATTGATTTTCTCTCCAGGCAGCTAATTTATTGAATGCACAAAAGCCTGAATATACCAAAAATTTATTAATTCTTACAGTTGATCAATGTTGATGGGACCTGGGTGAAGCTGGACAATGACAGTATAGAACAATATTGTCAGCAGAACAAGGACGGTGAAGGCTGGGCGCTGGCCAAGTCGGTTGATGGCACAGAATATCTCCGCCACGAATCACTGCTGGACATAGGAGCTCAGATGGCAGCCAAGGATCCGTTCTCATTCAGTACCCTGCCGTCACAAGTCCAGCAGCAGTTTGAGTTTGGAAGCCCAGGGGGGTTCCAGATGTTCAGTCCAGGGCCAATGATGGGGCCAGGTCAGGGCCTAGGGCCGGGGTCAGGGCCTGGGCTGGATATGGGGTCACCATTTGGGCTGAGAAGAAGTAGCACGGGGCAGTTTGGCTATAGAGGAGGTTTCCCAGGTAAGTTGGTTTCTAAACCCTAAATATGTAAAAGATTAATGTAATAAAAGTTCATGACCCTGACAAACTTAAATGGCATGTATGAAAAGAACATTTTTCTATATCTACAACATGCTCGTTGGCTGTACAGCAAAACTGCGATTGTTTTATTTCCATAAAATTTCCGAGTATAAATTGTCATAAACTTACTGTACAGAAATGACTGTAAAGGCATAGCTTGGAGTTGTATAAATAATGGGGATTCACGGCCTGACCGTAATCCCATTTATTTTGAGCGGACATAGCTTTTACAATTCTTTAAATATTCAATTATTTACTTTTTATCACAACAGTAAACACTTCCGGGTTTGTGATCAGGACAATCGAACGCTTGCAATTCTCAGACGCTTGTTTTGGAAACTTGAAATTATTAAGCGTTTATGGATTTGATTTATTGGAAATTTCGGCATGTCGTAAAACCTTTTTTCTACATCCGGGTTGTCATTGCTTTCGCTCCAAAATTTTAAAAAAAAAAACACGTGTTGCTTAATTTCTCAATTTTTTGGTTAATTGATTTCAAGATTTGACTTCGATTCGATATGTCCACTACTCGTAGACGTCGTGGTTCCAAGCGCAAGCGACAGGAAACCGAAGAAACGGGAGAGAGAGAGGAAATTGAAAGGGTCAATTTGCTGGGTGGGCCTGGTACCGGTATTGCACCGAATTCAGGCCACCCGCCAGGTACGATACGTGGCTCTAAGGAGCCCTCTTTGCTCAACTTTGTGGATTTCGAAAAAATCCTAGCAGATGCAAATATAACTTCAGTGCGATCTGTGTCTGATTCTACCCCACCACCACCACCACCTGCTCAACAGACTCTTAGTCCTAACGTCTTGCCTTCGGCAATTTCTGCCTCCCAACAGACTTTGCCAACATTACAGTCAATTTCATTTGCTGAAAATCGTGTCCGGTTAGGTTCCGATGATATTGCCTCGCATGTCCCAGAACAGCTTTGCAAGAAAATATGGGCCCACGAATATATTAATCTTGCTTTACTTTTGAAGGGCAGTGTCGAACTGCAAGACCTTTTTTCCACTGGTGTCGTACACCTAACAGGCAAAGGTCAGTTGGAGGCTAGGCCACAGGTTAATACCAAAGATAAGGTTCCCAATATCGAAAAGTGGACAGATGCTTTTCTGATATTTGCCTCCATCTACTTAAAACGTTACCCAAGCAAAATTCAGGAAATATTGCAGTATATGAACATTATCAGGGAGGCTGCATCCCGGTCTGTTACCTTTACTTGGCGATCATATGATGAGCAATTTCGTTTGCGTCAAGAATCCGAGGTTCAGTCTTGGGGTAAGATTAACTCTGATTTATGGCTTCGACTTATGACGTCTAGTACGGTTACTTCCAACATGCCACAAAATACACAACCGGGTGCATTAACAGGTGGTCGCAGTAGTACTGGCAATTCGCAGTATGACAACCATGTTTTGGGTACATGTTTTGATTTTAATGATGGTTTTTGTCCACGAACTGTCTGTAAATTTAAGCATATCTGTTCAAACTGTAATAACCCCAGTCATGGACGTGTGACATGTTTCAAACAGTCTACTGCTAATTCAAGGGGTTCTTATGCCAATCGAGGGGGTTCCAATTTTCGCGGACCACGTGGTTATACACCCAACCGTGGGGGAAGACTTCAAGCCCGGCGTGGTAACAGACTGTAATTCCTCAGCTGTTAAATCCGCTGCCAGGCAAAATTACACAATTTCCCCGGATCTATTCACATTGTCTTCATCCCCAATCAATATTGAAGCTCTACGACAAGAACTTGATGGTTATCATTCCTCTAAGGCATTGGCAATTTTGGAAGGGTTCACTCTTGGTTTTCCTCTACATTATTCTGGTTTGCATTCTCCTTCGGACTCGAAAAACTTAAAATCAGCTTTAGGAAATCCAGACATTGTTCGGGAGAAAATTCAAGCCGAAGTAACAGCAGGCAGAGTTGCGGGCCCATTTATTTCCCGCCCAATTCCCACATTACGCATTTCTCCACTTGGTTTAGTCCCTAAGAAGGAACCCAATCAATTTCGACTTATACACCACCTCTCGTTCCCCTCAGGCCACTCTGTAAATGACTTCATTGATCCTAACCTTTGTTCTGTGCAGTATACTAGCTTTGATGAAGCAGTGCATATGATACAGGACCTGGGTCAAGGCTGTTTGTTAGGGAAATCCGATGTCCGTCGAGCCTTTAGGATCCTACCAGTATCGTTGTCCGAAATTGATCAGCTCGGTTTTATGTTTGACGGGATGTTCTATGTGGATAAGGCTATGCCATTTGGTTGCTCTATTTCTTGCCAGACCTGGGAACTTTTTGCTACGTTTTTAGAATTCTGTGTAAGACGGGCATCCCCATGTGGATCTTTATTACACTATTTAGACGATTTTTTGTTTGGAGGAAAGAAAGATACCAATGATTGCACTTTCATAATGTCTGTTTTCATGGATAAAATGCAATTACTTGGTGTCCCTATTGCTTCCGATAAAACAGAGGGTCCTACCACCAAATTATCTTTTCTTGGTTTAGAGCTTGATTCGGAGGAAATGACCCATTCGTATTCCCATGGGAAAGATTGAGGAAATCCGACAAAAAATTGTGAGTATGCTGGCAAGGAAGAAATGTACTTTGCGCGAAATGCAATCTTTGATTGGTTCCCTCAATTTTGCTTGTAGAGCAGTGGTTCCAGGACGGCCATTCTGTCGGCGACTGATCAATGCTATTTGTGGCCTGACCAAGCCTCATCATCATCTGAATATCACTTTAGCTATGAAGGAGGATCTTCAGCTTTGGTTGAATTTCTTTACAGAGTTTAATGGCATATCTGTATTTCATGACCGTTACTGGGTTTCAAATGAGGATGTTCAGTTATTCACTGACAGTGCAGGCGGTGCTGACTTAGGTTTTGGGGCATACTTTGCTGGGAAATGGACATGTGCACATTGGCCACAGTGGTGGATTGATCAAGGCATTACTGCTGATATAACAGTTCTGGAAATGTTCCCTCTTTTGGTGTGCTTGCACATTTGGGGTCAAGAGCTTAAAAACAAGAAGATAGTTTTCCGATCTGACAATTTATCATCTGTCCATATTCTTAACTCCATGACCTCCAAAAATGATGAAGTCATGATCATTTTAAGAGCCATTACTCTCTTGTGCTTGCAACTTAACATTGCCTTTAAAGCACTACATGTAAGAGGCTGTTTTAACAGACTCGCCGATACGCTAAGCCGTTTTCAATTGCAGAAATTCCACGAACTCGCTCCCGATGCCGATCCGGAACCTTCAACAGTACCCAACCATCTCTGGAATATCTTCAAACAAGTGTAAACCAGTTGTTAGCTTCCAGTATTGCGCCCAACACTCGAAGTGTTTATGATAATGCTTTATCAGCTTTTGAACAATTTAGAAATAATTATTCATTGCACGTAATATGGCCTGTTCCAATTCAACATGTTACGCTGTTCATTGCACATTCTTTTGAACTTGGATATTCACCATCTACCATTGCATCCTACCTGTCTGGAATAAGTTTTTATCACAAGTTACACAACTATCAGGACCCAACTAATGCATTTGTTGTAAAGAAGCTCCTAGAGGGCTTTAAAAGGTCACGCAAGTCCCGTGATGTCCGTGCTCCTATAACGGAACATATTCTAAGAAGGATTTGCCATGTGCTTCCTAACATATGTTATTCAGATTTTGAATCCTGTCTCTTCCAAAGTGCTTACTTCTTATCTTACTTTGCACTTTTGCGGGTAAGTGAAGTAGTTTTTTCTAGCTACCTTCAGCCTGATAGGCCTTTACTTTCTGGTGATATTGAACTTGTTGATGATGGCAACACCTTACTCATCACCATTAGAATTTCAAAAACTAATCAACGCGGGTTGCCCACTACTTTGCGTATTCCAAAATCTGAAGATTCTTCATTTTGTTGTGTCACAACCATTCGTCATTATATGCATCTTCGTCCTGCAAATGCATATTACTTCTTTTCACATGCAAACGGCACACCTTTGACACAGAGCCAATTCAGCGCAGTTCTGGCCAAAGCTGTAAGAGTTTTGAGGCTTCCTACTGGCATTTATACCTCTCATGCATTTCGCATAGGTCGAGCTACAGATTTAGCCTCAAAAGGGATTTCGTCAGATGCAATAAAAAAATTGGGTCGTTGGAAGTCTGATGCTGTTGACGGGTATATTCGCCTTTAGGCTTCCTCACATATCGTATTCTATCCTTTATACGGTTTACCAGACCTTTAATTTTGCTTTCTTCCAGATGTTTGGATCATCGGAGATTCAATCATCTCCCATGCCGAGGAAGAGGCTATCAAATCCAAACAGGCTAACTTAGACCTTGACAGAACTGTGCGCTGGTTTGGCCGGCCAGGCATGCACTGGCCACAACTAAAGCCGACCATTCAGCTGAAGATGCTTTTTCATACTACCCCAGCGTTAATTGTGGTCCACCTGGGAGGCAATGATTTGGTGTCAATCAAATTAGCTAAATTGATGAGCAAAATCAAAAAGACTTTATGGTATCTGCAGTCTGTTTTCAATGACACATACATAGTGTGGTCTGACATTCTACCCAGGACTCAATGGAGAGGTTTGGATGACATAGCGTCCATGAAACATTTGGACCTACAACAAAAACTCAAATTGATGGACCAAAAAAGAAAACGGGTCAATCGGGCTGGTAGACAGGCTGTGAGAACTTTAACATGGGGTCGGTCAATCCTTCACGAGATTGATACCGACACGCCTGGCCTCCTTAAAAGAGATGGTACACATCTGTCAAAGATCGGCAACCATATTTTTCTTCTGACATTGCAGGAAGCGATCCGACTTTTTCTTCTAGACCCAACAAAAACAATATATGACTCAAATGCCCCCGCAAATTAACCGGCTACATTCTTAACCTTCTGTTTCCGCCCAATATGCCGCTGAATGGGGGACAAATTTGGTAAATTTGTTGTGGCGGGATTCAAGCGGCATCTGGTTGGACGTCTTGGCAATCATTACTTTTGAATTGAATCTGACTGCTATTTTATAAGGTTGATAATTTTAGGACTAGTGCAATTTGATTGGTGGCCGAGGAAACACACAAAGCATGCTTTGAGGTGTAATCCTTGTGTCATTCAGTCATTGAGCACAAATCAAAATCGTAGACTTCTCTTCTCTAATTTTATGAACACACTGGTTTTTTCAATACACTTCGTCTTACGATACCCGTTGCAAATATGTGAGATAAGCATTTAACTTAAAGAGCTTACTCTTGTATTGGTGTCGTTATTTGGCTCGTATATTTCTTTTGAAAATTTTGGGTCGTATGTTATGAGTCGTTCAGATGAAACCTGGCTTAGTTACAATTTAGGTTATACTTTCTGCATGTCAAGCGTTATTCTGTATCAGTTAATAGTTGCAGAAGACACCATAGCAGTTGCTCACCCCATTGTATCAATCAGAGTGGTATACTGTCCCAGTTATAGTTGAAGAGGTTACATCCACAATTTTTGTTCCGTTGTACCCGTCCGTTGCATCGTTTCGTCGTGTTGTGTCGTTTCATTCGTATAAAATAGCCAGGATAGTTTAAATAAAAATATTCAAAATCAAAATTCAAAAACATTGAATAGCTAGGGTGTTTACAAAATCGCCACAATAATATGTAATGATTGCTAAGACGTTCAACCAGCCAATATTCAAGCTCCAGTGACCATATTCACCCATTTCTAAAAGTTCAAAAAGTTATATTTGAATCTGTTTGATTAGTATATTCATGCATAACATAATTTGTGTATGTGCATATTGGACAGGATTGTCACTAATTTGTCAGTATTGCTATAACAGCCGTTATTGCATAAAGTATGTTTTCTGATGTTGAGACAAATGGATAACATATATAAAGACAAATCAAGTTTATCAGTTTGTGTTTTATTTTATGGTAGCATTCTAAAATAATGGGGATTCACGGCCTGACCGTAATCCCATTTATTTTGAGCGGACATAGCTTTTACAATTCTTTAAATATTCAATTATTTACTTTTTATCACAACAGTAAACACTTCCGGGTTTGTGATCAGGACAATCGAACGCTTGCAATTCTCAGACGCTTGTTTTGGAAACTTGAAATTATTAAGCGTTTATGGATTTGATTTATTGGAAATTTCGGCATGTCGTAAAACCTTTTTTCTACATCCGGGTTGTCATTGCTTTCGCTCCAAAATTTTAAAAAAAAAAACACGTGTTGCTTAATTTCCCCTCCCTCCCAATTCCCATCACAAGCGTTCGACTGTTCTGTTTTCTTCCATAGCTATTTATTGTACTTTTTCTGCTGTTAGTTTTTTCAAATTTCAGTCAAGCTGTATCTAGCTTCGAGTCTCTCAGTACTGGAAGGTACATACTGGAAGGTGGCAGGTAGAGGCTGGACTATCAATCACATGGCACCATTTCCCGTTAGCCACACAGTTTTATAACAAATGAACATGAAGAACAACGACCATAAAACAGTTATTGTGATGGCTTTCGTAGGACTAACTGGAACATCATTCCTGGAGGGAACAATCTGCATCGACGATGAATACTAGGACTTTAGTGGTTCTGCTGCCTTATGTTTCATAGAGACTTCGAGCTGACTTTTAAAGAAGGGATTGTATTCCAATGTTTTATATGTTTTTATTCTTCCTGAATTCTGATTTGCTTTCTGATGAATCATAATGTTCTTTGTATATTTGCTCCACACACCTCTTTTTTCTAAATCTGTTAAGAGATATTTTTTATAAATATGCAATGCTATTTGGTGGAGTATCTATTGACAAAGTCTCTGGGGCTTGAATTATGTTGGTCATTTGTGTGTGTAAGTGCCGGGATTCAAGCGGCATCTGGTTGGACGTCTTGGCAATCATTACTTTTGAATTGAATCTGACTGCTATTTTATAAGGTTGATAATTTTAGGACTAGTGCAATTTGATTGGTGGCCGAGGAAACACACAAAGCATGCTTTGAGGTGTAATCCTTGTGTCATTCAGTCATTGAGCACAAATCAAAATCGTAGACTTCTCTTCTCTAATTTTATGAACACACTGGTTTTTTCAATACACTTCGTCTTACGATACCCGTTGCAAATATGTGAGATAAGCATTTAACTTAAAGAGCTTACTCTTGTATTGGTGTCGTTATTTGGCTCGTATATTTCTTTTGAAAATTTTGGGTCGTATGTTATGAGTCGTTCAGATGAAACCTGGCTTAGTTACAATTTAGGTTATACTTTCTGCATGTCAAGCGTTATTCTGTATCAGTTAATAGTTGCAGAAGACACCATAGCAGTTGCTCACCCCATTGTATCAATCAGAGTGGTATACTGTCCCAGTTATAGTTGAAGAGGTTACATCCACAATTTTTGTTCCGTTGTACCCGTCCGTTGCATCGTTTCGTCGTGTTGTGTCGTTTCATTCGTATAAAATAGCCAGGATAGTTTAAATAAAAATATTCAAAATCAAAATTCAAAAACATTGAATAGCTAGGGTGTTTACAAAATCGCCACAATAATATGTAATGATTGCTAAGACGTTCAACCAGCCAATATTCAAGCTCCAGTGACCATATTCACCCATTTCTAAAAGTTCAAAAAGTTATATTTGAATCTGTTTGATTAGTATATTCATGCATAACATAATTTGTGTATGTGCATATTGGACAGGATTGTCACTAATTTGTCAGTATTGCTATAACAGCCGTTATTGCATAAAGTATGTTTTCTGATGTTGAGACAAATGGATAACATATATAAAGACAAATCAAGTTTATCAGTTTGTGTTTTATTTTATGGTAGCATTCTAAAATAATTATAAGATTTTGCACTAACTGAATATTTAGAAAAGCAACAACAACAACAACAACAACAACAAAAACAAAAAAAAAAACACCAAAAAACAGCATTTGTGTAGCATTTCAGATGATTTGTATTTCCATTCTAGCAGGAGGAAGTGTCCCCTCATTTGGCCAGCCCACCATGCCAGCCTTTGGCTACTCTCCTGGCTATGATGGTACCCAACACACCCAGATGCCCCGGAACTACTCCATGCCGACTGCAGGCTTCTACTCCCACGGGAGTATGATGTCACCATCGCCACTGGCATTCTCTCCCAGGACCGTGTCACCTAGCTCCGCTACGAGGTCGCCAACACCGGGGTCACCAAAGTTCTCCCGTAAAGAGCCCCAGAATGCTGCAGATTTACAAGGGGTGTCAGTTAAGGAGCTGGTCAAGGCACTTGGTATGGGGAACTTTTTGTTTGCTTCTGATATTTTAGTCAAGTTATAATTTTGGCATAAGCAAATAGACATGGGGCGGAACAGAAACATTCATGTATGAATTCTTTCAAAGAAGTGACTTACAGACTGTAAATTGTCAATAGCTTGTATCTAAACAAAGAATCTCTTTCACAAGTAAACCATGCATGTCTGTCAACTTCAAGTTGTTTGGTGATGGGTGGGTGAGGGTATTTTTGAGGATATTTTTAGTTGGTTCTCAATAAATATGGCTTTGTCTAATAATCTTGCAACCACTATTGCTATTGCACTGCCATTTCTACAATATTGTCTCAAAGGCTTAACCCATCTCTCTAACATTTGCTTTGGTTTATAAGTTTGTGGCTGCAGGGATGTAATGACTCTGAGTCACCATGGTGAGTTATACCTGATCAACCCTACTTACAATGTAGGCTACAGCTCTATGATAAGCTATTTGTTTGTGAATAAAATAGACAATGCTGTCTTGAGGACTGCTGTTTGCATTGCAAGGCTCAATGATACAGGATCAGAAATAAAAAAAAATGCTATCATGAATTTAATCTTTAATATAGGGTTGAAACGGACATGGAGCTGTGTGTTGTATAAGAGAAACTTTGTTTAGGGCTATCTTAATTTCTTCTTCACCTTGAAAAGCTGTGGCATGCTAGCTCCACCTTTCTTATGCCTTCAACAAATCTTTGCTGAAAGAATAGATGTTTGATGCTTGAAATGAATATTTTGCTTCATATGCTAGCTTACAGTGTTCAGACTTTATTTGAAGCATTTCTGGTGAAGGTTTTTTCTTTTATACTCATTTGTATATGTCAGGAGTTAAAATACATTTTGTTTGGAGAACATTTTGCATTGTGACTACTGTTAAATATGGAATTTGATAGCATTGGAACTTACAAGGTTTGCAAGCTTAACACCGTCGTGTGAAAATAAAAGCGGCTTAGCCATTGGCAAAACTAGCCAAGAATATACTCTTTATGATTATAAATATAAAATTGAGTGTCCTGATGAAAAATAGCTAGTTAAAATAGCTGGTTATTAGGAAAGATAAGTCTTGGATAAGTCTTATGTGTTTGCACTTTTTGGTGTATAAAGGGCCTGTGACACACTCACGAGTTGAAGCTACGACATGCTACAAATTGACAGGAGTTATAAGTGGCCGCTTGTAGCACAAGATGCCACAAGTTAAGTTGGAAAAATTAAGAATCTGTCACACACGAGTTGAAGCTACGACATGCTATGAGTTATATCAAATCATAGCTTGCCGCTTGTCGCACAAGTTACCACGAGTTATAATGTCCTACTAGTTCCACATGACATCCCTACGATATAAGTGGTGGAAACTCGCGGATACTCGAGGCATGTCGTGGTAAACTCGTGAGATATTGTAGTAACTCGCGAGAAGTCGCCTTGAATATCGTAGTTACTCGTAGGTTACTCATAGGTAACTCGCCATATTTGACAAGACGCTGAGAATGCACGACATCCCACGACATTACTATGAGTTCTGTACGATAAGCTAGATCATTACGAGTTATATAAGCTAGATCAGTACGAGTTATGCTCCGCCCACTTTTAAACGGCAAGTTGCTACGAGAATTTTAAACCGTTTAAAATTCTCGTAGCCTTTCCAGGACATGCTATAAGTTGCTACAAATAGGGAAGACTTATGTACGACAACCGCCGACATATTGCGAGTTCTCTACGAGTTGCTACGAGCTCACCAAGAAAGTGGGCGGAGCTTAACTCATAGGTTCAGCTCGTGAGTGTGTGAGAGGGGCTTTAGGATAATAAACCTCGTCTTTTTGTTTTCCTTTCATAAGGTGAATGTCAGTTTGACAAAGAATGGTCAAACATTGAAACTGTTTACCATAAGGATGGTACCTGGGTTTATACAGTGGGTGGGAAAGAATATCGTACCCAGACTCGGGCTATAAGCCCTAAAAAGCTTGCTCAGCTTATTGGTAAGGGGGTAAAACTGTTGTTGTTTTAGTTCCTAGCTGCTCAGTTACTCGCTATCGTGTGGTGAATTTTTTGTTGAAAAATAATTTTTTTTCTTTGGGCTATAGCTAGTAGATGTTATATATGAAATAGCACACAACAGAACAAACAAAATGCACTGTTTAGTCTGATCATAGTTATTAGTGCCTGCATTCTGTGTTTACTTGGCTTACCAGTTACCAAAAAGTTTCACTATAGGTACAATAACTGTTTTGAGGGCCAGAAAACAAAATTTAAGAAATAATGTGCCATTCTGAGGCCAGTTGTTCAAAACTTTGTTAGCTTAACGTCATCGTTAAGACCTCAACTTGTTAAGTAAATGCCGACTACATAAGCAAATACACTGCTATTTTTTGTTGATAAAATCTTATCAACAAAAAATAACAGTGTACATGTATTTGTAATATTCATGTTTGAAATTAAACAAATCGTTAACTAACGATGTCATTAATTTTGAACAACTAGGCCCTGTTTGTTTTGTTGTGGATGCTGTTATTTGACAATGCCATTGGTGCTTCAATGCATGATACTGACTCCAAATGTTGTAATACTTGTCTTTATTTTGATTTCTTACATCAATGCTCTTTTTTTGTGATCAGATTTTCAGTTTTGTGAAATTACATTTTCTACTACATTGTCTTTATATGCATACATTCACAATTGTCTACCATATTTGAGCCGCGCCATGAGAAAACCAGATTTTTGCCTATGCGAAATCAAAGCCGCAGATCAGCTTCGTAGTAACTGCGAAGCTGATCAGCGCCTTTGTTTTCGCTACATGGATAGTACAATTTCTCTTCTACTTATAGCCAAAATTTCAAGCCTCTAGCTTGCTTCTGTGACTTTATAGGCCGATTTGTGTTGCACCTTGTCGAAAACCCCGAAGACCGGGTTTCTCGCGTCAAGGCTCATTTTATCTTGGCTAATTGCTAATAGCAGCTGGAAATATTTGCGCAGTCTGCTCAGCTACAGAGGTTAGAACACGAGACTGTGTGGAGATGTACAGGCTTAGCTGCATCTTTATTGTCGCCATTATCTTTAAACAGGTTTTCACACAAATAAAGGAATTGAACTGTTATTTTTTGCATAATTATCAGAAAGAAGGTGTTACAGTGTACAAGTGTCATTCTTACTAATATTTTCCTAAGTTAAAAAGCTTTTAACCACAAAATTACATTTTCTGTCTGGCTATATTATCAACTATGTATATGACATTTTTAGCTCACCTGTTTTAGCTCACCTGTGCCGAAGGCTCACAGGTGAGCTTTTAGTATACCCATGCTCCAGCGTCCGTCGTCATCCGTCGTCCGTCCGTCCGTCATCTGTCACCCACCATTTCAAAGATCTTCTCCTCTGAAACCACTAGGCCAATCAAAGCCAAACCAAGATGGCCGCCATGGCTATAAATAGCAAAAACCTTTAAATTTCTTCTTCTCTAGAACCAGAAGGCCTATGATTTTGAAACTTGGCATGAAACATCAGGCAATGGAGCACTACAAAGTTTGTATAAATCATGACCCTGTGTTGACCTTGACCTATTTTATGGCAAGGTCAACATAGGTCGCCCATGCATTTGAATGGGGAAAATTTATAAAATGAGATTTGAAGGGCAAAACTTGCAGGAAATGGGCAAATGGACAGAATATTTATTTTTATGAAAAAATTTTGTTCCCAGGGGGGTTGTCTGCCCCTGCCCCAGGCAAAACTTCACCACAAAGTCTACACAGTCTAATGGATCTAGCTGTTTTTATATGCCGCCCTCTTTTGATTTCTAAACTATGACAACTGCTTCTGAAACTTGAAACATAATGTCTATATTTTCGAACTTCCAAAATGTCAAGATATTTGGCTGGTGTATATAGAGTTTTATAAAATATCAATATTTGATTATTGTCTATCGAATTATGCCAGTTCTGTATATATATGTTTTTTAGCCGTTGCTCAAACGTTGCCATGAAAACGATATATAGCAATTAAGACTAGAGTACTACAATGTGCGAGTAAATCATGATCCTGTGATGACCTTGACAGAATTTATGGCAAGGTCAACAAAGGTCACATATGCAGAAAACTGTTAAAATGACACTGAAAGAAACACTTCCAGGAAATGGGCAAGTGGACAGAATATTTATGAATTTGAAAAAGAAATTAACCCCAACGAAATTCTGACTAGGTCCTTGAGCTATATACATGTATATGACCTGGTATATATCTCAGATCTGAGGTGAGCGTTTACAGGACCATTGGTCCTCTGGTCTGACCTTGTTAGGGGACAGCAAATTTCAGAAGTTCAAAAGTTTGTTGCAGAGTAGCTTCTCTGACAACCTTTGTACATAACAGAGATCCTATCGCTCCAGATCAGCTTCGCAGTAACTGCGAAGCTGATCAGCACCTTTGTTTTCGCTACACAGATAGTACAATTCCTCTATTTTCTAAATCCAAAATTTCCAGCCTCCAACCATCTTCTGTGACTGTAAAGCCCAGTTTGTGTCTTACTGGTTAGAACCCAAATTGTTGGTTTTCTTGTGCACAGGCTCATGTTTTTGGGACACTTTATGTTAACACTAATGACTGACATATATGGTCAAAGTAAGTGAAGCCCCAGCTAAGGTTTCCCCTTTCTTTACAAAACCAGATCATTCAAATTTTGTAATGCTAAAATGTTACGTATTATTTGTTCTCAGCTGATAAATCAATTTTCTGTATATTGTATAGGTGAGAGTATGGCCAATGCGAATGGTCCGACCCCAGTCCCCTCACCCCCGGGGTCACCCAAGAAACTGTCAAGAAGTTCCAGTCCACAGGCTGCTCTAGAGAGACAAGGTAAAAAAAATTATATATATATAAAAAAAAAGTTTTCATTTTTTGGCTAAAGAATATACATGGTTATGTATCCTATATTTAGTCGTAAATTGATGTAGATTGGTCACTTTAAATTCAAGATTTATGTTGGCATTAAGAAATCATGGAAAAGCAAAAGGAAAGCAAAGAATAAACTCTGCTATCCACCTATTTTGCTTGTAGGTTCTCCGCGCAGTGGATCACCCAGAACTGGTTCCCCTGTGGCTATCGGTGTGGGTACCAGACAGTCATTCTCCCCGGCCCGCAGTAATTCTATCCCCGGGGGTGCCTCAGAGTCGTCATCACAGACGTCCTTGACCTTTGTCACCCCACCCAGTACACCACCACTGACCACCAGGAAAGGTAAATATTAATTTTTTGTTTCAAAATTATTTCTGATATTAAAAAATTCTGTAATTAAACTATAATGCAAATATATGTAAAGGGAAGAAGGATGTAGACAGATTTTCAAGTTGTAAAGTTTAACAAATCTAATCATGATATGCTCTGCCTGTCAAAGCATGTCAAACCATTGAATACTGTCTGTAAAAACATTTAGATCTTGCCCCCAGTGTAAATGACCTTATTCAGAATTTTAAGAAATTTTAAGAATAATTGGAATCTTATGACTACTCATGTGTGAAAAGCTCTGAATATTGCATGCTTTTTAGGTCAACTGCTAAAAGAAGCATCATTTGAGCGTGGGTCAGTGTCACCACCTGGGTCCCCCCTGGTGGGTCGTAGACACAGTGACGCAAGCCCTAACAGGGCCAACACTAATAACTCTACCAATGCCAACTATATAGATGGTAACCTAGGTGTGATACAGAGGAAGGATGGATCAGTCAGTCCTAGGTTTTCTGCTGCTGATAGGAGAAGGTAAGTTTCCAGAAATTGAATAAGATGTCTGAAAAATTTTCTTTGATTCTCGATTTTACTACTCAAGTTGGATTTTGAATGCAAAAAGCTTCTCACATTTTTAAACAAAATAGATCATATGAGATATTGACAATTGAAATCTTAACAAATAATTGACCCACAACTTAAGCAGTTTAGAGCATAAAAGTTCAATCAGTAGCACTTCCTATTCGTAATGAGGTGGGCAGGAGATCAATCCCTACATCTTACACATTTCTTTCATGAAGCATTTGGTTATGAGAATTATCTATGGCCTTCCTTCCTCTTCTGCTAATTCAAGAAGAGCAATTGTCAATAAGTGGTGAAAGAAATGAGCCACCCCATGGGAAAACCAGCAATCTGCATAGGCGAAAACAAAGACGCAGATCAGCTTCGCGGTAACCGCGAAGCTGATCAGCACCTTTGTTTTCGCTGCTCGGATAATACAATTCCTCCTCTACTTAACTCCAAAAATTCAAGCTTCTAGCCTGCTTCTGTAGCTGTATAGGCTGGTTTGTGTTGGACCTGTTCAAAAACCACATTATTGGTTTTTAGCTCACCTGAGCCGTTAGGCTCACAAGGTGAGCTTATAGGATGGCCATGATCCGGCGCCCGTCCGTCCGTCGTCCGTCCGTCCGTTCCCATGAGGAGGTACTTACGTGGCTTGGAATCAGCATTTTTGATACTTGAGTGGCAAATAGCTATTATGTGGCTATCCACCTAAGAGATTTAAATGGACTGTTCCAAACAACTAAGGGGGGTAACCCCTAAACATTTGGTGTTCAAGGCTCTTAAAAGTGGATAGAAAAATGTCCAGACCATATAGACGTCCAACACCATGGACAAATTTAATTTGTCTAGCAACATTACTCATGGACTTTTCCATGCACCATGTGGCTTGGTATTATGTGGCTACTGGGTGTCCATACACTGTGTGGCTTGGAATTATGTGGCTACTGGGTGTCTATACACTATGTGCCTAGGCTTTAAGTGGCAATTTTGTGTCCAAGCACCATGTGGCTGTGTTTTATGTGGTAACTTGGTGTCCATGCACTATGTGCCTAGAATTTAAGGGGCAACTTTGTGTCCATACACAATGTGCCTAGAATTTAAGTGGCTAGGGTTAGGGTTAGAAAATAAAAGCCACTTAAAATTGGTTTTTGCCAGATAGTGCACAGCCACCTAAGTACCTCCTCGTTGGTTTGTCCGTCCGTCGTCTGTCCGTCTGTCCACAATTTCAAAGATCTTCTTCTCTGAAACCGCTTGGCCAACCAAAGCCAAATTTTATATGAAGCATCTATAGGAAGGGGGAACCAATGTATATATAAGAAATCCAGGTCACATGACCAAGATGGCCGCCATGCCCATATATGGTAAAAACCCTTCAAAAATCTTCTTCTCCAGAACCGGTGGACTGATTTCAACGAAACTTGGCATGAAGCATTGATGGCTCAAGCACTACAATGTGTATATAAATCATGACCCTGTGATGACCTTGACCTATTTTACGGCAAGGTCAACATAGGTCGCCAATGCATTTGAATGAGGAAAACTTTTAAAATGTCATTTAAATTGAAAGTCTTGCAGGAAATGGGCAGTAGGACTAAATATTAATGATTCTGAAAAAAATTGGACCCCAGGGGCTCATATGCCCCCACCCCGGGGCAATATACATGTATATTACGATAATATTCAAACATCATCTCCTATGAAACCGGTTGGCCAATCAAAGCCAAATTTTATGTGAAGCATCAATAGGAAGGGGTAATCAATGTGTATATAAATAATCCAGGTCACATGACCAAGATGGCCGCAATGCCCATATATGGTAAAAAACCTTCAAAAATCTTCTTCTCCAGAACCGGTGGATCGATTTCAAAGAAACTTGGCATGAAGCATCGATGGCTAAAGTACTACAATGTATATATAAATCATGACCCTGTGATGACCTTAACCTTTTTTTACGGCAAGGTCAACATAGGTCGCCAATGCATTTGAATAGAGAAAACTTTTAAAATGTCATTTAAAGTGAAAGTCTTGCAGGAAATGGGCAGTAGGACTGAATATTAATGATTCTGAAAAAAAAAAATGGACCCCAGGGGCTCATCTGCCCCCACCCTGGGGCAATATGTATATTACCATTATATTCAAACATCTTCTCCTCTGAAACGGCTTGGCGAATCAAAGCCAAATTTTATGTGAAGCATCTATGGAATGGTGGAATTAATGTATATATAAATTATCTAGTTCACATGACCAAGATGGCTGCCATGCCCATATATGGTAAAAACCCTTCAAAAATCTTCTTCTCCGAATCTGATGGTTCAATTTCAAAGAAACTTGGCATGAAGCACCAAAGGCTGAAGTACTACAATGTGTATATAAATCATGACCCTGTGGTCACCTTGACCTATTTTACGACAAGGTCAACATAGGTCGCCAATGCATTGGAATGGGGAAAACTTTTAAAAAGTTATTTGAGGTGAAAATCTTGCAGGAAATGGGTAGTAGGACTAAATATTAATGATTCTGAAAAAAAATGGACCCAAGGGCTCGTATGCCCACACCACGGGGCAATATACATAAATATTACCATAATATTCAAACATCTTCTCCTCTAAAACCACTTGGCCAATTGAAGCCAAATTTTATGTGAAGCATCTATAGGATGGGGGAACCAATGTATATATTAATAATCTAGGTCACATGACCAAGATGGCCACCATGCCCATATATGGTAAAAACCCTTCAAATATCTTCGCTGAAACCAGTAGATTGATTTCAGTGAAACTTGGCGTGAAGCATCCATGGCTATAGTACTACAATGTATATATAAATCATGACCCTGTGATAACCTTGACCAAGTTTATGGCAAGGTCAACATGGGTTGCCCATGCATTTGAATGGGAAAAACTGTTAAAATGTCATTTGAAGGGAAAAGCCAGCAAGAAATTGGCAAATGGACAGAATATTGATTATTCTGAAAAAAGAAAACGGCTCAAGGGCTTCATCTGCTCCTGCACTGGGGTTAAATACCATAATATTCAAACATGTTTATTGGTATATGCAGCAGACTCAGGTGAGCGTTTACAGGACCATTGGTCCTCTGGTTCCACGAGGCGGCTCAAATGTGCATAAAGTACTGGTAAACAGCAACTAGGAGGCTTGTCTAGGAACAGTGTGGATAACTGACTGTCTGGTCAAGCATTAAATTAACCCCGCCTGCTCGTGTGATCAGCGCCGAGGTACTCCGAGTACAGAATGACCAGGAACGTCTTGTCAATTAAAGAGGAATTCTGTACAAATGGTTGGCTTGTCGACCTAGCATTAAATAAAACAAATGAACAACAGACTGATGGTCTATAATATTTTTTCAGTCCCCAGGGTGGGAGCCCACACCGGTCAGGCAGTCCGCGCCTACGTTCCAGTCCAAGATCTAGTCCTAGTCGTCACTTTGCTAGTTCACCATCACTACAGTCACAGGCTGAAGGATCAAAACTGGCATTTAATATTGGGGCTTCTAATAAAGAGGATGCTGGAAGGTAAATGATGAACTTTCTTGTGATAGCAAAGCTTTTTCAGAGAAAACATTAATATCTTCAGCTGTTTTATACACTAACCAGAATGTGTAGTATGAGACTTGAAAGATTATTCAAGAAGACAGCACTATAAAAAGCAGCTAAGACTGTGCTAATATGTAGATCAATTTATTAACCTAGATGTACGATAGGTCCTTTGAATATCAATGAAGTAACAAGGGAAGGATTTCTTAGACATGTCAGTTAACCATTCTTTCTTTTGAGAATATAACTCTATAGAATTTAACTTTGAAAAGGTTGTTCCATATGGTTTTGTAAATTTGACATTTTGGTCTTTCTTTGTCAACAGACAGTCACCAAAGAGTATCAGAAAGGACAGGGGCAGGCAACTGAGGTCTAAGCGTGAGCGAGCAGCCTCCCCCTCCGCCAGGGATCTGACACCAGTGGGTCGTGCAAGATCCTGCTCTGCATCAATGATCTACGACAGACCAAAGATACATGTGAAGGAAGCATTGTCCCCATCAGTAGCTGAATGTCTACGAGCTGTATTTGCGGCATTCCTGTGGCATGAAGGAATTGTCCATGATGGAATGGCGTGTGCTTCGTTTCTAAAATTTAACTCCAACTTGTCGAAAGAAATGTCAACATTTGCTAAACCACAGAAGAAAACAGAAAAGGTCCGAATGAGACATGCTACTGATTCCAGTAAAGACAAGAAAAAGGAAAATTTGAATGTGAATGAAACCCGAGTGCGGTTCAATTTGGAGCCACAGATCCTGAGAGATGGCACAGAGAAACCAGAGAAGCATTTCTCAGATTCAGAAAAGAAGAAGGAAAGCACGAGGCACAAAAGTGAGACTGTGACTTTTGAGCATTTTGTGCTGCCAGAGAGACCAGTGGTGTCAGACAAGGAGCCACAGTTGCCACCAACACTACAACATCTTGTTTACTTCTGGGAGGAACTGTCCTTCGCCACGCTGTCCGTGATCTCCAAGAACATGATTTATGTCAGCCCGTCTTACTCTGTTACGAGGAAAATTGAGAAAAAGGAGGAGGAGAAAGGCAGAGAGAAGAAGTCTAAGAAGAAAAAGGAAGGGAAACATGTGGCAAGGGGTGGAGATCTGTTTGTTGAGGCAATGATGGGGATTTATGCTGCTGGGGAGAGGGAGACAGACTGTGAGCTGTGTGGGGGGACATTTCCCCACCCCGTGACTTACCACATGCGTCAATCACATCCTGGGTGCGGCAGACATGCTGGGGGTAAGGGATACAACAGTGGCGGGAATTTCTGTGGAGGATGGGCGGGAAACTGCGGTGAAGGTGGGGTAGGAGGGAGTAGCTGGTACCTGATTTGTGATACTTGCCGAGAGAAATATTTGAAGGAAAAAAGGCATTCACAGAAAGAGAAGGATAAAGCCAAAAAGATAAAGAAAAAGAACTTGATTTCAAGGCAACAGAATATCCTTATGCCCCAAGATCCACATATAGTATTACGGAATAACGCCATGTTTCTGCTGGATCTGGCCAGTTCTGCTGGTATCTCACTGCCAATGCAGCCCCACAAGAAACAAGCACTTCACCGAGGGGACCTGTACTTGCCCAGTGTTTCTGAAGAATACAGGCTGGATTTGAACCCATTTCCTCAGATACCTTTTCAGTATTTAATCAGAAATTCTGCAGAAAGCAGTGACTCAGCATTTGCAGATGACATTTTCATAGATGCAGAAGAGAGAGTTTACATCCGGTCTGGTTCTCTGAGTATTCACAAACCAGCAGGCCCTTACAGGCCAAGATTACCTACAGAACCTAGACACAGTCCACTGGCAAGGTCAGGGTCACTGGGCAACAAGGAAAACAGGCCACAGTCCACAACCAGCATACCACTGAGGAGTCCTCAGGTTAGTGGTCACTTTGTTGAAAATTAAGTTATGATTTTTATTTTTTTAAGCATTTTGATATAAAAATTTAAACTGGTACATGTATTTAATTGGTCATCTGTAGCTATGTAGAAGAAAATAATGTGTTCTCAGAATCGCCCTGTTATTGCTGATCTAAAGCAGTTGGGTGAGGCTAGATATGACACGTCTGATCTATCCATTGAATTTGTTTCTGCTATAAATGAAATGAAGGGTGAAAGTAATTTCTCCCGGGGAGAAAAATGAGCCTTTGTTCACATTCTGTAACATGGACTATTTCTGGGTCCTACAGGATGCCAGCTCGGAGAGCGATGAGAACACCAGGATTATACCCAGGAGTGTGGGTACCAGCCCTGAGTCAGATCACGAAGGAACAAAGAAAGCCGGGTTCCAGCGGAGTATATCTGAGATTGTGTCGGACGATGATGCTAATGCTAGACATGAGAAGAATCTTGGGAGACTGGTTTCACCACGGAGGAGGAACAATAGTGGAGGGGCTGGAGGTAAGGAGGAGAGTTTATACTTTCAAATTAAATATTAGCAGGATTTGCTGTGATTTATACCCAAGTCAAGAAAGCTTAAGTATAGTTTGTGCCTCATATACCTGTTCACCACAAGATTGTCAGTGGTATGGATAAGAATGCAACTGATATGCTCTTCTGAACTAATTGGAAAAGGATGTCAAGAGAATGTCACAAAACATGAAAAATGATGGCCTTTGAATTTAAAAATAGACTTCATTGAAAATGTTTTGATAGAGAAATTAAAACAATTTTCTAACAGTTTGACTTCTGTTTGTTTTCTTAGCAGACGGTGGCACACTCCTGAAGCACCCATCGGCAGCCATGACTAAACTGATCAACTCAGTAGACAAGGCCAGTTGTAGGTTCACTGAGGCTGAGAGAGAGAAGGCTCTACAGCGACCAGTGATGGCATTCATCTGTCAGAGACATGACCTGGATGGTCTACAGCTAGCCATGAGACAGGCTCTGAGGAAAGCCACTTGTAGGGTGTTTGCCATGCAGGTACAGTTTGATATAGGAGAAACAATTAAGTTGCATTTTAAGCATACATGTATTAACTGTAAGTTTGTTCATACTTTTGTGAAAGCTGTTTTGACTAACCAAATGTTATAAAAAAATCATAGTGAAAAATCTGTATAGAAGTAGTGAATTTAAGAAAATGATCTCTGTGATAAGGTCTAGGTCTAGCAGTTTAAATGGTATGGTGGAAATGATCAGTTGTGATAGCTTATTGCCAGTCATAATGTTGACAAACATATCTGTGGGGCATGAATATGGCAAATTAGGTCCATGTTACGAATAGTATGTATTTTTGAATCCAACTCGTGATACAAATATCTTTTCTCTCTCTACTAGGCATTGAACTGGCTGCTGCGCAGTGTGACCAGTCCTATCAGTATCCATGACCTGCTCTGGTTCTTTGTGGCAGCCCAGGTACCTCTGGAAGAGGAGGAAGAAGAAGAAGAGGTCGGAGAGAAAGAGAAGAATGAGAAAAATGATGAGAATAAGGAGAAGAAGAAAGAAGTGAAAAAAGATGTAGAGGTAATTGGTTTACAATACTTTTTCTTTCAAAACAAATTACATAGTGTTTTAAATGACATGTATCAGAATTGGAAAACAAGTCACATGGCCTACAGATTTCCTGTCCTGAACTGAAACGGGGGAACTGCTGAAAAGTGTAAACAGTCTGTCACCAGACTCAAGACACAAGATGTGAACTGTAATATCTGATTTGAGATCTAAGCTGTAAACACTCTGCCAAAGGAGATTGTGGCTATTCTTTCAATACTAGAGGTAACTTTTCAATTTGATGCACAAATGTTAAAACATAAGGCCTATTTCATCCAACGTTTCAGTCAAAATGCAAAATTAGTGTTTCCAGTCTTGACTACTAATAACAGAATACTGGGCCATTACAGAGAAAAGCAATTTTTGGATCTAGAAGAACTTTTATATATTCCCTTTAAATCATTTATTTACAGGATACCCCACTATGTGAGCACCCACTCTCTGACATCACAATAGCGGGAAAAGCTGTGGACCCACTTCCCCACGCCTTCCACATGCTGCTACAGTCTATAGCAGATGTCACCATGTTGTTACCTCTGGGCTCTGCGGTCCAGCAGATGGCGATACGGTGTTTCTGCCTGAAGTTTCGGCAGTCAGACCACCAGTTTCTACATGAGAGTCATGTGTTTAGTAATATCAGTCAGATACTGAGTAAATCAGATGAGCTAATGGAGCAAGGCAATGGAGAACTGCCTAAGGTAAGAATCAAATTAAGTTTGCTTTTGGTCAAGTCTTGTATGGCATATATGTATGCCAAAGTATCATGTTCTTTTAATATATCAAAGTTTATCGACATTTAGTTTTTATTTTCCAAAAAACTATTGCTTTGCTTAATTTTGTGATGGTATAATAAAGAGATATGCAAATTTCAAATTCTGTAGTACATGTATGTGATGTTAGTGTTGCATATATAGGGCAGTAATTACCCTTGGTGTATGAGGATGCTTCTCCACTGACAAGATTTAGCTGTTGCTGGCCTGCTGCTATATGTTTCAGTTTTAAGTATATACTATTTTGAAGGAATACCAAGGTGAATAATTGCTTTATTATTTTGTTTTTAGGCAGCCCACCAGATTCTAGCTCTGAAAGATTTAACATCAACAGCTGAGATTAAAGCTTCTAGTCGTCAGGCCATGATTGCCAGTCTTACAGGTAACATTTACTGACTTTAATAAGTTAGGGCTACTATATTAAGTGATTCTAAGTTTTAGGGGTGTCACATATATTTTGTATATGCATGTACCGGTATACATGTATTCTTGGTGGCTATCTTGTTAAAATTTTTAGGATCTACCAACTCTAACTTATATGCAGATTGAAACTGTTTCAAGTCTCTGAAAAAATGGAAAGACCATGGATCTAGCTTATGATCTCGAGTTTACAAAGCCAGCAACATGCAAAGAGAGATGGAGTTTTCCGCTGTATCACAAAAGCTTTTACATGGCTGTTATCTACTTTAAATTTTGTTCCAGACCAAATATAAAGTGTGACACATTTACTGTAGATGTTTTTCTGCATCAAAATTCATCCTTTAATTTTATAGGTTACAAACATTATCTACTGTACTTATTGTTGCATTTGATAATATGATACATGGTATTTCAGACAATTCAACAGAAACATTTTGGGAGAGTGGAGATGAAGACAGAAATAAACCCAAGACCATAACCATAACCTGTCAGGGGAAAGCTAACCCTAGGATTGTATATGTCCATATAGACAATACCAGGGATATTGGAGTGAGTACTGTACGGAAACATGGATTGTTTGAATGCACATTAAAGTTATTGGTAGGATGGCATGTACAGTATTTCTTTTTCAACTTGATCCAACACGATAGAAAAGCTAGCTAGAGGCCATGCGGGTAGAAAATCAAGCTAGAGGCTGTAGCTAGAGGCTCTATGGTTAGAAAAGCTAGCTAGAGGTTGTGCGAGTAAAAAAGCTAGCTAGAGGTTGTGCCAGTAGAAAAGCTAGCTAGAGGCTGTGCAGGTAGAAAATCTAGCTAGAGGCCATGCAGGTAGGAAAACTAGCTAGAGGCTGTGCGGGTAGGAAAATTAGCTAGAGGCTGTGCGGGTAGAATAACTAGCTAGAGTCTGTGTGGGTAGAAAAGCTAGCTAGAGGCCATGCAGGTAGGAAAGCTAGCTAGGGGCTGTGCGGGTAGGAAAACTAGCTAGAGGCTGTGCAGGTAGAAAAGCTAGCTAGAGGCCATGCAGGTAGGAAAGCTAGCCAGGGGCTGTGCGGGTAGGAAAGAGCTGTGCAGTAAGAATAGCTAGCTATAGGCTGTGCTGGTAGAAAAGCTAGCTAGAGGCTGTGCAGGTAGGAAAACTAGCTATAGGCTGTGCAGGTAGGAAAGCTAGCTAGAGGCTGTGCAGGTAGGAAAACTAGCTATAGGCTGTGCAGGTAGGAAAACTAGCTATAGGCTGTGCAGGTAGGAAAGCTACCTATAGGCTGTGCAGGTAGGAAAACTAGCTATAGGCTGTGCAGGTAGGAAAACTAGCTATAGGCTGTGCTGGTAGGAAAGCTAGCTAGAGGCTGTGCAGGTTGGAAAACTAGCTATAGGCTGTGCAGGTAGGAAAACTAGCTATAGGCTGTGCTGGTAGGAAAGCTAGCTAGAGACTGTGCATGTAGGAAAACTAGCTATAGGCTGTGCAGGTAGGAAAACTAGCTAGAGGCTGTGCAGGTAGGAAAACTAGCTATAGGCTGTGCTGGTAGGAAAGCTAGCCAGGGGCTGTGCAGGTAGGAAAACTAGCTATAGGCTGTGCTGGTAGGAAAGCTAGCTAGAGGCTGTGCATGTAGGAAAACTAGCTATAGGCTGTGCAGGTAGAAAAGCTAGCTAGAGGCTGAGCAGGTAGGAAAACTAGCTAGAGGATGTGCATGTAGGAAAACTAGCTATAGGCTGTGCTGGTAGAAAAGCTAGCTAGAGGCTGTGCAGGTAGGAAAACTAGCTAGAGGCTGTGCAGGTAGGAAAGCTAGCCAGGGGCTGTGCAGGTAGGAAAACTAGCTATAGGCTGTGCTGGTAGAAAAGCTAGCTAGAGGCTGTGCAGGTAGGAAAACTAGCTAGAGGCTGTGCAGGTAGGAAAGCTAGCCAGGGGCTGTGCGGGTAGGAAAGAGCTGTGCAGTAAGAATAGCTAGCTATAGGCTGTGCTGGTAGAAAAGCTAGCTAGAGGCTGTGCGGGTAGGAAAATTAGCTATAGGCTGTGCTGGTAGAAAAGCTAGCTAGAGGCTGTGCGGGTAGGAAAATTAGCTATAGGCTGTGCTGGTAGAAAAGCTAGCTAGAGGCTGTGCAGGTAGAAAAACTAGCTATAGGCTGTGCTGGTAGAAAAGCTAGCTAGAGGCTGTGCAGGTAGGAAAACTAGCTAGAGGCTGTGCGGGTAGAAAGGAGCTGTTCACTAAGAATAGCTAACTAGAGGCTGTGCGGGTAGAAAAGCTAGCTAGAGGCTGTGTGGGTAGAAAACCAAGCTAGAGGCTGTGTTGGTATAAAAGCTAGCTAGGGGCTGTGCATGTAAAAAGCTAGCTAGAGGCTGTGCGGGTAGAACAGCTACTAGCTAGAGGCATGTAAATTTGAATAATTTGCATTAAATGATAAATTTTTGGAAACTTAAAATAGAGTTTTGTATTAAAATTTCTTAGTAAATCTCTTTGAAAATAAGTGTGTAGACTAAATACATCGTTTTTTCTCTCTCCAGAACAAGGTAGCGTCAGTAAGTTTCTATGTACGGAAACATGGATTGTTTGAATGCACATTAAAGTTATTGGTAGGATGGCATGTACAGTATTTCTTTTTCAACTTGATCCAACACGGTAGAAAAGCTAGCTAGAGGCCATGCGGGTAGAAAATCAAGCTAGAGGCTGTAGCTAGAGGCTCTATGGTTAGAAAAGCTAGCTAGAGGTTGTGCGAGTAAAAAAGCTAGCTAGAGGTTGTGCCAGTAGAAAAGCTAGCTAGAGGCTGTGCAGGTAGAAAATCTAGCTAGAGGCCATGCAGGTAGGAAAACTAGCTAGAGGCTGTGCGGGTAGGAAAATTAGCTAGAGGCTGTGCGGGTAGAATAACTAGCTAGAGTCTGTGTGGGTAGAAAAGCTAGCTAGAGGCCATGCAGGTAGGAAAGCTAGCTAGGGGCTGTGCGGGTAGGAAAACTAGCTAGAGGCTGTGCAGGTAGAAAAGCTAGCTAGAGGCCATGCAGGTAGGAAAGCTAGCCAGGGGCTGTGCAGGTAGGAAAGAGCTGTGCAGTAAGAATAGCTAGCTATAGGCTGTGCTGGTAGAAAAGCTAGCTAGAGGCTGTGCAGGTAGGAAAACTAGCTATAGGCTGTGCAGGTAGGAAAGCTAGCTAGAGGCTGTGCAGGTAGGAAAACTAGCTATAGGCTGTGCAGGTAGGAAAACTAGCTATAGGCTGTGCAGGTAGGAAAGCTACCTATAGGCTGTGCAGGTAGGAAAACTAGCTATAGGCTGTGCAGGTAGGAAAACTAGCTATAGGCTGTGCTGGTAGGAAAGCTAGCTAGAGGCTGTGCAGGTTGGAAAACTAGCTATAGGCTGTGCAGGTAGGAAAACTAGCTATAGGCTGTGCTGGTAGGAAAGCTAGCTAGAGACTGTGCATGTAGGAAAACTAGCTATAGGCTGTGCAGGTAGGAAAACTAGCTAGAGGCTGTGCAGGTAGGAAAACTAGCTATAGGCTGTGCTGGTAGGAAAGCTAGCCAGGGGCTGTGCAGGTAGGAAAACTAGCTATAGGCTGTGCTGGTAGGAAAGCTAGCTAGAGGCTGTGCATGTAGGAAAACTAGCTATAGGCTGTGCAGGTAGAAAAGCTAGCTAGAGGCTGAGCAGGTAGGAAAACTAGCTAGAGGATGTGCATGTAGGAAAACTAGCTATAGGCTGTGCTGGTAGAAAAGCTAGCTAGAGGCTGTGCAGGTAGGAAAACTAGCTAGAGGCTGTGCAGGTAGGAAAGCTAGCCAGGGGCTGTGCAGGTAGGAAAACTAGCTATAGGCTGTGCTGGTAGAAAAGCTAGCTAGAGGCTGTGCAGGTAGGAAAACTAGCTAGAGGCTGTGCAGGTAGGAAAGCTAGCCAGGGGCTGTGCGGGTAGGAAAGAGCTGTGCAGTAAGAATAGCTAGCTATAGGCTGTGCTGGTAGAAAAGCTAGCTAGAGGCTGTGCGGGTAGGAAAATTAGCTATAGGCTGTGCTGGTAGAAAAGCTAGCTAGAGGCTGTGCGGGTAGGAAAATTAGCTATAGGCTGTGCTGGTAGAAAAGCTAGCTAGAGGCTGTGCAGGTAGAAAAACTAGCTATAGGCTGTGCTGGTAGAAAAGCTAGCTAGAGGCTGTGCAGGTAGGAAAACTAGCTAGAGGCTGTGCGGGTAGAAAGGAGCTGTTCACTAAGAATAGCTAACTAGAGGCTGTGCGGGTAGAAAAGCTAGCTAGAGGCTGTGTGGGTAGAAAACCAAGCTAGAGGCTGTGTTGGTATAAAAGCTAGCTAGGGGCTGTGCATGTAAAAAGCTAGCTAGAGGCTGTGCGGGTAGAACAGCTACTAGCTAGAGGCATGTAAATTTGAATAATTTGCATTAAATGATAAATTTTTGGAAACTTAAAATAGAGTTTTGTATTAAAATTTCTTAGTAAATCTCTTTGAAAATAAGTGTGTAGACTAAATACATCGTTTTTTCTCTCTCCAGAACAAGGTAGCGTCAGTAAGTTTCTATGTACGGAAACATGGATTGTTTGAATGCACATTAAAGTTATTGGTAGGATGGCATGTACAGTATTTCTTTTTCAACTTGATCCAACACGGTAGAAAAGCTAGCTAGAGGCCATGCGGGTAGAAAATCAAGCTAGAGGCTGTAGCTAGAGGCTCTATGGTTAGAAAAGCTAGCTAGAGGTTGTGCGAGTAAAAAAGCTAGCTAGAGGTTGTGCCAGTAGAAAAGCTAGCTAGAGGCTGTGCAGGTAGAAAATCTAGCTAGAGGCCATGCAGGTAGGAAAACTAGCTAGAGGCTGTGCGGGTAGGAAAATTAGCTAGAGGCTGTGCGGGTAGAATAACTAGCTAGAGTCTGTGTGGGTAGAAAAGCTAGCTAGAGGCCATGCAGGTAGGAAAGCTAGCTAGGGGCTGTGCGGGTAGGAAAACTAGCTAGAGGCTGTGCAGGTAGAAAAGCTAGCTAGAGGCCATGCAGGTAGGAAAGCTAGCCAGGGGCTGTGCAGGTAGGAAAGAGCTGTGCAGTAAGAATAGCTAGCTATAGGCTGTGCTGGTAGAAAAGCTAGCTAGAGGCTGTGCAGGTAGGAAAACTAGCTATAGGCTGTGCAGGTAGGAAAGCTAGCTAGAGGCTGTGCAGGTAGGAAAACTAGCTATAGGCTGTGCAGGTAGGAAAACTAGCTATAGGCTGTGCAGGTAGGAAAGCTAGCTATAGGCTGTGCAGGTAGGAAAACTAGCTATAGGCTGTGCAGGTAGGAAAACTAGCTATAGGCTGTGCTGGTAGGAAAGCTAGCTAGAGGCTGTGCAGGTAGGAAAACTAGCTATAGGCTGTGCAGGTAGGAAAACTAGCTATAGGCTGTTCTGGTAGGAAAGCTAGCTAGAGGTGTGCATGTAGGAAAACTAGCTATAGGCTGTGCAGGTAGGAAAACTAGCTAGAGGCTGTGCAGGTAGGAAAACTAGCTATAGGCTGTGCTGGTAGGAAAGCTAGCCAGGGGCTGTGCAGGTAGGAAAACTAGCTATAGGCTGTGCTGGTAGGAAAGCTAGCTAGAGGCTGTGCATGTAGGAAAACTAGCTATAGGCTGTGCTGGCAGAAAAGCTAGCTAGAGGCTGTGCAGGTAGGAAAACTAGCTATAGGCTGTGCTGGTAGGAAAGCTAGCCAGGGGCTGTGCAGGTAGGAAAACTAGCTATAGGCTGTGCTGGTAGGAAAGCTAGCTAGAGGCTGTGCATGTAGGAAAACTAGCTATAGGCTGTGCAGGTAGAAAAGCTAGCTAGAGGCTGTGCAGGTAGGAAAACTAGCTAGAGGATGTGCATGTAGGAAAACTAGCTATAGGCTGTGCTGGTAGAAAAGCTAGCTAGAGGCTGTGCAGGTATGAAAACTAGCTAGAGGCTGTGCAGGTAGGAAAGCTAGCCAGGGGCTGTGCAGGTAGGAAAACTAGCTATAGGCTGTGCTGGTAGAAAAGCTAGCTAGAGGCTGTGCAGGTAGGAAAACTAGCTAGAGGCTGTGCAGGTAGGAAAGCTAGCCAGGGGCTGTGCGGGTAGGAAAGAGCTGTGCAGTAAGAATAGCTAGCTATAGGCTGTGCTGGTAGAAAAGCTAGCTAGAGGCTGTGCGGGTAGGAAAATTAGCTATATGCTGTGCTGGTAGAAAAGCTAGCTAGAGGCTGTGCAGGTAGAAAAACTAGCTATAGGCTGTGCTGGTAGAAAAGCTAGCTAGAGGCTGTGCAGGTAGGAAAACTAGCTAGAGGCTGTGCGGGTAGAAAGGAGCTGTTCACTAAGAATAGCTAACTAGAGGCTGTGCGGGTAGAAAAGCTACTAGAGGCTGTGTGGGTAGAAAACCAAGCTAGAGGCTGTGTTGGTATAAAAGCTAGCTAGGGGCTGTGCGTGTAAAAAGCTAGCTAGAGGCTGTGCGGGTAGAACAGCTACTAGCTAGAGGCATGTAAATTTGGATAATTTGCATTAAATGATAAATTTTTGGAAACTTAAAATAGAGTTTTGTATTAAAATTTCTTAGTAAATCTCTTTGAAAATAAGTGTGTAGACTAAATACATCGTTTTTTCTCTCTCCAGAACAAGGTAGCGTCAGTAAGTTTCTATGCTGGTCCTGCTGTTGAGGATCTGAAGGCTGTTAACCAGGTGAGTGAAGTATTAGGTTTGAGCCGCCTCATGGGAAAACCAACAATCTGCATAGGCGAAAACAAAGACACAGATCAGCTTCGCGGTTACCGCGAAGCTGATCAGCGCCTTTGTTTTCGCTACTCGGATAGTACAATTCCTCTTCTACTTAAATCCAAAAGTTCAAGCTTCTAGCTCTTTTCTGTGCTTGTACAGGCCGGTTTGTGTCGGACCTGTTCGGAAACCACATTGTTTGTTTTCCCACGAGGCGGCTCGTATATTATGTTTATCAGATCTGTTTGTAATTTTCATGCTTCTTGTATTTAGTTTGCCTTGCTGTATTAAATGCAGACAGAATGGCTAACAGTGCTGACAGGCTTTAATTACACCATATCATATAGTTTTAAGATAATGCATAACTGTTTTGATCAAGAATATAGTGCCAGTTCAGTCATTAACTTTGTTGTAATACCTTTGCCAAATTGTTCAGTTTTTAAGGCAGGAAATATTCTGTTTCTTTCATCAGGTTAAGGTAGAGAAGCAGCACAATGGTTGGATCAACTGTCCGATCCCTGAGGTGGACTGTCGGTGTCTCCAGCTGGTCCTGAAGGGTGTCGACCAGAGCCTGAGGGTGAGGCAAGTCAAGGTCCTGGGGGACACAGTACTGGTTCCAGTGAAGAAGAGTGCTACACAGATACAACAGCTCAACTGTGAGGCCGAGACATTGAAAGTATTCAGGATATTGACATCACAGGTAAAATATTTTTCACAAGTTTACATACAGACCTTACAATAATCTACTGATCAGAGCTGGAAAAGAGAAATGGTCAATTAGGCAGTCCTGGATCAGACATACTTAAATGTTTGGTTGGGCTAAATTGAAGTAATATGTACCTTTGTTCTTCATTTCGTACTATTCAAAGTCCAATATCTTGTTGTGAGTGGGCAACACTCATTATGTCTCCCCCCGACAGGGTCGGGAGACATATTGTTTTTCCCCGTGCGTCTGTCCGTCCGTCTGGCAGCTGTCTGTCTGTCCGTCCGTCCGTCCGTCTGTCCGTGACAAATCGTGTCCGCTCTATAACTTGAAAACCGTTAAAGATTTTTCAATGAAACTTGGTACACTTGTAAACCAATGTGAGACGATGTGTCATGCACAAGAACCATAACTCTAGCTTGAGTATTTTTGGAGTTATTTCCCTTTGATTATTTTCGATACAATTTCGTGTCCGCTGTATAACTTGAAAACCGTTAAAGATTTTTCAATGAAACTTGGTACACTTGTAAACCACGATGAGACGATGTGTCATGCACAAGAACCATAACTCTGGCTTGAGTATTTTTGGAGTTATTTCCCTTTGATTATTTTCGATACAATTTCGTGTCCACTGTATAACTTGAAAACCGTTTAAGATTTTTCAATAAAACTTGGTACACTTATTGAGCATGATCAGACGATGTGTCATGCACAAGAACCATAACTCTGGCTTGAGTATTTTATGAGTTATTTCCCTTTGATTATTTTCCATACAATTTCGTGTCCGCTTTATAACTCGAAAATCGTAAGAGTTATTTCAATGAAACTTCGTACACTTATAAAGCACGATGAGATTACATGTCGTGCTAAAGATACATAACTCTTGCTTGCATATCTTTGGAGTAATTTCCCTTTGATTATTTTCCATACAATTTCGTGTCCACCCTATAACTTGAAAACCGTAAGAGAAATTTCAGTGAAACTTGGTACACTTATAAAGCATGATGAGACGATGTGTCATGCACAAGAATTATAACTCTTAGTCGTGCTAAAGAACCATAACTCTTGCTTGTATATCTTTGGAGTAATTTCCCTTTGATTATTTTCCATACAATTTCATGTCCACCCTATAACTTGAAAACCGTAAGAGAAATTTCAGTGAAACTTGGTACACTTATAAAGCATGATGAGACGATGTGTCATGCACAAGAATTATAACTCTTGCTTTCATATCTTTGGAGTTATTTCCCTTTGATTATTTTTCCATACAATTTCATGTCCACTATATAACTTGAAAACCATAAGAAATATTTCAATGAAACTTGGTACACTTTTAAAGCACGATGAGATGATGTGTCATGTTAAAGAACCATAACTCTTGCTTGCATATCTTTGGAGTTATTTCCCTTTGATTATTTTTCATTCAATTTCTTGTCTGCTCTTTAACTCAAAAACCATAACAGATTTTTCAATGAAACATGGTACACTTATAAAGCATGATGCACAAGAATCATTACTCTTGCTTTCATATCTTTGGAGTTATTTCCCATTGATTATTTTCCAAACACTTTCTTGCCCCCTCTATAACTTGAAAACCGTAAGAGATATTTCAATGAAACTTGGTTCACTTATAAAACAGAATGACAGGATATGTGATGCACAAGAACTATAAATCTTGCTTGCATATTTTGGACATGCACGTAGAAAGGGGGGAGACATCAGTTTTCACATAGAAAACAAATTCTAGTTTCCCTTTGATTATTTTCCATACAATTTCGTGTCCACCCTATAACTTGAAAACCGTAAGAGAAATTTCAGTGAAACTTGGTACACTTATAAAGCATGATGAGACGATGTGTCATGCACAAGAATTATAACTCTTGCTTTCATATCTTTGGAGTTATTTCCCTTTGATTATTTTTCCATACAATTTCATGTCCACTATATAACTTGAAAACCATAAGAAATATTTCAATGAAACTTGGTACACTTATAAAGCACGATGAGATGATGTGTCATGTTAAAGAACCATAACTCTTGCTTGCATATCTTTGGAGTTATTTCCCTTTGATTATTTTTCATTCAATTTCTTGTCTGCTCTTTAACTCAAAAACCATAACAGATTTTTCAATGAAACATGGTACACTTATAAAGCATGATGCACAAGAATCATTACTCTTGCTTTCATATCTTTGGAGTTATTTCCCATTGATTATTTTCCAAACACTTTCTTGCCCCCTCTATAACTTGAAAACCGTAAGAGATATTTCAATGAAACTTGGTTCACTTATAAAACAGAATGACAGGATATGTGATGCACAAGAACTATAAATCTTGCTTGCATATTTTGGACATGCACGTAGAAAGGGGGGAGACATCAGTTTTCACATAGAAAACAAATTCTAGTTTCCCTTTGATTATTTTCCATACAATTTCGTGTCCACCCTATAACTTGAAAACCGTAAGAGAAATTTCAGTGAAACTTGGTACACTTATAAAGCATGATGAGACAATGTGTCATGCACAAGAATTATAACTCTTGCTTTCATATCTTTGGAGTTATTTCCCTTTGATTATTTTTCCATACAATTTCATGTCCACTCTATAACTTGAAAACCATAAGAAATATTTCAATGAAACTTGGTACACTTATAAAGCATGATGAGATGATGTGTCATGCTAAAGAACCATAACTCTTGTTTGCATATCTTTGGAGTTATTTCCCTTTGATTATTTTTCATTCAATTTCGTGTCTGCTCTATAGCTCAAAAACCATTAGAGATTTTTCAATGAAACATGGTACACTTATAAAGCATGATGCACAAGAATCATTACTCTTGCTTTCATATCTTTGGAGTTATTTCCCTTTGATTATTTTCCAAACACTTTCGTGCCCCCTCTATAACTTGAAAACCGTAAGAGATATTTCAATGAAACTTGGTACACTTATAAAACAGAATGACAGGATATGTGATGCACAAGAACTATAACTCTTGCTTGCATATTTTGGACATGCACGTAGAAAGGGGGGAGACATCAGTTTTCACATAGAAAACAAATTCTAGTTACATTATTGCAATGATCTTTTTGAAACTGCTGTTCTAACTGATAGAATTCTCATTTCTTTTTAGGTGTTTGGTAAGCTAGTAGACGTAGTAGACAAGAAATCCCCTGTAGCGTGGGATCACCTGGACGCTGACCCGGACCTTAAAGAACACATGGTCGGCATTCTCTTCAGTCGTAGTAAACTCACTTACCTACAGAAACAGGTGAGGGAAACTTTGAATCTTTACTGCTTCTCTGAAAGTGCTGAATTTACTGGGTTCCTGATAACAGATGTAAAAGCCACAAAATTTGTATGAAGTGGCTCTCTGCTGCAGTTATGCAACCAGTCTGAAAATTTAGATTCAATTTATTACATATTTTCTTGCATGCTTGAATAGAAGAAGATTAAGAATCCAAGACTGCAAAGTCTACTCCATCATTTTTTTTCATCAGTAGTTTTTTTTGTTTTTTTTTTGCAATGAATGGATCATAACTGTTATTTTGCTGTCCCAAAGTCACAAGAGATGTAAGTCAGAGACTTACGACAAATATATTCATTGTAAAATATATACATAAAGTATGACCCACATTTTATCGTAGGTGTGTGCCCACATAGTGAAGGGAATAGAGAAAGAGTCTATGAGGGTGAGGGAAGAGTGGGAGGCTTCGTTACTGGTCAAACAAGCTGAACAGGAGGATGACTTGAAGTAGGTTCATCTGAATAGTGATATTAGCTTATGTTGCCTAGCAAAAAATTTAGCTACTTGTTTTGAGAATTTTCTGTTCAAATCAAGTATAAAGTAGTGAGGTAGACATTCCATATTTATCTTTTCCTGGGATGTAATATACTTTTAGTTATTATTATTTAAAAAAATAATTTGTAATCATAGCTGATAACATAAAACATTTTCTTTATAATGAAAATGTTAACCTGCAATTTACCTGACAATTTCAGGACAACGGACATGTTCTGTTTTGAGCTGTTGTCGATGGTGTTAGCTCTGAGTGGGTCCGGTGTGGGTAGGGCCTATCTAGCACAGCAACATAGATTGCTCAAGGACCTGTTCAGCCTGCTACATACAGCTTCACCGAGGGTACAGAGACAGGTGGGTAAATTATATAGAAATCTAACTGACCAATACTTAGTAGCATGTCACTAGAAAAACACCCTCAAATTTTACAGACTTTAATATCTACATTGTTTTGGAAGATCTGTGTGTGAAATTGCAAGTAATAAGATTTGGACACTTTTGGCCAGATTGTATTGGTAGAGAAAAGGGAAGAAAATGCTCTGTCACAAGTGTAAAGATTTTTGAGATATAACTCTTCTGTTTGTTAATTTCTTAATTATAAACAGAGAAAATATAATATGCATGCTGTGGCTAATTGCTAGTGATAGTGAAATAGTGATTACTGGATATCAGTCACACGGCAGGAGATGATCCCACACAGTAGTGGCCTACTTGAAAAAAGATGTTTATTTCAGATTTATATCAAAATTGTAATATGTAGCTCAGTATGTTTGCAAATTTACATTCGTATGTCTATATCACCAGGTTGTGTCAGTATTGCGCAGAGTCTTGCCAGACGTCAAGCCAGCAGCTCTGGCCAGTATCCTGTCTGTCCCGGCCTTACCCCCTGTAGAGTATAGCATCGTCAGTCTGGCCAGCAGGGAGGAGGGGGATGCAACCTTTGACCCCCAGAAGCCGTGTATTTTAGACGTGTTACTGGCGTGTATAGCTAAAGCTCTGACAGTACAGATGAAGGTGAAGACCGTGGGGCCTAATAAAGGGGTGACGTCGGTGACGCTGTCAGATTGTTTGGCGGAACAATCACTCATTAGGTACACAGTTTGTTAAAAAGAATCATTTTTCAAGCCTTTATACTTAGAATGCATCTTGAATGTAAAATATATACCCATTAACATGAATATAATAATGAATATTAAAGTATAAATGAAGCATTTTGGAGAAAATTTAATCTTGTAAACAATTTTCATCAGGGTTTTTCATCCAACTTAGGGAATGCAGGATGGATAAGTGGTGAACTATACGGGAGGTTAGAAATGTACTACCGACAAGTTATGTCCTTAAGCAAGACACTATGTTCAGCATCAAAAACCAGAAACTTTTGAAAACATAAATAATTTTGGTACCAAATTGTTCCTTATGTTCTGACTAAGAAAATGAATACTCACACTTTATGTTTTTGTTCATAAATAATAGAGTTATGCACGTTTGAATTTCTAAAGTGAGACACATTTAATGACGTCAAGTAAATGGAAACGTCAGAGGTAATCCAAAATCTACAGTGAAGATATATAGAGATTATCATATGACAATTTTCTTATCGTACCGTGTATCAACCCGAGAATCCCCTCGTATCAGCCCGAGGGCCGAAGGCCCGAGGGCTGATGCGAGAGTCGAGGGCTGATACGGGATTCGAGGGTTGATACATGGGTACGATATGAAAATTGTCATATCATAATCTTTTTATCATATATTTTAATTCATGACCATTTTTTCCCTTTCTTTGTTTTATTTTATTTTATTTATTTATTTTGACATACCACCAAAGCGTGCAGTAGAGCGCATATTATTTCCACATTAGCACAAATCGAAAATTCGTCTTGACACGACAAAATACTGTTGCCTGTGACATAAAACCACAATCCAAACAAATCTAAAATGCCTGCGGTACACTACCTAATGAACTCAATACAATAGGAGCCGAGTGCTCCGAATATAATTTTATTAGCCAATCATTTGGTGATATGGCTTTTTCTCCCTAGGGATGATATGGGTCACGTGGGTATATGAGCCAATCATTTGGTGATATGGCTTTTTCTCCCAAGGGAGTGATATGGGTTTTATCAATTTTTGAACGGATACCGCTTTCGAGATACTGTGCCGCGATACGTGAATGTAACTCTTGTCTGTATCGCATATGCAAAAAGAACATATTTTGTAGTAAATATATGATAAAGGCTGATATCAGTCACTAGTGAATTTTGATATCAGTGAGATTTGATATCAGTGAAATTTTATATCAATGAAAATACCAATTTTATCAAGTTTTGATATACATTGGTTTTCGCTGTAAAGTATAAAATAAAAGCAAAATATTGCTTCTTAAAGTGCAGTGTTGTGTAAAAGATTTTTAAAAGACTTAAAATACTGAATATCTAATTTTCTACTTAAAACTGTTATGAGTTGTGTTATCAACTGTACTTTCCATGCTACAGTGCCACAGGTCCTAGATGGTGGTTGCGTGGTAGGATGACAGAAGGACTAGCCAACAATATTATTGCCTTGGTACAAGATATGGCTACTGTAAGTCACAGTGTCAACTCGTATTATAGTGACTCATTCTCAAGCAGATTTGGATATAATTTAGCCATCTTTTGGCTTCTACATAATTTCCATTGTCAAAAATGCTACAAAAATGTGTTTTTGGTACTAAGTAGTGTTTCTCGATTATTGTTATCAAGGATTGTATAGTTCAATAGATTTATTGTCATAGAGTAAGGAAATTTACAGCAAAATGTAATTTAGAGATAAGCATTTTTATTTTAGGGTAAATTGTCTGAGACCTGGACAGATGTGACAAAAGCTGCTATTGGAGAGGCCATACTGGCTGCTACCAAAATGGAGGAAAGTCTCAGACAACCACAGTCTTTTATGAAGACACCAACGGTAAGTCAGGAAATTTGAGATTGAATCTTGTTCTCTAGATAAAAATTGTTAGACTTATGGACCATTGATTCATTTTAGTTGCTTGGCTGACTTGCAATCTACGGAAAGTGTTTTTCTAAGATTAGCAGGAGATGATCCCACACAACCATTTTGTTCTTTTTGAAGGTATCTGAAAATTTTCAAAAAACATCAATTAAATTTCCCATATCTGATATTTGAGCCGCCTCCTGAGAAAACCAACAATCTGCATAGGCGAAAACAAAGACGCAGATCAGCTTCGCGGTAACCGCGAAGCTGATCAGCGCCTTTGTTTTCGCTACTCGGATAGTACAATTCCTCTTCTACTTAAATCAGAAATTTCATGCTTCTAGCTCTTTTCTGTGCTTGTACAGGTCGGTTTGTGTCAGACCTGTTCGGAAACCACATTGTTGGTTTTCCCAAGAGGCGGCTCATTTATCACAACTGCCAATAGGAGACATAGTATTGATTTTGTCATTTCTAGGTATGGCTAGCATTGGCCTCCTTGTGTGTGCTCACCCAAGATCATGTAGAGAGGTTGACATCAGGAGAGTGGGTCAGTGGTGCTAATGGGGGACATGGTCATCCTAGGGTAAGTAAACACACCATCAGATTGAGTCCTGTTTTAGTCTTTGATTGAGTCCATTTTAAGTTCAAGATTTTTACTTGGCCTTGAGATACTTGTACAAACGTATCAAATTTATAAAAAAGGACAAATTGTAAAAAAAAAAATATAAATCTATTTCTCTCAGGTCATATAATACGACACATGAGGTTCATACAAATATGTTGTGCAACTAGCAGTTAAGGACTATTATCAGTACAGAAATAGAAAATGACAGAGAGTTTTAAGTAGTACCTATAGGTACATATATAGGGTAGGTACCTATAAGAATGTAGAAAACATTGGGAAAAGGTTAAATTTCTGCCAAAGTTTAAAATTTGATGATTTTTCCATATGTTATTTTAATGCTTACATTTCTTTCCCATTTCCAGCCGACCTGTGATAACCATGATGACAGTGAGACTCCGGCCATTATCCTGTGTCTAGAGTGTGGTAATCTCTGTGCCGACTGTGACAGATTCCTACATTTACACAGGAGTAAACGTAACCACCAACGACAGGTATACATACATGTGCTTGGTTATTTATAAGTCTCTCTAATAGGTTCTTTTTGGATGGAATACTTAACCTATAATTGTCTGGGAAATTTTGTGCATTTATTAGAATGACTTTGTATATTCGGGAAAGAGGCTGAGTGTGTGTTAATTTGCAGCATATGTAAAGTGCTTATTGGAGTAAATGTGGTATTATCATTATGCATTAAATGACTGCTCTGAATGTTTCTTGATTATGTTTTGTTCTTGCCATTATATGCCTTGTCTGTATATGCCCCATATGTGGGCCGAAAATTCGTAATAAAGATCTTGTATCTTGTATCTTGTTTCCATTCTAACAAATTGAATTTCATATTGGACATTTTCTCTTGACTTTGTAGGTTTTTAAAGAAGAAGAGGAAGCAATCAAGGTTGACCTCCACGAAGGCTGTGGAAGGATTAAACTGTTTTGGATCATGGCTCTGGCTGATTCTAAGACATTGAAAGCCATGATAGAGTTTAGGGAGGGTAAGGGTAGGTGTATTGAAAATTTTCGTTTGGTAACTGCTTGGTAAACAGTAGACAAATGTAACAGAGGAAAAATATGCTAATCACCTTTTTGCCCCGGCTGAGGATCGAACCAGGGTCTCCTGCGTGCTAATCCAACACTCTATTGCGTCGCTGTAAAAGCCGGCTTGTACCGCAAGGCGATACAAGTGTGTATTATACCTAGCACTACTACATATTCCCCCTCCATTTTAGATTCGTCCCCGAATCTCAATTAGACATTCACGAACCTAAATTCGTCACGGATGTGCTCCGAGCCACTGGATGGGTCATTTTACGTTGGGCGCCAAATGTAACAGGTGAAAAATATGCTAATCACCTCTTTGCCCCGGCCGAAGATCGAACCAGGGTCTCCTGCGTGCTAATCCAACACTCTATTGCGTCGCTGTAAAAGCCGGCTTGTACCGCAAGGCAATACAAGTGTGTATTATACCTAGCACTACTACACAAATATATGTACATGTAGATGCAAGTAAAGATTGACTGGGATCAGGGCCCTGTTGAACTGTTTCACAATTTGTTCATCCATCGTCCTGCTGGCTGGACAGTAAAGGTTAATTATTGTTGTGATTGGTTTCATGGATGTTAATGACTTTTAACTGTTTGAGACAGGATATAGAACATTTTCTTTTCAATCAAAGGTGTTTGTAACATACTATAGTTCCAAAACCAAGTAGATTATAAGTTTAAGTTTTTTATCTTCAGGTAAATCCCAGACTACCCCTGGTAAAGGTGTTGGTGTGTGTAGGTTCTGTGGGACTACCAGTAACACCGGTGTGCTGGCTATAGGAAATGTCTGTGCTGATCCTGATTGTCAGGTAACTATGCTTTTAGGCATTTCTTCCCAAATTCAAGATAGACTTTACTGGTGGGAAGGGATGACCAGTTCTAAACTGCTCTCAAGTCTTCTATTCCAGTTGTAGCAGATTTCAAGAACAGATCTCATAAAAGATCACAAAGATTTATGAGTTTCCTGAATTTGAGGTTGGAAATGGGCTTCATTGACATAGTCTTTGGTATGGTGAAATGTGATATTTTTGTCATTCCAAGTTATAAGAATTCTCTCTGTGATTCCTTGTCAGAACAGTTTTAACAGATAGATTTTAGCAATTGTCAGATAGATTTTCGCAATCTTAGGTAGATTCTTATTCTATATTTTCTTACAAATTGACACTGTGTATACAGGAGTATGCCAAGACAGCATGTAGCAAGGTTCTCTCCTGTGGCCATCTGTGTGGTGGGGTGAAGGATGAGGAACCCTGCCAGCCGTGTCTACACAGGTGTCGGACCAGGGACCCTAAATATAATGATTTTTCTTTTTTGCACAGGAGTATGCCAAGACAGCATGTAGCAAGGTTCTCTCCTGTGGCCACTTGTGTGGTGGGGTGAAGGATGAGGAACCCTGCCTGCCATGTCTACATAGGTGTCGGACCGGGGACCAGGAACAGCTCAAACAGGATGCAGACGACATGTGTATGATCTGCTTCACAGAGGCGCTTTCAGCAGCCCCAGCTATACTGGTAGGTACATCATGTGTCACAACACTAGAAAGGAGGTATCAGACTTTTCTGACGGCTCTTACACAAATAATTCTGTAAAGGGACAGGAAATATACTATAAATTTACCATGATGCTACTTTGAATTTTGATGCATCATCTTGGTCAAACAGTGCAAACCTTGAGCATTGTAGCATAGCAGCAGTGTAGGACTCCACATTGAGAGATAATGCCCTGGGGGGAAGATCGTATCTCCCACAGGTTGTGTCTCTGAGCAAGACACATAAGAGCCGCATTGTGAGAAAACTGGATTAATAACTATGCTAAAACAAAGGCGCAGATAAGCTGATCAGCGTTTTTGTTTTCGCTACACGGATAGTACAGTCCCCCTTCTTCCTAAATCAGAAATTTCAAGCTTTAATAGTTTTTCTGAGACTGTACAGGCTGGTTTAAAGTTGGGCCTGGTCGGAAACCCCGAAGACGGGTTTTCTCACGTCACGGCTCATGTACTCTTCATTTCTATCATGGAAATGTTGGCTTAATGGATTAAGCGCAAAAGTTGGACGTTTTTGCTGTTCCAAAATTACGTTAATTCGGATTTAAAGTTGAATACATGTAACAGGAAAATGAGCGATGATATGTGCAATTAAAAATCTGATACTTGATTGATAATATAAAATGTTAATTGATTGATAATATAAAATGTTAATATAAGTATTGAAATTGGCCCTGTTGCATAAACTTAAGCTGTCATTAAACATTAGGCAGCCATTAAGTTCAGGAACCCTCTAAGTGAGGATGGCATTAATTTTTTGCTGCATAAAACAATTTTAAAGTACCTCCTGAGCTACATTTGCTAATGGTGTCTCAAAGTACACCTGGACCTCTTTATAACACACTTCATTACAGCACGGTTTTGGATATAACAACCCCAAATGGTCTAATTTTACTATATATCTATCACAAACCACGTGGTCTATATTATCCAGGTAAGTCATGTGACCTTCACGTGACTTCTTTCCACTTCCGGGTGGCAAAAAAGCGACCCATGTTCAATGAATGTGTAATGTTTTGATGTATACAAGTGTAAAATAATGTCAAAATATTACTTGTTCATAACAAATTAATGTTAGCGCATTAATTGATGCGTGTTTCTAATTTAGTATTATAAGTATTTAGCGTTAACTTCCCGTGCGGGATTACAAAGGTTTGCATCTCAGTCAATCAAAAAAGGAAATATTTACACGGCGGTAGAAATCAGATGTCAACATTGAATAATTTCCGTGTTTTCAAGAATCAATTTTAAGTTTTATAAAATACAAGTTTTATGAAAAAAAAAAAAAAAAAAAAAAAAACAAACTTAATTAAGCCGTCAGTTGGGTGCTCTCTTTCTCCTTTCTCTCTCTCTCTCTCTCTCTCTCTCTCTCTCTCTCTCTCTCAAGAGCACACGATTTAATTATGTCTTGCATGCGGTGAAATAATAAAAAACACTTACACTATTTTCAGTCCGAGGAATAAATTAATTAATTTATACACAAATTATAATTACTTTGTGTAGTGTATTTTATATCCATTTTAATTTACGACACTGGAATCATAATTTTGCTAGATCTAATCCATACGATATCAACACCTGTTATGACATTTCGACTGACTGACTACACACGCCGGCTGCCCCCGGGGACTTCATTAATCCCTTTCTTTCATATAGTACCCCAATAATGTGTCATTTCTTTGAAGAAGGTGTCATAAATAATGATTAAAGAAGCCGATTATCATGATTATGGGCATCGTAATTTGAGATGTGTCATAAAACTGTACCGCGTTTCTTTCAAATTCATTATTATCATCAATATGTGTATAGCCTTTGAATAGTTATTATTTAAACTGGACTAAGTTATATTTCATTTTGATTATATTAACTCAGTTAGATATATTCTTAAGAATGTAAAAGATGGAGAAAAAGGAGAAACTTTTTTTCATAAAAAGCGCTAAGATAAACGCACTTTTCTTTATAAGGTTCTATACAAACAAGGTCGCCGGTGGAAAAAGAACAAGAACTATTTATTTATTATAGCCCCGCTTTGAAAAAGTGGGGGCTATACTGGATTCACCCTGTCCTTCCGTAGTTCCGTTATTCCGTTATTCTGTTATTCCGTTATTCTGTTATTCCGTCCTTCCGTCCTTCCGACATTTTTGTTTCCATTCATTATCTTGAGAATGGCTTGACAGAATCTGACCAAATTTTGTATGCACATCAACATTGACAAGATCTAGCTTGGGATTGTTACCCGTCATTTTTCGCAAAATTTTGATGGAGTTATGGCCCTTGATTGACGTCAGAATTTCGTTTCCGCTCAATATCTTGAGAACGAATTGACAGAATCGGACCAAATTTTGTATGCACATCATCATTGACAGGATCTAGCTTGGGATTGTTACCCGTCATTTTTAGCAAAATTTTGATGGAGTTATGGCTCTTGATTAACGTCAGAATTTCGTTTCCGCTCAATATCTTGAGAACGCATGGACAGAATCTGACCAAATTTTGTATGCATATCAACATTGACATGATCTAGCTTGGGATTGTTACCTGTTATTTTTTGCAAAATTTTGACGGAGTTACGGCCCTTGATTGACGTCAGAATTTCGTTTCCGCTCAATATCTTGAGAACAAATCGACAGAATCCAACCAAATTTTGTATGCACATCAACATTGACAAGATCTAGCTTGGGATTGTTGCCCGTCATTTTTCGCAAAATTTTGATGGAGTTACGGCCCTTGCTTAATGTCAGAATTTCGTTTCCGCTCAATATCTTGAGAACGCATTGACAGAATCCGACTAAATTTTGTATGCACATCAACATTGACAAGATCTAGCTTGGGATTGTTGCCCGTCATTTTTCGCAAAATTTTGACGGAGTTATGGCCCTTGATTGACGTCAGAATTTCGTTTCCGCTCAATATGTTGAGAACAAATTGACAGAATCTGACCAAATTTTGTATGCACATCATCATTGACATGATCTAGCTTGGGGTTGTTACCTGTTATTTTTTGCAAAATTTTGACGGAGTTACGGCCCTTGATTGACGTCAGAATTTCGTTTCCACTCAATATCTTGAGAACGCATTGACAGAATCCGACCAAATTTTGTATGCACATCAACATTTACAAGATCTAGCTTGGGATTATTACCCTTCAGTTTTTGTAAAATTTTGACAGAGTTATGGCCCTTAATTAACGTCAGAATTTCGTTTCCGCTCAATATCTTGAGAACGAAATTTTGTATGCACATCAACATTGACAAGATCTGGCTTGGGATTGTTACCCGTCATTTTTCACAAAATTTTGATGGAGTTACAGCCCTTGATTGACATCAGAATTTCATTTCCGCTCAATATCTGGAGAATGAATTGACAGAATCCGTCCAAATTTTGTATGCACATCATCATTGACAAGATCTAGCTTGGGATTATTACCCATCATTTATTGCAAAATTTTGACGGAGTTCACAGCCCTTGATTGACTTCAGAATTTTGTTTCCACTCAATATCTTAAGAATGAATTGACAGAATCCGTCTAAATTTTGTATGCACATCATCATTGACAAGATCTAGCTTTGGATTATTACCGGTCATTTTTCGCAAAATTTTGACAGAGAACGAATTGACATAATCAGACCAAATTTTGTATGAGCATCAATATTGATGAGATCTAGCTTGTGATAGCCTGTGATAGTTACCTGTCATTGTTTTTTTCACCCTGCAAAAAAAGCTGAGAAGCGGGGCTATAGTCAGATTCTCTGACAATTCTAGTTTAATTTGTATTACCTATTTTTATTTATTTATTATAGCCCCGCTTTGAAAAGCGGGGGCTATACTGGATTCACCCTGTCCTTCCGTAGTTCCGTTATTCCGTTATTCCGTTATTCTGTTATTCCGTTATTATAGCCCCGCTTTGAAAAAGTGGGGGCTATACTGGATTCACCCTGTCCTTCCGTAGTTCTGTTATTCCGTTATTCCGTTATTCTGTTATTCCGTTATTCCGTCCTTCCGTCCTTCCGACATTTTTGTTTCCATTCATTATCTTGAGAATGGCTTGACAGAATCTGACCAAATTTTGTATGCACATCAACATTGACAAGATCTAGCTTGGGATTGTAACCCGTCATTTTTCGCAAAATTTTGACGGAGTTATGGCCCTTGATTGATGTCAGAATTTCGTTTCCGCTCAATATCTTGAGAACGAATTGACAGAATCGGACCAAATTTTGTATGCACATCAACATTGACAAGATCTAGCTTGGGATTGTTATCCGTCATTTTTCGCAAAATTTTGACGGAGTTATGGCCCTTGATTGACGTCAGAATTTCGTTTCCGCTCAATATCTTGAGAACGAATTGACAGAATCTGACCAAATTTTGTATGCACATCAACATTGACAAGATCTAGCTTGGGATTGTTACCCGTAATTTATCGCAAAATTTTGACGGAGTTATGGCCCTTGATTGACATCAGAATTTCGTTTCCGCTCAATATCTTGAGAATGAATTGACAGAATCGGACCAAATTTTGTATGCATATCATCATTGACAAGATCTAGCTTGGGATTATTACCCGTCATTTTTCGCAAAATTTTGACGGAGTTATGGCCCTTGATTGACGTCAGAATTTTGTTTCCGCTCAATATCTTGAGAACGAATTGACAGAATCCGACCAAATTTTGTATGCACATCAACATAGACAAGATCTAGCTTGGGATTGTTACCCGTCATTTTTCGCAAAATTTTGACGGAGTTATGGCCCTTGATTGACGTCAGAATTTTGTTTCCGCTCAAGATCTTGAGAACGAATTGACAGAATCGGACCAAATTTTGTATGCACATGATCATTGACATGATCTAGCTTGGGATTGTTACCCGTCATTTTTAGCAAAATTTTGACGGAGTTATGGCCCTTGATTAATGTCAGAATTTCGTTTCCGCTCAATATCTTGAGAACGAATTGACAGAATCGGACCAAATTTTGTATGCATATCAACATTGACATGATCTAGCTTGGGATTGTTACCTGTTATTTTTTGCAAAATTTTGACGGAGTTACGGCCCTTGATTGACGTCAGAATGTCGTTTCCGCTCAATATCTTGAGAACAAATTGACAGAATCCAGCCAAATTTTGTATGCACATCAACATTGACAAGATCTAGCTTGGGATTGTTGCCCGTCATTTTACGCAAAATTTTGACGGAGTTACGGCCCTTGCTAAACGTCAGAATTTCGTTTCCGCTCAATATCTTGAGAACGAATTGACAGAATCGGACCAAATTTTGTATGCACATCAACATTGACAAGATCTAGCTTGGGATTGTTACCCGTAATTTATCGCAAAATTTTGACAGAGTTATGGCCCTTGATTGACGTCAGAATTTCGTTTCCGCTCAATATCTTGAGAATGAATTGACAGAATCGGACCAAATTTTGTATGCATATCATCATTGACAAGATCTAGCTTGGGATTATTACCCGTCATTTTTCGCAAAATTTTGACGGAGTTATGGCCCTTGATTGACGTCAGAATTTCGTTTCCGCTCAATATCTTGAGAACGAATTGACAGAATCGGACCAAATTTTGTATGCACATGATCATTGACAGGATCTAGCTTGGGATTGTTACCTGTCATTTTTAGCAAAATTTTGACGGAGTTACGGCCCTTGATTGACGTCAGAATGTCGTTTCCGCTCAATATCTTGAGAACAAATTGACAGAATCCAACCAAATTTTGTATGCACATCAACATTGACAAGATCTAGCTTGGGATTGTTGCCCGTCATTTTACGCAAAATTTTGAGGGAGTTACGGCCCTTGCTTAACGTCAGAATTTCGTTTCCGCTCAATATCTTGAGAACGAATTGACAGAATCGGACCAAATTTTGTATGCACATCAACATTGACAAGATCTAGCTTGGGATTGTTACCCGTAATTTATCGCAAAATTTTGACGGAGTTATGGCCCTTGATTGACGTCAGAATTTCGTTTCCGCTCAATATCTTGAGAATGAATTGACAGAATCGGACCAAATTTTGTATGCATATCATCATTGACAAGATCTAGCTTGGGATTATTACCCTTCATTTTTCGCAAAATTTTGACGGAGTTATGGCCCTTGATTGACGTCAGAATTTCGTTTCCGCTCAATATCTTGAGAACGAATTGACAGAATCGGACCGAATTTTGTATGCACATGATCATTGACAGGATCTAGCTTGGGATTGTTACCCGTCATTTTTAACAAAATTTTGACGGAGTTATGGCCCTTGATTAACGTCAGAATTTCGTTTCCGCTCAATATCTTGAGAACGCATTGACAGAATCCAACCAAATTTTGTATGCATATCAACATTGACATGATCTAGCTTGGGATTGTTACCTGTTATTTTTTGCAAAATTTTGACGGAGTTACGGCCCTTGATTGACGTCAGAATTTCGGTTCCGCTCAATATCTTGAGAACAAATTGACAGAATCCAACCAAATTTTGTATGCACATCAACATTGACAAGATCTAGCTTGGGATTGTTGCCCGTCATTTTACGCAAAATTTTGACGGAGTTACGGCTTAACGTCAGAATTTCGTTTCTGCTCAATATCTTGAGAACGCATTGACAGAATCCGACTAAATTTTGTATGCACATCAACATTGACAAGATCTAGCTTGGGATTGTTGCCCGTCATTTTTCGCAAAATTTTGACGGAGTTATGGTCCTTGATTGACGTCAGAATTTCGTTTCCGCTCAATATCTTGAGAACAAATTGACAGAATCGGACCAAATTTTGTATTCACATCATCATTGACAAGATCTAGCTTGGGATTGTTACCGGTCATTTTTCGCAAAATTTTGACGGAGTTACGGCCCTTGATTGACGTCAGAATTTCGTTTCCACTCAATATCTTGAGAACGCATTGACAGAATCCGACCAAATTTTGTTTGTTAGATTTTGACAGAGTTATGGCCCTTAATTAACGTCAGAATTTCGTTTCCGCTCAATATCTTGAGAACGAATTGACAGAATCCAACCAAATTTTGTATGCACATCAACATTGACAAGATCTGGCTTGGGATTGTTACCCGTCATTTTTCACAAAATTTTGATGGAGTTACAGCCCTTGATTGACATCAGAATTTCATTTCCGCTCAATATCTGGAGAATGAATTGACAGAATCCGTCCAAATTTTGTATGCACATCATCATTGACAAGATCTAGCTTGGGATTATTACGCATCATTTTTTGCAAAATTTTGACGGAGTTAACAGCCCTTGATTGACTTCAGAATTTTGTTTCCGCTCAATATCTTCAGAACGAATTGACAGAATCCGTCTTAATTTTGTATGCACATCATCATTGACAAGATCTAGCTTTGGATTATTACCCGTCATTTTTCTCAAAATTTTGACAGAGAACGAATTGACATAATCAGACCAAATTTTGTATGAGCATCAATATTGATGAGATCTAGCTTGTGATAGCCTGTGATAGTTACCTGTCATTGTTTTTTTCACCCTGCAAAAAAAGCTGAGAAGCGGGGCTATAGTCAGATTCTCTGACAATTCTAGTTCTGTCCTTCCGTCCTTCCGTCATACCATTACCACACATAACTTGAGAACCAGTTGTTAGACTTTAACCAAATTTGGCATATGCATCAATATTGACAACATCTACTTATGTGTAAATGCTTGTCAGTTTCCCCAAATTTGCAGAAGAGTTATTGCCCTTGGATGGCCCTTCATTATTGCCAAAATTTCGTTTCCGCTCAATATCTTGAGAACAAATTGACAGAATCTGACCAAATTTTGTATACACATCAACATCAACAAGATCTCGCTTGGGATTGTTGCCCGTCATTTTTTGCAAAATTTTGACGGAGTTACGGCCCTTGATTGACGTCAGAATTTTGTTTCCGCTCAATATCTTGAGAACGAATTCACAGAATACGACCAAATTTTGTATGCACATCAACATTGACAAGATCTAGCTTGGGATTGTTACCTGTCATTTTTCGCAAAATTTTGACGGAGTTAAGGCCCTTGATTGACATCAGAATTTCGTTTCCGCTCAATATCTTGAGAACAAATTCACAGAATACGACCAAATTTTGTATGCACATCATCATTGACAAGATCTAGCTTGGGATTGTTGCCCGTCATTTTTCGCAAAATTTTGACGGAGTTAGGGCCCTTGATTGATGTCAGAATTTCGTTTCCGTTTAATATCTTGAGAAGGAATTCACAGAATACGACCAAATTTTGTATGCACATCAACATTGACAAGATCTAGCTTGGTATTGTTACTCGTCATTTTTCGCAAAATTTTGACGGAGTTACGGCCCTTGATTGACGTCAGAATTTCGTTTCCGCTCAATATCTTGAGAACGAATTGACAGAATCCAACCAAATTTTGTATGCACATCATCATTGACAAGATCTAGCTTGGGATTGTTACCCGTCATTTTTTGCAAAATTTTGACGGAGTTACAGCCCTTGATTGACATCAGAATTTCATTTCCGCTCAATATCTTGAGAACGAATTGACAGAATCCAACCAAATTTTGTATGCACATCATCATTGACAAGATCTAGCTTGGGATTGTTGCCCGTCATTTTTCGCAAAATTTTGACGGAGTTAGGGCCCTTGATTGATGTCAGAATTTCGTTTCCGTTTAATATCTTGAGAAGGAATTCACAGAATACGACCAAATTTTGTATGCACATCAACATTGACAAGATCTAGCTTGTGATTGTTACCTGTCATTTTTCGCAAAATTTTGACGGAGTTACGGCCCTTGATTGACATCAGAATTTCGTTTCCGCTCAATATCTTGAGAACAAATTCACAGAATATGACCAAATTTTGTATGCACATTTACAATGACAAGATCTAGCTTGGGATTGTTACCTGTCATTTTTCGCAAAATTTTGACGGAGTTACGGCCCTTGATCGATGTCAGAATTTCGTTTCCGCTCAATATGTTGAGAACGAATTGACAGAATCCAACCAAATTTTGTATGCACATCATCATTGACAAGATCTAGCTTGGGATTGTTACCCGTCATTTTTCGCAAAATTTTGACGGAGTTACGGCCCTTGATTAACATCAGAATTTCATTTCCGCTCAATATCTTGAGAACGAATTGACAGAATCCAACCAAATTTTGTATGCACATCCTCATTGGCAAGATCTAGCTTGGGATTGTTACCCGTCATTTTTTGGAAAATTTGGACGGAGTTACGGCCCTTGATTGACTTCAGAATTTCGTTTCCGCTCAATATCTTGAGAACGAATTGACAGAATCCGTCCAAATTTTGAATGCACATCATCATTGACAAGATCTAGCTTGGGATCGTTACCCGTCATTTTTCGCAAAATTTTGACGGAGTTACGGCCCTTGATTGAGGTCAGAATTTTGTTTCCGCTCAATATCTTGAGAACGAATTGACATAATCAGACCAAATTTTGTATTTGTATCAATATTGACGAGATCTAGCTTGTGATAGTTACCTGTCATTGTTTTTTTTCACCCTGCAAAAAAAGCTGAGAAGCGGGGCTATAGTCAGATTCTCTGACAATTCTAGTTTTATTTATTTTTCCATTATGAATGATTTTAGTCTGTTTGCAGACTTAGTCGCATAATGGCGCAAATTGTTATTTAATTATAAGTCTTATCTAAGTAATACATATTTTTGTTTGCGCGGATCCAACATCGTTTGCCCAAAGAAAGTGTGAGAAATTAAATTCTTTATAAAAAAATTATTTGTTCTTCCCTGATTTGGATGGCGCCACACATTTCACTTTAATTTTAACTCAGTAATGTATGTAAACAACATTGAACCGGAAATGTTTTTGCCACCCGGAAGTGAAAGTTTTAACCACAATGCAACGCACACTACGTCATCGAGGTCAAGGTCAAATAAGGTAAACAATAATATTGTACCTGTCTATATATTTTACTCTCATTATAACACGGTTTGGATAGCTAACACGGAAATTGTATTGGACCCCAACAATAGTGTTATAAAGAGGTTGAGGTGTAGATGTTACTGTCAAAATGCAACAAGAGTAAAGCTGTCATTAAGTTAACTGGGACTTTAACCTGAAATTAAGAGTTAATTGAGTTTTATGCAGCAGGGCTTCACAGACATTAAAACAGCCTAATGTTTTTCATCATCCAGCGAAAGCTAAAATCTGAATTTCAATCCTTAAATGTGATTTTGTATTCCTTAGCTACAAGCTGCCAGAATGATGATATAACAAGTGATGAAATTTGACAAATGTATTTTAGAAATGTTAGCATGATATGCTCGAATATGATTTTAATGCGATAAAATACAACTTAAAATGTTTGATTTACTTCATTTTTATTTTCATTTCTATTTCACTATTTGAGTTCAAGGTAAATCTTTATTTGTTATCTTTCATTTCTCGCATACTCAAGGACAATTTGACTACAAACTCAAAATTATAGAGGCCACTGCTTTCATGCAAAATTAACATTCTAGGCGGCAAATACCTTTGCTTGCTTGTCGCCATTTACTTTAATAGTTCTTTCGTTTACTTTTTGTTTTCTTTCTTTTATTTATTCGAGGAAGTATATACTGTTATAGCAACAGCATTTCGTGACACAAAACAGTCAGTTTTCTTATTTACATTTTTACCTATACTTATAATAGAGATATTGTTAAAAATGTAAATAAACTATTGATTGTTTTGTGCCAATCAGTCAATCAATCAAACTTTATATCTCCCTGTTACATTACTTGTAAAACATAGGGAACATGAAATAATTGACACAATCACACATACATACACACACATGCACATACATTCATTGAAAAGTTTTGTGAGGGTAACTAATCAAAAAGATGTTTATTTCTGTATTTTTATGCAGTTATTATAGCCCCGCTTTGAAAAAGTGGGGGCTATACTGGATTCACCCTGTCCTCCCGTAGTTCCGTTATTCTGTTATTCCATTATTCTGTTATTCCGTCCTTCCGACATTCCATTACCACACATAACTTGAGAACCAGTTGTTAGACTTTAACCATATTTGGCATATGCATCAATATTGACAATATCTACTAATGTGTAAATGCATGTCAGTTTCCCCAAATTTGCAGAAGAGTTATTGCCCTTGGATGGCCCTTCATTGTTGCCAATATTTCGTTTCCGCTCAATATCTTGAGAACAAATGGACAGAATCTGACCAAATTTTGTATGCACATCAACATTGACAAGATCTAGCTTGGGATTGTTGCCTTTTATTTTTTGAAAATTTTGACAGAGTTACAGCCCTTGATTGACATCAGAATTTTGTTTCCGCTCAATATCTTGAGAACCAATTGACAGAATCTGACCAAATTTTGTATACACATCAACATTGACAAGATCTAGCTTGGGATTGTTGCCCATCATTTTTCGCAAAATTTTGACAGAGTTACGGCCCTTGATTGATGTCAAAATTTTGTTTCCGCTCAATATCTCGAGAACCAATTGACAGAATCTGACCAAATTTTGTATGCACATCAGCATTGACAAGATCTAGCTTAGGATTGTTGCACGTCATTTTATGCAAAATTTTGATGGAGTTACGGCCCTTGATTGATGTCAAAATTTCGTTCCACTCAATATCTTGAGAACCAATTGATAGAATCTGGCCAAATTTTGTATGCACATCATCATCGACAAGATCTAGCTTGGGATTGTTGCCTGTCATTTTTTGCAAAATTTTGTCCGAGTTACGGCCCTTGATTGACATCAGAATTTTGTTTCCGCTCAATATCTTGAGAACCAATTGACAGAATCTGACCAAATTTTGTATGCACATCAACATTGACAAGATCTAGCTTGGGATTGTTGCCCATCATTTTTCGCAAAATTTTGACGGAGTTGCGGCCCTTGATTGATGTCAAAATTTTGTTTCCGCTCAATATCTCGAGAACCGATTGACAGAATCTGACCAAATTTTGTATGCACATCAGCATTGATAAGATCTAGCTTGGGATTGTCGCACGTCATTTTATGCAAAATTTTGATGGAGTTACGGCCCTTGATTGATGTTAAAATTTCGTTTCCACTCAATATCTTGAGAACAAATTGATAGAATCTGACCAAATTTTGTATGCACATCATCATCGACAAGATCTAGCTTGGGATTGTTGCCTGTCATTTTTTTGCAAAATTTTGTCGGAGTTACGGCCCTTGATTGACATCAGAATTTTGTTTCGCTCAATATCTTGAGAACGAATTGACAGAATCTGACCAAATTTTGTATGCACATCATTACTGACAAGATCTAGCTTGGGATTGTTGCATATCATTTTTCGCAAAATTTTGACAGAGTTACGGCCCTTGATTGAAGTGATAATTTTGTTTCCTCTCAATATCTTGAGAACCAATTGACAAAATCTGACCAAATTATGCACATCATCATTGACAAGATCTTGCTTTGGATTATGGCCCGTCATTTTTTACAAAATTTTGTCGGAGTTACGGCCCTTGATTGACATCAGAATTTCATTTCCGCTCAATATCTCGAGAATGAATTGACAGAATCTGACCAAATTTTGTATGCACATCAACAGTGACAAGATCTAGCTTGGGATTGTTGCCCATCATTTTTCGCAAAATTTGGACTAGAGTTACGGCCCTTGATTGACGTCAGAATTTCATTTCTGCTCAATATCTTATAAACGAAATGACAGAATCTTACCAAATTTTTTATGCATATCAACAGTGACAAGATCTAGCTAGGGACTGTTGCACATCATTTTTCACAAAATTTTGACAGAGTTACGGCCCTTGATTGATGTGAGAATTTTGTTTCCGGTCAATATCTTGAGAACAAATGGACAGAATCTTACCAATCTTCTTATGTGCATCAACATTGACAAGATCTAGCTTGGGATTGTTACCTGTCATTGTTTTTTTCTCACCCTGGAAAAAAGCTCATAAGTGGGGCTATAGTCAGATCCTCTGACAATTCTAGTTTCCCTTGCACTACAAATTAATTATAATTTCATTCACATGTCACAAGTTTGTCGTTTGATACTGATCAATACTGTATAATGTAGCCAATCACTGTAGGGTTTACATTGCAAGTGTCACGAGAATAATGTGAACGACGATAAACATGTACTACATGTTCATGAAAGAATGTCATTCACAAAACTTTTCCATTCAAACATGTTCAGAATATACAGAAAGAAAGAAAGAAAGAAAGAATCAACGGCTGGCTAATTACCTGTTAATATAGTTTTATATATCCAAATTCTAAATTCTAACTGCATAAAAGCGAATTTTCACATTTTAAAAGAATTTTATACTTCTCACAAACATTCCATTTTAACCGTAAAACACATGCAACCATGGACTTTTCACATTAAAATCATGTGCATGTAACTGAGTTGATTATTGATAAGTCACTCAGATTTGATCCCCATAAATTAATAGTGTGTATTTGTTATCGCATATTTTTGACCTATTGAGAGAGAGAGAGAGAGAGAGAGAGAGAGAGAGAGAGAGAGAGAGAGAGAGAGAGAGAGAGAGAATGCGGATTTTTTTTTCGAAGTAACACAATGATATTTTTAGGCAAGAAATTGATGTTATGACCTTTTTGTAACAGAAATTGCAGTGCATAAAATGTCCAGATATTTTTTACTAGCAACTGAGACACGTTGTGAGGGTGGCTGAAGCTAAATTTTAACGATCATGAAAGGGCGAATCAAATTATCTAACGGCTGCCCTCGTGGCGCGACTCTGTTGTTTGAAATTGTATTTTGTATTTTGTACATCGAATTTGATGTCTAGTTATATTTATTAGCCAAGTGAATATATTTAGGTTGCCCTCATTAGTACATAAGAGTGTGAGTGTGTCTGTGTGTGTGTCGTCAAACTTATATATTGTTTGTAAGATTGCATTTCCTATGTTTTACATGTTTCATGTTACTGGGAGAAATAAACTTTGAAACTTGTATACTACGAACAAAAAGAAATGTATAATAAATAGAAACATATTATTCCTCTGTGAGGATAATCAAAGCCTGTGCTTGCTATAATTGGTTTCCTATTGTTTGCCAGAAAAACAGAAGACAAAGATAATAAAAATGACAAGATAAGATTAGTAATTTCTCTGAAATGTTTCAGCCAAAAGGTAGTAGTTGATCAGACTTTTATGAATTTTAGGGACCAAAACAGCTGATGTCTTTATTAGGTATTTGCTGTTGAAATAAATTCTGTGTCTGTCAAACTTTTTTTTTCAAACCCAATTCAACTAAATATGAAGCATTTTACAATTCTTAGATATACGATGTTTTATAGGTGTGTATGTAGAGATAGCATGGTGTCAACAATTGAATCTGGACACATACATGTACACAAACCATGGTATTACTGATTGATGCTATTTTAAGCAACCTAAGTCACTCTGGTCCATAGATAAATGTTGCTTTAAGTTGACAATTTGGCTAAAAATGGTATAAGCGCAACTAATCTACAGTCAAGGACCAAAAGTATTTCCACGATGTCAGAAACTCCATAGACTTGCGTGTATTTTCTTGTTTACAAGAAAAAATATCCTGTTTCTCCTGGTCAACATTCATGATTTGGGTGTCATTTGAAAGGTAAATGAATAAAGCAATAAACAAGGTATTTTCAATTAATTTCATGCATGCGTTTCAAAGTTATCAATTTATAAACAACACGCTAGATTTTTATGACATTTTTTGGGCAACGTCATTTGTTTATTGCTTTATTTATATAACTTTCAAATGACACCAAAATCATACAAATATGTTGGCTAGAAGGCACAGGATAATTTTTCTTATAAACATAAAAATACATGTAAGTCTATGGAGTTTCCGACGTTGTGGAAATACTTTTGGTCCTTGACTGTATGAATGAATTTAAAACTGCACAAGGTCAAATAGAAAACTTGTGTATATTACAGTTGAAGTGTGGTCATGTGTTCCACCTCCACTGTGCCAAGGTGATTCTAGAGAAGAAATGGGCGGGACCCAGGATAACATTTGGTTTCTCATTGTGTCCTATATGTAAGGTAAGTAACACCGCCACTGTGCCAAGGTGATTCTAGAGAAGAAATGGGCAAGACCCAGGATAACATTTGGTTTCTCACTGTGTCCTGTATGTAAGGTAAGTAACACTGCCACTGTGCCAAGGTGATTCTAGAGAAGAAATGGGCGGGACCCAGGATAACATTTGGTTTCTCATTGTGTCCTATATGTAAGGTAAGTAACACCGCCACTTTGCCAAGGTGATTCTAGAGAAGAAATGGGCGGGACCCAGGATAGCATTTGGATTTTCATTGTGTCCTGTATGTAAGGTAAGTAACACCGCCACTGTGCCAAGGTGATTCTAGAGAAGAAATGGGCGGGACCCAGGATAACATTTGATTTCTCATTGTGTCCTATATGTAAGGTAAGTAACACCACCACTGTGCCAAGGTGACTCTAGAGAAGAAATGGGCGGGACCCAGGATAACATTTGGTTTCTCACTGTGTCCTGTATGTAAGGTAAGTAACACCGCCACTGTGCCAAGGTGATTCTAGAGAAGAAATGGGCAGGACCCAGGATAACATTTGGTTTCTCACTGTGTCCTATATGTAAGGTAAGTGTTCCACCTCCACTGTGCCAAGGTGATTCTAGAGAAGAAATGGGCGGGACCCAGGATAACATTTGGATTCTCATTGTGTCCTATCTGTAAGGTAGGTAATTCACATTTTACAGTCATTATTGAATGTAACAAACTCATTTTTATTGAAGATATTGTACATATTGGGGGCCATTATTTCAGCTTAAAAAAGTCTGATTTAGTAGCTTTGTGCAAAGTATTGTTTTGTTTGTCTTAGAAGTAATTGATTAAATTCCAGTATCTTTTAATATTGTAAAATGCTTTAAAAGGTCTTGACAGCCTGTCATAGTATGCTTAAAAAATATTTTTGTTTCAGTGCAATATTGATCACCCATTACTGGTGGACCTCCTGAAGCCAATACAGAAACTGTATGAGGATGTCAGACGTAAGGCCCTGATGAGACTAGAGTATGAGGGCCTGCACAAGGCTGAGGCTATCACTACCCCAGGAGCCAGGTTCTACAAGGACCCAGCGGGTTTTGCCATGGATAGATATGCCTACTATGTCTGCTTCAAATGTAACAAGGTAAGAGTTGAACCGCTTATATGATAGTCCCTCCATGTGAATATGTCTTGATTAACGACACAAGCAAGAAATTATCTGACACAGAAATGATGGTATCAAGAATTTTGGTGACATGCAAACTTATGAGTGGCCTGTAAGATTTGAACCAAACTTTAAATAAAAAGCATGATTTTCGTGTGATAAAGCTACCATAAGGTCATGATTAATGTACATATAGAATGTTTATGAGACAGATTGGTAGCCTTGTGATTGGTGTCGGACACCAGTTCGAGAGGTAGGGTGGTTTGAACTCGATGATTGTTGGGTTGTATCGTGAATCTAGACAAATTGATATAGTACTAATTAATAACCAGGCAGCTGTGGCTGCATCCCAGGATGGCGGAAAAAAATTGGACTGAGACTTTCAAACCACAAAACAAAGAATGTATCTGTACCATGTGTTATAGGCATACTACGGAGGTGAGGCGAGATGTGATGAGCAAGCAGCTGGTGATGTGTATGACCCTACAGAACTGGTCTGTGGTGGATGTTCTGATGTCTCTATGGCTCAGGTAAACTACTCCTTCTTTTTTTCCAAAATTCCCTATATACTTTCAAGTTCGAAAATTTTTTGCTTATTCATAACCTCAACATTCAAAGTTCATGCTAGAAACCTATTGTAAGGTTTAAAAATACTTGATCACAAATTGAAGAATTTATAGAGCCAAGTTATAGTTTCATGAAATATAATACATGCAAAAATGTTTTAACTTAGTTGCTACCTGCTTCTTAAGGAGCTTAAGGGGGGGGGGGGGGTGCCCATTTGTGTTGTTACTGTTCCTTAGTTATATGAGCCACCTCGTGGGAAAACAATGTGGTTTCCGAATAGGTCAGACACAAATCGACCTGTACAGTCACAGAAAAGAGCTAGAAGCTTGAAATTTTGGAGTTAAGTAGAGGAGGAATTGTACTATCCAAGTAGCGAAAACAAAGACGCTGATCAGCTTCGCGGTTACCGTGAAGCTGATCTGCGTCTTTGTTTTCGCCTTTGCAGATTGTTGGTTTTCCCACGAGGCGGCTCAATTATGTATACATGATTATGTATTCAATTTCTATTCCAGATGTGTCCTAAGCATGGTACTGATTTCCTGGAGTACAAATGCCGCTACTGTTGCTCTGTGGCCGTCTTCTTCTGTTTCGGTACGACCCACTTCTGTAACCTGTGCCATGACAACTTCCAACAGGTGGCCAGTATCCCCAAGTCTGACCTACCGCAGTGTCCCTGTGGGCCCCGGGGAAAGAAACTGGAGGGGGAGGAGTGCCCCCTGCATGTCCAACACCCACCCACAGGAGAGGAGTTTGCACTAGGGTGTGGAGTCTGCAGGAATGCTCATACTTTCTAGAACAGTAAAAACGATTTTGAACTTATTGAGGGAAGGAAGATATATTCATGCTGATTTATATACTGTTGAAAGTCCCAAGAATACAAGATCTTTATTACGAATTTTTGGCCCATATAGGAGCATACATAGTGAGGGCATAATATATGAGCCGCCTCATGGGAAAACCAACAATCTGCATAGGCGAAAACAAAGACGCAGATCAGCTTCGCGGTAACCGCGAAGCTGATCAGCGCCTTTGTTTTCGCTACTCGGATAGTACAATTCCTCTTCTACTTAAATCCGAAATTTCAAGCTTTTAGCTCTTTTCTGTGCTTGTACAGGTCGGTTTGTGTCGGACCTGTTCGGAAACCACATTGTTGGTTTTCCCACGAGGCGGCTCATATTAGGAAAGAACCATAAACAGTAGAAGAAACTTGAAAATAACCATTTTTAAGGAACAAGAAATTGTAAATGTGATATACCCTCAAGCATTACAGTGCTGCATGGATAAAGAACTGTCACGCAAGAAACCTGACATGCATAGATGGAAACAAATGCGCAGATCGGCTGTGTAGTAACTGCACAGCTAATCAGCATCTTTGTTTTCGCTACACAAATAGTACAATCCTCTTCTTCTTAAATATGAAGTTTCAATCTTCTAGCCTTGTTCTTTGACTGTAAAGGATTGTTATTGTCGGACCTGGTTGGAAACGTCGAAGACAAATTTTTCTCAAGTCATGGCTCCTTCATGCCCATGATTTGACCCCTCGTAAATGATGTACAGCAGGCGTGATTAAGCTAAACCTAATATTGGAGTGTTAATTTTAAAAGTGACTTCATCATCAAAGCTACATCATAAAAGCTTTTTTGTGCCAGATCATGCTGCAATGAGTGTTATTAACCAGGGGCCAGTTGTTCAAAACTGTTAGGTTAGCTTAACATCATCGTAAAGACGTCTTCTCATAATGTAAATGCTCACACATAAACAAATACACTGTTACATTTTGTTGATAAAATGTGATATACCCTCATTGCAAAGGATTCTCACATTTTATCAACAAAAAATAACAGTGTATTTTGAATATTCTTGTTTGAAATTTTAAGGAATCGTTAACTAACAATGTCGTTAGTTTTGAACAACTGGGCCCAGCTTTATATCAGCACTTCACTTACATGTATGTAGATCATCATGTATTATTAGCCTACAAGTGCTTAAAAGCTGTGTGCTATTTTGATTTTTGCTGCTATTTGTATATAAAGAATACTGGAATTATGCTAAATACAAAGGCCATACCCAACAATTGTGAATTTGATTTAAGGGTATATTTTGTCTGTTGACATTTTCATTAAATGTAAATTGCAGGAAGCACATTGTCAAATTCAAATGAAGAAATAAACAGAATGTTTAGTGAAAAATCCACCAAGTTATGCAACTAGGGCAAAACAGGCTTATCATCATGACTTAAGTGATGTAAAATTGAAAATTTGGTCAATGACTAGATTAATATTAATATTTTTGAGAAAAATGAATTTTATGCTCATCAGAATTCAGACGAAAAAAATCCTTTGGCCTGATCAAAGAAGAAAATGGGCTAATGTCAGAGCTGTTGTGAGATAAAATGATTCTCGATAGAGGAAGAAAACTAATTTATATGTTCATGAGTTAAGGTGTGTTATTAAGAACAGTTAATTCAGTTTAAATTTTTATATTTACTTTTGTTACTGTGATAAAAACTGCAGAAAAAAAGTTCTGACACCAAAGATTGTTGTTTTCCTTGCTAAATCCCCAATCCATCCTCTTTACAATTTGAGCTGTTTCATGGGAAAACCAACAATCTGCATAGGCAAAAACAAAGGCGCAGATCAGCTTCGAAGTAACTGCCAAGCTGATCAGCGCCTTTGTTTTTGCTACACGGTTAGTACAATTCCTTTACTTTCTTAATCCAAAATTTCCAGCCTCTAACCATCTTCCGGCGACCTCCCGGGGGCGACCTATGTTGACCTTGCCATGAAATAGGTCAAGATATCACAGTCTTCTTTATGTACACATTGTAGTGCTTTAGTACCAGATGCTACACCCACCAACGCTAAGGTCAGATGTAGATGGGACCTCGGTTTATAGTCTCATCCGACAGACTGGAGAAGCCCGCAATCGAACTTGTGACCCCTGGTTAGCTCACCTGAGCCGTTAGGCTCACAAGGTGAGCTTATAGGATGGCCATGATCCGGCGTCCGTCCGTCCGTCCGTCCACAATTTCAAAGATCTTCTTCTCTGAAACCGCTTGGCCAACCAAAGCCAAACTTTATATGAAGCATCTATAGGAAGGGGGAACCAATGTGTATATAAGAAATCCAGGTCACATGACCAAGATGGCCGCTATGCCCATATATGGTAAAAACCCTTCAAAAATCTTCTTCTCCAGAACCGGTGGACTGATTTCAACAAAACTTAGCATGAAGCATCGATGGCTCAAGCACTACAATGTATATATAAATCATGACCCTGTGATGACCTTGACCTATTTTACGGCAAGGTCAACATAGGTCGCCATTGCATTTGAATGGGGAAAACTTTTAAAATGTCATTTAAAGTGAAAGTCTTGCAGGAAATGGGCAGTAGGACTGAATATTAATGATTCTGAAAAAAATTGGACCCCAGGGGCTCATATGCCCCCACCCTGGGGGCAATATACATGTATATTACCATAATATTCAAACATTATTCCCTCTGAAACCGCTTGGCCAATCAAAGCCAAATTCTATGTGAAGCATCAATAGGAAGGGGTTATCAATGTATATATAAATAATCCAGGTCACATGACCAAGATGGCCGCAATGCCCAAATATGGTAAAAACCCTTCAAAAATCTTCTTCTCCAGAACCGGTGGATCGATTTCAAAGAAACTTGGCATGAAGCATCGATGGCTCAAGTACTACAATGTGTATATAAATCATGACCCTGTGATGACCTTGACCTTTTTTTACGGCAAGGTCAACATAGGTCGCCAATGCATTTTGAATAGGGAAAACTTTTAAAATGTCATTTAAAGTGAAAGTCTTGCAGGAAATGGGCAGTAGGACTGAATATTAATGACTTAAAAAAAATTGGACCCCAGGGGCTCATCTGCCCCCACTCTGGGACAATATACATGTACAATACCATAATATTCAAACATCTTCTCCTCTGAAACTGCTTGGCGAATCAAAGCCAAATTTTATGTGAAGCATCTATGGAATGGGGGAATTAATGTATATATAAATAATCTAGTTCACATGACCAAGATGGCTGCCATGCCCATATATGGTAAAAACCCTTCAAAAATCTTCTTCTCTGAATCTGGTGGACCGATTTCAAAGAAACTTGGCATGAAGCACCAATGGCTGAAGTACTACAATATATATAAATCATGACCCTGTGGTGACCTTGACCTATTTTACGACAAGGTCAACATAGGTCCCCAATGCATTGGAACGGGGAAAACTTAAAGTCATTTGAGGTGAAAATCTTGCAGGAAATGCGTAGTAGGAATAAATATTAATGATTCTGAAAAAAAAAAATGGACCTAAGGGCTCATATGCCCACACCCCGGGGCAATATACATGTATATTACCATAATATTCAAACATCTTCTCCTCTGAAACCACTTGGCCAATTGTAGCCAAATTTTATGTGAAGCATCTTTAGGATGGGGGAACCAATAAGTATATTAATAATCTAGGTCACATGACCAAGATGGCCGCCCTGCCCATATATGGTAAAAACACTTCAAATATCTTCTTCTCTGAAACCAATAGATTGATTTCAATGAAACTTGGCGTGAAGCAACCATGGCTAAAGTACTACAACGAATATATAAATCATGACTCTGTGATGACCTTGACCAAGTTTATGGCAAGGTCAACACGGGTTGCCCATGCATTTGAATGGGAAAAACTGTTAAAATGTCATTTGAAGGGAAAAGCCAGCAAGAAATTGGCAAATGGACAGAATATTGATTATTCTGAAAAAAGAAAATGGCCCAAGGGTTTCATTTGCCCCTGCACTGGGGTTAAATACCATAATATTCAAACATGTTTATTGGTATATGCAGCAGACTCAGGTGAGCGTTTACAGGACCATTGGTCCTCTGGTTTACGATTCGAGTGACATAACCACTGCGCCATCGAAGCTTCTATATTGGCGTGGGGGCCATCTTGGTCGTGTGACCTGGATTATTTATGGTATGTACACATACATTGTAGGTTCCCCCTTCCTATAGATGCTTCACAAAAAATTTGACTTTGATTAGCCAAACAGTTTCAGAATAGATTAAAATATTATGGCAATATGGGGTCTGTTTTTCAATCATTAATATTTTGACCACTTGCCCATTCCCATGCAAGTTAGTTTTTCTCATCCATTTTAACAGTTTTCCCCCATTCAAATGCATAGGCGACCCATGTTGACCTCGCTGTAAAATAGGTCAAGGTATCACAGGGTCATCTAGCCTCCAATGCTACATGCAAAGTTTGGTTTTAATAGACAAGCAGTTCAGAGGATTTTTGAACATTTTTTTATTTAGACTTTAACCAAAAAATTTAACACAAAATTTCTAAGTCTGTGACCTTGACCTCAAGGTCACCCAGGGTAGGTCATGATGGTACTGCATAAAACTTCAGACCAATATCTACCAACATGCAAAGTATCAACTCGATCAATCAACATGATCAAGAGATATAGACTTACAAAAACTTAAATCAAAAACTTAAACACAAAATTTCTAAGTCTGTGAACTTGACCTCAAGGTCACCAAGAGTGGGTCATGATGGTACTGCATAAAACTTCAGACCAATATCTAGCAACATGCAAAGTATCAACTCAATCCATCAATATGGTCAAGAGATATAGACTTACAAAAACTTAAACCAAAAACTTAAACACAAAATTTCTAAGTCTGTGACCTTGACCTCAAGGCACCCAGGGTGGATCATGATGGTACTGCGTAAAACTTCAGACCAATATCTAGCAACATGCAAAGTATCCACTCAATCCATCAATATGGTCAAGAGATATAGACTTACAAAAACTTTAACCAAAAACTTAAACACAAAATTTCTAAGTCTGTGACCTTGACCTCAAGGTCACCCAGGGTGGGTCATGATGGTACTGCGCAAAACTTCAGACCAATATCTAGCAACATGCAAAGTATCAACTTGATCCATCAACATGGTCAAGAGATATAGACTTATAAAAAACTTTAACCGAAAGTGTGACGCGGACGCACAAGTAAACGTAAACATAAACGTAAACACGCACGACCGAGGTGACTACAATAGCTCTATGCACTTCGTGCAGGCGAGCTAAAAAGTAATTTCTTGGTGCAAAAGCAACTAAGATATTTCTTGGGTTGCATTTTCTCCTTACTCCCATGTTAACATCTCACCAATTTTTGACGTCTTGTCCTGTGACCTCAACACATACTAACGAATCTGACAGCACTTACTGGGACCAGTTATGGAAGGGAATAAAAGCAACACTTATTTGGTGTTTTCTTAAGATTTTATTGCATGACCAGTTTGTTCAAATTCTACATTCTGGTGACGTTAACTGACTAAACTTAATGATCTTATGAAAAATAAGCAAAATAATTTTTTCCACCATACAAAAGTACTGCTCCAAAACAAGTGATTTTTAAACATTAAAGAGGACCCTGTTCATGGAGTATTATTTATTTGTTTGTATTGATGTCTTACATCCCTGTCAACAATTTTTCAGTCATGTCAGACAGAGCCATTGCTTCCTGGGTATTAACCAGTACTTTTAGATAGTAAATGTGTACATGACACTCCAGCCAGTTTCTAACCCAGGAGCTCTTAGGTTCAAAGTCGGACACTTTACCATTATGCCACAGTTCACCCCTATGGACTAGCTGGGCCACATCATGAGAAAATCAGCTGTTTATGTATGCAAAAACAGACACAGATCAGTTGTGCATATTTGTTTTCACCCGATGGTAGAATCCCCTTTCTTCTTCAATCTGAAATTTCAGGCTTCTGGTTCTCTTCTGCGACTACAGGTTTGTGTCAGACCTGAATGGAAACCCTGAAAACTGGTTTTCTCATGTTGCTGCTCATATGAGACACGTCATGAGATATCCAGAATCATGCCTATGCAACAACAAAGGTGCAGATCAGCTTCGCAGTAACTGCAAAGCTGATCAGTACCTTTGTTTTCGCTACAAGGCTATTACAATTCCTCTTCTTCCTAATTCCAAAATTTCAGGCATTTAGCCTCCTTCTGTAGCTGCACAGACCGGTTTGTGTCAGACCTTGGAAACCCTGAAGACTGTTTTTCTCACGTTGCTGCTCATATTTATTAGAATAATGTATTAAAATAATTATTAACAAGTGTGTAACTACTGACAGAGAAATGGTAATTATGTACAGTACATTTTATGTACATCCAGTATTTTGTTTGATGATGATGAAAGTGGTGGTGATAATGATGATTTCAATATACAAAAAATAATTTAGCATGCTATGCTTCTTACTTTATGAAATGCTGCTCATGAAAACAGTTTTGAATGACTAAAACCTTTATAAATGTGGAAAACAGTGTTCCGTTGTATTGTGGGTTGGCCCAAGTCAAGCAGGCTGGTTGGCGTATTCCCTATGTGACGATTCAGAAGATTTCTTTTGTTTGGCACAGACATATTTGAATTTTACTACAAGAAAAACTGTCCACAATATGAGCCGCAACGTGAGAAAACTGGTCTTCAGGGTTTCCGACCAGGTCAGACACAAACCTGTCTGCGCAGCTACAGAAGGTGGCTAGAAATTTGAAATGTAGCGATGTTCGAAATATTCAGCTGCGAAGCTGATCTACACCTATGTTTTGGCATACGCAAAAATCTGTTTTTTTCTCATGACGCAGCTCATATTGTGCGTTTAAAAGATACCAGATGCTTATCAGAAAAAAAAAAAAAAAAATATTGCTGTTCAGCACCATTAGTTTCTAAATACATGTATAGAACAATTCTTTGTCAATTTCATGTCAATTTCAAGGATCAAGCAATGTCAAGCAGTTAGAAATCTTAAAGGTTTTCTTGTGACACAGTTTGTCCAACAACAATTACAAATTCAAAGTTGCTGTAATTGTATCAGAGGACATTTGACCTTAAGCATTTAAAAGCAAAATAAATAGCCTTGAACCCCCATTTCTGAATCGCTATGCTTAGCGACACAGAAAAGGGAGTTTAAGGGCATTTTGGACCATTTATTTTGCTTGTAGACAAATGTCCATGTCCTGTGATTGTATATTGCATGACATGTGTACAGAAGATGCAGGGGCATAAACAAGATATAATTGAGCCAACGCATGGGAAAACCAACAATCTGCATATGCGAAAACAAAGACGCAGATCAGCTTTGTGGTAACCGCGAAGCTGATCAGCACCTTTGTTTTCGCTACATGGATAGTACAATTCCTCTTCCATCTACATCCAAAATTTCAAGTTTCTAGCTGTCTTCTACAACTTGTGTCAGACCCAGTGGGGAACCCAAATTGTTGGTTTTCCCATGCACAGGCTCATATAAGACTACACTATTGTCTTGTGTGTTTGCTTACAGAGATGCTGCTTTATACAAGCCTAATCATGAAAAAAGCTGATATTTGAGTAAGCGAAAACATGGGCGCAGATCGGCTGCAAGATTAGCACACAGCTGATCAGTGCCATGTTTTCTTTTATACAGATAGGACATCCTGGACCCTCTCCTCAAATTATTTCAAGCCTCTGGCAATCCTCATGTCATATACTGCTTGGTTTGAATCTGACTTAGTAGGTGAGACATAGCTCACGGCTACCAAACAGTTAAATGCGTAACCGCAGTTAAGAAAAGAAATCCGATTCACGTCCTTCCGGTTTTGCATGTGAGGTGCAGTAAAAGGTAAACAAACTTTAGCAGCTCGCGTTTTCAAGTAATTTATTTTCACCTGGAGAAAGTTATTAAAATTTTCTCAATGCAATTTTATTAGTTATAAATTGATCTTATCGTATCTCAAAGGATTTCCAGATTTGTCTCCTTATAATCGTGATTTTTATTCCCTTCTCCAAAATGCATGTTGAGATTGCATTGTACATGAAGAAAATGTGGGTCAGTCACAGAGATATTTTTAGATCCCCGCTAATTGCGTCATTATAAACGGATGGCAAGGCAGCGAACAGATGATTTTGTATAAGTTCTGTGAACACTTTCCTTGCCATTGACCGCTGCATTCTATGTATATGTGGCTAAAAGCTGTGTCAAAATTTCGGTCACGCATTTAATCATTAGAATGATAGCAAAATAATCGACATTAAAAGCACCTGTATTTTAGTTTCTCTCTCGAGTTCTACGTTTAACAATTTAATTATAACAGTGTCTCGTCATCTTTGTATGGTTTTTACCTCTACAAATCAAGTTTTATTGAAGGGTTTTTGACTTACAGTGGTGTGCAAGAAAAAACAAACAAACGAGAATCTGCATATACAAAAGCCTTAAATATACCTTGGTTTTCCTTTTGGTCATGGTTTTAGTGAGTGATAATGTTAAAAATGATTAACACAGTTAATACATATAGACAACCCCTCTCAAGGAAAATGAAAAAAAAAATCCAAAATTGGTTTATTTGTGATGTTTGCAGTGAGAATACTTGGTATATATTAAAATACAAACATTTTTGCAACAAACATGCAATACAAAACACTGTAATTCACATGTATGGTATTCCTGTTTATGATAAAACTTAGACTTTAAAACATTGTGAATACTGTAACTTGCTTTTTTTTCGTTTACTTTCATCTAAAACGCTGTACAGAGAATGTTAAATATCATAAAACAGGCAGAGGTTTTCAAACATATCTTGAAATAAATCCTTCTTATTTTAATGATTAAATGCTTAACCATTCTTTTCTTCCCTTCGAAAAATAAATGTTGAACCTAAGAAAAGAGAATACTGTGGCAGACATCAGTTGTAATTTATTTAATATATAACTACAAATTTGTCACAGAACAATCACAAAAAACATGATATTTAACAGCAAATTACCCAATTTTAGTTGTATTTTGCCGTTCTTGACCGTGTTGAAACACATGTTTCGAAGGAGGGAACAAATAACCCCCAACACATCAAGTAATGTTGCAAACTGTTTTGGTGCTGTCTAACAATGATAAATAAGTGACAAAATAGCATTCTTAGATTTTTGATACCGTTCTGTACTACAAAATAATTATCGATCAATCCGAGTAGTGTATGTTTTGTTTACATTTTGTTGCACCTCACACGCAAAACAGGAAGGACATGAATCGGATGTCTATTCTTAACCGGCGGTTACGCATTTAACTGTTTGGTAGCTGTGTAGCTCAAATAAAATTTGATAAAACTATTCACAAACAAAATATATGTATATCTGTACAGAAATTGTTGATACCACTGCCATATACATGTAGCAAGTGAAATGCTTTGGACTGTCAAAAGGATTATACCAAGTGTTATGTCTGCTGCACTAGAACTTCCAATGAATGTAGTGTTCGAGTACATGTATGAAATATATGGCCTTACAATGCAGAAGTATCTCAAAAATGCTGATGAAATTCCAGTTAGTGCAGATCTAAGACTACACACATGTATATGTCTGAAACTGATATGAACAGAGATTGAGCACATTGTATCCAACAAATTGTCTGTTAATAGCACTGTTTGTTTCTCCTCTTTTTGTTCACTTCCAAAAAAGGAGTGAGAACTGTTTTCTTTATCTTTTTTTCTTTCATTCCTTTCTCACTTTTTTACTTGATCTGGTACCTGTTAAGGAACATTTGTCCACAAAATTTTGTACTTTGGAAGTACTTAGATGTGCTTTGTCTAGGTGTTTCTAATGAGTACCGAAAACTTTGGTCTAGGTGTTTCTAATGAGTACTGAAAACTAAGTTTAGCATCCCAGTCAACAGACCCACTGCTTCCTGGGTTTTTACCAGTACATCAAGGAGTAAATGTGTGTTGCTCAAAGACATAACACAGTACCCCTTGACCTCTCAATTCGTAGTCCCTACTGTACAACTAAGCCACCACACTCCCTAAATAACTTTCTTGGATGGTTAAAACAGAAATGAGGATCAAGGATACGATCTGTCCCTCTTCTTTTCATCTTTAGACTTGCTGCGGGAATGTGAAGTGTCTGGTGTGCCATCTTTTTTCTCCTGCCAATCAAAACAAGATTCTTAGAATTTTAGTTCTGAGAAAATCTGGCACAATGTTAATAGCAACCAGCATAATTCATGCAAAGAAGGCTTCAATAAAGAAAAACATCAAAAATAATCAAAACAAATGCTATAGCATGAACATTTTAATGCAACATGTACGGTACACATACTCTGTTTTGCTTATGGTTAGGAAGATTATTGTTTTGCTATTGTTTCCTTAGCACATACATGTAAAACTTCAGAAAACTTTGTCATTACCTTCTTAATGCTAGTAGAGGGTTTAGCATAGCCATCTTCATGATAATGTCTGTCATCTCCATTCAATTTGCTGGAGCGACCTGCCACAAATATCATAAATTGTTTTAGGAGTAGTCATGATCAAGATCAGTATATATGTTAAAACAGTTTCATTTTTTATACCAAAAAGATTTTTGTCTTTGCTATACAGATGCTTAAAGACTTACATTTCACCTAAATTACAACATATTGGTACAATTTTTGTCTTTTCTATATAGCTGCTTAAAGACAGACATTTCACCTAACTTAGTACCTCTTGGTAATTGATTCCCCTAGAATTTACCACCAAAAAATCACCAAACAGTGTTGCAAATACTGAATGTCTATCTCTGGAAAGATGTTTGCAATAGATTGGCAAAAAAAAATCTAGGTTTAATAAGTTGCTGATATTAAAGCCCCAAGATAAATCTCCCCAAGAGATGGTTTGAATATTTACCTGATGGTGGTTCGAGACTTCGTCTTTTCTTCAATGGGCTACCTTCTCTGTCTCTGCTATACTCCTAGAATAACCAGAACATACATTCTTCTGATTTATTCACAATATTTGTTCTACCTATGTAGCTTACAGTGTGCTTAGGTTTTTCAAAATTGTCCCATACATATTACATACACCATCCAAGACATTTCAATGACAAAGTTTATTAAGTGTACAATACCAAGTTGCCAGCCGCCAAGTGGTATCTACACTGCTTAGGTATTACATCTCGTATCCCATGTAGCAACAACCAACAGCTGGTCTTATAGTTTTCATGTTATTTTCTTACAAAGTAAAAGATTTAAACAGCTTTAAATTTGTTTGCACCCAATAAGGAATTTAATATTTAATTTTATCTACATGAAATCAATGAGCATAATGGAAGTTTAATACAGCACATGACTTAACATTTTTAACAAGAAAAAAAAAAAGAAATAAAAGAAACACAAATATTAAAAAAAAAAATAAAATAAAAAAAATGGGACAACACAATAACCTGTGAAACTTTCAAAGCCTGGACCCACAACCTAAATAAAGATCATAACACCATGAAACCCCGAGTATATTACCTGGTCATCATAGGGGCTATCATGTCTAGAAGCGTCATTCTCAGACAAAGCTGCTGCCTCTCGCTTTGCCTGCATGTGAAATGAAAAGGTTTTTGTAAAAATTTGACTTGTGGCTTTACATCCACAAAAATGCAGGTATGCTATGATAGAGTTTTTGCTCTTGTTAAATAGGACAAAACTTATGTAACAGGGGCAAAACTAGAGGACCATTGGTCCTGTAGCTCACCTGAGAGATTATCACATTGTAAGCTCATGAGATTTAAATTAATTGAGAATCAACCAATGAAAGTCTATGCATGGACACTATTGACCCCCGGGGCATGGCCAAATTTGACCCAGGGGCATGACTGGCACAGTTTATAATGGGGACTACCAAACATTGCTACATACAAAATATAGAAGCTCTGGGCCTTTTGGTTTCAGAGAAGAAGATTTTTGTTAGTTTTTCCCATTGTAAGTCTATGGAGACTATCTACCCCCGGGGCGTGGCCAAATTTGACCCCAGGGGCATGTCTGGCACAATTTATGTAGAGGACCATTAGCCATTGCTACATACCAAATATCAAAGCTGTGGACCTAGTGGTTTCAGAGAAGAAGATTTTTTAATTTTTTTCCCATAGTAAGTCTATGGAGACTATCAACCCCCGGGACGTGGCCAAATTTGACCCCAGGGGCATGAATGGCACAATTTATGTAGAGGACCATTAGCCATTGCTACATACCAATATCAAAGCTGTTGGCCTAGTGGTTTCAGAGAAGAAGATTTTTTTAGTTTTTTTCCTATTGTAGGTCTATAGAGACTATCGACCCCCGAGGCGTGGCCAAATTTGACCCCAGGGGCATGATTGGCACAATTTATGTAGAGGACCATTAGCCATTGCCACATACAAAATATCAAAGCTGTGGGCCATGTGGTTTCAGAGAAGAAGATTTTTTAATTTTTTTCCCATAGTAAGTCTATGGAGACTATCAACCCCCGGGGCGTGGCCAAATTTGACCCCAGGGGCATGGCTGGCACAATTTATGTAGAGGACCATTAGCCATTGCTACATACCAAATATCAAAGCTGTGGGCCTAGTGGTTTCAGAGAAGAAGATTTTTTAATTTTTTTCCCATAGTAAGTCTATGGAGACTATCGACCCCCGGGGCGTGGCCAAATTTGACCCCAGGGGCATGAATGGCACAATTTATGTAGAGGACCATTAGCCATTGCTACATACCAAATATCAAAGCTGTGGGCCTAGTGGTTTCAGAGAAGAAGATTTTTTTTAGTTTTTCCTATTGTAGGTCTATGGAGACTATCGACCCCCGGGGCGTGGCCAAATTTGACCCCGGGGACATGATTGGCACAATTTATGTAGAGGACCATTAGCCATTGCCACATACAAAATATCAAAGCTGTGGGCCCTGTGGTTTCAGAGAAGAAGATTTTTTAATTTTTTTTCCCATAGTAAGTCTATGGAGACTATCAACCCCCGGGGTGTGGCCAAATTTGACCCCAGGGGCATGAATGGCACAATTTATGTAGAGGACCATTAGCCATTGCTACATACCAAATATCAAAGCTGTGGGCCTAGTGGTTTCAGAGAAGAAGATTTTTTTTAGTTTTTCCAATTGTAAGTCTATGGAGACTATCTACCCCCGGGGCGTGGCCAAATTTGACCCCAGGGGCATGGCTGGCACAATTTATGTAGAGGACCATTAGCCATTGCCACATACAAAATATCAAAGCTGTGGGCCCTGTGGTTTCAGAGAAGAAGATTTTTGATTTTTTTTCCCATAGTAAGTCTATGGAGACTATCGACCCCCCGGGGCGTGGCCAAATTTGACCCCAGGGGCATGAATGGCACAATTTATGTAGAGGCCCATTAGCCATTGCTACATACCAAATATCAAAGCTGTGGGCCTAGTGGTTTCAGAGAAGAAGATTTTTTTAGTTTTTCCCATTGTAAGTCTATGGGAGCTATCTGTTGCCATGGAAACCACAATTTTGATACAATCTGCTCCAAAACCTAATACCATCAATCCCCCAACCCAATTATGGTTCACATTAAATTTGATCAAGATTGGCCTACTAGCTTCAGAAATATTCTTCTTTGAAATTGTGGACGGACGACGACGACGGACGACGACGACGGATGCCTGCCTATCCTATAAGCTCACCTGTGAGCCTTCGGCTCAGGTGAGCTAATAATGTAATGGGTCAACCAAGTGCCTAGATAGCTCAGTGGTACAGTGCTTGCACAGTAAGGGAGAAATCCTGGGTTCGAGTCTCGGTCAGGCCTAGTTCATTTTCCACCTGTGACATTTGGTGGCTCAGTGTGAGTCTACGCTTGGGCTGCGAGCAGTATAGTCAGTTCCAGCATAGTTCCTGTCAGATTCGAGGACTGATTCTAATTAAGCAGGGGAATATGTAACCAGTTGACCATGTGGCTTGGTAGCTGGGAGGAAGAGGGCTTGCATAGAAAGCAAGAGGCCCTAGGTTTAAGTCCCAGTTGGGCCACATTCTTTTTCAGTCCCTGTGACATAAGTGTTGTTCTGGGTAACAAGAGTAGGTAGCATGTGTGCATTTTTACCAGAATATGCAGTGCAAGTTTATTTGCTAGAGTGAACAAAAATATCAGCACCATCTCAATAGCTATTAATAAAATGTTTTGTGTGCAAATGTTAACATTTACCTATGAATATTTACAATTGAAGTCATGCAAATAAACCACCTTTTTTTGGAAAAATGAGCACAAATATGCTGCCACCGCTACGACAAACAACCAAATGTGCCAATCCATATATGAAACATATCCCGTACAACATGAAAGTTACCTACCCTTTTCTTCTCCTTCCTTTCTCTTTCACGATCTTTGTCCGGTGATACGCTCTGAAATGTTGCATTAAAACAGAAATGCTTTATACCATTGTCAATAGAATCAGTTTTAACATTTTCAACAATCAATACTTTCAATATTATACTGTGAGCTCAATTATTTTTTTTAATATTGTTGCTTAAATGAAATATCTTGGACAATACATTAAGTGTAACAGGCAAAGAAAAATTCTTTCTTCTCTGACGGGGATCATACCAGGTCCTCCCGCGTGCTAAGCAAACACATTACCACGACTTCATGTTTGGCTTCAGATTTCCTTTGCCCATAACTCCTCCATCTTTTTACAAATAATGACCATAATTTCATTGTAATCTTAATGTTACATGATGCTTTACGTCTGTTTTTACAATATGACTTAGTTGGTTTCTGACAGCTTTCTTCTTTTCATATCGCTTTCTATTTAGTTTACAGTCATTTATTTGCTTTCCACTTCTCTTGGTGCATGGAATGGAGTACACAAAACAGGGTAAGGGCCGAGGAAATTGTGGCACTCCTTGGCCATTCATCAAGAATTGTTACATGTACCTTTATATTATAACAATAAAATACCTTACCCTTCTGTGTCGGGACTTAGATGACCCGCTGATGTCCTCCTAGAATGATAAAGCATGGCAATCTTCCTCAGTTCAAGGTCACACAATATAGGTCATGCTGACCACAAGGTCAAGGTCACCACAGGGTGAGTTCAAGTTGATAAACCTGAAAACCTCTCTCTCACACATGTACAAACATGGCAAATAAGTTGCTTTTTACAAATACATGTACTCCTCTTTTACAAATACATCAGAAAATGTAGATTGTACATAATTAGTGACAATTAATATCCAATTTATTTGCAGTTGAAATTTCATAATTCACCAAATTCAGCATCAAAAGGTTTCATAAGTTAGGCCCAAATCAGAAACACAAGTGAGAAATTTAGCCTTTCTGTTGAGCAATGGCACACACTGATTTGTGGGAGAGGACGAAACAGAAACAGTTTCATGACAAAATCTTCAAGAATGAAACATGCCAGATGTATGGGTATGAGCCGCCTCATGGTAAAACCAACAATCTGCATAGGCGAAAACAAAGACGCAGATCAGCTTCGCGGTAACCGCGAAGCTGATCAGCGCCTTTGTTTTCGCTACTCGGATAGTACAATTCCTCTTCTAGTTAAATCCGAAATTTCATGCTTCTGGCTCTTTTCTGTGCTTGTATAGCCTGGTTTGTGTCGGACCTGTTCGGAAACCACATTGTTGGTTTTCCCACGAGGCGGCTCGTATAATCCCAGCTTCCACTTCACCAGAACTTGAACATGCTACCAATCAAACTACTGTGCCTGGTTGGGCATGTATTTTAAAATTGCTCATTCTAGAAAATCACTACATCTATCACACACAGTGTGTCCAGAGGCAACCAATGTAACTAAAAACAATCATTGCAGATGAAGTCAAAAAACGACAATATGGAATAAATATCTGGTCAGTCGGTTGATTTCTTGTTTAACCTCTCACTCAACAGCTAAGGTCCTATTGGGACAGGAATCAAATCCATTACGAGGCAAGGTGCTTGACCACTATGGTACAAAGTTTGGGAACAACTAGCCAACAATTGTTTGCAATGGATAGCTGCTCCCACATAGCATCCTATAGATGGCGTTAGATTGATTTCATCTGCTATGGTTGTTCTCAAGTCACATTGGTAGTTTTGGTTAACAGGTGTGTATCATCAGCCTTTCTAATACTGCTGTTTACATTTGAACAAGTAGGTATTCATAATAAATGAGCCACCTCGTGGGAAAACCAACAATGTGGTTTCCGAACAGGTTCGACACAAACCAGCCTGTACAGCTACAGAAGCAGGCTAGAAGCTTGAAATTTAGGAGTTAAGTAGATGAGGAATTGTACTATCCGAGTAGCGAAAACAAAGGCGCTGATCAGTTTCACGGTTACCGCGAAGCTGATCTGCGTCTTTGTTTTCGCCTATGCAGATTGTTGGTTTTCCCATGAGGCGGCTCAAATGTATACCATGACAATGACAAAACCTTGACACACACAAGTATATCAAACATTTTACATATTACTTGTATAATAATAACAATAATCTGTGTCTTCTCTTGACTTGTCTGGGTTGGTCTAGGCATCTCATTCTTCCTCCAACACTTGATGACATGGACACATCTTCACGCATAATATATGAGCCGCCTCGTGGGAAAACCAACAATGTGGTTTCTGAACAGGTCTGACACAAACCGACCTGTACAAGCACAGAAAAGAGCTAGAAGCTTGAAATTTTGGATTTAAGTAGAAGAGGAATTGTACTATCCGAGAAGCGAAAACAAAGGTGCTGATCAGCTTCGCGGTTACCGCGAAGCTGATCTGCCAGCTTCGCGGTTACCGCGAAGCTGATCTGCGTCTTTGTTTTTGCCTATGCAGATTGTTGGTTTTCCCATGTACTGCAGTGTTCCATTTTTTGTTTTGATAGAACAGCCCTGATCAGATTGAATTCAAAGATTTTTAATGTCTTGATGTTGCTTAAAAGCCATATTTTCAGCTAGTGAGAAAGGAAAAATCGAAATTATCATGACCACATCTCCACAATAGGAAATACCAGACCAAGATTTTCAATATTCAAGCTGACGGACAACCATTCAAGCTACTGTTCTCTGCATATGTCAAGAAATGGAAATGAGGTTAAACACTCTAAGTTTCTGGAATATTTTTTCTTAGAAAAATAAAGACAAAACATTGACAATGAGTCAAATAGGATGGCACCATTCAAATAAACTGTTCATAGCTGGCATCATTTTTAAAATTCTTAAAACACATATAAAAAGATCACTAGGAGTGTCGATAACTCTGAGCTCAAGTCTGTTGTTTAAACAAAGTACTTGAAAGTAGAATAATATTAGAATAGTGTTTTCTAAGGAAAACTTATGTCCCCCCAACCGTTTAGTAATTGAAGTGTAGTTACCTTGTGATATGAAGTTTTTCTATGGAAGACACCATGCCCATCTTGTTCTGTATGGTGTGGTAGTTTAAACTTGTTTTGGACCCTGTCTAAAATTAGGTCACGATCACCAAATTCTTATTAACTCTGAACCTCCTCACAACAATGCTTCTGTGCAAGTTTGGTTAAAATCCATCAATTGGTTTACAAGTTATCGCATCCAAAAGACTAATTTCAACAGTTATGAACTAGTGACCTTGGAAATTAGGTCAAGGTCACCAAAATCTTATCAACTCTGAGCCTCCTCCCAACAATGCTTCTTTGCAAGTTTGGTCAAAATCCATCAATTAGTTTACAAGATATCGCGTCAGAAAGACTAATTTCAACAGTTTTTGACTAGTGACCTTGGAAATTAGGTCAAGGTCACCAAAATCTTATCAACTCTGAGCCTCCTCCCAACAATGCTTCTGTGCAAGTTTGGTCAAAATCCATCGATTAGTTTACAAGATATCGTATCGGAAAAACTGATTTCAACAGTTTTTATGGACTCGTGACCTTAAAAATTAGGTCAAGGTCATTAAAATCTAACCAACTCTGAGCCTCCTCCCAACAATGCTTCTGTGCAAGTTTTGTCAAAATCTATCAATTGGTTTACAAGATATTACGTTGGAAAGACTAATTTCAGCATTTTTTATGGACTCGTGACCTTGAAAATTATGTCAAGGTCACCAAAATCTAATCAACTCTGAGCCTCAAGGTCACCAAAATCTAATAAACTCTGAGCCTCCTCCCAACAATGCTCTAATGCAAGTTTGGTCAAAATCCATTCATTTGTTCAGAAGATATCGCGTCGGAAAACCTAATTTGATCAGTTTTCATGGGCTGGTGACCTTGAAAATGAGCTCAAAGTTGAAAATGAGGTCAAGGTCACCAAAATCTAATAAACTCTTTCCCCCCTCCCAACCTATGCAAGTTTGGTCAAAATCCATCCACTGGTTCAAAAGATATCGCGTCGGAAAGAAGCTACGCGGACGCCGACGGGATCTGCACCAAAAACAATATATCCCCCACCTTCGGTTGGGGGGACATAATACCGGTAATGTCTGAACTGAGTTCTCAGTCAACAATTTTTTTTTTCAGTTATTTTGGGATAACCCTCTGTTTTGTTTGTATTTCACGGTAAAGTTTTGTTTGCTTTGTACTTTTGTTTGTTTTGTGGTTTAATGGTAAATCAATCTTCCAGAAACAATTTTTCAGTCATCAGGATGAAGCCACCGCTTTCCAGGTATCTGTTCAAAACTTTGTTAGCTTAACGTCATCAAAAGACCTCAACTCGTTAAGTAAATGCCGATAACATAAGCAAATACACTGTTATTTTTTGTTGATAAAATGTGAAAATCCTTCGCATGGCAAAGGATTCTCACATTTGCATGCAAAGGATTCTCACAAATTATCAAAATAACAGTGTATTTGTAAAATTCATGTTTGAAATGCTAACGAATCGTTAACTAACGATGTCGTTAATTTTGAACAACTGGCCCCAGTATTATGGGGTATTACTGTATCTTGCTCAAGGAAACAACATGGCACCCCAGCTTGATTCGAACTCCTCTCCATTCAAATTCAACATTCAACCAATAGGAGGCCACCAACCTCCCTTTTAGGAAAAGAATATCTTGCACAGATAATAGAGCCGCCTCGTGAGAAAACCAACAATCTGCATATGCGAAAACAAAGACGCAGATCAGCTTAGCGGTAACCGCGAAGCTGATCAGCACCTTTGTTTTCGCTACACGGATAGCACACTTCCTCTTCTTCATATATCCGAAATTTCAAGCTTCTAGCTCTTTTCTGTGCTTGTACAGGCCAATTTGTGTCAGGTCAGTTCAGAAACCACATTGTTGGTTTTCCCACGAGACGGCTAAATTAGTACAGCTGTGGTATGATTTGAAGCTTAGAACTCAACACTCGACCACTGTCCACTGAGTCACCACTCTAAAATATACTTTCTTATGTTTTCTTATTTTAAGAACTTCAAACAATCAAAATCTGCTGTTTTTTTCTCCACTCAAGACAAACAAAATGACTAGCTATGAAACATCCTGACAAATGAGCCTTATCATGAGAAAACCAACAATCTGCATATGCCAAAACAAAGACACAGATCAGCTTCGCAGTAACCGGGAAGATGATCAGTGCTTTTGTTTTTGCTACACTGATAGTACAATTCCTCTACTTTCTAAATCCAAAATTTCCAGCCTCTAGTAATCTTCTGTGCTTGTACAGCTCGGTTTGTGTCGGGTCTGTTAGAAAAACACACTGTTATTATTCTCATGAGGCGGCTGAAATATGGCCATTTAAAGATACATGTTCTTTGAGATCAAATATATTATGGAAATAAACAGATAGCAAAGACAGTCAACCAAGATGACCTACTTTTTTTCATTTCCATTTAAAACTTCTTTTTCCTTTTGTATCACTTTTAGTCGAGCCGCGATGTGAGAAAACCGGTCTTCGGGGTTTCCGACCAGGTCCGACACAAACCGACCTGTACCAGCTCAGAAAAGAGCTAGAAGCTTGAAATTTCGGATTTAAGTAGAAGAGGAATTGTACTATCCGAGTAGCTAAAACAAAGGCGCTGATCAGCTTCGCAGTTACTGCGAAACTGATCTGCGCCTTTGTTTTCACATCAAAAATCCGGTTTTCTCACGATGCGGCTCAGTCAAAGTTGAATGGGGGCTCACAGTTCACTTTCATGGCCTGAAGATCCCAGACCAGAATAGGATTCTAATCATAAAGAAACCAGTGCTGGCCCTATTCCCAAAATCAACAAGTTTTAGTATGTCAATTGAATATTCCCAAAATCTCTATTCCCAAAATCTCTACTCCCATATTGTCTTTTTCCAAAATATCTATACGCAAAATGTCATCATCATTGATAAATGCAATATAAAATGGATTTTTGAATGAAAATATATAAAATTGATGATAATGTTAATTTGGCTCAGCTTTCAAACATTTTACACAGTCAACATTCAATTATGGGAATAAGACATTTTGAAAATAAATACTATAGGAGTAGATATTTTGGGAGAAGACATTCCAGCCTTCTACCCATAGCTCCTAGTCTGATTGTTTAGTTACTGGTAAAGGTGACCAAAATGTGAGTTCAGTAAATAAAATTTAAAACTCTCTGATAGTCTGTAAAATAGGACTGTATTTGCCATTTGAGCCGCCTCATGGGAAAACCAACGATCTGCATAGGCGAAAACAAAGACGCAGATCAGCTTCGCGGTGACCGCGAAGCTGATCAGCGCCTTTGTTTTCGCTACTCGGATAGTACAATTCCTCTTCTACTTAAATCCGAAATTTCAAGCTTCAAGCTCTTTTCTGTGCTTGTACAGGCCGGTTTGTGTCAGACCTGTTCGGAAACCACATTAATGGTTTTCCCACGAGGCGGCTCATTTGTGTTTATTTCTGGACCTATAACAACCCATTGCAAAACATTCACAAATCATACATGTTCGTTTGTTTGTATTGAGGGTTAACATCCCAGTCAACAGTTTTTCTGTCATGTTGGGATAGAGCCACCACTTCCTGGGTATTAACCAGTACTCTGGTCCTCTCGATTTTGAGTCTGATGCTCTACCATCAGGCCACAGCTCTCCCCAAACATATAACAAACTGCAATAAATATGACTAAAAGACATTTTACCTCATGTTGTTTTCAAAATAAATCTTAACCAATACAGTAATCAAATATTGAATAACAGCCATGAAATCAGACATATTTCTATGCATAATGCACTGAAGGACTTCTAATATTGATGGATTTCTAGGCATAAACGAGCCGCCTCATGAGAAAACCAACAATCTGCATATGCGAAAACAAAAGCGCAGATCAGCTTCGCGGTAACCGCGAAGCTGATCAGTGCCTTTGTTTTTGCTACACGGATAGTACAATTCCTCTACTTTCTAAATCCAAAATTTCCAGTCACTAGCCATGTTCTGTGCTTGTACTGCCCAGTTTATGTCGGACCTGGTCGGAAACCCTATTGTTGTTTTTCCCATGAGGCGGCTCAGACTGTATATCAAGTTCGTGAAAATTCTCAGAATACTAAACGTTTGATTGTCTAAGTAGGCATGCAACAATGTGAATGCAACAGAAGAATGAATATTGAACAAAAGTGAAAATGCTATACATATACACATAGCAAAGTAAGATTTTTTTTTATTTTTTCTTTAATTCAGTTTTACGTCCCTTTCAAGATTATTTCAGCTCTTTTGAGACAGTAGGTGGGCGAAAACGGGAAAACCCCAAGAAAAATGATCTGACACACCCGCAAGCAGAACTTGGCTTGTCTCCCATGTGGCTAGTGCGGGGCTCAAACACACACCAGACACAGCGGTGAGATGATCGAGTGATTAAGAAACAGCGCTCTCAACTGCTCGGCCATGGGGACCGCTGTAAGAATTTCTGTCCCTTATCTCATTTCATTGTAAATCATTTCACAACACAAAATAATTGTATTCTTTGGCTTTAACTTGCACCTACTTTAGTTTCTGTCCAAGTGAAGTGAGCCATGCCATAAGCATTTTAACAAGGGGTCATAGAAATTACCATGTCGATTCAGAAACACACATAAAGTAAATGAAATTGTGGAAATGAGCATATTAAACCAAACATGGCTGGTGTCATGTTATCTATTTCGCTTACTTCTTTTACATGTGATACTGAATTGGCATGGTCAATTCTGTGATGCCTTACTGGTTAAAATCTCTGTTCCCTTTGACAGAAACAGATCTAAGTTTAACTTATAGCCAGAAAATACAAATTTGTGCGTAATGAAAATTTTACATCTAAATTAAATCAGGGGCCAACAGTTATGTTAGAATATATGTGTAGCATTTTCAGTTTTGTTTAGTATGATATATAGTGCATATTTGATAACATTTAAAAGTTTTTAATCTTTTGTCAGATCTTCATAAAGTCCTATGCTTTTTGCGACTTTTCATGCCTATTACCTTATTGAAATTCTAAAGGAATGAGCCGCATCATGAGAACAACAATGTGGTTTCAAAACAGGTGCGACGCAAACTGGTCTAGAAGCTTGGAATTTTGGATTGAAGTACACCTGGACCTCTTTATAACATGATTCATTACAGCACGATTTTGGATATAACACGGATCACTGGTGGACCCCAAAAATGGTCATTTTAGACTGATTTTGCTATATATCTGTTCATTTTACTCTCGTTATAACACTGATTGGATAGCTAATATGGAAATTGGCTTGGACCCAAACAATAGTGTTATAATGAGGTTGAGGTGTAGTTGTACTATCCATGTAGCGGAAACAAAAGCGCTGATATGCACGTTTGTTTTCGTATATGCAAAATGATGGTTTTCTCATGATGCGGCTCAAATGTCTCTACCTCATTGGACTGCATGTAAAATGAGTAAAAATTACACTTAAATAAAATCAAATATGTACCATATCTATTCAACAGTGGTCAACAAGAACACATACTGGCAAATACAGCAATACAATAAGATATGGCATCTTAATACAACCCACATGAATACATGATGAAATATAAAACATGATTAAAACATACATAATACTGTATCATCTTGGACTTTTTGGTAGTTTGATAGCTTCTCTTTAACATTAATCTCAAAACAAATTCATAAACATGTACAACATTGCTATTCCTTAAATACGTGATCACACCCATGCAATATTCCACAATTAACCAGCAAAAGGGATAATTCCTCCTTGTACTTAGAAATGGCTATAATATGTTATTGTGGCTCTAACTGGACCTTCTATTTTTCTTACTTTTAATTGTTGGCCAATGTATCCTCTAAAAATTGCCATTTTTATAGCTTGAAAATATTGTTTATTGCATGGGCATGCAAATGAAAACTGGAAGTTTAACAAATTATGGATTTCTTTAACTTAAATGACTTTCTATAAATGCGGATTGATAAGAAAATAATGTTATAAATGAAAATTTTCAAAACTGAAATAAAAAGATATACAATACCTTCCAAACCAACTGGAGACAGCGTTTGGTTGCCAGCTCTCAAACTAGAGGTTAAATATTATTTCCTTAAAAGCCATGCTTATTATATATGCCATTTACATATTCTTTCATTCTGACATTCCTTTGATAATATTGCTTTGATATGGTTGCTCTGAAATTATTTTTGATAAATGATTACACGAGTATTCACTTGTTTCCGAGTATTGCTCATTTATGTTACAATATTCCACTTTAATTCTGATTAAACTTCCACGGCATCAGGGAATTTTCTGTTAGCCAACTTTTTCTTTCATTTCACTTCAATTTTCACTGATTTGCTATTCCAAATGTCAAGGCAAGAATGAACTTTAACATTTGTGGAATTAATTGATGTGTAAACTCTGACAAATCACTTACAAGCAGAATCGACAGTTTTGTGCAAATGAAAAGCCATACTAAACATATCAATACATTCCATAAATATTTCCATTCATTTCTAAAATCCCAACTTCGTCACAGCCATGATCAGAAGATCAATTATGACTGCAAAGTTTCTGAGAAAAAGAATTTGGTTCATATATTTGAGAAGCAGATAAAATATTGATATCAACTGAGCCGCCACATGGGAAAACCAATAATCTGCCTAGGCTAAAACAAAGGCGCAGATCAGCTTCGCGGTAACCGCGAAGCTGATCAGCGCCTTTGTTTTCGCTACTCGGATAGTACAATTCCTCTTCTACTTCAATCCGAAATTTCAAGCTTCTAGCTCTTTTCTGTGACTGTACAGGTCGGTTTGTGTCGGACCTGGTCGGAAACCACATTGTTGGTTTTCCCACGAGGTGGCTCATTTAATGTGACAGACCAGGCTGGGTAAGTTGGAATTATTGCCTTGTGAGATCTTTTGAAACTTGGTTGCCACATACTGATTTTCAATTCATTTATCTTGGTGGATGCCATAGGCCAATTTTCCATTCATTTATAACCCTGCAATTGACTTTGCTGGTCCCCTTTCGATTCTATTATTGTATTGTTTGTATTTCCAATTTAAGACTGCGATTTTATCCGACAGTTTCCTTCACTTCAATTATATGATCCTAATTCAGTCAATGATTCTTAAACTATTCCATGTGCCTTGTTACATCAAAGTTCGACCCAAATTTTCCAGACATCAATAGATAGATCCATGTGCCTTGTTACATCTTAAATTGTTGGTTCATTTAGCAGTTGTTACATCCCAACAAAGTGCTCATCCAGATGGGTAATCATTTCGTAAGTTGATGATCAAATCGAGTCGTCAATCCATGTGCCTTGTTCCATCAACAATGGGGGCTTCCAAATTCCCTGGCATATTATCAGTAACCATGGTCATTTTGCTTTGAACATCTAGTACTGTTGCATTTTTCTAATAATTCCGAGTGTAGATAAATTGCCATTTGGCACCTTTTATTCAAGAATTAGCGGACTCCTTTTTCATAAAAGTCTATTGTGACAATGTCTTTGAGTGGTCGATGCTTATTTCCAATTCATTTCATTTTAACCATCATTCAACAAAGGTTTATGACAGTTTCAAAACCACAAGTCATTCATTTTCAGAGACACTGGCTCTTATAACCGACAGTCTATGATGATCACAAAACCGGCATTCTCCTGGCAAAACTCTGGCAGTCGATAGGCAAAACTCTTGCAGTTGATAACATGGTTAGATATATGGCTTACCTGGATCTAGCTTCATGGTTGTAGTATCTTGTAGATGACGTCGTTACAAATAACCTTTGAGACATATCTTAGGCTTTCCTCTTAGCTTAGCTAGCATATATAGTGAACTGAAAAGTTTATCTACTGTCCAATTTGGTAAAACAGATGAATTTGCATTGATCCCACATTTGTATAGCTTTGTTTTCATTTCTATTGTATTCCCATGGCGGATGCTCCATGTGCCTTGTTCCATCACCTGCATGGTCCCCTTGTGTAGATCCTGTTTCATCAGTAGGTATTGGTTGTCAGCTACATCGGAGGTAGTTTCAGGCTTACTTCAAAATTAACGAATAAGTCTCTAATCTTTCAAGATGGTAATCCATTTTAGATTTCATTTTCATAAAGTCTATAGAGATGTGTGGAGCTTTAATTAAATGATGATGCAGATTTTTGTTCTTCAGGCAACGGAGATTTTCCTTTATAATAGAATTACCCTTTCCAAGCTACTTTCTTCTAGTCTTTTGGCATGTTTTATACAATGACATCTATCCATTGGATATACCAAAGATTTGAATATTTCAGCATATTACAGCTTTCAATGGCATTGTAAAGTCCTACTTTCTCCCTGACCTTTGATTTCTTTTAGATTACAAATGGCAAAATGTCTTTGTGAGTAGATTTTGTATCAATTTCTTGGCAATCATGGCTGAGGCTGACTAACATTAAAGTTCTTTACTCTGAAACTTTTTTTTACATTTTTAGCTGACAACATGGCATAAACCCTATATTCCCATTCAAGCTTCCCATCACCAAGTGCTCGCTAATCTAAATTCCTTCTTGATCCCTCAAACGCTTGAATCTTCATAGCGGACGACCATTCAATTTCCCAGTTCCCATTTAACTCCTCACTCTCGGATCCCTGTGTCGTCATCGCTTCAACCTGTTAAAATATGGCTTGTGCCTTCAAGAAAAAGAAAATAATATAATGGTTGCAAAGTGATGATCGGACAGACTTCTGCAGAGCTGTTACGGTTCACCATCGGTTGCTATGGCAACAGACACCCTCGACTACAGGCACAGACATTGGTTGCTAGGTAACTTCCATCATAGGCAGTAAAACATCGTCAATACTAACCTTAGAAGTAGAGGGTGCTGGGTCGGTCTTACGTCTCTTCATATCTGTAAAGAGACCAAGAATACAAAATTATAAAGTTTCATGGTGACTAAGAATTTCATAAACCTTAAATAGAATAGAAGAACAGAAAGATTCAGAAAATTCTCTCTTAAGTTTCCTGTATGAGAGTTTGCTAAATCTAGTATTCAACTAAAAAGTAACAAAGTGCAATTATATTTTTTTTTCCCTTTATCTGGTTTTCTATCACCACACATCTTATGAAGCTCACCTTGCCTGTTAAATTTCATATAAGATCAAATACAGTAAACCATGTATCTAAAAATCTTTACCTCTATCATCTAAATATCTGGGAGATTCATCTGGGCTGGGCTGGGTGTGTGACTTGTGACTTCCGTTAGACGTCACACTGGATCCGCGTCCCTCCTCCCATTCCCTGTGATGATCCCTCTCCTCGTAGTCTGGAGTGTAACTTCTCTTCAGTTTGATACGGTCGTGTTTTTCCTCTCGCTTACTCTCCTTCTCGGCACGTTTCTCGGCTTTAGCTTCATCTCGACTAGCCTTGTCACGATGGGCCTTCTTCTCTTTAGGTTCCTGTGGTAAACAGGGCAAACATGATTCATATAACCCGACCAAAGGAGAGTTAAGTTTGTTTGTTAGGCTTGTTGCTTAAGGTCTGTGTCAACAGCTAAGGTCATGCTGGTGAGTAAATTCTGATCACTTAATATGAATACGTTTAGATTTCTTTGGTCAAGGTCCGGCTATATTTCCTTGGTTCCAAGTATGATTGGATGAGCTGTCTTGTGATATCAGTCAAACTCAAAGGACTCGAAAGAATTTAAAATTTCCATTTCTTCTATGTTTATTACGAGAAAGTGGAAAAACTTAATATTCCTACCTTTCCTTCATAATGTTCCCTGTTTGCCTTCTCCTTTGGTGTCTTCTCCTCAATGACCTCTTCCTTGACCTTCACCTTAGCGACCTTGGCTGACCTCTCACTCGTGGCCTCCTTACTCACTGATATGTCATTAGCAACAGATTTGTCCTTGTGTTTTGTCTTTTCCTCTGATTTTTCACCGGCCGTGGCAGATTTGTCTCTCGCTTTCTCTTCCTTTTTCTCCTTTCTTTCCTTTGAACTGCTCCTGCTGTTGAAAAAAAAAAAATCAAAATAAAAACCTGGGCCCAGTTGTTCAAAACTAACGACATCGTTAGTCGTTAGTTAACGTTTCGTTAAAATTTCAAACATGAATATTACAAATACACTGTCATTTTTTCAACAAAAAATAACAGTGTATTTGTTACTTTAGCTGATGTTTGCTTAACAAATTTGTGTCTTAACGATATCGTTAAGCTAACGATGCTTTGAACAACTGGGTCCTGTTCACTTTTGTCTAAAATATCATAGAAAACCTTTAAATCTACATGTTCATAACAAATGACTGTTGCTGACTGACATGCATAGAAAAGTTAATTTTTTTTTTATTATTATTTAAAAGTGCTATAAAAATTTGATAAAATTTATGCCTTTAAAATGATCTGAGCCTTTGATGAGCACTCTATAGTGTTGATCATAAAGCTCCTATAATACCTTGTCTACATGCCCAGGAACAGTAAGGCTGTGATAACTGACCATCCTGAAATGATCTTTGATGTTGACCCTGGCCATAAAGCATACAATAAAACAATCAAAATACCTAGTATCAGAGTCTGATTGTTTCTTCAATTCAACCACAGTGATAGGTTTAGGCTTATCTTCTGACTTGTCCTTCTTTTCCACAGTCTTCAGTCGCAGTTTAGCTTCCTTGTCCTTTACTGTCTCTGGGGAGAAACAATGAAGGAAACAATAATGCCATAGTTCAATACCAACAACTTAGGTTTTTGAAAGATAGCTCGGTCATAGAAATCCAATATGTTTGAATGTCAATATCCCAGTCGGGAAAGGGGCATAGAAGGGCCCTAGATATCGGGAGAATATGCCAAGATCGGGAAATATCACATGTATGATATTTGTTTCATCCATCCTCAAGCTTGAGTTAAGTTTATGCTCAAAAGTTAATTTTAACTGCCAGGCATAATCTAAAATCTTGTTTAGAAACATCTTTGTATGAAAGAAAGAGCATCAGTACACTTACTTGTGGTAGTTTTAGTTTTCCCCTCTGAGGTTGAGGTATCAGCCTTAGCTGCTGCTGCTGCTGGGCCGTTCACTTGAGCTTTCTTGTTCTGGAAAACAATACAGATATAAACATTTAAATCTGTAATTCTCAACCTGTAAATTTTAAATTTTAATGTTTCTGAAAAATACAAACCAGAGGACCAATGGTCCTGTAAACGCTCACCTGAGATCTGCTGTATAAATGAATGTTATAGAAAATAGTCCCAGTATAAAGGCAGATGAAGCCCTTGGGCCATTTTTTCTTTTCAGAATAATCAATATACTGGCCATACAAGTTTTCCCTTCAAATTACATTTTAACAGTTTACTCATTCAAATACATAGGCAACCCATGTTGACCTTGCCTTAAAATAGGTCAAGGTCATCACAGGGTCATGATTTATGTACACATTGCAGTACTTTAGTCATCGATGCTTCATGCCAAGTTTCTTCAAAATCGGTCCACTGGTTCCGGAGAAGAAGATTTTTGAAGGGTTTATACCATATATGGGCATATCTGCCATCTTGGTCATGTGACCTTGATTATTTATATACACATTGATTCCCCCATTCTATATATGCTTCACATTAAATTTGGCTTTGATTGGCATAGCGGTTTCAGAGGAGAAGATGTTTGAATATTATGGTAATATACATGTATTATAACCCCGGGGTGGGGCAAATGAGCCCCTGGGGTCCAATTGTTTTCAGAATCATTAATATTCAATCCTACTGCCCATTTCCTGTAAGACTTTCACTTTATATGACATTTTTAAAGTTCTCCCCATTCAAATGCATTGGTGACCTATGTTGACCTTGCCGTAAAGGTCAAGGTCATCACAGGGTCATGATTTATATATACATTGTAGTGCTTGTGCCATAGATGCTTCATGCCAAATTTCATTGAAATTGGTCAAAAGGTTCTGGAGAAGAAGATTTTTGAAGGGTTTTTACCATATATGGGCATGACGGCCATTTTGGTCATGTGACCTGGATTTCTTATATACACATTGGTTCCCCCTTCCTATTGATGCTTCACATTAAATTTGGCTTTGATTGGCCAAGCGGTTTCAGAGGAGATGATGTTTGAATATGATGGTAATGTACAGGTATATTGCCCCGGGGAGGGGGCAGATGAGCCCCTGGGGTCAAAATTTTTCAGAATCATCAATATTCAGTCCTACTGCCCATTTTCTGCAAGATTTTCACTTTAAATGACATTTTTAAAATTTTTCCCCATTCAAATGCATTGGTGACCTTTGTTACCCTTGCCGTAAAGAAGGTCAAGGTCATCTCAGGGTCACGATTTATATATACATTGTAGTGCTTGAGCCATCGATGCTTCATGCCAAGTTTTGATGAAATCGGTCCATTGGTTCTGGAGAAGAAGATTTTTAAAGGGTTTTTACCATATATGGGCATGGCGGCCATCTTGGTCATGTGACCTGGATTTCTTATTTACACATTGGTTCCCCCTTCCTCTTGATGCTTCACATTAATTTTGGCTTTGATTGGCCAAGCGAATTCAGAGGAGATGATGTTTGAATATTATGGTAATGTACAGGTATATTGCCCCGGGGTGGGGGCAGATGAGCCCCTGGGGTCTTTTTTTTTTTTTCAGAATCATCAATATTCAGTCCTGCCCATTTCCTGCAAGATTTTCACTTTAAATGACACTTTTAAATTTTTCTCCATTCAAATGCATTGGCGACCTATGTTGACCTTACCGTAAAATAGGTCAAGGTCATCACAGGACCACGATTTATATATACATTGTAGTGCTTGAGCCATCGATGCTTCATGCCAAGTTTTGATGAAATCGGTCCATTGGTTCTGGAGAAGAAGATTTTTGAAGGGTTTTTACCATATATGGGCATGGCGGCCATCTTGGTCATGTGACCTGGATTACTTATTTACACATTGGTTCCCCCTTCCTATTGATGCTTCACATTAAATTTGGCTTTGATTGGCAAAGCGAATTCAGAGGAGATGATGTTTGAATATTAAGGTAATGTACAGGTATATTGCCCCGGGGTGGGGGCAGATGAGCCCCTGGGGTCAATTTTTTTTCAGAATCATCAATATTCAGTCCTACTGCCCATTTCCTGCAAGATTTTGACTTTAAATGACACTTTTAAATTTTTCCCCATTCAAATGCATTGGCGACCTATGTTGACCTTGCCGTAAAATAGGTCAAGGTCATCACAGGACCACGATTTATATACACATTGTAGTGCTTGAGCCATCAATGCTTCATGCCAAGTTTCGATGAAATCGGTCCAATGGTTCTGGAGAAGAAGATTTTTGAAGGGTTTTTACCATATATGGGCATGGCGGCCATCTTGGTCATGTGACCTGGATTTCTTATATACACATTGGTTCCCCCTTCCTATTGATGCTTCACATAAAATTTGGCTTTGATTGGCCAAGCGGTTTCAGAGAAGAAGATCTTTGAAAATGGTGGACGACGGACGACTGACGACGACTCCGACGGACGCCGGGTGCCTCCCTATCCTATAACCTCACCTGAGAGCCTTCGGCTCAGGTGAGCTAAAAAGCAAAAACAGTATGTATAACCCAAACAATATTATGTTCATGTGAATTATCTATTTTACAACACTCAGACACTTTAGTATCATCCATTACATCAAGGGCTGGATTATCAGTACATGTATTGTGTTCATACAAGAAATATTTTTAAACTACTCTTAAGACTTAAACCACTTACGTCTTTATCTCTGTGGTGAAACTCTGTCTCTGGTAGCCATGTGGCCTTCTTGCTCTTCAACATACCAGAATACCTAGAGGATAAACACGAAGATATTGTCTTTTTTGTTTCGTGGCTTAAAGTCTCAGTCAACTATTTTTTTGGTCATGCTGGACAAAGCCAACATTTCTGGGTGTTAACCGGCACTATGGGAAGTAAAAGTATCTTACTCCAGGCCACAACTTAGCATCAGTGGGGATCAATCCCCACTTCCCCATCCAGACATTTCTATCCAGTGAGTCTGACACTAACCACTAGGCTACTGCATTCCCCTGACAATACTGTTATTGTCATAAAGTTTGAATAGTGTGTTTAAGTGATACAAACACAGAGAAAGACTTACACCTCTCCTCCACCAAACCAGAGGACCAATGGTCCTGTAAACGCTCACCTGAGATCTGCTGCATATACCAATAAACATGTTTGAATAATTATGGTATTTAACTCCAGTGCAGGGGCAGATGAAGCCCTTGGGCCATTTTCTTTTTTCAGAATCTTCAATATTCTGTCCATTTGCCAATTTCCTGCTGGCTTTTCCCTTCAAATGACATTTTAACAGTTTTCCCAATTCAAATGCACAGGCAACCCATGTTGACCTTGCCATAAACCTGGTCAAGGTCATCACAGGGTCACGATTGATATATACATTGGAGTACTTTAGCCATCGATGCTTCACGCCAAGTTTCCTTGAAATCAGTCTATTGGTTTCAGAGAAGAAGATTTTTAATGGGTTTTTACCATATATGGGCATGGCGGCCATCTTTGTCATGTGACCTAGATTATTTATATACACATTGATTCCCCAATTCTATAGATGCTTCACATAAAATTTGGCTTTGATTGGCCAAGCGCTTTCAGAGGAGAAGAGGTTTGAATATTATGGAAATATACATGTATATTGCCGCGGGGTGGGGGCACATGAGCCCCTGGTGTCCATTTTTTTTCAGAATCATTAATATTCAGTCCTACTTCCCATTTCCTGCAAGACTTTCACTTTAAATTACATTTTAAAAGTTTTCCCCATTCAAATGCATTGGCGACCTATGTTGACCTTGCCGTAAAATAGGTCAAGGTCATCAAAAGGTCATGATTTATATATACATTGTAGTGCTTGAGCCTTCGATGTTTCATGCCAAGTTTTGTTGAAATCGGTCCACCGGTTCTGGAGAAGAAGATTTTTGAAGGGTTTTTACCATATATGGGCATGGCGGCCACCTTGGTCATGTGACCTGGATTTTTTATGTACATATTTGTAACCCCTTCCTAATGATGCTTCACATAAAATTTGGCTTTGATTGGCTAAGTGGTTTCAGAGGAGAAGACGTTTGAATATTATGGAGATATACATGTATATTGGCCCGGGGTGGGGGCATATGAGCCCCTGGTGTCCATTTTTTTTTCAGAATCATTAATATTCAGTCCTACTTCCCATTTCCTGCAAGACTTTCACTTTAAATTACATTTTAAAAGTTTTCCCCATTCAAATGCATTGGCGACCTATGTTGACCTTGCCGTAAAATATGTCAAGGTCATCAAAAGGTCATGATTTATATATACCTTGTAGTGCTTGAGCCATCGATGCTTCATGCCAAGTTTTGTTGAAATCGGTCCACCGGTTCTGGAGAAGAAGATTTTTGAAGGGTTTTTACCATATATGGGCATGGCGGCCATCTTGGTCATGTGACCTGGATTATTTATATACACATTGGTTACCCCTTCCCATAGATGCTTCATGTAAAATTTGGCTTTGATTGGCCAAGCGGTTTCAGAGAAGAAGATGTTTGAATATTATGATAATATACATGTATATTGCCCCGGGGTGGGGGCAGATGAGCCCCTGGTGCCCAATTGTTTTCAGAATCATTAATATTCAGTCCTACTGCTCATTTTCTGCAAGATTTTTCCTTTAAATGACAATTTAACAATTTTTCCCATTCAAATGCAAAGGCGACCTATGTTGACCTTGCCGTAAAATAGGTCAAGGTCACTGCAAGGTCATGATTTATATACACATTGTAGTGCTTGAGTCATCAATGCTTCATGCCAAGTTTGGTTGAAATCGGTCCAGTAGTTCCGGAGAAGAAGATTTTTGAAGGGTTTTTACCATATATGGGCATGGCGGCCATCTTGGTCATGTGACCTGGATTATTTATATACACATTGGTTCCCCCTTCCCATAGATGCTTCATGTAAAATTTGGCTTTGATTGGCCAAGCTGTTTCAGAGAAGAAGATCTTTGAAAATGGTGGACGACGGACGGACGACGGACGGACGACGGAGCATGGGTATACTATAAGCTCACCTTGTGAGCCTGACGGCTCAGGTGAGCTAAAAAGCACAATAGGATGGTATGAGTAGTTTTGATACAGAAACTTTTTTTTCTGCATATTTCTGTGTTTCTGGATATCACGATACAACTTGCAAGTCTTCACATTTCTTATTAAAAGTTTATCCTTTAAGTCAGATACATAGACAAATAGGCAGTTGTGAAACAGCAAATTCAACAAATTCTTAATTTCTCAGTATACTTTTCCACAGTTTGGTTTACAGCTAAAACACCAGTACTTGTGCCAGATAATATGAATGGTGTAAATTAATTCTATAGCATTCCTACCCAATAGCCAGTGCATAGACATCTGGCCGTTTGTCCTTCTCATCTTGCCTCAGTCTGTCTATACGCCTCTCTAGGGCCTGACCAAACTGTATGATACGGGGGTAGGAGGCCAAGATCTACAACAATGAAAAAGAATGTGAGAATAGTTTATAAGCATGACAAATGTTTGTTATAATGAGAATATAGGAATCTTACATGAGTGTCAGGGCTGGATAGACAAATCTGTCCTGAGGGTCACTTTTGACTCGGCAAGCCTCGTGATGCCAAATTGTGACCCGAGGCACTGATTTGTCTAACCATACCTTACATGCATGATAGATTATTTTTTCTTGCATGCCTTACTGCGGCGATGCTTAATTTTTCTTAACATTAACAATGAATAAGCACTGCAACAGTGCCCACCATTTTGAAATAGAACTTTTCTGAAGTTGTCGTGACGTGCGCTTAATGATGACTTAACTTGACGTCCTATACAACTAATGTTAAAAAGGAACATGTGCAAGCAGGTGCCCCTGGGATGAGATAACAAGGGTGAGATAAGAATTTCTCACACAGGGTAAAACGTAGGATTCTCACTATTCAAAACTAACATGACAATTCTATTCTTTATAAAATTTTAGACAACTCTAGTAGTCTATAATTTAGTTAGAATGCCATCTGGACTTAGCAGCCAAATTACCAGACCTTTTGGACTTGACAGACCAGTATGATAGGAGGCTTGTTATTTGTAATACTGAAGTTAGAATTTCTGAATCTAATGTAATTTTTATGCATCTCTAACATATATCAGACATGTTCCCCTTAGCCCCACCCAAACTCTCAAGACATAACTTGAGTTAACTACCAACCTTTGTTAGCACAATGAGAGCATTCCTGATCTGAATGTAGTTCCCTGACTCTATACATGACACCATAGCCTAGAAACAATAAGTACAAAATCTTTAAGTTCCAATATTTGTCACATGCATTAAAACATAGCATTTCATTGTGTTGTATTGTTGCTTAATGTCCTCATTAACATGGTTATGACAGAATGACACCCATTTTTGTGGTACCTACTAACACTGCCATGAATGACACCCAAGAACTTGAAGGGAATTGCTTCCATGGCATGTATGCAAGACTGCATGAGGATTATACAATTAATTTCTTCTGCAATTTTCCTTCTGCCACTAAATCGAGAGTGTAGTTGTTGGCAGCTATTGCTCATTAAGTTAATAGTATTATGATTTTTGTACTCATGTTTAAGATACAGAAATAAGGGCTCAGTTTAAAGCTTGTTTACCTTAGTGATCCTGAAGTGCCATTTATGACAGACATGTCTGTAGTTCTCAAAGTCAAGCTGGTCGGCTTTATTGTTGCTGTCTACACCTTTACGGAACACCGTCACAAACCCTGGGTACGCTCCACACTCCTATAAACAGGCAAGAAGTTTTAGCATAAACAATCTTCTAAAAAGATAATCTTTTTGTAACTCATGCCACTAAAAGCTTTTTTCATGTAACATAGTTGCCATAGTGGTTCTGTAATACTTGACATCTAATAAACATTTTTTCGAGGACATGTCTTGATACTATACTACATTTATAATGTATTTTGAAGCTAAAGACTATAATCTCATAACAGGCACAAAGATTACAAAACTTTTCATATTTAACTTAACCAAGCCTAAATGAATCCCCAATATTGATATTACATAAGCCTTACTGGCCTAGTTGGGTGCTTATATTAAGCACCTTTTGGATGTCATGACATCCTAATTTTGGGTAAAAGTCCCATAAAATGGGGGCAACATCCCAGCATGACCTTTGCTGTTGACTGGGACATATTACAAGAACTCCGCGGAGGTCGATATCGCACCTGCATCGGGCAAAATACACATTACTATGCAAGGTTTCACACTCACAGCTATCACTGATGCAGAGAAAACCAAACTTCGACTTAAAAATTAACAAAGTCAATGGACCGTAAAATAAAGGTCAAGGTGAGCGGGTCAAGGTGCGTGTTTGAAGGGTATGTCAAGGACAATTACTATGCAAGGTTTCACACTCACAGCTATCACTGAAGCAGAGAAAACCAAACTTCGACGTAAAAATTAAGAAAGTCGATGGACCGTGAAATATAGGTCAAGGTCAGCGGGTCAATGTGCGTGCTTGAAGGGTATGTCAAGGACAATTACTATGCAAGGTTTCACACTCACAGCTATCACTGATACAGAGAAAATGGAACTTCGACGTAAAAATTAACAAAGTCAATGGACCTTAAAATATAGGTCAAGGTCAGCAGGTCAAGGTGCGTGCTTGAAGGGTATGTCAAGGACAATAACTATGCAAGGTTTCACAATCCTAGCTATCACTGATGCAGAGAAAAAGGAACTTCGACATAAAAATTAACCAAGTCAATGGACCGTGAAATATAGGTCAAGGGCAACGGGTCAAGGTGCATGCTTGAAGGGTATGTCAGGGACAACTACTATGCAAGGTTTCACAATCCTAGCTATCACTGATGCAGAGAAAACCAAACTTCGACGTAAAAATTAATAAAGTCAATGGACCGTAAAATATAGGTCAAGGTCAGCGGGTCAAGGTGCGTGCTTGAAGGGTATGTCAAGGACAATTACTATGCAAGGTTTCACACTTACAGCTATCACTGCTACAGAGAAAACGGAACTTCGACGTAAAAATTAACAAAGTCAATGGACCGTGAAATATAGATCAAGGGCACCGGGTCAAGGTGCGTGCTTGAAGGGTATGTCAAGGACAATTACTATGCAAGGTTTCATAATCCTAGCTATCACTTATGTAGAGAAAAACCAAACTTCGACGTAAATGTTGACGGATGGACGAACGAACGGACGGACGGACGGAAATTTGGACTCCTATATCGCACCCTGCTATAAGCAGGTGCGATAAAAAGCATCAATTCAAACAAACAAACAAACAATCTATACATCTTAAGCATCTCAGGAATTGTCATGCATTAATCAGTGAGGCCAATTATTTAATATCTTGAACAATGTTATACAGGCATTTTACTATTTATAAGCACACCAAATTTCATGTTCTGCTAAGTTAAGCAAATCAAGGCCAGAGCATTCCCAATCTCACCTTATCATAGATATTTTTGCTGCTGTGCCATCTCATCACAGTCTCCAGGGCGTAACTCAGGAACCTGCCATAACGATGAGCCTCGTTCTCAGTACATGAAGACACAGTGTAGGTTATATCACAGAATATCTGAAATGCACATAACAATTATGTTAAAACTTAAACACTCAAACACGCATCAGTTGTGTAATGCATCATCTGCATAGCCATGAACTTTGGTCAGCTTTATATAATTATGCTCAGTCTCAAAACAAAGTCTTGTACAGGAGGTTAGGGTCAAATAATGCTTAAATTTGGACAAGTCTGAACTTTGGCTTGAGCAAAAGTCATTCGATAAACATAATTTTCTTCAGTATCGGCACTGTAGAGCATTTCTTAAGCATTGTTTATACAGACTGCAGTAAAGTTTGAAATTCTGATTACCTGTCTGAACAAGAAAAGATAGCTATTGGACTATATTATAATGCAGGAAATAAATTTCTCTATAAGAAATAGTTTTAAGTAGCAGTTAACACATGTTCTGGACCTAGTTTCTTGAATTATATGAGCCATAGGCCAAGAAATTCACATCAGAAAAAGAAGTTAGAACTCATGAAAATCTTACTCTATCATAACAGATGAGTGTTGAGAAGTTGGGGGTCTTGAGATTGTGTAGTATATGTATGAACTTGGCACAGAACGAGGCGTCACTGGCTGTGAAACAACACCGTGGAAATATACACAGCTGTAGGAACTGCGTGATTGTCTCATTCTTGGTGGATCCTGCAAGAAAAATGTGAAAAACTATTCAAAAGGTAGTTACAAAAATTATTTGCTCGTTTTGATAAAATACATCTATGATTACTGTAAGTTCGGAAATTTTTGCCAGAACTTAATTTTCGCAAATATTCACGAATTTGTGTCCTTGTGAATTCTAAATTCTTACTAACATAGAATCACTATAAGCCATTTAGACTATATGAATACTTGTTCACGAATTTAAGACCACAGGAATCACTTGGAAATAGAATATTCACGAAATAAAAAAGTCACACGAAAATTTCAGAATTTACAGTTAAACATAAGTAAATTAACTGAGACAATGACTATATGGTGAAGTACTAAATGAGCCTCCGCATAAGAAAACTAACCACATGCATAGGCGAAAACAAAGGCGCAGATCAGCTGTGCAGATTGCAGATAGTGCAATCCCTCTTCTTCTTAAATTTCAAGCTTCTAGCCTGCTCCTGTGAATGTACAGACTGGTTTGTGTCAGCCTGAATTGTTGGATTTCTCAAACATAGGCTCAAACCATATTGCTCTTGGGCAATCATCACAAAGACAGTTTACCAATGCAAAGTGCAAATGCTTTAGCCAGAAACTGACATTTTTCTCAGACATCTGTTTCTGTAAAAATACATGCCAGCCATCAGGATTGTTCTCTAGTTCCCGACTATAAAGACAAAGCTATGGCACAGTTTCACTCACCCAAGTTTTAGAAACAAGAACTCCACGGAGGTCGATATCGCACCTGCATCGGGCAAAGTCAATGGAACATGAAATATAGGTCAAGGGCACCGGGTCAAGGTCCGTGCTTGAAGGGTATGTCAATGACAATTACTATGCAAGGTTTCACACTTTCAGCTATCAATGATGTGGAGAAAACCAAACTTCGACATAAAAATTAACAAAGTCAATGGACCATGAAATATAGGTCAAGGGCACTTGGTCAAGGTGCCTGCTTGAAGGGTATGTCAAGGACAATTACTGTGCAAGGTTTCACATTCGCAGCTATCAATGATGTGGAGAAAACAAATCTTCCACGTAAAAATTAACAAAGTCAATGGACCATGAAATATAGGTCAAGGGCACTGGGTCAAGGTGCGTGCTTGAAGGGTATGTCAAGGACAAATACTATGCAAGGTTTCACACTCATAGCTATCGCTGATGCAGAGAAAACCAATCTTCAACTTAACTTTGACGTAAAAAAATGGACCGTGAAATATAGGTCAAGGGCACTGGGTCAAGGTGCGTGCTTGAAGGGTATGTCAAGGACAATTACTATGCAAGGTTTCACAGTCACAGCTATCACTAATGCAGAGAAAACAAAAACTTAAACGTAAATGTCAAACTTCGACGTAAATGTTGACGGACGGACGGGCGGACGAACGGACGGACGGACGGATGGAAATTTGGACTCCTATATCGCACCCTGTTATAAGCAGGTGCGATAAAAACAAGAATGCTACAGAGGTCGATATCGCACCTGCATGGGGCAAATAACTAAAAACATGAAATAAAGGTCAAGGGCACCAGGTCAAGGTGTGTTCTGAACGGGTATGTCAAGGACAATTACTATGCAAGGATTCACACTCGCAGCTATTACTGATGTAGAGAAAAACAAACTTTGACGTAAAAATTAACAAAGTCAATGGACCTTGAAATATAGGTCAAGGTCAGCTGGTCAAGGGGTGTGCTTAAAAGGTATGTCAAGGACAATTACTACGCAAGGATGCACACCCGCAGCTATCACTGATGAAGAGAAAATCAAACTTCGACCTAAAAATTAACAAAGTCAATGGACCATGAAATATAGGTCAAGGTCAGCAGGTCAAGGTGCGTGCTTGAAGGGTATGTCAAGGACAATTACTATGCAAGGTTTCACATTGGCAGCTATCATTGATGTAGAGAAAATCAAACTTCGACGTAAAAATTAACAAAGTCAATGGACCATGAAATATAGGTCAAGGTCAGCGGGTCAAGGTGCGTGCTTGAAAGGTATGTCAAGGACAATTAATATGCAAGGTTTCACACTGGCAGCTATCACTGATGCAAAGAAAACCAAACTTCGACGTAAAAATTAACAAAGTCAATGGACCGTAAAATATAGGTCAAGGGCACAGGGTCAAGGTGCGTGCTTGAAGGGTAAGTCAAGGACAATTATAATGCAAGGTTTCACACTCCTAGCTCTCACTGATGTTGAGAAAACCAAACTTCGACGTAAATGTTGATGGACGGACGGACGAACAGACGGAAATTTGGACTGCTATATGGCACCCTGCTATAAGCAGGTGCGATAAAAAAGAAACCAGAGGATACTTACGTGAGACAAACCACCTATCTTTCTCATTCTTGAGTCTTGCCATCACCCGCTGTACATGGTCTGTCTGTTTCTTTTCCTCGTCTTTCAATTTATCCATCAGTTGGTTACACCGGTCCTTGTCCTTCTTCTTCTTACTCTGAGCCTAGAAAGGAGACCATTATTTTGATATTCTTTCTTGCTATTATATCTACTATCTTTTCAGTTCACATGTACAATATGTTATCTAAGTTTCAAACTACATATCTATAACTGACGTAAAATTCAAACCAAGGCGTCCTTTCATACAGTAATTGCTCAAATAGTTACGACAGACGTGGAAACAGTTACAACATTGACTATGTTGCTTGGGTAGTGGTGGTTTGATCTGAATCTGCACTGCTCAACTGTCTGAAAACTAAAAATCATTACCATAACAGAGCTATGTCTTGCCCTCAAAATTATTATTTCATTAGTTTCCTTGAATTAAACATCATAAGGTCGGTGACAGTCAAGCACAGTGGATCAAATATATGCCTTGAAGTGATTGACTGATACTTTTCACATAAAATGTATTCCTCATGCAGGCAAGCATATATCCAGGATCACAAAATGCCTTATTTTGCTAACCTTCAAATGAACCATATCATGAGAAGAACATGTTGCATAAGCAAAAACAAATGGTGCAGATCAGCTTCAAAGTGACTGCGAAGCTGATCAGCGCCTTTGTTTTCGCTACACAGATACAAAGTAGAGGACTATCAAATTCCAAAATTTCGTCTCTCTAGGCATCTTGTGTGCTTGTACAGCTCGGTTTGTGCTGGACCTGTTCGAAAACCACATTATTATGCGGCTCATTACTACTGAGTACTCTACCTACCATATTTTCACTGTCCTCTATGGAGCTGATCTGATTCTGTAACTGTGTAACCTGCTTCTCATATGATGCTGCGGGGACGTTGATATCGTACACAGCCAGTGACCAGAAGGTCGCGTAAAATGTAGGACTGAAACATTGAACAAAGACGTGTCAGTATGCCCCAGTAGGCTGATTCTGTAATACTGTGGTTCAAACTGTCCAAAATTATTTTAATCTTACAGACAATTTTTCCCCACCATCTTGACATATGAAAGCTTACAGACTAAGTTATTGAGCAATCCATTAAAAATACATGTAATGGCTAAAAATGAATAAGTGGCTTTCTGTTACCTGAGATCCCATCCAACTAGTCAAACATGTAATTGTGATCATACCTGGAATAGAAAAGCCTGAAGAATGGCTAAAATTCTTAAATATGCTTCAATTTATAAAGGCATTATATACACAAAATTAGTACATGTATTACCTAAGATCTTCCCATATCTTTGCGGGATACAGAGGTCGTACACACTCTACCACAGGGTCCATCACCATCTCTGCTGCTTCTACATACTTCTGAATCTGAAACAATGAATGGTAGAATCAAATTCCCAGTTGGATTTCTAACGAATCATTGAATGCTCGCACTGAACTTATTGTAACGATTGTGGAATAGACAAAATTAATGTGCAGACATGCTAGATCTATATCACATGCTTAGCTTCTTTATAAATAGCTTCACAGTAGTCAATCTGTACGTGCAATCGCTGACATCTTGTGTCAGAGTGAAGCTTTTAACCCAGTGGTTAAGGCATTGTATTTTTGTCCAGCAGATCCTAGGTTTAAATCTTGCCAAGGACACAGGCTTTTTTGCATGCCAGTCTTGAATTTTGTATTATGAATAAAGAAGACACAAACTTCTCTTTACCTTAACAGCACTGGACAATTTTTTCTCTTTATCTGCCTTCTCAGCTTTCCGTAACTCTTCATATTTACACTGAAAATTATACAAAACAAACTTAACTGAAATGGAGAATTGAACATTTATTGATATGTTCATATCTGAGTTTTTTAAATAATATGCAAATCAAGTTGAGTCTTGGTCTACAATTTTATAAGACGTTTATCATAGCTGAAATATATAAAGACCTCAATGTTAATCTTAAAAACGTTTACAGAAAACATTTCATGTCTCCAAACATTCCAGGCTTTTCCTTTAAACCCAAATATTCATTCTCGGAGTATTGTATTATTCACAGTAACTCTGAGAATGTGGAATATTCATTCAAGATTCTGTTCCTTTAAATCTTATAATTTTCAGAAAACATCTGTATTTCCTACTCACATTGATTTCATAGCTGTACATAGACCTGGACAGGAAGAAAGCTGCGTCAGCGGGGACGTGGTACTCCGACACCATCTTATCTATCGGTGGCAGTCGTCTCACAAACTCCTCAGTACTCAGCTGCATAGACAGGAAACTGCCAAATTGGACCAGCGTATCCTGACACTGAAAGGTGGAAAATTGGTGAAACTACTGTGTTCTTTTGATATAAAAGTAAAAACATATGATTACACAGAGCAAGGTCTTAAATCTGCCATCACTTTATTTCTAAGCCTATTAAAATGGGTTGGTTCAAAGCTGAGTTTGGTATTCCAATTATAATATACAAAGTGATTTTCTCAGCAATATGCCCCCATTAAATACTGACATATTTTGTGTCCTTTTTCTCTTTTTGGGAAGTTACTAGATCGAGGATAGACTGTTTTACAGAAGCTGTTGAAACCAAAATACATGTATTAAGGCAATCAATGTTGATTTGCATTTTTATAAAATGAATTTCTTGAAAATACAATGCCTCATTGAACACTTTATAAACTACACAATACAAAAATACATGTCAAGTTGTCTCCCAAAGTACTGTAGATCCGGAAATATTCGCGAGAACTTAATTTTCGCTAATATTCGCGAATTGGTTGCCTCGCGAATTCATTGCTTTCGCTAATAAAGTGTCACTTTAAACTTTATAGAATACACTGACACTCACTCACGAATTCAAGAACTCACTAATAATTCAGAAACAGAATATTCACGAAATAAAAGTCACATGAAAATTTCCAAATTTACAGTATTACCTGATCATAGAGTTTTCCAACCAGCTTCAAATGTCTCTGTGTTCCCTCCTTGTATATGACAGCATCTCTCTGCTGTGATATCAACAAACACAGGGATAAGGCAAGGTCATGTTCTAACACTGTGTCTTTCAGACGGGTTGATGATTTCTTCGTGTTCCTAACTTGTGAGAAATAACCTCCCTGAAAAAAATGTTAGATTCTAACTATTTTGGTATCTAGAAAATTTTTCATGCTCAACTTTTAAAGCATGTGAGCTAATGATTCATGGCCAAGATAAGTTACCAAATGCACTGATAATTTGTGATTCGAGATCAGCTCCCATGTGTTAAGAATTGAGTCCTCCGTCAAACCATTAATATTCATTTTATATTGACCATTCAAATCAGCACATTAGCTAATGGTCAATGACGGTTATACAACACGTGGATTAGACAAACAAACCAACACGTGCTTTTTACAGGTAAATGTAGGTGCAAAAACACAATGTTTGTCTAAGGAAATAGGGGTGGGCGTGGCTATACCTTGTTGGCGGAGGAGTCAATTCTAAACTAGAATTTGTTTTCTATGTGAAAACTAATGTCTCCCGCCTTTCTACGTGCATGTCCAAAATATGCAAGCAAGAGTTATAGTTCTTGTGCATCACATATCCTGTCATTCTGTTTTATAAGTGTACCAAGTTTCATTGAAATATCTCTTACGGTTTTCAAGTTATAGAGGGGGCACGAAAGTGTTTGGAAAATAATCGAAGGGAAATAACTCCAAAGATATGAAAGCAAGAGTAATGATTCTTGTGCATCATGCTTTATAAGTGTACCATGTCTCATTGAAAAATCTCTAATGGTTTTTGAGTTATAGAGCAGACACGAAATTGAATGAACTAGAAATTGGCTGCAAGCAAGGCTTTCAGTACACCCCCCGCAAAATTATCTAAGGCCAATAACAGAAAATTTGTCAAAAATATCTTTTCAGCATTATAATCCTTCATGAAAATCCTCCGTATGTCTGATAATATAATTAATAATATACTGAAAGCCCAGGGAGTAAAATTATTGTTGATTTCACTGTACACTGTTGATCATTATTTATAATGAGAAATGGTCAAAAATTGGCTATGCTAAAAAAAAGCTGTAAATTTGTCAAAAATAAATTATTCAGCATAAGAATTCTTCATGCACATCTGAAATATATCTGGAACAAGTGTGCAAAGAATTCAAATAAAACAATGAAAGCACTAGGAGGACTTGATTTCATAAAGTATGCACTACCAGCCATATTGTATATTAGCGATGGTTGAAAAATGTCTAAGTTGAAAAATGCTGTAAATTTGTCAAAAATTATTTTTCACCAATAAAATTCTTTATGCACATCTTCAATATGTCTGTAACATGTCTGCAAAGTATTGAAAAGAATTACTGAAAGCCCCAGGAGGAGTTGGATTTCACAAAGTATGTACTATCAACCATAATTGAATATAAGCAGAAATGGTCAAAATTGGCTAAGTTTAAAAAGCTGTAAATTTGTCAAAACTACAATTTTCAGCATAAAAATTCTTCATGCACATCTTCAATATATCTGGAACAAATATGCAATGAATTAAAAAGAAACAATGAAAGCCCTAGGAGGAGTTGATTTCACAAAGTATGCACTACCAACCATTATTGTATGTAAGCAATAGTCGAAAAATGGCTAAGTTAAAAAATGCTGTAAATTTGTCAAAAATTATTTTTTCAGCATTATAATTCTTCATGCACATCTTCAATATGTCTGTAACATGTCTGCAAAGTACTGAAAAGAAATACTGAAAGCCCTAGGAGGAGTTGATTTCACAAAGTATGTATGTAAGCGATAGTCGAAAAATGGCAAAGTTAAAAAATGCTGTAAATTTGTCAAAAATTATTTTTTCAGCATTATAATTCTTCATGCACAACTTCAATATGTCTGTAACATGTCTGCAAAGTACCGAAAAGAAATACTGAAAGCCCTAGGAGGAGTTGATTTCACAAAGTATGCACTACCAACCATTATTGAATACAAGCAATTATAGAAAATTTGCTAAGTTAAAAATGCTTTAAATTTGTCAAAAATGATTTATTTCAGCATGACAATTGTTCATGCACATCTGCAATATATCTGAAACATTTCAGCAATATATTAAAAGGAAACATTGAAAGCTGTAAGAGGAGTTGATTTCACAAAGTATGTACTTTCAGTACTACGGCAAACATGTTATAGGAAGACTTAAAAAGTCCCATAACTCTTGCAATACTGACCCTTTGGCCCCTAAATTCATACCACACATGTATTGTCTGATGGTGCAAGTGTGGTGAAAATTTGAAACAAATCAGGCAAAAGCTACTCAAGTTATTCAGCAAAGATGTCCAAATGTTGACGGAATGACGGAATGACGGAATCACGGAGTCACGGAATCACGGAATCACGGACAGGCTGAAAACAGTATACCCCCCTAAAACTTCGTTTTGCGGGGGGTATAACTAGAAATTGGCTGCAAGCAAGGCTTTCAGTATACCCCCCGCAAAATTATCTGAAGCTGGCCAATGACTTCCTAAGTCAAACATGCAGCATTATAATCCTTCATGTACATCCCCAGTATGCCAGTAATATCTATAAGATATGAAAAGAATATATTGAAAGCTTGAGGTTGATTTCACTGTATGCACTATGATCATTGTTTATCATGAGAAATGGTAAAAATTGGATAAGTTAAATAAAAGCTGTATATTTGTCAAAAATTAAATTTTCAGCATGAAAATTATTCATGCACATCTATAATATATCTGGAACAAATCTACAAAGAATTTAAAAGAAACACTGAAAGCCCTAGGAGGAGTTGATTTCACAAAGTATGCACTACCAACCATTATTGTATATAAGCAATGGTCAAAAAATGGCTATGTTGAAAAATGATGTAAATTTGCCAAATATCACTTTTTCAGTATTATAATTATTCATGCACATCTTCAATATGTGTTGAACATGTCTGCAAAGTATTGAAAAGAAATACAGAAAGCACTAGGAGGAGTTGATTTCACAAACCATTATTGTATATAAGCAATGGTCCAAAAATGGCTATGTTAAAAAATGCTGTAAATTTGTCAAAAAATATTTTTTCAGTATTATAATTCTTCATGCACATCTTCAATATGTGAGGAACATGTCTGCAAAGTATTGAAAAGAAATACTGAAAGCCCTTGGAGGAGTTGATTTTACAAAGTATGCACTACCGACCATTACTGTATATAAGCAATGGTCAAAAAATGGCTATGTTAAAAAATGCTGTAAATTTGCCAAAAATTATTTTTTCAGCATCATAATTCTTCATGCACATCTTCAATATGTGTGGAACATGTCTGCAAAGTATTGAAAAGAAATACTGAAAGCCCTAGGAGGAGTTGATTTCACAAAATATGCACTACCAACCATTGTTGTATAAGCAATGGTCAAAAAATGGCTATTTTAAAAAATGCTGTAAATTTGTCAAAAATTATTTTTTCAGCATTATGATTCTTCATGCACATCTTCAATATGTGTGGAACATGTCTGCAAAGTATTGAAAAGAAATACTGAAAGCCCTAGGAGGAGTAGATTTCACAAACTATGAACTACCAACCATTATTGTATATAAGCAATGGTCAAGAAATGGCTATGTTGAAAAATAATGTAAATTTGTCAAAAATTATTTTTTCAGCATTATAATTCTTCATGCACATCTTCAGTATGTGTGGAACATGTCTGCAAAGTATTGAAAAGAAATACTGAAAGCCCTAGGAGGAGTTGATTTCACAAACTATGCACTACCAACCATTATTGAATATGGCAATTATCGAAAATTGGCTAAGTTCAAAATGCTGTAAATTTGTCAAAATTCATTTTTTCAGCATAATACTTCTTCATGCATATCTTCAATATATCTGGTACATATCTGCAAAGTATCCAAAGAGAATATTGAAAGCTGTAGGAGGAGTTGATTTCACAAAGTATGCACTATTAGCACTATGGCAAACATTCTATGTATAGGTTTAAAAAGTCCCATAACTCTTGCAAAACTGATCTTTTGGCCCCTAAATTCATATCACACATGTGTTGTCTAATGGTGCAGGTGTGTTGAAAATTTGAAGAACATCGGGCAAAAACTACTTAAGTTATTCAGCAAAGATGTCAAAATGTTGACGGAATGACGGAATCACGGAATCACGGAATTACGGAATCACGGACAGGCTGAAAACAGTATACCCCCCTAAAACTTCGTTTTGCGGGGGGTATAAAAATAATCAAAGGGAAACTAGAAATTGGCTGCAAGCAAGGCTTTCAGTATACCCCCCGCAAAATTATCTGAAGCTGGCCAATAACTTCCTAAGTCAAACATGCAGAAAATTTGTCAAAGATATCTTTTCAGCATTATAATCCTTAATGTACATCCCCAGTATGCCAGTCACATCTATAAGATATTAAAAGAATATATTGAAAGCTTGAGGTTGATTTCACTGTATGCACTATGATCATTGTTTATCATAAGAAATGGTACAAATTGGCTAAGTTAAATAAAAGCTGTAAGTTTGTCAATAAGAGCTGTCGCAGGACAGCGTGCTCGACTGCTTCTGACCTTTGTCAAACATAAGGTCAAACCCGACCAGTAACCCAAAGCATTATGCTCACATCTTTTTGCCTTGATGCAATAAGGCAAATCACTGAACCATGAAAGTTAACTATAAATGCCTAAGATTTAGAGGTCTCACTCACATTGTGAAAGAAGTGTGTTCATATACCAACTGAGTGCCAAGACACAAGGCAAAATCACTGAAGCGTGAAATAAGGTCACACTGACCTATAAGTATTTCAGGGTCAAAGGTCTAGTGATACTTACTCATAATGTGAAAGAAATATGATCATATACCCATTCAGTGTTGAAATATAAAGCAAAATCACTGAACCATGAAATTAGGTCATAGTGACCTATAAGTATGTTTGGGTTAAAGGTCTGGTCATACTCATTCATAATCAGAAAGAAGTATGAAAAAATACCAACTGAGTGTCGAGATATAAGGCAAAATCACTGAACCATGAAATTAGGTCACAGTGACCCAGGAATACTTTACGGTCAAAGGTCTTGTCATACTCATACATATCGTGAAAGAAGTATGTCCATATACCAATTGAGTGCCGAGATATAAAGGAAAATCACTGAACCGTGAAATTAGGTCATATTGACCTAGGACTACTTTAGGGTCAAAGGTCTTGTCATATGCAAACATAGTGTGAAAGAAGTTTGGTAATAAACCACTTGAGTGTTGAGATATAAGGCAAAGTCACTGAACCATGAAATTAGGTCACAGTGACCTATAAGTATACTGGGGTCAAAAGTCTGGTCATACTCACTCATAATCTGAAACCAGAGGACCATTGGTCCTGAGAACGCTCACCTGAAGCCTGATCCTGGAGTATTAAGTCATCATGAAATGACCTTGACCTTGAATACTCACACACCTTTATTGAATTCATAAGTTGTCTGCATCTGCAAAGTTTCAGGTCTCAGGCTACAATAGTTTCAAAACCCAGTGATTTATGAGAAAACCATAATTTTAATTTTGATATTTAAATGACTTTGGGTCAAGGTCAAGAAATGACCTTGGCCTTCATTAATTACTTACCTCAATTGACTCCATTGGTTGTCTGCATCTAGCAACTTCCAGGTCTCAGACTGCAACAGTTTCCAAAATATCCATTGTTTTCGCCTTTTCCCGTGTAAAAGCCTATGTTTCCAAAATTGACCTTGCCGTAAAATAGGTCAAGGTCATCCTATGGTCATCATTTGATCAAACTATGATGGGCTGTAGTCCCAAATGCTACATACCAAGTTTCGCGAAAATTGGCCTGCCGGTTCTGGAGAAGAAAATTTTTGAGTGGTTTTTACCATATATGGGCGTGGCGGCCATCTTGGTAACGTGACTTGGATTTCGCGATCAAACTTTCGTCTCCCCTACCCATGGATGCTCCACATAAAATTTCACTTTGATTGGCCCAGCAGTTTCAGAGAAGAAGATCTTTGAACAGTGTGTATGGACGACAAACTGGCCAAGGTCAAGAGATGACCTTGACCTAAATTAATCACATACCTTCATCTACTCCATTAGTTGTTTGCATCTACCACTTTTCAAGCATCAGGCTGCAATAGTTTTCAAAAAATCCATAGTTTTCACTTTTTCCCATGTAAAAGTCTATGTTCCCAAAATTGACATTGCCGTAAAATATGTCAAGGTCATCCTAGGGTCATCATTTTATCAAACTATGATTGGCTGGAGTCCCAGATGCTACATACTAAGTTTCATGAAAATCGGCCTGCCGGTTCTGGAGAAGAAGATTTTTGAGTGGTTTTTACCATATATGGGCGTGGCAGCCATCTTGGTCATGTGACCTGGATTTTGCGATCAAACTTTCGTCTCCCCTACCCATGGATGCTCCACATAAAATTTCACTTTGATTGGCCCAGCAGTTTCAGAGAAGAAGACCTTTGAAAAGTGTGTATGGACGACAGACTGGCCAAGGTCAAGAGATGACCTTGACCTACATTAATCACATACCTTCATCTACTCCGTTAGTTGTTTGCATCTACCACTTTTCAGGCATCAGGCTGCAATAGTTTTCAAAAAATCCATAGTTCTCACTTTTTCCCATGTAAAAGCCTATGTTTCCGAAATTGACATTGCCGTAAATTAGGTCAAGGTCATCCTAGGGTCATCATTTTATCAAACTATGATGGGCTAAAGCCCCAAATGCTACATACCAAGTTTCATGAAAATCGGCCTGCCGGTTCTGGAGAAGAAGATTTTAGAGTGGTTTTTACCATATATGGGCGTGGCAGCCATCTTGGTCATGTGACCTGGATTTCGCGATCAAACTTGCATCTCCTCTACCCATGGATGCTCCACATAAAATTTCACTTTGATTGGCCCAGCAGTTTCAGAGAAGAAGATCTTTGAAAAGTGTGAATGGACGACAGACTGGCCAAGGTCAAGAGATGACCTTGACCTAAATTAATCACATACCTTCATCTACTCCATTAGTTGTTTGCATCTACCACTTTTCAGGCCTCAGGCTGCAATAGTTTTCAAAAAATCCATAGTTTTCACTTTTTACCATGTAAAAGCCTATGTTTCCAAATTTGACCTTGCCGTAAAATAGGTCAAGGTCATCCAAGGGTCATCATTTTATCAAACTATGATGGGCTGAAGTCCCCGATGCTACATACCAAGTTTCGTGGAAATCAGCCCACCGGTTCTGGAGAAGAAGATTTTTGAAGGGTTTTTACCATATATGGGCGTGGCGGCCATCTTGGTCATGTGACCTGGATTTCGCGATCAAACTTGAAATGCCACTACCCAAGGAGGCTCCACATAAAATTTCAACTAGATTGGCCAAGCGGTTTCAGAGAAGAAGATCTTTGAAATTGTGGACGACGACGACGGACGGACGACGGACGGACGCCGGATCATGGCCATCCTATAAGCTCACCTTGTGAGCCTTCGGCTCAGGTGAGCTAAAAAGTATGAAAATATACTAATTGAGTGTCAAGATATAAGGTAAAATCACTGAACCATGAAATTAGGTCACAGTGACCTAGGACTACTTCAGGGTCAAAGGTCTTGTCATATGCAAACATACTTAGAAAGGAGTTTGTTCATAAACCATTTGAGTACCGAGATATAAGGCAAAATCACTGAACCGTGAAATTAGGTCACAGTGACCTATAAGTATATTGGGGTCAAAGGTCTGGTCATACTCACTCATAATCTGAAAAAAGTATGAAAATATACTAATTGAGTGTCAAGATATAAGGCAAAATCACTGAACCGTGAAATTAGGTCACAGTGACCTATAAGTATATTGGGGTCAAAGGCCTGGTCGTACTCACTCATAATCTGAAAAAAAGTAAGAACATATACTAATTGAGTGTCAAGATATAAGGCAAAATCACTGAACCATGGAAAGTAGGTCAACCGACCTTACCATCATGACACACAAGTCAGTGTCACAAAGTCAAAGGATGAATGACCAACCATCTTCCTAAGTTGTTTCTATTAAGAAATAAAAAGAAAAAAAAAATCGGGGAGTTCTAGATTTTGACCTCTAGCCCCGCCCCCTGACTCCGACCCAGAGGTTCGATGTCATGGAACCTAAAGTGTATGAAGTATGAATGCTTTATGATAAGTTGTTGTCAAGATATGGACTCCTTGTAAAAGTTACACAGCAGTACATCTATTTTTTACAGTGTTCTAGTTTTTAACCTCCAGCCCCACCCCCCAAGGCATGGACCCAGAGATCCGATGCCATGAAATGAAACTCAACCCTACAGGGTACCTATGGTCCGAGTATGAAAGCCCTCTGATAAAAAGTTTTCAAGATATAGACTTCTAGAATACTATATCACAGAAAAGCCATTATTATTAATGGTGTTCTAGATTTTAACCTCTAGCCCCACCCCCTGGCATGGACCCAGGGATCTGATGCCATGGAATGAAAGCCGACCCTACAGGGTGTCAATGGCCCAAGTATCAATGCTTTCTGATGAGTGGTTGTCAAGATATGGACTTCTAGAAAACTTTAACACAAGAATTGCCATTTTTGAAGGTGTTCTAGATTTTAACCTCCAGCCCCACCCCCTGGCCTGGACCCAGGGGCCCGATGCCATGGAATGAAAGCTAACCCTACAGGGTATCTATGGTCCAAGTATGAATGCTTTCTGATGAATGGTTGTCAAGATATGGACTTCTAGAAAACTTTATCGCAAGTGTGACGCGCACGGGAACGCGCACGCGCACGCGCACGGGAACGGGAACGTGGACGACCGGGGTGACTGCAATAGCTCTATGCACTTCGTGCAGTCGAGCTAAAAACTAGAAATTGGCTGCAAGCAAGGCTTTCAGTATACCCCCCCGCAAAATTATCTGAAGCTGGCCAATAACTTCCTAAGTCAAACATGCAGAAAATTTGCCAAAGATATTTTTTCAGCATTATAATTCTTCATGTACATCCTCAGCATGCCAGTGACATCTATATGATATTAAAAGTATATAGTAAAGCTTGAGGTTGATTTCACTGTATGCACTATGATCATTGTTTATCATGAGAAATGGTAAAAAATTGACTAAGTTAAATAAAGCTGTAAATTTGTCAAAAATTAACTTTTCAGCATGAAAATTATTCATGCACATCTAAAATATATCTGGAACAAATCTACAAAGAATTTAAAAGAAACGCTGAAAGCCCTAAGAGGAGTTGATTTCACAAAGTATGCACTACCAACCATTATTGTATATAAGAAATAGTCAAGAAATGGCTATGTTGAAAAATGATGTAAATTTGTCAAAATTCACTTTTTCAGTATTATAATTATTCATGCACATCTTCAATATGTGTGGAACATGTCTGCAAAGTATTGAAAAGAAATACTGAAAGCCCTAGGAGGAGTTGATTTCACAAAGTATGCACTACCAACCATTATTGTATATAAGCAATGGTCAAAAAATGGCTATGTTAAAAAATGCTGTAAATTTGTCAGAAATTAATTTTTCAGTATTATAATTCTTCATGCACATCTTCAATATGTGTGGAACATGTCTGCAAAGTATTGAAAAGAAATACTGAAAGCCCTTGTAGGAGTTGATTTCACAAAGTATGCACTACCAACCATTATTGTATATAAGCAATGGTCAAAAATGACTATGTTGAAAAATGCTGTAAATTTGTCAAAAATTATTTTTTCATCATTATAATTCTTCATGCACATCTTCAATATGTGTGGAACATGTCAGCAAAGTATTGAAAAGAAATACTGAAAGCCTTAGGAGAAGTTGATTTCACAAACTATGAACTACCAACCATTATTGTATATAAGCAATGGTCAAAAAATGGCTATGTTGAAAAATGCTGTAAATATGTCAAAAATTATTTTTTCAGCATTATAATTCTTCATGCACATCTTCAATATGTGTGGAACATGTCTGCAAAGTATTGAAAAGAAATACTGAAAGCCCTAGGAGGAGTTGATTTCACAAACTATGCACTACCAACCATTATTGAATATGGCAATTATCGAAAATTGGCTAAGTTCAAAATGCTGTAAATTTGTCAAAATTCATTTTTTCAGCATAATACTTCTTCATGCATATCTTCAATATCTCTGGCACATATCTGCAAAGTATCAAAAGAGAATATTGAAAGCTGTAGGAGGAGTTGATTTCACAAAGTATTCACTATTAGCACTATTGCAAACATTCTATGTATAGGTTTAAAAAGTCCCATAACTCTTGCAAAACTGACCCTTTGGCCCCTAAATTCATATCACACATGTGTTGTCTAATGGTGCAGGTGTGTTGAAAATTTGAAGAACATAGAGCAAAAACTACTTAAGTTATTCAGCAAAGATGTCAAAATGTTGACGGAATGACGGAATCACGGAATTACGGAATCACGGAGTCACGGAATCACGGACAGGCTGAAAACAGTATACCCCCCTAAAACTTCGTTTTGCGGGGGGTATAATTAAATTTTCAGCATGAAGATTATTCATGCACATCTAAAATATATCTGGAACAAATCTACAAAGAATCTAAAAGAAACATTGAAAGCCCTAGGAGGAGTTGATTTCACAAAGTATGCACTACCAACCATTATTGTATATAAGCAATGGTCAAGAAATGGCTATGTTGAAAAATGATGTAAATTTGTCAAATATCACTTTTTCAGTATTATAATTATTCATGCACATCTTCAATATGTGTGGAACATGTCTGCAAAGTATTGAAAAGAAATACTGAAAGCCCTAGGAGGAGTTGATTTCACAAACCATCATTGTATATAAGCAATGGTCAAAAAATGGCTATGTTAAAAAATGCTGTAAATTTGTCAAAAATTAATTTTTCAGTATTATAATTCTTCATGCACATCTTCAATATGTGAGGAAGATGTCTGCAAAGTATCAAAAAGAAATACTGAAAGCCCTTGGAGGAGTTGATTTCACAAAATGTGCACTACCAACCATTTTTGTAATGTATATAAGCAATGGTCAAAAAATGGCTATGTTGAAAAATGCTGTAAATTTGTCAAATATCACTTTTTCAGTATTATAATTCTTCATGCACATCTTCAATATGTGTGGAACATGTCTGCAAAGTATTGAAAAGAAATACTGAAAGCCCTAGGAGGAGTTGATTTCACAAACCATCATTGTATATAAGCAATGGTCAAAAAATGGTTATGTTAAAAAATGCTGTAAATTTGTCAAAAATTAATTTTTCAGTATTATAATTCTTCATGCACATCTTCAATATGTGAGGAAGATGTCTGCAAAGTATCAAAAAGAAATACTGAAAGCCCTTGGAGGAGTTGATTTCACAAAATAAATGTGCACTACCAACCATTTTTGTATATAAGCAATGGTCAAAAAATGGCTATGTTGAAAAATGCTGTAAATTTGTCAAAAATTATTTTTTCAGCATTATAATTCTTCATGCACATCTTCAATATGTGTGGAACATATATGCAAAGTATTGAAAAGAAATACTGAAAGCCCTAGGAGGAGTTGATTTCACAAAATATGCACTACCAACCATTATTGTTTAAGCAATGGTCAAAAAATGGCTATGTTAAAAAATGCTGTAAATTTGTCAAAAATTATTTTTTCAGCATTATAATTCTTCATGCACATCTTCAATATGTGTGGAACATGTCTGCAAAGTATTGAAAAGAAATACTGAAAGCCCTAGGAGAAGTTGATTTCACAAACTATGAACTACCAATCATTATTGTAAATAAGCAATGGTCAAAAATGGCTATGTTGAAAAATAATGTAAATTTGTCAAAAATTATTTTTTCAGCATTATAATTCTTCATGCACATCTTCAATATGTGTGGAACATGTCTGCAAAGTATTGAAAAGAAATACTGAAAGCCCTAGGAGGAGTTGATTTCACAAACTATGCACTACCAACCATTATTGAATATGGCAATTATCGAAAATTGGCTAAGTTCAAAATGCTGTAAATTTGTCAAAATTCATTTTTTCAGCATAATACTTCTTCATGCACATCTTCAATATCTCTGGCACATATCTGCAAAGTATCAAAAGAGAATATTGAAAGCTGTAGGAGGAGTTGATTTCACAAAGTATGCACTATTAGCACTACGGCAAACATTCTATGTATAGGTTTAAAAAGTCCCATAACTCTTGCAAAACTGACCCTTTGGCCCCTAAATTCACACCACACATGTGTTGTCTTATGGTGCAGGTGTGTTGAAAATTTAAAGAACATCGGGCAAAAACTACTTAAGTAATACAGCAAAGATGTCAAAATGTTGACGGAATGACGGAATCACGGAATGACGGAATCACGGAATTACGGACAGACTGAAAACAGTATACCCCCCTAAAACTTCGTTTTGCGGGGGGTATAATAACTCCAAAGATATGCAAGCAAGAGTTATGGTTCTTTAGTATGACACATCATCTCATCGTGCTTTATAAGTGTACCAAGTTTCATTGAAATATTTCTTATGGTTTTCAAGTTATAGAGTCAGTGGACATGAAATTGTATGGAAAAATAATCAAAGGGAAATAACTCCAAAGATATGAAAGCAAGAGTTATAATTCTTGTGCATGACACATCGTCTCATCATGCTTTATAAGTGTACCAAGTTTCACTGAAATTTCTCTTACGGTATTCAAGTTATAGGGTGGACACGAAATTGTATGGAAAATAATCAAAGGGAAATTACTCCAAAGATATGCAAGCAAGAGTTATGGTTCTTTAGCACGACACGTAATCTCATCGTGCTTTATAAGTGTACCAAGTTTCATTGAAATGTTTCTTAAGATTTTCGAGTTATAAAGCGGACACGAAATTGTATGGAAAATAATCAAAGGGAAATAACTCATAAAATACTCAAGCCAGAGTTATGGTTCTTGTGCATGACACATCGTCTGATCATGCTCAATAAGTGTACCAAGTTTTATTGAAAAATCTTAAACGGTTTTCAAGTTATACAGCAGACACGAAATTGTATCGAAAATAATCAAAGGGAAATAACTCCAAAAATACTCAAGCCAGAGTTATGGTTCTTGTGCATGACACATCGTCTCGTCTAATCTACAAGTGTACCAAGTTTCATTGAAAAATCTTTAACGGTTTTCAAATTATACAGCGGACACGAAATTGTATCGAAAATAATCAAAGGGAAATAACTCCAAAAATACTCAAGCTAGAGTTATGGTTCTTGTGCATGACACATCGTCTCGTCATGATTTACAAGTGTACCAAGTTTCACTGAAAAATCTTTTAACGCTTTTCAAGTTATAGAGCGGACACAATTTGTGACGGACAGACAGACAGACAGACGGACAGACGCACGGGGAAAAACAATATGTCTCCCGACCCTGTCGGGGGGAGACATAATAATTTATGCATAGAGCCATAAATAGCATTTAATGATCTTACTTTTTTGAACTCTTTTTGGAAGCTACCCTATTTCAACCATGGAAACAAATGCAACTACAATGATTCATTATCTAAAACTGAGCAATCTGCGCCTTTCTCACTTTCGTGAATCAATGCTTCAAACGCTTTCAAAGATTTACCTCTTGTTTGAGTAGTTCTCCTCCTGACATGGCCTCCAGTTGATCTTCTGTAATTTCCTCTGAGATTTCAATACCGGCCATTTTCTGTACAATCTCTCTCATCAACAGCAGGTCAATACTGTAACATAAAATGCATAAGTCATACTTTAGTTAGTGGGTGTGTAGAGAAAAGGAAATAAGATTCCAGGGTAGCACCAAAACTATTCCAGGACATTTTACATGGACACTATTTCACTAACTTTGTTACGTGCCAGGCGTAACTAGAAGATTAAGGAAACCAACAAGTTGGTTAGCCAGCAACAAGCTTTGTTTAAAATTTAACAAATCTATTTAGAAGTGATTTAACCAGTAATTACATGTGAAACAATCAAAAGCATATACACAATCAAACAAAAATGAATGTACAATACCTTTCAAGATGTTAATTCCCTTAAAGAATGTCTGAATGTCCCTCAGAATTTTTTAACACAAGTCTGTATCAGTTTCTGATCCCAAGAATTAAAGTTTGTTTCAAAATAGCACTATGTCCCAATCCAGAATCGAATATCACAAAGTAATCCAAGAATAAGTTTAAATTCCAGTAAGATAGATTTTGACTTCTTAATAGTAACAGTACCCAAAGATTGTCCTTATGAAAATTTGTAGCCCTTATATAGCACTGAGGAACATTCAGGATTCTTCCAGCAAATTCTATGATATCATATACTAAAAATAACAAGTTGTTTACCAAAATTTAATCTTCTGGAATATTCTAGAGAGGCCATTATCCTTCCACAATATTCTTTTAACATAAAAAAGATTTTTCTAGAAGATTCTACATCTTTCCAGGTTCTTCCAGATTTTTCCGGACTTTTCTGTCAAAGAACAATTTGAAATTTCTAGAAAATTCTGAAGTAAACAACCTGTTTATGTCCAATATCTGGGACACTAAAAGTAAATAATTGCTAAGGACAACAAGTAAACATCATATGTATAACATCATACTTTCCTGGGCATACTCCCTTGGGAAGTTTACCAGTACTGAATGCACATCTTTCAACAAGTAACTGTCATACATAACACTTCCCCTCTTCAAAGAAAAGAAAGTTTTATAAAATAAAGCTTTCTTTTGCAATACTGGATAATTGTATACAATATGTTTAGCAAAATTTGTGCAAAACTAATCAAATACAACAACACAAAGTTGGACATCAGCATTGTAGAGGCACTTAAGCTCTGCTTAGGGTGTCTGGAATGATATTATCTCTTCCTCGGATATGTCTGATGTCAAGATTGTGCTCTTGCAACATGATACTCCACCTGAGTAAACGCTGGTTCTTGTTTTTCATTTTATGTATGAAAGTCAGTGGATTGTGGTCACTGAAGACAACAATTGGTGCATGTGAAGAAGCTAAGTAAACTTCAAAGTGCTGAAGCACAAGGATTAGAGATAGGCATTCTTTCTCTATGGTAGAGTAATTTCTCTGATGCTTGTTAAACTTTTTGGAAAAATAACAAACAGGATGGTCAACACCATTGTCATCTTCTTGCAACAATACACTGCCTGCACCAACATCACTGGCATCTACAGCCAACTTGAACTCTTTGTCAAAACTTGGTGCTAAGAGAACCGGAGAACCTCTAAGTATGGCCTTGAGCTTATCAAATGACTTCTGGCAGTCATCTGTCCAAACATACTTGGCCTTCTTACCAAGCAAGTTTGTCAGAGGCTCAGCTATAGCCGAGTTGTTGCAGAATTTCCTGTAATATCCAGCCATACCCAGAAAGCGCATCAGTTGTCTTTTGCTAGTAGGTACAGGAAAATCTGAGATAGCCTCAACTTTAGCTTCTACAGGTTTTACCTGACCTTGACCTACAATGTGTCCAAGAAATGTCAAGTTTGCATGGCAAAATTCACTTTTTGCCAAGTTCACAGTTAGTTTAGCATCACTTAGCCGGTCAAAGAATGTTCTGATTGTCTGCAAGTGTTGTTGCCACTCCTCACTGAAGATAATAGCGTCGTCGATATAGGCTTTACAGCCATCCAGATTGGAAATCAAACTGTTGACCAGCCGCTGAAAAGTCGCAGGCGAGTTCTTCATTCCAAATGGCATGACTTTATACTGGTACAGTCCATCTGGTGTAACAAATGCCGAGATCTCCTTTGCTCTGTCCGTGAGGGGTATCTGCCAAAATCCCTTTAGCAGATCGAACTTTGTAACATACTTGGCATGTCCAATATTATCAATGCAGTCATCGATTCGTGGGATGGGAAAAGTGTCTGTTTTAGTGACAGAATTGACTTTTCGATAGTCTGTGCACATTCTAAATGTCCCGTCTGGCTTTGGTACAAGAATACAAGGAGAACTCCATTCACTTTGGCTGGGTTCAATGAAATCATTGTCCAGCAAATATTGAACTTCTTCCCTGAGATATTGCTGTTTTACAGGGTTCATTCTGTAAGGATGTTGCTTTACAGGTTTTGAACCTTCAATAATGTCAACATCATGATAGATTTTGTCAGTTCTGGATGGAATGTCCGGAAATAAGTGCTCATATTCGAGAACTAACTGTTTCAGTTCAAGTCTTTTGTCTGAATCAAGGTGAGACAGTTTCTGATCAAGATTCTGTAGTATGTCAGAATTCTGGAGTTTCGATGACGAGGGATCAGATTTCTCCAAGTTGAAGTCCTCAGAGTCCATTTGATTTTGTTCATGAGGGACAGAATTAACTATATTTACTGATGAAATAACAGAACTATCCCTATCAATATACTTCTTGAGCATATTAATGTGACATAGCTGTTTTTGCTTGCGCCTCCCAGGAGTGTTAACAATGTAATTCACGTCACTTAACTTTTTATCAACAGTATACGGGCCATAATATCTAGCTTGTAAAGGTCTGCCAGGAATGGGCAAGAGAGCAAGTACCTTGTCTCCAGGTTCAAAATTTCTGTCTTTAGCATTTTCATCATAACGAATCTTCATTTTGCTTTGAGTAGATTTGAGATTGGACCGAGCTGCATCACAGGCCTTTGATAGTCTGTTTTTGAAATCAGACACATACTGAAGTAAGTTCAAAGAACTGTCATCATCTGAGAGAAATTTCTCTTTTAGAAGTTTTAACGGTCCACGTACAGTGTGCCCAAAAACAAGCTCAAATGGGCTGAACCCCAGAGACTCTTGTACAGATTCTCTTACAGCAAATAGAAGCAAGTGTATGCCTTCATCCCAATCTTTTTCAGTGTCAAAGCAGTAAGATCTGATCATGTTTTTCAAAGTTTGATGGAATCTTTCTAAGGCACCTTGGCTTTCAGGGTGGTAAGCCGATGACTTGTATTGCTTAATTCCAAGTTCGTACATGACTTGCTGAAAAATTCCTGACATAAAATTTGAGCCCTGGTCTGACTGGATAGATTTTGGGAGGCCTACAAATGTGAAGAACTTCACAAGTGCATTAACTATTGTTTTAGCCTTGATATTTCTGAGTGGGATAGCTTCAGGAAAGCGAGTTGAAGCACACATTATGGTCAGAAGATATTCACAACCTTTCTTTGTTTTGGGTAAGGGACCTACACAATCAATAATCACTCTGCTGAAAGGTTCATCAAAGGCAGGAATGGGCTGCAATTGAGCTTTTGGAATGGTCTGATTGGGCTTTCCTACCATTTGACAAGTGTGGCAGGATTTGCAATGCTGTGAAACATCAGATTTTAATCCTGGCCAGTAGAAATGATTTAGAATCTTGTGATAGGTCTTATTTACACCTAAATGGCCTGACATGGGTGTTTCATGAGCCAAGTTTAAGACTTCAGGGCGATAAACCCTAGGAACCACAATTTGGTAGTTAACAGTCCACTCATCTGCTGCGGAGACATCCGGAGGACGCCATTTTCTCATCAAAATGCCATTTTTGACATAATAGCAAACAGGAACCTGGGATATTTCATTTTCATTAAAAGCCCTTTCAAATAAAGGCGAGATCTCAGGATCACTGTGTTGTTCTTTACAAAGCTGTGACCTTGACAGCTGGTCATGACCTTGGTCATTTGAGTTGGAAGGTGAAAGGTCATTTTCTGACCCTGACCTTGGATTGCTAGGGTCAGTCTGAATATCAGACTGACTAGGGGAAAGAGATGTTGAAATCTCTTTATTAAAGGACTGACCTATCAAAGTGTCAGTTAAATTTATGTCCTGCATCCCATCATATAATTTGGCTTTCTTAGCCATTGCCCTAGTAACAGCACAAGAAGGGTAAAGGTCAGGAATTTCCTGCTCAATGGGATCAGGCGGTTGATCAACACATGGTGTGCTGGTCAAAAGTGGGTTTACCACAACCTTATCTCCTGCCAAATCATTGCCTAACAGCAAATGAATACCTTTAAAAGGTAAGGAAGGTCTAATACCTACAGCCACGGGACCTTTAACTAAGTCTGAGGACAAATAGATATTATGGAGCGGTACATTAACAAATCCACACTCTACGCCCTGGATAAGGACACTTGTCCCAGAAGAAGACTTCTCGGAAAATGGCAAGGTATCTGCCAAGATAAGGGATTGAGAAGCTCCGGTATCTCGTAAGATTTTAATAGGGGTAGACTGGGCAGAGTCACTGTTAAGTGACACAAAACCATCTGATAAGAATGGTTCATAATTCTCCATAATAGAATCCTCAGAGACTGACTCTTTACAAGTTCTGGTCAGTATAGGGTTTTCTTCCTGGATACAAGACCGTGGTTTAGCCTTTAAGGAGGTGAGGCCTGTTGGTTTAGCACTATCTAGATTTTCTCTTTCTTTCTTTCGTTTCAGTGCCAAACATTCAGAAATAATGTGGCCAGTTTTCTTACAATAATTACAAATTGGCTGGGATAAGGGATTTTGTCCTTTGTTTTCACTAGAAAATTTGGGTTTTGGACTGGAATTGTCAGTTGGATTACTGGGATTGGCTTTGGGACCGGACTGAGGGGAATATGGTTTTGACTGAGGGGTAATTTGCTTTGATTGAGGGTTATATGGTTTCCTAGGATATGGCTTGTTGACAAATGAAGCCTTATGAGTCAAAGCATAGTCATCAGCTAAACGTGCTGCTGTTTCCAAGTTTTTAACTTCTCTTTCGTTCAAGAAAGCCTTAACATCAGAATTTATGCACCGTTTGAATTCTTCAACAAGCATGAGCTGCCTTAGCTTTGCATGATCAGAACCTACTTTCTTTGAAGAACACCATCTATCAAATAGTTGCTCTTTTGTTCTAGCAAACTCAACATGAGTCTGGTCATGTTCTTTTCTACAGTCTCTAAATTTCGCTTGTATGCCTCAGGGACCAGCTCATAAGCCTTAAGAATAAATTCCTTTACTATATCATAATCTGAGCTTTGCTCAAGAGAAAGCTGAGTGTAAATTTCTCGAGCTTTACCAATTACAACACTTTGCAAAAGCAAGGTCCAATGCTCTTTTGGCCATTTCAAGTTTTCTGCTACCTTCTCAAAATGTAGAAAATATTTATCAACCTCTTTTTCTTGAAATGGAGGAACGAGTCGGATATGTTTTGTTACATCAAATATTTTGCTTGTGTCTGAAGATAAAGATTTTGATTTTGATTTTTCATTAAATTCAATTACTTTGATTCTTAACTGAAATAGCCTTTCTCTTTCTTTTTCTTCATTTTCAAATCTCAATTTTTCTTTTTCAATTTCAAGCCGTTCTTCTCGTTCTAATTTTTCTTTTTCAAGCCTTTCTTCTCTTTCTAATTTTTCTTTTTCTAACTCAATTTTTTCTCGTTCTAATTCTCTTTGTTTTTCCTTCTCTCGTTCTTCCATTTCTAACTTTTGTTTATGCATTCTTTCTCCCCGTTCTAAAGTTTCCAATCTTATTCTTTCTTCCCTTTCGGCCTTTTCTGCCCTTATTCTTTCATCCCGTTCTAAAGTTTCCAACCTTATTCTTTCTTCATACTCAAATTTTAGTTTTTCCATCTCAATTTGTCTTTTGATTTCTAGTTCCCTCAACTGCAAGTCAGTCTGAGTGACTAGAATCTGAGAAGTAGCCGAGGAATCAAAAATTTCCTCGTCAACAAAAAACTGAATCAAAATGTTCTTAATTTCATGTTTTAACATGGAAGTCTTGATATTTGACAACCCATAATGATCAGCTATGTCTAAGAGGTCACTCTTTTTGGCCTTATCTAACAGCTCCTGAGAAGGCGCAGCAATAAAGTCACTTAGTTTGAATGACATGGTTGCTTTTTGCTGGCTTTAGCTATTTAAACAGCAAACAGTGAAGATACTTTAGAATTTTAAATAAATTTGGTGCACAAGAAATTTCAATCCCGGACTCGAGCCCCCAATTCTGTTACGTGCCAGGCGTAACTAGAAGATTAAGGAAACCAACAAGTTGGTTAGCCAGCAACAAGCTTTGTTTAAAATTTAACAAATCTATTTAGAAGTGATTTAACCAGTAATTACATGTGAAACAATCAAAAGCATATACACAATCAAACAAAAATGAATGTACAATACCTTTCAAGATGTTTATTCCCTTAAAGAATGTCTGAATGTCCCTCAGAATTTTTTAACACAAGTCTGTATCAGTTTCTGATCCCAAGAATTAAAGTTTGTTTCAAAATAGCACTATGTCCCAATCCAGAATCGAATATCACAAAGTAATCCAAGAATAAGTTTAAATTCCAGTAAGATAGATTTTGACTTCTTAATAGTAACAGTACCCAAAGATTGTCCTTATGAAAATTTGTAGCCCTTATATAGCACTGAGGAACATTCAGGATTCTTCCAGCAAATTCTATGATATCATATACTAAAAATAACAAGTTGTTTACCAAAATTTAATCTTCTGGAATATTCTAGAGAGGCCATTATCCTTCCACAATATTCTTTTAACATAAAAAAGATTTTTCTAGAAGATTCTACATCTTTCCAGGTTCTTCCAGATTTTTCCGGACTTTTCTGTCAAAGAACAATTTGAAATTTCTAGAAAATTCTGAAGTAAACAACCTGTTTATGTCCAATATCTGGGACACTAAAAGTAAATAATTGCTAAGGACAACAAGTAAACATCATATGTATAACATCATACTTTCCTGGGCATACTCCCTTGGGAAGTTTACCAGTACTGAATGCACATCTTTCAACAAGTAACTGTCATACATAACAACTTTAAAACCACTTTCATATTTAGTTTTACCCCTTTTAAAAACTATTTCATTCATATGAGATGGGTCGATCAGTAGGTGGGATGAACACTGATTTACCTCTAGAAAAAAACAACAAAGAAAACAAGAAAGCAGAACTTGTTTCTCACACATCCCACATAGGACCCAGACTCATATTGGGCAGTTGTGAGATGATCAAGTTAACAAAATCAGTGACAGTAAACGCATAGCCACACCCATTTATGAGCTTTACATTCCAAAAAGTTTGGTTTGCATGCTAGAAATAGTGAATGACATCAATGTTTCACATCTTTCTTTCTCAAAAACTAATGATTTGTTTAAAGATAGCAATTACAGCAATTCTTTGTGATGTTGTAAGGCTTCAACAATCTTGTATCTCACCTTTTTCCTGCCTTGAGTTGGTTGGTGACATATTGCATCAGTCCCGCTAGTTCTACATTATACTTCTTACATATAGACCCCGCAAAGTTGGCTAAACCTGTAAAACACATGGAAAAGGCTGTGAAACTGCCTGAGAATAACATGTCTGTGAAATACATACCCTCTTATTCACCACTTTTATATAGCAAAACTGGGGTATACTGGGTTATACATTTTTTTTTCTTATTTTTGATCCAAAACATAGATTGTGGGTACTCATTAGAGTTGCCTCATAGACGTGGTTCAAATGTGTAACCACAGTCAATGTTTTGTGTGTTAACTTTGAAAAATATAAAATCTGTCTGTGAAACTTGTAAATGCTTTATTTTTATACATGCACCTGACTTTGTGGAAATCATGCACTGGAAAGTTCTGATAACTGTTTAAAATTTGCATAGTATTTTATCACCTGAATTCACTTAAGGTCTTAAAACAGTATCCATATAAATACATGTACTTACTTTGTAACCATAGAGACAGACTGGTATCATCAAACTTCATCTTCTCTTTCTCTGGTCCTGCTACTGCCTCTATGATGCAGACTGGTTACAGGATAAGGACAACAATGTTTGCCATAAAAATAAGTGCTGTTTTCATTTTTTTAACTTAATGTAAACTGTCAGTCTTTAGAGATCTTATTTATTGAGTACTCGAAAACAAATACAAAACAAGTATAAAACAAGAATATCCAGCTCTTATTCAACTACATGTACTCATAAAATAATTCTGCTTATCTTCTTTTTTGTTGATTGAAGGATACAGACTAGCACATCATACGAGAAGTTGGTGAGGTATTTGAGTGAGTCGACCACTGGCCCTATCAGATTGTCATACTTCTCTATCTGCTTCAATACCTACAATGGAAATATCATGAAATAAAAATCATATGACAGCGCTTACGTGTTATTTCTGTGATGATTCATAAACAAATTGGGATGCTTCTATTCAAAACAAATTCTATTTAATCACATCAATCTATGATACAGGATTGTGGACAGGATTTAACCCCTCCAATAGTTTCTTTACTGAGCTAGTCATCTTACTCTGAAGAGTTGACATACTAACAATGTTGTTGAACAAAAGTTGCTTTGATTAACTGCCCCCAAGTTTAATGAAGACTTACGTATTCAAAGAGAACACCAGGATTACTGTGGCTGAGTTTCCCTAGTTGTCGGCCAGATGGCTTCACATTCTCTTTAGACAAACGCCTGAAAGAAAAACGATGTCAGAAAAAATGTAACAAAACTGACAAAGGCTCTCATCAACCACATGGAATCTCTCAAGTTTATAAATCCAGTGTCAAGCCACTAGCAACCTCCTCTCGCTGAACAGACCAGTTTATGTTTAACCTGATAAACTAGAATTTTTCTACATGAAATCTGATGTATCCCCTCTTTGTAACTATTGGAGCCAAAACAATTTATCTCTGACCCGTCAAGGGAGGGACAATTACCCAAATGATAGACCTTTACCCAAATAAATTACTTTTAATATCTGATTGAATTTTCTGACAACATCACATGACTCCACTGATACTGAACATATGACAGGGTTCCCACAGACAGTATTAAACAAAATCCCATGACTTTTCCATGATAATTCCATGATCGGAGTTAAATTTCCAGTACTATTCTCAAATCACAGAACTTACTTCATAATGTATTTGGCTCTCTCCAGAGTGTCAGCACGGACCCTGATCAGTGCGGGGTGGTGCATGTAGGTCTCATTCTTCCAGTTACCATACATCCTGTACCTAAAAATAACAAATGCTTTTTTATGTACAACCGTAAGTTTTTGGCCATCTAAATAGTTTCTCTACAAATGTTCATGAACAGCCATCTAGTTGAAAAGATGCCTGGTTTTTCGTCAGACAATTTTTGTTTTCTAATGTCACATGCTGCAAATAGCCCAATTTCATATTAGCTTGCATCAACGATGAAAAACTGCACAACTGATCAGCGCCTTTGTTTTTCGCTACATGAATAGTTAAATTCCTCTTCTACTGAAATCCAAAATTTCAATTTGCTAGCCATCTGTGACTATACAGCCCAGTTTGTGTCAAATCCGGTTGGATTCCATGAAGATCTGTTTTTCTCACACTGCCGCACATATTGTCTTCTGTGGACATGCATAGGAAATTTTTCCGGAGAAAAAATATCTAAGATTTATCAAATGATCTATCTATTTACCTGAGTTCATATGGCAGAAGTTTCATGAGTACCCACAGTTCTTCAGAGATACAACAGTTACAGGAGAGAAACGACAATGACGGGAGAACAACCTCGTCTAAGATACTCAACAGGCCGTAGTACATGATGTTGTCCTCTGTTGACAGGCTCAGTGAGTTTTTCTGAAAATTCACAATAAAATCTCATTTGACCATTATAACCAAAATAGGCTTTCAGCATTCAAAATATACCATGACTGTTTCACACTAAAAACTTGACCAAGCAAGGGCAATAATTTGCATTTCTGAATATTACATTATTCAATCTGATATCAAATGATATTTACAAGGATGTAACTTTGGTTTATGTTTGAATAGATAAGAGACAAAATGCATGTCAGAAGACTAATGGAGTGAAAAAATACACTACCATTTTCATGTAAGTCTTTCCAATCCTGATGAGTTTTATCAGTAGTACTGGATTACAGTGAGCATATGGTCCTAGATACGTAACCATGGGGTAAACATGGGTGTAAACATCCTTGAATGTGTAGGCTTTCTCTACATTACACCCTGCCATTTCATGTTTGTTCTTCTTCAGGATCACTTTCGGTGATAGGCCATTGTGCCTGAAATTGGTCAAATATTTAATTATATAAATTCTAAAGTTGTTGTTACATATGAGCCGCGAGGTGAGAAAAGCAGTCTTCTGAAGTTCCGACCAGCTCCGACATAAACTGGCCTGTACAGTCACAGAAGCAGGCTAGAAGTTTGAAATTTCGGATTTAAGAAGAAGAGAAATTGTGCTATCCATGTAGCGAAAACAAAGGCGCTGGTCAGCTTCGCAGTTACTGCAAAGCTGATCTGCGCCTTTGTTTTCGCATAGGCAAAAATCCGGTTTTCTCATGACGAGGCTCATGTAATAGCCTTATCAAAACTTATTAGGAAAGTCCAACCAGCGTAAAATAAATATCATGTGATTTTGTTTGTAATGTTTGGTAGAGTTGAGGTTGGTTTAAACATATTTATGTTCAATTTTTGACAATACAAAGACATGCAATCAACGAAATGATCAGAACGAAAGCTTAACGCTTATTTAGTTCTTTTCCTAGAGTTGAGGTTAAGAAAAACATGTCAGTCATCACTTCACGGGTACTCAACCAGTATTGTAGACAGGCTCAATATACAAAACATGAACTATGCATTTTTTTTATAATCCCTGACCTCTTGCTTCTGGATCTTACACACTACCACTGAGCAAAAATGTTCCCCATGAGTAAGAAATAAACTAATAAGAGCTGTCGCAGGACAGCATAGCTCGCCTGACTTGTGCTTTGCCACTAAATCTATTAAAATCTATGACCCCCCAAGACATTGACCTCAATGTCACTCAGGTGGGTCATGATGGCACAGCATAAAATTTCAGAACAATATCTACCAACATGCAAAGCTCAACTTGATCCATCTACATATTTGAAATAGACTTATAACATAAAATTTCTAAGTCTGTGACCTCCATGACCACAGGTGCGTTAAGATGCTACAGGATAAAACTTAAGAATAATATCTAACAGCAAAGTATCAGCTAGATCCATCCATTTGTTCCAGCAATATACAATTCAAAATACTTTAAGCAAAAGCTTTAAAATAAAATTTCAAAGTCTGTGACCATGAACTCAAGGTCACTCTGGTGGGTCATGATGGTACAGCATACAACTTCAGATCACTATCTACCAACATGCAAAGTATCAACTTGATCCATCAACAACTTCAAGAGATATAGACTTAAAAAAACTTTAACCAAAAACTTTAACTCTGTGACCTTGACCTCAAGGTCACCCAGGTGGGTCATGATGGTACAGCATAAAACTTCAGACCAATATCTACCAACATGCAAAGTATCAACTTGATCCATCAATAACTTTAAGAGATATATACTTATACTTTAACCAAAAACTTTAACACAAAACAATTTCTAAGTCTGTGACCTTGACGTCAAGGTCACCCAGGTGGGTCATGATGGTACAGCATAAAACTTCAGACCAATATCTACCAACATGCAAAGTATCAACTTGATCATCGACAACTTCAAGAGATAATAGACTTATAAAAATTTTAACCAAAAACTTTAACACAAAATTTCTAAGTCCGTGACCTTGACCTCAAGGTCACCCAGGTGGGTCATGATGATACAGCATAAAACTTCAGACAAATATCTACCAACATGCAAAGTATCAACTTAATCCATCTACAACTTCAAGAGATTTAGACTCATAAAAACTTTAACCAAAAACTTTAACATTTTGAGCAACGCCGACGCCGACACTAACGCCGACGCCGACGCTAACGCCGACACAGGGGTGACTGTAATAGCTCTTCCTGTACTTTCGTACAGGCGAGCTATGTACTTTCGTACAGGCGAGCTAAAAATTCCACTCTGTAAAACATTTCAAAGTTACTCACTTCCTATATACAGGGTCCATCACTGTGTGTATTAGAGCACACAGTGACCTGGCTATTGGCTTGTATGTTGTACCAAAGAACTCTGGCAGCCTGTCCAGAATAGATTTAGACTTCTCCCAGGCTCCTATACCCAGCAGGGCTTCAACAAGGCCTAGCTTCTGATTGTTCTCATGCTGAAAAATACACAGCCTTTGTCATGTAAAATGAAACTATCTCCAATGTTTCTAACCAGACAAAGGATCCATGAAGTTAAGCCAACAACACTTACAAGCCATGTATATGCTGTGTGACAGTTGATCCCCACATTTTTTTTTTTTTGCAAAAAGCAGGTTTTCATATTGGTGCTGAATTTTAGATTTGCTGTTAGTAAACAAAAGGAACTGGTCCCTACTTGAAACTCAGCATGAGCAGCAAGCAAGATGCTAAACCTGGGTAATTTGATATTCAAGCACTCAGCATGAGAAGATTATCAATTGAGGGTTTCCAAATGATCTATACTCTTGTCTGTATTTCTTTCAAGTCTATGTATGAAAATGAACCCAGCAGGCCAACCTACCAGATCTATCTTGACTGTTTCATCTTCCTTTTTCTTTTCCTCTCCCCCCTTGTCTGACAGACTGACTACCAGTAACTTCCTGGCGTACTGCTTGGCGTCGGTCATCTCTTTCTTACTGTAGTCTATTATAGCACTGTCACTGGGGTGTAACTGGAAAACAGAAAAAATGTTGATGGATGCATCCGGGTACCTGCCTATCCTATATGCTCACCTATGAGCCTTCTGCTCAGGTGAGCTAAGGGAGGACTTAAGTCTTGAATTACTCACCTGAGAACCTCCAAATGCTAAATATGGTGTCAGGCTTGACAATTGTCATTATTTGCATATAATAGTATGTTCAAACATTTTGAAGTCTGGCTTTTATTGTTCTAGGTATTTCTTTGTAATGGGCGGAAGATTCCTATAACCTAATTGAATGGTGACTTTACATAGGATCTCAAGCAAAATATTTCAAGCAATAAGGCATTACATGCGAAATAGCCTTGTAACATCCTTTGAAAGCTATTCTAAAGTACATGTGAGGCCAAAAATTCATTATCTACAAAGACACATCTAAAAACTTAGGTCCACTTCAGTAACTCACATGAGGATATAGACCATCCAGCTCTACAAGATCATTCTTCAGTAACACAGCTGCCAACTTATACAGGGAGGATGGAGTTTCATCATTCTGAAATACATATAGGTTATAGATTGTGTAGTGCAAAATATCTTAAGATACTATGCTGTAAAGGACAGAATTGTCTCCAGTCCGATGGGTGCCCATTTGATTAAGTTACTTATCCGTTTCATGTGTTCTAGTCCATCCCTCATTCGGTTTATGTGTTCCTTTTCCCATGGTATCCGATTCATCCGATGACAATTTTTGGTCATGTTCAAAACTGTGAATGGACGCCACTGCACAAGTAACAGATAGGCAGCTCCTTTTATCTTTTGACTTTCTTCACTGGACAAAAATGTACTTTTATATTTTTGAGTATACATGTATAAGGTAATTAAATGCGTTTTCTGTCTGTTTGGCATTCATTGACACTATCCAGTTATGTGACTATTGCTTTGATATCAAAATTCATGTGTCTCATCTCTTTTTCTCAAGAGGTGTTTTCTGTTGACATTATGGTCTTACCTTATAGAACTGGAACTTAAAGCCCAGTACATGACAGAGAGTAGTTTTATCACTGACATAAGACTTAATCAGAGGGACATAATATGTCTCAAGCTCTGGTCTCATCTCAAATGACTCCAACAATATATCTATCACACGGTTAGGATCTAAATTAAAACATCCTGAAAATAAAAACAATGGATCAATTATTGTAAAGCATCACAAAAACCTTGTAAAACTTAGATGGTTTTCATATGAGCCATCTCATGGGAAAACCAACAATGTGGTTTCTGAACAGGTCCGACACAAACCAGCCTGTACAAGCACAGAAAAGAGCTAGAAGCCTGAAATTTCGGATTTAAGTAGAGGAGGAATTGTACTATCCGAGTTGCGAAAACAAAGGCGCTGATCAGCTTCGCGGTTACCGCGAAGCTGATCTGCGTCTTTGTTTTCACATATGCAGATTGTTGGTTTTCCCATGAGGTGGCTCATATATCTGTCAGAACAGGACTTTATATTTCACTAATTCATCAGTTTTGTTTATACATTTAGCAAAACATCAAACATATGTATCTTAAATCTTTAAAGACAGTTTTTATATTGCTAAATTGCCTTCTGTGTTGTGTAATTTTGAAGTGTGCAGCAGGTCAAAGAAGCCAAAGTGAGATCCTATTTAAATTTGCAAGTGATTCATGTGGATAAAAGATTGTGCAGTTGCACAATGGTCAGTGTCAGTTTTATTGATATTTCCTAGTTAAGCAATGTGTTTACTCACCAATCAGTGATTTGATGTTCTGCAGCACCTGTTCAGGCGTGAGTTTCTCTGATATTTCCTGGTTCAGTTCTGTTATTAACTTGGAGTACCCCTCACTCTCTTCACGTAGCAAGTTGAACTTCTGCTGCTTGTAACTACACAAAAAACAAAATGAATGGAAGTGTTAATTTTTCAGTTACAACTGTGAAATAACATTTCTGCTAAACTGCATGTGTAGCTGTTGACCTGTTATGCACATTAACTTATTAAATACTGTAAATTCGGAAATTTTTGAGTGACTTTTATTTCACAAATTCTCTTTTTTAGTTATTTGCGAGGTCTTAAATTCGCGAACGAGCATTCATGTAGTCTTTATAGCGATTCTTTATTAGATAGAACTTTGAATTCGCGAGGCAACAAATTCGTGAATATTTGCGAAAATCAAGTTCTTGCGAACATTTTTAAACTTCCAGTACGCTACACAGCCAACTTGGTATAAACACTAAATAGCATCTACAGCATTGTAGTACATGTACTTACTATAGTCTGGTCTTAATCTTGACATATTTTTGCTGGAACAACTGTTTGGACTGGACTAGCGAGGAATTTTCTAAGAGATCTAGATCAAGGCGTGACTTCAACAACCCTTCAGCTCCACTGGCCTGAAAATACAATATAAGCCCCTGCATCAGAAAACCAACAATCTGCATATGTGAAAACAAAGGAGCAGATCAGCTGTACAGTAACTGCACAGCTGATCAGCGCCTTTGTTTTCGCTACACAGAGAGTGCAATTCCTCTTCTTCTTAAATCCGAGATTTCAAGCTTCTAGCCTGCTTCAGTGACTGTACAGACTGGTTTGTGTCCGACCTGGTTGGAACCCAAATTGTTGGTTTTCTCATGCACAGGCTCATATATATATTGCACAAAAGAAATCTGAATGAGTACCTAATTTGTTTGTACACAAGTATGGCATGAAAAATTAAATGATCATAAGAGTATGACAGAGAAAAAATAAGTATCTATGGTGTGGGCTGAGACAGAATTGTTTGGACATTGTCATGATTGTAGACAAACTTAAATACAATGTAAACCCCTTTTGCAACCAGTAATATTCCTAGAAGGTTTAGAATACTATCCGAAACATGCATAAATGAAATATGTCATGATAAAATTGCTTTATGCATGTGAAACAAAAAAAAAAGTTACAAATTATATTTTATATATTTACCTGACTGAAAGCTGCCACAAGGGAGATAAATCTTTCTCTGGTAGCTTTGTCTTCATCTGTTGCAATCAACTCAACATCTGGGGAAATAAAATGGGACAATTTGAGTAAACTGTAAAAGACCCTACTTCTCTGAAACAGCAAACAATAAAGATTCTTTTGAGACTGATCCTACAGGAGGGAGTTTTCAAGTTTTATAATCTTGATCTACATTGTTCATCTTGACATTAGATTTAGGGATTGTTACACTTTCTTTGTTTAGTAACACTTTATAGAAACTAATTATTACATGAATATTGTTAACTTTCATATTCTCTAATGTCAAGAGTAAATCTGAAAACAAAATAGGCAATGATTAAATTCCAAAGTCATATCAATATTTTACAGACCTGGGCCCAGTTGTTCAAAATTAATGACATCGTTAGTTAACGATTCGTTAAAATTTAAAACATGAATATTACAAATACACTGTTATTTTTTGTTGATAAAATATGAGAATCCTTTGCTTATGTAGCCGACATTTACTTAACAAGTTGAGGTCTTAACAATGACGTTAAGCTAACAAAGTTTTGAACAACTGGGCCCTGGTGTCAGAGATAATTCAGTGAATCAAAATCCAACTTACCTATTAGGCCAAGTACATCTGACACAAAAGAAGTCACATCTTGTAGCTGATCCTGTATAAAACAAAACAAAAAATCAATAAGATTAAAAAGAATGTTCATCAATATTCAATGTCTAAATGTTCTTAAACAGTTCTATATCTCATGTTACTGTTCAAGTACTACAAAGTAAAGAACAGCAAGTCGAAAACAAGTAGTTTTTACATATTTTTCAATGTCTTTAACTCACTTGTAGTTTGTAAGAACATCAGATGACAGATCTGTACAAAGACTAAAACTTCCACAGTTCCACTATTTTCAAACTGCCCTCCATCTAACTTATTGTTGCTTTGTAGGCCTTCAATTGTATTGGATTTAAAAATATAAAGAAACTAGAAAATGTGTTTATGAAACACTATGCCCCCAACTGGTAAGCCACTTTCAAGATGTAAAAATGTCCAAAAAATGACTAAGTTCAAATTGTAAAAAAGTGACAAAAATTAATCTGAGGAGTATATCCCAACCACATGCATATCTTCAAAGCATGGTCACAATGTCTGCAAAGTTTCAAAAGTATCGGTATTAAATTGTAGGAGGAGTTGCGCACACAAGTTACCCTCTATCCATCCACTAAAATGCCCGAAAAAAATGACTATGTTCAAACTATGAAAAAATGACAAAAAATAATCCAAGGATTATATCCAAACCACATGCATATCTTCAGACCATGCCCATAATACATGTAAAGTTTTAAATGAATTGGCATGAAACTGTAGGAGGAGTTGCGCACACAAGGTACCCACTGCCCATTCACTTTCATTGTCAATTAATCTGAGGATTATATCCAAACCACATGCATATCTTCAAAGCATGGTCACAACACCTGTAAAGTTTCAAGAGAATCGGAATAAAACTGTAGGAGGAGTTGCGCACACAAGGTATCCACTATCTATTCACTTAATCAAGAATCAAAAAGGGAAATAACTCTCACAGAATTGGCCCCTAGCCCCTTGAATTTACCTGAAAGAAAAAATATGTGTCCTTTTAATTTTCATATACAAACTACATACCAAATTTCAAGATCCTAGCTCTAACGGTTCCTGACCGAGTGCTCACGCATGCTCACGCATCACAGACTGACTGACTGCACACACTCACTCACTGCACGGACAGACCCAAACCAGTATGCCCCCTCAACTTCTTCGAAGTTGGGGGCATAAAAAAATCAAGAGGGAAAAACGAAAAATCATACCCCAATTCCTATTAAACAAAGCTACAACATGTATTGTGTTACTGCCCCATAGGTGCTAAGGTTTATAGTTATAATGATACATAAATCTGACCTGTAAATCACCAAGAACATTGACAGCATGGTCTTGTTTCAACCGCCCATGTACTACGTGTAAACACAGCTCGTAGATGGCCTGTCGTATCCTGCTGCTTCCTAGACTGGTTAGTTGACCAGAATCTCCCCCACTTGATGGACGGCATTGCTTCAGACTGTTTTAGATAGAATAAAAACACTCTTAGTTATTTGGTGCATGATAATTATGATATACACATATATACAATCCAAGTTCAAGAAGTTCTAATTTCTGAACTGGTCCAGCCAGGTGATGCATCATCTGAATATGATGCTAATATGTATGTCAAAATCGTAAAAGCAGACACAAAAACTCATGACATTTATTTAAGAAATAATTTTACTTCACGGTGAATTATTGTGATTAACACAGAGTGTTGGAGGGCAGATTGTGATGTATTAATTCATGATGGCGCAGCCGCAGTGAATTAAATATCGCATCTGCACGAAAATATCACGCGTTTATCACTTAGATAATTGACCATAATGTAAAACTATTTCGGTGCACTGATAAATAAATGCATATATCTTAAAATGTTTTCCAGTGGACTCATTCTCCGCAGACTTGAATGTTTATGTGCGACATTACAAAAACACCACCTTACGTGCCTAATTTTGTTTACAGTGAATTATTGTAAATTTGCAAACGGTGACGTTTCCATTAGGTTCAATGGGAAAGACGATAACAACGTTGGAATATTTATCATTATCTAACCAATGTAGACCAATTCACAAAACATCTGACAATATTATACTATAGGTTCTCATGAGAATATTTTGAGATTTGATTCAATTTGCAAAATGATTGCAATGCTGTTGCATGTAAGTGAGATACAGTCAACATCATGGAAACTCTCAAGCCAGAATCAATCCTTCCTGATTGGATAAAATGAGCCAGGTCATGAGAAAACCAGATTTTTGCCTATGCAAAAACAAAGGCGCAGATCAGCTTCGCAGAAACTGCGAAGCTGATCCGCGCCTTTGTTTTCACTACACGGATAGTACCATTCCTCTGCTACTTATATCCAAAGTTTCAAGCTTCTGGTTTTCTTCTGTGACTGTACGGGCCGGTTTGTGTCAGACCTGGTCGGGAACCCCGAAGACCATTTCTCTCGCATCGCGACTCAAATATGAATTTACATCTTATCAACACAAAAAAAAAATTATATGAGCCACCTCGTGGGAAAACCAACAATGTGGTTTCCGAACAGGTCCGACACAAACCGGCCTGTACAAACACAGAAAAGAGCTAGAAGCTTGAAATTTCGGATTTAAGTAGAGGTGGAACTGTACTATCCGAGTAGCGAAAACAAAGGCGCTGATCAGCTTCGCGGTTACCACGAAGCTGATCTGCGTCTTTGTTTTCGCCTGTGCAGATTGTTGGTTTTCCCATGAGGCGGCTCATATATGGACAGGCAATGTCAGCTAGCTTATGTTTTAGCATGCTTCTGATCAGTTTGCTGTATAGATCCTTTTAAAAGCACATCTCTGATGTTTTTGCCGTATTCACGCAACTTGCAAAGCTTTCACAGGACCTTCCGTCAGACAGAATCTGGGAGTTTGCCTGACCGAACAAAGCTTTACCTGCCCAACGACATATCAACACAGTTTGTTCTCAAATTTTTCACAGTGCCAATTCTAAATTTTCTTCTGTCCGAGGCAGATTTTTATCCGACATGTCCGGCGGGCAGATAGAATTTTTTAAACTCTGGTTTTGTTAAAACCAACTGCTAAATTCGAAATTTAGCAAACCCATGAAGAAATGATCAACACCGATCAATCAAGCGCAATGACACAGACAATGCACTAACAAACTCTCACTTTAATCCAAATTGAAAACTTTGCATCCCACATATCTCAAGTTTGCAAGCTAAATGTAGTTGCACAGAAAAGATCTGGCGAGCCAAGGAAATCATGGGATGAATTGTTGTTAGACGACAGAAAGAAGCTAGGAATGGATACTGCTGATCCTCAGAATTGCTCAGAGTGGAGAGGTCATCTAAGAAGGTGACTTGTCAAACAAGTCTAACCCTCAGTAGAGGGCAACAGACTATAAAACGAAATAATGATGATCGACATATTGATCCTGTCAGAATGTCATCAGTCATTTGTACGAGGTGAATTACTGTATACCGCTGTGACCTTACTGAATTTTAAAGTAATTGATGGTACCCACCATGAGCATTCAACTACCCAGTCGTCCCTGCTCTACCTTGAGTACCTATCCTGCCACTAAAGAAGCTCAATGTTGCTTAATCTGCAACAATATCCAGACACACTACATGTAGCTGTAAAAGCTAGTTCATATGGGTCTGATATACCCGTGGCACCCCAGCCACAAAATTAAACTTGTTCGCTTCATTTTGCATGCATTTTTAGGTCTTTATTATTTTTTCAACTCCAGGTATAAAATATGTAATATTTCTGCAAAATTATAATTTTATAAGTGACTAAAAATTATTAAATCCACTGGCATCTGACCTTCGATAAGTGCACAAAACATTTGTATTTTAGCTTTGCTTACACTTTTAACTGAAAAATCTTACCCTGGATAAAATCATGGTAAGGAAATGTATATTGACAATTTGACAAAAAATGATTTATGTCATTTTCTTGTCCAAAACGAAATGTCACTTGCACTCCACTTGGTGGTTTCATAAAGCTAATGTCCATTAAATTTTACAAAATACAAAAAGCAGAAATTGTGTACCCTCAAATCTCTTGAGAAAATCTGTTTTATAGTCCAAAAATTGACAGTCCATAATAGAGGCCACCACTTCAAAAAATTCAACACATGCGGTTCATTTTCTCTAGACGGGTTAATTTTGTTCATGGTCGTCTCAGCCAAAAACCCACTCTCACTCTGTTTTCCGGTGCTCCTGGCTTTAACCATCAGTAAGTGTCATTCTTCCACCAGGCAAAGATATGTACAACTACATTTCTTTATGATCAATTAAGATTTAAAGAACAGATAGTCATAAAGACATGTAGTTGTTTCTTTGCCAGGTGGAAGAAGTGACATTTTTTTGATGGTTAAAGCCATGTGCGCCTAAAATGGAGAATGGGTTTCAGGCCGAGACCACCATGAACCAAGTTAACCCGTCGTATGTGTCGGATCTTTCAAAATGGTGGCTTCCATTATCATGATTATGGACTATCAATTTCGGAGGATAAAAGTGCTATTTTCTATGTAGATTGGAGAGTGCAGGATTTCTGCTTTCTGCATTTTGTAAATGGACATTTCCTTTACTAAATCCTGAAGTGGCGTGTAAGGGAAATTTCGTTTAGGACTAGTCCCATTAAATGAGACTTCACAATTCAATTATTGTCATTCACATTTTTATTTTACGTTTTCATTGGTCATTTTCTTTTTATATTTATGTTTATGTTTTCTGGCTGAATTGTGACGTCTCATACGCGTTTCTAACTTTTAGTAGCAAATGCTTATTGTTAAAATAAGCATAATTACCTATGTCGTCAGATGTACAATACATCAAAGTTCAAAATGCACGCCTCTTTTACTAAATAGTACTAAATACTTCTAAGAAATACACAAAAACATTGAGAGCAATAAAATAATTTTTCCACTGTCTGCCATATTGGAATTTTGACAGCTCAAGTTTTGGTAATTACAAAAACCGGAATGTTTTGAATATTTTTTTGAGCGAAGTTTATTGGTCATTTCGGCCCATAACAAATACTAACAAGACAGTCGACACAGTGAAGGAAATTACCACCTTTCCAACTACCATAGAACACTTGGATGGTATGGCATGGTGTGGTAGGATACCTTGCACTCCTAGGGTACCAAGATACCCTACTATCATACCCTGTCATCCTAGTGTAGCATTCTACCATCGATAGCTGATAGCATGATACCTCTTCTTTCTATATCTGAGATTTCAAGCTTCGAATTATTTTCTTTAATTTTACCTGATTTTTGCCGGTATTGGTTGAAAAGAGATCATCTTATTTAACAGTTAAGCATGGCTATTGGTTATTTACACATATTAATCAATGGAAACTGACTTGTAACTTAAATGGGTAAGCGAGGCAATCCTCATTCACCCTTGACCCTTGTCATTGACAGTACTCATGCACTTAGCTCCAGCGACATTATCGGCGATCCTGGATTTTTCTACAAAAGTAACTCCTGATAATGGGTAAGCGAGGCATTCCTCATTCACCCTTCTCCTTGAAGCCAAGACTCTCTTTGGAATATTAAAATCAAACACCCAGGAATTTATGCTGGCGTAGTACTGAAGTGTTTCTTCTGGTTATCTCTAAAGTACGTTCACTCGCGTATTTCTCCATACACAAAAATCTTCGGGATTCACTTATCAGATACTCTAATATGAATGAGCGATTTCAATGAGAAATCATAAACTATACAGTTCGGCTAAACAAACATCGAATTCAGTCTAGTCTGTCAATCCCAAACCATAGTTCCACCAAGTCTTCTACTATGGTTTCGCCGGAACAAGTAAGGCTAACAGTGTTGAAAATGAGGTACTTTAATCTGAACTATGGTAGAACTAAGGTTCAAGTAAACATGGTCGAATTGAGTCTAGTCTGATCAGACTGACGTCATACCCAGACCATAGTTCAACCAAGCCTTCCACTAGGGTTTCACCGGAACAAGTATGACCGACAGTGTTGAAAATATTTCCTGGTCCACTAATTAATCGATGTCCCTCAATATTTCCTGGTCCATTAACAGACTAATTAATCAATGTACAATCATTTTGAGGCTTTTTCTGGTACTTTTGTGTGTTTCTTTGAGGCTTGAATTTATATTTTCCCATGTTTTTCAATCTACTGAAATACTCTTTTTTCTTTGTCTTAAAACATGAATGTCATTGGGCGCTGTCATATGAACTAGACCATAGATCAGCCAAACCGTATTTAATTTTCATATAAAATGTGGTACTACCGTAGTTAGAGATAAAAAAAATACAATCTGATTGCAATTAATTTTCATATAATAATTTAATCAAAAAGTTTATGTAAAACACTTTTCCAGGACTATGCATTACGCTTTCCATTAGAATAAAAACAATCTTTTAGCTTTAATGTGCAAACATATTGGTTGTTCTCGTAGTATCATAAAGAGAAACTGTAAGAAAACTGCTCCTTGGCGAACGCCTGGCAAACGATCTTTTTCTCAAAGTACCATACATGCCTAACTATAGAACAATAAAGGAAAATGTTTTAAACATGTATATTGGCAGCTACTATTTTTCTGAGATTTTTTTATATGTATAATTGTTTTAATGTGTTTTTGCCTTGGATCTCCACCCTTCGTTGCCAAGTGGTTATGTGTCGCTCACCTTGTAAAGTAGGATATAATATTCTGTAAATGACACGTATGACTAATGCCGTTTTTCTTTAAATGAAACAGACCAAATGTTGTATCCCTATACTTAAGGGTCAGCTAAGTACAGATGACAATTTTAAATTTACTAAGAGTTATGTGGTTGTGTAATGAAAACTGCAACACTAATATACTTAAGTTGACTAGCAGAATGTCAAGATTCCAATTTTTTCACAGTATAATTTGATATAGCCAGAAATACCACCAAAACAGGTGTTGAAAATTGCTTCTTTTTATGGGTATGGGGATTGAAACTGGCACTTTATGTGCATATAAAATATTTTGTATGACACATATGCCTAATGCTCTTTTTCTTGGTAATAGCAAACACACATGTGTTTGCTTAAGGGTATACACGTGTATATAGTTGTTGTTGTTGTTGTTGTTGTTGTTACAAAGCAAGAAGCACAAACCGGATGGTAAAAGCTGCGGACGGGCATTTTCAGATGTCGGGAAATTTGTACTTTATTTTTCTTTTCTTGACTATTTATTTTTTCTTTGTGAAACGTATTTCCAAATGTGCCATTTCAGATGAGATTTGTTACAAAACTCTAAAAAATATTAAAAACAAAATTTACAAATTCAGACGACAATCTCTGACTGTATATATCCCAAATGATGATCGCCTATGGAAATATTTCGAAAACCAGTCTGCGTTTTGGAATACTCGGTTCAAAATTCCGAGGAGTAAAATCCGGGATCAACGCCCGGGACCCGATAGAGAAGGGTTGTTTCGGTCGCGTGAATCATTTCGGTCTTTAGACCGCTCCCTTGCTTATGTGTCATGCTCAGATCCAATGACACAAGTTGGTGGCTGGCTGGCGTGTGATTGGCAATAAACTCGCTTATCATAGCAGGCTATTCTGCCTTCAGTTGCAGGGTAGCAAACTAGACTGATGTAGGAGTAAGGTAGGGGATAAGCAGGATAGATTAGTAGGTGGGGATGTGTAGGGGATGTGTAGTGTATGGTGGTGTTAGGAATAGGCAGGGGGTTTGACTGAGTGGGAGATGGTAGGGCAGGGTAGGGAAGGAGGTGAGGGTAAGGTAAGGCAGTGAATAGTGGTAGTGATAGGGGTGTATAGGGGAGAACGGATGGAGAAGGTTAGGGCAGGTGGACAGTACGGGTATGGTAGGATAGGAGGGGGTGAGTAAGGGGTTGTGTGGTGGTGGTAGGGGTGTGTAGGGAGAAGGACGTTTGTGGTGGGTGTTGGTGTGTAGGGAGTAGGGCTAGGGAAGGGTAGGAGTAAAAGTATGATACAGTATGAAGTGGGAGTAAGGTAGGAAGAGGTGGGGTGGTTGGGTAGTGGTGGATACGATAGGAGTGGTTGGGTAGTGGTGGGTAGGATAGGGGTTGTGGTAGGGTCATAGAGGGAGGGGAGGCTGGATGGTCGTTTCGGTCCCGGGTCATTTCGGTTCCCGGGTCGTCTCGGTCCCGGGTCGAGTCGGTCCCTGGTCATTTTTGTCCCGGGTCGTTTCGAACCAGGCAAGTACGATCCAGAGTCATTTCGGTTTGCGGTCGTTTCGGTCCCGGGTGTTTTCGGTCCCAGGTCATTTCGGTTAAGGGTCATTTCGGTTTACGGTCGTTTCGATCCCGGGTGGTTTCGGTTACGGGTCATTTCTGTCCCGGATCATTCCAGTCTCGGCTCAATCAGCCCCGGATCGTTTCGGACCTAGTCGTTTCGGTCCCGAGTCGTTTCGGTCCCGGGTCATTTCAATCCCACGTCGTTCATTTCAGTCCCGGGTCGTTTCAGACCGGGGCGTTTCTCAGTCTCTGATCATGGCTGTATATGTGCTACCTACATACCTACCTACCTCTACATGAGCCTTGTAGACCATTTTGGTACATAGTCTGGTATTCTCCAACGGGACACGCTGGACGGAAACGATTATATTAAGTTTTTCAGTTCTAGCGTAAGGTTTACCGAGTGTGTGTTTGCAGATAAGGCAGTGTGCCTTTATTTCATATTATCTTTTAATGGCAAAAATGATAGGTGTCTGAAATGAGATCTTACATAGTCATTGTCGATTATTGCAGTTTTATGGATGGAATGGTACTGGTTTCTGATTCCGGTAACGGTGGCGTACCGGTGGCTGGTCCCGGCTTTTATTTCGTTTCGTCCAAAAATCCGATCGGAGTTTTACATTACCTTTCAGTTGCTATTGCGCAAGAGAACGAGTGTAATGGAGGTCAATGGGAAAACTCGTCATGTGTACATTTTTGGAATTATTGTCGTGTTTAAGCTTGGAAAATTTTGATAGCATTATAGCAGATAAAATATTTTATATGTCTTCTTTAAATAGACCAAGGTAGGATTTGGCCATTTACAACAGAAATATGTTTTTTTCCCACACGAACTTTGCAATCAAAACTGAGCGGAACATGCTATTGGTTTTTGAAGTTTAGAAATTTGAGTTCGCATTCATACTGACAATATCCGATGAAGAAAAAATGAATGCGAACTCAAAAAATTGGAGTAGTTTAGGACAAGAAAACATCAGAAACTATTTTATGCCAAAACTCAAAATACAAAGGTTCACCATAATACATTCAAGTATCTTCTTTTAAAAAAGCTTAAACATGCTAAAATTACTAATATGGAGTGCATTTTCTTTCCTTTCTTTCTTCAGATACTGAGTCAATTTCTGATCATCACCTCAGGTGTAGGGTGGGTGTCTAAATTTTGAATTCAGCCAAAACATTTCATTGGAAAACAGGAAGCCGCAGGACTTAAGCATGCACACCCACCCTCTGACCATTTAGTGAAGGGCAGATGCCAATGATTATAGCAAACACACATGTGTGTTTGCTTAACGATAAACGCACGTAAGAAATTTAGAATAAAAAATCTACATACCTTACCGCAGACATTTTTGTCCTGAAGAATATGGGCATGCGCAGACAATGTGTCGTTCAGATGTCGGGAAATTTGTACTTTCTTTTTCTTTTTTCGGCTGAACATTTTTCTTTGTCAAACATATTTCCATATATCCTATTTCAGATCATATTTGTTTCCAAAATGTAAAAATAAAAGATAAATACACAATTTACAAATGCAGACGACGATGAAGATTGGTTTTTCGAAATTACACCGTTAAAATCCTCGTATTATAGCAAACCAGTCAACAAGGCAATAAACGCTCGAAAAAACAAGCGTCTGCGAGGTGTACCTAAAGCAGGTAACCGGCGAAATTATCGAGACGTTTCGAACAGACGGAAATTACGCCGTGAATAGCGTGCCTGGTTATTTTTGGGGGACAATATTTGAGGTTTGAAGGAACAGAAGGAAAACATTTAAGGGAGCTACCTACCTAGGTCTACCTAAAAACCTAACTAGGTCTACCTAACTACCAAGGTCTACCTGCCTACCAAGGTCTACCTACCTAACTAGGTCTACCAACCTAGGTCTACCTACCTAGGTCTACTTTCCAAGGTCTACCTACCTAAGTCTACTAACCAAGGTTTATCTACCTGGGTCTACTTACCAAGAGTCCCTTTCCTAGGTTTACTTACCTATGTCTTAGTCTACCTATCTAGGTCTACCTTCCAAGGTCTACTTATCTAGGTCTACTTACCAAGGTCAAGTTACCAAGGTCTACATACCTAGGTCTACTTCCAATGTCTACATACCTAGGTCTACTTACCAAGGTTTATCTACCTAGATCTACTTACCTTAGTCTATCGAACTAGGTCTACTTACCAAGGTCTCACTTCCGGGGTCTCCTTACCAAGGTCTTCCTACAAGGTCTACTTACCAAGGTCTACCATCTATGGTCTACTTACCAAGTCTACTTACCAAGGTCTACCCACCTAGGTCTACTTACCAAAGTCTACCTACTAGGTCTATTAACCAATATCTACTTACCAAGGTCTACCTAACTTACCAAGGTCTACCTACCAAAACCTACATACTAAGTGTACTTCCAATGTCTACTAACCTATTTCTACCTACCAAGGTCTACCTATCTATGTCTACTTACCAAGGTTTACTTACCTAGGTCTACCTACCTAGGTCTACTTACCAAGGTATACATACCTATCTATGTCTACTTACCAAAGTCTACTTACCTAGGTCTACCTACCTAGGTCTACTTCCCAAGGTCTACCTACCTGGGTCTACTTACCTGGGTCTACCTACTATGTCTACTTACCAAGGTCTACGTCCGGGGTCTACTTACCTAGGTCTACTTACCTAGGTCTACCTACCAAGGTCTACTTACCAAGATCTACCTACCTAGGTTTACCAACAAGGTCTACTTACTCAGGTCTACTAAAATGGATAGCTGGATACACTTATTGACAAAAAAATCCCAGCATACGGTTTTCCGTGTGTGTTTGCAGATAAGGCAGCGTGCCTTTATTTCATATTATTGGAACGAAATAGACCAAATGTACCCTAGACTGAATGAGCAAAAAGGTGGGAAAGATGAGGATCTGTTGAAAGTCATTGACTAATATTGATTACTCACTAAAGAGTCACTTGCCGAACGGATCAATATTGCCATTTCGACTGTTTCTTAGGTGCGCAATGTTACCGGACTGTTTTGTGTGCCTGGAGTATCGATTCAAGTTGTGATTTGTCTACAACTATCAGTTTCCCAAAGCATTTGAATAATTATTCTGTTTGATATAACTTTTAACCATTTGTCTGACATACTAATTTACAAGATCGAGAACTTACAACTCGTTTCTTCCAGATTTTTCCCAAGATTTGCACTGTTCGGCCGTCACAAGTTTGGCCGCCATGATGGAAAATAATTACAAAAACAAAAATTATTTTTCAGACGAAAAATTGATATGGCCACAGGTTTCTTGACATTTCGCTTCACTATAGTAAGTGGCACCTTATCACCCACAATCGAACGGAATGGGTAAACTTTTCAATGAAACAATAGCGTAGGAACCGAAGGCATTAAAACTGTATTTTAGACATGCATATAATTGTAGTATGCTGTCTAAATTCTTAAAAATCAAATATCTTTACTGGTTTTAAAATCCAGAAACAGGATCGGTTACCAACTACATACAAACTTACGATTTGCTTAAGTAATACATTTCGTCCTTAGACCAGGATACCAGGGCTCCTTGTTGTTTTCAATATTTGCCACACAGAGGGATGGCCCAAATCGGTTTTGTTGGCAAGACTAATTTCGTCCTTTGCAAAATTTCGTGTTATAATGCACATAGTCTCCAAAGTGACAAGGTCTAACGAATATGTCCGTTGTGTAAAGCTGATATAGAAACAGAATCTCATTTTACTACAGTGCAAATCTTTAAATGACCAAAGAATACTTTTTTTACGGAGTTTGAAAAGGATATTCCATCTTTCATAAGTGCTTACTTACTGGACTTCAAATATTCTACGTATTAATTCGATTTTTAAGTAGAAGTTTTCAATTTCAGTTGTAAGTTGTTCTTCCGAAGTTCCATCTGTTTGTGGATGATACGGAGATGTTAAAACTCGATGCACATGATACATCTCCATGCCATCCACAAACTGAAGGAACTGTGGAACCTTTCAACAAAACAAACGTAAATTAAGTCAAATTTAAAAATTTAGAATTTGTAAAAGGGGTAATTCAGAATAAAATTATTTTAAGTCAATAGCTCGATCATCTTGACTGATGAGCGCTTGGGCCGTTTGCATGCCCCACCAATTACTTTGAGTTAATAATTTAGTTATACCCATGTAGTTAAGAAAAGTTCTGAGAATGTTTGCCGAAAGCATGAAGCTATAATCTCTGATACCTCCATGCCGAAAGGAAGTGAAAAATCAAACATGGCCATAGCTGATGACCTTATCCCAAAGGATAGGGGCTGTAGAAATCAACCCTCTTTGGCTTTTCAGATACCTTCAGCTAGCAAAGAAGCGTACAAAAGTAGTTTCTTCTTTCCACAGACTATCAGGTACTGGAATGACCTCCCTGGTTCACTTATCTCCTCTGCTGAAATGTCTGATGACTCAGTCATCAGACATTTCAGCAGAGGAGATAAGTGAACCAGTGAACCACTGTGTTTCCAAGTTCGCTTCACTCGTGCGTTCAAGGGACTAATTTTTCCCCCATCCGAACCCCCTGGTGAAATAATGTCATTTGGCGCGTCACCAGTAAACTATTCAGATTCAGATTCAGCTAAAAAATCAGGGAGCAAAGATCTTTTCTATCTATATCTAGATATTACACTACTTCTTAACCTTTACTCCCTGGTAGGGTCTCTTATTTCGCTATCATTTAAAAAAAAGATCACACTTGTAAGATAAAAGAAACTAACATCGTAAAAAAGGCGAACTGACAGGCGTCGACACAGGTTAGGTGATGAATGAAAAGGCCAATCCGAACCCCTCGCCCAATAAAAGGACACTGGCTATCCACACGATGGTCGTGCCGATAACACCGCTTATCGGCACGACCGTCGTGCGGATAAGCGGCGTTATCCGCACGACAGGGAAATCGATATCCAAAAGTTAAAAATGTCTAGAAATGGATACATTTTAAGTTGATAAATATATTACACTGGCTTCAAAACTGAAACAGAATATTACACATGCAGGATTTTTTTATTTTTTAATTAACAAAATTGTAATTTTGCTGAAATTGGCTTACCTGTGAATTTACCTGTAAAAATCAGTCATGCGTATGCGTAAATGAGAAAGAAATTATGTCAATTATCGTAACCTAAATATTTAAAAAAATTGTGTTAATCCAAAAGAATAAACGGCCTTTGATTTTAAAAATGAAGTATGGAGACATTTCAGTTACACAATTAAAATAATTGCAATGATTATATTTTTCTCCGTCTGCTGTGATTCAGTTTACATCAGCTGGATAAATCAAATCAAACTAGTTTTCTTAGTCATAATTAACAAAAATGTTAATTTCGAATGTATTTCTATATAGCTAAAACCATAATTTATTTATTTAATGACAAATTAATAGTTTAATGCATTCGTAAGCTTGTAAGAAAATCTTATACTCCCGTCGTGCCGTTAGCCAATACCTGTAGCATTGGCTATCCGCACGACGGTCGGGCCGATAACGCCGCTTATCGGCACGACCGTCGTGCGGATAACCGATGTCACTAAATACGCTCATGAACTTGCATAACGTATTTGTTGCGTACGCCTAACTTATGAGTAAATTGTTGACTGGGACATTAAGCCTTAATACACACAAACAAAAAGATGCCAACGTGTGGCAATCTTGTGTCATGTCCATAACATATTCAACGTGCCTGTAATTAATTGCATGGAATATTTCCTTGTGCAGTCGCACACCTGTGTACTGTGACGTTCAGCAGTTTACACCAGAATCATGTAACAAGTTTCTTCCATGTCTCAGACACCAGACACAGCGGTGAGATGATCGATTAAGAAACAGCGCTCTTAACCGCTCGACCACGGGGGCCGCCTATTATACATTTATAAGGAAATATTTCCTAATTTGAAATAAGAACGTTTCATACCGGCCGTGGTGGTCTAATGGATAGAGTATTATCTTTGCAATCAAGGGGTTGCTGGTTCGATACCCGGCTGGTACATGCCTACGTAATAAAGGCAAACAGCCCATAGGGCCATGTTTCATTTTCATTTATATTTTCGCTTCTTCGGAAAACCTTGAAAGTCACGATTTCGTTTCAGATGAATATTCGGCTGTGCCTTTGTGTACATTAATTACTCCTTATATAAAAAAATATGAATGACGGAAACATGCGCACATGACACCCCACCACCAAACTAGCATGTTTTAGGAAAAAAGAACATTTTAGACCATTATGTACTGCGCATCACTGCGACCAAAAACAGATTTTTTTTTTTTTTTTTTTGAAATGGCAGCTTACGTCCGATTCTTCTATAGATCAAACATAACGTCAGGTACCCGTACTCTTTGGGTTTAACATTTTAATCTGGCATGGCTGATAAATTGTTAGGATTGTGATTTTACAAATCGTCTTTACGGTTTATACTGTTTATCTCTAGTATGCAATCGCTAACCTAGAATTTGTCAGCTGTCGCTGTATAATGTAAAGCGTTGATACCCGTTGTGTGAAAAAAGTACAGAAACATTTTTATAAGAAAATGTGTCCGAGTACCTCTAGGTTAACTGAAAAGATATTTATATTAATTTACCATTGGACCCCCATCTGATTTATGACCATTTTTCTTGAGCACATTTTCGACCCGGGCCCAGTTTCAATTGCCATGATATGCATTTACATCGGCGAATAATATATCTTTGAAAATAAATCTTTATAAAATTGTCTCAACATTTATTACCTTTCTGAAAGAAACGTTGAAAACCATGTGTTTTTACTTTGTTCAGATGTTCTGATATGAAACCGAAAGTTTCCTTATTTGAAGACTCTTTTTTCAACTAAAGCTGAAATACTGAAATATACATGATTGAGAATTGAAATGCTACGTTTACGCCTCTCGTAACCGTTTGTCTTACTTTCGCAACATCGTACATAAAAATTGCAAGTACGGCTACGAAAACAAGCCCATGTAAAATACAGATTTTTGCTCAGTTTCATTGAAAAAATAATATTTTTCTTGTTTTTGCTCAAAACATTGATTGTAGACACACGTTAGAGCCGCCTCGACGAGGCAGTTTTAGCGAGTACCGACATTTTGTTTCGGATAAAAAATAAAAAAAAATAATAATAATAATAAAAAAATAATAATAATAATAATAATAAGTTAACCCTGTAACCTCCAGTTTTACTATACAAAACGATATATACCTTCATTGACATGCTATTCTGATGCGCTATCCATTGGACTACTAAGACCAGTGTAAAAACATTCCGTAATTCAAAATTAGGAAACATTTCAAGTTAAATAAACCTGATATGATTATCACTAGTTAATGACACGCGCTAAACAACAGTAGCCGATTGTTTTACCACCTCAGTAAGTTACAAACAGACGCGTGACTGATAATTCGATTACCGCACGGTAACCGGACACACGTTTTCACACCTTTTATTTTTAAAAGACACATGCTCTTAATACACAAAGGATTTTGAATACACAAAATTATTTCTCTCTTCTTTCTTTCCATTAATATAAAAGTCTGAGAGCAAAAAATAAAACGACCACAATTTCCAATCAATATTTGACACATTTCACCACGTTTGCGACACTTTACTTTGTACTTAGAAACAGATACATTGCCTATCTGAGTATCTCTAACATTATATGTCACATATCAATATTATGAACATAAGAAAAAGCCTACCATCATAAAATAAATGTCCCGTACCTTCCGTCAAACCCATCATGATACACAATCACAAATATTTTTTCTGCATTTCAAAACATTGCCGAAAATAATTCAAAAATAAGTTTCTGTTCATCAGACTATATGTTGCGCCCATCCCCGCCCCCTCCTCACCCCTACATGCGAATTGCATGCATGCATATGACTGAAAGTGTATCATTTACCTCATGTTTGATAGATAATACGGTTTTATTTCATTCTACATTACTTTGCGCCAACTTTACGCCACTTTGCGCCCCTTTGCGCTACTTTACGCCTCTTTACGCCACTTTGCGCTACTTTACTGTATTTAGGCAGACCCCGGATAACGCCGCTTATCGCGTGCGTTCGTAGTTTTTTCCAATGGTAAAAATGGTACCATTGGTAGACAAATTCCGTTCAAGGTTTTACCAATGGTACCATTGGTAATGCCATTGGTACCAATGGTACCAATGTTACCAACATACGGCAGCAAATGGTGCAGACAGAATACAGCCTGGGTAATTCTACCAACGCGGGAAAAGTCACGTGATTCATATGGCGAGCCTAAAAATATATCATGAATTTCGTAAATAAGCAATACTTTTGTCATACAAGCAAGTGTAAATGTTATAAATAACACAATGTACATGAAGTAAATAAGAAAGACAAAAACAAGTGAGGTGTATTGATCAATATGATAAAAATTCCACCACGTGATCTACCAATGGTACCATTGGTACCAATGGTACCATTGGCAGTAGAAAAACGTTCAGGGTTTTCTGGTTACCGTTGGTAAAAATGGTACCAACAGTACCATTGGTAGATTTGCAGATTTTACCATTGGGAGAATCCCGAACGTAGCCAGCGGCACGACCATCGTGCGGATAGCCTCAGCCCAATAAAAGATCAGGTTGATCCTTGATTGGACGAGGCAGAATCTATCTTTTTCGGTAAAATTGAAATAATCAAATCTGGCTTTTAACTCAACCAAGATGTCAGCGCCCGTGCGAAACAAGATTTCCAAATCGGAAAGAAAACTTATGAAAAAATGCAACAAATCGCGTTTAACAGTGATGAAACACGAAGGAATCGAAAGTGTGGATTCCCCTTCTAAAGTATGTGCGCTTATCTGCCAACGGAGTAGCTAAATAGTTTGTTTTTTTACTGGATGTATTAGAATTCGATAACAAGTATTAGCTTTTTTTTAAAAATTGGGAAATCTTTCTTTCTTTTAAACTGTTCTGCAAATTAAACTGTTCTGCAATCCTTTAAACGTCACATGGACACAGTGATTGTGTAGCTAAATACATGTAGTTTGTTTTTTTTACTGGATGTATTAGAATTCGATAACAAGTATTAGCTTTTTTTCTAAAATTGGGAATTTAAACTGTTCTGCAATCCTTTAAACGTCACATGGACACAGTGATTGTGTAATTTATATAAACTAGCGGATATGGACGGTCTCCATTACCATCTAGCGCACTTTAGGGATTCCAGTGGCGGATTTAGAGGGGGTTCGGGTGGTTCACTCGAACCCCCCTCTGGAACCAAATTACTTCATTTTCATGAGGAAATTTAAGAAAATATGGATGAAAATTGGAAAACGAACCCCCTTGGTAAATTTGAACCCCCCTTTCAAAAATCCTGGATCCGCCACTGGATTCGTTCTTTTCAAGTGACCATCTTTATGTGTCAGTGGTCAGTTTCAAGTCTGAGGTTCTCTCAGCTGTTGAAAGGTTTATTCCATCAAAAATGACCAAGACAAAATTTAGTTTACCATGGATCTATCTATCTTCATATACTGAGTCGATCAATTTCTGATCATCATCTCAGGTGTTGGGTGGGTGCTAAATTTTGAATTTAGCAAGATGGGGATAACATCCGGGATGGGCCATTAAAACTATTTACAAGAAGCTAAACAGAGGCATACTAAAACATATACCTCTGAACCCCTGATCTAAATGAGAGCCTTAAATTCTTCAGCAGTCTTTGATGAGACCACTGAAGAGGGAAGACTATTCCATAAAGGGATAGTCCTCGGGAAAAAAGAATTCTTCAGAGCATCACTATAGGCCATATATCTTGTGTATTGTGAGTCATGAGATGCCCTGGTACTTCTTAAATTGGGTGCTGGGGTCAGATATCTATTTTTATCAAGAGACACTGTACCGGAGTGAATCTTGTAAAAGAAAGTTAAGGAGGACTTCACCCTGCGGTCCTCCAGGGATGGCCACTCAAGTTCGTCCAACATATTGTCAACACTACTCCTGTTATGCCACCGCCTGCAGGTCCACCTGGCTGCCGTCCTCTGCACTTTCTCCACCTTTTTTGTCTCAGTTTCATTATAGGGATGCCAAATAGGAGCTGTATACTCAAGCTGAGGACGAACCAATGTTTTGTATGCAACCTCCTTTGTGTGCCGAGGTGCAAGAGCCAAATTGCGCCGAAGAAAACCCAATGTCTTAGTTGCTTTACAAGAAATTTCAGAAATATGTTGACCCCATTCTAAGTCGTCAGTGATAGTAAGTCCAAGGTATTTGGCTGATCGAACCTGTTCCAGAGTTTGCTGATGTAGAGAGTAGTTGAAATGTATTTGATTGCTAGGGAGGTGCCGGTGTAATATGATATTTTGACCCGCCTAAAAAGTGACCCGCGGGTCATAATATAATGACCCGGGGGTCACATTTTCCCTATAATATTTTGACCCCCCCTATAAAATATTGACCCCCCCTATTTTTTTTATGTCAACTGCTTAAAACAGCATTGGAATACTTATGTATGTACTCAATAAGAAGAATATAATATATTTACTAAGGTACGTCAAAGAATAAATTTCATGGGTAGGGGGGTCAAAATATTATACCATAATATAATGACCCCCCCATGTTCAAGTTACTTTTCTATTGATAATAGCTAGCCTTTTTTTCTCGTTGTCACAAACGAGACCAAACAAGTGCAAAAATGATTTACATTTATCTATTTCCATTATCACTGGTAAGGAGAGGGGGGGGGGGGGGGGGGGTCAATATATTATGGTATAATATTTTGACCCCCCCCCCCCCACACACACACACACACACTATGTGTATGGTATTTTCAGATGATGATAAATGACAAACAAATAAGCTTCACTAGGTTACATTCATGGACACACCTTGTTGGGGGGGGGGGGGTCAAAATATTATAGGCAAAAAGTGACCCGCGGGTCATAATATTATGACCCCCCTCCTGTTTATGCTATTTATTTATATGATGATAAATTGCTTTTTCTTCTGTAATTACACTTGAAATTCAAACAAATATAACAGCTTCAACATGCATCTATTCATGATACCAATGGTAGAGAGGGGGGGGGTCAATATATTATGGTATAAAATTTTGACCCCCCTGTTGGGTGTATTTGCTTAGATAATGATAAAAGACCAGTTTCTCCTGCAATAATGCATGAAATTCAGACATCTGATTGAGATAAAACAGCCTCACTATCTTACAATCACGGTCACCACTTGTAAGGGGGGGGGGGGTCAAAATATTATAGGCAAAAAGTGACCCGCGGGTCATAATATTATGACCCCCCCTACCCTGTTTATGCTATATATTAATATGATGATAAATTGCTTTTTCTCATGTTATTACACATAAAATTCAAACATTTAATCAAATATAACAGCTTCATCATGCATCTATTTTCATAATACTGGTACAGGGGGGGGGGGGGGGTTAATATATTATGGTATAATATTTTGACCCCCCTGTTGGGTGTATGCTATTTGTTTAGATAAAGATAAAAGACCAGTTTCTCCTGTAATAAGGCATGAAATTCAGACATCTGATTGAAATAAAACAGCTTCACTACCTTACAATCACGGTCACCACTTGTAAGGGGGGGGGGGGGTCAAAATATTATAGGCAAAAAGTGACCCGCGGGTCATAATATTATGACCCCCCTACCCTGTTTATGTTATTTCTTTGTATGAGGATAAATTGCTTTTTCTAATGAAATTACACATAAAATTCAAACATTTAATCAAATATAACAGCTTCAACATTCATCTACTTTCATAATACTGGTACAGGGGGGGGGGGGGGGTGGGGGGGGGTCAATATATTATGGTATAATATTTTGACCCCCCTGTTAGGTGTATGTTATTTGTTTAGATAATGATGAAAGACCAGTTTCTCCTGCAATAATGCATGAAATTCAGACATCTGATTGAAATAAAACAGCTTCACTACCTTACAATCACGGTCACCACTTGTAAGGGGGGGGGGGTCAAATTATTATAGGCAAAAAGTGACCCGCGGGTCATAATATTATGACCCCCCCCTACCCTGTTTATGCTATTTATTCATATGACGATAAATTGCTTTTTCTTATGTTATTACACATAAAATTTAATCAAATATAACAGCTTCAACATGCATCTATTTTCATAATACTGGTACAGGGGGGGGGGGGGTCAATATATTATGGTATAATATTTTGACCCCCCTGTTAGGTGTATGCTATTTGTTTTGATAATGATAATTGACCAGTTTCTTCTGCAATAATGCATGAAATTCAGACATCTGATTGAAATAAAACAGCTTCACTACCTTACAATCATGGTCACCACTTGTAAGGGGGGGGGGGGGGGGGGTCAAAATATTATAGGAAAAAAGTGACCCGGGGTCATAATATTATGACCCCACTACCCTGTTTATGCTATATATTAATATGATGATAAATTGCTTTTTCTCATGTTATTACACATAAAATTCAAACATTTAATCAAATATAACAGCTTCAGCATGCATCTATTTTCATAATACTGGTACAGGGGGGGGGGGGGGGGGGTGTCAATATATTATGGTATAATATTTTGACCCCCCTGTTGGGTGTATGCTATTTGTTTAGATAAAGATAAAAGACCAGTTTCTCCTGTAATAAGGCATGAAATTCAGACATCTGATTGAAATAAAACAGCTTCACTACCTTACAATCACGGTCACCACGTGTAAGGGGGGGGTGGGGTCAAAATATTATAGGCAAAAAGTGACCCGCGGGTCATAATATTATGACCCCCCCTACCCTGTTTATGTTATTTCTTTGTATGAGGATAAATTGCTTTTTCTCGTGAAATTACACATAAAATTCAAACATTTAATCAAATATAACAGCTTCAACATGCATCTATTTTCATAATACTGGTACAAGGGGGGGGGGGGTCAATATATTATGGTATAATATTTTGACCCCCCCCCTGTTAGGTGTATGTTATTTGTTTATTGAAGCTGTTATATTTGATAAAATGTTTGAATTTTATGTGTAACTAGAAATGCGTGTTTGTAAAACACTATGCCCCCAACAGTATGCTTGCCCCTAAACTGGCAGCTTGTACGATTCATTTCATTTGAATGAAGTGAAATTTAATTTCCTGAAGAAGCTGTTCGGTTGCCTCTGTTCTGACATCAATCCAGAAACAGAATGAAAGCTTTTTACAGACAAGTTAGAAATGGAGTGAAAATTTCAAAATGGGGTAATTTTGTCAAAATTTGACAGAAAGTCCTCAAAAATTAATCATGTGATCATCTTCTCAGCCCCAACCAGTATACCAAATATGCAGGCTCTAGCTCAAATACATTTTGAGATATCTTGCACACAAGATTTTCAAATTTTGTTTTCAAGGGGCATAACTCCAAACAGGGGCATAACTCGGACATGAAAAAATATATGGTTCAACTATTTTTTCATGCAGAATGTGTATATGAAATTTCAAAACCCTAACATTCACCTTTCAAGAGTTTCAAATTTCACCGAAAAGTGAAACCAGAGGACCAATGGTCCTGTAAACGCTCACCTGAGATCTGCTGCATATACGAATAAACATGTTTGAATATTATGGTATTTAACCCCAGTGTAGGGGCAGATGAAGCCCTTGGGCCATTATCTTTTTTCAGAATAATCAATATTCTGTCCATTTGCCAATTTTCTGCTGGCTTTTCCCTTCAAATGACATTTTAACAGTTTTTTGCCATTCAAATGCATGGGCAACCCATGTTGACCTTGCCATAAACTGAGTCAAGGTCATCACAGGGTCATGATTTATACATACATTGTAGTACTTAAGCCATCGATGCTTCATTCCAAGTTTCATGGAAATTTGTCTATTAGTTCAGAGAAGAACGTTTTTGAAGGGTTTTTACCATATATGGGCATGGCGGCCATCTTGGTCATGTGACCTAGGTTATTAATATACACATTGGTTCCCCCATCCTGTAGATGCTTCAGATAAAATTTGGCTTTAATTGGCCAAGTGGTTTCAGAGGAGAAGATGTTTGAATATTATGGTAATATACATGTATATTGCCCCAGTGTGGGGGCATATGAGCCCTTCGGTCCATTTTTTTTTTCAGAATCATTAATATTTAGTCCTACTGACCATTTCCTGCAAGATTTTCACCTAAAATGACTTTTTAAAAGTTGTCCCCATTCAAATGCATTGGCAACCTTGTCGTAAAATAGGTCAAGGTCATCACAGGGTCATGATTTATATACACATTGTGGTACTTTAGCCATAGATACTTCATGCCAAGTTTCTTTGAAATCAGTCCACCTGTTTTGGAGAAGAAGATTTTTGAAGGTTTTTTTTACCTAATATGGGCATGGCGGCCATCTTGGTTATGTGAACTAGCTTATTTATACACACATGGATTCCCCAATTCTATAGATGCTTCACATAAAATTTGGCTTTGATTGGCCAAGCGGTTTCAGAGGAGAAGATGTTTGCATATTATGGTAATTTACATGTATGATGCCCGGGGGTGGGGGCAGATGAGCCCCTAGGGTCGAATTCTTTTCAGAATCATTAATATTCAGTCCTACTGCCCATTTCCTGCAAGACTTTCACTTACTTTAAATGACATTTTTAAAGTTTTCCCCATTAAAATGCATTGGTGACCTATGTTGACCTTGCCGTAAAAAGGTCAAGGTCATCACAGGGTCCTGATTTATATATACATTGTAGTACTTGAGTCATTGATATTTCATGCCAAGTTTCATTGAAATCGGTCCACCGGTTCCGGAGAAGATTTTTGAAGGGTTTTTACCATATATGGGCATGGCGGCCATCTTGGTCATGTGACCTGGATTATTTATATACACATTGGTAACCCCTTCCTATTGATGCTTCACATAAAATTTGGCTTTGATTGGCCAAGCGGTTTCAGAGGAGATGAATTTGAATATTATGGTAATGTACATGTATATTGCCTCGGGGTGGGGGCAGATGAGCCCCTGGGGTCCAGTTCTTTTCAGAATCATCAATATTCAGTCCTACTGCCAATTTCCTGCAAGACTTTCACTTTAAATGACATTTTAAAAGTTTTCCCCATTCAAATGCATTGGCAACCTACGTTGACCTTGCCGTAAAATAGGGCAAGGTCATCACAGGGTCATGATTTATATATACATTGTAGTGCTTGAGCCATCAATGCTTCATGCCAAGTTTCGTTGAAATCGGTTTACCGGTTCTGGAGAAGAAGATTTTTGAAGGGTTTTTACCATATATGGGCATGGCGGCCATCTTGGTCATGTGACCTGGATTTCTTATATATACATTTGTTCCCCCTTCCTATAGATGCTTCATATAAAATTTGGCTTTGGTTGGGCAAGCGGTTTCAGAGAAGAAGATCTTTGAAAATGACGACGACTACGACGGACGGACGCCGGATGACTCCCTATCCTATAAGCTCACCTGTGAGCCTTCGGCTCAGGTGAGCTAAAAATCAATAAAAATTTCAAAATTCCGTATTTTTGTCAAAATTTGACGGAAAGTTCTCAAAAGTTAATCAGGTCATTTACTTTTCAGCCCCAACCAGTATACCAAATATGAAGGCTCTAGCTCAAATACTTTTTGAGATATCTTGCACACAAGATTTTCAAATTTTGTTTTCAAAGGGACATAACTCAGAAAAGGGGCAGAACTCGGACATGAAAAAAAAAATACGGGTCAACTATTTTTTCATGAAGAATACACACATGAAATTTCAAAACCCTAGCATTCACCCTTCAAAAGTTAACGGACGCACACACACACACACAGACAGACAGACACACAGACAAGCCAAAAGCAATATGCCCTTCCAACTTTTTCAAAGTTGAGGGCATAATAACATGAGAAAAAGCAATTTATCATCATATGAATAAATAGCATAAACAAGGTAGGGGGGGTCATAATATTATGACCCGCGGGTCACTTTTTGCCTATAATATTTTGACCCCCCCCCCACTTACAAGTGGTGACCGTGAATGTAAGGTAGTGAAGCTGTTTTATTTCAATCAGATGTCTGAATTTCATGCATTATTGTAGGAGAAACTGGTCTTTTATCATTATCTAAACAAATAGCATACACCTAACAGAGGGGTCAAAATATTATACCCCCCCCCCCTCCCCCGCCCCCTTACAAGTGGTGACCGTGAATGTAAGGTAGTGAAGCTGTTTTATTTCAATCAGATGTCTGAATTTCATGCCTTATTACAGGAGAAACTGGTCTTTTATCTTTATCTAAACAAATAGCATACACCCAACAGAGGGGTCAAAATATTATACCATAATATATTGACCCCCCCCCCCTGTACCAGTATTATGAAAATAGATGCATGTTGAAGCTGTTATATTTGATTAAATGTTTGAATTTTATGTGTAATAACATGAGAAAAAGCAATTTATCATCATATTAATATATAGCATAAACAGGGTAGGGGGGTCATAATATTATGACCCGCGGGTCACTTTTTGCCTATAATATTTTGACCCCCCCCCCCCCTTACAAGTGGTGTCTATGAATGTAAGATAGTGAGGCTGTTTTATTTCAATCAGATGTCTGAATTTCATGCATTATTGCAGGAGAAACTGGTCTTTTATCATTATCTAAACAAAAAGCATACACCCAACAGGGGGGTCAAAATATTATACCATAATATATTGACCCCCCCCCCTCTGTACCATTGGTATCATGAATAGATGCATGTTGAAGCTGTTATATTTGTTTGAATTTCAAGTGTAATTACAGAAGAAAAAGCAATTTATCATCAGATAAATAAATAGCATTAACAGGGTAGGGAGGGGGTCATAATATTATGACCCGCGGGTCACTTTTTGCCAAAAATATTTTGACCCGCCCCCCCACAAGGTGTGTCCGTGAATGTAACCTAGTGAAGCTTATTTATTTCAATCAGATGTCTGAATTTCATGTATAATTTAATGAAAAAGGGTCATTTATCATCATCTAAAAATACCATACACATAGTAGGGGGGGGGGGGGTCAAAATATTATACCATAATATATTGACCCCCCCCCCCCCCCCCCCCCTCCTTACCAGTGATAATGGAAATAGATAAATGTAAATCATTTTTGCACTTGTTTGGTTTCGTTTGTGATAACGAGAAAAAAAGGCTAGCTATTATCAATAGAAAAGTAACTTGAACATGGGGGGGGGGGGGGGGGTCATTATATTATGGTATAATATTTTGACCCCCCCCCCCCTACCCATGAAAGTTATTCTTTGACGTACCTTAGTAAATATATTATAATCTTCTTAGTGAGTACATACATAAGTATTCCAATGCTGTTTTAAGCAGTTGACAGAAAAAAAAATAGGGGGGTCAATATTTTATAGGGGGGGTCAAAATATTATAGGGAAAAAGTGACCCCCGGGTCAAAATATTATGGGGGTCAAAATATTATCTGACACCGGGTCACCCTCATTGAGTGACATTTGGCAACGTTGAATTTCATTTGCCAATCGGTCTCCCATTGTGCAAGGCTATTCAGGTCTTCTTGTAGAATCTGGCAATCAGTGAGTGAATTAATGTTCCTATACAAAACACAATCGTCTGCAAATAGACGAACAGATGACCTGATATTGTCCGGAAGGTCGTTAATAAATATCAAGAAAAGGACCGGTCCCAAGACCGACCCTTGCGGGACTCCAGATAAGACCGGGACTGGATCTGAGGCTTGACCATCTAACACCACTTTTTAATAGCGCTCAGAGAGCCATGAAGCGATCCACTTGTGAGTAGATCCTCTAATCCCATAGCAGGGATCTCACTAGGATTTTGAAAACAGGAGTCCGGGACTCCTCCAAAAGAAAAAGTAGGAGTCCCAGACAAAATTTAGGAGTCCCACTATAGAAACTGAATTAAAATCCTAAATTTTTTCGACCAAAAATCATAATTATTTTACCTCTTTATAAACAGGGTATGGGGCTTTTATTTCTAAAGACAATATTGACCATGGCACTTGTAAAATCCTTACTCTAACCTGATAGTACAAAATGACATGCTATCAATTCTAGAATTACTTATTAGTGTGGTTACACTGGTTAGGTATATATGGAGAGGGTCTACTCTACTAGACCAGACCAAGAAATGTGTGTAATGCACTTCAAAATTAGCTCCTTTTGTAGACAAGACCTTTCTGTGACATCTGTCTACTAAATAATGTTAGGTGTATATCATTTCCTTTCGCCTGTTCAGTTATGAGTTTGGGGTCAATGAGGGGTGACCCCTCAAAGGCTGGATTTCCTACTGTCTACTTGGTCAAATGAATAATATTGGCTTGCATTCTTCATTACTAAAATATGGGCACTAAACCGCTTTTGAACACTTTAAACAAAGTTTTACCAACAATTTATGATTAAGAGGCAACAAAAACAGACAAATAATCATGTTTTTTTTCATTTATTCTAAAGTCACGAAAACTAATGTTATTTCAAAAATCGGTCCAAAAGTATAAAATTTTTGCCTTTTTTAATTGTTTATGTAATTCATTTGATCTTTAAATGAAAATCGCTAGGTTTTCACAAGATTTTAACTGTTTAAGAAGTAAATTGTTCTTATTGTAGCTGACCGATCAACCGTAACATGTTTACACAAGACACGTGTTATGAACGCGACCGTCACATTGATCAGGCGCCTGAGGCGTGAAACTTTATAGAATGTCTAATTTGCATTGGGACAACACAGTTAATTTGAGTAATCCCTATCTTGATTGGAGATAATTGATTCTTGGAGCGGAGCACCTTTAGAATCTGTCCGCCACTGAAAGAGTACATTTTTGGTATTTCCGAGTGTCTTAAAGGGGATTAATTTTGTGGGGTGAATAAAAACACAGATACTTGGGGTTACTGTTTAGATTTTTCAAAAAGCTAATACTTGTACTTTTTTTAAAAAAACTTATACTTATATTTTTTTTTCTTCATTTAGCTTTTCTGCATTAGTCCTGACCTTAAACAATCAGAAAAACATGTCTAGAATACATAAAAAGCATTAGAAATACTGATAAGCAATCACTAATGTAAAGAAAAAACACAAGATAAACAACTCTCGGTTTCCAAATTTTCACCCGTCACTTTGAAATGACAAACTGATTCACTAATCCGTAACTTACAAGAATCTTACATATATCAGCATGTCCGGGAATCATTACGCTTCAAACGGACACAGAAAGTATTTAATTATTCCCTTGCATACCCACAAAATCGTCTGTTAAACAGTAGTTCTCATCGCTACCGCACTGAGGTGGCCACAGTTGTTTACAGTAAAGGAAATCCCGTTTGCCATGTGACTGGTCCGCTTGTTTTCATTGGTCAATCAGGTATGACGCAATCAAATCCAAATTGCCATGTGACTGGACCGCTTGTTTTCATTGGTCAATCAAGTCTGACGCAATCAGAGGTTACTTTCGGTTTGATCGCTGGTTACCCGTTTCCGCCGTTTTAAAACGTACGTCCGGAATCCAGTCACATCCATTATTTACTTCCGGCCACCTCAGTGCGGTAGCGATGAGAATCGTTGTTTAACAGCCGATTTCGTGGGTATGCAAGGGAATATTTAAATGCTTTCTGTGTCCGTTTGAAGCGTAATGATTCCCGGACATGCTGATATATGTAAGATTCTTGTAAGTTACGGATTAGTGAATCAGTTTGTCATTTCAAAGTGACGGGTGAAAATTTGGAAACCGAGAGTTGTTTATCTTGTGTTTTTTCTTTACATTAGTGATTGCTTATCAGTATTTCTAATGCTTTTTATGTATTCTAGACATGTTTTTCTGATTGTTTAAGGTCAGGACTAATGCAGAAAAGCTAAATGAAGAAAAAAAAATATAAGTATAAGTTTTTTTTAAAAAAGTACAAGTATTAGCTTTTTGAAAAATCTAAACAGTAACCCCAAGTATCTGTGGGGTTTTAAAGAAAGAAAGAAAAAAAAAAAAAAAAAAAAGATTTGGATCTGTCGGGACCCGATCCCACGACCCTCAGATTTCTTCCTACACCACACCCATTTCCCCGACCGCCCCTCCGTCATGCCCGTCTCGTCAGGTCCACAGTCTGTTCAGATGATGTGTCAAGTCCTAGCGAATGTGTAATCTGTAGAAGAGAACAAGTTAACATTATTAGTACATAACACACACAACAACAACCATAACTACTAACCGGCGCCCAAACCACTAGGCCATTACAACAGTTGGTGGACAATCAGTATTTTAACATTAATAAGTTTACTATTGCACAATTGCTATTTTCCGGTATTTATAAAAACCGGAACGATACCGGATCATTTTATTATGATTCACATTTATGAGTGCAAATCGATAATTAAATCGATTCGGTTTTATCAAAAACAGAAAAACTAAACTGTTAAAAGTAAAACTGAAAAAAAAAAAAAAATACAAATTTAAAGATGCATTTAATACGTTTCAAAAACGTAGCAAAGGGATGTAACTGTGTGCATCTAGCAATCAGTGAATGACCTCGTGATTTCTGCGTGATCAATCCTTATAAGGTAATGTAAACGAAAACTAGTGTGGATTAGGCCTGAATTGAAAAATTAGGACTGAATTGAAAAATTGTGTGTTTGTCCTGTGCTCAACAATGCCTTTGGTAGACACGATGCAGTTGTAGGAAAAATATTCGATAAAAACTAGATTCCTACAAAATTATCAAAATTTAAGATATTTTAACTCACAAAATTGCAATACAATTTTTGGGGTGGGGGGTAAAAATGGGCAGGTAAGTGGACGACAAACAAACAAAATTTTATTTTCAGCCATACGGAAAATAAGAGAGTCTGGAAGGTGTAACCAATTACTTAATTATCCAATGAAGTTTGATAGTTGCTGTGACGTGAAATAGGTGTTTATATTGGCGCAACATTTTGATACCAGCTTCATTCACAACCGCGCACGACTTAGCAACGTAAAATTTGGGTTTTACAAATGTTGCAGTAGTGAAGTAGTCGGCAATCAGGTTCGATTAAGACGCAGTTTCTCTGCAGTTTCTTACTTTGGATAAATTTGTATAGTGTTATATCTTATTTATTTGTGAGAAGCAAAATGGAAATTAACAGCTTGAACCTAGACGATTCACTGAGTGACTTCCAAGAGGCCAAAGCGGGCCCAAAAGTACAGCCGAAGCGTAAGGTTTTGGGGGAAATATCTCTGAATACCGGTAGTGAAAACAGGGGAAAATTGTCTTTGAAAAAGAAAAGGGCACTGTCAGAGCCACAGATTTCAGTCGCAGTTCAGTGTGGTCAAGAAATGAGAGACAAGAGTACTCAGTATGGAAGTGAAACCGCAATTAGCTATGGCAAGAAGTTCGACAAAAAAGATGACCTTATCAACTACAGGATTTTAATTACTGAACTTATTCCTAATAAAAACCAAACACTAGAATTCTGTTTCAAGATGGGCTTGTTGCCTGACAAAAGAGAGTGTCCAACATGTGGTGGGAATATGAGTTTGATTAATGACAGCAAGGTGTCAGATGGCCATCGGTGGTATTGTCGTGTCAGGACTGGGCCAAATAAACATGAACACCGACGGAGTATGAGGACTGGCACTTTCTTTGAAAAGAGCAACATGACATTAGAAGAGATCATACAGTTCTTATATTTCTGGAGCCACGGTTTGAGCCAGGATCAGATACAACACGAGTTACAGCTGTCGTGTAGAACAGACGTTGACTGGGCAAGTTTCTGTAGGGAGATTTGCGAGACTTCAATCATAAGAGACAGTGAAAAAATAGGTGGCAAAGACATAATTGTAGAAATAGACGAGAGTAAGTTTGCAAAGCGCAAATATAATGTTGGACACCGTGTACAAGGAGGGTGGGTGTTTGGAGGCAGGGAAAAGGACGATAAAAGCAAGGTCTTTATGGAAGCTGTCCCAGACCGAACTGCCGATACTCTTCTTGGTATTATACAGAAATGGATAGCGCCCGGGTCCATAATATGGTCAGATTGTTGGAAAAGCTACAATAAAATTCCACAACTGCCCGAGGGATACAAACATGCAACAGTCAATCACAGCCAGAACTTCGTAGATCCAGAGACTGGGACATGCACTAACAGAATTGAATCAGATTGGAGACATGCGAAGGCTGAATTTCCCCGCTTCGGTACTAGACCAGAGATGTACTCGAGTTATCTGGCTGTGTTTATGTGGAAGCGAAAGCATACTGGAAAGGACCTCTTCATGCAGCTGATCAGGGACATAGCCAAAATTCACCCGGGCCCTGTAACTGAAGCTGTGCCGTCAAAGTAACTGTACCACCACTGGATTAATCAACATGTACATATGTTCTGCATTTAGTTGGAGTTTTATAGTTTATGGTGTTATTGGATTTGATATTAACTTTAATTACGATTTACTGTGGATTTGTTGGCTGTAGAAATGATCGGCGCTACTGGATAGGAACAAAGGTAAGATCCATTTAAATCATGATTAATTATATAAGTATTCTTTTGTGGGGGGCAGAGCCCCCCACACCCCCGTCCCCACACGGTACACCCACGTCGCCCACACAGATACCGATAGTATTGTTTTCTAGCTTTTTAATATTTATCTATAGTATAAAATAGCTGGGAGACAAAAAATCAATAAATTATACAGATAGTATTGTGTAAAATAGTGGCGGACAGATTCTAAAGTCTAGCCCTTGGGGCTAATAAACAACAAAGCCCAGGTAAAGATAGGCATTTTGGGACGTCTCACGGTGAAAAAATCTTGCGTCCCGGGAATCATCTCTTGGCAGAATTATGCGTCCGAGCCCAATTTTCTCGTCCCGGGACGCCGAATCTGGCGTCCTCGAGATCTCTGCCGTAGTAGTGCAGTTTGTATAGTAATCTCTTATCGATAGCTCGATCAAATGCTTGATTAGGAATTGTGATAAACTTGACTTTCGTGCTCGCAAGTCAAGTAGCCCTGACATTACCATCATGGCACAAGCGAGACAACTATACAAAATACAGTTACTGTTTTTAATTTGCTTCTGTAATTTGCTAACTACAGGATGTTTTGCCAGTATTTTGCATAATTGTCTCCCTTTATAACACAAACAAGATCAATGTGTGGTCAGTAAATGGTTGTCAGTCATCAGATATTGTATAATTAAGTGTATACATGTGAAACATTTTTGGATTTTCTGCCATTACGTCTGAAAATAAATATTGCTTTTCCGCGTTAAAATCGACAAAAAATTCGTTGAGAAAAATCTCCCTATTTCAGACCCTAATTTCCCTACGAAAAAATGTCCAATCTCCCTATCTTGGCCCAAGAATGTATCACATGTATGCATCTCTTACACAGGTTCTCTGTGTTAACAATGCTGGCCTGGACAATCATGTTACTCAGGATGAAGTTTACCAGCTGTTCAGTTGTCATGGCAACATTTGTGATGTCATTATGTTGCCAAGGAAACCATATGCATTTGTTTGTTTCTTGAGTGAAGATGATGCAGAATCAGCTTACAAATCTCTGAATGGCTACAAACTGGTAGCAACTGGGGATAGAAAGGAGGAGATAACTCTGTACATTTCCTTTGTCAGTCAAGGTATGGTTAGATTAAAGGCAGTCTATCTGGATGGAGCCTTAAAAATAAAGTTTTGAAACTAGGAAATTCATTTAAACACTCTCAGTCTCAGCTGTGAAAAAAATGGTCTGCAGTGACCACAGTCATACACCTAGACTGTTTGTGCACCTTTGCTAGATGCAAAACCACTGGATTTCTAATGACATGACTTGTATTTGGCAAAAAGGGATAAATGAGCCGCACCATGACAAAACCAATAATCTGCATATGCGAAAACAAAGGTGCAGATCAGCTTCGCAGTAACTGCGAAGCTGATCAGCGCCTTTGTTTTCGCTACACGGATAGTACAGTTCCTCTTCTACTTAAATCCGAAATTTCAAGATTCTAGCTCTTTTCTGTAACTGTACAGATTGGTTTGTGTCGGACCTGGTTGGAAACCACATTGTTGGTTTTCCCACGAGGCGGCTCAAATGAGTATTTTAGTAATAGTTTTGACATGGTTTGTACACATGTACATATGCATTAGTGTAAGTAGTGAATTATTCTTGGTATTGTGCCATATTTTAATGATTAACAGGATTTTGGTTGTGTTATAGCCCCTGTTAGTATACAGCCTTCCACAACATTACCTCCTGGTTTGATTCTCTTAGAGAACTTTATCTTTGATGACTATGCTGCGGAAATACTGTCAACTATTGATTGGGACAAAGGTGCTAAAGGTGAGTTTGGTCACCAATACATGAAGATAAGTCCAAATCCATGAAATAACTTTAAAGCTAAACTATTCAAGGAGACAGTTTCTTGTGTTTTGATGTGCGGAGATGAAACTTCTGATACTAATGCTAATGACAACGAGACTTTGAAGGGCAGTATGAATAACTACAAAGAACAACTTAGTAGTAGATGGAATGAAATCAAATGAACGGCTGCTGTTTTTTACCTAAATTGATAAGGCCTAAACAAGCAGTAAAGACAAACAATAGACAAAATGTTATAATGTGGCACAATTTTTATGCAGATCAAGAAAAAGAGCTGAGGCATCGAAAAGTAAAGCATTATGGGTATGAGTTTAAATATAGCATTAACAATGTCGACCCCGATGAGCCGTTGTTGGAAGGTATCCCAGAAGTGTACAGGAAACTGCTGGACAAAGCCCTGGTTACAGGTCATGTGAAGTATTACCCCGATCAGCTGACCATCAACCAGTATCAGCCGGGACAAGGTGGGTATCAGATAAGTCTCGAAATTAGATTAAATTTTAACAAGAGCCTTTCTTTTTGAAATCATATTCCTGAAAGTAGAAATCATATTATCTACATTTAAATTGGCATAATATCATTGCTTTGACAGATATATAGAGGATATTCAAGTTTTTGGAGTGAATATGAGTTTTATTTCATTGAGTGAAGTGAAATTTTTTATATTTCATGAGTGCCGAAGGCACGAATGAAATATATAATTTTTCACTTCACGAGATGAAATAAAAGTCATATTCACGACAAAAACTTGAATTTTCTTTTTATTATATTGCATGTAGTCATTGTAGCGTTGCGCGCTAAAGCATATGATGTCAAAATCTTAAATGACGTAATTACGTCACGTCATTACGCCGCTATTGTGTGTGAACGTTCATTGCGTCAACAATAGCATAGATTATAAAATTTAGTTATGTATAAATTAGAAATGAAACGGTGGAATCGTAATTTGCGTATTCCCAAATCTTATATTTTCACATGTGAAAATATAACTTTTTTTATATTTTCACATGTGAAAATATAACTTTTTCAAATATTGGTTATATTTAATACATATTTCTCTATATTTCATCACTTGCCATATAATAAAAAAGGCTTCTGATTGCGCCTTTTCCTGATCTTTGCCTACTTGTACTTTTTTGTGTTTTCCGTATTAAAGATCTTTATTGTTCATTCTTCCAAACTAACATCCTGAAATTCTGGATTCAATTTAACAATGAAAACACATCGTGGTCCCGAGGTTACAAAATGTTTTTCATGCTCAACTCATCTGAGACTTAAATTTTTCCTACATATAAATGTTTAAAAAAAAAAGAAAACAAAACAATTTTTGGCATTTTATCATTAATGAGTCGGAAAAATTATTGCCTTTGAAATTTCCACTGATTTTCTACAGTCGAATATTTATGAGGAAATGAAATTTCATACTGAGTCAAGTTTGGCATGTATTTTTCATACTCAGTCGAGTTTGGCATGTATTTTTCATACTCAGTCGAGTTTGGCATGTATTTTTCATACTCAGTCGAGTTTGGCATGTATTTTTCATACTCAGTCGAGTTTGTATAACCGCGGGACCAGACTTCACACAGTTTTATTAGGTTTGATACAGTTTTTGCTGATATTTTATTTTTGCTGCAGGTATTCCTCCACATGTAGACACAACATCAGCGTTTGAAGATGGCCTCATGTCTCTCAGCCTGGGATCACAGGTACTTCATCATGAAAACGTCCATGTAATGAGTGTACATTGTATAACCACTTGAACCCCACTTTTACATAGAAAAACTAGGGGGGGGGGGGGGGGGTTATACCTATTTTTCTTATTTTTGCTCCAAAACATAGATTGCGGGTACGTTAGAACCGCCTCGCCTAGGCGGTTCTAACATGTACCCGCAATCTATGTTTTGGAGCAAAAATAAGAAAAATAGGTATACCCCTGCAAACGCCAGTTTTTCTATGTAAAAGTGGGGTTTAAGGGGGTATTTATTGCACGGACATGTTTACTTGATGAAGAATTTGTTACTTTCTGATAGAAGCTTCCTATTACTTAGTATAACACAATGAAAACTTGAATATGTTAGAAAATAAAGTTGTGTCCAAGCTATATACTTGGACTGCATGTAGTTAAAGTGTCCTTGAAGAATTATATACAACGTTTAAATAGGATCTGCACTGTTTGTAGATCAGCTGACTCACACATACTGTGTTGCACTTGGTGTCCTCGCCCCACCTCTATGTGGAGAGGCATCACGTAACATCAATTGGACAATAATCCTGTTTACACTGTTTGATGTTTGGTCCACATACATGTACCTGTTATGACAGATCAAAGTTAAAGCAGCATCTAAGCACCTGTATTTTTATACAGGTAAATATGGAATTTCGTCATCCCGATGGCCAGCAGCTTTCAGTTCTTCTACCACCCAACAGCCTGCTTATCATGACCGGTGAGTCTCGCTGTGTCTGGTCACATGGTATCACTCCACGGAAACATGATATAGTGCCGGCATCAGGAGGGGGATTGACGTTGTCAACGAGAGGGGTCAGGACATCATTTACATTCAGAAAGATCACAGGTGTTAAGCCTGGAGAAACAGTCGGGTAATTGTGCTCTCTTTGTAAAATTAATCAACTCTTTAGGTGTAGACTTTCAAGATTGGAAATTACATTATACCTTCTCTTGTTGTTGCTTATCATGCTTATGGTATCATGTCTTATCATGACATGAGAAAACATCATTTAACATCAGCCTTTGCTTGCAGACTTTAGCCAAGCACATTTAATATTCAGGCACTGCAAAAAATAACAAAATACATTTTTTTGCTATATGAATAAGTAAAGAAGTAATACAACCCATTCCTAAATCTAACGACTTTTTCAATTCTGCCTTCTCAATCTTTCATCCTGTTTCTAACAGTAAAATATGTCTTCAAAGGATGTGCAAACCCTTTGTAGTATAAAATGACCTCAGTTCACCCCAGGAAGACAGCTGCATGTACTTTTAATGAAAGGTCATTTGTCCTACTAGCATTACAGAGCTGTGTCACATGAAAATACATATAAATAGCCAATAACCATTTTGACTGGACAGTTTATTTCATTCAGCTGCAATGTTCTATAATAAATCTACATTATAATCTGTGTTCTTTTAAATGATTGCCTCTAAAGCTTATGATGATGATGTTTATAAAGATAAAATATCAATATATTCATTATGACATAATCTTCCTTTTCTCTGGACATGGCCATTTAGTGCACCTGTGAGAGGATGGTGATAGTACCAAAATAGATGTAATTTTGAGAAGTGTGGTGATCAAAAGATAAACTGTCACATCTGTTTCTTTGGAAATTAAAGCACCTGTCAAACTTTGACAATGTGACCGTTATCTAATTTTGAAAGACCACAGCAGCAAAAGTCATTAGATTTAGGAATGGTTTGTATTAAAGTACATATACATTATACTTGCAAAATAAATGAGCCACGCCACAAAGAAACCAAGATTTTTGCCTATCCAAAACAAAGACATGGATCATTTGTGCAGTTACTGCAAGCTGATCAGTGCCTTTGGTTTTACAAGGATAGTACAATTAGTCCTCTTCTCAAATCCAAAATTTGAAGTTCCTAGCCATCTTCTCCAGCTATACAGGTGGGTTTGTGTCAGAACAGGTCAGAAACCCTGTAGACCATTTTTCTTGTGTTGTGGCTCATATTTTTTATAGGTACATTTACTTTAGGCAAAAAAAATATATGCAAGTTTCCTGTTTCATGCCGAAAAGTTTTAGGGTCAGTAGGTCGGTTTTTCATTTTTTTTTTTCATACATGTTCATGGTATTTAATTTACCCATAAGGCATTATGCAATGAGGGTAAAGCTATCCATATATCAGGGCCGAGAATTACAATGCATCCTCGAAGTTAAGGCTCACCTTAGGCCCCAGAATAAAAATCCTCCCTTAAAGTGCTACTTTTCAGTCCTCATTGAAAAAGGTGTAATAGAATTAAAAAAAAAATATTGCTCGCCAGTTTTAGCTTGACAGCTTGGCCTTTTTCATACCGCACCGATAATTTGCAAATTAAAAAATCTTAGATTGTAAAAACGCAATCCGATCAATAAATTCCATATTAAGATTCAATCAGATTTTCATTTTCTACAAAGAAACATAATATATGAATTATATCAAGTGATTATTTTGTTAGAAATACCCGTAAACTCGGCAGCTCGGCTCAGTCCGGGCCTTCATATTCGATACAATACCGGCTAATAATTTGAAAAAATCAAATCGTCCAATCAAAATGATTGGGCTAGCAGTTCTGAATGGATACCGAAAGCAGCGAGATACGATTCCTGGAGATTGGAATTTTGAATTGGGGTTGGTCGCGCCCACTTTATATATTTTTTAAGAGTGAACCCAATATAATCTTGTACACCGCGTCCAATCGGACCGCCGGACGAACGGTCGAAACGCCGGATCTCCGTTGTTTTAACTCAGGATTGCGGTACTTTCCGCTAGATTCGCTGCCATTTTCGAAGGAAAATTTTTAGACCAGGTAACAAAAACGTTTATTATGAATATTAAAAGAGTTTATGTCAACGTAAGCACTAGCCTGTTCGGATCTACATACATATCTCTAACCGCCGATTGTTCTGCTGATGCATAAGCTCCGCTAGGATATGCAAACATTCGAGGAGATTTTTGTTTTCCATGTTCGGCCTTACGCTAAAATAGTGTTCGCTCCGAAAAGTTTCGTACTATTGTCATTTTCTACAAAGCATTGACAAACTGCTAGTTGATTTTGCATTTGTACATGAGACTTTATCGCAAGAAGCCAATTGCTCGTGATTTTTTGCCTGAACAAGGGTACGTTTCAATAAAATACCGCAAAATCAAAGTAACGCCGGATAATACGGCAATCTGAGCTTTCAAACTTGGCAAGTATTGCAAAGTTTAATGTCTTGTATGGTCTAGTACGCAAGTGGAATGCTCATTTTTGTGCAGTATCACTTTGAAATTCTTTGAAGTGAGCTTTCTTGCTGTGACTTTCTAGAAATTAGTTCGGTTGTCATCATTGAGGATGGGTGATCTTTGACTTGTTGCTTCTCAGTCAAGATATGCTGTGTAAGATAAAAGTGGTTGATATGTTATAAGTCTGAGTTAAAGAGGCAAGATACTGGAGCGTGTTTTGGAAGTATGCAGTGACCATAAAACAGGTTTCCTCAATACTTCGATCGATTATGGAAAGTTATTTATGTTTAAGTCGGTCTCTTTTATAGTACCCCTACAACAAATTTAAATTTACCGTCAAAATATATGACAAAAATGCTTAATTTGCCTAAATACTGTGATCTGAGGTTCTTTTATTTCGCAAGGAATGCGATGACAATCATTGTTTAATACATATGTATGTAATTTGAAGACATTGATTTTGTTTTTGTAAAAGAGTTTTACTTGAGTTTTATAACTTACGTAGATGATTTGTAAAATCAACTCCATTACGAAAACATGCCCATGCAATGAACAGAGATTTTTGAATTTGTAAAAAATGAAAATTTTCAGTAGATATACTTTTCTTATTGTTTGCTCAAAACATAGATTGTGGTTACACGTTAGAACCGCCTCGGCGAGTTCAGTACCCACAATCTGTGTTTTGGAGCAAAAAGGGGTAAAATGGGGGTATACCTTTTATGGACATGTCTTTGATTAAGACATCTCGTGTAAATTTTCGAAATTACAGTACAATAGTCTAGCTTTCGTTGCCAGTTTTAAAAGGGCTACTGATGAAGGTTCATTACCCGAAATTGTGCAATATACATGTAGTCCATTCTATCTCCCTTTGAATGTTCTTCTGCTTTCACCTTTATATTTTAATTCCTGATGCTGTGCTACATACCAGCAGGTTATAATGTGGAGCTAGGTTAATGACCACACAATTTAGGCAATGACCACAACCATTTGTATTGATGTTATCATGTTTTCACAGTACACGAAACTATAGCATGCACCTGGTCGCACATGTCCACACTAATGAAAACAAAATCTCAAACAGTTGTCTTAAAATCTGAAGTTTCATAGACATAACTGAAGCCAGTTTTGTTTTAATTTTTTTACTTTCTTTTCAGTAGATATGAATAATAAATCTTAAATTCGACTGTGATTACACATGAATCACATGATGAGAAAACCTGTCTTCGCATTTCCGATCAGTTCAGACATCAAACTGATCAGCTCCTACAAAAAGCTTGAAGACAATCTAGGTAGCGAAAACATATGCGCTAATCAGCAGTTACTGCCTAGCTGATATACGTCTTAGTTTTCTGATAGTGAACATCAAGTTTCCTCATGGTGCGGCTCATAAAATTTTGTTTTCTAATTCTGTTTCACATAAATCTAGTGATTTTTTTATGTTTTATATGATTTACAAATAAATTGCCAATTATTTTCCTTGTGTTTAAATATTAGCCAGATTTTCCACCTGATGCATTATTTGCAGCTAGCTTATATTGCGTCCTTGATAGTACAATTTCAAGCATCTAGTCTTCCCCTGTACCATTTCAGCCCGGAACGTGTCGGTATTTGTCCGAAATTTGACGGTAGGTTTTCCCCATGCACGTTTTAATGATGTTTCCTCTCACAAAAATGGAGGAATTGTCCAGACATGACCATTGCTGATGATTGAAACATTCAACAACAAAACATGCAAATAAAGAAGCAATTACACAAAAACTCGGATAGACGTCAGTTGCGTAATTGCATGCCAATTATTAAGCGCTACGTCAATGAATTGTCCTTTGTTGACACAAAATAACTCTGCTGGTCAATATACATGTATCTGTTAACTTTCCAAGCCTTTTTGCTCCAAGAATTTTCGATTCATCTCTGCGATGAAACAGCCGGACGGGAAGTGCGCCTCTGGACAGAGCTGATGGCGCGGACACTGTACCAAACCGAATTCTCGTTGCAGCCTTTTTCTTTCTAGGTCTGTCAATTTGTGTTCCCTGCACTGAAACAACATAATAAAATGGGCCGTTGTGTGAGGAAAACAATTTGTGTTTCATACCAGGTCCGACACAAACCGACCTATGCAGTCACAGAAGCAGCCTATAAGATTGACATGTCAGATTTAAGAAGAAGAGATATTGAACAATTAACGAACATCGATGTCTCTATCTCAGTTTATTAATCTGTTGTAAATATTAATAAGCCAAACTTTCATACATGTACAGTTAAGCGATTCTGCTCAAAAATGAGCATTACACTTGCGTACTAGTCCTCAAAGTACAAGACATTAATCTATGCAAATACTTGCCAAGTTTGAAAACTCAGATAGCCGTATTATCCGGCGTTACTTTGATTTTGCGGTATTTTATTGAAACGTACACTTGTTCGGGCAAAATATCACGAGCAATTGGCTTCTTACGATATAGTCTTAAGAACAAATGCAAAATCAACCAGTAGTTTGTCAAAACTTTGAAGAAAATGACAATAATACGAAACTTTTGGGGGCGAACACTATTAAAGCGGATGGCCGAACATGGAAAACAAAAATCTCCTCGAATGTTTGCATATCCTAGCGGAGCTTATGCATCAGCAGAACAATCGGCGGTTAGAGACATGTATGTAGATCCGAACAGGCTAGCGCTTACGTTGACATAAACTCTTTTAATATTTATAATAAACGTTTTTGTTACCTGGTCGAAAAATTTTCCTTCGAAAATGGCGGCGAATCCAGCGGAAAGTACCGCAATCCTGAGTTAAAACAACGCAGATCCGGCGTTTCGACCGTTCGTCCGGCGTTCCGATTGGACGCGGTGTTGTAGGGTTGCTGGAAAAAATAAGGTTGATCGTGAAACCGGAAACACACATTTTTTTTCTTATGGCCTTATCTTAACTAAATCTGTAATCTTAAGCCTCACCAGAAATATTGTATTTGGTCAGTATTAAGTTTCTTTTATTCTTGTTGCAGCAGTAAGAAAGACACTGCTCAGCTTGCCCTGTCCAACAGTGATGCTGCAGAACTGGAGAATGAACATGTCCATCAAGTACTACACTTTCAAGTTTCTTTTTATCAACACTCATCATCAGAATATTGCTTTTAATAATTCGTGTAATCATTATGGTTAAACAAAGTGGTTGTTTTAAGTGTAACAAACAACCGAGCAAAGCCGAGGAAACCCCATTGTTCGAAAAGCATGCTCATCCACCAAGAGTGGTTTACTGCACTATATACTGTACACTTACTCGCCTCACAAAGTTTTGTGTTTCTAATTTGCATTTTACTAGCACTCCAGATGCCGCTAATACATTGCACCAACATATTCTACAAAGGAAGGCTATCCCGTCCCTTTAGCATTGTCTCTAAAGCATGCAGACTAAGTGATAAACAATACAGACCTTGATCAGAAAGCTCTTGTAGTACAAGTATGAAATTTATGTGGTTTATATGTATTGGCCTGCTTTGAAAATAATTGAAGTAATTGCCAATTACAAAGCTTGTATCGGATGATGTCAACCTGTGGTCTATTATAAACTAATCAAAATATGGACTTCGAGACGATAAACAATTTCCCACCAACACATTTACTTCTCTGATGTATAAAAGTAATTAGGTATGAATTATATTTGTGCAGCCTCATGAGAAAACCAACAATCTGCATAGACAAAAACAAAGGCGCAGATCAGCTTTTCGGTATCCGCGAAGCTGATCAGCGCCTTTGTTTTCGCTACACGTATAGTACAATCTCTCTTCTTCTTATATCGGAAATTTCAAAATTTTAGCTCTTTTCTGTGACTGTTGTACAGGTCGGTTTATATCAGACCTGGTCGTAAACCACATTGTTGGTTTTCCCACGAGGCGGCTCATATAATGCTGGGTAGCTGAGCCAGCCGGTTCCGTTTTATCGCACCTGCTTATAGCAGGGTGCGATATAGGAGTCCAAATTTCTGTCCATCTGTACGTTCGTCCGTCCGTTCGTTTGTCCGTCAACATTTACGTCGAAGTTTGGTTTTCTCGACATAAATGATAGCTGTGAGTCTCAAACCATGCATAGTAATTGTCCTTGACTTACCCTTCAAGCACGCACCTTGACCTGCTGACCTTGACCCATATTTCACGGTCCACTGACTTTGACAAATTTGACGTCGAAGTTTGGTTTTCTCGACATCAGTGATAGCTGCGAGTCTCAAACCTTGCATAGTAATTGTCTTTGACATACCCTTCAAGCATGCACCTTGACCCGCTGACCTTGACCCATATTTCACGGTTAACTGACTTTGACAAATTTTACGTCAAAGTTTGGTTTTCTCGACATCAGTGATAGCTGCGAGTCTCAAACCTTGCATATTAATTGTCCATGACATACCCTTCAAGCACGCACCTTGACCCGCTGACCTTGACCTATATTTCATGGTCCACTGACTTTGACAAATTTGACGTCGAAGTTTAGTTTTCTTGACATCAGTGATATCTGCGAGTCTCAAACCTTGCATAGTAATTGTCTTTGACATACCCTTCAAGCACGCACCTTGACCCGCTGACCTTGACTTATATTTCACGGTCCACTGACTTTGGCAAATTTTACATCGAAGTTTAGTTTTCTCGACATCAGTGATAGCTGCGAGTCTGGAATCTTGCATAGTAATTGTCCTTGACATACCCTTCAAGCACACACCTTGAACCAATGACCTTGACCTATATTTCATGGTCCATTGACTTTGTTAATTTTCGTGTGGAAGTTTTTTCTGCATCCATCATAGCTGCGAGTGTGAAAGCTTGCATAGTAATTGTCCTTGACATGCCCTTCAAGCATGCACCTTGACCCGGTGCCCTTGACGTATATTTCATTGTCCATTGACTTTGTTAATCTTTACGTCAAAGTTTGGTTTTCTCTGCACCTGTGATAGCTGCAAGTGTGCAACCTAGTATAGTAATTGTCCTTGACCGTTTCAGAGCACACCTTGACCTGGTGCCCTTGACGTATATTTCACGTTTTTAGTTATTTTGCCCAATGCAGGTGCGATATCGACCTCCGCGGCGTTCTTGTATGATTGAGCTGCCTCGTGGGAAAACCAACAATGTGGTTTCCGAACAGGTCCGACACACACCAAGCTGCACAAGCACAGAAAAGTGCTAGATGCTTGAAATTTCGGATACAAGTAGAAGAGGGATTGCACTATCTTATTAGTGAAAACAAAGACGCTGATCGCGAAGCTGAGCTGCATCTTTGTTTTCGCATATGCAGATTGTTGGTTTTCTCACGAGGCGGCTCATTTGTAGGTCTATGAAGAAATAGCCAGTCACTTCAGTGGTACCCGGCATACACCCTGGCCCAATATAGTAGAGTTTCTACAGAAACAGGAACCAGGCTCTCTACTTGCTGACTTTGGTTGTGGGAACGGAAAATACTTTGGGATAAATAAAGATCTGTTTGAGGTAATTTACCAATTGAGCAGCAACGTGAGATAACCAGTCTTCAAGGTTTCCGACCCAATCTGACACAAACCGACCTATACAGTCACAGAAAACGGCTATGATCTTGAAATTCCAGATTTAAGAGGAAGAGGAATTGTATGATCTGTGTAGTGAAAAACAAAGGCACTAATCAGCTGTGCAGTTACTGCATAGCTGTTTTCACTTAGGCCAACATCTGATTTTATCATGGAGCTGCTCAATTGATATAATCATATCTGCCTGGGAAAATAAAGTGTAGACCTTCATTGCTGCTCTTGAGAACTGATCTAAACTTTCACCGTCTACTTTTCCGGGTGCAATAAATCTGTTACCAATATAAATGTTTGACACATATCACTTTAGTAAGCATTATTATAGCCCCGCTTTGAAAAAGTGGGGGCTATACTGGATTCACCCTGTCCTTCCGTAGTTCCGTTATTCTGTTATTCCGTCCTTCCGTCATTCCATTACCTCACATAACTTGAGAACCAGTTGTTAGACTTTAACCAAATTTGGCATATGCATCAATATTGACAATATTAACTTATGTATAAATGCATGTCAGTTTCCCCAAATTTGCAGAAGAGTTATTGCCCTTGGATGGCCCTATATTGACATCAGAATTTCGTTTCCGTTCAATATCTTGAGAACGAATTGACAGAATCCGACCAAATTTTGTATGCACATCATCATTGACAAGATCTAGCTTGGGATTGTTACCCGTCATTTTTCGCAAAATTTTGACGGAGTTACGGCCCTTGATTGACGTCAGAATTTCGTTTCCGCTCAATATCTTGAGAACGAATTGACAGAATCCGACCAAATTTTGTGTGCACATCAACATTGACAAGATCTAGCTTGGGATTGTTACCCGTCATTTTTCGCAAAATTTTGACGGAGTTTCGGCCCATAATTGACGTCAGAATTTCTTTCCGCTCAATATCTTGAGAACGAATTGACAGAATCAGACCACATTTTGTGTGCACATCAACATTGACGAGATCTAGCTTGGGATTGTTACCCAACATTTTTCGCGAAATTTTGACAGAGTTACGGCCCTTAATTGACGTCAGAATTTCGTTTCCGCTCAATATTTTGAGAACGAATTGACAGAATCCGACCAAATTTTGTATGCACGTCATCATTGACAAGATCTAGCTTGGGATTGTTACCCGTCATTTTTCGCAAAATTTTGACGGAGTTACGGCCCTTGATTGACGTCAGAATTTCGTTTCCGCTCAATATCTTGAGAACGAATTGACAGAATCCGACCAAATTTTGTGTGCACATCAACATTGACAAGATCTAGCTTGGGATTGTTACCCGTCATTTTTCGCAAAATTTTGACAGAGTTACGGCCCTTAATTGACGTCAGAATTTCGTTTCCGCTCAATATCTCGAGAACGAATTGAAAGAATCCGACCAAATTTTGTATGCATGTCATCATTGACAAGATCTAGCTTGGGATTGTTACCCGTCATTTTTCGCAAAATTTTTACAGAGTTACGGCCCTTGATTGACGTCAGAATTTCGTTTCCTCTCAATATCTTGAGAACAAATTGACAGAATCCGACCAAATTTTGTATGCACATCATCATTGACAAGATCTAGCTTGGGATTGTTACCCGTCATTTTTCGCAAAATTTTGACGGAGTTACGGCCCTTAATTGACGTCAGAATTTCGTTTCCGCTCAATATCTTGAGAAGGAATTGACAGAATCCGACCAAATTTTGTATGCACGTCATCATTGACAAGATCTAGCTTGGGATTGTTACCCGTCAGTTTTCGCAAAATTTTGATGGAGTTACGGCCCTTGATTGACATCAGAATTTCGTTTCCGCTAAATATCTTGAGAACGAATCAACAGAATCGAACCAAATTTTGTATGCACGTCATCATTGACAAGATCTAGCTTGGGATTGTTAGCCGTCATTTTTCGCAAAATTTTGACAAGAGTTACGGCCCTTAATTGACGTCAGAATTTCGTTTCCGCTCAATATCTTGAGAACGAATTGAAAGAATCCGACCAAATTTTGTATGCATGTCATCATTGACAAGATCTAGCTTGGGATTGTTACCCGTCATTTTTCGCAAAATTTTTACAGAGTTACGGCCCTTGATTGACGTCAGAATTTCGTTTCCGCTCAATATCTTGAGAACAAATTGACAGAATCCGACCAAATTTTGTATGCACGTCATCATTGACAAGATCTAGCTTGGGATTGTTACCCGTCATTTTTCGCAAAATTTTGACGGAGTTACGGCCCTTAATTGACGTCAGAATTTCGTTTCCGCTCAATATCTTGAGAACGAATTGACAGAATCCGACCAAATTTTGTATGCACGTCATCATTGACAAGATCTAGCTTGGGATTGTTAACCGTCAGTTTTCGCAAAATTTTGATGGAGTTACGGCCCTTGATTGACATCAGAATTTCGTTTCCGCTAAATATCTTGAGAACGAATCAACAGAATCGAACCAAATTTTGTATGCACGTCATCATTGACAAGATCTAGCTTGGGATTGTTACCCGTCATTTTTCGCAAAATTTTGACGGAGTTACGGCCCTTGATTGACTTCAGAATTTCGTTTCCGCTCAATATCTTGAGAACGAATTGACAGAATCCGACCAAATTTTGTATGCACATCATCATTGACAAGATCTAGCTTGGGATTGTTACCCTTCATTTTTCGCAAAATTTTGACGGAGTTATGGCCATTTATTGAGGTCAGAATTTCGTTTCCGCTCAATATCTTGAGAACAAATTGACATAATCAGACCAAATTTTGTATGCGCATCAATATTGACGAGATCTAGCTTGTGATAGTTACCTGTCATTGTTTTTTCACCCTGCAAAAAAGCTGAGAAGCGGGGCTATAGTCAGATTATCTGACAATTCTAGTTCAAGTTGATTGTGATTCCAGAAATTTTATTGATGCTGATGTACGTTTTGTGGTTATGAATTCTACAGGAAAAATTCAAGGTCTTAAATTTTACAAGTGTTGGATTATCTGAAAGTGTCATAATGGTTTTTACTCACTTATCATATTGTAAAGCAATTTACTTTTTATGTACATAAGAGAGCTCAGATAAAGTAGTTGTTTTTTTTCTCTCAAGAAAAAGTTTTATACTATCAAAATTGTTGAGAATTAGACAGCAGAACAATTTTGTTTTTGTTTGTTTTCAGCTTGGTTCTGACCGTAGTTTTAACCTCGTAGACATCTGTAAGGAGAGAAAGTTTGAAGTGTTTGTTGGAGATGTCCTATCTATACCACTGAGAGAGGGAACAGTTGATATCTGTCTCTGTATTGCTGTTATACACCATCTCTCTACTGAGGTAAGATTTTAACAGCAATGTGAGTAAACTGGGTCTTCGGGGTTTCCAACTAGGGCCCAGTTGTTCAAAACTAACGACGTCGTTAGTTAACGTTTCGTTTAAATTTCAAACATTAAAGGATTCTCACATTTTTTCAACAAAAAATAACAGTGTATTTGTTACTTTAGCTGATATTTGCTTAACAAATTTATGTTTTAACGATATTGTTAAGCTAACGATGCTTTGAACAACTGGGTCCAGGTCCAACACAAACCGATCTGTGACAGAAGGCTAGAAGCTTGAAATTTTGAATTTAATATGAAGAGGGATTTTAATATCTGTGTAGCAAAAACAAAGGCCCTGATCTGCAGTACTGGTAACTGCACAGCTGATCTGCACCTTTGTTTTTGCATATACAATATCTGGTTTTCTCATGAAGCAGCTCATTTTGCGATGCCCTTATAAAATATTTTACATACGCATGAAAAAAAGTGGACGGATCTGCTAATTATATAGTTAAATTTTACCGTCAAGCCTGTATAACGGTAATACATCTTTATTTTCTCTAAATTTAAAACCTAAATTCTAAAAATTTGCCTCTGATAAAGGTTTTTCCCAGAAAATCTTTGCACGGTGGAATGTAGGAAAATCATTTTCATGTCAAGATCTTGATCTTAATTTGTCCTAATATGACCTACAAAAAAAATGAAAATTGGTGAGCAGGTAAAGTTTTTAAGGCCAAAATGAATTTTGAATAGGGATTTTGCATTGGCAGGAGAGATAATCAATGATCATGAAAAAGCATATTTGTCGAAAATGTTTACTTCTTAATGAAGATTTTGTCTCTCATATGTCATTATACCCCAGGCATTTATGCCGACGGGTATATAGTTTTCGCTTTTTCGTTCGTCCGTTCGTATGTTCGTTCGTTCGTTCATTCGTTAGTTCGTTTCTTCGTTCGTAATTCCGGAACGTTCGTAGAATTTATGTCAAAGTTTTGGTTAAAGTTTCTCTAGAGGTGTATATCTCATGAACCAATGGTCAGAAACTATTCATATTTGGACCATAGGTACCCTATAGGGTTTGCTTTGTTTCCATGAGTTCGGACCCCAGGGTCCATGCCCGGGGGTGGGGCTGGAGGCCAAAATCTAGGTCACCTTTAAAATGTGCTGTTTACAATGTTAATGTTTCTTCTCTTAAGTTCATATCTTAACAAACAATCATAGGAATGTATTCTTATATAGTTCATAGATACCCTTTAGGGTTTGCTTTCATATTCAATGTCACCAAATCCTGGTTACCGTCCCCAGGGGTGGGGCTAGAGGTCAAAATCTAGGACACATTTTTATATGCTATATACCATGATAAACTTTCTGTAAGTCTGTTTTCTTGACATCCACTAAGTCTTGCCAGAACACATTCATACTTAGACCATAGGTACCATGTAAGATTCAGACTCTAGGGTCTACGTGCGGGGGGAGGGGGGGGGGCTAGAGGTCAAAATCTAGAACTTCTTTAATAATTGTATTTTCTGTACTTTTTTTACTATCATGTTAAGAAATCATTCATACTTGCCCCATAGGTACTCTATAAGGTTTGCCTTGTTTCTAATGACATTAGACACTAGGGTACATGCTGGGGCTAGAGGTCAAAATCTAGGACATCTTAATTTTTTTTTTTTTTTTTTTTTTTTTTTTAGAATGACATTCTAATTTCATTTCAATCTAGGACTGAGGACCTGACCCAAAATGTCCGCGCTTATGTCCTAGATTGGGTATACACGTCAGCTCTGTATACCGCTCTAAATATTATGTCATTCTAAAACTACACTTCCCCATGTTTGTATGTAAAGTACTTTACACTGCTTATTATACCCCCGGCATACGAAGTATTAGGGGGTATATAGTTTTTGCTTTTTCCGTCTGTCTGTCTGTTTGTCTGTCCGTAAACTTTTTTTGTGTCAAAGATTTCTCAGGAACTACTTAACCTAGAATTTTAAAATTTGGTACAAAGCTTGGGTATGTCAAGTTGTATTGTGTATTTGAGAATCAACAATCTCCGGCATATCATTCCCTTTATTTATCCATTTTTCTCTCTATCCGAGAAAATTTTCCATCATATCAGCTCAGTCTGTATAAGAGTTAGAGACTTCCAATTTTATATGCATGTTCAGAATAACCAACTCTATTACTGAAAACAAGATTGATTCTGTGGTTTACTTTTGTCTTCTTTTTTTACTTTGTTTCTTTTCCCATCTGTCACTCCTTTACAAATCTGCACCATTTTGTGTCAAAGATTTCTCAGGGACTACTTAACCTAGAATTTTGAAATTTGGTACAAAGCTTGGGTATGACAAGTTGTATTGTGTATTTGAGAATCAACAATCTCTGGCTTATCATTCCCTTTATTTATCCATTTTTCTCTCTATCTGAGAAATTTTTCCATCATATCAGCTCAGTCTGTATAAGAGTTAGAGACTTCAAATTTTATATGCATGTTCAGAACAGCCTACTCTATTACTGAAAACAAGATAATGATTCTGTAGTTTACTTTTGTCTTCTTTTTTTACTTTTTACTTTGTTTCTTTTACCATCTGTCACTCCTATACAAATCTGCACCTTTTTGTCCGGCATAGGAAGTATTAGGGGGATATAGTTTTTGCTTTTTTATTTATGAATATATTTTTGTTGGATGTAACACTAGATGTTTACCTTTTTCTGTAATCTGCTTTTTGTCTCAAAGTGGTATGAACGCTGATGGCTACCGCCGGGGGTATGTGAGCTTTGCTCACTTTTGCTATATTTTCTAAAATGTACTTGATGAGGGTGCTGTCTTTCGTTGGTGATGTGAGGTTCAATGTCAGGGGTGAGCATGTGCCGGGTTGTTTAGGTAGGGGGTAGGGAAGGGGGCTTGGTAGTTTCTAAAATGTACTTGATAAGGGTACTGTTTTTCGTTGGTGATGTGAGGTTCAATGTCAGGGGTGAGCATGTGCCGGATTGCTTAGGTAGGGGGTAGGGAAGGGGGCTTGGTGGCTATCAGCCGGGGGTATACGTGCCTCTCAAGGCACTTTTTCTAGTTTTATAATGATTTTGAGCAATCATTATAGAATACCAAGAATTCGATTTTTTTTTTCGAGAAAATATTTACCTTCCTTCCATGAGCTTTTTGTACTGGAAATCCCTATTCAAAATGTTTTTGAACTTTTTTTTATTTGTTGACCGATTTTCAAATTTTTTTCAATCCACATTTAAAACAGTTGGAGACACTATAGGAAACAGCGTTTAGCAGTGGTTATAGGTTCCATGAATGACAAGTACTTGAAGCTTTTTAAAAACAAATCATACAGTAAAGGAGCTACATCAGTACAGATCTTGTCAGCTGTGGTTTTGACCAGGTCCAACACAATGTCGACTTTGTGGATATTCAAGATAAGTTATTCAACACATACTCGTACTAAGAAATACTGAAATTAGATGGACTTTTCAACCACTAGTCGTCACATCTCCTTATACTACATATAGGTGTAGTTGAGTTTGATGCAGGGCTTCTTCAGTCTTTTGGATGAGACTTAAAACAAGGTTCCGTCTCCAAATGACCTTAGCTGCCATGTGGGATGTAAAACAAGAACACATGCAACCTAAATCTCCATTCAAAGTCTTTGGAATGATCAATTTGGTTTCAACTTTTTGTTTATTTGTAGAAAAGAAGAGTGCAAGCCATACAAGAATTGGTCAAGATACTACGGGTTGGAGGGAAGGCTTTAATTTATGTCTGGGCAATGGAACAGCAACTAAATAAGGTCAAATCTAAATATCTCAAATCCTCCAAAGGCCAGAGGCCTTGTGGTAATGAAGGTCGAGATGAAAACACAAATGAGATTTGTAACAGTGATAAGTGTTCATCAGAACAAGTACATGGGTTAATTCCAAATGCTGATGTTTGTAGTGTTTCAGATTTGAAAGAGAAACAGTTGTCTGACAAATATCTGGAGATATACAATTTAAGTGAAAAAGTCTGTGATATAGATGTCAGCAAGGAAAGTGCTACAGGTGAGAATCTAGTTGAAGTACAGTGTAATATTAATGATGAAAATTTGAGAACCTCAGATTCAGAACAATCAGGCGCTAAAGTTTTAAGTGCCACAGAAATTGTGGAACAAAGAACATCAAATGCTTTCAAACTCAAAGCACATAACACTAAAACTGGAAAGATACACGAAGTTGCATCTATCACTAAAAACCATGATGAGAAATGTGTGCCAGCTCTACTTCCTGGTAATGCCTTGAAAACAAATCTGCCAGTTCATGTTAACAGAACAGAGTTTAAACAACAGGATATGCTAGTGCCTTGGCAATTAAAAGGGAAAAACATAGTTGAAAATGAAAAGTCTGACAATACTTACCATAGATTTTATCATGTATTCAAGAAAGGGGAACTCGAGTTGTTGTGCAGTAAAGTACAGGATTGTAAGGTTATACATAGCTATTATGATCAGGGTAACTGGGCTGTAATACTGGAAAAAATATGAAATAAATTCAACTGAAAATCTTTAGACTTTGTTTCTAATTGAGCCTTAGGATCTTAATACTGGAGGTGGTGTAGCTAAAACTGTATAGTGTACATGTACCAGGGCCCAGTTGTTCAAAACTTCGTTAGCTTAACGTCATCCTTAAGACCTCAACTTGTAAAGTAAAACAAAAAATAACTATTTGCCGACTACATAAGCAAATACAGTTATTTTTTGTTGACAAAATGTGAGAATCCTTTGCAAAGGATTCTCACATTTTACCAACAAAAAATAACAGTGTATTTGTAATATTCAAGTTTGAAATTTTAACGAATCGTTAACTAACGACATCGTTAAATTTGAACAACTGGTCCCTGAATTGTTATGAAGTAGTCAGCGATCAACCCCACATGCCCAACGCATTCTTTTGTTAAAGGTGAAGGTTGGGCCATAAAATACTTCTCCCATCCTGAAAATATTGTTGACTTGGACATTAAACCACAATACAAACAGAAACAATATCTACATGTCAGTTTAAAGAAACTCAGTGTGTATGTGCAGTTCTGACAAAATAATGTAAAAGAATGTGCACAAAGCTCTTGCAGTACACTTCCTTGAGGTTTGCCAGAATTAGAGTGATTTGGATAGATGTCTGTCTCAATTTTATCTAAGGTGTTCATCCTGGATGTAAAGCATCATTTTCCAACCCACCATGGTAAATTTATAAAAAAAAAAAAATCCTCAGTACATAAAGAAAGGCAAAACGTACACTTTCAGCTATAACTTGTACAATGTTAACGATAACAGGAATCAAAGACTGACATGTCTGCTACCAGCAGACTGAAATCCATAACTTTCCGAACCTCTGAACTTTGTTTTTTCTTTGTCAATCAAGAGTACCCATAAACAAAAACTCTTATTTACTCGTTTAAACAAACTTTTTATGGTCACTTTGTTTTCTTAAAACGATATCATATCATTTTCTGATTGGTTCTCATGAATCAGAAGTGTGTTTGTGAGTCACTCACACTAATTTGGGCTGCTATAGTCAGCAGCATGAATAAGTGGCCAAGATGCCCAAAACGATTGCCAATCTGGCACAATAAAGAAATATGTGTCGTAAGTAAAATTGCAGGCTTGGCCTCACGTGTCATAACTTCTTCCAAAGAAACAGCAGTTGTATACTGTCCATAAAGCTTAAGGCACCTTATATTTTGCCAAAAATTGGCAAAACTTCTAAGAATGTCCGAAAATTAAATTCTGTGTAGCAGCAAATTGCAAATTAGGTTATATTTATGCTGTGTACTGTAGTAAAGTTTCAGGTTGTCAAATTCTAAATGTTTGCCTTAACCTGGACTGTATCACTAAGAGAAGCCTTTTCTAATGAACTGGAAGTTCGGAAAAACAACTTGAAATTTTGAATAAGGGTAAGCATTAAGAGAGTCACTTTTATTTTATATAACATTATTTTATCAAAAAAGGGACATACTTTTGATCAAAATGCTGAATTTCTATAGTGCATGAAATTTTTCTAAAGACACATTTTTTTAAAAAAATCTCTGGAAATTTTCCTGTTAGTGAAACTCAATTAATGTTGTGTTTTTCTGAATTGCTGGTCCACAATGATCAGACTAAAAGCGAATTTTCGCTTAATTTTTCTCTCAGTTGTGATTTTTTTTTTTTTTTTTTTGAAAATCAAGTTCCATGGCACAGCAGTTACAAGTCTCTCACCAGTTTGACCCTTGGCTTTTCCAGCAGTTCTTTGGATAAGACTCACGCAAGTCCCATCTCTATATGACCATAGCTATTGGTGGGACTTCAAAATCCCAAATCAACCAACAAGATTGTCTGTCAATGCCTAACATGAATCAAAGATTTTTATTTACTCAGTACAAAAAGAAACGCAAATTTTTCATTTTCTTTTTCGCTTAAAATTAAAATATTTTCAAAATCTAAAATTTTCTAAGGATTTGCCATTCATATGAGTTTCATAATTGAGTTACGTTGTGGTTTAAACTTTTGAATTCAAGTAATTGTACTTCATCTGAACTAAAGCTCACAAATTGAGCATCTAGCTAGTAGGTAATAAAGATGAGCCTTAATACCCTACAGATTGTAAGTGTATAACCACGTCTTGCATATATAGTGGTTAATTTTAAGGTATTTTATTGTGTATATATCTGTGCCATGTGATATTAACGGGCATGCATTAACAAAGAGAAAGCTGTGTATTAATGAGACAATTCTCATGAGCACATTCTGTTAATACACTGCTCTTATTTATGCTTGTTACAGGGCCTCTCGCAATAATTGACGTCATCTCAAAGCAGCATTTTTAAAACGATGTTAGCTAACATCATTTTCTGCGCCATTTTAAGAAGCATGAATTTTTGCAAAATCTGGACAATTTCTCCAAATGTTTGCTGGAAAAAGTTGTATAATGCAATAATTACGATCAAACATGTTCTTTCTGATGCATTAACATCTGCTGGATCTCTAGAGAGGGTTGAAACCCTAGCCTTTCAGGCTCCTTGCTTTCAATGCCTCCCTCAGGGGCCCAGCAGGTGTTAATGCATTGAAAACCATGTTTGATCCCTATAATGATTCATGTGCATACTATACCCAAGTTATTTAAGTAATTTTCTCAATTCAGTACAGAGCATACTCTGGTTTATGGAACAAAATAGTGTAGCTGCAACATATCTTTGGCACTTGACATTCTGTTCGCAACGCAATTCAGTTTCTCGTACACACATACATGTGCCATTTAAAATTTTTGGAGGCAAAACACAAAACACACTTCTGTCCTGTTTCTTTTCTATTTAACAGATTAATACATTATGTATCTAAACATAAACCTCTACAATAAGAACTTCTAAATTCTACTCCAGTATGCTTAATTTAATACAATGTGCAATATTAATAAGAGCTGTCGCAGGACAGCGCAGCTCGCTTGACTTGTGCTTTGCCACTAAACTTATCAAAATCTATGACCCATGACCTTGACCTCAAGGTCGCTCAGGTGGGTTGTGATGGTACAGCATAAAATTTCAGACCAATATCCACAACATGCAGTTTCAACTTGATCCATCAACATAGAGATATATAGACTTCAAAAATCTTTAACCCAAAACTTTAACCAAAAATTTCTAAGGCCATGACCTTGACCTCAAGTTCACCCAGGGTGGGTCATAATGGTACAGCATAAAACTTCAGACCAATATCTACCAACATGCAAAGTATCAACTTGATCCATCTACATGTTCAAGAGATATAGACTTCCAAAAACTTTAACCGAAAACTTTAACAAAAAGATTCTAAGTCTGTGACCTTGACCTCAAGTTCACCCAGGGTGGGTCATGATGGTACTGCATTAAACTTCAGACCAATATCTACCAACATGCAAAGTATCAACTTGATCCATCAACATGTTCAAGAGATATAAACTTCTAAAAACTTAAATGAAAAAGTCACTAGAGCACAAAATATAGGTCAAGGTAACTAGATCAGTGTGGGTGCAAATATCGAGAAGAAGCCATATGCAAGGTTTGATGGTTGTAGGCTTTATAGTTGATGAGATATTAAGGGTTGGCTTAAAAAATGACAAAGTCACTGGAGCATGAAATATAGGTCAAGGTCAGTAGGTCAATGTGGGTGCCGAGTCGAGACATCGAGGAGAAGCCATATGCAAGGTTTAATGGTTGTAGGCTTTATAGTTGATGAGATATTAAGGGTTGGCTTCAAAAATGACAAAGTCACTAGAGCACGAAATATAGGTCAAGGTCACTAGATCAATGTGGGTGCAAAGTCGGGACATCAAGGAGAAGCTGGCATATGCAAGGTTTGATGTATGTAGGCTTTATAGTTGATGAGATATTAAGGGTTGTTGGCTTAAAACTGACAAAGTCACTGGAGCATGAAATACAGGTCAAGGTCAGTAGGTCAATGTGGGTGCCGAGTTGGGACATCGAGGAGAAGCCCTATGTAAGGTTTGACAGTTCTAGGCTTTACAGTTGATGAGAAACTAACACAGCATCTGAGCATTGTACAAAGGTGTTCTAGATATTGACCTCTAGCCCCGCCCCCAGGCATGACCCCACGGGTCCCTTCACACTAAATCACAGAGGACCCTCATATGCAGCAATGTTCCAAATATGAATGATTTCTGGTCAGTGACTATCAAGATATAACAATTTTAAAAACTTTAACCGAAAGTGTGACGTGGACGCAGACACGGACGCGGACGTACACGTAAACGCGGACGACCGAGGTGACAACAATAGCTCTGTGCACTTTGTGCAGGCGAGCTAAAAACGTAATAAAAGAACATCATTGACATGTATTTTCAAACTTGGATTAATCTCCATTTCATTTCTCATTTGAACCAAGTCATCCTAAAAACTTAATTTTTCAAGCAAAATAAGGATAAGCATCATGGAGCTGATCAGTTTCTTTTGTTTCTCGATACACAAAAATACAATCACTCTACTCCCTAAATTAGATACCTGGAACCTCCACCCATATAGGCTATACAGCCTTGTTTGTGTTCTATTTCTGTCAAAAGGTACAAGTAGGCAAAGATCAGGAAAAGGCGCAATCAGAAAAAGATTCCCACTCCAAAAACCGAGGTGGGAAAAAACCAAACCAACAATCAGGTACTTATACCATGAAACATATCGTAAGCCGAATGAGCAGCTATTTTCCCAATAGGTGGCCACTCAGTAAAACCCATGAAGGCAAGTTTTCTTATGTCAAGGTACACACCAGTATTATCTTTCAAGCAGTTTAACGTGAGTATGCATGCTATCTTTCCACTGCTCTGGCTCTTTCTTGTGCATAAAGATAATGTGCCGGCGGATAATCGAGGTGTCATAAAATCTTTTCTGACACAATACACATTCAAATGGTTTCACGCCACTGTGAACTCGTTCATGGCGGACCAGTGCCTGCTTCTGTGTAAAAGCCTTGCCACATATCGAACAGAAATGATTTCTGATTTCAAGGTGAATTTTCCTGTGAACCTTCAGGGTGTTGACCTGCCGGAATGCTTTCCCACAAGTTTCACAGCTGTAGCGACAAGTCTCATCGTGAGTTCTGCTGTGCGACCAGATTCCACCCCGACTAGCAAATGATTTTCCACAGACTTTACAAACATATGGTCTCAGACCAGCATGAACATTCAAATGTCCTTCATATGATACTTTATTGGTAAAATTTTGACCACACAGGGCACACAGGAAAGGATGTTTTAATCCTCCAAGATGTTCATTTTTTACATGATGGGATAGGGCCACTTTAGAGCCATAAGTCTTCTCACAAGATGCACATGGAAAAAATGGCTTAACATAGTCATCTTTGTGAAGTTGTAAATGTCCTTCATAGCCACGACTTGATTTAAATGATTTATTGCAGACTTCACAAACAAACAAAGGTGTCTCATGAGCAGTTTTTATATGTCGGGTCAAGTCAGAAGCAACCCCATAGCTCTTACTACACTGGCTGCAATGGAATCTTAGGCTATTATCACTGTGTTTTCTTTGAATGTGCTTTCTTAACCTGTACATGGTCTTTCCTACATAACTGCACTCTGAACATTCAAAGATTTCATTTTTAACTTTCTTTTTCCTCCCTCTTTTGTTTTTGACAGTTAACTTAACAGGCAGGGATTTACGTTTCTTCTTCACAGCTATGCTCTCTTGTTGAACATCGGTATACAAGCTTTCAGTATTATCAAATGTTTTACATTGCAGTTTGCATGGCATAGATTTTCGTCTTGATGCCTTGTCCTCACTATTTTGAACAACAGTAAAATATGTTGTGTTTTCATTAGATGGCTGCAGCAAGGTATTGTCTTCCTCATCAAGTTCAATTTTTGCAACACTTGCCGACTCTTTGGTGCCATAAGTATGAAACTGATGTGTCTTTGACAACTCCGTTTCACCAGCTGTGCTCTGACTGTTACTGGTGTCTAAAGACTGATTCAGATGATGTAGAAAATTTCGAGACAGTTTCCAGTCAGACCGTTGATGGATATTTTCCACAATGTTTGCTTGTGAAATGTTCATAATAATATCATAGGCTTCAACCACATTAAACCACTGGCCAGTCAGTTTATATGTGTCTTCAAATTTGTCAAATGTCACACCAGTCTTATGTCCAACTAAGGTTAGAATATCAATGATGTTTTCCACTGAATATTTATTTGTGAATTCAACAGCAAGCACTGCTGATGTTAAAGCAAATATTTGCTTCATGGTGTGCACGTGTACTCGCTATAATACTTCGGTTAGATTGATAAATAAAAGAAAGAAAAAAAAAAAAAACACTTCTGCCAAAAAATATGGCAAAATTATCATCTTAGTCAGACAGAGGCTTGAATTCTGTATGAAAACGAATCCGGGTGTTTTATGGGTGGGTCGTTTCGCCCTTATTAGGTGGGTCGTTTCGCCCGTGAGTTGTTTCGCCCATTATTATTATTACTATTATTCATCTGTCTTCATATACTGAGTCGATCAATTTCTGATCATCATCTCAGGTGTTGGGTGGGTGCTAAATTTTGAATTTAGCAAGATGGGGAGAACATTGACCCGGTCGGCAAGCTACTCTTTCGTGAGAAAAAATCAATATCGGTTACCGGAACTGCACCTTTCCCGCCTCTTCGCTCATTCGGTCCAGGGTATAACCTCGGTCAATATCGTTGTGTTTTAATCATTTTTGGACGCTTCTAAAATCATAATTTGTCAGGAATATAACGGGGTTCATACATTGAGTTCAAGAAATAACGAAGACCTAAAAATACATGCAAAGCTTTTAATAATATTTTTATTTTGTTTTCATGTTTTCTGTTTTTAATTCAGTAAGGTTACAGCGATAAATACCGAGTAATTCACCTCGTACGATTGACCTATGACGTCATGCCGACTGGATCAATTCGGGATGGACCATCAAACTATTTACAAGAAGCTTAACAGAGGCATACTAAAACGTATACCTCTGAACCCCTGATCTAAATGAGAGCCTTTAATTCTTCAGCAGTCTTTGATGAGACCACTGAAGAGGGAAGACTATTCCATAAAGGGATAGTCCTCGGGGAAAAAAAGAATTCTTCAGAGCATCACTATAGGCCATATCTATCTCTATCTTCTGATACTGAGTCGATCAATTTCTGATCATCACCTCAGGTGTGGGGTGGGTGGCTAAATTTAGAATTTAGTCAAGGGAAAATTAAACATTTGGGGTGGACCATTAAAACTATTTACAAGATATAGATGAGAGGCATACTAAAACGCATGCCTCTGGGCCAATGATTTAAATAGAAGCCTTAAATTCCTCAATGGTCTTAGATAGGACCACTGAAGAAGGGAGACTATTCCAAACCGGAATAGTTCTGGGGAAAAAGGAATTTTTCAGGGCATCACTATAGGCAAATGGTCTTGTGTATTGTGATTCATGTGATGCCCGAGTATGCCTTAGATTGGGTGCCGGGGTCAGGTATTTGTCTTTATCAAGAGACACTGTACCGGAGTGTATCTTGTAGAAGAAGGTTAAGGAGGACCGCTCCCTGCGAGACTCCAGGGATGGCCACTCAAGTTCGTCTAGCATTTCACCGACGCTACTGGTGTTCCTCCATCGCCTGCAGGTCCACCGGGCAGCAGTCCTCTGCACCTTCTCCACCATCTCAATCTGAGTTTCATGATAGGGATGCCAAATAGGAGCTGCATACTCAAGTTGAGGCCGAACCAATGTTTTGTATGCAACTTCCTTAGTATGCCTAGGTGCCAGTGCCAAATTGCGCCGAAGAAAACCCAAAGTCTTAGTTGCCTTGCATGTAATTTCAGAAATGTGTTGACCCCAATCAAGATCATCTGTGATAGTTAAACCGAGGTATTTAGCGGACTGAACCTGTTCTAATGTTTGCTGATGCAGTGTGTAATTGAAATCTATATGCCTGCTTGGATGTAGCCGCGTCACCCTCATTGAATGACATTTGCTAACATTGAATTTCATTTGCCAATCCATTTCCCATTTGGCCAAGCTATTCAGGTCATCTTGTAAAATTTGACAATCCAATGGTGACTTGACATTTCTGTATAAAACACAATCATCAGCAAATAGCCGAACAGATGACCTGATGTTGTCAGGAAGATCATTAATGAAAATAAGAAATAGGACCGGTCCTAAGACCGATCCTTGTGGGACACCAGAAAGAACCGGGACTGGGTCTGAGGCACGGCCATCTAATACCACTTTTTGAGAGCGCTCAGAGAGCCACGAGTCGATCCACTTATGTGTAGATCCTCTAATCCCGTAGAAGTCAAGTTTGTATAATAACCTTTTATGTGGGACCTTGTCAAAGGCCTTAGCGAAATCCATGACAATCACATCCGTCTGCCTGTGGCCACGACCCACTGCTCGGTCCAGATTACTAACCAAATCATGATAAAACTGAACTAACTGGGTTTCGCAAGACCTTTGACTTCGGAACCCATGCTGACAGTCAGCAAGAATGTTTTCAAGAGCCAAGTGTTTGTTTATGTTGCTGACTATTATATGCTCTAGAGTTTTGCAACAGATACAAGTAAGCGACACCGGTCGATAATTAGCTGCATCGTATTTCTCACCTTTCTTAAATACCGGGGCTACATTTGCCTGTCGCCAATCGTCTGGTACAGCACCCTGAGCAAGCGACTCATTGAAGATATAGGTCAGTACAGGAGCAATTTCAGAACTACATTCCTTCAACACCGTAGCACTCAGGCCATCTGGCCCAGGCGCCTTATGTATATTCAAGTTATTCAACAGTTTAATTACCCCATTGGGGTCAACTGTAATTTCACCCATAGCGGTGAAAGGACTTGTGCCTTTGGAGGGGATTTCATCATCTGATTCGCGAGTGAAGGCTGACTGAAACTGCCTATTACAAATATTAGCCTTATCCAAAGTGTCAGTCTTCAAGATACCATTTTCTCTAAGAGTATTGATCCCAGACGCGTCTTTCTTTAGGGACTTGACAAATGACCAAAACTTTTTTGCCTTTTCATTTTTTCGGGGACAATCGGGATCAGGGTTATCATTTTCAAAGGAGAAGATATTGGTAATATGCTTCCAATATGCATCTCTAATGCTCTTTTGAACATGTGCTCTGAACCGTTTGTAATGGTTCTTAATGTCAGGGCTGCTTGACTTGCGAGCACGAAAGTAAAGTTTATCACGTTTCCTTATCAAGCGTTTGATCGAGCTATCGATCCATGGTAAGCTATATTTTGTCTTGGTCATTTTTGATGGAATAAACCTTTCAATAGCCGAGAGAACCTCCGACTTAAAACTGACCCACATGTCATTGACTGACACCTGACTATGGTCAGTTGAAAGGAACGAATCCCTATAGCGCGCTAGATGGTCATGGAGACCGTCCATATCCGCTCGTTTATATAGGAAAGGCCATATATCTTGTGTATTGTGAATCATGAGATGCCCTGGTACTTCTTAAGTTGGGTGCTGGGGTCAGATATCTATCTTATCAAGAGACACTGTACCGGAGTGAATCTTGTAAAAGAAAGTTAAGGAGGACTTCACCCTGCGGTCCTCCAGGGATGGCCACTCAAGTTTGCCAACATATCGTCAACACTACTCTTGTTATGCCATCGCCTGCAGGTCCACCTGGCTGCTGTCTTATGCACTTTCTCCACCTTTTTTGTCTCAGTTTCATTATAGTGATGCCAAATAGGAGCTGCATACTCAAGCTGAGGACGAACCAATGTTTTGTATGCAACCTCCATTGTGTGCCGAGGTTATTATTATTATTATTGTTGTTGTTGTTGTAATTGTTGTTTTTGATATTGCTATTGTTGATGATGCTGATAGGTAGGTAGTAACCTGAGTCTTCTCTGGCTGCAAACCCATAAAGGGTCTGACAGCCGCCAGTCAAAAATAATCGAAGACTATTTAATGTCAGAGAAGTCTCGGATTAGGTAGGTAGGTTTGGTTAAAATGAGTATCTTGATATATCTTGTTAAAATAACATATATTTAAACATTTTAGCGCTTCCGCTTCTGTGGCTTTTAATGTTGTAGAAAGATCATACAGAAGGAATGAAGGAAAGAAGGAGTAAAGGAAGGAAGGAAGGAAGGAAGGAAGGAAGGAAGGAAGGAAAATGATAGATATAATATTTATCTAACATTTAGCGCTTCCGCTTCTGTGGCTTTTAATGATGTAATAAGATAACAGAAGGAATGAAAAAAGGATAGATAGATAGATAGATAGATAGATAGATAGATAGATAGATAGATAGATAGATACCTTGTTTCCTTCAGTCTCAGTTGGCTTATGTTTCTTTCCGCCGCGAATGCAGTGATAGGTTGCTTCGTAGTTAATTACAGACCGGTGTCGCTAACTTGCATCTGCTGCAAAATCTTAGAGCATATTATAGTCAGCAACATAAATAATCATCTTTCCCTTGAAAATATTCTTGCTGACTGTCAGCATGGTTTCCGTAGTCAGAGGTCTTGCGAGACCCAGCTGGTTCAGTTCTTTCATGACATGGTTAGTAACCTGGATCGAGCCCAGAACCGGGGTCACAGACAAACGGATGTGATCATCATGGATTTTGCAAAGGCCTTTGACAAGGTACCACACAAGAGGTTACTATACAAACTGCAATACTACGGGATTAGGGGATCTACTCACAAGTGGATCGCTTCATGGCTCTCTGAGCGCTATCAAAAAGTGGTGTTAGATGGCCAAGCCTCAGATCCAGTCCCGGTCTTATCTGGAGTCCCCCAAGGATCAGTCTTGGGACCGGTCCTTTTCTTGATATTTATTAACGACCTTCCGGACAATATCAGGTCATCTGTTCGTCTTTTGCAGACGATTGTGTTTTGTATAGGAACATAAATTCACTCACTGATTGCCAAATCCTACAAGAAGACCTGAATAGCATTGCACAATGGGAGACCGATTGGCAAATGAAATTCAACGTTGCCAAATGTCACTCAATGAGGGTGACCCGGCACCTCCCTAGCAATCAAATACATTTCAGCTACTCTCTACATCAGCAAACTCTGGAACAGGTTCGATCCGCCAAATACCTTGGACTTACTATCACTGACGACTTGGAATGGGGTCAACATATTTCAGAAATTTCTTGTAAAGCAACTAAGACATTGGGTTTTCTTCGGCGCAATTTGGCTCTTGCACCTCGGCACACAAAGGAAGTTGCATACAAAACATTGGTTCGTCCTCAGCTTGAGTATGCAGCTCCTATTTGGCATCCCTATAATGAAACTGAGACAAAAAGGTGGAGAAAGTGCAGAAGACAGCAGCCAGGTGGACCTGCAGGCGATGGCGTAACAGGAGTAGCGTCGACGATATGTTGGACGAACTAGAGTGGCCATCCCTGGAGGACCGCAGGGTGAAGTCTAGTTAGAGATTCACCACGAGGACCGAAGAACTAACTAAATGTTTTGAACCACTGCAGAAGCTGAGGGTGAGGTTATGGCCATGTAAAATCGATTTAAACCCGCCAGTAACTTTGTGTTACTGATCGTTCCAAGTCGATACTTCTGTGGTGGTTCTTTTTGTTTTATGTCTTGGTGTTTAAAATATTTTTGTGCTGTTGGCGCCTTATGTATGTTTTCATATTTTTAGTTAAGTTAAGGTAACTGAGTGGCCACCTATTGGGAAAATAGCTGCTCATTCGGCTTACGAAATGTTTTCATGGTATAAGTACCTGATTGTTAGTTTGGTTTTTTCCCACCTCGGTTTTTGGAGTGGGAATCTTTTTCTGATTGCGCCTTTTCCTGATCTTTGCCTTCTTGTAACTTTTTTCCTTAACTTTCTTTTACAATATTCACTCCGGTACAGTGTCTCTTGATAAAGATAGATATCTGACCCTGGCACCCAACTTAAGAAGTACCAGAGCATCTCAGACTCATAATTCACAATACACAAGATACATGGCCTATAGTGATGCTCTGAAGAATTCTTTTTTCCCGAGGACTATCCCTTTATGGAATAGTCTTCCCTCTTCAGTGGCCTCATCAAAGACTGCTGAAGAATTTAAGGCTCTCATTTAGATAGGGGTTCAGAGGTATACGTTTTAGTATTCCTCTGCTTAGCTTCTTGTAAATAGTTTTAATGGCCCATCCCGAATGTTCTCCCCATCTTGCTAAATTCAAAATTTAGCACCCACCCAACACCTGAGATGATGATCAGAAATTGATCGACTCAGTATATGAAGATAGATAGTAATCAAATTATTTATACTTTACACTATCATGGATATACCGCCGGTTCCTAATCAATCGACGTCTTTCAAATTCCCTCAGCGTTCCTTCGGCAAGGCAAATCATGTGAATAAGAGATTTCAGGCTTCGACCAGGATATGGATTCATCATAATAAAACCTATATATCAAGCGGCACTTCAAGGGCAAAAATTGTCCCAAAGTGCATTAAAATCGCCTCTACGAAACGACTCACCAAATAGGGGTGAAACGACTCACGGGCGAAACGAAACGACCCAGGGCGAAACGACTCACGGGCGAAACGACTCAGGGGCGAAACAACTCACGGGCGAAACGACCCGGGACCAAAACATTTGAGTCTTTACCATCCGTTTGGGTTTAGCCGCACGCACCGAGTCACTTCCGGTTTGATAAGGAAGGGAAGACAATTATCGTAATTATCCTAAATTCATTGTTGAATAAAATCCAATTTAGCGTGATTAAAGACATTTAATTTCGCTAATGTAAAAGGCAACACATTCTCCCACAATGAGGACAGTATTTGCATCCACCACAGCCTTTCTTTCTGAAGAATTTCTGACGAAATTCGAAGGCGAAAAATTGGACTGGACGCTTTCGAAGGTTGCGGAGAAATCCGGTGTAAAGATCAACAGAATCAACAACAATATCAGTGTTGCAGGATTGTGGCCATGGGTGCTGGAGGCTCATGGCATGCTTCTGTCAGATTTCATGGGTCTCCACAGACTCGACGAAGACCCCCCAGGGCTCCCACCAGAAGTCGAAGAGAAGGTTATTTGATATTTACTGTTTCTTTATATACTGTCATTAGCTCGCCTGTATGAAAGTACAGTAAGAGCTATTGCAATCACCCCAGCGTTTGCATCGGCTTTAGCATTCCCGTTGCTCAAATGTTTAAGTTTTTTGTTTTTATCTCTTGAACATGCTGATGGATCAAGTTGATACTTTGCATGATAGAAGATATTGGTCTGAAGTTTTATGCTGTATCATCACGACCCACCCTGGTTGACCTTAAGGTCAAGGTCACGGACTTAGAAATTTTGTGTTAAAGTTTTTGGTTAAAGTTTTTATAAGTCTATATCTCTTGAACATGGAGATAGATCAAGTTGATACTTTGCATGTGAGTAGATAGTGATCTGAAGTTTTATGCAGTACCATCAAGACCCATCCTGGGTGGCCTTGAGGTCAAGGTCACAGACTTAGCATTTTTGTGTTAAAGTTTTTGTTTAAAGTTTTTATAGTGACGCTCCTGCGTCGCTCTTATGGTAGAATGTGGTAAAAATGTTCTGTTCTGTTCTAGATACATTGATAGAAAAAAATCTTTCGTCAGTCGGAACCGGAATTCGGGGTAGCGAATAGCAACAACTATTCACGTCGAAACATTCGAAATATTGTGTTGACAAACTTTTTGTTCGACTGCGGCTGCCCTAAATGGACGAATTAAACAAAGATACTTACTCAAGAATATCTGTCATTTTGTTCCCGATAGATCATGACAACATGACGTCACAGTTTTGCTTAGTATGACGTCACATGGTTGTGTTCGGTTAAATACGACCTCCCTAATTTCGGAATGGTATATTAGTGATTCCCCCAGTCCCAAAAAAGGGCATTGTAAGGTTGCTAAAAAAGGGCACTTTATAACGCGTGGCAACATGTCAAAAGGGCACTTTTATTGCGCGACGACAAGCAAAAGGGCATATTTAAGCACAGGTCATTTAATATAGTTTCTCTGTATTAATAAATTTGCTTTTCAGCTTAAATTGTTCTTTCCTCAATTTCAGGATTCACTTTTACCAGAGACAATTTCTTTTCCCTCTGTCTCACATTACTTTAATACTGAATTATTTAACCATGCTTGTCAAAATAAAGAGATAACCTCCCTCAAGATTTGTTTTTGAAAAGTAAACTATTGGTAGTTGTAACTAATTTACTGGCACACTTATATTACCAGGTAGGACATTCATTTTTCACACCTTCTCTGATTAACAGCTCATTTGGTGTCAAATTGGGTAATTGTCATTGAGTTATTATCAACATTTGCCACTGCAATAAAGTCACAGTAAACAAGGGATTAAAGCCTATGCATTTGAATTGGGTAATTCACGGAAAACTGTTAAAATGTCATTTAAAGGGAAACTTTTAGGAAATGAGCAGTAGGACTAAATATTGATGATTCTGAAAAAAGTTTGACCCTAGGGACTCCTCTGCCCCCACCCTGGGGCAATATGTATATTACCATAATATTCAACCATCTTATCTGAAATTGCTTGGCCAATCAAAGCAAAATTTTATATGAAGCATCTATAGGAAGAGGAAATCAATATAATATAAATAATGTAGGTCACATGACCAGGATGGCCGCCATGCCCATATATGGTAAAACTCCTTCAAAAATCTTTTCCTCCGGAACTGGTTTACAGATTTCAACGAAACTTGGCATGAAGCATCGATGACTCAAGTACTAAAATGTGTAATACTGTTAATAAATCATGAACCTGTGATGACCTTGACCTATTTTACGGCAAGGTCAACATAGGTCGCCTATGCATTTGAATGGGGGAAACTATTAAAATGTCATTCAAAGGGAAAATCTTCCAGGAAATGGCAGTAGGACTGAATAACAAAGATTTTGAAAAGAGATCGACACCAGGTGCGCATCTGCCCCCACCCTGGGGCAACATACATGTATATTACCATAATAGAATAGAATATAGAATAGAATATTTATTAGGTATACCAACTCACAGAGTAAGTGTTCACCACAACAACAGCATACATAATGAACAACATTTCAAATGACACACATACAAAAGCAAAGTAATTTAAGGATAGATTGTGTGTTCATTAGACATTTTAATTCTGTAATGAGGGCTCAGAAAGCTGAGCAGGTCACCCTTAAGTGACATCAAATTTTGCATGTTAAATTAGGCTATATATATATATATATAGCTCCACAAAATTTTTTTGATATGCAGTTAACTCCGCAATTATCACGCACAGAATCATTACAGTTCAGTCAAATGTCAGCACAATCTATAAAAGTCCAACAGAACTACCTGATTTTCATAGCCTCACATATGTAAGTGCATACAGCCTTTGTTTCAATTAAACTGGTTGGATTTACCAACCTTGAAAATATATTAAAAGCTTCAGATGTATTTGGTCGTAGATCAATGTTACATGCAAATTTGCCAAGTAGTGATGCCCTCAGATCTTTGAATTTGGTGCAGAACAACATGAAATGCAATTCGTCTTCGATTTCATTGCATTCTGTGCATAATCTTTGCTCCCTAGGCAGTTTCGGTCTGAAATATCGACCCCTTTCAATCAATAAATCATGTGCACTGATTCTCAGTTTTGCCAGCTCCTTAGTGACTGACTTAGGAATGGCATAAGTTAGGTAAGTTTGATGAGAATATTCATCATACAATTTGGAATATGTATGTAGTTTATTGTCAACAGTAAAAGAAGTAAGCTGTGTTTTTACTTCTTTTGTGTAGCTTTCCAATATAGATTGTGGTACATTGGCTTCATCTAAATCCTGAATGTTTAGTTCTGACATTACTTTGTGATAATATGAATAACTTGATCTATGACCTCCTGCATGAAGACTTTTATCCACTTCAAAAACTTCTTTCAATAGACGAGTAGTTGGAAGCTCAATTACTCTTTTGATATATTTCAAAGAAATCATGTTGATAAAGTTCAAAATTTTCGCTCTACCAAATTCCAATCTTGCTGCAAAATTGGAAGATTTTTTGTGTACTCCAAGTAAGTATTTGCAAAACCTATTATGAATTTTTTCAAATGGTAAATTATCAGAAGTTTTGTCTTTAATGGAATAATCTGTTATCCAAATTTCAGATCCATAAGTTAAAATTGGTCTTATAAGTGTATCAAAGAGTTTTAATTTCATTTGATTGTTTAAACCTTCAAAATCAAGGATTCTTGATTTTAAAGAAAATATGGCTTTCAAACTTTTCTGATACATATGCTCAGCAGCATGTTTAAAGTTACCATTATAGTGGAGAATAATTCCAAGGTATTTGTATTTGTGTACAATTTCTATCTCGCTGCCGTTAAATGTAAACTTGTGCAAACTTGCATCTGCTTTATCATAACTGAAAATCATCACTTTTGTCTTTTCAATGTTGAGTTTCAGCTTCCAACTATCACAATATTGCTGTAAAGAATCAAGACAGGATTGTAGGCCTTCTTTGGATTCAGACAGAAGTAATAAATCATCTGCATAAATAAGGCAATTTAGTTGAGTTGATTCAAGAACAACAGGATCACTAGTATTTTGATCAAAAATTTTGTCAATATCATTTATATATATATTGAACAGCAGAGGACTAAGTCCATCCCCTTGTCGAACACCTTTTTGATAATCACCAAGTTTCGATCTCACATTGTTTTTCTTGACTGCAAATTTTGAGTTTGCATACATGTGTTTCACCACATTGTAAAAGTCACAATTACCACCAATTCCTAAATGTAAAAGCTTTTGATATAAACCAGATCTCCAAACTGTATCAAATGCTTTGGAAAAGTCAACAAAACATGCATATACTTTTTTCTTATTTTTATGTATATATTTATTTAAAATAGTTTTAATAGCATATATGTGATCAGTTGTCCTATATCCCGGTCTAAATCCTGCTTGAAACTTGTTGTAGAGATTATTTTCTTCCATGTAAACATTTAATCTATTTTGTAGAAGTGAGGTAAAAAGTTTACCCAAACAGCTTGTTAAACTTAAACACCTGTAATTATTACAATCATATATATCGTTGTTCTTAGGTAAAAATGAAATTAAGGAAATATTCCAAGCATCTGGAAAAGTTCCAGATGATAAAATCTTGTTAAAAAGTTTAACAAGGGGTAGCAGAAGTATGTTACTACCAGATTTAATAAATTCATTTAGAACCTGATCAAGTCCAGGTTGTTTATTATTTTTAAGCCTACTTATTCCTTGTTTCACCTCTTTACAATTAAAAGCATAGTCTAATGGACCTTTTGTTATTTGTTCAAGAGTCTCCAGATTTAAATTTGGATTATCTTCTGAATATAAATCTGACAAGTAATTAAACCATTCTGATAATTTAATTGGGTTTGATGTATCTCTGCCTTTATCACTAAGATTGTCTATTGTTCGCCAAAAGAGTTTGGGGTCAGTTTCATGTAATGTATTTAATTGGTTTCCAACCTCTTTAAAGAACTTATCTTTATATAATTTTAATGTTTTGTTATATTCCTTTTTTAAGCGATGAAAAGCCATATTGAGATCACTATTATTGGAGTCCAACTGCAACCTTTTACCTAATTTTCTTAATTCTTTTCTCATCATCAAACAGTTTCCATTAAACCATTTCTTTCTGAATCTTTTTGTCTTCTTTCCAAATTTGATTTGTCTTGACTGACAAGATTTACTTGCAGCATTTTGTATGATTTTAGTCAATTGGTGTGATAAAGAATTAATATCTAACTCATTGTCATTATCAATATTCTGTAAAAAAGTTTGTAGTAAACATGCAGATTCCTCATCTACAAGAGATGCAACATACTTCTGCTGAGAATCAGAATCAATGACATATTTCTCTGGTAAAACATGATGCTCTATATCAAGTCCATCTGTATCACAATTACAGTGAACTTTCATTTTCATTCCACACCAAACAACACAATGATCAGATAATTCTGTTGGAGGCATAACATTAATGAACAAAAAATAGTTAAACAGCTCCTCTGCAGCTATGATAAAATCTATTGAGCTGCTTCCACGTGGACCATAGTATGTTTTATATCCTAAAGAGTCACCCATGATTCTTCCATTCACTATTCTCAACTTTGATTCAATGCAAAGATCAAGTAAATTCTGACCTTGCACATTCATATGTTTATCAACATTAGAACGCATTGGAAGAACTTTGTCCTCCAAATAACTTGGTGGAAGTATATCATCTTCTACTCTGCTGACCATATCTAGGTCAATGAAGTCATTAGATGTGCCTGTTCTGGCATTAAAATCTCCCATAAGGATAATCTTACCTTGAGTTGAAAAAATATTTATACTTTCTTGAAGATGTTCAAATAATTCACCATTTTCCAGACTAGTTGCTTGTACTCTTGGTGGCAAATATAATGTACATACATAAATGTCATGTTCAATATTAAATGCCTTTTTGTTTAGCTTTAACCAAATAAAGTTTGTGTTTGTTTTAACAAGTTGAACAGCATACTGAGTAATAAGGTGCTCTTTTACATATATTATGATTCCACCTGATCTTCTACCTTTTTTGTGATTTCTTTTGGTGCCATGGGAAGCTATTGCTCTATGCCCTGGAAGAATTATATTTGACTCTTTGTTAGTCCACGTTTCTGTGATACCAAAAATATGAAATTTCTCATAAAAAAATTCATTTTTCAGTTTCTCAATTTTGAAACCATGAATATTCCAACAAGCAAGATTAAACATTTCTATCATGCAGATGAGTTATGGAACAGAAACACATGCCAAATTTTTATTTTCAAATAGCTAATCATTCATTAATAATTCATTATTGTAAAATTGTACAAATCTAAATGTATTTATTATTTGAAATTGCTTTCAACAAGACATATCCTAAGTTGAAAGGAATGAGTTAAATAAAATAAAATAAAATGCTCCTAATTTGAGTTCCCCTTACAGGTGCAAAAAGTCATTGAAAAGAACTGAAATATGTGCTTAAAGCTCAAAGCTAGAAGAAACATTTAATAATTCCCATGTTTCTTAATATTTCACTTGTATAATTCATTAACATGTTAAACTAAATTCAAATTAAGTCTATTCTTGAAATGACTAAGTCTACTTCTTCTTTATTATACTTATAATATATTTATAAATAGATAAGTTGTTTCTTAAAACAACATTTTAATATTGATTGATACACATAACATTGATTGGCAGTAATATGATTATCTCAGTTTGAAAAGTGTAACATACATGTAAACAATAATTTATGAGCTGTGTCATGAGAACACCTGCTTATGAACATAAATGCTAAAAATAAATTAAGGCACAGATCTGACAGCTGCGCAATATCTGGCAGCACAAATAGTCATGACCTTTGAATCACTTTAAAGATGGAATGTGCCTTCATTATAAGCTATTATTTTGTAGAATAGCATCAATAGTACTGAACTGGACATTCAAAGACAGGCTTTCCCATTTCACTCCTCATCATTATCCACCAAATGATATTATAACATGTCATGTATAAAATTTTCACATTTACCTTGAATTTATCTTCTGTATACAAAAGCACATAATGTACTTGCACTTTTGATATTTACATCAGGAAAACATGTCCATGCAATGAATACCCTCTCAAACCCCACTTTTATATAGAAGAAGTGGGACCTGAAGGGGTACACCTATTTTTTTTTTTTTTTTTTTTTTTTTTTCCAAAACACACACTGTGGGTACCCATTAGAACCGCCTCGGTGAGGCGGTTCCAACGCGTACCCACAATACACGTTTTGAGCAAAAATATTAAAAAATATCAAAATTTTTCAATGAAAATTTTAATTTTTGCCGTTGTAAAATTTCTCTGTATATTGCATGGGCAAGTCTTAATAATGAAGCAGTTTCAATATATTTTGTTTCAAGTCCCATTTGAAATATGAGCCTTCGTATGACAAAACCAACAATTCCTTAAACATGTTTTATCTTTAAATTTCCTATTTAATTATCGCAAAGCATAAAAGTTAAAATGATAAAATGATAATACTGTGCTGAGAGCCAGGAGAACAGAGGATGTGTCCAGCCAAATCTGTCTAACACATTAAGATTTAACCATATATATATACATAAATATACATATATATATACATTTCTTCTGACAATTATAATCATGTGTTAAGGATACTCATCAGAAGCACCGTTCAGGAGTTTTCCTAATGATTAGCCCCAACTCACCAACTCTCATTCTACAGAAGACACACACCATCTGCTCCACTGGCTAACAGCTAGCATTGTCAGCTTTATATGCCTAAAAGCCTGCAAATGAGGTCCCTCTTCTCATTTGCTTCATCCCTCCTCCTAAATTGTCTCTGGTCATTAGGTCTCTGCCTCCGAGTCTGGCTGTAACTGTTGTTTCCTCTGGTATTAATATTGTCTTTCAATAGTTCATTTGTATCACGCGAGTAGGTTTTATATGCAGGCAAGCCCAATTTGGGGTTAAGGTGTGTCTTTATGGCCCGCACAAGTTTTATATTCCCATCTTGTGTAAGGTGGACATTGTCAATGTTAAATAAGTTGACATCAGATTCTCTTATTCCAATATCAGGGATAATGGAGACATTTCTCATCTCCATGGAACACAGTCTGTCATTCAGAGCTGTCGCTTCCCTATTGTATCTGTCATTGTATGGCCGCGGAAGAACTGGCATTATGTTCAACTCACAGGATGGAAACTCCTGCAGGAAAACATCGCAAAGTCTTTGAAATTTTCTGTAAACCTCTGGGGCGGACTTGGCGCTGACATCGTTACTACCCACTAGTAGTAACGTCTGCTTGCCCATCATGTTGGAACTTTGAAGGAAATCGATAGCCCCATCCAGTGTTTTTTTGCCCTTGTCTAGAATCTTAATGTGTGTCTCTTTTGTTTTGTACATCTTCTGGGGTTGGATCGCTCGACCATGGGAGTCCGAAATGATAAGTAGGTCTACCAGCCTGAGTTCTTTGTCATTATTTCGGATAAAAACTACATCATCATCCTCTTCCTCCTCCAGGGGACTGAACTGATTTGTGGTGAGTATGTTCACTTCAGGCTCATGAGATGGATGTTTATCTTTTGGCATTATAGGAGAGCTGATAGCAGAGTAACTTTGAGCTTTTAGCATAGCACTAAGTTTTTCATTTTCCTGCTTGGCAGTTTCCTTTTCTCTGCCTATCTGACGGCATTTTTCTTCGAGAGTTTGTATTCTGTGGTCCTTCTCTGCAATCTGGTTGTTGTACATTTCATCTCTCTTGGCCAACTCCTTTTCATGTTCTTTTACTTTTAGTTCCAGTCTCTTTATGTCATCTTTCATTTTGTCATTTTTCTCTTTCAGTTCATTATTTTTATGCATCATTTCTGACATTTGTTTTTCCTGAGCTTTGCTCGGCATGGATGAGTTTATTTTGAATTTAAGGTTCTTCAGTTCATCACTAATTTCATTACACTGACTCTCAAGTTCATTTGTCTTAGATGTATTGATTGCCAGCTTCTCTTCTATCGTTTTGATATTTTGTGTTTGAGTGTTTAGTGAGCCTTTCATGCTGCTCTGTTCCTCTGTGATAATTCTAACATTTTCCTTTACCACTGTCAATTCACATAATTTTCCTTCAATTCTATTCAGTGTCATTATAGTGCCATCAATCTTCTCTGAGAGTTGTTTAATTTCTTTGTTTTGATTGGCTGATACTGGGATTATTACAGGGGTTACTTTAACTGCCTCAGATGGAGGGGGTGGGGTTGTATTAGATTCTGTTGACACTACAGTTTTCTGGAATGTTATTTCATCATCGTCCGAGTCTAAATCCTGATTGTCGGGTGGACAGGCTGGTTCAGCTAGTCTGTGCTCTGCATGTAATGATTTAACAAGTTTTTGTAAAACCGGAAAATGCACAGTTCTAAACAGTTCTACTTGATTCCCCTGTACTTGTATCGTCCCTGTTGTCACAAAGAATTTCAACTTATACATCAGCGAATTACATTCGACTTCCGTATTTAGCTTATGTAGTTCAATAACTATTTGGTTTGCTGCGCTGTCTCGATCAACCCATCTATCTGGGACATCTTCCCAATTAACCTCCACATTTTGGTTGGTTGAATCTAAACTTTCATGGTTATCATAGTATAAGATCTCCAGAGCTTTGATCCATAACATTAAACGTCCAACTGTGGTATGAAAGGATATCATTTTGGCCTCTGGCTCATAAAGATTGGGAATTATTTCCTCAAATCCTGACTTTTTTGCTTTACCCGTCCTCTTTTTTAGTCTGGCTGGTAAGCAATGGCTTGGATAGCTTTTCCTGGTCTTCTCCAAGGAGAGATCGATGATCATTTTGTCGAGTATATCTGACATTTTCTCAAATTCTGTTCAGTAGGTTCTAATATAAATGGCCGTGTACTGTTCCTCACTCAAAGGTAGAAAGTTACCTGGTTTTACATTTTAATCTGTACTGTTTTTAATCTGTTATTTTCTTTTTGCTGTTTAAAATCTTCCGGAAATGTTGAAAATATCACTAAATGTCAAGGTCGCTGTCAAACTGATAACTTCCGCCAACGGTCGAAACTGGAATCAGGTTTTTTCCACTGAATCACAATTCTTCCGTAAAAACAGTCAATCAGTCACTTGAAGAATATCGAAATGTTCTTCCTTGTCAATTTTTGTCGTGTGTCTTCCTTTATTTTTCGTTAAAAACAATTTTTATTTATTTGTTTATTCCCTTTTTCAAAAAGCAGCTGTTGTTTACATCCGGTGACGTCACAGACACAGGGAAAAGTAATATTCGAATCTTCTTCTCTGAAATCGCTTTGCCAATCAAAGCCAAATTTTATACTCCTCAAAAAATTCTAAGGGCCACTATATTATTTTCCATAATATATCACAGTGATATGGCACCCAAATTAAACCCATGTTTAATGGACATCCCAAAGGACACAGAATCGCCGTTTCATTTGCATTATTTTAGTTATTGTCCCAAAGTAAGCGACTACAAGACATTTGAAAAAGAAAACACCATGCCAAAGCCCATAGAACAGTTTTGGCATTTTTCAAAAACTATGAAATTATGGCATTTTTCTGAAATTCCACAGATTCACAAAAATCAACTTGTGTTCGATTTTTTCCTTAAAGGTCAGTCTAAAATGCATTGCGGCAAATGTTGTTTGTGTAACATTCATTTTTGCTAATGATGGTCATGGTTGAGCTAATTTTGAAAAAAAAAAAATGCAAATTTTTAGCAAAATTTAAAATTAACATAAACATCTATCTGGACTTTGACATGACATTTCCAGTTTCAAATCTTATAGTCAGTAACTTTGAGGCATTATCCAAGATAATGCAAATGAAGAAGGGAATTAGTCCTTGGGGATTGGCAGTAATATTTTAGTTGAACTGGGATATCATTACACGACGATATATGGAAAATAATAGCAAACACACATGTGTTTGCTTTAAGGCTATACATGATATAGGATAAACTTACATAGCGTGAAATTCAAATTGCTCGGTTAAGCTTTAGAACGGCCATTTTTGTTGACAGTACGGGCTCTTCAGAAACAAGAAATTTCATTGGTTGATATTTTTTTCCAATTTCTCTATTCACACAGATATCGTGCATGAGATAAGATTCATACCAGGTCCATTCGACCCGTTCTCACTCTATGACTTCCTACATACCGCACCAAAGTCAACTCGTACCCAAGTCAACTCATACCCAAGTAAATTCGTACACAGGTCAACTAGCACCCATGTCGCACCTAAGTCAAGTCGCATCCAAGTCAAGTCGCACCCAAGTCGAGTCGCACCCAAGGCAACTCGTACCCAAGTCGTCAACATGCACCCAAATCAACTCGTACACAAGTCAACTGTCACCCAAGTTGATTCGCACCCAAGTCAACTTGCACACAAGTCGCACCCAAGTCAACTCGCACCCAAGTCTCACACCAGTCAACTTGCACCCAAATAAATTCACACCCAAGTCAACTCGCACCCAAGTACCTGTCAACTCACACCTTAGTCAAGTCCATCCAAGTCATCTCACGCGCAAGTCAACTCGCTCTATGACAACCTTTTTTTTTGGGGGGGGGGGGGATGGGGTTTAGGAGCTATGGAGCAGGAATCTAATTGAAAAGAATTTTGAAAGCTTGGGGAGGGGGGTTCAATCTACCTTCCTACCCTTACCTCCATTCCTCCCTGCCAACACTACCTGCCTACCTACCAACCCATACATGTAATGAGTTTGAAAGTGGTTTCAGGGAGATTTTTCTTTCATTTCAGGGAGGTTTTTGAAAAATGTATAAAATATATAAGAAAATTCTTGGTTCATTTCAGGGAGATTTTAAAATTTTCTCGTAAAAATGGTATAAATTGGGTAAAATTTTAGATCAGTTTACGGGCTCATTTCCTGGAGTGTCCCTGATGATGAGGGAGGTATCACATGTATGCCAACCTCCCTCCAACCGTACCTATCTTCCTTCCCTCTCTCGCTCCCTACACTACTTCCCTCTCTCCCTACCTGTCTATCACACTACCTACCTACCTACCTATCTACCTACCTACACTACCTCTCTGCCTACCTAAATAATTACCTATCTCCCTCCATATCTTCCTCCCTACAGATATGCATACCTACCTCCATACACTACATACCTCCCTCCATACACTATCTAATTACCCCATCCCTACCTACCTCCATACACTACCACCTTACCTCCCCCTACCCTACCTACTATCAATCTACTTACCTACACACATACCTACCTGCAGCACTCTCTACATTACACTACCTCCCTCTCTCCCTCCCTAAGTGCCTCCCTACACTTTCTGCCTACCTATCACACTACCTTCCCACATACCTATATTACCTCACCACCTACCTACCTTCAATACCCACCTACCTACAACGCTCACTACCGACCTACATACCTCCCTCCCTGCACTTCTAACCTACCACTGTCTGACTACCTACCTCCCTTCCTACCTACCTCCATTCCTACCTACCTACCTCCCTTCCTAACTACCTCCCTCCCTGCAATACACTACCTACCTACCTCCCTTCACTACCTCCATCCCTACCTACATGCCTCCCTACACTACCACCCTTCACTACCTACCTATCTACTTACCTAACCACCTACCTCTCTCCCACACTCCATACATTACTTTACACTACCTTGCTCCCTCCCTCATTCCCTACATGTAGGTACTCCTTATACGTCCTACTCTCTCTTCACTATCTACCTGCCTCCCTACACTACCTGCCTCCCTTACTCCCTACCCCCCCCCTCTCCCTACTTACCTTCATACACTACCTACCTCCCTCCCTCCCTCTGTACACTACCTAACTCCCTACACTATACCTGCCTCTCTCCTTACACTACATAACTGCCCTCCTACCTACCTCCATTCCTACACTACCTTCCTCCCTCCCTACACTTCCTGTCTACCTACCTCCTTCCCTCCCTACACTACCTACTTCCTCCCTCCTTGCACTACCTCCATAGCTCCTTCACTCCCTCGCTCCCCTTATCTCCAACTACTTCCCTCCCGCTCACTGGACAGCTGGATACACTCGACCGTAATGATAATGTTAAGTTTCTAGCGTAAAGTTTATCGTGTGTGTTTGCAGATAAGGCAGCGTGCCTTTATTTCATATTACAGTGACCCTTAGAATTTTTTGAGGAGTATATATGAAGCATATATTGGAAGGGGGAACCAATGTATATATGAATGATCCAGGTCACCTGACCAAGATGGCCGCCATGCCCATATGTGGTAAAAACCATTCAAAAATCTTCTTCTGCGGAACTTGTTTACTGATTTCAACGAAACTTGGCATGAAGCATCAGTGACTCAAGTACTACTCTGTATACATATATCATGACCCTGTGATGACCTTGACCTATTTTAGGGCAAGGTCAACATGGGTCGCCTATGCATTTGAATGGTTAAAACCGTTACAGTGTCATTTGAAGGGAAACACTTGCAGGAAATTGGCAAATGGACATAATATTGATTATTCTGAAAAAAAAAAATAGCCCCAGGGCTTCATCTGCCCTTTTACTGGGTGCTATTTTCCATAATATTCAAACATGTTGATTGGTACATGTATATACAACAGACCTTAGATGAGCACTTACAGGACCATTGGTCCTCTGGTTAGATATCTATTACAGTGATCGAAATTAGTGCTAGCCCGATAATCTGACACTAGCCAGACAGCTGTCGGGCTAGGAAGAAAAGCCTGTCAGAGCAACAGATAATTTTTCAAGCAATTGGGATTAAGATATCTTATTTACTATTCAAGATATCTTATAAGCATAATAAATAGTAAAACGGCTTGCCATACATAACAAATGAAAAAATATGAAAAAAGTCAACAAAACAAGGCCCGATAAAAATCAATGTCTGTATTTACTGGAGGACTATACAGATAGACCTATTGTGGGTTTTAGGTTCTACATCCACAAAAGATCTGGGCTTTTTTTATATGTATTGGTGAATTTCATGTAATTTGGATGTGTTTATGATGTGATATGGGTAAACGTAAGCAATGATCAGCAAATGGGGCAATGAGAAAGAAATACCCACTCAAAAAAAAAAACAAGATGGGAAAGAAACTGAATAGACAATTAGGTACTATTAATACAAAGAGAACATTTCATTAGGCGAGTGAGCAGCTATTTCCTAACAGGTGGCCACTCAACTAGAATGTGAAAACTTAAATAATATTTTGAAGCCAAAATTTCAAGGGGTGCTTTTGAAGTGGTTTAGGGTGTTTCTGTGGTCCGCATTCCTTCTGTATGGCTGTACTTACCGCCTCACACCATTTGCATCTTGTGATTCTTCAAGAGCAACGTCCTCTAGCGTTTATGTTTGACACTTTTAGTGACAAATACCAAACATGTAACTCCAGCAAATATTGTGCAAAGTGTCAATAATTCTGTTATGCGATTTTAAACAGCAACAAGAATCATGAAGAAAATGTGTAGAAGCATGTTTTTATACTGGTTATCATTGAATACCCCTCAGTACCTAAAACAACATGTATAAATTTTCTTTGAGCCAGAATCTGTCGTCTGGGTGTCAAGAATTTTGCATCATTTCTAGATCACATGATCTTCGTATATTGAAAATTTTCATCATAGATGGCAAAGATTTTTTTTAAGATATGTGCATTTTAAATGGTGTCTACTGTGTATGTGCGTCATTTTTGGATGTTTTAAGACTTTCTGTTTGTATACACCATTTAAAATGCTTATACCTTTGCTCTTATCTTTGTCTTTGATAAATGTTCTTATCTTTGCTATCTATGAAGAAAATCCCTTCAACTTGCATTTATGTGGCATTTAATTTCTACTCTTATTAAAGCTTATTTTTTCTGCTTCAGGTTGAAAAGGTGAAGCCACGCAGCATATTTGGGTCATCCAGATTCAATGTTAAGCGGGCAAGAGCAAAGACCTACAAAGTAAAACCACGACCCAATATTCCGGAACCAGTAATATACTATGAATACAAAGACCCCTCATTGGTCAGCAAAGACGTGATGAGTCCATCAGCTCTTGTCGATGTTGTTAACAGTGTCACAAACCCTGGAGAGGCAGCATCCCTGAAGAAAATCATTAAAGAAAAATATAAGAAGTCAAAAGAGGTGTCAGGTGAAGCGTCTGAAGCAGTAAGAGCTATTGAAGAGTCTATAACAGCAATATCAAACCATGTACCTACTGCAGAACAGGCTCTTGAAGTACTGATTGACCAGAAAACTGAAGCTCTTGTTTCGAGACAAAAAGCCCAAACTTATCATCAAGAAAATCTTATCTCAGCTGAAGCTCAGTTGCAGCAGCTTGAAGAAAAGATAAGTAGTATTGCTCAGCATGATCTCCCAGAAAGTAACATTGCACAGCATGGTCTCCCAGAATATACAGAAATGGTTTCTGAACCTGAGGATATGGATGATGGTCTCTTAGATGAAACTGAAAATCCAGCAGTCGATAATGCTGGTCCAGCTAAAGATGAACCTACATGCAAGGAGACCATTTCTAAAGTTACAAAAGAAAAAGAAACTGCTGAAGCTAGTGAGCCTTCTTCTGAAATCATTGAAGAGAAAGCAGTACCCAATGTTGAAGTTAATATTAAGGCTGAGAAAACAGCTGAGCATCCTGATGAAGTGAACATCTATGATGGTGATACAGATGAGGAGGGAAACCTGGAAGAAGACGAGACACCAACACGGGTCACAAGGTCAAAGAGGGCAGGGAGACGCAAAAGTTTGAAACCACGTAGAATATCGAAACGGAAGTCAAAACCTGTTAAATATACTGGAGTTGCTGAGGGGGATGTTGAAGCTGCAATAGGGCCGGATACCGAAAGTGTTGCAAAGTCTCGGCCAAAACGGAAAGCTGCGGCAAAAGCAGGTATGAAAAGGGGTAGGGCTAGAAAGAAAGGGGAGTTTTATTGTAATGAACCCGAGTGCACATTTGTTTGTAAAAGTAAACAGGAATTGAAAGACCATAAGAGAACAATACATGGGACTAAGTTTAAATGTGATCACTGTGAGAAAACGTTTGGAATTAGTCGAGATAGGAACCGACATATAAAATCAGTTCATCATGAAGAGAGACATTTCTGTATGGAATGTAACAAATATTACAAAACTAGAAAAGTTTATGAGGAACATTTAAGATCACATCTTGAAGGATATGTCAAACCTACGTTCGAATGCGAGATTTGTCATCGGTCATTCAGCAGCAAGTACAATCTCGCTACACACATTAAAGCTGAACATCTAGGTATGAGGAAAAGTTTCATGTGCCCTACGTGTGGCCGTACATTTACCCAGAAGAACTCGTACCGTCAACACGCTAACGTTCACGCTGGGATTAAACCTTACGTGTGTGACCAGTGCGGCAAAGCATTCTCGTACGAAAAATCATTGAAAGAACATAAGTTTATCCATGATGGCATTAGGCGGTTCCAGTGTCCAGTCTGCCAGAAGTATTTCCTCCAGAGCACCAGTCTTCGTATCCACATTAAGATCCACAATGACACACGTGACCACATTTGCTCTACGTGTGGTAAGGGATTTACCCAGAAGCAGGCGTTGATCAGACATGAACGTCTGCATACCGGGGATAAGCCATTTACGTGTTCTCTTTGTGCGAAAACTTTCAGTGATTATTCGATCATCAGACGTCATATGATTCTTATTCATAAGAAAGATCCTAAGCAATGGCAAGACTGTGTTGTATCCCATGTTAAACCTAGGAAAGAGTATTACATCAATGGAGGACCAGGGCCGGCTAATACCAGGAAATCACCGGCTGGTACTCAGAAAACACAGGATCTTGATGAGGCGGAATATGTAGCGGAAGTTGTTGATAATGCCATAAGAGGTGTAATAGAAGCTGCTGAAAAATTGAAAAGTAGTCCTGAGAAAAGTCCTAAAAAACCGACACAGCTTCCCCCAGCTGTTCCAGCAGCAGCTACTCAATATAAAGAAAAGTCATATTATGAACTTGAAAATTTCAGTGGACTTAAACCAGTTAACGAGGCATCTAATCATTCAACCGCTTCATATGCCTCAAATGCCACCCCCTACATGGCACCACCCATTGTTGATACCTCAAGCTACTCAGTGCAAAATTTATCAGTTCAGAACTTATCAGTGCAAAATACTGCAATGCCCCTGAACTATAGTATGCAGCCAGCACTGAACTTCTCTCCTATACCCACAAGTGGTCAGGCCAATATGGCCGCCCCAGTCAGCCAGGAAAGTGCAATGAATCGTTACCAGACTCCTGATGATGCACACCTCAGAGATCTCCAGAGACAATACCAGACTACACCAGATCACATCCGGTCTGATCAGCTACGCACAGATCAGCTTCAGACAGACCAGCTGCGGACCCAGTTACAGACTCTACACTATCCAGCACCAGTTACTACAGATCAGGGTCAAACATTACAATCACTTCATGGCCAACCAATTCATAATCAGTGGAGTTTACTGGGTTATCCACCATACTATAATCCAAATTTTGCACATTTCCAAGGTCCACCTCAAAACTGATCAGAAATTAGACATCAGGAAAACATGTTTGTGTATTGTATACCCCCTTGAACCCCAGCTTTATATAGCAGAACTGGGGTATGCAGGGGTATACCTATTTTTCTTATTTTTGCTCCAAAACATAGATTGTGGGTACTCGTTAGGACCGCCTCTGGGAGGCGGTTCTAACGTGTACCCACAATCTATGTTTTGAGCAAAAATAAGAAAAATATCAATTTTTTTTTCAGCTGAAAATTTTCAATTTTTAAAGCTCAAAAAATCTCTTTTTATTGCATGGGCGAGTTTTCGTAATGGATGTGTTAAACTGTATTAAAAAGGAGGTGCCAGCATGTTACTCATGCTTCATGAATTAATCCATACAAGCCTTAGCAACAAGACACAAACCAGTCTGTACAGCCACACATAATACTTTTAAGGCTTTCATTATGCCCCCAACTTTGAAAAAGTTGGAAGGACATATTGCTTTCGGCTTGTCTGTCTGTCTGTGTGTCTGTCTGTGTGTTAACTTTTGAATGGTGAATGCTAGGGTTTTGAAATTTCATATGCACATTCCTCATGAAAAAATAGTTGACCCGTATTTTTTTTCATGTCCGAGTTACGCCCCTTTTCTGAGTTATGTCCCTTTGAAAACAAAATTTGAAAATCTTGTGTGCAAGATATCTCAAAAAGTATTTTAGCTAGAGCCTTCATATTTGGTACACTTGTTGGGGCTGAGGAGTAGATGACTTGATTAACTTTTGAGAACTTTCCGTCAAATTTTTACAAAAATACGGAATTTTGAAATTTTGATTGATTTTTCCACTTTTCGCTGAAATTTGAAACTTTTGAACGGTGAGTGCTAGGGTTTTGAAATTTCATATACACATTCCTCATGATAAAGTAGTTGACCCGTATTTTTTTGTATGGCCAAGTTATGCCCCTTTTTTGAGTTATGTCCCTTTGAAAACAAAATTTGAAAATCTTGTGTGCAAGATATCTCAAAAAGTATTGAAGCTAGAGCCTTTATATTTGGTACACTTGTTGGGACTGAGAAGTAGATGACCTGATTAACTTTTGAGAACTTTCTGTCAAATTTTTACAAAAATACGGAATTTTGAAATTTTGATTGATTTTTCCCTTTTTCGGTGAAATTTGAAACTTTTGAACGGTGAATGCTAGGGTTTTGAAATTTCATATACACATTCCTCATGATAAAATAGTTGACCCGTATTTTTTTGTATGGCCAAGTTATGCCGCTTTTTTTTAGTTATGTCCCTTTGAAAACAAAATTTGAAAATCTTGTGTGCAAGATATCTCAAAAAGTATTGAAGCTAGAGCCTTCATATTTGGTACACTTGTTGGGGCTGAGAAGTAGATGACCTGATTAACTTTGAGAACTTTCTGTCAAATTTTTTCACAAAAATACAGAATTTTGAAATTTTGATTGATTTTTCCCTTTTTCGGTGAAATTTGAAACTTTTGAACGGTGAATGATAGGGTTTTGAAATTTCATATACAGATTTCTCATGAAAAAATAGTTGGCCTGTATTTTTTTCATGTACGTGTTATGCCCCTTGTTGGAATAATGTCCCTTTGAAAACAAATTTTGAAAATCTTGTGTGCAAGATATTTCAAAAAGTGTTTAAGCTAGAGCCTTCATATTTGGTATGCTGGTTGGGACTGAGAAGAAGATCACCTGATTAACTTTTGAGGACTCTCTGTCAAATTTTGACAAAATTACTCCATTTAAATGTTTTACTTCATTTCTAACTCGCCTGCAAAAAAGCTTACATTCTGTTTCTGGATGGAGGTCAAAACAGACGCAACCGAACAGCTTCTTCAGGAAATTAAATTTGACTGCAATCGAATGAAATAAATGAATCATACAAACTGCCAGTTTAGGGACAAGCATACAGTTGGGGGCATAGTGTTTTACAAACACGCATTTCTAGTTTAAATTTTGATTTGATTCTTAACATCCCAGGCAACAAATTTTCAGTCATGTTGGGATGAAGGCAACACTTCCTTGGTGGTACCATACCAGAAGTAGGATTTGAACCTATGACTTGATTACAAGTCCTTCACTCATTTACTGCCGGCTACTGCACTGGTTTATGTACACGCAACATAAAGAGTTAGCCTGCTTTATTTACATGACATACTTGTGATACCTACCTCATCATAAGGGAGACTCCAGGAAATGAACAGTAAATTTATCTACAATATTCCTCTTTTATTAAGAAAATTTCAAAATCTCCCTCATATGAACCAAGAATTTTCTTAATTATTCTTTACATTTTTCAAAAACCACCCTGAAATGGAAGAAAAATCTCCCTGATACCACTTTCAAACTCATAGCACATGTATGACATAATAACCAGGCACAAATAACGTGATCATTGGGCATTCTTATTTCCTGTTCTGTAGCATCTTGCATGTAAATTGAAAATTATTAGGAATTGCATGTTTTAGGAAAAATTATGCTAAAAGTGGCCTGTGTGGTTGTACAGGCTGGTTTGTGTCAAAGCTGGTGATGAACTTGTTTGTATCTAGTCAAACTTGTGAAGTTAACTAAATGAGATCTTAAATGCACACTTCATACTTGGTGCATAAATGAGCCGCGTCATGAGAAAATGAACAATTTGCATAGGCGAAAACAAAGAACCAGATCAGCTTTGCGGTAACCGTGAAGCTGATCAGCACCTTTGTTTTTGCTACACGGATAGTACATTTCCACTTCTTTCTGGATCCAATATTTTCCAGTCTCTAGCCATCTTCTGTGCTTGTACAGCTCGGTTTCTGTCAGACCTGTTCAAAAACCACATTGTTACTTTCCTCGTACTGTGGCTCAAATTGTGAAAAAAAGGGTGACATAATAGAGATACCATGTGATAGAAACACACATTAATCCAGTGATCTAGCAATGACAAGGGTATTTTGATTTTGAGTCGAATTATAGTATGTCCAATAATGTGGCATGCTAAAACAATTTAGATGATGCTTAATTAATGCGATGTTTTCACTTAAGAGCTGGGATTTCTGTCAGGTGAGACACAAAATAGCTATTCATAGCTATTAATGTTATATGTTAAAATACCCGACTTAAAATAAATTTTGACTTTGACTAAACTGTATGCCTCACTAAAGATTTTGTAGAACTTAAGAAATTTCAGATTTAAGTTGTATATGGATGGTATTATATGTATCTTATATTTATGCAACAAAATTATGTTTGTCACTAATCTGCGCTGTGCTTTAGCATATCAGAAATTTGTCTATCTTAGAGGCAAGGCAAATAATGATATTCAATGAATTTTAAAATTAAAAAAAAAATATTTGTAGGGAGACTAGTGGCTAATCTAATTTGAATAAAGAGTAGAAATGCATTGTAAATTCTTTCATGTAAGTCTTAATCATGACCTAATTGTACGGCCATTCCTCTTTTGCTGATTCAAGATGGGTATTACACATGAAAGAATTACACAAAGCACTGATAATCAGCCTGTAGGAGGCTTGTACTGAGACGGTGTAGCTATAATAACTGACCATCCTGACTTGATGGAAACTGTTGACTGGATTTTAAGCACCAAGAACAAACAAATGAGCGGCCTCGTGGAAAAACCAACAATGTGGTTTCCGACCAGGTCCGACACAAACTGGCATGTATTAGCACAGAAGCTGGCTAGAAGCTTGAAATTTTGAATTTAGAAAGTAGAGTAATTATACTATCTGTGTAGCGAAAACAAAGGCGCTGATCAGCGTCGTGGTTACCGCGAAGCTGATCTGCGTCTTTGTTTTCGCATATGCAGATTGTTGGTTTTCCCATGAGGCGGCTCAAATCATAGTTAAGGACATTTCTTGCACTGTTGACTTTGTCATTATTATTTTTTGAGGCAGTGAAAGTACATGTAGTTCAATTTATGTTCAGTGTAGGTGGCATTTGGACATTCTGTTTGCATGTCTATGGATGATGATCTTTTTGATGCAGCAGGAAATGAGCCACTGCATGGGATAACCAATAATCTGTTTATGCATGCGGAAACAAAGGTGCAGATCAGCGAGTCATCGCCTTTGTTTTCGCTACAGGATACTACAATTCCTCTCTACATCCAAAATTTCCAGCCTCTTACTATATTCTGTGACTGTACAGGCTGGTTTGTGTGGAACCTGTTCAAAACAACATTGTTGGTTTTCTGATGAGGCGGTTCAAATGTAACCAAGAATGATTCACATGCAAAATCTTTTTGAACATTCATGTACAATGTATTTATTTTCTTTGATTATTGGAATGTTTATTTTGAAGTCAACATACAGTATTTATGAAATGTATTTGGCATTGTATTATAATTAGTTCGTTTATAGAAATTTGAGTGAGCTACTACTGTTTTCTCTCATATGCTAGCCATATATGTATACATGTGAATGTTTTTTAAAATGAATTGTTTTGTTGATTTTCTTGTTTTTGAGGAACTAGTACAACTTATATATAGATTTTAATGACAAGATTTTAGATATTCTCTTCATGCAATGATTAGATGGACCACAATAGTGACCACATGACACCATGTTTTAGTAAGTACAGTGACTTACATAGGAGTTGTTATTGAGTTTGGGGTTTGATGACCCACCAATAGGTAAGCTCATACAGAAGCAGGACCTCAATAGTCTTGTAAAGAAGAGTGGAGAAGTCTCATTACGAAAATGCGCCCATGTTATATAAAGTTGTAAAAACTGAAAATTTCATTAGAAAAAAAATTGATATTTGTAATATTGTTGCTCAAAACATAGATCGTGGGGACACATTTCATTAGAACTGCCTCGCCGAAGCGGTTCTAACGAGTACCCACAATTTATGTTTTCAACTTTTTGGACCAAAAATAAAAAAAATACTGTAAATTCGGAAATTTTCGCGTGACTTTTATCTCGCGAACTTTCTATTTCTGAGTTATTAGCGAGTTCTTAAATTCGCGAGTGAGTGTCCGTGTATTCTATAAAGTTTATAGTGACTCTTTATTAGCGAGAACTTTGAATTCGCGAGGCAACCAATTCGCGAATATTAGCGAAAATTAAGTTCTCGCGAATATTTCCGGATCTACAGTAGTTTACCCCTGCATACTTAATCACTATGCACTGCAGCCTTCTCTTTATAATCCCAGTCAACAATTTGTCAGCCATTATCAACCGCTCTTGATAAGGCCATTTATACAATTATAAGATCATGTTTTAGGTATTTTATGTGCTATAGTCTAACTTAAAAAATCGGAGAAAATTGAACAAATATTATAGGAGCCTAGTCATGAGAAGACCGGATTTTTGCATATGCAAAAACAAAGGCACAGATCAGCTGTGCAGTGACTGCACAGCTGATCAGCACCTTTGTTTTTGCTACACGGATAGTACTATTCCTCATCTACTTAGTACTTATGCCCAAAATTTCAAGGTTTTAGGTTTCTTCTATTGCTGTACAGGCCGTTTTGTGGCAGAGGTGGTCGGAAACCCCGAAGACCGGTTCTCTTGTGACACAACTCACAGAATTTCAGTGCATTGGCCCAGTGGTAGAATGTCGAGCCAAAGAATGAGAGGTCATAAGTTTGATACTCAGCTCGGTCATGTTGTGTCCATGAGCAAGACACATTCACTCACATTAGTAGTAGCAAATACCCAGAAAGCTTTTGCTTAATTCTGATATTACTGAAAACTTATTAAACCAACAATCAGAACAGAGCTGAGTGTTTTGATAGTCATAGTAATAGATAGACTTTCTGTTTTGTCAAACAAAATTTAGATGTTTGTAATAATAAGCACCTTTGAGAATTTTTCAGTGTGTACCCAAAGTAATTTATGGAGAATTTACATGTTACTGTTGAGATCTATCTGTTTTCACAAATCTGTTGCACTATTACTTATGATTTGAGCCACTGCATGAGAGAACCAACAATTTGGGTTTCTGACCAAGTCTGACACAAACCGGCATGTACAGTCTTGGAAGAAGGCTAGACTGTCGGCGCTTGAAATTTCAGAGTTAAGAAGAAGATAAAGATTGTTCTATCCATGTACGTAGCGAAAACAATGGCTCTGACCAGCTGTGCAATTACTGCACAGCTGATCTGCGCCTTTGTTTTCACCTATTCACATTGTTGGTTTTCTTAAGCAGCAGATCATTTTATTTTTGGTGTTCAATACATGAAAATTAATGCAAGTAGAGTATTGTATTTCATTTCTTCCGACAGGAATATTTTGTAGCCTCATCACATTACGCTTTAATACTTGCGCTGGTTTCGGGCTGAGTCAGTTACTCGTCATTTAGCACATGCTTTGTGTGGCGCCCAGTATTGAGCATAAATAAAAGTTATGTATTTACAGTGCACATTCACAGGAATGCCTGATTAATACACAGATTTTGTCTGCATTAAGTCGTGCCTGTTAATACCTTGTGACATTCATATTTATGTAATACAAAGTCATGCCTGTTAATACCTTGTGACATTCATATTTATGTAATACATATAATATTACATAAATACGAATGTACTGGTCATTTTGTCGAAATATTTTTCTCTTTTATATGCTTTCCACCTCCAACTAGTCACTGCCATCCATGTAGACACCCGATTTTGAATCCTCCTTTTAGCCTCTGTATGTCATGAAACTTGAACGAGCATTTGATAAGAATGAATGCATTACAATTTGATTCACAAATCATGCAATTACTGTACAGCTGATCTGTGCCTTTGTTTTCACATAGGCAAAAATCCAGTTTTCACATGACACATCTCATATCATGTGTTCCAACAGATAAGCTTCTTTTGTGGTTGTTGTATTATTACACTGTCATAGAGATTTTTTTACAAGGAAGGCATATAGAAATAAAGTGTTAAGACCTATTAGAATTGTTAAGTGCCATAAATGTTTGCTAAATGAACTTGTACTATCAGGTGAAACCTAGTTTTTTATACTGCTGTTTTTGTTTTGTAACTTGTATTGCAGAGATTAAGCCTTGTCACGAGATATACATTTTTTAGGCCTAGGGGCTAAGTATTTTGCAGATGAAAATTAATCTATTAAAGAACCGTTGCATTATTTTTATATACTCATTAAGGTATATGGACAAAACACCCCACAGACATAACCCCCCACGTCCACTTTAATAGTGTCAGTGAATAAAGTAAATTCTGAATAGAAAACTGTCGGTTCTTTAGCATTTGCTATAATGACACAGTCTCATGGACCACTTCTTTTGAAAGTGATGTCTGGTTGCATTATTTTCAAACCTTTACAAAAGCCAGTAGGTTGAATGTAATACAAAGGGATTTTGGATGATTGTTGTGGTGCCTATGTTTTGAATATTCAAAATTTAGGGACAAATATTACACCAGTGCCAAAAACATGTGCATGTCAGTCTATGAAATGAGGCTCTAAATCTCTCAAACTTTGGTAAAACAAGAAGTACATGTAGCGTGTACATCTAGTGACTAACAGTCCTGTTTAAAGTCGGAACCAATATATCGTTGACCACAAACAATGGTTAACAGTTAGCCCTCGAAATAAGTTATGATTTTCTAAATACATGTATTAAAATTTGAATACTACATGTAATAACTTCCATTTTATCATAGCCTTGCTAGCTCCAATGCTTATTATAGGTGAAACTGCAGGGTATTTCAAGTTTTGGTTATAACATGGCAACCTAGGCATATCTTTCTCATAGTCGCATTCAGAACATTTATGATTTATTTTATTTTTGCAAACACAAACAAATGTGAAATCTGCTGGATATTTTAGCCGTATATATTAGATTTTATTTGTGTATGCATGCATGTGAATGATTTCTTATTAGCCTTTTTGCTTGCTGGTGTTTAGCTTGTGTGTACCCACTTGGAAATAGTCTGTATAGTATTTGTAGTGCAATAAAAGTGAAAAAAAAATGTTATTTAATTTCTCAATACCACCGGTTAAACATGAAAAATTGAGATTTTTGTTCTTTAAAAATATATTTACAAAATGTACATTGGAATTTTGCTGCAAATTCAAACGCTAACAGCAAGCATCTGTAATGTTTGATATGGCTTGAACTGAGAATGTGATGTTGCTGTTTTTCATCGCTGTTTTTCAGCACATAATATGAGCTGAGCTTAACTCGTTTAAGCCTGGTGTCCTTTTTATGGGACATTGGCAAACAGTATAGCTCCAGATGTTACACTGTAGAACGCGATGGCCCATCTGGGACTATTCTGTTTGCTTAGAAAATTTTCAAATGGAATAAAAATTAAAAATTACCCCTAACACCCCTAGAAATGAAAGTGGACTCACACAAATGATAATGATGGGAAAATCCATTTGTCAAATATGGGTTAAAGTGTACCCATGCTCTGTATCAGTCTATGTACATCCTCTATGAAAGTTCAAACTAATTTATAAGTGTGGCTCCTCTTTGGGAATGGGTGAAGAAAGGTCACTAATACACCCATCTTAACCACATATTGTGGTAAAAACCTTGGGGGGTGGGGGAGTCTAACATCTACTACAAGTACATGTATTTCAATTGATACAGGTATCAGGTGAGCATTTACGAGACATTGGCCATCTCGTTTATCAATTAAAAATGCAAATTCAACTCAAACAGCTGCTTTAGCTCACATTTTCAAAACCAATATCAAATGGGAGCCTGGTTAGTTTGGTGGGTACCATGATTCTGACCTAACATAGCAGACATGGCTTACCAATTTTCAATATCGGGGAAGAGCAGTTGACTAAGATGAACCCCGGGGGTCCATTTGTCATTTAAATGCATAGGTGACCTGCTTTCACTTTGCCAAAAATAGGTCAAGGCTATCACAGGATCATTTATAAACACATGGTACTGTAGTGCTTAGTGTTACATGCCAAGTTTCATTGAAACCTGTCAACCAGTTCCAAAGAAGAAGACAAAGGTTCTACCACATATGGGCATGGCAGGCATCTTGATCATGTTAACTTGGATCTTTAGAAATTGTGGAAGACCATTGAACTCCAGATCATGGGTATTCTATAAACTCTCCTGTGAGCCTTTGGCTCAGTTGAACTATAAACTAGAGCAGTGAACAGTTACATGAAACTAGTATTCTATCTCATCTTAGTGTAGTAAGGATAAATGATTGCCATGACATGACCTCAGCTGTTTGCAGAGAACATTGATTCCAATAATCAAGAATGTTGTGGACCCTGGAAGAGGTAAAGCCAAAGTATGCCATGAATAAGCGTTGTATTTGTCCAAATATTAGCTGGTGTAATTTACAAAATTGGAAGCCTAGAGATGTCCAAGAGCAGATGGTCCTTGACATGATCTTAGTGGCATACTGGTATAATAATTATATAATAAAACATTGTATTATGCAATTTGGGTCAATAATGCACCAGTCACTTGTAACCACTGTCCCCACCCCCCTATGGGAAAGGGTGGGGGACAGCCGGGCTAAAGTGCAGTGCAGCTACATTTAGAGTGTCCCCGCAGTGCAGGGGAAATGACGGTTTTGACATTAGGATCCTTACCCCAGGGAGATTTTCTATTGCGAAGGGCTGGGCAGAGCAGTTTTGACCTCCAGTTTGCCCCCCTGGGGTGGGGCTTATAGCCCGGCACTGAAAGCTGAAATGTCATAATCCCCGCCCTTCCAAATTACAAATGACTGGTACATAAGTTACTGAATCTTACGGTATATTTCATTGTATTCACATAAAAAATAAGCCATGTTTCTGCTATGTTGAAAAGGTAGTCTGAAGGTCCAAAATATCTTGCTATTTTGTTTGTTTGTTTGAATTGTGGCTTCTATTAATGTCAAAGTCAATGGCTATGGTCATGCTGGGATGTTTAATAGGATTTGATGTCATGACAAAGTTTTCTTAAATGTACATGTATAACATCCAAGTATTTTTTATATTTTTTTTTCGTAAACAACTAAGACTTATATGGTTTGGCTTATTTAACCACTTCCTCTTTTGATTAATAACATGTCTGTTATCATGCGCGGATCCAGAGGGGGGGACCGGGGGTCCGGACCCCCCCTGGAATTTGAAAATTTTACCTAAAAAAAGGTAATTTCAGGATTTTTTGAGGGTTGGACCCCCCCTCGTGTGTGACCAAAAATTACCATTTTCGTTGGACCCCCTCTCATGAAAATTTCTGGATCCGCGCATGGTTATGCAAGATAGAGCCTCACGTCTGACACATTTCTTTCATGAAGATGACTGATGTGGTCAAGCAAAATTTCTACGGCCATTCCTCTCTTTTGCAGATTCAAGACGAGCATTTGTTGGTCAGTGGTTAAAGAAATGTACACTTTAAAGTACTAGTAGCCTGTCTCCCTGAAGCTTGTCAGGGAACAGAGTGGCTAGGATAACTGACCGTCCTGACATGACCTTAGCTGTTGACCATAGATGTAAAGCATTAACTCAACCAACCAACTTTGCCTGGGCGAGCTCAACGGTTATTAATAAACCAGCAATCAGATTGTCATTTAGTAGTAATAAGCTTTGCCTTAGGGCACAAGCAGCCCATCTATTTCTCACATCCCTGAGGGGCCCGATATTTTGTTTATATACCATATTTGTCTAAATTAGTGCACATGCTTCAATAAGCGCAGAGTTCCTTTAAACTGAGTAACCATAATTCATTCTACTCAGCATACAAACTTTAGCTATAATCAGTAAAATGAGGGAGTGAATATGTACATACCGTATTTGTTCTAATTAGCGCACAGTGCGCTTAACTTTTCAGAATAACTCAAAGTTAAGGTAACAATATATTGTTCTAATAAGCGCACACTAGAAATGAAAACAACACATAAACTGTTGAAATTACAATGTCAAAAATACCAACAATGATGTCATATAAGTGTTCCTATCGTTGCAAAATACTGTTTGATCATTTAAGGTTAAGTTTTAATATGGTAAATATGATTTTTATATGTAAAACTGGCATAAAATACCAATATGTTAGTCGTGCAGTGTGCGCTTAAGCACATGCTTTTCAGAAATGACCAGGGTGTGTGCTTATTGGAGCATGTGCGCTAATTAGAACAAATACGGTATGTATATCTACAAATTTTAGCATGATTGCTAAACCAGATAGGCAAAATTATTGTTCGTTTAATATGTTCTGTTATTTACACTTCTATTTTGAAACTTTGAAAAGTCATCTGAAATTTAAAACTTCAATGGTTGACAAAGCACTCAGATAAGCATATACATATACTAGAAAAAAAAAAATGACTTTCCAATGTGATACTTCTGTAGTGATTCTTATTGTTTTTTGTTTTGGTGTTGAATTTTTGTGCTGTTTGCACCTTATGTATGCTTTCATATTTTAGTTAAGTTTTGGTAACTGAGAGGCCGTCTATTGGGAAAATAGCTGCTCACTCGGCTTACCATATGTTTTCTTAGAATTAGTACCTGATTGTTAATTTATTTTTCCCACCTTGGTTTTTGGAGTAGGAATTTCATTCTGATTGCACCATTTCCTTAACTTTGTGACCTAAATTTCTAATTATTTTGAAAAAAATAAGCGCACTGTCTACTAATTAGAACAAATATGGTATTTTGTAAGGATACACAGGAAATAAAACAAATGTTTATAATCTTATCTTCTAATACAAAACTCAAACAAAAATTATCAAGATTATGTTTCCATACAACAAATAGCAAGAAAAATACATGTATCCAGTCTCATCAGATGAGCCACCACCTGGGAAAACCAACAATCTGCATAGGCGAAAACAAAGGCGCAGATCAGCTTCGTGGTAACCGCGAAGCTGATCAGCGCCTTTGTTTTCGTTACTCGGATAGTACAATTCCTCCTCTACTTAACTCAAGTTTCCTCTACTTAACAAAATTTCAAGTTTCTAGCTCTTTTCTGTGACTGTACAGGTCGGTTTGTGTCGAACCTGTTCAAAAATCACATTGCTGGGTTTCCCTCGAGGCGGCTCAGATAATGATTAATGTTATAACCATGATCATTCTAAGAAAAAAATAATCTGAACTTCAATCCACATTTAGCTTTCTAACATCCAGGTCATCACTTTCCATGAATCGTCACAGTTATATTTGCAGTATAACTTGTATTAAATTTCTTTATAAAATGTTTATAACAGTTTCCAGAACATACAAACTAGCATTATGCATGTAGTTCAATGGAGTCTGAGTTTTCATTTTAGCTCCATACAATTATGTTCACTGTCCGTATTCTTTGGAATCAACTTTTTAGTGTAATTCTAATGAACTTATATATCTACAAAAAATTTATAGCGAAATAACAAAGATGATCATTTAGCCTGTTCAATGTTGCTATTTTGAGGAATAAACGTCATGAGCCAGCACATGTAACAACAAAGGCTTAGATGAATATGCACAGATATCTGAATTATTTGTGACTGTGGTAGTATATTAAATCATACAATTATGTTTTGATCTTTTTTTTTTTTCAAAATGAGCGATTTCCTCATTTTGCAGCCGAGCTGTCGATTTTTGTTAGATCTAGGCAGAAACATGAAAACTACATGCATAGAATTTACACTATTGCTGATCACCAGTACCATCTGTGGCTGGCAATGTGTACTGAGCTAAACTGAAATACTGAGTTGCTAATGCATTGTAATATGAATACAGAGTTTGCATCTGCTGAGGGTCCATCATACCTAAATCAGTTTCTTGCAGCTGCTTTACTATTTCCATTATTTTCTCAGCAGTCAATACCTCTGGCCTGACTTTAACTTCAGCTCCAGCTAATGTTAGACCATCCTGTGTACTTGGGCCAGCAAGGACCGTACTGACTTCAGGAATCATGGGTAATACAGGTATTTCTCTCGTAGTTTCTATAAGTTGTGCAACTGCAGTTGGGTCAGCCAGACTTAATGAACCCTCGGCTCTAATATCCCCAGTTTGTTGGTTTGAAGCAATCTTAGTATAACCACTATGATCAATCTCTGTTGAGTTTGTAAGATCATCATATGGAGGATTATTAGGTGGTAAAACATATTCATAATTCAGTATATCACCGGTGCTCTTAGCACTTTCAGACTGAACAAGATTTACAACAGGGTATTCTAGTGCTTGCTGTTCTCTAATACTATCAATATTTGTTTTCTTCGGGAATAAATTATCAGTTTTCGTGACCTGTGCTGCAGTATAATGTTCTGAAACTCCACTTGTTTGGATAACTTGCACAGGTACAGCTTCATACAATTTATGACCTAGTTCTCTAGGTGTTGTTATATGTAATACTGGTTGACCTTTTATATGATTGGTTGATTGAACATTCTGAGTTGGTATTACAGAAACTACATGTATTGATTCATCTGAAGCAGGATCTGTTTGTGTTACTTTGTCACCACTGTTTTCACTTTCTTCATCTTCATTGTTTTCATTTTCATTTTCTTTATTTGAAATGATTACATCTTCTCTCCAACTGTTGACATCCTTATGAATTTTATGGACCAGTATCAAGTGACGCCTCACAATAGATGGATCACCAAAAGATCTAGAGCACAGTTTACATGTGAATGCTTTGTGTCCCTTATGAGCCCTTATATGTCGCTGCAGCGCCTGCTTCTGTGTAAAACCTCGTCCACATTCTTTGCAAAGAAAATCTTTTTCTTCTCTGTGGATTTTTTCATGCATTTTCAAGGCTGATCGTTGAAGAAAACTTTTGTTACAAGCTGTGTAACTACAAGTGAACTTCTTGGTCTGATAATGAATATTTTTGTGATCTCTTAACGCTGACTCGTAACTGAAAGAGCTACTACAAATCTCACACGAGTAAGGCCTTGCCCCTGTATGAACATTCACATGTTGCTGTAACGTGTGCTTTGTTGTAAAACTTTTCCCGCAAACGGAACACAAGAAACTTTTCTTCTGACCAAGGTGTTCTGACTTCTTGTGACAGAGCAACAGATAGTTTGTACAGAAAGATTTGCTACATGTCTCGCACTGAAATTCTGGTGGCTTGTAGTCTGGGTCATGTGTTTTTTGATGGTTCTCTAATGCTCGATAAATCTTATACACTTTATCACACTTCCCACATGGATATTTAGCATCACAATGAATTGCCTGATGACGCTTCATGTAGCGTTCATTGGCGAAGACTTTATTACATATATCGCATTGACTTGGTTCAGAGAAATGTATTCGTTGGGTATGGTCAGTGTAAGCTTTCCTATTTTTTGCGACAAAGCGGCAATAATCAAATTCACAAGCAAATGATTCTTCTGTTTCTGGCTTTCCTTGTGTCCCTGCATCGTTTCTAGCTGGTGATTTGTTATCATCTGATTTCACAAGGTTGTTTTCAATTTCAGGTGGCATTTTCACATCACTTTGGTTTATCATTAGCTTGGTTTTTCTATTGTATCTATTCTTAGGAGATGTACTTTGTTCAGTTTGCTGAGTTACAGTTCTCTTTTGCCTTTTCTTTACAGGCACTGATTTTTCTGTCTCAGAATTTGACATAAAAGTATCATTAGTTTCTTTATTCCTTAGATTGTCATCAGTGCTGTTATTTGCCAGGTAGACATGAATTTCAGTTGCTTCTGTTGTTTCATCCGGTTCATTTTCTTTAGAGGATTCTGCAATTATCTCATGAATGATGTCGGTGTGGGTAGATTCTACTGGCTGTGATATGGTATCACCTTTTGAGTCTTTAGTAGTCATGGAAGAAATGTCATGTAATTCATGTTCATTATGTTTTTCATCACTATGTGTATTTAGTGGAGTTGAGTAAATACCCATGACTGACTTCTCTTGATTGAATGTTGTGTATGATATATCATGTGTAGAGATTGTATTCAAAGATACTGGGATATCACTTGCAGAGGAGAAGCTATCATTTAATGTACTGTTCTTTATAATAGCTAACTCATTTTCAACCTGTTGTTGGAGTTCTGCACCACGGCTCATTGCCTCTGCAGCTTCCACCAAAGCCGAAAAAGGTCTGGAACCCGGACTGATCTGACTCTCTTGCTCACATCGCCCGACTGAACTGTAAGCTAGTGTCAGAAGCATATTATGTGCCTGTTCTATTGCAGGCCATAAACCTTGAAGAATGTAATCTCTGTTGGAATCATTTTGTACCAAACTGTCACTGGTTGAAACAGCCACACCTGAATCCTCTGAAATCTTTTGTAACAACCCTTGAAAGTCAAACTGGTGGGGAAATAGTTGGACAAAATCCTTAGATAACTCAGCTGTCACGCGGCAAAAAACTGTCGTCATTTTGAAAGTCAACAATTTAGTGTTTGTTTCGATATGTTTTTTCCACAATTTAATGAAAGTTTGTTTACAACAATGGTTAAATTGTTGGAGTTTTACAGCAAATTTTCCATCAAATAAACACCATTTCAGATTTTCAAAAGAAGAGTATTTAGGAATTACAACTCTGTCTGGCGCCGTAATTATGCTGAACTACAGTAATGCGCTACAAATTATTATCCGTACTGAAAATTTTGCAAGTTGTTCAGTTTGACAGCTTGTAGGTTACATCGCTGATGTCGCCATCTATAGGAAAATAACCGAATACGCTCTGCACAGGTAATTTTCCAGGTAACGATTAGACCTGTACGTGATGCCCCTTGGATCTATATTGACTCGGATCCAATAAACCCCGGTTGGATCAGAGATATTGAAGAATATCGTTCCGGTTGGTTGTTGTTGTTCATAAAATCTCTTCTGCCAGGGATAATGTGTGCATCACAGACTCAAGATTATTGTTCATATTTTAAATGTTTTCCTATAAACCACGAAGAGCGTAACTAACTACAACTTATGTACACTCGTTAAATAAATTAAAAAAAAAAAAATGGAAAACTTGGGACCAACAAAAAAAAAACACGAAAGTACAGATTATGTACAACTCATCAGTGCCTTTGTTTTAGCTAAACGAATAGTAGTGTATACCATCTTACTTTTTAGATACAAAGTTTCAAGCTTCTAGTATAATTTTGTGACTGCACATGCAATTTAGTGCAAAACAATTTGATTCAGTCTCGGTGTTCCGTCTAATCACAGTGGCATAGAGGTATACTGAATGTCTTTTACCTCCATGGTATAATTTCGTGTGTCAGGTAAATGGTAAGCCGAGTGTTTCTATATATTTTTCTATGACGAAAACATTATTATTTATTTATTTATTTTTTTGTTTTCAGTTTTGTATTAAAGCTCTGGACAATAAAGCATTTTATATCAGAGTTATATCTTTTTCATCAGGCAGTTTTTGAATACCCACCAACAGGCTTACCAGTCGTTTATAAATCATTCCGTTTGCATCCGAGAGACATGCCGGGTAACGTTACCACATACTAAGAAGATCCCTCAAGCAAACGTTTAAACCAAGATTTGCCTACCAAGGTCTACCTACCTAACTAGGTCTACCTACCTAGGTCTACTTTCCAAGGTCTACCTACCTAAGTCTACTAACCAAGGTTTATCTACCTGGGTCTACTTACCAAGGTTCCCTTTCCTAGGTTTACTTACCTATGTCTTAGTCTACCTATCTAGGTCTACCTTCCAAGGTCTACTTATCTAGGTCTACTTACCAAGGTCAAGTTACCAAGGTCTACATACCTAGGTCTACTTCCAATGTCTACAAACCTAGGTCTACTTACCAAGGTTTATCTACCTATGTCTACTTACCTTAGTCTATCGAACTAGGTCTACTTACCAAGGTCTCACTTCCGGGGTCTACTTACCAAGGTCTGTTTACCAAGGTCTACCTTCTATGGTCTACTTACCAAGTCTACTTACCAAGGTCTACCCACCTAGGTCGACTTACCAAAGTCTACCTACTAGGTCTATTAACCAATATCTACCTACCAAGGTCTACCTACCAAGGTCTACCTACCAAAACCTACATACTAACTCTACTTCCAATGTCTACTAACCTATTTCTACCTACCAAGGTCTAACTATCTACGTCTGCTTACCAAGGTTTACTTACCTAGGTCTACCTACCTAGGTCTACTTACCAAGGTATACATACCTATCTATGTCTACTTACCAAAGTCTTCTTACCTAGGTCTACCTACCTCCCAGATAGCATGACAACGTTGGCCCAACGTAGGATTTCGGTAGTGTGCTACGCTGGCCCAACGTCAGCAGCTTACGTTGGCCCCACGTCATTTTGCTCATCCGGCCTCCGTTGGGCCAACGTGTTGGGCGAATGTTGGGCAAACGTAGGCCAAAGTGTACTGATAACGTCGATTCAACGTTGGTTCAACGTTGGGCCAACGTTACATTTAAGTTGGCTTAATGTTAGTTAGCCTATCAAATGCCAACCTTAGTACCTGTGCCTTAGTGCACTAAATGTTGAAGTAAGCTAGCAGTAAACTGAAATAGACAAAAAAGACTGCACATGTTTCGGTATCTTTATTAGAAATACATGTATCAAACAAACATATATTCAAGATCTGTTCCTTTGTCACGCTGCGCGGATGAGTCCGTTGTTCTACTTTGTAGCCGTCGTCACTGACAAGGCTGTTCCTTTTCCGATTGTGCGGTGACTGGGCATAGATGTACAGGCCGATCTGTTTGCTCGTTAAGCCTAACCTGTTTCCTTGTAGGTCTGTGTGGGTTAGCTTACATGAACGTGCTGGCTCGTCTGTTCATTCGCTGGTCTAGTGAATTCGCAGGTTGTCTTTTCCTACTAAGGACTGTGCAGGATGATTCTTCCTTGATAGACTGCGTAGATGTGCAGAAGGATCCATTCCCTTGTTTGACTGTTCGACTGTGCAGACCGATCTGCTCCGTTGTTAGATGTTTCCATTTCTTTTTTAGAATGTGTACATGCTGATCTGGTTTGGGATGCGCGAACTGATCCTTTCTGTTTTAGCAGAAGTATCTTCATCACGGCACAACTTATATAAATCTGAAAATAAATCAATAAATAAAATGCATAATTTATTTTCAAATGACATATTTATCTAATTTTCAAAACATGATAATAATGATGATAATAATAAAACATGGTTTAACAACAGCAAAAATGAACATTACCAGAAAAAAAATAGAATAAAATGGAGGGAGAAAATAATTTACCATTTCTTTCTTCTGCAACATTTTCTTTGTCTTTTCAAACTGCAATAAGTATCTGTTGCTAATTTAGCCGCTACGCGAAAAAACTGGTTTGGGGGATTTCCGACCAGGTCTGACGCAAACCCGGCCTGTACACACTCAAAAAACGCTACAGACTTGAAGTATTGGCTATAAGCAGAAGAGGAATATTGCTATCCATGTAGCGACAACAAAGATGCTGATCCGCTGTGCTATTACTGCACAGCTGATCTACGCCTTTGTTTTCACACAAACAAAAGTCCGGTTATCTCATGACGCGGCTCAATTATCCATAGATAATTGTGACCAAATATTCTGTTCTTCTGGGTATCATGTTTCAGATTAATTTGTGGTGAAAGCAGTAGGTGACCTGTCTGTTTTATGATAACAATTGATTTGATTATACCTAATGTGTTTCTTATCTAAGCGTGTGCATCAAAAAGCTAGAAAAAATGGATAAATAATTTTTATCAACGCAAACATAATTATACTCTTAATTGCACCAAAAAATAGTTACACATATTATTTATTACAAAATTTGGGTTTCACATCGGGAATACATTACGTGTGCGATCAGCGTGTGCATATACACAGTCAATCAGTGCAGGTCAATTACTATCTGAGCCTATGCATGAGGAAACTAACAATCTGGGTCTCTGACCAGGTCCGACACAAGCCAGACTGTACAGCAGAAGAAAATAGAAATTTTAGATTTAGAAAGAATAGGCAAATTTACTTTTTATGGAGCGACAACAAAGCCGCTGATCAGCTGTGATGTTACTGCACAGGTGATAAGCGGCTTATCACCTGTGCAGTAACTGCACAGCTGCGCCTTTGTTTTCGCGTCTTTGTTTTCGCATATTACAGAATGTTGGTTCTCTGATGCAGCGGCTCACCTAGTATAAAGGTGATGTCGTGAAAAAGTTTGTCTTAAAAATTGAGAATTTCACCATATGACAAGAAACAAAACAGTACACAGGTCCTTGAAATGTTAGATTTAGGATAATAGGATGAGACGGGTTTAACTTTAGGCAGCGATAAGAAAAGCACTGATTATCTGTGGGTTGACTGTGCAGCTGCTCTGTACCTTTGATTCTGCATGAGCAAAATGTGTGTTTTCTTGTTGTACAAGTAAAACGGCTTAATTACTGTTTGTAGAACAAAGATTGGTCAAATTCGGGGATACGTTAGATTGAAACTGGAATGTCCTGGTCTACCTGCAACTTACGCCTGATCAGATTATGTAACAACTTACGCCTGATCAGATAATGTAAAGGCTTTTCTAATCTATAGTTGTTTTGACCATTTAAGAGTTTGAATTGTCACTTTTTCGGGTTTGATGTGCTAACCAACATTGGGCCAACATTATACACAAGTATGAACATTTTAGGAAATTAACAACGTTGGGCCAACGTTGGGCCAACGTTACACATATGTATGTACATTTGGCGAAACTTACGATGTTGGGCCAACGTTGGGCCAACGTTACAATAATTGAAAAGCAAAAAATATTTTTTCAATAAAAGGAAAACGTTTTCCCATCACTAGGCCTCTTTTAAGTATTATTTGACTGTCTAAATTAAATTAATAAGATTTTGTGTCGTAAATAGGTCAACATTGATCCAACGTAGGCCCAACGTTAGACTGCCAACGGCTAACCATTTACCAACGATGCGATTCAATGCCAACGTTGGGCCAACGTTGTCATGCTATCTGGTCTAGGTCTACTTCCCAAGGTCTACCTACCTAGGTCTACTTACCTGGGTATACCTACTATGTCTACTTACCAAGGTCTACGTCCGGGGTCTACTTACCTAGGTCTACTTACCTAGGTCTACGTACCAAGGTCTACTTACCAAGATCTACCTACCTAGGTTTACCTACAAGGTCTACTTACTCAGGTCTACTAAAATGGATAGCTGGATACACGTATTGACAAAAAAATCCCAGCATACGGTTTTCCGTGTGTGTTTGCAGATAAGGCAGCGTGCCTTTATTTCATATTATAGCAAGGTATGGTCTCTTGATTTTATAATAAACAAACCTGGATTGATCCACTTGGAAAACAGGTATGACTTATTTACTCCTGAAAAAATTCAACTAAAATTCCTGAAAAATGTCTTGGAGGTTCAAGTAAATATTCAGTTAATGATGCAGTTAGGGCAGAATTTGGGATCTTACCATTAGCAATTTTTGGACTGCAGGCATCAACAAACTTTTGGGTGCACGTACCTAACTTGAGGCACTTAATTAATTTGTATGAGTCTTCACGATTTGATTTGATTTGAATTGATAACTTTTGAAGGGCACCTGTAGTACGTGAATCTTTATTTGGAGATAAAAATAGTATAGTCCGCCATTTTCAAAATTGATTTTGACGTGCCTGTACTTGTAAGTGAAGCGATTTTCTTGTGGGTTTCAGCTCTCTCAGAGTTGTTTTGACAGCTTTGACAAGAAATAAACATTGAACGCTCTTTTGATGTTCATCAGCTGCAAAAAATCACCTTCCACAACCTATAGTTTGTCTACAATTTCAGTGTTGCGAATGTAAACAAAATATGGCTAATGTGTTATTTTAGTGGGTGGGGTGATTCTCTGGTTTTTTTGGTTTAGTTTGGTTATGGTTTAATGTCTCAGTGCAGGAGCGGATCCAGGAATTCTGTAGAGGGGGTTCAAATGTAGAAAAAAGGGGTTCGTCAGCCTAATTTTAAACAAAATTTCTTGACATTCCCCCCCCGAAAATGAAATAATTTGGCTCCCCTGAGACCAGTAAGCCCAATATTGGCAATAACAAGAACACTTGTTTTCTAAAGATAAACCATTTGTTTACAACACAAAAATAAAGAGTGCCTGATTTCCGCAAAATACTCCTCTGGGAAGATAAAAACATTCTACAACATTTTTATCTAAAGATAAACCATTTTTTACAACCCAAAAATAAAGAGTGACTGATTGCCCTAAAATACTCCTCTGGGGAAGATTGTCATGATATATGGCTTTTTACACACAATAATGCCATTTTACTCCTCTGGAAAAAAATGCAGGACTGAAGTAAATACTCCCCAGGAAAAGTAATTATCTGATGCTCAGTAGGTAAAGGACAAACAGACAAAATTATATTTTCAGCCCAGTTTCACATTTACAAATATGCCTTTTGTGATGTTCACATTAGACTACATTGGATTAAAAATTTATGTCTTAGTGTTTAAAATTTTTGTGCTGTTGGCGCCTTATGTATGTTTTCATATTTTTAGTTAAGTTTAGGTAACTGAGTGGCCACCTATTGTGAAAAGCTGCTCATTCGGCTTACAATATGTTTTCATGGTATAAGTACCTGATTGTTAGTTTGTTTTTTTCCCACCTTGGTTTTGGAGTGGGAATCTTTTTCTGAATGCTCCTTTTCCTGATCTTTGCATACTTGTACCTTTTCATAACCACAATGCTAAAAGGTCTGGACCAGTTAGACTGGTCAGTTATGCAACCTATATACCTATATACACTGTATACAATGTGCTTCGTTAGCCGCACTATCACAACTGAATATCTTTGCTCGAACTACTAGGTTTCAAAGGCAGATTGGTTTGATGTTACTTTTGTTCCTAAGCATGCTAAGAGGAATAAGAGACTCTTCGTCCTTGATCTATGGTGGTATCATACCTGCACAACTTGATACAGAATAACATAAAGCCTTTATGAAAAGTGCTGTTGTAATGTTGGTAATATTTTGTAATTTAGCCTTTAACATTCTGTATGAATCAAGCAGCTTGTCTAAAATGAGCCTCCTTGTGAGAAAACCAACAATGTGCATACATGTGATATCTCCCGATCTCGTCGGGTTTGCCCGATTTTGGGCTTCCTAACCCGATTGTCCCCCGCCGAGCCCAGTAGGGCCCAAATCTCCCGATTTCAGTATTTGCATATCCCAATTTTTCGGCAATGTTCCATTTTTAATATTGCGGTAATATATGGTACGTGTTATTGATCAATGACCCGATAAATACCTTGGAGTAATTTTGGAGACAATGCAGAATAGATGGCATGTCACTTTATTGGGTAATTGGCGAAGTGAGAAGGGATTAATGATGCGACAAATTGTCAGTCTTACAGGTACAGTGTATAATGCAAACCACTAATTTGATCAGAGTTCACCTTTAGAAAGATTAATGCGTCTTTAATTTGGAGGGCTTGGATTAAACATTAATTATATATGATTGTCCGTTAAAGATTATCGGGCATTTTGAACACGTGGGACCGATTTATCTTTCATTTTTGTGCATTTTTATCGGTCTGAGTTATAACATTTTTTTCCGATTTTTCCCTTTTTTTTTTTTTTTTTTTTTTTTTTTTTTTTTTTTTGTTCGATCGGTCCTTATATTCACAAGTTTCAGACGCAATATACCACTACTACACACGTGTCAACATGATAATTGCCCCTGTTAATTTCCTAGTTATATCAAAACAATTTTCACGGAAAAGTGTGAAAGTTACTGAAACGTGACGACTGGTTACCTTGTGTTTTAATGTGTTGCGTAAACAAAGCAGTAATTCATGCAACACGTGCTGATTGGCCCATTCTAACTAACGCGTGGGCTGAGCTTCTCAATAATCTACCGAAGCCGCTTTGACTTTGTGCAATTTGCTGAAAGAATGTCCGTCTGTCGTTTCAACACTGCGTAACAATTTTCTGATTTTGAGCTCGGAGCAAAAATTTAATATTAAACTTCAGACAGATAGTGCCCGAGATAGTGACCAGCGATAATTGGGTGGCGGCGCGATTCAAATGATTAAGTTTAAAACAAATGCCATATAGTTCCGAAAGATCAGATTGAATGGGTATTTCGTAAATGAAAATGCCGCTTGCGTCAAACGTAAGGCAAAAGTCGGGTCAAGTTTCCGACCTACAAACTATGGGAACGAAACGGTTATAATAAGGGGGAGCAACTGCGTTATCGAACCTGAAAAATGCGGGGTACCAGCTAATAAGTAAACATTGGAAATTACAAAAACTTGAAACACAAATTTCTGTGGAAAATGGAAAGAAATTAGTACGTTTTTCTGCTTTTTTCGTTGTCTGTTTTATTTCAATACATTGAAATCTTTAAATTTTCTCGAATTGACGCTGATACAATGGACATTAAGTATGAAATGATAAATGTCATTAGTTTTCGCGACTTCTTAGATACGCTTTTTACATGCATGTTGTATGTCCATGATGACGTCATCACTTAGCTAGACCGATTTGGGAATTAAAATTTCCTCAGCTGTGATTATATTTAATTATGGAATTATTGGTTTGTTGTAGAATTACCACCCATTAGCAAATTCGTGAAGATATACGGGATCATAAGGCAAATATAATGCATCTTTAGCCAAAAAATGGCAAAAAATCTTCATTTTTTAACCGCGTTAAAATCTCCCTATTTGAGACCCAATCTCCCTATTTCAAAACACAAATCTCCCTATTTGGGCCAAAGAAGATATCACATGTATGACAATGTGGTTTCCGACAATGTCCAACACAAACCCGCCTGTACAAGCACAGAAAAGAGCTAGAAGCTTGAAATTTCGGATTTATGGCTGTTTGCGAAATTCCAGCCCCTTTTGTTGTTTTCTGACACAACACCTGCATGATGTCTCACCATAAGATCAAAGAATTTGAGTTCCCAAAATAGGACCATTATAACAGTTCATTTTCAAGACAATCAATTTACCCAAATAGCCATTTACCTAGGACAAGTTCAGCTCCGCCCACCTGCCACCACTGAAGTAAGAACTACCTGACCTCTAATTATACTGTTTTGTCACTTGTCAGTGGCTGCATTTATTTCAATATAGTACATGAAGTATGTGTTTTGTGGACAGCTACAAAAGCACATTTAAACAGATAAGAGCAACATTTAATCTTGCAATTTGATCTTATCATAGGAGGACTAAATATTTTGAAGCATGTAAATATTTAATTGATTTTACTTCAATTCACCTGAGTCAGTGAACTGACCAGCTGTCACACAAATTACATGGGCGGAACTTAGGTTTATCTACCAGCTTGAGTAAACTATAATTGGCTAATTCTTTGCCACTGTCTTGAGGTTTAACTAGTTCACTTTATACTACAAAGGGTTTTCATAGTTTTTGAAGTCTGATGTTGAAACATCTTGAGTTTGTCTTTGATTCTGACACATGGAGACACTATTTCGCAATTGGCAATAAGTAGAAGAGGAATTGTACTATCCGAGTAGCGAAAACAAAGGAGCTATCAGCTTCAAGGTTACCGTGAAGCTGATCTGCGTCTTTGTTTTCGCCTATGCAGATTGTGGGTTTTCCCACGAGGCGGCTCAAATGTGTACCAAGTTATGATATTGATTAGTGATTCTGTATGTAGGCTAGTATGAAGGCTTGACAGCGGGAATAAACAGAATCCAAGATGTCTTCGGGGACAGCGCAGGCGCAGCAGAAATTCTCAAATCTGCGGAAACGCCTGGATCAATTGGGTTACAGGCAACCACTTGGTATAGAATCACTGCCATTGGTAGAGAAACTATTCGCTGATCTAGTTCACACCACAGAGAGCTTGAAGAATGCCAAACTTGACTTGGGAAAACAGACTACTGAGAATAAAGATATAGACTCTGCTGTGGAGCCCTATAAAAGTGACAATGCTAAGTTGATCAAGGAGAATAATGAACTACATAAACAGGCAATAAAGACCAAGGAGGAAAATGATGCCTTAATTAGAGGTAAGGGGGATAATTCATAAATGAACCTTCACATGAGAAAACCATGATCTGGATTTCTGTCCAGCACAAATGAGGCTGTACAGCCACCCAAAATAGAAGCTTGAAATTTCAGATTTAGAAAGAAGAGGCATCATACTATCTATGTAGCAAAAAAAAAAGGCACTCATCAGACTGCACAGCTGACATGATCGCCTTTGATTTTGTCTATATGCATGTTCATGGTTTTCATATGCGGAGTCTCATCATTAATGAGCCGCCACATGGGAAAACCAACAATCTATCTAGGCGAAAACAAAGGCGCAGATCAGCTTCGCAGGAACTGCGAAGCTGATCAGCGCCTTTGTTTTAGCTACTCGGATAGTAAAGTTCCTCTTCTACTTTAATCCGAAATTTCAAAATTCTAGCTCTTTTCTGTGACTGTACATGTCGGTTTATGTCGGGCCTGTTCGGAAACCACATTGTTGGTTTTCCCACGAGGTGGCTCATTTGGTGGCTATGTGCTTGAAAGAGAGATACACTGTAACTGGTATTTGGTAACCGTACCATATGAGCCGCCTTGTGGGAAAACCAACAATGTGGTTTCCGAACAGGTCCGACACAAACTGGTCTATGCAGTCACAGAAAAGAGCTAGAAGCTTGCAATTTCGGATTTAAGTAGAAGAGCAATTGTACTATCCGTGTAGCGAAAACAAAGGCGCTGATCAGCTTCGCGGTTACCGCGAAGCTGATCTGCGCCTTTGTTTTCGCCTATGCAGATTGTTGGTTTTCCCATGGGGTGGCTCATATATGGGTCCTTCTTAGATAAACTGCAACAGCACTAGTGGAAATTTTGATGCAATAAAAATAACTTTTCAAAAGTTGGTGGGGTCAAATAGACAGTTGCAAATGAAAGAAGATATGTTGAAATGACAAAATAAACAATTTTAGAGTATTATCTGGTCGTTTTCTATATTTTTTTTAATTTTCTTTTTCCAAAAAAGCCAAATTTTCGGACGTTTTTGTGACAAAAATTAGCACGAATTTTTAAGCATCAAAAATAGACTACCAGTACGCTTTTTCTGTATTCTTTTATTATTAAACTGTTAACAATGAACTGTTCTGTTATTTAAGCACTGCTAATTTGGCTATCTTCCTTGAAACTTACGAGGAGTTTGAAATATGCTTATCGGACGTTATGCTGTCGGTCAAAAAAATGTGTATTTTTACCGTTTTTCATCTCCTTAATCATGCTGCTTTTTCTTACATTTGATATTGTAAGGTGCGTTCAAACACTCTTCCTTGCAATGTAATATGTCATTTGCAACGGGAAAGCGATACTAACTTTGCAAAAACGAACTACATAACTTACAATGAGTGTCGGTCATAATATTACGTACTTAACTTCTCCCGTTAAATCGTCCTTGGGGCCGAAAATAGCGATGCGCGAATGTTGTGCATATACGTAATAAAACTGTGTACTACGTCATCACTTTTTGAGGCATTCATTCCTTGCCGTCTGTTGCAAAACGAAAGTACAATACGATCGGTCAAATGTTTTATTGGAATTTACATCCGTATCCAGTTTTGTTTTTAATCGCTACGACAGTTCGTTGACAAACTGCCCAGGGATGACTGTTCATGCGTGCTTGGATTACGCTAATTTGGTGAATTTTGTACTAAATGGGTATGTTTACATGTTGTCGATGTCAGTTTGATTGAAAAATAAACGGATGTCATCAGATGACAATTACGAGATGATTATCACGCATCAACTATTACGTCTGAAACACAATGGATGAGTTTGGTAGCATTATAAACGTACAAGGATTCAGTCTTACGTTTCAATCAAATGCTAAACGTTTTTGAAGGTTATTGTTTCCACGATCAGGCAGGGATCTCTATAATGTCATTATTTGTTGGCTGCTTTCATTGGGACGTTGTATTTGACACTGCAATGGTGTGTTACGGATGTTGTTGTTGACAAGTTATGTAACGTCCATACCGAGATTAAATATATTCTGCATTTACACCAGAGATGATAATATTGTTTACAATGTATCCCTTAAAACAACTGCAGTTTCTTACTTAGAGGGCGACTAGCAGCTAATAGTTGCTAATGAAGGATGAAATGAGAAAGAAATGTTGCGGATGTTACTGCTTGACAGGTTGAATGGACGTAAGTTTGACAATTATGTGCCAAAATGTCATTGCTTAAAACATCAATTTATTGCAGCTGGATGCACACCAGATATTCACAACCTATGCTTTATAATTGAAAAATAGCTTTGGACATTGTATTTATGAAAAAACCTACTCTGACACATTCAGAAAAAATCATTTAAGTTCGTGTTTTGGGTGACGTCCGTAACACTAGACCAAAATCTTATTTGCATATGAAATTCTTGTATGGCAAAGAAAACTATGCTTTGAATTTATTCATATGTTTGGGAGTTACATACTCGAGCACAGAATGGAGTGCTTGTATAATGTTTACAGCTAATTTTCAGCATTTTGACATGTCAATGTAACATCCATAACGATCAGTGACTGCTGAAGAAAATGTAAAAAACTGAGCTTAATCGAGCAAGAACTATCTTTTTATGACAAATTTAGGCAAAATGAATAACTGCCCAATATTTCTAGGTAGAAATTGTTGCAAAAAAGTAGATTTTCAATTTGTAAATAAATGTCCAGAAATGTTGCAGTTTATCTCAGAAGGACCCATATAACTTCTTGCAGATTCTAAAAACATGAGAATGAAATTTTAAAAATGGTCTACTTCAATGGTACAAAAATTAACATATTGGTGGTACCAGTGTCATTTGAATTTTGCTGCTTAACTGAGGTATTTTCTTAATTCCTCAGTTTCGTTAACCTGTTAATGGATTCTAAAAACACACAACAACAATAGCTTTTATAAGGGCACTATAAATAAAATCACATTTCTAATCATCAATAAAATGCTCCTCTATATTGCCTGTTTTGTTGTTTTATCCAGAATTCAAGGCAACTCTGAGAAAGTTGGAGCATGAGAATGCCGACCTGAAGTTCCTCAATAATCAGTATGTCCACAAGGTCCGGGGTCTGGAGAAAGAATCAAAAGAGAAGTCTGATAGGATACTCACACTGCAGGAGAAAAACTTCCATGCTGTCGTCTCCACACCAGGTAATCACTGACGAGTTGTTGTTTAAATGCCATAAGTATGCATATACCAGTCTTCGCGAAATCTTTTTTGCTGTCTGGCAGATTTCAGTTTTGTACTGGACAAAAGCTTACTTTGCCGGACATAGCCTTTATATAAACATTGTTATCTTGTAAATTTTGCTTGACATTTGTCTGACAGAATAAAGATTTCTGCAGGACATAATGAAATTTTGCTGGTTTTGTCCGGCAGACCGGCATTTTTCACAATTCTGATATATAACAAGTAAATAAGACCCAGGAAACAGCTTGTCCGGCGGACAATCTTAAATAATTCTGAACTTGCCCCTCAAGTTTTGAACTTGCCCCCTAGTAAATGTCTTAATAGTTTTTACTATATTGAGATTATTACTGCTTAACTTCAAAGATGTGATTCAACTTAACACTTTCGTTGTTGTGAATTTGTACTTTAGCTCCACTAAGAATTATCAAATCAAAAACTTGTTCGAGAATTTCAAGTTGTCCTGGAGGCAACCTGACCTTACAGAAATTGAACCTGTGATGGGCAAGGGGGCAACTGCTTATTTCTAACCCTGTTAAACATGATCTTCCAGCTTTTGTGTGATGTTTTGACAGTAATTTCAAACAGAAATGAAAAAAAAAAAAAAAAACACAAAACTGAAGGCTCGGTATCTGAGCCTATTTATCATATGAAAAACAGGATGCTCTCAAAACTTGCTTTAAAAAGTTGCAGATCAACAGGTAAAATTCCACACAACATTGTCAAAACATTTTGTTTGCGTTTCAATTTCTTTAATTAAACAAGCCATGATATGGCATTTAGGGGTTTCCGACCAGGTCGGACACAAACAGTAAAGTCTCAGAAGAAGTCTAGACACCTGAAATTTTGGAATGTTTACTTAGTAAGAGGGATTGTACTATCTGTGCAGCGAAAACAAAGGCGCTGAGTTACTTCACAGCTGATCTAAACCTTTGTTTTCACAGAGGCAAAAATCTGGTTTTCTCATGATGTGGCTGATACAGTACAAGTACATGTACAACCTCGTTATAATATAGTTCTCCTTATTACTCAGTTTTCAGTATAACATGACCATGTAATGGTTCAAAAATAAATATTTTTCTATAGTTTATGTACTGAAAAAAAGAAGAAATTTGAGCAAGTTTTCCTGACATAAAAAGAAAACAGACACACAATAACATAACCTTTTATTTTTCTGGTACACAGGAGGTAGAAAGAAGACAATCCCATTCCGTAGGCAGCGTATGGAGATAGACTCTACTATCCCACCTGCCGAACCTAACTTACAGCCCAGAGCCAACCTGGCTGAAGATCCCTACATTGCCGACCTTCTACAGGTGGCTGACAGCAGGATAGCGGAGCTAGAGAGACAGGTTGCTGATCTCAGTGATGAGAAAGAGATATCCGACAGGAAGCTGACAACATTTAGACAACAGGTAGGCATTTACTGTATGAGCAGCAGCGCACGAAAACCAGTCTTTGGGGTTTCTGACCTGGTTCAACACCAACCAGTCTGTACAGTCACAGAAGAAAGCTAGAAGCTTGAAACTTCAGATTTAAGAAGAAGAGGAGTTGTTCTATCTGTGCAACAAAAACAAAGGTGCTGATCAGCTGTGTAGCTACTATGTCTTTGTTAGCTCACCTGAGCCGAAGGCTCACAGGTGAGCTTATAGTATACCCATGCTCCGGCATCCGTCCGGCATCCGTCGGCATCCACAATTTCAAAGATCTTCTTCTCTGAAACCACTAGGCCAATCAAGTTGAAATTTTATGCGGAGCCTCCATGGTTAGGGGGAATGAAAGTTTGTTCACAGGATCTTGGTCACATGACCAAGATGGCCGCCATGCCCATATATGGTAAAAACCCTTCAAAAACCTTCTTCTCCAGAACCGTTGGGTCGATTTCCACGAAACTTGATATGTAGCATTGGGGACTCCAGCCCATTATAGTTTGCTAAAATGATGACCCTGGGATGGCCTTGACCTATTTTACTGCAAGGTCAATTTTTGAAACATAGGCTTTTACATGGGAAAAGGCGAAATCAATGGATATTTTGGAAATTATTGCAGCCTGAGACTTGAAAATTGCTAGATGCAGACAACTAATGGAGTCAATGAAGGTATGTAATTAATTAAGGTCAAGGTCATTACTTGTCCTTGACTCAAGGTCATTGAAATATCAAAATAAAGTCACAATTTCAAAGATTACTTCTTTGAAACCGCTTAACCTATCAAGTTGAAATTTTATGAGGAGCCTCCTTGGGTAGTGGAATTGAAATTTTGATTGCGATATCTTGATCACATGACCAAGATGGCCGCCATGCCCACATATGGTAAAAACCCTTCAAAAATCTTCTTCAGAGCTGGTGGGCCGATTTCCATGAAACTTTTAATGTAGTACTGGGGACGCCAGCCCATCATAATTTGCTAAAATGTTGACCCTGGTATGATCTTGACCTATTCTACGGCAAGGTCAATTTTGGAAACATAGGCTTTTACATGGGAAAAGGTGATAACAATGGATATTTTAGAAGCTTTTGCTGTCTGAGACTTGAAAGTTGCAATATGCAGACAACTAATGGGATCAGTGAAGGTATGTAATTAATTAAGGCCAAGGTCATTTCTTGTCCTTGACCCAAGGTCACTAAAATGTCAAAATTGAGTCGTAATCTCAAAAATCTTCTTCTCTAAAACCCCTTGGCAGATCAAGTTGAAATTTTATGTGGATCCTGCTGGTGTAGTGGCATTGAAATCTTGTCCAAGATATCTTGGTCACATCACCAAGCTGGCCGCCATGCCCATATATGGTAAAAACCCTGAAAAATCTTCTCCAAAACCGGTAGGCAGCTTCACACGAAACTTTGTATGTAGCACCGGGGACTCCAGCCCATGGTAGTTTGCTAAAATGATGACCCTTGGATGACCTTGACCTATTTTACGTCAAGGTCAATTTTGGAAACATAGGCTTTTACATAGAAAAAAGGCGAGAATAATGGATATATTGGAAACTATTGCAGCCTGAGACATGAAAATTGGGCCTATTAAAAAAAATAGCTGTGCTTCGGGTTTCCCGACCCTACCTAAAAAATCCACCGACCCTAAAGTTTTTTTCGTCATTCCAAAAAATAAATCATGTTTTTCAATCTGCTTTCAGGGCGAAACGACCGGAAACATTTTTCTTCATTGTTATAGAGGTGCACCGAAAAAATGATAAAAATATTCAGTACAGTAGTTGCAAGCGTCTTCTTGCAATGCACACCAACAGCCAATCAAAAATCAGATATGAAAAGCTCTCGGATGTTTGGAGTTTTCTACTTTCGGTTTTAACCTATTACCGAAAAAGTCACATAACAGTGATTAATATCTCAGAAATCCGCCTAAAAACTGTTGAAATTAGTTTTTCAGATATGATATCTTGTAAACTAATGGATGGATTTTGACCAAACTTGCACAGAAGCATTGTTGGGAGGAGGCTCAGAGTTGATAAGATTTTGGTGATCTTGACCTAATTGTCAAGGTCACTAGTCAAAAACTGTTGAAATCAGTCTTTCTGATGCAATATCTTGTAAACTAATTGATGGATTTTGACCAAACTTGCACAGAAGCATTGTTGGGAGGATTGATAGATTTAGGGGCAAAGCACAAGTCAGGTGAGCTACGCTGTCCTCCGACAGCTCTTATTGATGTAGGTGGACGAGTGACTACCTGGGATGCAAAACAATGGCACCGATCAGCTGTTCTGTTACTACACAGCTGATCTACACCTTTGTTTTTTGTAAATGCAATGATGTGCCTCATATGTTGATCAACATGCCATGATCACATTGTTGTTGTAGTTCATACTGTTGCAAGTAGATTGTTCATAGTAGATAAACTTTGTAGATGGACTTTGTAGTATAGTATAGGGTTTGAAAAATCCATTTTTTTTTACGAGTTGGGTTATGGCAAGTGGAAATTTCCATACACTCGCAGGACGGAACGAGTAGCTTTTTCTGGGCTAACAAGTGATCTTATTTTGGCTGAACTTGTGAAGTGTTTAGCAGAAAAGAACAGAGAGTAAGTGTAATAGATATAGTGAAAATATAAACTGGACGCTTACATTCGACCGCAGTAAATCAGACTAGGTAAAGCCTGGTCTAATTTTGTTCTATATACTGCGACGCTTTGATCGATTTTAACATAATAATGCCTTATTACCATCATTCTGGCTTTTATATCTGTTGCATGAAAAGGTGTATATCAAAAGTCAGGTAATGAAGGAAGTCTTTGATATAGAAAATAGACGACTAAATTATGTCAAAGCAGGACAATATAAGAAACTTGTCCAAGTTTAAATTAAGGATGAGTCCAGCTGGAGTGAAAAATCAAGACCACACCCCACAGGACGATTAGGATTTTTTATCCTGATAGTATAAGACTGATATTGAAATAACTTGTGCCCATCACCATGCTGGATATTGCCATAAAGTCTGGTGTGTTTCAACCAGTTTTTGCATATCTTAAAATTTTGTCACCCAGTGGGAAGACAGGCAGTGTCCTTAAAACTGTTAATCTGTGAATTCTCGCATGACTTATAGTTCGTGATTTTCTTATGTCCGAATTATTAGCGAGTTCTTAGATTCTTGAGCTGGTACTCATGCAGTCTATAAAGCTTACACACCATGTCCAATCGGAACACCTGAAGAACAGCTTCTTATGACATAGTCTCATGTACAAATTCAAAATCAATCAGCAGTTTGTCAATACTTTGAAGAAAATGACAATAGTATGAAACTTTTTGGGGCGAACACTATTTTAGAATATGGCGGAGTATGCAAAACAAAACTCACCTCAAATGTTTGCATATCCTAGGCAGCAGAACATTTGGGGGTTAGAGGCATGTATGTAGGTCCCGATAGGCTAGTGTTTAAGTTAACATAAAAACTTTTAATATTTATAATAAATTTGCTGTTACCTGGTCCAAATAGTTTCCTCCAAAAATGACGGCAAATCCAATGGAAACTACCGCAATCCGTAGTTAAAACAATGGCGATCCGCCATTTCAACCGTTCCTCCGGCTTTCTGATTGAACACAGTGTTATTGTGAGTCTTGATTGACGAGAACTTAGCGAGGCAACGAATTTGCGAATAGTTGCAAAAACTTAATTCTCACAAATATTTCCATATTTACAGTAATAAGCTTAAGATTCAAGTTTGTATATTCATTCATTCATTCATTCATTCATTCATTCATTCATTCATTCATTCATTCATTCATTCATTGTGCTTGAAAAATTATCATATAAATAGCAATGCATAAAAGTAAAGCAATCAAGAAAATAAACAATGCTTCCAAGTTCGAAATCTGGAAACTGTACCAGGGTATGTCTCATATTTCTATACTAACTGCAGTGATGCATTTTTTGAAGCAACAGATAAAAATTAGATTGTGATATTATCGACTGGTATCTGCCCCACCACCTGGTTTTAAGATCGCAAAGTAAATTGCCTACAGAAGTCTAATGAGATTTTTGGGAAATCTTAAGCATGAGAGATGGATAGAAAACATCCTACTTCAGAGCTCAAAAGTCAAATCTTGAAACTTTGCATGAAGTAAATCTTGACCTTTGGATGACTTTGACCTATTTTGAACACATGGATCTTAATGCACTTGAACTATAGGCCAATTACAAATAGCACTCTTTTTAGTTCACCTGAGCCGAAGGCTCACAAGGTGAGCTTATAGTATTGTAGTGGAGCTGGCGTCCGTGCGTGCATCCATCCAGTGTCCATTCACACTTTCAAATACAAATATCTCCGCAACTAGTCAGCCAATGGCAGTCAAATTTTACTGAAGCATCATTGAGGTGGGGGAAAGATTGCATTAGGTTTTGGATGAGGTCAGATCAGAACTCTGGTATCCATGTCAACAGATAGCTCCCATATAGACTTACAATGGGAAAAATGAAGAAAAATCTTCTCCAAAACCACAAGGCCTAGAGCTTTCATATTTTGTGTGTAGCAATGTATAGTGGTCCTCTTTATAAATTCTGATTTATGCCAACCATGCTCCTTGGGGTCTATACAAGAACATCCCCAGGGACGTCATTGGAAAAACATAAAAAAAAATCTTCTTCGAAACCCAAAACCACAAGGCCCAGAGCTTTCATATTTTGTGGGTAGCAATGTAAAGTGGTCCTCATTATAAATCCTGCCAACCGTACCTCTGGGGTCCATACAGGCCAAGCCCCAGGGGCATCATTGGAAAAACATAAACAAATCTTCAAAACCACAAGGCCCAAAGCTTTCATGTTTTGTGTAGCAATAATTAGTAGTCCTCTTTATACATCCTTCCAACTGTGATCCTTATGGCATAGTCCCTGGGTCAAAAATGACCCCACCCCATGGGTCATTAGCTCCGGGTCCCATAGACTTACAATGTGAAAAAAAAAAAAAATCTTCTGAGAGCTTTCATACTTTGTATGTAGCAATGTATAAAGGTCCTCTTTATAAATCATGCCAACAATGCCCCTTGGGACCATACAGGCCATGCCCTAGGGGCATCATTATCTCATGAAAAAATCTGCAACTCGACTGAACATTCTTGATTCTGAAACAATTGAACCACAGGGGTTCATTTGCCCCCACCCCAGGGCAATATGCATGTATATTACCATAATATATTCAAGCATCTCAGAAACCGCTTGGCCAATCAAAGCCAAATTTTATATGAAGCGTTTATAAGAAGGGGAAACCAATGTGTACATGAAAATCCAGGTCACATGGCCAAGATGGCCACCATGCCCATATATGGTAGAACCCCAGCTACTTTTTTTTTGTCCAGTTACTGTCTGGACAGTAACTGGACTCTCAGGTGAGCGATCGTTGTCCGTGGGCTACTTGTTTTGTCAGATACAGACAACTTATCAAATTTATGAAGTTATATGATTGTTTAATGTCAAGGTCATTTCTTGACCCAAGGCCTTTTACATGTTGAAATTATGTCCCCCCAACCGATGGGGGGCATATTGTTTTTGGTGCGGATCCCGTCGGAGTGGGCGTCGGCGTCCGCATAGCTTCTTTCCGACGCGATATCTTTTGAATCAGTGGATGTATTTTGACCAAACTTGCATAGATATATGGTTGGGAGGGGGGAAAGAGTTGATTAGATTTCGGTGACCTTGACTTCATTTTCAAGGTCACCAGGTCATGAAAACTGATCAAATTAGATTTTCCGACGCGATATCTTCTGAACAAATTAATGGATTTTGACCAAACTTGCACAGAAGCATTGTTGGGAGGAGGCTCAGAGTTGATTAGATTTTGGTGACCTTGACCTAATTTTCAAGGTCACGAGTCCATAAAAACTGTTGAAATTAGTCTTTCCAACACAATATCTTGTAAACCAATGGATTTGACCAAACTTGCACAGAAGCATTGTTGGGAGGAGGCTCAGAGTTGACCTAATTTTCAAGGTCATAAGTCCATAAAAAATGTGAAATTAGTCTTTCCAACGCAATATCTTGTAAACCAATTGGTGGATTTTGACCAAACTTGCACAGAAGCATTGTTGCGAGAAGGCTCAGAGTTGATTAGATTTTGGTGACCTTGACCTAATTTTCAAGGTCACAAGCCCATAAAAAATGTTGAAATTAGTCTTTCCAACGCAATATCTTGTAAACCAATTGATGGATTTTGACCAAACTTGCACAGAAGCATTGTTGGGAGGAGGCTCAGAGTTGATAAGATTTTGGTGATCTTGACCTAATTTCCAAGGTCATTAGTAAACTGTTGAAATTAGTCTTTCTGAAGCGATATCTTGTAAACTAATTGATGGATTTTGACCAAACTTGCACAGAAGCATTGTTGCGAGGAGGCTCAGAGTTGATAAGATTTTGGTGGCCTTGACCTAATTTCCAAGGTCACTAGTTCATAACTGTTGAAATTAGTCTTTTGGACGCGATAACTTGTAAACCAGTTGATGGATTTTAACCAAACTTGCACAGAAGCATTGTTGCGAGAAGGCTCAGAGTTGATTAGATTTTGGTGACCTTGACCTAATTTTCAAGGTCACAAGTCCATAAAAAATGTTGAAATTAGTCTTTCCAACGCAATATCTTGTAAACCAATTGATGGATTTTGACCAAACTTGCACAGAAGCAATGTTGGGAGGAGGCTCAGAGTTGATAAGATTTTGGTGATATTGACCTAATTTCCAAGGTCATTAGTAAACTGTTGAAATTAGTCTTTCTGAAGCGATATCTTGTAAACTAATTGATGGATTTTGACCAAACTTGCACAGAAGCATTGTTGGGAGGAGGCTCAGAGTTGATAAGATTTTGGTGACCTTGACCTAATTTCCAAGGTCACTAGTTCATAACTGTTGAAATTAGTCTTTTGGACGCGATAACTTGTAAACCAGTTGATGGATTTTAACCAAACTTGCACAGAAGTATTGTTGTGAGGAGGTTCAGAGTTTATAAGAATTTGGTGATCGTGACCTAATTTTAGACAGGGTCCAAAACAAGTTTAAACTACCACACCATACAGCACAAGATGGGCATGGTGTCTTCCATAGAAAAAACTTCATATCACAAGGCAACTACACTTCAATTACTAAACGGTTGGGGGGACATAGTTTTCCCCAGAAAACACTGTTTAAATTAAAGATCACTTTTCTTAGAAATCATTTGGTCAATCAAAGCCAGATTTAATTTGGAGCTTCATTGGAAAGGTGGAATAAAAGTTTGTAAAACTCAAACTGATCCAGGTCACATTAACAAGATGGCGGCCATGCCCATATATGCTAAAGCTCTTCCAAACTCTTCTTCTCTTGAACCAGTGAATGGATTTCAATGAAACTTGGTTTGTAGCATCAGGGACTCCAGCCAATCATAATCTAAATACATTATGACACTGGATTGACCTTGACCTATTTAATGGCCAGGTCAAATGGTCACATAAGCTTTTCAATGAGAAAAAGTGTGAAGGTTGGAATTTTCAGAAAGTTTTATCGCAGGTGACCTAGAAATTCTTAGATACAGTCCATCTATGAGTTAATGAAATTGTGTGAGTATTCAAGGTCAAAGTCATTTTAAACCTTGGTCAAAGGTTACTTTTCAAAGACCAAATTTCAGGCGAGCGTTCTCAGGACCATTGGTGGTCTTGTTAGATTTGAGACTTATTAGCTCATCTGATCTGTTAGGCTTATTAATAAGGTGAGCTTTCTATTACCAATGCTCTGTCATCAGTCAATGCGTCCCTTGTCAATCCATCCACCAGTTTCAGAGATCTTCTCTATAATGGCTTGGGATGAAAGCAAAATTTTATGTGAAGCCTCCATGGGTAGGGGGAACAAAATTTTTATTAGCAAGGTGAGCTTATAGTATACCCATGCTCAGTGGTCGTCATTGTTGTAGTTGTTGTCCACAATGTTCAAACATCTTCTCTTCCGAAACCCTGTGGACGATCAAAGCCAAACTTCATGAGGAGCATCCATACGAAGGGGGAACTAAAGTTTATATAAATGGTTTCAGTCACATGACCAAGATGGCCGCCATGCCCATATATGATAAAAACCTTAAAAAATTTTCCTTTCTGGAACTGGTTGGCCGATTTTTCAATAAAATTTATAATTTCTGTCACAAGATAAGGATTTTTAAACAAACTACCTATGACTTGTTTTCCCTAAAACTCACGATCCAGACATCCTCGCATTAATGCCTGTAAAATTGAAATGATAGTCAACTTATCATATTCCATTTTGCCCTACCTTCATGAAATGTTGCATCAATCTGTGCCGTAACAAATTTGGTTGCATCAATGGTATACAGGATGATATAGTAAGACAAAAACTTCATTTGAGCAAGGTCATTTAGTTTGAAACTGTCACTCAAATCAGCAGATCAATCAATCCAGGTGCCTTTGTGGACAAGGTGAAACAAAACTCAGATCAGCAGAACACCTAGTCTCCTTGATCAATATAAATGCTCTAACGGCAAGCTCGAGTGAAAAGGGCTGTAAGGACTAGGTATGTCTTCGGTGTCTTTGTTGTTCACTCCTTACATGATTGTAAGAATCAGAGTATTAAAATTGATTTTTTTTTTCAACTTTTAAATGCTGTGGTGGTATGTGTTTATGTGGTACACACCGTACATACGGCTCGTCAAATTCCAACTGGTACGTCAAATTCCAGATGTTTATGTCAGCGCGTGCGTTTTGGCGGCTAAATTATTTTTGTTGTTTTTTCTTGTTTTAGTATACTTTAGCTAATGGTTTCAAAAGAAAATAATAATCGGCAGTCGTGTGTGGACCTCCACGCATCTGTACATACAGGTGTCATGGTCAGCTTATCCGTGGATTGGCGAAAACATTGCACGAAAGTCTTAAAACGGCACGTTTTCAGAAAACATCCATACTTTTTGCCAAATATCTCCATAACTAGAAATAATTGAAAATCGCATGCTCGAATATATATAGCTTAGTATCTATTTAAAAGCCTGATTTAAGCTTTTATTCAAATTAATTACTACTATTGATAGCGCAGCTCATTCTTTTGCACCATGTGTGATTTTACATGATACGAACCACGACAGTCGCTTTATACTTGAAAGACCAGACGGACAATAGCTTTTGATATGTCAAATAACAGACGTAGAAACGACTTTGGATACGTGTCGCATCAGACGTGTTGAATGCGATTATTTCAAATACCCATGGCACCCTGGTATTGTTTGGCCTTCTTACGCGGTTAACTTGGAAGTATACGTTCAAAAAATAAATTGTATTTCTTGAATTGGAAATGTTATGGATGTCATACAGTTTATAGATGGGTAAAGAGAAAATGGCCACCTTAAAGACACACGACATTGATTCACTATATCAACATTTGCACAAAATGTTGAAACCGTAGAATCAACATTAAGACACACATTGTTGAAATATTGTTAAAATAATGTTGTTTCGGTTCAACCTTTAAACATTGTTGAATCAATTCGATTCACTGAATCAACATTGATTCTACAACATTGTTTCAAAGTTGAATGAATCAACATTGGTTCGAAATTGTTTCAACTTTGTGTGTCTGCTGTTTTGTTTCCACTCAAACACAGTATAACTTTATGAGAGTGATATAGTGGTCGGGGTTTGAAAAGGTACGAGCAGACAAAGATCAGGAAAAGGCATAATCAGAAAAAGATTTCCACCTGATTGTCTCAGTTCTTGATCCTTGTTTAATCTTATTTTAAAGGCGCTGATAGTCAGCGACCTTAACCACGGCCGGTTGTGCGGTCGTGTGATCTAGTGGGTAGTTAGTTCCCATCATCCTTCAGAGGTTGTGGTCTCGAACCCCCACCGACACATACGCGTGTCATGTTGATGACTTCAAGTTGAGCCCCCGGACTCTGTGGCAGTATGCAGGATGCACAATATATACATCAGTATATGTATTTGAAGGTGGTCGGGTTGCGATATGGGAACTCACCCATTGGGGGCTAAAGAAATAGATGGGCTGCTTGTACATCCAGGTAAAGCTTATACACTACTGACCGACCATCTGATTACTGGTTAACCCCTCTGGTCTGAGCTTGCCCCGTGGTTCAAGTCATACCATCCATACGTATAAGCATTTTTGGCTTAGTTGGATGGTTATATTTCAAGCACTTGTAGGATGTCATGACATCCTCATTTTGCGTAAAAGTCCCATAAAATAGAGGCAACGTCCCGACATGACCTTATCTGTTGACTGGGACGTAAAGCATCAATTCAAACAATCAAAAGCACATGTTTTTGTTCCGTTGGTATAAAAATTAAATTCCATCAAAGAAGCACATTGGCAAACAAATAAAGCACAGATTATGCCATGGTGTTTCTAGGGCGACGACTCAACTGAGCGAAACCAACAATCAGTTTGAACCCTGGTATGCCCAGGAACAGACCGCAAAGTTCAGTTCCGGCCCTTGCCATACTTAATTTATAATCAAAATTAGGGTATACATATAATTAAAGCTAGAAACAATGCGCTATTCGTAAATAATTCCCCGTCTCATGGCTCTTATACATGTGCGTGTACTGAGTCGCGTAGTGTTCTATTTGAATATTTAAAATTGCTTTGCAGTAGCCATGTATCAGTTAAGTTATGTGGAATATTATCAAATGTTCACACTATCTGCTTTCATTTTTTTGTAAATTTCTATATAGGCAAAAGTACAATTAGCTTTTTGTTCATCGACTGGCCATCTTGAGTAAAAAAGCGGCATATAAAATCGTTTAAAGACAGTCGTTTCACTTTGTTTCCTTCCCAAGTAATGTTTTCTTTATGCAATTTATGGTTTGTAGCGATGCAAGTTAAACCATATACTGACTATTGCATACCAAAGAAGTGTTTTAGTAGACTCGTATCATAAAACGTTGATCTACCGTCTGGGTCATTCCGTATCGGCCGTCTGTAATTTCACTTATCATATGACATTCGCCCGTCTGTACTTTGGCGTATTGTTTTTGTCGCCAAGCGACAGAATAAAACGATAAATACACTGTAAAAGTTGATTATCTATGATCCTTCAGATGGAGATTGAAAACATATAAGCCTCAATAAGATTATACCATGAAAAGTTTAGGTATTCTTTGTAAAATACAGCAAAATAACTTACCCGCCAAAACGCACGCGCTGACATAAACATCTGGAATTTGACGTACCAGTTGGAATTTGACGAGCCGTATGTACGGTGTGTGGTAGAAACCTCTGAAAGGTGGCTCCTATTCATGTTGCTCTATTTAAATGACTGGTGTTTATATTTCAACTTCTTAAGATGTTTTATGAGTACTTTGTTAATCTGCTTATCTCTTCTTTGTAAACATTAAAAAGGAATTAGTAATGAAAATATTTTAAAAAAGGGTATTGAATTTTTAAAAGTAAACTCAAGTAATCATATTTTCTTGCCTGGCTTCTTCAGGCTTTTGGATGACTTCAAACTGTGGTCCCATCTCCATATGCCCCTATTGTTGAATGGGATGTAAAACCCAAACCCAGCACCTTTTTAATGGCCATGTTTTAAATTTTGAAAAGTCCTTTGCTATTTCCCAGAGGCTGGGCTTCTGCATAAAAGCAATTATGATCAGGATCCATATTTTATAATCGATTTTTTGTGATAAAATCTAATGTCTTGTCACACAGTCTCTTAACATTTTACTATTTTCATTCAGTGAGACATCCTTCCCTAAAAGTTTTTAACAATTGATTATTTGAGTTTAACAATTCAGTTAAAACATTTATTCTTGCATAGATATCTATGCGCATAGCTGTTTGAAGCCGTTTTCGATTGGTCGAAAGCCGTGTTCAAACAGCAAAACCCATGTTCAAATCATGAAATTCACGTGCCGTTTGAACATGGGTTTTGGCCGACGTCATTGGTCAATGCGACGTGACGTCATGTGTTTTGTAGAAACAAAATGGCCGACGTTGAAGAAGCTCCGCGGTTTTCGGTGAGTTTTTACGTTGTTAATGTTATTTTCGTGAGATTTTAAGTGGATTAGAGTGAAAATGCAAGAACAGCGATCAACCATGGTTTGTTTCAGTGTTCAAACACTCGCTGGATCACTCGGAAGGTGTTTGAACACGCGGCCTGCGGCCTTGTGTTCAAACACCTTCCTCGTGATCCAGCGAATGTTTGAACACTGAAAACCATGGTTGATCCCTATATTTTTGACTTAACATAAATGAAATTCAATGAAAGTCAATAAAGTCAAATCAGGCATTTTTATCAATGATCGATAAAGGACCATATCAATTACTGGTTTATTTAAAATTTTGATTATTTTTCCCTGTTGGGCCTCACTTATTGATTGCTCATACACTTGATATATCAATAAATTTACAAACATTCAATTTACCTGTGCAATTTAACATTGACATGTTCAATTTAATACCTAGCCACCTTTATAACCCTATATCTGTAATACCCTTTGTAAGACCTCAAAATACTGAATCCCGGGCACTTTGGGACATGTTCCTGCATGACTCTTGTGTACCTGTACAGTTGAGTACTATACACCAATATGTGTATATAGCGGCACTATTGAATTTGATATCAACGTCTAGGTGTAAGCTTTTGCTCGAGACATTCCGAGTGTTTAGTATTGAGTGCTTGTAAGGGAATACCCTGGGACAGAGGTTCTTATATTTTAGGTAAGGGAGAAAAAATTCTGAAACTTGTTTTGGAAGTATAGCTGATGCAGTGAGAGTAAGATACTATCGTTAGTGAGTATGGACAGTTTGTGTACACAAATAACCATGGCAACCTGTAACACGGATGTGTTTCTTACTATAATCGTGAAGAGATAATCGGTGAAATTTACGCTCAGTTTGTCTTGATGAATGGAAAAGTGTTAACAATGGTTTAGACAATAGTTATTGCTTGTCTCAGCTCTTTAAAAATAAATAATTCAACATTGATTAAGTTTTAAAAGTTTCATTGGGTCGTCTTTCAACAGAAATAGATGAAATTAAAAGTCAATATCCGGTATTGAGAAAAATCATTGAAGAATTTAATGAACAGGCTTCTGCATGTTTGAAGGTTAAGAAGTTTAAGTTAAAGAATTATAATCTACATTTGTTGACTGAACTAACAATGGTGTCTTTGTAAACTTTTAACATTCTTATCAAATATTTGCTGTTATATTGTGTGATGATGATAATATTACTGAATTGGTCTTAATACCAATTATTTAAACAGATGCCATTTTGTCAAATGAAAATGAAAATAAAACTTAGAAAAAATTGAAGTAACACTAACTTCAGGAAGCTTCCATGACTTAAATAAGTTTCATTTGTCAGCACTTTACACATAGTTGAAAGAAGTGATGGAAGAGTAGTAAAGCTACCAATCTTGTTAAGCAGTTAATACTACCTTGTCATATCAGATTTTTAGAAGCAGCAAACCAACACTTTTGCATGCATCATGATTGCCCCAGGATACCAGCATTTTGAGTTATTTGAACATATTGCCCCATGACGCAAGTTTATCTGGATTTTGTATGCATGCATCTTTTGTTTTTGTTTTCGATGAATTCGACATCTGAGCATTTTCGGATGGCATTAACGGTTGCTAAGTAAGGCTCTCAGTCTGTTCGCTTTTCTGTCAAATTGTTTCTTGTCAGTTCCCCATTCAGGTGTGTTACTTTGTGCTAATGGCTTTCTTGTCCGTTCCTCTTTCAGTAAAATGTGTTGCTTGTCTCTTTATCTCAAGCTATGGCCTCTTTGGTACTGCTTTAAGTTTAAAGCTCAGTCTAGCTTTGCGAGTCATTTTTTTTTTTGCCTGTATATGCTATTTCATTTGAACATTTTAGCACATATTTGTGGTCCTATTGATTGCTTAATGTGACCTTTGTATTCCTATCATTGTTAATCTTATTAATTAAATGAATGGATTAATACAGCAATCTGGCACCATTTAGATTCAGGTTTAGTAGTAGTTGAATGCACCTTTGAAACCAGCTGAAAAATAAGCCTTAAGCTAACCAAACCATCTTAACAGACTTGAAGCACACATCCTAAAATAAAGTAAAATAGAATTATCACATATTGATACTGAAGTAATATGGACCAAACAAATAGTCGGCCATGCTTAATTTCTAGGGCCTCTAGAAAAAAGTTTTGATGGCATTTTTTGTTAATGCTCGGCATTCATGCTAGAAATGTTCTTTTGGGTATGACAAAGTGTCCCAGGGCGGATGCCAGGTCTGAATCTTCGAATTAAGGTCATGGTAAGGTCAAAGGTCAACTAGGTGCATTTCGGCTCTAAAACCTCTGTTTTATAATCTAATTTTGTCATAAATGTTATTTTTTATCAGTGTCTAACTATGCTTAATATGCCCAAAACCAGACATGCAGTTATAAGAAATAATAAACAGAACAATTTGAGGAATATACTTCCTATTATGGGATAGATACAAGTACAGCTTTTGCCAAAATCATTTCAGAGTAGCTTGCACAATGTTTGTAGTACATATTCGTAGTCAGGAATTTCAGATCCATTTTTCTTTACAAATTTGAATGCTATTTATAAGTCACAATGATCTAACACCTTGGCGCACCGACGTATATAGAACGCTACAAAGGCTAGATTTAAAACAATTTGTATTGCCGACGTATATAAAACGTTTCAATTCATTGCAAATTAAAATGACCCGCGGGGCTAATTTGACCTAACTTGCACCCCAAGAACAATTTTTCATGGGTGTCAAATCGTCCATTGGGACCCCTGAAATGCAAAGAATTTTGTCGTACACGATAAACCCAATTGCATTATGAAAAATGCATTATTCCCATGGCAACTGTTGATGTGATTCATGAGCATGAGGGTGTACCTACAAAATTGATCACAGTTCTGCTGTTACTAGTCCTAGACCTCTGAATCTGGTCTCGGGTCAACACTGAGGCATAGGCCTTTCATCGCGTAAGTACGCATTCCAGCGACCCTGATAATATTAAGTTACTAACTTGCATATTCATGAATTTTAATGAAAACATTAGAAGTGATTTTAAATGTTTATATATCCATGAATAAACTAATTTTAATCCTAAACTATCATTATCACACTTTGTTACTGCACCAGTTATACAGTATAATGACAAATTTATTGATGTCTTGGGCATATGTGATAATAATCTCATTTGCATATTCATGAATATTGATTAAAATGTTACCATCTGGGATCTGGGGAAAGCAAGGGAAAATCTATTGCCATTTAAGGATTTAAGGTAGGTTATATAATATCTTTCTTGCACTTTAGGACAATTCTTATGCTGCCAGTTTGGCCCGAGGACCACCTAAATGCCATATATTGTTGTCCTCAACAATGAGCACATTTGCATGATATGAAATTACATAGTTTCAGTCCACGCCCACTCCTATAACGTGATTCTAAAGTATGGGATGAACTTACAAACAAACCCATATCCTACCAAGAATATGCTCTAAGACACTTTGATTGGTCTGAAAGTAATGCATTGACATAGCAATTTGAAATGTAAAAATAATATTCAAATCATTGAACTTAATTATTCATGAATATTAATGAAGAAAATAAGAAAAGATATTGAGTACACATACAAAATCACTTGTTCAAGGGCTCTGAGTAAACTTAGGATACTGAAAGAGGTATCAAACGAATGCTATGACAATGTATATAATCACCCTGGGTCTGATAAAAGAGTAATCTGATATTCAATCTCATGAATATTAATGAAAACCTTATGAGAGAAAGAAAAACAAAACAAAATAAACAGGTAAATCTACAAAATGACATGTATCTCGGCAGCCAAAAGCGCTAAGGTCCTAAAAGTGGTATTAAATGGCTGCTTAGGTAATATTAAAGCATTTAATCTAAAATATGTAAGTCATTAGATTTTTTTTTTCATGACCATTAATAAAATCGTTAGAAATCGGAGTATAGATGCGGAAGAGTTAAGAAGGAAACCATGTAAAACACATGTATCTTGATTACTGATAGACCTACAGGGTTGTTTTTGGAATCAAATTATTACTAAGACTGTAATTGGAATCAAATGATTGCAAGGACAATTTTCTCTAATCATGTAATCAGATATATAAGTCATAAGATATTTTTGTATGGATATGAATGAGGACTTTATGAATTAGAAAACAATCACCAAAAATGAAGTGGGAATACCAACAAAATTACTTATATCTACAAATGCCATGAGAGCCCTGAAAATGGTATCAGTATAATGCTATAACAATGTAGCATTGCCATATAGTCTTATAGATAAACCATATTATATTGCATGTTGTAAATACTATGTAAATATGAACAAAATAATGAAAATTACAGAAAATTGAAGATTGTGCTCCAAGAAAATTACTTCTATCATCTTGGTTGCCAACAAGTATGCTTGACATATCTGAACCTATAAATATGTCGATAAAGTATTGTCCTATGATGCAACATTAAGCTTTCTTAGGGCTATTGGTAGTCGAGACCCGAGATATATGCGATATTAATGGTATAGCCCTTCATTATTCGGTGATTTTTTCTCTAATTTAAGCACATTTTTTAATATCAATACCACAAAAATATCAAAATATTTATATATCTGATTACAAAATTATAGAACATTGTCCTAGCAATCAGCTGATACCAATTTCAGCTCTCTATGTCTATCAGTAGCCAAGCTACATTTGCTTTTACATGTATACCACATTAATTCGTCCTGATTTTAACTAAATTTCAGAAGATATTATTAATGTTCATGAAAATAAAAATCCAATGGCTTATATATTTAATATATTTTAGTATAGTTAAGATGGTATAATATAACCCTAGCCATTTTCAGCACTTTAGTGCTTTTGGTTGCCGAGATACACGGCAATTTGTAGGTTAACCCGTTTAATGTTTTCTTTTTTTTCTCTCCTACTCCTAAAGTTTTCATTAATATTCATGAGATTGAAGATCAGATTGTTCTTATACCAGACGCATGGGTGATATTTCTTTTCCATAGCATTCATTCTATATCACTTTCAACATTCTAGGTTTATATACAGCCTTGTGGTAAGTGATTTTTGTGCGTATATCCCCTTTTTTATGATTTTCTCAAATTTCTTTTGTTTTGTATCATTAATATTCATGAATTAGCAAGCCCAATGATTTGAATATTAGGTATGCATGTTTAAAAGTATTACTGTCAGGCCAATCATAGTTGTTTAGAGCATACTTTTGATTTGATATGAGTATTTTTAGTAAGTACAGCCTATTCGTTTGAATCATAGGTGGGCGTGGACACTATGTTATTTTACACCATGCAAATGTGTTCATTGTTAAGGACAATATGAACAGTTATTAGAATGCTCATGGCACAAGCAGGAATTATAAAATAATACCAGAAGTGCATTGAAAAAGTCATAGCAACTTTACAGGATCAGATTTATAATCAAGTTTCGTTGTAACATTTTATTTTGTATTGTCACAATGCGATTAAACCTGGGGTGCTTTATTAGCACAAATACGGCATGTTTACTACTTTAAACAAAGGTAAATTACATCTTTGGCCCTCTGCATAACACTATGTCTATTTACAACTGTTTCACTCATAATTAAATTAGCAAATTAAGATAAAGAAAAGAAGCGGTTGTATTTGTAAGCATTTTCGGCATATTTGCACCATTTTGACCTCTGACCTTCCTGTGTATCGAACCCATGTGTCAAATTAATTCTTGTTGCAAGCCTCTGGGGCATTCCATATAAATTGGTAGCTGTTGTTTTATTTATTTTGAACATTTTCGTGACAAAAAAGTACATATTATGAAATTAAGTATTATTTTTCTTACAAAATGCACTTAGTTGACCTTTGACCTTACTGTGACCTTAAAACGCAAATTCACGCTTGGCATGCGGCCCTATGTTGTTTGTAGTATCCCAAAGAATAATTCTAGCCTGGATGCCGAGCATTAACAAAAAATGCCATCATGAGTTATCGTAGAAATTAAGCATGGCCGACTAAAAAATGAATTTACCTTCCAGAAGATATTCGTGTACATAAAGAAGCTGAACAACAATTTTTTCTCATGTTGACTTAGTGTCATATGGAAGCTTAAAGTGAAGTGTAAGATTTTCCTGTCGTTTGCCTGATAATCAAATGCATTTTACATGTAGTTGGAATCATGTTTGGTAGTGTTTAGTATTGGGTACTAAGTATGTGCTAAACTGCTTAAAAAATCAAGCCAGCAGGCTAACGCTATGATGTTTGCATGTACATAAGACAGTCTTTTTCTGAAACCTTTAATAATAGCATGGGTTTTGTATGGCATATGTTTAGTTTAGACAGTGTCTGTTTTATTTGAGGTTTAACATCCCAGTCAACACTTTTTCAGTCACGTTGGGATGGGGCCACCATTTCCTGGGTATCAAACAGTTCTATGTGTCTTGCTCAATAACACAACAAAGGGCAGATGGGGTTCAAACCACCTAGCTATTGGTCAAATGTCAGTCGCACTGACCACTAGGTCACCAGCTCACAGAATGTGTATGCACTGGATTGCATGTTTGCACTGGATTTTTAAATAAAGAAAATTCTGTGTCAGAATGAATTATAGAGATGATACTATCAACTGGATAGAAACCCACCCACCTATGTAATTCATAGGTTCAAAAAATAAATGTCTGTGTGTATACTATTGACAAAAGCATGAATGCCTTCATTTCAATGTCTTTAGATTGTCATTGAAAACTTGTGTTGGGTTTTGCAATTAAGTTTAATCCCATTAAAGATGCTGCTGTAGGATCAGCAACATGGGTACTGATCATATAATTAGGTGATCTATGCTTTTGTTTGGTCCATGTAAAATCATCTTGATGTATAATTTTTGAGTTTACATAATGTAAAGACATGTTTCTTAATTATGCAGCTCATTTTATAGCTATCAGTGAATCTATTAAACTTAGATAAGATTATGGTTACAACCATCAACCACCTCTCTGTTGTTGCAAAGTTTCATGACATTAGGGTACGGAAACTAAATGCAATATTTTGAACCATATTTTAGTATTGCCTTGAGAAATGAGCTTCATGTCTTCATAATATCAGCCTCTGCATCACAAATCAGGCCACTGATTGGTACTTATTGTGATCTAACTTGTAAAAACTCCGTTAATTTTGTTACATTTTGTCTATCTGAATCAGTAATGGATTCATGCATGTGTAGTTGCGGTTAGATAAAATCGCACTGCATTAAATAGCATGAAATAGAAAAATAATGCAAATAGTTCAAGCACTGAGTAATTACATATCTTCCAAATTAATTAAAGTTGTAGTTTTAAGAATTTATACCCATACAAAATGTTAATATCATTAAGATCAATCTGTCTGTTTGATAAGCAAAACTCAATTGTTTGTCATGTGAAATGTTGCAAACCTGGAATGATTGGGTGAAAAAAATCATGCATTTTATGATTGTGGACTTATTAAGATGTATGATCGATTACTGTATTTCAATTCCTAAACTAGCTAGCCTGTCATAAATCATGATAGTTATCCAAATAATGCTATTGTGGCTGGGCTAGTTTGGCATACTTTTTCATGGCGTCAATACCATTACTCATAAAGGCACTTTATGTCAATTGTATATTTTGCTTTTCTTGGACCAGGCATATTTCCGGGTACAAAGAAGTCCAAATTACAAATTTACACAGATATTATAAATGGAAGCCAAAGAATTTAAATGTTTGTGATGTCAGTTTGTTTGAGCTGTGTCCTTTAGAAAGACATACTAACTCCTCATATTTCTTGTTACTGCCTAGGAAGTGGTGGCATGGTTCTGACATGAGTTGACCCAGGGACATTAAACAACAATACAATCAAATTTGGTTTCATTTCAGGTGGAAGGAAGGGATGAGGAGATAGACCGACTGAGCAGAATGTTGGACGGCGGCCGATCTTCTGATGTCGTGGCCCTGGAGGCCAGAAACAGGGCAAACGAGAGAATGATCTCACACCTCAATATACAGGTAAGTTAGACCGACTGAGCAGAATGTTGGACGGCCGCTGATCCTCAGATGTTGTGGCCCTGGAGGCCAGAAACAGGGCAAATGAGAGAATGATCTCACACCTCAATATACTGGTAAGATAGAAGATAGACCGACTGAGCAGAATGTTGGACGGCGGCCGATCATCTGATGTTGTGGCCCTAGAGGCCAGAAACAGGGCAAACGAGAGAATGATCTCACATCTCAATATACAGGTAAGATAGACCAACTGAGCAGAATGTTGGACGGCGGCCAATCTTCTGATGTCGTGGCCCTGGAGGCCAGAAACAGGGCAAACGAGAGAATGATCTCACACTTCAATATACAGGTAAGATAGACCAACTGAGCAGAATGTTGGATGGTGGCCGATCATCTGATGTTGTGCCCCTTGAGGCCATAAACTGCAAACGAGAGAATGATCTCACACCTCAATATACAGGTAAGATAGACCGACTGAGCAGAATGTTGGACGGCAGCCGTTCTTCTGATGTTGTGGCCCTGGAGGCCAGAAACTGGGCAAACGAGAGAATGGTCTCGCACCTCAATATACAGGTAAGATAGACTGACTGAGCAGAATGTTGGACGGCGGCAGATCTTTAGATGTCGTGGCCCTGGAGACTAGAAACAGGGCAAACGAGAGAATGATCTCACACCTCAATAAACAGGTAAGATAGACTGACTGAGCAGAATGTTGAACGGCGGCCGTTCATCTGATGTCGTGGCCCTGGAGGCCAGAAACGGCAGACGAGAGAATGATCTCGCACCTCAATATACAGGTAATTATTGTATTCCCTAGAGGTTTCTCTCTCCATCTGCCATTTTCCATACTCAAAGATAGTTCTATTATATGAAAGAATCTGTGAGGACTATACTATTTCAAGATGGCAATGATATAGGTGGGGAGAGTGGTTGACTTGGGGTAGAGCATCAGACTCCAAATTGATGGCCCCAAGTTGAGCAGGACATACTAACTTAATACCCAGGTGGCTCAGTCCAGACATGTCTGAAAAATTGTTGGCTGGGATATAAAACCTTAATAAAAACAGGTTTAGTCTTAGGCAACCATTTTACAATGCTTTTTCAGTTGAAAAATTGTAGAAAACAAAATGATACTGTGAAAATTCATTTTCTGACCTCACTTTTCCTTTTGACATTGGTTTGAATCTGTTTTACTGACTTCTGAACCAGTATTTCTAGTACAGTTGGTAACATGAGCAGACCAATCTTTTGAAGCATTATAGCAAACTCACTTAAAGTTCATAGATATGACTGGAACTGACAACAGTTACTGCTTGTGAATCAGTGGCAGAGGGAGAATGATATTACAAATAGTTTTTACAATGAAGTTGGAGTGGATTTATGGCCTTTATAAATGGCATTTAAGTTCTTAGATTAGATTGCCTTGTGTGTTTACAATCAGCAGACATCTATGCATTAATTTCAGATTGACTTCCTGCAACAGAAGACTCGTGAGATGGACAGGAAGTACAGGGAGGCAATGTCAAACAAAGACGAGGTCGATATTCTCAACTCAAAGTTAAAGTCTCGGAACAACGAACTGGAAATGGAGCTACAGGATGTTGATCGTCTTGCCAAGAGATTAGAGACTGATAAATCAATAGTGCTGAAGACGGCAGACAGGGAAATGGGAGAAGCTAAGGTACTGGCTCTGAAAACACTATTTTGTACATGTTTTTTGGTCAGTTTTACATCCCTTTCAAGTTTATTCATACCAATCAGTAGATGGGGCAAAAGTAGGAAAACCCAGAGGAAAACCAACTGGCACACCTGCAAGAAAAAACATGGCTCGTCTTACATGTGCCCTGTTTTGGTCTCAAACCCACACTGGACACAATGGTGAGATGATTGATTGATGTAGAGCTGAATGAATTTACTAACCTTAACCACACGGTCATGGGGACCATCTGTTTGTGCAAGTAGTTCAGAATAAACTACACTGATAGCATTTTGTTTTAAAAGAATTTTGAAATTATCATTGGCTAGCATTTTGTTTCAAAAGAATTTTGAAATTAGCATTGGCTGCCATTTTATTTTGGAATAATGTGATAACTTTGGATTCTTTTCTCTGAAATTTGAGAGACTGTAGTTTTAACATCACAAAAGTTCTAAAATGTATGACTTCAAAAGTGTCTCACGTTGCAACAAGAACAATTTTTCTTGAACGAGAACCGATGCAGTTTCAGTTTATTTTGTAGACAGCTAGATTTAGATAGAATGTATACGATTTGATCTGCAAGGTTGATAGCATAGGCTGGCAAAATGGTATTTTATGATGGTATTTTGTATGTTTGTAGGAGGAATTAGAGAAATCACGACATGAGTTAGAAGATATGGACATGGAGGTGGCACAGATGAAAGCTGTAAGTTATACAATATTCTAACACACCTGTCCTATTGAACCCAGTAGTAAAGTACAGTGATATATTGATATGAGCCGCCTCGTGGGAAAACCAACAATAATCTGCATATGCGAAAACAAAAACGCAGATCAGCTTCGCGGTAACCGCGAAGCTGATCAGCGCCTTTGTTTTCGCTACTCGGATAGTAAAATTCCTCTTCTACTTAAATCCGAAATTTCAAGCTTCTAGCTCCTTTCTGTGCTTGTACAGGTCGGTTTGTGTCGGACCTGTTCGGAAACCACATTGTTGGTTTTCCCACGAGGCGGCTCATATATCACTGGGCGGATTGATGTTTAATACTTTGAGCCCTTTTGATGCCATTTTGATTTGTTGTGGCCTCTATCGAGCATTGTAATCTTGAAGTTAGTTCATGTAAATGGTAACCATCAGTTTCAGTGGGTATCAAATGTTATAAATGTGTGTAAATATAAGCATGATAGTAAAAACAATGATGAGATTTCTTGTGCTGAAGAGGATAAGCATTTTAACAATGCATCTTGGGCTTGGTTTCTTGCTTATCTGTCTGCTTGGCTAGCCTCAGTACAACAGCATGCTGTGGTTTTTGCTAGAAAGCAGCTCATTACTTTGATGACAGACACTCAAATCACTAAGCCTGTATGACAACTATATTTGGAATTAATTGTGTCATTTTTCTGCGATTATTCTGCCGCCTGAATGTTATGTCACATTATTTCTTAGTTAATTCGTCATGATTATTGATCTGCTTCGGTGCTAGACCTTATTAGCCTGGAAGTGAGAAAAGCGGTCTTCGGGGTATCTGACCAGGACTAGCACAAATTGGCCTGTACAACCACATAAGGCTAGAAGCCTGAAATTTCAGATTTAAGAAGAGGAATTATACTTTTTGTGTAGTGAAAAAAATTGCACCCTTCAGCTATAGCTGCACAGCTAATCTGTACCTTTCTTTTCACATAGGTAAAAATCTGATTTATTGTGATGTGGCTTATATTCATTCTTTCTTCTTCTTGATTTTTCTGTTTAATTGTCATGATTGTGTGCCATGTTGTACCATTTAATGAATCAAGTGGGTTAATTAAGCTTCAAGCCATAATACTAAGCATTTCTTAGATGATAGTGTATAGTGGTCAAGAAAATTTGTACTTGTAAAGTCTTCAATGCCTGCAAGCGCAAATCAAAACTCTTTAGCTATATTAGCTCATATTTTGGGTACACAAACTGTATCCAAATTAAGTAGATGTCAAGGCTGATCTGAATCTTTGCTTGTTGCCATTTGATTGCCATTAACAGTAACCCATTTGTGATGACTGGACTCTCCCATCAGTATTATTTGGGCGAGTCCACTTTCATTTAATTTTAGTTTATTGATGAAATTCTTCTAAGGAAACAGAATAGACCAAGATGAGATGCCATATTTTGCCGCCTCACATCTTGGGTTATACTGTTGGCCTATGTCAGACAAATAGGCTATATTATATATAGTTTGAAATTGTCATACTTTTCATATGATTGCAGGAGAATGTTCGGTTAGTGAAGGATGCTGCTGAGTTGAAGTCCCAACTGACAACCAAGACAGGTGATCTACTGCGACTGGAGGAACTACATGATAGAGTGGCCGAGGATAAGAAACGACTCAGTCACAGAGTCAATAAACTCATGGCTAATGGTGAGGGTAGTTTTGTTTTGGTCTGTACAGCTTGGTTGAGTAAACTTTATTAGGTGTTTAAAGCAAATAGTATAGATCTAGGTCAGAGTTTTCATTGTGAAGTTTGATAGGGGTCTTCATTGTCAGTCAGTCAGTTCAGATCGTTTAAGATCTCATCTTCTTCAAATGTCCATTTGTTAATGAATGTGTATCAAGAAATGACTGAGTCACAAGATCAATGAGATTTTTGCTAATAGATGATATGGCTAGCTGCAGGCTTTTCTCTCTCAGAAAGACTTGTAAACTATTCTAATACAAACATTTAAGGTGAAGTTTGTAGGATATACATGTATGGGAAAATAAACAAGACACATTTCTTCTATTACACAGAAAAAGAATTGGTTCTGGAGATAGAACGACTGAAGAGGAAGAGTGTTTCTGCTGGAGCCACCAAGAAAGGCAAGGTCCCCAGTAAGCTTGATGCCTTTGTCCGTAGTGTGGAGGAGGAGAGGAACTATTACCGGGACCAGGCCGAGGCCTTCCAGAAGATGTTACGTGGTGAAATCCCGTCCAGAGCTAGAAGCCCTGTCAGATCCAAACCGTCGTCCAGATCTGCCAGTCCTGCACCTGCCAAAAATGATAAGAAGGTATACAATGCCAAAATAATGCTAACTATTTCAAAATATAGCAATGATTGAGATTTCATCTTTTGGCCATGTTGTCTGGCTTGAACTTTGCTATATTGTATGTAAATCCCAGAGCTATTTTGATTACTTGATTATCAATTCAGAATGTGATATTTTAATTGGTGGATGCAAATCTTGCACTTCAAGTTTGTCACTCAAGCACATAAAATGTGCTGTGACACTGGGGTATTCAACCAGCTCCGACACAGATCAGCCTATATAATACAGAAAAAACAACAACAACAACTAGAAACTTGAAAGTTTGGATTTAAGAAGAATAGGGATTGTACTGTGTAGTGAAAACAAAGGTGCTTATCAGTTACTAGACAGCTTATCTGCTTCTTTGATTTCGCCTAGACAAAAATCTGATTTTCTCATGACCCAGCTCATTTATTACATGTACTTAAATATAAAATCAGGATGTGATCTTTTAATTGACCATTGCAAATCCTGTATGTGAAATTTGCCATTTGAGCACATAAAATAATGTAGCTTGGAGTTTAATATTAAACTAACTGAAACATCCTATTTTCTAAACTTCAGGCAGCAGCCCAATCTGAAGCTATTATGCGGGTATTGGAAGAGGAGAGAGATTATTACAAGAAAGAGTATGAGGTGTTAAAGGCTGCAAAGAGAGCTTCCTCAGCTAGAGCTACTCCTACAAAGGTGGGTGAAATATAATTTAAACTTTTGCATGAGAAAACCAACAGTCTGGGTCTCCGACCAGGTCCTACACAATCAAGACTGTACAGCCACAGAAGGTTGCTAGAAGCTTGAAATTTCTGATGAAAGAAGAGGCATCATACTATATATGGAGTGAAAACAAGGGTTCTGATCAGCTGTGCAGCTACTGCACAGCTGATCTGCGGCTTTGTTTTCACATATGCAGATTGTATGCTTTCTGACATTTTGGCTCATTTACAATATTTTGTCTGATTTTAGACAACTTGGTTCTTGTAAAACAGAACCTGAATGATAAATCAGAATGGTGTTCAGCTATCATGATAAAATTAACAAATGAGCCGCCTCGTGGAAAAACCAACAATGCGGTTTCCGAACAGGTCTGACACAAACCGGCCTGTACAGCTACAGAAGCAGGCTAGAAGCTTGAAATTTTGGAGTTAAGTAGAGGAGGAATTGTACTATCTGAGTAGCGAAAACAAATGCGCTGATCAGCTTTCTCGGTTACCGCGAAGCTGATCTGCACCTTTGTTTTCGCCTATGCAGATTGTTGGTTTTCCCATGGGGCGGCTCAAATCATGTTCTAGTAAAACATGTTTATATGTATTTGAAATGATTTTGAATATTCAATCATATTATATTTCATTTATGTACAGTTGTTAGAATCATTAAAATCTGTAAGTAAAAAAGGATTGTGTCCCCTCTGCACCATTTCCACACCTTTCTTGTTTGCCTTGCTTTGATACATGGGTCCCTTTTCCTTTTGCTGCATCACTTCATGCTATTGTTACCCTTTTTCCCTCAAGATTTTATGTGAAACCTTTATACAAAATACCCCCTATTTGTGAGTACATCCAGCACCCTTAACTTAGGTTTGGGAAAGCTTGAGCTTTGACTTTTTGTCCTACAAATACCTCCAATTATCTGAAAATAGGCACATTAAAGACTTTTTATCATCCTGCAAATACATGTACCTGCTTCCTGTTGTCAGAATAGTTATCAACACATTTTATTATATTTGATGCTTGTATAGCGGAAATCTGTTCCACAACAGCTTTGATAACCTTGTAGATCTGTAATGTCCATCCAGTTAGATTCTTAATTGTTTCTGTCAGATTGTGAGATAATGTCATCAGACTTTCTGATGTCTAACCATACAGACTTAAATGCTGTACAATATTTAAATACATTTACTGTTATTGTCATCGGCTTCGTAATGATCCCACAGTGTGTTGTGTTTTATGCACTCTATTAATTGATCTTTACTTGTATTATGCAAAAAGGAGGGAAATTCTCCAGCACTGTGTCGTAATGCAAAAATACAATAGATGCCTATTTTCCTCTTTCTTTTCACCTGAAGATGTGAGAAAAGGGAATGTCAAAGTATTGACTAATTATTGACTTTTCGATTTATTTCATTTTTTGTCTAACTCATAATAGCATATTTACTTCTTGAGTATTGATTACATATCTCTTTTTCATTGTTTTGGCAAAATAATTAGTAATTTTCTATCTTCCTTTTTGTCACTGTTCTTAACTTTATCGGGCTTGTCTATAAAGTTATAGATATAACTAAACTGTTTTATTGAACTGCATAGACTAACTACACTAAAATTTGAAGAAAAAAAAAAGCAAGCTTCGTCACCGTGTGAAAATTCCTTTCAACTTGACATATAAATTTATGGTAACAATTGTTATCTTAGTAGCAAGTATTGATTTTCTTTTCTTTTATTACATTTGAATTTTTTCATCCATTTCTCCGACAGAAAACCCCTAAGAAAATTAGGTTTGTAGTAAGTATTTGGTAATTCTGTTATCGTTTTGTTGAAATTATCACTTACATTTTACATATGTTGTTAAGCAACATTATCAGCAGTCCTCTTGAAGCCTATTTTATCAACAAAGATGCATATCAGCCTGCTTATCAACCACATCTGGGCCTGTGCATGACAAAACCAACAATTTGGGTTCCGAACAGGTCCGACACAAACTGGGCTGTACATTCACAGAAGACGGTTAGAGGCTGGAAATTTTGGATTTAGAAAGTTGAGGAATTGTACTATCCGTGTAGCGAAAACAAAGGCGCTGATCAGCTTCGCAGTTACTGCGAAGCTGATCTGCGCCTTTGTTTTCGCCTATGCAGATTGTTGGTTTTCCCATGCGGCGGCTCATCTGAATTGTCTCTACCTTTAGAGCGGTCTGACTTTGCAAAGTTTCTCTCAAGCTTGACACTGTAAGAATGTTGCATAACTAATCGTTGATAGGGCATACAATGAACTAGTTCAGTTATTTTGCAGTTTTGTTTTGATTTTCTTTTAAATAAAATTTTTGCTGCAATTATTTGTAAAATTGTTTTGAAAAAAAAAAAAAAAATAGTATGGTTGATCTACTTTCAGAGGAGTTGGGTTTGAGATTTTGAAAACTGATTTATACAGGTCAACCTCATTAAAATGCTATCTTGTGGGCCATAGCAGCAGACCGTGTTATGAATGAAACCATGTTATAATGAGGTTACTTACTATAGGCATATAGCAAATTTATCAATTTGGGAGCCATGATATGACCATGTTATATTGAAAACCGCGTTATAGTGAGACAAGTAGTAATGAGAGTGAAGTGTATATATTTGATCAATTTATTTTCACTTTAAACTTAATTGCTTGGAATATACCCTTGAAGACATGGTTTAAGATCATTTGAGCCGTGACGCGAGAAAACGGGTCTTCGGGGTTCCCGACCAGGTCCGACATAAATCGGTCTGTACAGTCTCAGAAAATGGTTAGAAGCTTCAAATTTCGGATTTAGGAAGAAGAGAAATTGTACTATCCGAGTGGCGAAAACAAAGGCGCTGATCAGCTTCGCAGTTACTGCGAAGCTGATCTGCGCCTTTGTTTTCGCATAGGCTAAATTACGATGCGGCTCATTTGTAATATGTGAAAGTACATGTATTACTTGAACATATAAAGTCATATTTACTGAAAACATATTGACAGGATATTACATCATCCTAATTGTGATATATTAAATACTTTTCAGCAGTGGGTAAGACAAAGCACCTTATCTATGTTGGGGAAAAGGGTGCTGTGCGCCCAGAAATTATTGTCAATCTTCTGATTCAATCCCATTGGTCAAATCTAGCTGAAATTAACATGAAATAAAAGCAACCCTCCATGACTTAGTTTGTATATTCCAGGGTCTATCAGATGATGTAGAAGTGGCCAAGTTGACTCGGGAGAGAGATGAGATGAGGGCTCTACTGGACAAGTTTGAGAGACATATGGCTGAGGTATGGTCATTGAATTTTGCCGACACAGTGGCTTTCAGTCTTAAATTCAAATGTTAAATCAACATGAGAAATAAGAGAAATGAGAAGTACTGTTAACTTGTTAAGATATTCATGTAATGAGCAGGCTTTTGAAATCAATAAAAATGAAAAAATAAATTGAAATAAGTTTCATTTCTCTACAGTAAGCTAGACTTGGTCAAGGCAGTTCCAGTAAACCCACAAAATGTCTGATGAAATTTTACAATTATTCATCATAACTATACTGTAAACCTTGACTATATATTTTCAGATCCAAGCCAATGTTAAAGTTTTAACAGGAGAAAGGGACAAACTCAATAAAATGTATGAAGAGGTGAGTCAAAATCATCATCATGGTCATTGTCATCATCATTATCATCATCATGTTTTGGCAGACAACTTTCATCTACCAAACATGGGATTTGTCTGATGTCTGACAAGCCCATAGGCATTGTCTCCAGTCCATGAGTCAGAATAAGTTTGAAGGTCTGCAGACTCCAATTCAAGCTTCTCTCTCTCTAGCACTTTATTCATTCATTTTGGAAAAGACTCTTTCTAATGCTACACTTGACGAATGTAAAAAAATACTTCCCAATACAGTCTATATTCGATAATTCAAAGTGCCAGGGGGCGCATAAAATCTTTTGAATGATTGAGAGTTTGAACTTTCGAAAATCATAAAAAATCTGATATGTTCAGATATTTTCATTCAGACAAATATTCATCCAACACACTTATTGTTACTATTGGTCTGTGCATGACCTTGATTGTCAGTTTGAGGCTTTTCGAATTTCAAGGGGTATTTTAATAGAAAATTCTTTGATCGGGACTGGCGTATTATATCAATAATAAACTATAGCAGAAATTTTCGAGACCAACAGACGTCTTCGAAAAATCCAATAGTTCTCGAAAGATCAGTGTTAAAATTACCAAATTCTGACTGTATACTAATATGAGCCGCGACGCGAGAAAAAATCGGTCTTCGGGGTTTCCGACCAGGTCCGACATAAATCGGCCTGTACAGTGACAGAAGCGGGCTAGAAGCTTGAAATTTCGGATATAAGAAGAAGAGGAAATATACTATCCGTGTAGCGAAAACAAAGGCGCTGATCAGCTTCGCGGTTACCGCGAAGCTGATCTGCGCCTTTGTTTTCGCATAGGCAAAAATCCGGTTTTCTCACGATGCGGCTCATATAGTAAAAGTTAGCAATGATCAGGAACTGGTGCAATCAGAACCAATGTCCTATGGTAGAAACCCGGGGTGCAAAACAAGAAGAATTATCAACAGATTTGTTGGGAAAACCAACGATGTGGTTTCCGACAAGGTCCGACACAAACCAGGCTGTACAGTCACAGAAAAGAGCTAGAAGCTTGAAATTTCGGATTTAAGGAGAACAAAACTGTACTATCTGAGTAGCGAAAACAAAGGCGCTGATCAGCTTCGCAGTTACTGCGAAGCTGTTCTGCATTTTTGTTTTCGCCTATGCAGATTGTTGGTTTTCCCATGTGGCAGCTCAAATATTAACAGATTTGGTTAAAATGGTTGAATTAAGATTTTGTGTTTGTTTACAGAGCAAAGAAGAACTACACAAAGTACGTCGTGAGCTGGTTCGCTCTCCTAAATCTCCCAAGACCTCACTGGCTGCCCAGGCTGTGCTACGGAGAGTAGAGAATGAGAGAGATGATGCCATTTCAGACCTCAGGAGAATGTCGACAGAGAGAGATAGTCTCAGAGAAAGATTAAAGGTGATACAAAAACATAATTTTAACTTTGAACTCAGGGAGACCTTTCTAGCTTCCCAGGTGATGCATTTGAAAGATAGAACAGCAGTAAAACTGGAACCAAAGTTGATGGTACTATGAAGATTTGAAAAAACAAATAAGTAAATGAAGCATAGCTTAAAAAACAACAACTTACAACCGTGGTCCAATTTGAACATAGGACTCCTAAAGAGGGGGTGAATGCTCTAAACATTGAAAGTCGACACTACAACTGGATGTGAGATGGCCCATAACAATAGTTTGTATTTCCTGTTATATGTTAAAGCTTAACACATTATGTTGTTAGTACATGTGTATTTCCATGTTCAAAGTTTATTGTTTTAACTCTGTACTTCAGATTGCCACAGAAACCTCTTTGTCTGAGAAAGCCAAACTTGAACAAAAGAATGAAGATCTAGAGATGAACCTACAACAGCTGGAGAATGAGCGCAGTGAGCTGATCATGCGTATCTCCTCACTGAAGGAAGATATCCGGAGTCTGGAGGATCAGGTGAAGGATATGGCGACGAGACTCACGGAAACACAGGATGACAATGCTCAGAACAGATCCAACGCCAATCAGATGAAGTAAGTGATCATTCTGCTGTACAGTATTTCACATTTTTGAAATGTTGGACTTGACATTTAACAACAATACATAACTTGAAGCTTTTTTTGGTGTATGAAATATTGTGAAATGCCCTATAAAGTTTTTTTTTTTTTTTTGGGGGGGGGGGGGGATATAGAAAAACATGCTTAATTTGTGTGCATGCATTTGTGTGTGCCAGGGAGACTGACATTAAAGTATTGGTTCAAGTTGGGGGTGAAAATTTTCTCAGAATTGCATTTCATGAATACTAGTTCAAGTCACTGCGTTTTGAGATACTATTGAATGCCCACCATAACTGTGTGTATGCATGTATTCAGATTGTTGGCTGATGAGACAGAGAGAAGCTTAGAAGACACCCAGAAGAGACTGAACCGTCGAGAATCAGAACTTGCCGCTCAGGAGGAAAGATGTGCCCGACTAGAGGACAGAATCGCAGAACTACAACGAACAATCTCAATGTCAAAAGACGACAACAGTGACCTGAGGATCACTGTCAGTAAACTGGATAGAGAGAAAGATAATTTACAGATTACAGTAGATGAGAAAACAGAAAAGATTGCCAATCTTAATGAGGAGGTCTTACTCAAGGAGAAACTTATCAGTGATTTGAAAGTCAGGATCAGTGAACTAGAGGCTCAGCTGGGGTGAGTTGGTATATTAGTTGAGAAGTTTTATTTTATTTAGGCAATAAGTATATGATTAAGATCCAGCCTTTTTGTTTACTTGAGAATCTGTGATGGTTTGATTCAAATAGAAAAGCAAAAAGTGGAGGAACAGTCACTCTCCAAATATTGTAGCTGAAGATAATTTTGATGATACTGATGGCAATGATGATGATGATAGTGATGAAGCTGAAGAAGAAGATGATGATGAAACAAAATAGTTGCTTATTGCGTTCCTCTTTATTTTTTTCAGTCATTCCAATGACAATATCAACATGAAGGAACGCGAGATGAAGAGTTTGAAACGTCAGTTAGATGGTACATCTGAGGATCTTGGAGAAACTAGCAGAGCCAAGGAGATAGCTCTCAGAGAAAACAGGAGACTACAGGATGATCTGGCTGTGATGACCAGAGAAAATCAGGTAAGGGCAAATAAAATGTTTAAAACATGAAACTGATAGTGTTTGGGAGCGGATCCAAGACTTCTTGTTTTCTTGATTATACACCATAAAGTTCCATAAGCATTGCATTATTTGGCCCCAGAGTGTGGTTCAAAGAAACCTCTACAAGTTTGCCAGACACTTCTTGAACAACCTCTTTATGTTTGACATGGTAGTTTAGAAATTTTGATCCATGCTTTTATGACTATGTTGAAATTTATCATTTGAAAGTAGGAGCTACCTATTTTTCTCAGACTTGAAAGTATCAAAATGCTTTAATTGTTTCACTTTTCTTCCTCAGAAATTAAACCAAGAGCTTCAAGAGGCATTAGAGGATAAGGAAGGCTTAAAGACTCAGGTCCAGGAATATATACTAGAGGTCAAGAGAATAGAAGATCTACTTGCTTCGAAGGTAATGTACTGTACATGATTTTAAACATACCATTATATTACATTTTCATAGTGATTTTGATACTTTTTTCAGTAATTTTCGATTTTGATAAAAACAATTTCATTTATTGAAGAGATTAATCCTTTGGAATGTTTAATTGCATATAGTTGTGCCATCAAAAAAGATGAAAACAGACATTTTGAAAACAGACGTTTTCATAAAAGAAATATATAATTAATCTATCTTTGTTTAAAACTACCAAAAATATGTCCCTCAGGACTTGCAAATTTCTTGAACGTACTCGCTAAAAGAAAATGCTTTGACAGTGATTATTTATGAACATGAAAATGATAAACCTTTAGCTGCAATATTTGACAGTGTTGAATTGTAAAGTTTATGTATCATCATAGGAGCAAGAGAGATCAGACCTGCTAGACCAGTACCGTGCGGTGACCTCTGAGGCCGAGCAGTACCAAACAGCCACACACCAGCTGGAGAGTGAGAGCTCCAATATGAGGCTGGAGATCATGACCAAAGACTCAGAGTTACGGAGAGTCAGAGACAAACTCGATAACTGTGAGAGGGAGATTTGTGAGGTAGGATTAGAATGTTTGAATCTATACATACACTTAGTTCCACAGCCAATGCAACTTAAATTATTTGTCATCTCATCTTTTAAATTGGCCAGTTTGGTCACGTGATCGACATCACTGCAGATGCCAACCATTTGCTTTATTTTGTGTTGGCAACCTAGCCTTATCGAATAAAGTGTTCCGCTGCTTAAGAATATGGTGGTTTGCACAGTTTAGCAAAGAAATTCATCAAAATAGCTGATTTCCTTCATTTTTCAAACTGACCTTTTTGTCAGTTTTTACTCAATTGTAGGCAAATGAAAAATGTTTGATGGTTGATATTTACAGGTCCTCTTTGAAAATAGTTGGGCTAATTATATGCGGAATTCCAGATGAATCGACTGAAACCCCAAAAAGTTATTCAAATTTTAATGACGAGTTGTGTTGGCTGTGGAACACAGTATAGTTACACATTGCTTCACATGTAATCTGCTGTTGCACTAGAATATTTCACTTGTATGTACATGTATTGTTTGTTTGATGTGTATTCAAATATATAGATACATGTACCGGTAGTATTAAGATAGAAACACAGTTTTTCCCCACATCAGAAGACTATGTGCAAATCAAGCATATAATAAGGCCCGTATGATTTTGTGTAAGGGACTTAAAGTAAAATACATGTAGTATGTTGTAAACTTATGTGCATGTTTCTTTGAAGATTCAGTTTTTAAGCTAATTTTTCAGGATTTGAATGAAAAAAGATAAACAGTCATATGGAAATTTTACTTGATCATAAAAAAATGCATATCAAGAAAATTTGCTTCTGTCTAAGGGTATCTGACTCGAAGAAAAATCAAGTCAACATCAGCATTGCTTTAGATTAACCACCTGTTATATTGTAGCATGTTAGTGCGCAGCAGGCATACGAGCTACAGGTATCCAACCTGACACGATGTGTCGCTAACCTAGAAGACAACCTCAGATCGACTGATGACGACAAACACACCCTGCTCAATGATCTGACAGCTGTTAGAGAGCTGTGTTCTAGACTTGAAGGAACTAAGGAATCACTACAGAGACAACTCACAGCTGCTGCCATTGATAAGGAACAGGTAACGTATAGAAAGCATCACACTTATGTGTTGTACGTTTTGAAAAGTGTATACAAATAGAATTTCATCACATCAAAATAACTTCAAGTAGTGAACAAATAGGTTTTGCATTTGATATTTTCCGCTAAAGCATTCAGAAGACACTGTAAATCTTGATTAGTCTTTTTGTCTAGAGCGTTTTTTTAGGTTCATTACAGCTCTGCTTTATAGAAGTTTGGAAAGGCATGTAGTAGCTACTATCAGTCGTAACAGTTATGTCTTTTTTCATGATTCCATACATAAAAGGTGCCCTAATAAAAATAGAAGTCAAGATTGTCTTCAAATTATTCATTAATAGCTCCAGAGTCAGTTGGATGACCTAAGCCAGGAGGCCGAGTTACTGCGTAGTCAGATGAACTCAGAACGCACCTCCAACAAGAATCTAGAAGGGTTGTTACAGACTAACAGAGAGAAAGAGTTCCAGTCTCAGCTACAGTCACAGGAACAGGGAGCAGAGATACAGATGCTCAAAGATAGGCTCTCTCTCAATGAGAGTAAAATGTAAGTTGTTTTAATGGCTAAAATAATTTTTCTCAAAAGTGTTAAATCGTTATTGCATAAATACCCGTCAAACGATGTTAACAGGCGTTTATTAACAAAGAAAAGAGCCGTGTATTTATGTGGCAATTCACGTGCGAACATGCTTTTAATACACCACATTTAATTGTGCTCGTCACCAGGCGCCGCTCAAAGCATGTGGTAATGATGAGAAACTTTAGTCCACCCGGAACGAGCATAAGAATGAAAGCTTTTAATGCGTATGAAAATGTGACAAGGCTGTAAAAAAGTGCACTATCATTTATTTTGTTTGTGCAGAATTTATGTGATAATAGTGATCAAAAATGATTTTGTGATTCATTAAGGTTCGCTAGGTCCCTCGGGAAGTGTTGAAAACCTTGGTATACCCTCTGGTCAACACTCCCCTCAGGACTAGTGAATGTTAATGAATGGAAAATCATGCTTGATCCCTATAAAGAGAAATTGAATAAAAATACACAAAAAAAACATTAGAATAACAATTTGAAAGAATGTTTTGAGTGTATTGTTGTGCTAGCACTTATTGATCAAATTGTGTACAAAGGCAACAGTGACAGTCATACAACTTGTAATGATTTCATATTTTTCAACTTTTTATAAGGAACAATAGATGCATCGCAATTCAATTAGCATAGTATTACTTAATCCTTGTCGAGTTCGCTTACAAGCTTGACATCACATTTTTTTCAGCCAAAGTCAGAGTCGAGAGGTGGCCTCATTACGCACCAGGAACGTAGAACTAGAGGGTGATGTTGAAAGGCTTCGAAGACAACTTACCAGTGAAAAATTTGAAAGGTAAGAATAGATTTGAAGAACATGTATTGAAAATTGTGAGATTTTTTAGCTCACCTGAGCCGAAGGCTCACAAGGTGAGCTTATAGGATGGCCATGATCCGGCGTCCATCCGTCGTCCGTCCGTCGTCCACAATTTCAAAGATCTTCTTCTCTGAAACCGCTTGGTTGATCTAGTTGAAATTTTATGTGGAGCCTCCTTGGGTAGTTGCATTTCAAGTTTGATCGGGAAATCCAGGTCACATGACCAAGATGGCCGCCATGCCCATATATGGTAAAAACCCTTCAAAAATCTTCTTCTCCAGAACCGGTGGGCCGATTTCCACGAAACTTGGTATGTAGCATCGGGGACTTCAGCCCATCATAGTTTGATAAAATGATGACCCTTGGATGACCTTGACCTATTTTATGGCAAGGTCAAATTTGGAAAGATAGGCTTTTACATGGGAAAAAGTGAAAACTATGGATTTTTAGCTCACCTGAGCCGAAGGCTCACAAGGTGAGCTTATATACTGAGAGGATTTAAAAACTTAAGTTTTATATGAAAAGTGTGCTGCAACAAACCATATATAAGAATTGGATTCTTAATACAAATTTACCTCCAGCTACGTTATCCCTTCAAAATGATGTCACAAAACAAGAAAAACTCACTACGTGGAACACGCAGGCGTCACTTTTGCAACGCCAGTGCCAAAATTCGAGTGTTCATGTTCCAATTAACGATATGGTCGCTGCATTTGATGTTATGCTTGGATGACTTTTGACATCAGCTCTAGTCAGGCTGGTCATTTAAAACGTCTGACATCAAACAACACGAGTTGGTGTATGCCGTTGTCATCAAATTAACGTCATTTACCCGACGTCTCGCTTTGTGCAATTCTTGCAATTTTAAAGAATGCATAACGAATTTGAACGGTAAGATTTCCTGTTGCACTGAGAGAAAGCTCTAAACAACACAAACGTTAATTTGGAAACCTTCCGTTACGTCATTTTGACGTTTTTACATGTAAAACCGGTCGGTTACGAAGGTCCTCTGAAACACAAAGGATAAAAAAGCTCTCGCAGGATTATGGAAGGAATCGGTCAATGGACCTCAGAAGATGCCGTTAGACCGATTTTGAAGCTTTTATCTCTGACGTTTACGTAAAAATCTCAATGAAAACGTCGATATTTAAAACCTTGGATACGGACGAATTATTTCGATTTTGTGCTAACAAATGCGTCAATTTTGCTTCCGCGGATACCAGATGACAACTGTATTGGAATGAAGATTCCACCACATCAGAAAACGTCAAAAACACTACTCTCTATTTGACGTTAACAATTGATCTCAAGTTTTATGGACGTAAATCACAAAATAAACGAAATGTCGAGAATGTGTCATGATGTTAAAATTGAATATGCTTATTTGCTTATATGTCCATCAGAAAAAAACGACGTTAAATGCAGACTTGTTTGCCGTACACGTGTTTTGAGATGTGGCGTAAAAGATGACGTAACTCTTCAACGTTAAGTTGATTTGAACTTTGAAAGAGTCAAACAGTAACCTCGTAGAAAACACGTTTAAACTTGCACAATCACAACTTATTTTCATTATTAAGTTCCCAAAAACGGTATGTTGAAAACACTTAAGTTTCTAATTCCTCTCAGTATAGGATGGCCATGATCCGGCGTCCGTCCGGCGTCCGGCGTCCACATTTTCAAAGATCTTCTTCTCTGAAACCGCTTGGCCGATCTAGTTAAAATTTTATGTGGAGCCTCCTTGGGTAGTGGCATTTCAAGTTTGATCGTGAAATCCAGGTCACATGACCAAGATGGCCGCCACGCCCATATATGGTAAAAACCCTTCAAAAATCTTCTTCTCCAGAACCGGTGGGCGGATTTCCACGAAACTTGGTATGTAGCATCGGGGACTTCAGCCCATCATAGTTTGATAAAATGATGACCCTTGGATGACCTTGACCTATTTTACGGCAAGGTCAAATTTGGAAACATAGGCTTTTACATAGGAAAAAGTGAAAACTATGGATTTTTTGAAAACTATTGCAGCCTGAGGCCTGAAAAGTGGTAGATGCAAACAACTAATGGAGTAGATGAAGGTATGTGATTAATATAGGTCAAGGTCATCTCTTGACCTTGGCCAGTCTGTTGTCCATACACACTTTTCAAAGATCTTCTTCTCTGAAACTGCTTGGCCAATCAAAGTGAAATTTTATGTGGAGCATCCATGGGTAGGGGAGACGAAAGTTTGATCGCGAAATCCAGGTCACATGACCAAGATGGCCGCCACTACCATATATGGTAAAAACCACTCAAAAATCTTCTTCTCCAGAACCAGTGGGCCGATTTCCACGAAACTTGGTATGTAGCATCAAGGACCTCAGCCCATCATAGTTTGATAAAATGATGACCCTTGGATGACCTTGACCTATTTTACGGCAAGGTCAAATTTGGAAACATAGGCTTTTACATAGGAAAAAGTGAAAACTATGGATCTTTTGAAAACTATTGCAGCCTGAGGCCTGAAAAGTGGTAGATGCAAACAACTAATGGAGTAGATAAAGGTATGTGATTAATATAGGCCAAGGTCATCTCTTGACCTTGGCCAGTCTGTTGTCCATACACAGTTTTCAAAGATCTTCTTCTCTGAAACTGCTTGGCCAATCAAAGTGAAATTTTATGTGAAGCATCCATGGGTAGGGGAGACGAAAGTTTGACCGCGAAATCTAGGTCACATGACCAAGATGGCCGCCACGCCCATATATGGTTAAAACCACTCAAAAATCTTCTTCTCCAGAACCGGTGGGCCGATTTCCACGAAACTTTGTATGTAGCATCGGGGACCTCAGCCCATCATAGTTTGATAAAATGATGACCCTTGGATGACCTTGAATTATTTTACGGCAAGGTCAAATTTGGAAACATAGGCTTTTACATAGGAAGAAGTGAAAACTATGGATTTTTTGAAAACTATTGCAGCCTGAGGCCTGAAAAGTGGTAGATGCAAACAACTAATGGAGTAGATGAAGGTATGTGATTAATATAGGTCAAGGTCATCTCTTGACCTTGGCCAGTTTGTTGTCCATACACACTTTTCAAAGATCTTCTTCTCTGAAACTGCTTGACAAATCAAAGTGAAATTTTATGTGGAGCATCCATGGGTAGGGGAGACGAAAGTTTGATCGCGAAATCCAGGTCACATGACCAAGATGGCCGCCACGCCCATATATGGTAAAAACCTTTCAAAAATCTTCTCCAGAACCGGCAGGCCAATTTTCATGAAACTTGGTATGTAGCATTTGGGACTCCAGCCTATCATAGTTTGTTGAAATGATGACCCTATGATGACCTTGACCTATTTTACGGCAAGGTCAATTTTGGAAACATAGGCTTTCACATGGGAAAAGGCGAAAACAAACTGTTGCAGCCTGAGACCTGAAAGTTGCTAGATGCAGACAACTAATGGAGTCAATGAAGGTAAGTAATTAATGAAGGCCAAGGTCATGTCTTGACTTTGGCCCAAGGTCATTTAAATATCAAAATTAAAATTATGGTTTTCTCAGAAATCACTGGGTTTGGAAACTATTGCAGCCTGAGACCTGAAACTTTGCAGATGCAGACAACTTATGAAGTCAATAAAGGTGTGTGAGTATTCAAGGTCAAGGTCATTTCATTATGACTTAATACTCCAAGATCAGGCTTCAGGTGAGCGTTCTCAGGACCAATGGTCCTCTGGTTTGAAAACCATTGCATCCTGAAGCCTGAAAAGTGGTAGATGCAAACAACTAATGGAGTAGATGAAGGTATGTGGTTAATTTAGGTCAAGGTCATCTATTGACCTTGGCCAGTCTGTCGTCCATACACACTTTTCAAAGATCTTCTTCTCTGAAAGTGCTTGGCCAATCAAAGTGAAATTTTATGTGGAGCATCCATGGGTAAGGGAGATGAAAGTTTGATCGCGAAATCCAGGTCACATGACCAAGATGGCCGCCACGCCCATATATGGTAAAAACCACTCAAAAATCTTCTACTCCAGAACCAGCTGGCCAATTTTCATGAAACTTGGTATGTAGCATTTGGGACTCCAGCCCATCATAATTTGATCAAATGATGACCATAGGATGACCTTGACCTATTTTACGGCAATGTCTATTTTGGAAACATTGGCTTTTACATGGGAAAAAATGAAAACTATGGATTTCTTGAAAACTATTGCAGCCTGAGGCCTGAAAAGTGGTAGATGCAAACAACCATTGGAGTAGATGAAGGTGTGTGATTAATTTAGGTCGTCATCTCTTGACCTTGGCCAGTCTGTCGTCCATACACACTTTTCAAAGATCTTCTTCTCTGAAACTGCTTGGCCAATCAAAGTGAAATTTTATGTGGAGCATCCATGGGTAGGGGAGACGAAAGTTTGATCGCGAAATTTGGGTCACATGACCAAGATGGCCGCCATGCCCAACTCTGGTAAAAACCACTCAAAAATCTTCTCCAGAACTGGCTGGCCGATTTTCACGAAACTTGGTATGTAGCATTTGGGACTCCAGCCCATCATAGCTTGTTGAAATAATGACCCTAGGATGACCTTGACCTATTTTACGGCAAGGTCAATTTTGGAAACATAGGCCTTTACATGGGAAAAGGCAAAAACAGTGGATATTTTGGAAACTGGTGCAGCCCGAGACCTCAAAGTTGCTAGATGCAGACAACTAATGGAGTCAATGAAGGTAAGTAATTAATGAAGGCCAAGGTCATTTCTTGACCTTGACCCAAGGTCATTTAAATATCAAAATTAAAATTATGGTTTTCTCAGAAATCACTGGGTTTGGAAACTATTGCAGCCTGAGACCTGATACTTTGCAGATGCAGACAACATGATGTCAATAAAGGTGTGTGAGTATTCAAGGTCAAGGTCATTTAATGATGACTTAATACTCCAAGATCAGGCTTCAGGTGAGCGTTCTCAGGACCAATGGTCCTCTGGTGTTGAAAATTGATTTTATGTTGATTTCTTTGGCTTCATTGTGAAATCTAAAGAACTTTGCAAGGGGTCTCTATTGAGGACCCACTGTTGTGTTTACTAATGGAAATTCTTCGACCAACTTGTCAGACCTTGCACATGTATTCTCTCTTATTCGATGCTCATCCATTGTCCTATGAAAGCTGAAATAGGATTGATGCATGTGATATTTCCCAATATCAGGGAAATCTGAAATCACAACATTTGGATTCTCATACTTGATTAATGCTTGTAACCTTTTTAAATATATCACTATCACTAGCATGCATTCCTAGTGCCTTACATATGAGCCGCGACGCGAGAAAACCGGTCTTCGGGGTTTCCGACCAGGTCCGACACAAACCGGCCTGTACAAGCACAGAAAAGAGCTAGAAGCTTGAAATTTCGGATTTAAGTAGAAGAGGAATTGTACTATCCGAGTAGCGAAAACAAAGGCGCTGATCAGCTTCGCGGTTACCGCGAAGCTGATCTGCGCCTTTGTTTTCGCCTAGGCAAAAATCCGGTTTTCTCACGATGCGGCTCATATGATGAGTGGTAAAAATATCTGTCAATTTCTTGACAGAATTCTTAATAAAGAAGAGTGAGTATTTGTTTGATTTGGTCTGGAGGTTTCTATGATTTGCTTTGTTTTGTAGTTTATTTAATAGCCTTTTTTGAGGACATTAGAAATGTGAGCTGCTTGATTGTGTTTCGTGATAGGTTAAGTTCAGGATTGGTAGCACAGTTACATAATGAATGAACCAGTTTGAACAGCTGAGTTTTGCATATCCAAACTAAAATCTAAAAGAATAGCTTTTTTCTGCATACTGGCAACTGAACCAGTAAAACTATACAAGACAGTGATTACATTGTGGTTTTGTTTGTATGTTGTACAAGTTAATGGTTTATCAGCAGTTTTTAGTACTTTGTAGTGACTAAAAGCCAAATCTGTGGTGAAAGTTTATTTTTTGCAGGTAGCAGATGAACATTATTATATTTAATGAATATTCTCTGTATAGGTTTCATGGAACATTAAGCAAAATACACAAAGTAGCTGTCCCTCTGCAGTAGGTCATGCATTCCTTTTTGCAGCCATTGGAATTTTTCTAATGTATTAAGATTATAATTGTCATGTCATGGTCATAGGGTAATTGACAATAGTGAATGTAACATTATTATCATTAAGAATTTGGACCTCCTAAGAAGTGTATGAAAAATTTAGAATGACAATAAGGACTGATATCTAAAAGCATTTTTCGCCTGTTTTCTTTCAAGATATCGGTACAGGAGTAACAACCTACTGGAGGATGGCTATGGCAGCCATTATGATTACATGGTAGTATCACAAATCTTATTATAACACTCTTGTACACTGTATGTACAAGGTGGCTTGGGGAATGGGTTATATGCTCTAAATGTGTATATATAGAGGAAGCATGCAATATATGGTGTATTAGTAGTAAAAATGCATGATAAACTAACACTGGAACATACAATTATTATCGTATTTCTTAATGCTCTTATGATCATTACCAAGACTGGAGTGCATGCAATACAAACATTCTGTGCAGCTTATCTCGAACTACATTTGTTTATAGTATGTGAAATGAATCATGGCATAAGAAAGGTTTTTGTATCTACATAAAAGCAAATATGGAAATATGTTGCTTAATACACTAAATGTCATCTGATCAGAACACTTGATTTGTTACATAATTAGTGCATTTCTTCTTAATTTCAAGCCTCTAGCCTTCTATGTATGTTAATTTAAGTCCAGTTTCTGTTGGACCTGGACCCCTAATACAGATTTTGTTGTAGCATAGGTCATATTTAAATTAGAGGTGATATAAGTTAAATGTGCATGACTGCATCACGATCCTTAAGAACATATTCTCTACCTGAGAGTTCTGCATGCAGGAGATTAAGGGAGAAGGAAACTTTTTAAATAGATAGATTTTCATGTAAAACAAATCATCATCAAACATACTGTACTTCTCAAATAAGATGTATGAATTGTGAATTTTGGAGCAAGTGTTGATGAGTTGCAATTAGTGGTTATGATGATAATGCAGAAATACTAACTTTATATGACACGTGAAATAAATAGAATAATAAGCTATCAAATATAGATCAAACTTAAAATGAAAACTTTAGATTTTATTTTCCCTTTGGTCCTTTGAGATCTACCTATCTCTGTATACTGCCACACGCCCTCACGGACATTCTAGGCAGATCAGCGAAGATATTCTGAGAAATCTGAAATTTATTATCGGATTAGATTCATTTACAAAGACTTGTTTAATATGTTTGGTCCCACTTTGAAAATACTAGTCTATGTACCGACTAACCTGTTGATAGTTGCAAAATTATTGCTATTCTCTGTTGCCAAATCACTGACCATGCTTAAGTAGCAGAAACCATGGTAGTATGGCCCAGCCCCATTTTCACTGCTCTTAAAGGATCTCAGTTTTAAGTTTTATTTATATGTTACAGAGAGCGAGCTGTCCAGGAGCTCCGTCGTCATGGTCTGTCACCTCCCATACCTACGATGGAGTATTCGGCGTCGAGCAGCAGTCGCTATCGCAGCACCAGTCCTACCAGGTCACGAAGCCCTACTAGGTCAAGAAGCCCAACCAGGTAATACATTGTTTGGTTTGTTTTATATGAGCCGTGTTATGAGAAAACCAACAATGTGGTTTCCGAAAACAGGTCAGACACAAACCATTCTGTGCAGTCACAGAAGATGGCTAGAAGCTTGAAATTTTGGATTTAGAAAGAGGAGGAATTGTACTATCCATGTATGGAAAACAAAGGCGCTGATCAGCTTCTCAGTTACTGCAAGGCTGATCTGCACCTTTATTTTCACATATGCAAAATGCTTTTTTCATGACATGGCTCATATGTTAATAGCGTCTAAGGTAATATTATATGAGCCGCCTCGTGGGAAAACCAACAGTGTGGTTTCTGAACAGGTCCGACACAAATCGGGCTGTACAGTCACAGAAAAGAGCTAGAATCTTGGAATTTCGGATTTAAGTTGAAGAGGAACTGTTCTATCCGAGTAGCGAAAACAAAGGTGCTGATCAGCTTCGCAGTTACTGCGAAGCTGATCTGTGCCTTTGTTTTCGCCTACGCAGATTGTTTGTTTTCCCATGCGGCAGCTCGGTGACATCAAATTTTACATGTATTGTAGGATGGAGCCATTGGTTTCTGTGTGTTTTTACCAGCCTGAAACAGGTCTTGCTTAGGACATGCCTCTGATGTTTGAATCCGTATCTCAATTTTGAGTTTGATGCTCTTCTATTACTTCATTCTAGAATAAGGGAGATTGTCATATGTATGTATCAAAAACAAAGGGACTCCTTATCTGCATTGCTACTGCTGGAAATCTGTTGAAGTTGCATAGATTGTTTTGGTTTTTGCTCAATGTTTAATCTATATTTCTAGGAGAGTTATTGATTCTCCGTGGTCCGTACTTGACTCCCCTCCAAATGAGGCTTCTGCGGTGAAAGGGTTTGTACAAAACAGTTTAACTGAGTTGATATTTGAACTTTATGTATTAACTTGACATTTAGTTCTTGTTTATCTTAATTTGAATCTATTTGTTCATGAAGGGAAGTGACCAGTTTTGCATAGGAAACAGTTGAATTGCCCCTATGCAAAATTTGTAATTTGCCTTTGGTTTAGAAATGTTTTAAGAAGTTCTATTGTAATGTTCAGTCTGTTAGAATATTTGAGCCGCCTCATGGGAAAACCAACAATCTGCATAGGCGAAAACAAAGACTCAGATCAGCTTCGCGGTAACCGCGAAGCTGATCAGCGCCTTTGTTTTCGCTACTGGGATAGTACATATCCTCTTCTACTTAAATCCGAAATTTCAAGCTTCTAGCTCTTTCCTGTGCTTGTACAGGCTGGTTTGTGTCGGACCTGTTCGGAAACCACATTGTTGGTTTTCCCACGAGGTGGATCATTTATTGTTTTTATATCCTAGATTGTCTTGGAGCTTTCCCAGGTAAGGAGAGCACATCAGCTTCTCTGCTTGTACACTATGGGATCAGGAAAAACAATAGGATCATAGAAATTATTGCTGTAAACCATTTGAGCCGCGACGCGAGAAAACCGGTCTTCGGGAGTTCGGAGCAGGTGCAACACAAATCGGCCTGTACAGTCACAGAAGATGGCTAGAAGCTTGAAATTTCAGATGCAAGAAGAAGAGAAATTGTACAGTTACTGCAAAGCTGATCTGCGCCTTTGTTTTCGCATAGGCAAAAATCCGGTTTTCTCATGACGCGACTCATTTTAGGATTTGAGCCTTGCATGCAGGGGAGACTAAGATCAATACACACATCCACCAGTTTGTCTGCTGTTTTTGCCAAGCAATGGATAGCCAATATCATTTCCCATCATTGTGAAGGTTATGATGAGGCAAAGCCACAGCAAATTTTGGTCTATTTCTTCCCTTGAGGCAAGGTTTGAATCAGTGAATGTGTCACACAGGGCAGGGGCATAATGTTTATGATAAGGTGCTCGTCAAATGCACAGATGCTTAAACTTATCACATATTTTATGTATAACAATACTGTAGGATGACTAAAACTGAAATTTTATAACTTTAACAGAAGTTTATATCTGTATTTAACTTACGTCACACCTTATTAAGCTATAAGTATATTTGAATATAGCTGGAGGCAGGCATTCTGTTGCAGACAGTCCTTAGTCTATTTACCATTTGAGCCGCCTCATAGGAAAACCAACAATCTGCATAGGCGAAAACAAAGACGCAGATCAGCTTCGCGGTAACCGCGAAGCTGATCAGCGCCTTTGTTTTCCCTTCTCGGATAGTACAATTCCTCTTCTACTTAAAACCGAAATTTCAAGCTTCTAGCTCTTTTCTGTTACTGTGCAGGCCGGTTTGTGTCAGACCTGTTCGAAAACCACATTGTTGGTTTTCCCACTAGACGGCTAATTTTATACCAGCCTTAAGTGTATAATAAGATGAAGATATTAGCAATGTTGTAAATAATATATAAAAAGGGACTCTTATGCGAGAGTGTGCTTGACTCAGTCTATGAAATATTCTTATAATATTCATAGTACATTTAACATAGTAAATATCAAAGAATGTGTATCTCTTCTGCTTGTATATCACAATATAGTTTTAAAGAGGATTGCAATATATGCACAGCTTAAGTTCCTACAGTATTTTGCAGCACTTGCATTTACATTGACATATAACTAGCACATAAGGAATGGTAACTTTTAAAGTCATTATACATGGAAGATCTGTTTTGATTGTTGCACCTGTTAGGTTTGGATTCTGTTAATTTTCCATCTTTGCAGAAATAAAATCTGAATAAATATGAAATATAGAAGTTTCAAAGTTTATTCGAAAAAACATGAAAGCCCCAGAGGAGCATAATATTATAAAAGTAACTATGAAGAATAGAAACAAAATTAACAAAGTTAACAAAGTAATATATGTACATGTACCTCTGGCTCAAGCTGCATGATAGGGTCATAGTTAATACATGTATGAATATTAAAGTGATGACTTCTATACTGATCAGTACCAAGCAAAAATGCTTACATTTGAGACATGTATACTATAAATTGTTTTTCTTTTACATTTATTAACAGGGTTGCCACGCATCAGGGAAAAGTCAGGGAATTTTTTTTTTTTTTCAAGGTCAGGGAATTATCAGGGAATTTTGCTGTTAGGGATCCAGAAGTGCATTTTATGTTGAATTAAGTTCTGATTGGTGTGTTGTGGTAATTTATGACTTTTCAAAAATTAAGAAATGTCTTCTTTAGTTGCCCTTAGAGACAGCGAGCCAAGATGTTGTTGTCAGGGAAATTTGAATTTCCGTCAGGGAATTGTCAGGGAAATGTGAGGGAGTTTTGTTTCCACCTGAGCGTGGCAACCCTGAATTATATGTTTCCCTTTTGTAAGTTTGTAGACTTGTTGAAAGCTAGAAATGTTTGATGTATTTTAACTGAAGTACAGTATAACAGGCCACAGCAGGCAAATGAGATGACAAACAGTGCAGACTGCAATCAGAATGCATTTGAAGGTTAAGAAGCAGTCTGATCTGGGTCTGCTATAAGAATAGACCAGATTAAATTCTCTTTTTATGTGTAATTATTTCCTATCATTGTAGATATAGAAGTTCCGAGTCTTCCTACCTGAGACGATCACCTGACAGAAGTGGATTTTCATTGGACGATTTGAATGACACGGCAGGAAAGACCTATAGCAGTGACCTTCTATGACTATAAACTAGGAAACCGTTTTAAACAATTATCATCATAGGAATATAAATACATTTTCGAGCATTCCTGTTTACGGTTAGGTCATCCATATACCAGCTTTAAAGCACCCATGGTATTTGTTAACTTTCATTTATATATAAGGCATTACGAAAACTTGCCCATGCAATACACAGAGATTTTTTAAGCTTTAAAAATTGAAAAATTTCAGCTGAAAAATTTTGATATTTTTCTTATTTTTGCTCAAAACATAGATTGTGGGTACATGTTAAAACTGCCTCGACGAGGCGGTTCTAACGAGTACCCACAATCTATGTTTTGGAGCAAAAATAAGAAAAATAGGTATACCCCTGTATACCCCAGTTTTACTATATAAAAGTGGGGTTTAAGGGGGTATTCATTGCACGGACATGTTTTCCTGATGGGTGCATCATATATAATCATTCTGCATGAAAGTGAGCATTGGGTTACCAAAAATACGAGGATGATCCAATAATGATTGAGACTTTTTTGTTATTATATAATCCCTATTGACTGGCTCAAGTTTACTACTTTCGTTTACAAGATACATATGTGATCTCTCTTTGGAGCATGTTTTATCAAATTTGGCAGATAACTTTGGTTGCTATGGTTATTTAAGAACTACTCGTGAAGCACCTATGGCCACCATTTGCCCTTTGAACAAACATAGCCTATAGATTTCTAGCTATGTCAAAAACTTTAAAAACGGTTTCTTATCATAATTGAGTATTGCCTGTGTTAACATTCATCTCTGAAATATTTTGCTTTGGTCAAATTGAGTCTTGCGCTCGTGATCGAGAGGTGGTTGCCTAGCAACCATTTTACTATATGAATTCTGGCTAATAGCATTTTCCAAATTCTATAGTTGCTAGGCAACATAAAAAGAAAAAGTCAGGTGTCACTTTTGTAGATTACTTGCATTATTTACTCCATAATTGATCATTTCAAGATCAGAAAACAATTTATTGTGTCATGTATACTCAGGATATAAGATACTTCTCATCCCTACTCCCAAAATCATAGAATTTTTTCGCAAACAAAACCCATCTTTTCTCGCAAAAACACTCAGCCTACTTGAATTATCAGCTGTATGTTAGTGATATTTGCAGAGCATAAAGCTAGTAATAAAAACTATAAATTACAGTATGCCATGTTATGAATTTTTATCACCAGTTGCCATGGCAACCCATTTTATGTGCATAATTGCTACGTGGCCAAGGACCTTTGACTCACATTCTCCCGTTGCTAAGCAACAAAATGTAGATGTCTTCATGCGACTTTTAACCAGTGTCTCGTGTGCGCGTTATATTGAGCTATGTTAACAATACATTAACAATAAGCCAAGTTTATATACATAGGAATAATTCAAAAAGTCTCATTCATTATTGGATCATCCTCGTAATACATATATTTTGTGAAGTTGTGCTAGTGAGTGTTTAACCTAGTTAACCTGTATGATTGTCACTGCTGTGATGTATGATCAAGCTGTCGCACCTTGGCAATATACTATATTTGCTAAGGAACAGATTAGGGGTGTTAGATAAATATGGGATAAAGTTTCTTTGTTAAACACATTACCCATATTGATCAAATTATTCCTTAAATTGTTCTTGGTCATGCCCGAATATAGCAGATGATCTGGCAGAGACCTAGCAGTTTGGCCCAGCCTAGCAGGTTTTTCTCTATATCCGCAAAGAGAGCATGGGCTGTAGGCCTTTCAAAATAGCCAGCAAAGATCAGATGTCTATAATTGATTGTCTTGGATGTAAGGGTTTCTTGGAGTGGACATGTCAGGATTGGACAATGATTTGTCTCTGTAATAAAGTGTCTGTGATATATAACATATTTCTCGTGATAACTTACATTATTTCATGTACATTTATATTTGTTGGGGTTGATATGAAAATCTGAATAGAGAAGAATGCCATCAAAGGCATCTGAGGAACATCTGGACAATTTTATTTTCCAGTCTGAAGAATGCTTTCCTCATTACGAAAACTTGCCCATGCAATAAACAGAGTATTTTCGAGCTTTAAAAATTGAAAATTTTCAACCAAAAAAGCTTTATATTTTTCTTATTTTTGCTCAAAACATAGATTGTGGGTAACGAGTACCCACAATCTATGTTTTGGAGCAAAAATAAGAAAAAAAGGTATACCCCTGCAAACTCCAGTTTTACTATATAAAAGTGGGGTTTAAGGGGGTATTCATTGCACGGATATGTTTTCCTGATGTCACCCAGCAACCATAAACATTTTGATTTTTGTTTGTCAATGCGGTATGTCTATTGGAAATGTTTGGCATATTATTTGATGATGTTTAGAGGTACCACTGTCCCTTCTCAGTTTAATGGTGACAGTAAGTTTTGACTCATCAGAACTTTTAAGAAAATGAAGCAAACTTGTATTTTCTATTTTCTGGTAAAGGGGTTGTCAAGTATGGCAATCAACAAAGTCCTGTCTGCTTAATAGAGCACAATAGGTCAGTTTGTATGTGAAAGTTTTTGATATTATGATTTCATAATCCGTCCATCATTGTAGATTTTGATGTATTTATTTTTTCAGTAATTCTGTAGATATTTGAATGTCTGTACCATAGGAAAACTAGATTATTTATTTTGCTTGTAGTTTGAGCTAACAAACACACATGAGCTGCGTCATGAGAAAACCAGCATTTTGCATATGCAAAAACAAAAGCACAGATCAGCTTCATCAGAACTTTGTTTTTCTCTATACGGATAGTATTATGCATTCCTCTGCTTTCTTATTCCAAAATTTTCAACCTCTAGCCATCTTCTGTGCTTGTACTGCTTGGTTTGTGTCGGGCCAGGTTGGAAGCCACAATGTTGGTTTTCTCGTGTCACAGCTCAGTGTTATGAAATGCAGTGAAAATCCATTTTGTTTTCCTCTCCTGAAGATGTTTTACAACATATGAGCCTCGACGCGAGAAAACCGGTCTTCGGGGTTTCCGACCAGGTCCGACACAAACCGGCCTGTACAAGCTCAGAAAAGAGATACAAGCTTGAAATTTCGGATTTAAGTAGAAGAGGAATTGTACTATCCGAGTAGCGAAAACAAAGGCGCTGATCAGCTTCGCGGTTACCGCGAAGCTGATCTGCGCCTTTGTTTTCGCCTAGGCAAAAATCCGGTTTTCTCGAGATGCGGCTCATATAGGATGATGTGAATATAGATGATCATTAAGTTTACTCTTAGTTCCAGGGATTTTTCAAAATAACCATCTTAGCAGGGTCTAACCTGTTAGGACAGGCCTGTTGTTCCAAAACTGTGAAATGCTTATACTGCCATATTTATTAACTTGTGTATGTGTTATCTGAAAATAAAGATGTATATTAATGTGTACTTAGATCTGAGACTATCCATTTTGCAACTAAAACTTTAAATGTTCAACTCAACACAAAAGAAATTAAAGTTTTCATCAGTATCAAAATAGCCAGTTGCATACTCTTGAAAACATTTTGAGTCATTCATCTTGCTCATTTATATATTGAATGCCTGAATTGTTATTTTTTTCTCCGAAAATGTTAAAATGGCATCATTTACTGAAGGATCAATATCGTGCTCTGTTGAACATAACAAATCTTTTAACAACAAGGCCAGTGTTGTTATATGAGGCAGTTTTCATGGTTATAATGTTGTTTGCTGAAAGGTCACTGTAAAGTCCCAACTTGCGCCCAAGTCTCGTAGCCTGACAGTATACATGAGGATAACATTTCCATGAAATATATACCCCAATGTTTCCAACTTTTATATAGTAAAATGGGTCTGCGGGGATATAATTTTTTTCTAATTTTTCTGTAAAACAGATTATGGGTACTCGTTAGAGTCGCCTCAGCGAGGTGGTTCTAACATAGACCCTTAATCTATGTTTTGAGCAAAAATAAGAAAAAAAATGAAAATTTTAATTTTTCCACAAAAAAATCTCTGTATATTACATAGGCAGATTTTTGTAATGCATAGACAATGCCTACAGCTAGGCTTGACAGTGACCATATTGTTGAAGATTACCATAGCACAAACCTTCTCTGATAAATGTACACAAACCAATCAGTGTGGTTTCTCTTTTCAAGCATATCAAATTGTTGACTGCATGAAATGTAGACATATGTAATACAGTATTTTTGCAGTATTCTAAAAAAATAGTCTGATCTGAATAGATTTTGTGTTTTCTTTTACATCCTTAAATAATATTATCCCTGCTGATGAAAGACCTCACCTGAGACAAAGGCTGTTCTACTTCATAGTCTGACATTGTTAACCTACTGTTGTTTATTTGGGTGGTGCTGTATCTCAGCACATTTGATATCATGGCATACATATTTTGGAAGTCCCTTAAAAGGAAGGCCATGTCCCAATATGATTATATCTGTCGAATGGAACATTAGCAACAAATCAAACAAATACAAACACAACCTTCTATCATTCCCATTTTCAAGACATCTGCATGTTCAGTTGTCGCAAAGTCCGCTCACCTGAGAATTAAAACAAGTGGTTACAGAGATCTTTTAAAAACTTGTATGGACGACAGATGGGCCAAGGTCAAGTGATGACCTTGACCTTAATTAATCACATACCTTCATTCACTCCATCAGTTCTCTTCATCTACCACTTTTCAGGTCTCAGGCTGCAACAGTTTTCCCATGTTAAAGCATAATATGTTTCCAAAATTGACCTTGCTGTAAAATAAGGTCACCCAAGTGTCATCATTTGATCAAACTACAATGGGCTAGAGTCCTAAAGGCTACATATCAAGTTTCGTGAAAATCGACTTGCCGGTTCTGGAGAAGAAGATTTTTGAGTGGGCATGGTGGCCATCTTGATCATGTGATGAGGATTTTGCAATCACACTTGTTCCCACTACCCATGGAGGACCCACATAAAATTTGGCTTTCTTTGGCCAAACAGTTTCAGAGAAGATCTTTGAAAAATGTGTCAGGACAACTGACCAGCCAAGGTCAAGAGATGACCTTGACCTAAATTAATCAAATACCTTCATCTACTCCATTTGTAGTTTGCATCTACCACTTTTAAGGTCCCATGCTGCAATAGTTTTCAAAAAATCCATAGTTTTGACTTTTTCACATGTAAAAGCCAATGTTCCCAAACTTGACCTTGCCGTAAATTAGGTCAAGGTCATCGCAGGGTCATATATACACTTCGTAGTACTTGAGTCATAGATTTTTTGAAGGGTTTTTACCATATATGGGCATGGCGGCCATCTTGGTCAAGTGACCTGGATTATTTATATACACCTTGGTCCGCACTTACTACAGATGCTTCATATAAAATTTGGTTTTGATTGGCCAAGAGATTTCAGAGAAGAAGATTTTTGAAGTGTGTATGGACGACAGACCGACCAAGGTCAAGAGATGACCTTGACCTAAATTTATCATATACCTTCATCTAATCCATATGTTGTTTGCATATACCACTTTTCAGGTCTCAGGCTGCAATAGTTTTTAAAAAATCCATAGTTTTCATTTTTTTCCCATGTAAAAGCCAAAGTTTCCAAAAAAAAAAAAAAAACGCACAGACGCACGGACGCCGGCTCTAGTACCATACTATAAGCTCCCCATGATCCTTCGGCTCAGGTGAGCTAAAAATAAAGAAGACTGGAGCCACAAAATAATTTTATGGTTTACTGACCTACATTCTATGGTTCAGTGATTTCCTCAATTTACCTTGACCAAGAAATGTGTGAACAAGATAATAATGAGTCGGTAGGACATGGTGATTGATCTTAAGATGAGGTTTGGGGGGTGTAAGTATACACTTCGCCAATTCTAGTTGTATAGTGTTAAAGTAAAATGGTCTGAAAAATATTCCCAAAGCATATTACAACTTCAGCATTCATTAATATAGAAAGGAAGCATGCCGTAGCAAAGAACAATTGACAGTTTTGTCTCGGCCTATCAGATTTCGTAAATTTTGGATATGTTAATAATGCATTATTTTAATAAGAGCTGTCGCAGGACAGCGTAGCTCGCCTGACTTGTGCTTTGCCACTAAATCTATTAAAATCTATTATGAAAGACATTGACACTCAGGTGGGTCGTGATTTCAGACCAATATCTACCACACATGCTATGTTCAACTTGATACATCTACATATTTGATATAGAGTCTTAGACTTATGACATAAAATTTCTAAGTCTGTGACCTTGACCACAGGCGAGTCAAGATGCTACAGCATAAAACTTAATAATAATATCTAACAGCAAAGTATCAACTGGATTCATCCATCTGTTCCAGCAAAATACAGTTCAAAACACTTTTAGCAAAAGCTTTAATATAAAATTTCAAACTCTGTGACCTTGAACTCAAGGTCACCCAGGTGGGTAATGATGGTAAAGCATAAAACATGCTTTACATCTACAAACATGCAAAGTATTAACTTGATCCATCTACATATCCGTGAGATATAGACTAATAAAAACTTTAACCAAAAACTTTAACACAAAATTTCTAAGTCCTTAACCTTGACCTAAATGTCACCCAGGTGGGTCATGATGGTACAGCATAAAACGTCAGACCAATATCTACCAACATGCAAAGTATCAACTTGATCCACCAACAACTTCAAGAGATATAGACTTATAAAAACTTTTACCAAAAACTTTAACACAAAATTTCTAAGTCCGTGACCTTGACCTCAATGTCACCCAGGTGGGTCATGATGGTACAGCATAAAACTTCAGACCAATATCTACCAACATGCAAAGTATCAACTTGATCCATCCACAACTTCAAGATATATAGACTCATAAAAACTTTAACCAAAAACTTTTTGAGCAACGCCGACGCTGACGCCGACGCCGGGGTGACTGCAGTAGCTCTTCTTGTACTTTCGAACAGGCGAGCTAATGATAAGCGGTACTTTTTAATGCTAAATTTTGCACATTATACGCTATGTCAGTACAAAATTGACCCCATGAAAATAAAGAGTATGTTGGAGCGATCTGTTATAAGCAATAAAAGGAGACCTGACATCAAACACTGACATTTCTAGAAGGAACAACAATGTTAAGAAAGTATAGCAAAATTTCAATGTTTAACATTTTGAAAACAAGTTTGTCTTTAAAGATGGCTAATGTCTACATCTCAAATGACTTGATAACATTATATCACATTATAATTCCATTTATCACATAAAGAGTTTAACAAATTTTGATTGGAAATACTGAAACTGAGTACTTTTTGGACAAGATTTAAAAAGTGTCGAAAATATTTTTTTTTCAAACTAGTGACCTTATTTGTCATTCAGTATCTAACTAACTGCCGATTTTGAATCTGTAAATGTCTTGATTGCTGTGAGTCCTGGTTTTTGATTCATCAGGATGTTTATCATGATTTATTTGTTTGTTCTTGATGATTCATTGACTAGTTAGAGATTCACCACGAGGACCGAATAACTAACTAAATGTTATGAACCACTGCAGAAGCTGAGGGTGAGGTTATGGCCATGTAAAACCGGTTTAAGCCCGCCAGTAACTTTGTGTTACTGATCGTTCCAAGTCGATACTTCTGTGGTGGTTCTTTTCGTTTTATGTCTTGGTGTTTGAAAAATTTTTTGTGCTGTTGGCGCCTTATGTATGTTTTCATATTTTTAGTTAAGTTAAGGTAACTGAGTGGCCACCTATTGGGAAAATAGCTGCTCATTCGGCTTACGATATGTTTCATGGTATAAGTACCTGATTGTTGGTTTGGTTTTTTCCCGCCTCGGTTTTTGGAGTGGGAATCTTTTTCTGATTGCGCCTTTTCCTGATCTTTGCCTACTTGTACCTTTTTTTTTCCCACCATAATCATGTCATTGAATACAGACAATTGTGTCGAAATATCTATTCACTGGGAGCAGTTCTAACCAGGTATTTTTGTCTCCTTTAACACAAAGAATAATGCTAAACTTTTGGCGAAGAGTATATTTCATCGCGACGTTTTTTTTTTTTTAAATTTCACGTGCAACGCCATGATATCGTCTGTCATTGGTCAAGACAACAGTAGACGTCACAAAACATAGGCAGTGATTTACCGCCAACAAAGATCGCCATTTTGTTGTACAGGATGTACGGTGTTTACTGACTTCGCCCTATGATACTCGCCCTTCATATGTGTTGTTAAACTTTTTTGACATCCTGGGCCCAGTTGTTCAAAACTAACAATGTCGTTAGTTAACGATTCGTTAAAATTTCAAAGATGAATATTACAAATACACTGTTATTTTTTGTTGAAAAATGTGAGAATCCTTTGCATTGCAAAGGATTCTCACATTTTTTCAACAAAAAATAACAGTGTATTTGCTTTTGAAGTCAATATTTAGCTAACAAATTTAGGCTTAACGACACCGTTAAGCTAACGATGTTTTGAACAACTGGGCCCTGTATTGTAATTTCTTTCCCGCCTGATGCAGGGGTTTAGAATTCAAACTTTCTGGCACTTTTATTCTTACTTTTTAGATCACGACTTCGATGCTCTATTCTTTTAAGGCTTTATTTTGTTGTCAATTTTAATGGAACCGCATATAGTGTTCTAATGTTTTGTTTGTTTTGTTTGTTTTTGGAAAAAATCATATGCGTATGGTTGTACCTTTGTGAGGAAGGAATCAATTATTAAAGCGCGCACGCGCTAGGCTAGCAAATATGTAGTGTCATTTTCTTCGATTGTAGCATTGTTGTTTTGGAATTATGTAGCACGATTATGTCGTTCATGAATATGGACAATGTATAAGGTAAGCATTTTGTCACATCTTCGATTGTTTTTAAAATATATGAAAAATCATTTGGCAAGTTTGGTCCGGCAATAAAACGGAGAAACAAATAATGATCTTATTTATTTACAAACTTTATTCTAAATAAAATAAACAATTGAGTTTCTAAGGATTAGTAGAGGTATGCCAAAATATACATCGATAAAACTGTACAACTGGATACATAAGCACTCATGTGAAGAAGACATGAAATGTGTTAAAATAAATTACATTCGTGCATATGCGCATATTGTGTTGCCTAAAGTTAAAACATGCATTTTAACATTCAAACTTATGAAAATAAGTCATCTGAAAACAGTTAAGTATCTTGGTATTTCTGCATCACCCCTCATAGTATTTAAAATTATAAGATAAAGCTGTTTGGGGCATATTCTTCGAAGATCGATTTGCAAATATTGAAACTTAGATGAGTAAGGACGCTGTGTATATAGATCTACTAAACTCACAATCAACGCTTTCTGAACACTCCATAAAACAAAAAGGTACAAGTAGGCAAAGATCAGGAAAAGGCGCAATCAGAAAAAGATTCCCACTCCAAAAACCGAGGTGGGAAAAAATCAAACTAACAATCAGGTACTTATACCATGAAACATATCGTAAGCCGAATGAGCAGCTATTTTCCCAATAGGTGGCCACTCAGTTACCTTAACTTAACTAAAAATATGAAAACATACATAAGGCGCCAACAGCACAAAATTTTTTAAACACCAAGACATAAAACAAAAAGAACCACCACAGAAGTATCGACTTGGAACGATCAGTAACACAAAGTTACTGGCGGGCTTAAACCGGTTTTACAGGTACCTAACCTCACCCTCAGCTTCTACAGTGGTTCATAACATTTAGTTAGTTCTTTGGTCCTCGTGGTGAATCTCTAACTAGTCAATAAGCCAGGACTCAACCTGGATCACTTTAAATATGTGAAAACTCAAAGACCTACAATCATGACAATCAAATCATTTCTTGGTAAGCATCTTCAATTAACTTGTTGTCTTGTCACCACAATTATCTTCATCAGAAATAAAGAACTTATCTACGAATTTCAGTCTGCGAAATTCAGTCTACGATACGGTTTGTATATTGCACTAGTGTAATGGATAAATGTTGTTAAAGACATTGAATGGTAAAATAATGGCTTTTGTATCGGCAAAATTATAAAATGAAATAAAACTAGAAAATGTGTTTATGAAACACTATGCCCCCAACTGGTAAGTCAATTTCAAGATGTAAAAATGTCCAAAAATGACTAAGTTCAAATTGTAAAAAAAGTGACAAAAATTAATCTGAGGAGTATATCCAAACCACATGCATATCTTCAAAGCATGATCACAATGTCTGCAAAGTTTCAAAAGTATCGGTATTAAATTGTAGGAGGAGTTGCGCACACAAGGTACCCTCTATCCATTCACTAAAATGCCCGAAAAAATGACTAAGTTCAAATTGTGAAAAAAAATGACACAAAATAATCCAAGGATTATATCCAAACCACATGCATATCTTCAGACCATGCCCATAATACATATAAAGTTTTAAATGAATTGGCATGAAACTGTAGGGCGGCCCCCGTGACCGAGTGGTTAAGGTCGCTGACTTCAGTGCTCTTGATCATTCGATCATCTCACCGATGTGGGTTCGCGCCTCGCACGGGGCATGAATTCATATGTGAGACAAGCCATGTTCTGCTTGCGGGTGTGTCAGGTGGTTTTTCCCCGGGTACTCCGGTTTTCGCCCCACCTACCGATTGATTCGTCTCGATATGAGTGAAAAAGCTTGAAAGAGACGTAAAACTGAATCAAAAAAAAAAAAAAAAAAAAAAAAAAAAAAAAAAAAAAAATGAAATTGTAGGAGGAGTTGCGCACACAAGGTACCCACTGCCCATTTACTTTCATTGTCAAAATGCACGAAAAATGGCTAAGTTCAAATTGCGAAAAAAGTGACAAAATTAACCTGAGGATTATATCCAAACCACATGCATATCTTCAAAAAAAGGTACAAGTAGGCAAAGATCAGGAAAAGACGCAATCAGAAAAAGATTCCCACTCCAAAAACCGAGGTGGGAAAAAACCAAACTAACAATCAGGTACTTATACCATGAAACATATCGTAAGCCGAATGAGCAGCTATTTTCCCAATAGGTGGCCACTCAGTTACCTTAACTTAACTAAAAATATGAAAACATACATAAGGCGCCAACAGCACAAAAAATTTTAAACACCAAGACATAAAACAAAAAGAACCACTACAGAAGTATCGACTTGGAACGATCAGTAACACAAAGTTACTGGCGGGCTTAAACCGGTTTTACAGGTACCTAACCTCACCCTCAGCTTCTGCAGTGGTTCACAACATTTTGTTAGTTCTTCGGTCCTCGTGGTGAATCTCTAACTAGTCAATGAATCATCAAGAACAAACAAATAAATCATGATAAACATCCTGATGAATCAAAAACCAGGACTCACAGATTGAGTAAGCTGCCCGACGATGGAGATCCCTGGGCGCCGAATAACCTACTAACTCCGGAGCAAATGAAAAACACCAGTTGGACCCCGGTGGGCCAAGCAACAGACAAGAAGCTCCGGCCCCAACCAACTAAAATGAATAGCTTTAAGTCGGGGCCATCATATAGTCTGACGCCCGACCCACCGGCGTGCAATTAAAGAAGGCAGCATAGTTATCAACCATGATTGGGTTAAAAACTAAGCATGCAGACTGTCGCATAACATTCAAGTTATAACCTATACGTCTGTAACGTGATATGATTTTTCCGAACTGAAGAGAAAAATCATTAATTCCTTTAAGTTTCTTTAATTTGTAAACCAAGTCACCATAAAATTCAGGTTCCGAAAGGCCCTCACTTAAAAGTGTCTTTAACCCAACATTATATTTGGAAATCAATTCATAGTGTCTACGATAAAATTTAGAAAAGGTTTTTCGAAGTTTATGATACCGATAGCCCTGTTGGAGAAGTTTTGCCGTTAAACATTTATTTCGAGCGTTGAAGTCTGTAACATGATTGCAGACTCTAGCAAACCTAATAAGTTGCGAAATGTATACACCATAAGAAGCACGACGAGGAACGTCACCATCCAAAAAAGGAAAATTTACTATATCAAAATCAAAGTCATCGCGCTTATCATAAATTTTAGAAGAAACAAATCCATTTGCAACAGAAAGATGTAGATCTAAAAAGGGGGCTTCGGTATCTGAGATATTAGCTTTGTTCAACTGAAGTTCAGGTGGATAAATTTGATTGACCATACCTTCAAAATAAGGGTTGTCAATGTTCAAAAGGTCATCGAGGTACCTAGATGTGGAATTAAAAGCCTCGATAACATCAGCTTGATTATCATGGTTAAGAGAATCCATGAAATCTCTTTCGTAGCAGTATAAAAATAAATCAGCTACGAGAGGTGCGCAATTTGTACCCATCGGAATTCCAACAATTTGTCTGTATAACTTGGTCCCAAATCTAATATAAATATTATCAAGGAGATAGGATAAGGCGTCGCACACATTCTGACATGACCAAAGGGTATACTGACTTTGGTCAGAGGAAGTGAAAAAAGCCTTTCTGTCATTACATGCCAAATAAAGTGAACCATAGTTTTTTAATGCCCTTTTGAAGGTCCACTCTATCAAATCCAGAAGTTTTTCTTTAATTAGATTATGTGGTAATGTTGTATACAGAGTAGAAAAATCATATGTGGACAAGCTTGTCGCACGGAACCCTCTACACTTCAATTTACTGAGCACCTCACCAGAATTTTTTATTGACCAAAACCAATTTTTATTTGAAGTTTCATACACTGTCTCACAGTATCTTATGGTCACAACATCTGTGAAGTTTCAAGAGAATCGGAATAAAACTGTAGGAGGAGTTGCGCACACAAGGTACCCACTATCTATTCACTTCATCAAGAATTAAAAAGGGAAATAACTCTCACAGAATGGGCCCCTACCTCCTTGAATTTACCTGAAAGAAAAAATACAGGTCCTCTTAATTTTCATTGACCAAAACCAATTTTTATTTGAAGTTTCATACACTGTCTCACAGTATCTTATGGTCACAACATCTGTGAAGTTTCAAGAGAATCGGAATAAAACTGTAGGAGGAGTTGCGCACACAAGGTACCCACTATCTATTCACTTCATCAAGAATTAAAAAGGGAAATAACTCTCACAGAATGGGCCCCTACCTCCTTGAATTTACCTGAAAGAAAAAATACAGGTCCTCTTAATTTTCATATACAAACTACATACCAAATTTCAAGATCCTAGCTCTAACGGTTCCTGACCGAGTGCTAAGCGTTACTCACGCATCACAGACTGACTGCACTGGACTGGACTGGACTGGACTGGACGGACAGACCCAAACCAATATGCCCCCTCAACTTCTTCCGAAGTTGGGGGCATACAACGTAAGCCATGCCGTTATCAAACTTATCGAACAAGACTGTATCTGATACTTATAAAAGAGAAGGTTTTAAAATGACTATTACCATTAATGGGAAACATTCTGAGAAAACTATTCGTTACAGAGACTACAGTTGATGAGCAAATTTCTGGAGGCACTGTCATAACATTACATATATTGGAAACCGTTGTCAACGTATGTCTTGCAGCCATGACGGAGTTCATGTAATGATTATGGTGCAATTTTGCGAACAATGTTTCTAAAGGCCTTCGATTATTAATAATATTAAATCTCGTCTGATAGCAATAAAAACACATTACAAAAACTTAACCATGCAATATTCAGAGATATTTAGGTTGTAAAGACTGAAACTGAAAAGTTCATTAGACTTTTTTTTATATTTTAATATCTTTGTTCAAAACATTGATAGTGGGTACTCGTTAGTACCAATAATCAATGTTTTGGCTCAAAAATGATAAAAATAGGCACACCCCTGAATTACCCCGTTTTACTATATAAAAGTTGGGTTTAAGAGGGTATACGTTGCATGGACATGTTTTCCTGATGATATCACATTTACTCCCATAATCACGATTTCGATTCACCAACATGCAAGTGGTATTTTCATCAAGTAGAATTCTCTTTATATTAGCAATACAGTTGTATTTGTATTTGTATTATTATTTGTATATTAGCAATACATAAACCCAAAGAATTGAAAAAGAACAGATAAGTAAAATCATTATGTTGTGGTTAAGCAAATAAATTTATACATTTCAAATATGACATTATTACTCAATTTTCTTGAAATATGAAACATGCACTTTCGTAAAAACCAACAATTAAGCTTTAAGCAGTTATAGTTCCAAAATAATTATGCGCTGGTGCACGGAAGCTCTGCTACATCTTTATTTTTCGCACATGACGACTAAACACCTTCTGTCCCAACCCCAAGTTGTTCATGTAACCATGACTACCAAATGTTTTAGCAAGCCGATTCTGTTTTGTTTTTGGAAGTTTTGCGGAGTGTATAGCCTCTTTTGATTTCCACCAGTAGTTTGTCTATGATACAGCCATCGTCCTCCTGGGAGGGGATCTTCCTCGGAGCTAGAATGGAGAAGAAATTTATATAATTGTGGTTGTACAATATAGACAAGCCTGCAGAATAATAAAGGTGTAATCTTGGGTTATTTGTTAGATGTATTGCTGACACCCCAATGTCATAATATCAGGTATAGGAAATATATTGATTTATATAGATTCTATAAATTTATAGAAAAAAGTTCTATAAATTTATAGAACAAACAGGTAATCTGTCTGCGAAAGGTTACTGAATGAAAACAACATTCTGAAACAGTGTCTGCATTTGTGTCCAGGGACAACGCCACGGAATGTTGGTTTTCATTTTTGCATGGGATGTGTATCTTGCTGATGAAGTTGCAAACAGAACTAGTCTGACCTATTCATGAAAAGAAAGGCGGAAAAACTCTGTCGATAAATCCAGCTCTGGAAGTCAATATACGAAACATATATGGTGAAATACATGATATCAATGCAGCTTCTGTAGCAAAATACACACCCCATGCAAAAACGAAAAGTGACATTACGTAGCGCAGGCCCAACACACAAATGTGTTCACGGTTTCAGGATACGGTTTTCATTCAGTTACATTTCGCAGACAGATTACCTGTTTGATATATAAATTCATAGAACATGTTTTCTATAGATTTATAGAAACTCTATAAATTTATAGATACTCTATAAATCAATATATTTCCCTACCTGAATATTGCATGTTTTTAATGTTCCGTGTTCGTATAAGGTTCCACCTCCTCAGGTTATTTCAGATTCATAACTCTATTGAAAGTTTTCTGATACATAAATAAAACGCTGAGAGATAGCGGTCTTATTCGAACAAATATAAAGTCAATTGGAAACCAACCATTTCATTACTTTCAGATTGTACTAAACTTGCCTTAACAAACTTAATATCAGTCACTGCTTGATATTGGAGTCGACCATAGTAAAATGGAGAGATTTATCCTTCAGCCGGTTAAAAGTGTAGTGCTGGAAATACTGAACAAACTTAGGAAAAGTAAGGTCAAATCAAGCAACTCCTGGGACCTGGATGGGGTGAAAATGCCGACAGTGGATAAGACCATGCATGTGGGAATCTGCCGCTCTGCTGATACAGATGAGACGGCTGTAGCTGAAAACATAAAGAAGGCCAGGAGAACCATGTATAGCCTCATGTCAGCCGGTTTGCATGGGGAGAACGGCTTAGACCCAGAAACATCACTCCATTTATATCAAATCTATGTACTCCCAGTCCTACTGTATGGAATGGAGGTGGTATTCCCTCGACAGAAGTTTGTGGATGACCTGGATAAGTTCAACAAGCATAGTCTAAAGCATCTGCTATCCTTGCCTGTTACCACAGCTGACCCAGCAATCTATGTGCTGTCTGGAACTATTCCTATCGAAGCAATGATTCATCAACGGGTGCTGACTTTTTATGGAAACATCAGTCGCCTGCCAGATACTTCTGTGGAAAAAAGGCTCGCCGAAAGACAACTATCAATAAAATCACTAGACAGTCATAGTTGGTTTGTGGGTGTGAAAAAGTTATGCATCATGTACGGGCTCCCAGACTGTTCAGAGATTCTTGAGAAGCCGCAGTCAAAACATTCCTGGAAGGCTACTGTGGAAAAAGTTATCAATCGATACTGGTGTGATAGATTACAAACTGTGATTCCGCTGTACCCTAGTCTCCAGCGGTTAGTTTTCGATACGACAAAGTTCTCAACACGTCATCCGTTGATCGAGTCTACAGGGAACCTGCGTGAAGTACCACGTATAGCAGTACACCTAAAGATCACTACAGGGACGTATATTCTGCAAACTACCAGAGCTACGTTTAACCAAAATGCAGCAGACCCAACGTGTTTGTTGTGTAATGCTAGTGCAGAGACTTTGAGTCACTTCTTATTAGACTGTACCACCCTCGAAAATATAAGGCAGCCAATACTTAGAGACATTAAGATAGTTCTGAAAGACAGTGATATAGACTTAAGCAATAACCAGACTCTAATCCAGTTATTAACTGATTGTTCTGCCATTGTTGACGAAAAGACTGTTCATGAGATTATCTTTCACGCCCGGAGACTGTGTTACGCGTTACATGTTGAGAGGTACAAGAGACTGTCTATAATACCCCGAAGAAAAAGAAAATCTAAAAAGACTGGCTATTGAAATTTAAAGACAATACGTTGTAAATATGGAAGCCGTGGTCCACCTTAGCTAATCCAGGGTTTTTCAAGACATTCTTAGGTTGTAAAATAGGGTGGTGGATGTGTCATCATTTTAAACTTGGAACTGTACATACTTAATACAAGACTTACGTTACATTATACCTACTCTTCAAGAGGTGCGTCGAGTTCGGCGGAAATTATATCAACCAACCAACCAACCAACCTATGGAGACACCGAGTGCCAAAGAGAAAATATTATTTCACTCAATTTCGCAATTAATTTTTGATCTAATTTGCCAAGAATTCTCTGGCGACACGTGTTGGGACACGTGCGCGTTGTTGTCGTAAAAGACATGTTATTTTTGTACAACTGAAGTGATAACAGAACAATCGCTGAAACAGCAATTTTTCATAACCACAACTAGCATTGTGTTCATATATCACCTGCTTCATGATAAAATGACTTAGCGATAAAACACAATGAAAGTTAACACATGATACTGTCGTAAAATGTCGCGAGCTCACAAAGTAATTATATAGGCACTGATGGTTAATCATACTGATTGTCTTGGTTGGGGTTGTAATTTTATCGCAAACTTTTAAAGGATATGAATCGCTGATGCTAAAAACAAAATAACTACATGAAAGCTCCAGATAATCCCATCATAAAATACGAATATCGGCAACTATAAGACTTTACCATATGTGGGCATTAAGACCCTACGGACCCTACACAAAGGCTAACTAGATACAAATCATACGCTGAATTAAACTACTTTTATACCTTGATGACGAATGAGTGCATTGACTTTTACAGTATACAAGGTTGTTTGCGAATGCTTTCTGGTGGAATGGCTCGTATGAATTATTCCATTTTGGTCATTGGGCTGTTGTTTGTGTATAACCAAATCAGAGTTCTTCGTGATAATTATGTCTAACTGTTTCTCTCTGGGGTCTTCATAGACACTGAAACCTTAATATGAGAGAATGCCTATGCATACCGAGTAGACAGTAGACTGGTAATTGTAAAATAACGACGTTTTTCTTGATAATTGTGGCTGAGCATAATATACAATCCCACTTAGCATTGATAGGTACTCGGGCTGTTCAAACAGAAAAATGCGCAGATGCTTGAGACACACTGCAGACGCTCAGATAAAATTTATGGCCTTTAATACTTGAAAGTGTGTTTAGTAATCAAAAAAGCTGATAAATAGTAAAGTTTCCTATGATATTTCCTGGTTCGAAAATAACAATCAGCAAATCTAGACAAAACTAGCAAGCTGTAAAGTATTCATTCGTCAGTGGTTCTCATTAATTTTCCCTTCCGCATAGAGACGTCATCTATTAATCTATCATAGACACTTTGTGCTATTAATCTTTTAAGTCACAAAACAATATTACTAACGCTCTGTGAAGTTTATATTTACGCAGTCTGATCGGTCATTTGGCTGTTAAAGATAAGACATATACAACCTCTGACCACAATAAGTTTTGACGAATACTTTGAACGACCTGAAACTTTGCTGAGCGTGGTTACTAGGGTTTTATCTTAAAGCGTCTCAGAATGTTTTCGCAGTTATGTAATACACTGAAACAAAGTTATAAAGAGGCCACTTTTCAAACTCATTTTTTGTTTCTAAGCCAAGTTCAAAATTGCACAATTTTTTGCCAAAAGACGTGCCTTTCAAGTAAGTAAAGTTCCAAAGTGTTAAGAAATAATTTTCTTTTACTAAAGGCGTTTTTGGAGTAAAAATGCAAAAATCAATGTTTTTAAATAAAAAATTGGATACAGCACACCATTTATTGAAATTAGGAACGGGTGTCATCAAAGGGGTCGTTACGGCTCGGAAAAACATCAAACATTCGAATTTTCTCTACTGGTAGAATTTTTATGCATTTTTAAAAATCGCCAATTTTGAGATTTTTTGAAAAATTCATAAATGTGCCTCTTAAACATGTTGACCCCTGTTAAATTCACTTGATGAGGCCTGGAAATGAGAGATATAATTCGACTGAACTGTTTTTGACCATTTTCGAGGACCAACATGTCAAGGCTGCCGCACACTTCCGGTTTCAATGCCAATTTTTAACGAACAAAATAACAAAATTTGTGGATGATTTTTTTAATTTTCAAAGTTTATCAGAGTCTAGTATTTGACCTAAATAATCGCTGAAAATTTCAATGCCGTGCTGCTGATAATAACGCAACTGGAGAAGAACAAAGTTGGTATGCAAATTGCATACAAAAGCTGAATTCCTGTTATTCAGGTTGTTGTCTTCTTGCATATGCAAAACAGAAACGAAGATTCTTATTGCAGCAACACTTTTGACTTAATTTTATCTTGCATCATGGCAGTCAGTAGCACTTTCAAATAAATTAAAATGTAAAAACACAACGTCATAATATGACATTTAATTTGATGTTAATAAAGTGTGACTTTTTGAAATAGGGTACCTTTACACATGCTTCGTCTGTGTGAGAAGTATCACGCATTTTGGAATGCAGAAACTCACAGAGCCACTGTTAGACATTGGTTTATTCATATGATCATGAATTTTAATTGATCGTATTTTACTTTCTGAACTAGAAGACAAAATATGAGGTGGCCTCTTATAACTTTTTTTCAGTGTACATCTAGATTTGTTACCCAACAATAAACAATCTGCGCCAGACAGATCTATTTACAATTCTCCTTGATTGTTTAAACGAGTGGTTAATCTCTAGTTGGCAGGTGCAGACATATGATACATTTGGAAAGACAAATAAGATTTTTCCCCTCAAGGAAAAGAAGGTAACTAGAACCAAATCCTTGTACTTTTTAAAGAACATGTATGATACAAAATAGGAAGATGAATTAGATACAAGTGCAAAATGAATTCAAATTTCGAAGGCAGATGTAGTCGCCATCGATAACATGTTCGAAAAGCAGGAAATGATTACATGTCATAATTGCTGAAGCCTAAAAGTTACCCACCAATTACGTCAAAATAGCTATTATGTCAACTAGATATTTGCCTTAAACCGTGGACAAGTCAAAGGATTCTAGACTGACAGAGTTCAGTATAGAATATGATAAAATGGCCGACCATAATATAACAAAATAAATACAAATCTTTTGATACAGGTATGTGGTAGTCTAATAGTATTGTACGCCTTGTTTTCTTTCGTTTGGATTAAGAATAACCATTGTTTTATCGTCACACAACACGCATAAACAATTTCAGAAGGATGGCCATAGAATTGAAACAGACGCTGCCTATTAAGTAGATACTTGCCTGGTATCTGTGTTGGTATTTTGAATTTAATTTTACAATGTCTGTTTTCTATTGTTACTTTAACTACAGATACGGGGTAACTGCCTTTCAATATTTCGTTGTAGCAATAACATAGCAACATTCTCAACCCACCTTTCGGCTTTGACGACAATTCAGCTTGTGCTTTCCTGCGTCTTTCAGCTTTCTCTTCCTGTAAACGTCGCTGCTCATTTTCCTGAAATTGTTACTTCCCAATAACAAAAAGAATATACAAGGTGTTTAAATTTTATTTTAAGGAGAATCATGTCCTCCGAGTATAAACCTTCAATCCTTTTAAAAAACTGTAGGGGTAGTTATATATAACTATTTATATTTTAAAAGGAATTACCCTCTGGCATTGGTGTTAAAATAATTATATAGGGGCGCCCATTTAGCGAAAAATTTAGTCATAGTATTGTTCATTAGAGCAATATATTTTTCACTTTGAAATTTTTTCTTCAGTAAGTTGATAAAATTATCGATACCTAAGGTTTTTTGAGTAAACTTGGTGGTATATATATAATGTTTTGCAATTATGGATAGATAATTTCTTATTGTATTTCTTCTATCTTGATTTGAGAACATAATTTGCTTCCCATCTAAATTTAATGTTAGTGTTGAGTGAGTATTTAACGAGAGTTGTAATTCGTTCCAAAATTGTTTAACTATTTCACATTCTACGAAAAGGTGATATATCGTTTCGGTTTCTTGATTGCAATATTCACAAATATTATTGTCGGTTTTGTTAATTCTATATAGACTAGTATTTTATCTATTACTTTGAATTGAAAGTCTTTAAGTTTTATTTCTTTAACGGACGCTATTATTTTATTATAGTGTTTGTACTCTTCAGTATCAATAAATCCAAATTCTTGCATCCATTTATCATTTAATTCTATTTTCTTTGACTGTAGCATTAAATCATAAAATCGTCTACATCTTTTTTTTTATCTTTTAAAACAAACTGGAGATATATATTGCATGTAACATTGAATCTGTTTGTAATGCAAGTTGTTGTATTATCGTTTAGCGTATTTTTCCATCTATTTGGGATTTTATTCTTGAGAGCTTCATATTCTAAAAATGTTCCTCTTATTCCATAACGTGTTTTTAAAGCTTCAAAATCAAACATATTTCCTTGTTCATCAAGAAGATCCGATACTTGCCAAATACCTTTTTTATACCATTCGTTAATATAGAAACTATGTCCGTTTATTAATTTTTTATTATACCATAAAGGTGCATTCAAAATACCCCAGGGACTCATTTGCCCCAGCCCCGGGGCATTATACATGTATATTACCATAATATTCAAACATCCTTTCCTCTGAAACCGCTTGGCCAATCAAAGCCAAATTTCATATGAAGCATCTATAGAATGGGGGAATCAGTGTGTATATAAATAATCTAGGTCACATGACCAAGATGGCCGCTATGCCCATATATGGTATAAACCCTTCAAATATCTTCTTCTCCGGAACCGGTGGACCGATTTCGAAGAAACTTGGCATGAAGTATTGATGACTCAAGTACTACAAAGTGTGTATAAATCATGACCCTGTGATGACCTTGACCTATTTTAAGGCAAGGTCAACATGGGTTGCCTATGTATTTGAATGGGTAAACTGTTAAAATGTCGTTTGAAGGGAAAAACTTGTATGGACAGTATATTGATTATTCTGAAAAAAAAAAAAATGGCCCAAGGGCTTCATCTGCCCCTATACTGGGACTATATCATAGTAGCATATACAGCAGATCTCAGGTGAGCGTTTACAGGACCATTGGTCCTCTTGTCTAAACTTCAGGCAGCAGCCCAATCTGAAGCTATTATGCGGGTATTGGAAGAGGAGAGAGATTATTATAAGAAAGAGTATGAGGTGTTAAAGGCGGCAAAGAGAGCTTCCTCAGCCAGAGCTACTCCTACAAAGGTGGGTGAAATATAATTTGAGCTTTTGCATGAGAAAACCAACAGTCTGGGTTTATGACCAGGTCTGACACAATCAAGACTGTACAGCCACAGAAGGTTCTAGAAGCTTGAAATTTCTGATGAAAGAAGAGGCATCATACTATATATGGAGCTTAAAACAAGGGTTCTGATCAGCTGTGCAGCTACTGCACAGCTGATCTGCGGCTTTGTTTTCACATATGCAGATTGTATGCTCTCTGACATGGTGGCTGATTTACAATATTTTGTCTGATTTTAGACAATGTGGCTATTGCAAAACTAAACCTGAATGATAAATCAGAATGGTCTTCAGCTATCATGATAAAATCAACAAATGAGCCGCCTTGTGGGAAAACCAACAATGTGGTTTCTGAACAAGTCTGACACAAACTGGGCTGTACAGCTACAGAAGCAGGCTAGAAGCTTGAAATTTTGGAGTTAAGTAGCGGAGGAATTGTACTATCCAAGTAGCGAAAACAAAGGCGCTGATCAGCTTCGCGTAACCGCGAAGCTGATCTGCGCCTTTGTTTTCGCCTATGCAGATTGTTGGTTTTCCCATGGGGCGGCTCAAATTATGTTCTAGTAAAACATGTTTATATGTATTTGAAATGATTTTGAATATTCAATCATATTATATTTCATTTATGTGCAGTTGTTAGAATCATTAAAATCTGTAAGTAAAAAAGGATTGTGTCCCCTTTGCACCATTTCCACACCTTCCTTGTTTGCCTCGCTTTGATACATGGGTCACTTTTCCTTTTGCTGCATCACTTCATGCTATTGTTACCCTTTTCCCTCGAGATTTTATGTGAAACCTTTATACAAAATACCCCCTATTTGTGAGTACATCCAGCACCCTTAACTTAGGTTTGGGAAAGCATGAGCTTTGACTTTTTGTCCTACAAATACCTCCAATTATCTGAAAATAGGCACATTAAAGACTTTTTATCATCCTGCAAATACATGTACCTGCTTCCTGTTGTCAGAATAGTTATCAACACATTTTATTATATTTGATGCTGTATTGCGGAAACCTGTTCCACAACAGCTTTGATCACCTTGTAGATCTGTAATGTCCATCCAGTTAGATTCTTAATTGTTTCTGTCAGATTGTGAGATAATGTCATCAGACTTTCTGATGTCTAACCATACAGACTTAAATGCTGTACAATATTTAAATACATTTACTGTTATTGTCATCCGCTTCGTAATGATCCCACAGTGTGTTGTGTTTTATGCACTCTTTTAATTGATCTTTACTTGTATTATGCAAAAAGGAGGGAAATTCTCCAGCACTGTGTCGTAATGCAAAAATACAATAGATGCCTATTTTCCTCTCTCTTTTCACCTGAAGATGTGAGAAGGGAATGTCAAAGTATTGACAAATTATTGACTTTTCGATTTATTTCATTTTTTCTCTAACTCATAATAGCATATTTACGTCTTGAGTATTGATTACATTTCTCTTTTTCATTGTTTTGGCAAAATAATTAGTAATTTTCTATCTTCCTTTTTGTCACTGTTCTTAACTTTATTAGGCTTGTCTATAAAGTTATAGATATAACTTAACTGTTTTATTGAACTGCACAGACTAACTAGACTAAAATTTGAAGAAAAAAAAGCAAGCTTAGTCACCGTGTGAAAATTCCTTCCAACTTGACATATAAATTTACAGTAACAATTGTCATCTTAGTAGCAAGCTTTGTTTTTCTTTTCTTTTATTACATTTGATTTTTTTCATCTATTTGTCCGACAGAAAACTCCTAAGAAAATTAGGTTTGTAGTAAGTATTTGGTAATTCTGTTATCGTTTTGTTGAAATTATCACTTACATTTTACATATGTTGTTAAGCAACATTATCAGCAGTCTTCTTGAACCCTATTTTATCAACAAAGGTGCAGATCAGCCTGCTTATCAACTACATCTGAATTGTCTCTACCTTTAGAGCGGTCTGACTTTGCAAAGTTTCTCTCAAACTTGACACTGTAAGAATGTTGCATAACTACGGTAATCGTTCATAGGGCATACAATAAACTAGTTCAGTTATTTTGCAGTTTTGTTTTGATTTTCTTTTGCAATTATTTGTACAATTGTTTTGAAAAAAAAAAAAATAGTATGGTTGATCTACTTTCAGAGGAGTTGGATTTGAGATTTTGAAAACTGATTTATACAGGTCAACCTCATTAAAATGCTATCTTGTGGGTCCATAGCAGCAGACCGTGTTATGAATGAAACCATGTTATAATGAGGTTACTTACTATAGGCATATAGCAAATTTATCAATTTGGGAGCCATGATATGACCATGTTATATTGAAAACCGTGTTATAGTGAGATGAGAAGTAATGAGGTTGAAGTATATATATTTGATCAACTTAATTGCTTGGAATATACCCTTGAAGACATGTTTTAAGATCATTTGTAATAATGTGAAAGTATATGTATTACTGGAACATATAAAATCATATTTACTGAAAACATATTGACAGGATAAATACATCACCCTAATTGTGATATGTTAAATACTTTTCAGCAGTGGGTAAGACAAAGCACCTTATCTATGTTGGGGGAAAGGGTGCTGTGCGCCCAGAAATTATTGTCAAAATGGAAAAGCCACTACTGATTCAATCCCATTTGTCAAATCTAGCTAAAATCAACATGAAAAAAGCAACCCTCCATGACTTAGTTTGTATATTCCAGGGTCTATCAGAGCCAAGTTGACTCGGGAGAGAGATGAGATGAGGGCTCTACTGGACAAGTTTGAAAGACATATGGCTGAGGTACAAACAATGAATTTCACCGACACAGTAGCTTTCAGTCTTAAATTTCAAATGTTTAATCAACATAAGAAATGAGAAGTACTGTTAAGATATTCATATAATGAGCAAGCTTTTGAAATCAATAAAAATGAAAAACTAAATTGAAATAATTGAGCCGCATCGTGAGAAAACCGGTTTTTTGCCTATGCGAAAACAAAGGTGCAGATCAGCTTCGAGGTAACCGCGAAGCTGAACAGCGCCTTTGTTTTTGCCACTCGGATAGTACAATTTCTCTTCTTTCTAAATCAGAAATTTCAAGTTTCTAATCATCTTCTGAGACTGTACAGCCCGGTTTATGTCGGACCAGGTTGGAAATCTCGAAGCCCGGTTTTCTCGCGTCGCGGCTCAAGTTTCATTTCTCTAAAGTAAGCTAGACTTGGTCAAGGTAGTTCCACCACAACTGAGCTTTTTATGGAGAAAAATGAGCCGCCTCGTGGGAAAACCAACAATGTGGTTTCCGAAAAGGTCCGACACAAATTAGGCTGTACAGTCATAGAAGCAGGCTAGAACCTTGAAATTTCGGATTTACGAAGAAGAGGAATTGTACTATCCGAGTAGCGAAAACAAAGGCGCTGATTAGCTTCGCGGTTACCGCGAAGCTGATCTGCGCCTTTGTTTTCGCCTATGCAGATTGTTGGTTTTCCCATGTAGCGGCTCAAATGTCTGAATAAAATTTTACAATTATTCATCTTAACTATACTGTAAACCTTGACTATATATTTTCAGATCCAAGCCAATGTTAAAGTTTTAACAGGAGAAAGGGACAAACTCAATAAAATGTATGAAGAGGTGAGTCAACATCATCATCATCGTCTTTGTCATCATCATTATCATCATCATGTTTTGGCAGACAACTTTCATCTACAAAACATGGGCTTTGTCTGATGTCTGACAAGCGCATAGGCATTGTCTCCAGTCCAGGAGTCAGAATAAGTTTGAAGGACTGCAGACTCCAATTCAAGCTTCTCTCTCTCTAGCACTTTATTCATTCATTTTGGAAAAGACTCTTTCTAATAGAAGTTTTAAAGCTACACTTGACGAATGTAAAAAAATACTTCCCAATACAGTCTATATTCGATAATTCAAAGTGCCAGGGGGGGGGGGGGGGCATAAAATCTTTTGAATGATTGAGAGTTTGAACTTTCGAAAATCATAAAAAATCTGATATGTTCAGATATTTTCATTCAGACAAATATTCATCAAACACACTAATTGTTACTATTGATCTGTACATGACCTTGATTGTCAGTTTGAGGCTTTTTGAATTTTAAGGGGCATTTTAACAGAAAATTCTTTGATCGGACCGGCGTATTATATCAATAATATACTATAGCAGAAATTTTCGAGACCAACAGACGTCTTCGAAAAATCCAATAGTTTCGAAAGATCAGTGTTCAAATTTCCAAATTCTGACAGTATACTAAGATGGTAAAAGTTAGCAATGATCAGGAACTGGTGCTATCAGAACCAATGTCCTAACCTAGAAACACAGGTGCAAAACAAGAAGAATTATCAACAGATTTGTTTGGAAAACCAACGATGTGGTTTCCGACAAGGTCCGACACAAACCAGGCTGTACAGTCACAGAAAAGAGCTAGAAGCTTGAAATTTCGGATTTAAGGAGAATGAAACTGTACTATCTGAGTTGCGAAAACAAAGGCGCTGATCAGCTTCGCAGTTACTGCGAAGCTGATCTGCACCTTTGTTTTCGCCTATGCAGATTGTTGGTTTTCCCATGTGGCGGCTCAAATATTAACATATTTGGTTAAAATGGCTGAATTAAGATTTAAGTGCGTCGTGAGCTGGTTCGCTCTCCTAAATCTCCCAAGACCTCACTGGCTGCCCAGGCTGTGCTGCGTAGAGTGGAGAATGAGAGAGACGATGCTATATCAGACCTCAGGAGAATGTCTACAGAGAGAGATAGTCTTAGAGAAAGATTAAAGGTGACACAAAAACATAATTTTCAACTTTGGACACTCAAAGACCATGTTATTGTTCCTTGTGATGCTTTGGAAACGTAGAACAGCTTGTAAAACTGGAACCTAAGTAGTTTGTACACTTATTAAGGCGAGAAAAAGAAATAAGTAAATGAAGCAAATCTTGAAAAAGTTAAAGAATCTACACCCCTGGCCCAATTTGAACTAAAGACCCCGTTGACAGAAAGTAAATGTGTAAAACACTGAAAGTCGACACTACAACAGTATATAACATAGCCCATAACAATATTTCCGTGTTCAAAGCTTATTGTTTGATTGATTCTATGGCATTCTGTATCTTAGATTGCCACAGAAACCTCACTGTCTGAGAAAGCTAAACTAGAACAGAAGAATGAAGATCTAGAGATGAACCTACAACAGTTAGAGAATGAGCGCAGTGAGTTGATCATGCGGATCTCCTAACTCAAGGAAGATATCAGGAGTCTGGAGGATCAGGTGAAAGATATGGCCACACGACTCACCGAAACACAGGATGACAACGCTCAGAACAGGTCCAATGCCAATCAGATGAAGTAAGTGGTCTTACTGCAGTACAGTATTTCAAATTTTTAAAATGTTAGACTTGACATTAAACAACAATACATAACTTGAAGCTTTTTTGGTGTATGAAATATTGTGAAATGCCCTATAAAGTTTTTTGGGGAGTATAGAAAACATGTTAAATTTGATTGCATGCATTTGTGTGTGCCAGGGAGACTGACATTAAAGCATTGGTTCAAGTTGGGGGTGATGCAAGTCATTATCACAAAATTTTCTCAGAATTGCAATTTATGAATACCAGTTAAAGTCACTGCCTTATGAGATACTATTGAATGCCCACCATATCTGTGTGTATGTATGTATTCAGATTGTTGGCTGATGAGACAGAGAGAAGCTTAGAAGACACCCAGAAGAGACTGAACCGTCGAGAATCAGAACTTGCCGCTCAGGAGGAAAGATGTGCCCGACTAGAGGACAGAATCGCAGAACTACAACGAACAATCTCAATGTCAAAAGACGATAACAGTGACCTGAGGATTACTGTCAGTAAACTGGATAGGGAGAAAGATAATCTACAGATTACTGTAGATGAGAAGACAGAAAAGATTGCCAATCTAAATGAGGAGGTCTTACTCAAGGAGAAACTTATCAGTGATTTGAAAGTCAGGATCAGTGAGCTGGAGGCTCAGCTAGGGTGAGTTGGTGTATTAGTTGAGAATTTTACTATTATATAGGCAATTAGTGTATGGTTAAGCTCCAGCCTTATTGTTTACTTGAGAATCTATGATGGTATGATACATACGAATGATGCGAATAGAAAAGCAAGAAGTGGAGGAACAGTCACACTCCAAATATTGTAGCTGAAGATAATTTTGATGATTCTGATGGCAATGATGATGATAATGATGATGAAACAAAACAAAGTTGCATATTGCATTCCTTTTTATTTTTATTACAGTCATTCCAATGACAATATAAACATGAAAGAGCGTGAAATGAAGAGTTTGAAACGTCAGTTAGATGGTACGTCAGAGGATCTTGGTGAAACTAGTAGAGCTAAGGAGATAGCTCTCAGGGAGAACAGGAGACTGCAGGATGATCTAGCTGTGATGACCAGAGAAAATCAGGTAAGAGCAAATAAAATGTTTAAAACTTCAATACTGATAGTGTTTGGGATCGGATCCAAGACTTCTTGTTTTCTTGATCATACACCATAAAGTTCCATAAGCATTGAATTATTGGCCCCAGAGTGTGGTTCAAAGAAACCTCTACAAGTTTGCCAGACACTTCTTGAACAACCTCTTTATGTTTGACATGGTAGTTTAGAAATTTTGATCCATGCTTTTATGACTATGTTGAAATTTATCATTTGAAAGTAGGAGCTACCTATTTTTCTCAGACTTGAAAGTATCAAAATGCTTTAATTGTTTCACTTTTCTTCCTCAGAAATTAAACCAAGAGCTTCAAGAGGCATTAGAGGATAAGGAAGGCTTAAAGACTCAGGTCCAGGAATATATACTAGAGGTCAAGAGAATAGAAGATCTACTTGCTTCGAAGGTAATGTACTGTACATGATTTTAAACATACCATTATATTACATTTTCATAGTGATTTTGATACTTTTTTCAGTAATTTTCGATTTTGATAAACACAATTTCATTTATTGAAGAGATTAATCCTTTGGAATGTTTAATTGCATATAGTTGTGCCATCAAAAAAGATGAAAACAGACATTTTGAAAACAGACGTTTTCATAAAAGAAATATAAAATTAATCTATCTTTGTTTAAAACTTCCAAAAATATGTCCCTCAGGACTTGCAAATTTCTTGAACGTACTCGCTAAAAGAAAATGCTTTGACAGTGATTATTTATGAACATGAAAATGATAAACCTTAAGCTGCAATATTTGACAGTGTTGAATTGTAAAGTTTATGTGTCATTCCACAGGAGCAAGAGAGATCAGACCTGCTAGACCAGTACCGTGCAGTGACATCTGAGGCCGAGCAGTACCAGACAGCCACACACCAGCTGGAGAGTGAGAGCTCCAACATGAGACTGGAGATCATGACCAAAGACTCGGAGTTACGGAGGGTCAGAGACAAACTCGATAACTGCGAGAGGGAGATTTGTGAGGTAGGATTACAATGTTTGAAAATATACATACACTTGGTTCCACAGCCAATGCAACTTTATTTTTCATCTCATCTTTTAAATTGGCCAATTTGGTCATGTGGTCGACATCACTGCAGATGCCATATGCTTTATTTTGTGTTGGCAACCTAGCCTTATAGAATAAAGTGTTTTGCAGTTATGGTAAATTTGTTTTACACTGTGTTGCGCTGCTTAGGAATGTGGTGGTTTGCACAGTTTAGCAAGCAATTCGTCAAAATCGCTGATTTCCTTCATTTTTCAAACTGACCTCTTTGTCAGTTTTTACGCAATTGTAGGCAAACGAAAAACATTTGACGGTTGATATTTACATGTCCTCTTTGAAAATGGTTGGGCTACGTCTGTGCGGAATTCCAGATGAATCGACTGAAAACCCAAAAAGTTATTCAAATTTTAATGACGAGTTGTGTTGGCTGTGGAACTCAGTATAGTTACACATTGCTTCACATGTAATCTGCTGTTGCACTAGAATATTTCACTTGTATATATTGTTTGTTTGATGTGTATTCAAATTATACATGTACCGGTAGTATTAAGATAGAAACACAGTTTTTCCCCACATCAGAATACTATTTGCAAATCAAGCATATCTTAATAAGGCCCGTATGATTTTGTGTAAGGGATTTAAAGTATAATAGTTTGTTGTAAACTTATGTGCATGTTTCTTTGCAGATTCAGTTTTTAAGCTAATTTTTCAGGATTTGAATGAAAAAAAGATAAGCAGTCAAATGGAAATTTTGCTTGATCATAAAAAAATGCATCTCAAGAAAACTTGCTTCTGTCTAAGGGTATCTAACTCGAAGAAAAATCAAGTCAACATTAACATTGCTTTAGATTAACCACCTGTTATATTGTAGCATGTTAGTGCACAGCAGGCGTACGAGCTACAGGTATCCAACCTGACACGGTGTGTCGCTAACCTAGAAGACAATCTCAGATCGACTGATGACGACAAACACACCCTGCTCAATGATCTGACAGCTGTTAGAGAGCTGTGTTCTAGACTTGAAGGAACTAAGGAATCACTACAGAGACAACTCACAGCTGCTGCCATTGATAAAGAACAGGTAACATATAGAAAGCATCACAGTTATATGTTATACGTTTTGAAAAGTTTATAGAAATAGAATTTCATCACATCAAATAACTTTAAGTAGTGAACAAATAGGTTTTGCATTTGATATTTTCCGCTAAAGCATTCAGAGGACACTGTAAATCTTGATTAATCTTTTTGTCTAGAGCGTCTTTTTAGGTTCATTACAGCTCAGCTACATAGAAGTTTGGACAGATATGAGCAGCCTCTTGGGAAAACCAACAATGTGGTTTCTGAACTGGTTTGACACAAATCAGGCTTTACAGTCACAGAAGCAGGCTAGAAGCTTGAAATTTCGGATTTAAGAAGAAGAGGGAGTGTACTATCCGTGTAGGGAAAACAAAGGTGCTGATCAGCTTCGCGGTTACCGCGAAGCTGATCTGCGTCTTTTTTTTCGCATATGCAAATTGCTGGTTTTCCCATGAGGCGGCTCATATGAAACAGCTACCATCAGTCGTAACAGATTTGACTTTTTTTTCATGAGTTCATACATTAAAGGTGTTCTAAATCTTGTGTGACAGTAAAAATGGAAGTCAAGATTGTCTGAATTTAATTATGAAATTGAAATTATTCACTAACAGCTCCAGAGTCAGCTAGATGACCTGAGCCAGGAAGCCGAGCTACTGCGCAGTCAGATGAACTCAGAACGCACCTCCAACAAGAATCTAGAAGGGTTGTTACAGACTAACAGAGAGAAAGAGTTCCAGTCTCAGCTACAGTCACAGGAACAGGGGGCAGAGATACAGATGCTCAAAGATAGGCTCTCACTCAACGAGAGTAAAATGTAAGTTGTTTTAATGCCGAACAATTTTTCTAAAAAATGTTAAGAAATAATTATATTTTACGGTGAATTATCATGATTAACGCGGGATGTTGGAGGGCAGATTGCGATGTATTAATTCATGACTGCGCAGCCAGAGTGAATTAAATATCGCATCTGCCCAACAACATTACCTATGCGTTAATAAAAGATAATTCACCGTAAAGTAAAATTATTTCGATTCTAACACGACTAATAAATAAATGCTTACATTTCAAAATGTTTTCCAGTGGACTCATTCTCGGCGGACATGAATGTTTATGTGCGACGTCACAAAAACGCCACCTTACGCGCGTTATTTTGTTTACTGTGAATTATTGTTTATTTGCATACGGTGACGTTTCCATTAGGTTCCATGGGAAAGACGATAACGTCGTTTTAGAATAATCATTATTGTATAAATACCCATCAAACGATGTTAACAGGCATTTATTAACAAAGAAAAGAGCTGTGTATCAATGTGGCAATTCACGTGCGCACATGCTTTTAATACACCGCATTTAATTATGCTCGTCACTGGGCGCCACGCAAAGCATATGATAATAATGACAAACTGTAGTCTGCCCGGAACAGGCATAAGGATGAAAGCTTTTAATGCGTATGAAAATGTGACAAGGCTGTAAAAAAAGTGCACTATTATTTCTTTTGTTTGTGCAGAATTTATGGCAATAATAGCCATCAAAAGTGATTTTGTGATTCATTAAGGTTAGCTAGGTCCCTTGAGAAGTGTTCAAAACCTCGGTACACCCTCGGTTCTCAACACTTCCCTCGGGACCTAGTGAATGTTAATGAATAGAAAATCATGTTTGATCCCTATATAGTGAAATTGAATAAAAACAGACAAAAAAACTTTAGAATAACTATTTGAAAGAATCCTTTGAGTGTATTGTTGTGCTAGCACTTATTGTTCAAATTGTGTACAAAGGTGACAGTCATACAACTGATAATGATTTCATATTTTTTTACTTTTTATAAGGAACAATTATAGATGCATTGTAAATCAATTAGCATAGTATTCCTTAATCCTTGTCGAATTTGCTTATAAGCCTGACATCACATTTTTTTCAGCCAAAGTCAGAGTCGAGAGGTAGCCTCATTACGCACCAGGAATGTAGAACTAGAGGGTGATGTTGAACGGCTGAGGAGACAACTTACCAGTGAAAAATTTGAAAGGTAAGAATAGATTGGGAGAATGTGTATCGAACATTGTGAGATTTTTGTTGAAAATTAATTTTATGTTGATTTCTTTGGCTTCATTGTAAAATCTAAAGTTCTTTGCAAGGGGTCTCTATTGAGGACCCACAGTTGTGTTTACTAATGGAAATTCTTCGACCAACTTGTCTGACCTTATACATGTATTCTCTTTTATTTGATGCTCATTCAATATCCTGTGAAAGCTGAAATAGAATTGATGCATGTGATATTTCCCAATATCAGGGTAATCTGAAATCACAACATTTGGATTCTCATTCTTGATTAATGCTTGTAGCCTTTTAAATATATATCACTATCACTAGAATGCATTCCTAGTGCCTTACATATGATGAGTGGTAAAAATATCTGTCAATTTCTTGACAGAATTCTTAATAAAGAAGAGTGAGTATTTGTTTGATCTTGGTCTGGAGGTTTCTATGAAATGCTTTGTTTTGTAGTTTATTTAATAGCCTTTTTTGAGGACATTAGAAATGTGAGCTGCTTGATTGCGTTTCATAATAGGTTAAGTTCAGGATTGGTAGCACAGTTACATAATGAATGAACCATTTTAAACAGCTGAGTGTTGCATATCCAATCTAAAACTACAAGGCAGTGATTACATTTTGTGGTTTTGTTTGTATGTTGTACAAGTTAATGGTTTATCAGCAGTTTTTAGTACTTTGTAGTGACTAATGACCAAATCTGTGGTGAAAGTTTAATTTTTTGCAGTTAGCAGATGAACATTATTATAGCAGGTAGCAGATGAACATTATTATATTTAATGGATATTCCCTGTATAGATTTCATGAAACATTAAGCAAAATACACAAAGTAGCTGCCCCTCTGCAGTAGGTCAGGCATTGCTTTTTGCAGCCATTGGAATATTTCTAAGATTATAATTGTCATGTCAGGGTCATAGGGTAATTGACGATAGTGAATGTCACAATAGAATATTATTATCATTAAGAATTTGGACCTCCTAAGAAGTGTACGAAAAATTTGAGAATATCCTTGCAAATTTAGAATAACAATAAGGACTGATATCTAAAAGCATTTTTTGCCTGTCTTCTTTCAAGATATCGGTACAGGAGTAACAGCCTACTGGAGGATGGCTGTGGCAGCCATTATGATTACATGGTAGTATCACAAATCTTACTATAACACACTTGTACACTGTATGTACAAGGAGGCTTTGGGAATGGGTTATATGCTCTAAATGTGTATATATAGAGGCAGCATGCAATATATGGTGTATTAGAAGTAGTACAAATGCATGATAAACTAACACTGGAACATACAATTATTATCGTATTTCTTAATGCTCTTATGATCACTACTAAGACTGGGGTGCATGTAATACAAACATTCTGTGCGGCTAATCTTGAACTACTTTTGTTTATAGTATGTGAAATGAATCATGGCATAAGAAAGGTTTTTGTATCTACATAAAAGCAAATATGGAAATATGTTGCATTATACTCTAAATGTCATCTGATCAGAACACTTGATTTGTTACATAATAAGCGCATTTCTTCTTATTTCCAAATCTGCAATTTCAAGCCTCTAGCCTTCTATGTATGTTAATTTAAGTCCAGTTTCTGTTGGACCTGGACCAAAATCCCATATACAGATTTTATTGTAGCATAGGTCATATTAAAATTAGGGGTGATATAAGTTAAATGTGTATGACTGCATCACGATCCTTAAGAACATATTCTCTTCCTGAGAGTTCTGCATGCAGGAGATAAAAGAAGAAGGAAACTTCTTTAATAGATAGCTGATACATTTGAATGTTTCATGTAAAACAAATCATCATCAAACATACTGTACTTTTCAAATAAGATGCTTGAATTGTGAGTTTTGGAGCAAGTGTTGATGAGTTGCAATTATTGGTTATGATGATAGTGCAGAAACACTAACTATATGTGACACTTGAAATAAATGGAATAGTAAGCTATCACATATTGAACAAACTTAAAATAAAAACTTTAGATTATATTTTCCCTTTGGTCCTTTGAGATCTATCTATCTCTATATTCTGCCACATGCCCTCGCGGACATTCTAGGCAGATCAGCGAGGATATTCTGAGAAATCAGAAATTTATTATCGGATTAGATTCATTTACAAAGACTTGTTTAATATGCTTGGTCCCACTTTGATAATACTAGTCTTTGTACTGACTAACCTGTTGATACATGTAGTTGCAAATTACAGCTATTCTCTGTTGCCAAATCTAAAGAGTCACTGACCATACTTAAGTAGCAGAAACCATGGTATGGCCCATCCCCATTTTCACTGCTCTTAAAGGATCTCAGTTTTAGATTTTATTTATATCATCAGGAAAACATTTCCGTGAAATGTGTAGCCCCTCAAACCCCACTTTTATATAGCAAAACTGGGGTATGCAGGGGTATACCTATTTTTGCTCTAAAACAGATTGTGGGTACTCGTTAGAACCGCCTTGGTGAGGCGGTTCTAACGTGTACCCACAATCTATGTTTTGAGCAAAAATAAGAAAAAATATCAAAAAATTTCTCCTGAAAATTTCCTTTTCTACAACATAAAAAATCTCTGTATATTGCATGGGCGTGTTTTCGTAATGTGTTTCAGAGAGCGAGCTGTCCAGGAGCTCCGTCGTCATGGTCTGTCACCTCCCATACCTACGATGGAGTATTCGGCGTCGAGCAGCAGTCGCTATCGCAGCACCAGTCCTACCAGGTCACGAAGCCCTACTAGGTCACGAAGCCCAACCAGGTAATACATCGTTTGGTTTATTTGAGCCATGTCATGAGAAAACCAACATTCTGGTTTCTGAACAGGTCTGACACAAACCGGTCTAATCAGTCACAGAAGATGGCTAGAAGCTTGAAATTTTGGATTTTGGATTTAGAAAGAGGAGGAATTGTACTATCCATGTATGGAAAACAAAGGCGCTGATCAGCTTCGTACTTACTGCAAGGCTGATCTGCACCTTTATTATCGCATATGCAAAATGCTTTTTTCATGACGTGGTTCATTTCACATGAATGTTAATATCATCTAAGGTAATATTATATGAGCCGCCTTGTGGGAAAACCAACAATGTGGTTTCTGAACAGGTCCGACACAAATCGGGCTGTACAGTCACAGAAAAGAGCTAGAATCTTGAAATTTCAGATTTAAGTAGAAGAGGAACTGTACTATCCGAGTAGCGAAAACAAGGGCGCTGATCAGCTGCGAAGCTGATCTGCGCCTTTGTTTTCGCCTACGCAGATTTTTTGTTTTCCCATGCGGCGGCTCATATGTCGTACAACACACAAGATTGTTCATCTTATGAAGTTGCTGGTGACATCAAATTTTACATGTATTGTAGGAATTGTATTGTAGGATGGAGCCATTGGTTTCTGTGTGTTTTACCAGCATGAAACAGGTCTTATGCCTCTGATGTTTGAATCCGTATCTCAATTTTTAGTTTGATGCTCTTCTATTACTTCATTTTGGAATAAGGGAGATTGTCGTATATATGTATCAAAAACAAAGGGACTCCTAATCTGCATTGCTATTGCTGGAATTCTGTTGAAGTTGCACAGATTGTTTTGGTTATTGCTCAAAGTTTAATCTATATTTCTAGGAGAGTAATTGATTCTCCGTGGTCCGTACTTGACTCCCCTCCAAATGAGGCGTCTGCGGTGAAAGGGTTTGTACAAAACAGTTTAACTTAGTTGATATTTGAACTTTATGTATTAACTTGACATTTAGTTCTTCTATTTGTTCATGAAGGGAAGTGACCAGTTTTGCATAGGAAACAGTTGAATTGCCCCTATGCAAAATTTGTAATTTGCCTTTGGTTTAGAAATATTTTAAGAAGTTCTATTGTAATGTTCAGTCTGTTAGAATATTTATTGTTTTTATATCCTAGATTGTCTTGGAGCTTTCCCAGGTAAAGAGAGCACATCAGCTTATCTGCTTGTACACTATGGGATCAGGAAAAACATTAGGATCATAGAAATTATTGTTGCAAACCATTTTAGGATTTGAGCCTTGCATGCAGGGGAGACTAAGATCAATACATGCATCCACCAGTTTGTCTGCTGTTTTTGCCAAGCAATGGATAGCCAATATCATTTCTCATCATTGTGGAAGTTATGATGAGGCAAAGCCACAGCAAATTTTGGTCTATTTCTTCCCTTGAGGCAAGGTTTGAATCAGTGAATGTGCCACACAGGGGCATAATGTTTATGATAAGGTGCTGGTCAAATGCACAAATGCTTAAACTTAGCACATATTTTATGTATAAAAATACTGTAGGATGACTAAAACTGAAATCTTATAATGTTTAACAGAAGTTTATATCTGTATTAAACTGACAGCACACCCTATTAAGCTATAAATATATTTGAATATAGCTTGAGAGAGGCATTCCGTTCCAAACAGCCCTTTGTTTATTAGCTCACCTGAGCCGAAGGCTCATAAGGTGAGCTTATAGTACATGTATGGTAGTCGAGCCGGCGTCTGTGCGTCCGTGCGTTCACTTTTTCAAACTTGAATATCTCTAAGACAATAAGGCCAATCGCAGTCAAATTTTATCTGAAGCATCATTGAGGAAGGGGAAAGGTTGCATTAGGTTTTGGACCAGGTCGGATCAGAACTCTGGTTTCCATGGCAACATATAGCTCCCATTGAGTTATAATGGGGAAAATGTTGTGGCCATTCTAGCAACTTCATTTTTGATTGGATCTTCTTCATTCTTGCAGGTAACAAGGACAACCATAACATCTCGGATGAGTTCGAATTTCGGCTAGGTTTGACTTCAGATTGCGGAGTTAGCTGCCCTTGAGCATCTGGAAAAATCCCCATAGACTTATAATGATCTGGTCGAAATTCGAACTCATCCGAGATATTTTGTCCAGTGACTGTACTTGTTGACTCTCGGGTGAGCGATCGTTGCCCTTGAGCTACTTGTTTACCATTTTACCTCAGCCTCCAGTGTTGAATGTGTAAGACTAAGAGATTTGCAAAATTGTAAATTCAATTTAAATATTACTGTTATGTGAGAGTATACCTGACTCAAGCTATGAAATATTATGCTTAATATTCATATATGTACATGCAACATAATACAACGTCAATATATATCTCCTGCCTGTATATAACAATGTAGTTTTAAAGAGGACTGCAATACATGCATAACTTAAGTTTCTACAGCATTTTGCAGCACTTGCATTTCCATTACATTTTAAAACTTGCGCACAAGGAATAACTTAATTCAGTATACATGATTGTTGCACCCTTTGGATTTGGATTTTGTTAATTAGCCATCTGTGCAGAAATAAAACCTGACCAAATATGAAATATAGACTTTAAACTGTATTTATTTTACTTACAATGTTTCCCACTTTTTAAGTTTGTAGACTTGTTGGAAGGTAGAAATGTTTGATGTACATGTATTTTAACTGAAGTACAATATAACAGGCCACAGCAGGCAAGTGAGATGACAAACAGTGCTGACTGCAATCAGAATGCTTCTGAAGGTTAAGAAGCAGTCTGATCCGGGTCTTCTACATAACAGGAAACATTAGAATAGGGCCTTTGTTGAAAGACCAAATTAAATTCTCTTTTTATGTGTAATTCTTTTCCATCATTGTAGATATAGAAGTTCGGAGTCTTCCTACCTGAGACGATCACCTGACAGAAGTGGATTTTCATTGGACGATTTGAATGATACGGCAGGAAAGACCTATAGCAGTGACCTTCTATGACTATAAACTAGGAAACCGTTTTAAACAATTATCATCATAGGAATATAAATACATTTTCGAGCATTCCTGTTTAAAGTTAGGTCATCCATATACCAGCTTTAAAGCACCCATGGTATTTGTTAACTTTCATGCATATAATAAGGTGCATCATATATAATCATTCTGCATGAAAGTGAGCATTGGTTTACCAAAAATGATAATATATTTTGTGAAGTTGTGCTAGTGAGTGTTTAACCTAGTTAACCGGTATGGCTGTCTGATCAAGCTGTCACATTTTGGCAATATACTATATTGGCTTAGGAACAGAATTAGGGATATTTGATGAACATCACGAAAACATGTCCGTGTAATGTATACCCCCCTAAACCCCACTTTTATATAGCAAAACTGGGGTATGTAGGGGTATACCTATTTTTCTTATTTTTGCTCCAAAACATAGATTGTGGGTACACGTTAGAACCGCCTCGCCCTTATTTTTGCTCCAAAACATAGATTGTGGGTACTCGTTAGAACCGCCTTTGGCGAGGCAGTTCTAACGTGTACCCACAATCTATGTTTTGGAGCAAAAATAAGAAAAATATTGAAATTTTTCTACTGAAAATTTCCATTTTTTTTTACAACTGAAGAAATCTCTGTATATTGCATGGTCAAGTTTTCGTAATGTGTGAGATAAAGTTGCTTGTCTCTTTGTTAAAATGTGCTCTGGAAGTTTTTTTGGTCTTCTAGACTCCACTTTACCAATATTGATCAAAATACCCCTTAAATTGTTCTTGGTCAAGCTACAATATACTAGGTCAGCTGCCAAGTCCCAGCAGAGACCGGCAGGTTGGTCTTGTCATGTAGGTTTTCTCTATCTCCACAAAGAAAGCATGGGCTCTAGGCCTTTCAAAATAGCCAGCAAAGATCAAACATCTAATCTGGTTCCATAATCAATTGCCTTGGATACATGTAAGGGTTTCTTGGAGTGGACATGTCAGGACTGGACAGTGATTGTCTCTGTAACAAAGTGTCTGTGATATATAACATATTTCTCGTGATAACTTGCATTATTTCATGTACATTTATATTTGTTGGGGTTGATATGAAAATCTGAATAGAGAAGAATGCCATCAAAGACATCTGAGGAACATCTGGACAATTTTCATCAGGAAAACATGTCCGTGCAATGAATACCCCCTTAAACCCCACTTTTATATAGTAAAACTGGGGTATGCAGGGGTATACCTATTTTTCTTATTTTTGCTCCAAAACATAGATTGTGGGTACTCGTTAGAACCGCCTCGGCGAGGCGGTTCTAACGTGTACCCACAATCTATGTTTTGAGCAAAAATAAGAAAAATATCGAATTTTTTTCGGCTGAAAATTTAATTTTAAAACCTCAAAAAATCCCTGTTTATTGCATGGGAAAGTTTTCGTAATGATTTTCCAGTCTGAGGAATGCTTTCCTCACCCAGCAACCATCAACATTTTGATTTTTGTTTGTCAAAGTATGTCTATTGGAAATGTTTTTGGCATATTAATTGATGATGTTTAGAGATACCGCTGTCCCTTCTCAGTTTAATGGTGACAGTAATTTTTGACCCATCACAACTTTTAAGAAAATGAAGCAAACTTGTATTTTCTATTTTCTGGTAAAGGGGTTGTCAAGTATGGCAATCAACAAAGTCCTGTCTGCTTATTAGAGCACAATAGGTCAGTTTGTATATGAAAGTTTTTGATATTATGATTTCATAATCCGTCCATCATTGTAGATTTTGATGTATTTATTTTTTCAATAATTCTGTAGATATTTGAATGTCTGTATGATAGAAAAACTAGATTATTTATTTTGCTTGTAGTTTGAGCTAACAAACATACATGAGCTGTGTCATGAGAAAACCAGCATTTTGCATATGCAAAAACAAAAGCACAGACCCGCTTCATCAGAACCTTTGTTTTCACTATATGGATAGTATTGTGCTTTCCTCTGCTTTCTAAATCCAACTTTTTCAACCTCTAGCCATCTTCTGTGCTTGTACAGCTCGGTTTGTGTTGGGCCAGGTCAGAAGCCACAATGCAGGTTTTCTAGTGTCACGGATCAATGTTATTATGAAATACCGTGAAAATCCATGTTGTTTTCCTCTCCTGAAGATGTTTTACAACATATGAGCCTCGACGCGAGAAAACCGGTCTTCGGGGTTTACGACCAGGTCTGACACAAACCAACCTGTACAGTCACAGAAGCAGGCTAGAAGCTTGAAATTTCGGATTTAAGAAGAAGAGAAATTGTACTATCCGAGTAGCGAAAACAAAGGCGCTGATCAGCTTCGCGGTTACCGCGAAGCTGATCTGCGCCTTTGTTTTCGCCTAGGCAAAAATCCGGTTTTCTCACGATGCGGCTCATATAGGATGATGTGAATATATATGATCATTAAGTTTACTCTTAGTTCCAGGGATTTTTCAAATAACCATCTTAGCAGGGTCTAACCTGTTAGGACAGGCCTGTTGTTCCAAAACTGTGAAATGCTTATACTGCCATATTTATTAACTTGTGTATGTTTTATCTGAAAATAAAGATGTATATTAATGTGTACTTAGATCTGAGACTATCCATTTTGCAACTAAAACTTTAAAAGTTCAACTCAACACAAATGAAATTGAAGTTTTCATCAGTATCAAAATAGCCAGTTGCATACTCTTGAAAACATTTTGAGTCATTCATCTTGCTCATTTATATATTGAATGCCTGAATTGTTATTTTTTTCTCCGAAAATGTTAAAATGGCATCATTTACTGAAGGATCAATATCGTGCTCTGTTGAACATAAATCTTTTAACAACAAGGCCAGTGTTGTTATAAGAGGCAGTTTTCATGGTTATAATGTTGTTTGCTGAAAGGTCACTGTAAAGTCCCAACTTGCGCCCAAGTCTCTTAGCCTGACAGTATACATGAGGATAACATTTCCATGAAATATATACCCCCATGTTTCCAACTTTTATATAGTAAAATGGGTCTGCGGGGATATAATTTTTTTCTAATCTTTCTGTAAAACAGACTATGGGTACTCGTTAGAGTTTCCTCAGCGAGGTGGTTCTAACATAGACCCTTAATCTATGTTTTGAGCAAAAATAAGAAAAAAAATGAAAATTTTAATTTTTCCACAAAAAAATCTCTGTATATTACATAGGCACATTTTTGTAATGCATAGACAATGCCTACAGCTAGGCTTGACAGTGACCATATTGTTGAAGATTACCATAGCACAAACCTGCTCTGATAAATATACACAAACCAATCAGTGTGGTTTCTCTTTTCAAGCATATCAAATTGTTGACTGCATGAAATGTAGACATATGTAATACAGTATTTTTGCAGTATTCTAAAAAATAGTCTGATCTGAATAGATTTTGTGTTTTCTTTTACATCCTTAAAGGAATGGATTCGGAACCGCATAAGACGCCGTATGTATACGTAAAATACCATCATAAATTCATTCCTGGTACAAGAGAATGCATATCGGGTTTGTTACGCAAAATATTCGTATTCAAAGTTGGGAAACCTTCGTTTTTTCCTGCATCTGAGTGAATCGCCATCTTTATCGGGTATGGTTACCGATTTATCGATAATTACACGGTGAACGCGGTAACCAGTATAAAGCTGTGATGTCACTCACTCACTTTCTCTTTAAGCCGCTCATTTCAATTGCAAGACGTCCAAATATTCTCGCGATAATTTCGTTATTTTATTTTGTTTTTGTGGATATTTTCTACGTTTAACTTGACAGAATGGTTTATGTGATAATACTGGAGAATAATTTTTACCGAAGATGCCTCAGTGCCAGGCGATTAACTGTAAAAACAAGCCACAGAAATAAGGTAAAAGTTTTTTCCAGATACCTGTCGTCGGCTTTTCGCTTCCCCCAAAGCGATAAAAAATCGTAGGTGTAGACATTTTCACTAATTCTTATTAATAATCCAGTTTGAACGGAATGGAATTACTGTTACATGTATCTACGCACGGTAGTTTTTATTCCGAATTTTGGCATTTCACATATAATTCGTCAAAGAATCGCGCACAATAGAAAAAGAATAGGAATTCGCAAGTTTTTCATCCATTTTATTCCAAAACGGAATCGGTACACAGGGGTAATCTCACTTTTTTTTTTTTTTTTTTTTTTTTTTTTTTTTACATAATTTGATTAATTTGCTTCAGTTATCTATTTTATTAAATTTATGAGGTGAGCCGCCCATCACTAATTGTTTTTCAATGCGCATGCGTTTCTAATTTGTTAACCACCAATCCAGAAAAGATTTTTATTCATGCGGATAATTATTTTAGCATGTGACACGGTTAACACGCCTCAAACGGTCAGCTGACCTGTCAGCAATGACTGCAATCAAAGTTATTTACATAAAGACACGCGCCATCAAAAGATGTGACCGCCATTCTTTAAATCGTTTGATCGCAATTATAAGTTGTTTGCATAAAGACGCGCCATCAAAACATGCGACCGCCATTCTTTAAATCGTTTGATCGCTATTATACGTATGAAAGATTATCGACTACCTAACTATCGTCACATAATTTTGATTGGATTTACATCATAAAGGTGCGAAACACACTCGTATGGATGTCTCTAAGATGCATTTTTGGCTCATAGACAACAAAACACAGGTAAATATTGGGACGTATCGCGGCAAAAAACACTTGCACCCCGGGAATCACCACTGAGGAAAACATGTGTCTGAGCCCAGATTTACTCTTCCTGGGACGCCGGGTCCTGCGTCCGCGAGATCCCTGTGACAGAGGTTTTTTTTTCTGTTTTTATTTCTTTTTTTTTTTTCTTACCTTAATGTGGGAATTTTATCGATAAAATGAAGGGAGTACGATCGCTTGTAAATGGCTCTCAACCGAAAGTGAGTGAGTGACGTCACAGGTAAACAAATATGGCGGCAACCTACGTGATTCGAGACGCATTTTAGCGTAATTTTCAAACGATGATTGTTACTTATTATGGGGTAAATCGGTGGAATTTGATTTGTAACTCGTACTGTAACATCTAAATGAATATGTACAGGGCCAAATATGCGTTTCCGAATCGATTCCTTTAAATAATGTTATCCCTGCTGATGAAATACCTCACCTGAGACAAAGGCTGTTCTACTTCATAGTCTGACATTGTTAACCTACTGTTGTTTATTTGGGTGGTGCTGTATCTCAGCACATTTGATATCATGGCATACATATTTTGGAAGTCCCTTAAAAGGAAGGCCATGTCCCAATATGATTATATCTGTCGAATGGAACATTAGCAACAAATCAAACAAATACAAACACAACCTTCTATCATTCCCATTTTCAAGACATCTGCATGTTCAGTTGTCGCAAAGTCCGCTCACCTGAGAATTAAAACAAGTGGTTACAGAGATCTTTTAAAAACTTGTATGGACGACAGATGGGCCAAGGTCAAGTGATGACCTTGACCTTAATTAATCACATACCTTCATTCACTCCATCAGTTCTCTTCATCTACCACTTTTCAGGTCTCAGGCTGCAACAGTTTTCCCATGTTAAAGCATAATATGTTTCCAAAATTGACCTTGCTGTAAAATAAGGTCACCCAAGTGTCATCATTTGATCAAACTACAATGGGCTAGAGTCCTAAAGGCTACATATCAAGTTTCGTGAAAATCGACTTGCCCGTTCTGGAGAAGAAGATTTTTGAGTGGGCATGGTGGCCATCTTGATCATGTGATGAGGATTTTGCAATCACACTTGTTCCCACTACCCATGGAGGACCCACATAAAATTTGGCTTTCTTTGGCCAAACAGTTTCAGAGAAGATCTTTGAAAAATGTGTCAGGACAACTGACCACCCAAGGTCAAGAGATGACCTTGACCTAAATTAATCAAATACCTTCATCTACTCCATTTGTAGTTTGCATCTACCACTTTTAAGGTCCCATGCTGCAATAGTTTTCAAAAAATCCATAGTTTTGACTTTTTCACATGTAAAAGCCAATGTTCCCAAACTTGACCTTGCCGTAAATTAGGTCAAGGTCATCGCAGGGTCATATATATACTTCGTAGTACTTGAGTCATAGATTTTTTGAAGGGTTTTTACCATACATGGGCATGGCGGCCATCTTGGTCAAGTGACCTGGATTATTTATATACACCTTGGTCCGCACTTACTACAGATGCTTCATATAAAATTTGGTTTTGATTGGCCAAGAGATTTCAGAGAAGAAGATTTTTGAAGTGTGTATGGACGACAGACCGACCAAGGTCAAGAGATGACCTTGACCTAAATTTATCATATACCTTCATCTAATCCATATGTTGTTTGCATATACCACTTTTCAGGTCTCAGGCTGCAATAGTTTTTAAAAAATCCATAGTTTTCATTTTTTCCCATGTAAAAGCCAAAGTTTCCAAAAAAAAAAAAACGCACAGACGCACGGACGCCGGCTCTAGTACCATACTATAAGCTCCCCATGATCCTTCGGCTCAGGTGAGCTAAAAATAAAGAAGACTGGAGCCACAAAATAATTTTATGGTTTACTGACCTACATTCTATGGTTCAGTGATTTTTCCTCAATTTACCTTGACCAAGAAATGTGTGAACAAGATAATAATGAGTCGGTAGGACATGGTGATTGATCTTAAGATGAGGTTTGTGGGGTGTAAGTATACACCTCGCCAATTCTAGTTGTATAGTGTTAAAGTAAAATGGTCTGAAAAATATTCCCAAAGCATATTACAACTTCAGCATTCATTAATATAGAAAGGAAGCATGCCGTAGCAAAGAACAATTGACAGTTTTGTCTCGGCCTATCAGATTTCGTAAATTTTGGATATGTTAATAATGCATTATTTTAATAAGAGCTGTCGCAGGACAGCGTAGCTCGCCTGACTTGTGCTTTGCCACTAAATCTATTAAAATCTATTATGAAAAACATTGACACTCAGGTGGGTCGTGATGGTACAGCATAAAACTTCAGACCAATATCTACCACACATGCTATGTTCAACTTGATACATCTACATATTTGATATAGAGTCTTAGACTTATGACATAAAATTTCTAAGTCTGTGACCTTGACCACAGGCGAGTCAAGATGCTACAGCATAAAACTTAATAATAATATCTAACAGCAAAGTATCAACTGGATTCATCCATCTGTTCCAGCAAAATACAGTTCAAAACACTTTTAGCAAAAGCTTTAATATAAAATTTCAAACTCTGTGACCTTGAACTCAAGGTCACCCAGGTGGGTAATGATGGTAAAGCATAAAACATGCTTTACATCTACAAACATGCAAAGTATTAACTTGATCCATCTACATATCCGTGAGATATAGACTAATAAAACTTTAACACAAAATTTCTAAGTCCTCAACCTTGACCTAAATGTCACCCAGGTGGGTCATGATGGTACAGCATAAAACGTCAGACCAATATCTACCAACATGCAAAGTATCAACTTGATCCACCAACAACTTCAAGAGATATAGACTTATAAAAACTTTTACCAAAAACTTTAACACAAAATTTCTAAGTCCGTGACCTTGACCTCAATGTCACCCAGGTGGGTCATGATGGTACAGCATAAAACTTCAGACCAATATCTACCAACATGCAAAGTATCAACTTGATCCATCCACAACTTCAAGATATATAGACTCATAAAAACTTTAACCAAAAACTTTTTGAGCAACGCCGACGCTGACGCCGACGCCGGGGTGACTGCAGTAGCTCTTCTTGTACTTTCGTACAGGCGAGCTAATGATAAGCGGTACTTTTTAATGCTAAATTTTGCACATTATACGCTATGTCAGTACAAAATTGACCCCATGAAAATAAAGAGTATGTTGGAGCGATCTGTTATAAGCAATAAAAGGAGACCTGACATCAAACACTGACATTTCTAGAAGGAACAACAATGTTAAGAAAGTATAGCAAAATTTCAATGTTTAACATTTTGAAAACAAGTTTGTCTTTAAAGATGGCTAATGTCTACATCTCAAATGACTTGATAACATTATATCACATTATAATTCCATTTATCACATAAAGAGTTTAACAAATTTTGATTGGAAATACTGAAACTGTGTACTTTTTGGACAAGATTTAAAAAGTGTCGAAAATATTTTTTTTTTTCAAACTAGTGACCTTATTTGTCATTCAGTATCTAACTAACTGCCGATTTTGAATCTGTAAATGTCTTGATTGCTTCCACCATAATCATGTCATTGAATACAGACAATTGTGTCGAAATATCTATTCACTGGGAGCAGTTCTAACCAGGTATTTTTGTCTCCTTTAACACAAAGAATAATGCTAAACTTTTGGCGAAGAGTATATTTCATCGCGACGTTTTTTAAAATTTTACATGCAACGACACGGAATCGTCTGTCATTGGTCAAGACAACAACAGACGTCACAAAACATAGGCAGTGATTTACCGCCAACAAAGATCGCCATTTTGTTGTACAGGATGTACAATGTTTACTGACCTCGCCCTATGATACTCGCCCTTCATATGTGTTGTTAAACTTTTTTGACATCCTGGGCCCAGTTGTTCAAAACTAACAATGTCGTTAGTTAACGATTCGTTAAAATTTCAAACATGAATATTACAAATACACTGTTATTTTTTGTTGAAAAAATGTGAGAATCCTTTGCTTGCATTGCAAAGGATTCTCACATTTTTTCAACAAAAAATAACAGTGTATTTGCTTTTGAAGTCAATATTTAGCTAACAAATTTAGGGCTTAACGACACCGTTAAGCTAACGATGTTTTGAACAACTGGGCCCTGTATTGTAATTTCTTTCCCGCCTGATGCAGGGGTTTAGAATTCAAACTTTCTGGCACTTTTATTCTTACTTTTTAGATCACGACTTCGATGCTCTATTCTTTTAAGGCTTTATTTTGTTGTCAATTTTAATGGAACCGCATATAGTATTCTAATGTTTTGTTTGTTTTTGGAAAAAATCATATGCGTATGGCTGTACCTTTGTGAGGAAGGAATCAATTATTAAAGCGCCCACGCGCTAGGCTAGCAAATATGTAGTGTCATTTTCTTCGATTGTAGCATTGTTGTTTTGGAATTATGTAGCACGATTATGTCGTTCATGACTATGGACAATGTATAAGGTAAGCATTTTGTCACATCTTCGATTGTTTTTAAAATATATGAAAAATCATTTGGCAAGTTTGGTCCGGCAATAAAACGGAGAAACAAATAATGATCTTATTTATTTACAAACTTTATTCTAAATAAAATAAACAATTGAGTTTCTAAGGATTAGTAGAGGTATGCCAAAATATACATCGATAAAACTGTACAACTGGGTACATAAGCACTCATGTGAAGAAGACATGAAATGTGTTAAAATAAATTACATTCGTGCATATGCGCATATTGTGTTGCCTAAAGTTAAAACATGCATTTTAACATTCACAATTATGAAAATAAGTCATCTGAAAACAGTTAAGTATCTTGGTATTTCTGCATCACCCCTCATAGTATTTAAAATTATAAGATAAAGCTGTTTGGGGCATATTCTTCGAAGATCGATTTGCAAATATTGAAACTTAGATGAGTAAGGACGCTGTGTATATAGATCTACTAAACTCACAATCAACGCTTTCTGAACACTCCATAAAACAAAAAGTAGGCAAAGATCAGGAAAAGGCGCAATCAGAAAAAGATTCCCACTCCAAAAACCGAGGTGGGAAAAAATCAAACTAACAATCAGGTACTTATACCATGAAACATATCGTAAGCCGAATGAGCAGCTATTTTCCCAATAGGTGGCCACTCAGTTACCTTAACTTAACTAAAAATATGAAGACATACATAAGGCGCCAACAGCACAAAATTTTTTAAACACCAAGACATAAAACAAAAAGAACCACCACAAAAATATCGACTTGGAACGATCAGTAACACAAAGTTACTGGCGGGCTTAAACCGGTTTTACAGGTACCTAACCTCACCCTCAGCTTCTACAGTGGTTCATAACATTTAGTTAGTTCTTCGGTCCTCGTGGTGAATCTCTAACTAGTCAATAAGCCAGGACTCAACCTGGTTCACTTTAAATATGTAAAAACTCAAAGACCTACAATCATGACAATCAAATCATTTCTTGGTAAGCATCTTCAATTAACTTGTTGTCTTGTCACCACAATTATCTTCATCAGAAATAAAGAACTTATCTATCTACGAATTTCAGTCTGCGAAATTCAGTCTACGATACGGTTTGTATATTGCACTAGTGTAATGGATAAATGTTGTTAAAGACATTGAATTGTAAAATAATGGCTTTTGTATCGGCAAAATTATAAAATGAAATAAAACTAGAAAATGTGTTTATGAAACACTATGCCCCCAACTGGTAAGTCAATTTCAAGATGTCAAAATGTCCAAAAATGACTAAGTTCAAATTGTAAAAAAAAGTGACAAAAATTAATCTGAGGAGTATATCCAAACCACATGCATATCTTCAAAGCATGGTCACAATGTCTGCAAAGTTTCAAAAGTATCGGTATTAAATTGTAGGAGGAGTTGCGCACACAAGGTACCCTCTATCCATTCACTAAAATGCCCGAAAAAATGACTAAGTTCAAATTGTGAAAAAAAAATGACACAAAATAATCCAAGGATTATATCCAAACCACATGCATATCTTCAGACCATGCCCATAATACATATAAAGTTTTAAATGAATTGGCATGAAACTGTAGGGCGGCCCCCGTGGCCGAGTGGTTAAGGTCGCTGACTTCAGTGCTCTTGATCATTCGATCATCTCACCGATGTAGGTTCGCGCCTCGCACGGGGCATGAATTCATATGTGAGACAAGCCATGTTCTGCTTGCGGGTGTGTCAGGTGGTTTTTCCCCGGGTACTCCGGTTTTCGCCCCACCTACCGATTGATTCGTCTCGATATGAGTGAAAAAGCTTGAAAGGGACGTAAAACTGAATCAAAAAAAAAAAAAAAAAAAAATTGTAGGAGGAGTTGCGCACACAAGGTACCCACTGCCCATTTACTTTCATTGTCAAAATGCACGAAAAATGGCTAAGTTCAAATTGCGAAAAAAGTGACAAAAGTTAACCTGAGGATTATATCCAAACCACATGCATATCTTCAAAGCATGGTCACAACATCTGTGAAGTTTCAAGAGAATCGGAATAAAAGTGTAGGAGGAGTTGCGCACACAAGGTACCCACTATCTATTCACTTCATCAAGAATTAAAAAGGGAAAGAACTCTCACAGAATGGGCCCCTACCTCCTTGAATTTACCTGAAAGAAAAAATACGGGTCCTCTTAATTTTCATATACAAATTACATACCAAATTTCAAGATCCTAGCTCTAACGGTTCTTGACCGAGTGCTAAGCGTTACTCACGCATCACAGACTGACTGCACTGGACTGGACTGGACTGGACTGGACGGACAGACCCAAACCAATATGCCCCCTCAACTTCTTCCGAAGTTGGGGGCATACAACGTAAGCCATGCCGTTATCAAACTTATCGAACAAGACTGATACTTATAAAAGAGAAGGTTTTAAAATGACTATTACCATTAATGGGAAACATTCTGAGAAAACTATTCGTTACAGAGACTACAGTTGATGAGCAAATTTCTGGAGGCACTGTCATAACATTAAATATATTGGAAACCGTTGTCAACGTATGTCTTGCAGCCATGACGGCGTTCATGTAATGATTATGGTGCGTATTTTGCGAACAATGTTTCTAAAGGCCTTCGATTATTAATAATATTAAATCTCGTCTGATAGCAATAAAAACACATTACGAAAACTTATCCATGCAATATTCAGAGATATTTAGGTTGTAAAGACTGAAACTGAAAAGTTCATTAGACTTTTTTTTATATTTTAATATCTTTGTTCAAAACATTGATAGTGGGTACTCGTTAGACCCACCTCTCCGAGGTGGTTCTAACGAGTACCAATAATCAATGTTTTGGCTCAAAAATGATAAAAATAGGCACACCCCTGAATTACCCCGTTTTACTATATAAAAGTTGGGTTTAAGAGGGTATACGTTGCATGGACATGTTTTCCTGATGATATCACATTTACTCCCATAATCACGATTTCGATTCACCAACATGCAAGTGGTATTTTCATCAAGTAGAATTCTCTTTATATTAGCAATACAGTTGTATTTGTATTTGTATTATTATTTGTATATTAGCAATACATAAACCCAAAGAATTGAAAAAGAACAGATAAGTAAAATCATTATGTTGTGGTTAAGCAAATAAATTTATACATTTCAAATATGACATTATTACTCAATTTTCTTGAAATATGAAACATGCACTTTCGTAAAAACCAGCAATTAAGCTTTAAGCAGTTATAGTTCCAAAATAATTATGCGCTGGTGCACGGAAGCTCTGCTACATCTTTATTTTTCGCACATGACGACTAAACACCTTCTGTCCCAACCCCAAGTTGTTCATGTAACCATGACTACTAAATGTTTTAGCAAGCCGATTCTGTTTTGTTTTTGGAAGTTTTGCGGAGTGTATAGCCTCTTTTGATTTCCACCAGTAGTTTGTCTATGATACAGCCATCGTCCTCCTGGGAGGGTATCTTCCTCGGAGCTAGAATGGAGAAGAAATTTATATAATTGTGGTTATACAATATAGACAAGCCTGCAGAATAATAAAGGTGTAATCTTGGGTTATTTGTTAGATGTATTGCTGACACCCCAATGTCATAATATCAGGTATAGGAAATATATTGATTTATATAGATTCTATAAATTTATAGAAAAAAGTTCTATAAATTTATAGAACAAACAGGTAATCTGTCTGCGAAAGGTTACTGAATGAAAACAACATTCTGAAACAGTGTCTGCATTTGTGTCCAGGGACAACGCCACGGAATGTTGGTTTTCATTTTTGCATGGGATGTGTATCTTGCTGATGAAGTTGCAAACAGAACTAGTCTGACCTATTCATTAAAAGAAAGGCGGAAAAACTCTGTCGATAAATCCAGCTCTGGAAGTCAATATACGAAACATATATGGTGAAATACATGATATCAATACAGCTTCTGTAGCAAAATACACATCCCATTCAAAAACGAAAAGTGACATTACGTAGCGCAGGCCCAACACACAAATGTGTTCACGGTTTCAGGATACGGTTTTCATTCAGTTACATTTCGCAGACAGATTACCTGTTTGATATATAAATTCATAGAACATGTTTTCTATAGATTTATAGAAACTCTATAAATTTATAGATACTCTATAAATCAATATATTTCCCTACCTGAATATTGCATGTTTTTTAATGTTCCGTGTTCGATTAAGGTTTCACCTCCTCATGCTATTTCAGATTCATAACTCTATTGAAAGTTTTCTGATACATAAATAAAACGCTGAGAGATAGCGGTCTTATTCGAACAAATATAAAGTCAATTGGAAACCAACCATTTCATTACTTTCAGATTGTACTAAACTTGCCTTAACAAACTTAATATGGAGACACCGAGTGCCAAAGAGAAAATATTATTTCACTCAATTTCGCAATTAATTTTTAATCTAATTTGCCAAGAATTCTCTGGCGACACGTGTTGGGTCACGTGCGCGTTGTTGTCGTAAAAGACATGTTATTTTTGTACAACTGAAGTGATAACAGAACAATCGCTGAAACAGCAATTTTTCATAACCACAACTAGCATTGTGTTCATATATCACCTGCTTCATGATAAAATGACTTAGCGATAAAACACAATGAAAGTTAACACATGATACTGTCGTAAAATGTCGCGAGCTCACACAGTAATTATATATAGGCACTGATGGTTAATCATACTGATTGTCTTGGTTGGGGTTGTAATTTTATCGCAAACTTTTAAAGGATATGAATCGCTGATGCTAAAAACAAAATAACTACATGAAAGCTCCAGATAATCCCATCATAAAATACGAATATCGGCAACTATAAGACTTTACCATATGTGGGCATTAAGACCCTACGGACCCTACACAAAGGCTAACTATATACAAATCATACACTGAATTAAACTACTTTTATACCTTGATAACGAATGTGTGCATTGACTTTTACAGTATACAAGGTTGTTTGCGAATGCTTTCTGGTGGAATGGTTCGTATGAATTATTCCATTTTGGTCATTGGGCTGTTGTTTGTGTATAACCAAATCAGAGTTCTTCGTGATAATTATGTCTAACTGTTTCTCTCCGGGGTCTTCATAGACACTGAAACCTTAATATGAGAGAATGCCTATGCATACCGAGTAGACAGTAGACTGGTAATTGTAAAATAACGACGTTTTTCTTGATAATTGTGGCTGAGCATAATATACAATCCCACTTAGCATTGATAGGTACTCGGGCTGTTCAAACAGAAAAATGCGCAGATGCTTGAGACACACTGCAGACGCTCAGATAAAATTTAAGGCCTTTAATACTTGAAAGTGTGTTTAGTAATCAAAAAAGCTGATAAATAGTAAAGTTTCCTATGATATTTCCTGGTTCGAAAATAACAATCAGCAAATCTAGACAAAACTAGCAAGCTGTAAAGTATTCATTCGTCAGTGGTTCTCATTAATTTTCCCTTCCGCATAGAGACGTCATCTATTAATCTGTCATAGACACTTTGTGCTATTAATCTTTTAAGTCACAAAACAATATTACTAACGCTCTGTGAAGTTTATATTTACGCAGTCTGATCGGTCATTTGGCTGTTAAAGATAAGACATATACAACCTCTGACCACAATAAGTTTTGACGAATACTTTGAACGACCTGAAACTTTGCTGAGCGTGGTTACTAGGGTTTTATCTTAAAGCGTCTCAGAATGTTTTCGCAGTTATGTAATACATCTAGATTTGTTACCCAACAATAAACAATCTGCGCCAGACAGATCTATTTACAATTCTCCTTGATTGTTTAAACGAGTGGTTAATCTCTAGTTGGCAGGTGTAGACATATGATACATTTGGAAAGACAAATAAGATTTTTCCCCTCACGGAAAAGAAGGTAAATAGAACCAAATCCTTGTACTTTTTAAAGAACATGTATGATACAAAATAGGAAGATGAATTAGATACAAGTGCAAAATGAATTCAAATTTCGAAGGCAGATGTAGTCGCCATCGATAACATGTTCGAAAAGCAGGAAATGATTACATGTCATAATTGCTGAAGCCTAAAAGTTACCCACCAATTACGTCAAAATAGCTATTATGTCAACTAGATATTTGCCTTAAACCGTGGACAAGTCAAAGGATTCTAGACTGACAGAGTTCAGTATAGAATATGATAAAATGGCCGACCATAATATAACAAAATAAATACAAATCTTTTGATACAGGTATGTGGTAGTCTAATAGTATTGTACGCCTTGTTTTCTTTCGTTTGGATTAAGAATAACCATTGTGTTATCGTCACACAACACGCATAAACAATTTCAGAAGGATGGCCATAGAATTGAAACAGACGCTGCCTATTAAGTAGATACTTGCCTGGTATCTGTGTTGGTATTTTGAATTTAATTTTACAATGTCTGTTTTCTATTGTTACTTTAACTACAGATACGGGGTAACTGCCTTTCAATATTTCGTTGTAGCAATAACATAGCAACATTCTCAACCCACCTTTCGGCTTTGACGACAATTCAGCTTGTGCTTTCCTGCGTCTTTCAGCTTTCTCTTCCTGTAAACGTCGCTGCTCATTTTCCTGAAATTGTTACTTCCCAATAACAAAAAGAATATACAAGGTGTTTAAATTTTATTTTAAGGAGATTCGCAGACCGTATAATATGTTCAGCAGACCTATTTGAAGCAGAGGGTTTCTAAATTTCGACTTGTGAATATATTAACGGCAATAGACCCTAGTTTAATCTCGAAAATGTTGTTGTTCATTAGGAATATTGATATAAATAGTATTTATTTCAATTAGGTTTTAAGACCTCTTTGTGTTAATACTTTAATCATTGAAAAAAGAAACTGTCTGTAGTAATACCTTTTGGCACTGTTTAACTTTCACGAAAAATGTTGTCATAATACTGATGAATTCCTCTAAGCTAAACGATGACACGTTTTCACAGAAATGATTGGCAACTTTCGATGACATTTCCTTGATTTTATTCAAGTCCTTCTTTATCTCTGACATTTCATCCTTGGCTGACTGAATATGTATAAAAAAACAAACATGTCATTTCACGGAAATCATAATTGTTTCTGATCAATTTACAATTATTTTCAATATGAAAATTGCTGATGGCATAGCATATAATACAATAGCTCGAAATGTCAATGCCTCGGTCTTGTTTCAAGCAAAGTTTTTTTATCTGTCTGAAAACATATACTCATAGACTTTATTATGGATATCAATTTTCACATTTCTTTTGATCAAAGTATGCGCTTTTAAGACCAACACGTTTTGTTGGCACTCTAGGGTTTTTGATCATACACAATCTCAATAAAACCTTCGGTTGCGTAATAACTAGATCAGCTGGCTAACCTGCACTCCGATACACTTCGTGACCTCGCTCCTCTCCCGTGACAGCTTAGCATAGGTTGCCTTTAAACTATGGTCGAACAGATTATGGATTTCGTAAGAAGCTTATAGCTGCTTTATTTGGTGATAATTGTTAGAATTTTTGTTATGTTTTGTTAGAAAATGCATAAATCTTTTAGTAAACATCTGGTTAGCCTGCAGAATTTCAATAAATTTGCAAAAAGTAATCGATTTTCTACTTTTTTTTCTCATAATTTAGAGTAGTCTCCCCTTATCTGTTTATAGACCTATGTGATATTTTCAACAGAAAACATGAAGTATTTTTATGAACCTGCGTCATTTTACGTCTGGAATATATATAAATTAAGTCCTATCAGTCAGAAAAGATATAACATAACATAATTTTCAATTTCTTTGGAGTCTTCGATGAGATTTCATTTTCGACTAAGGGCTCAATAGAAGTCATTTCCGGCGGTATGGAGAGGTCTAACGGAATACCGATGGAAATATTCCGTCTACGTAATAACTTCAGGCCAATATTCAAATTGGGTTGAATGCAGTCCGACTTTATAACCCAATGGTCAAATCCTAAGAGGATAATACACATGTATACCATATCATATTAATTAAGCATCTGAGTCAATAAGAATTCAGACTATATAGTCAACACCCACCTTAACAAAGGATTCAAACTGAGATTTAAGCTCCTCTGGCGCCGACTGGAGTTGTTTATCAATTGTTCCTACTGTTGTATTTATCTCTGTGAACTCAGCAGTCAGGTTGTCGATTGTCATCCTGGTAATACAAATTACAAAAGTTGCAGTTGCTCTGATGCATTTATGATTAAAGGTTTTTTTTTTATATTTATTTAGGTCTGTAATCAATACTCTTAACTAAATGGTTTGTCATCAGATTCATTGCAGTCCTAAGACATGTTTTTAATGGTTTTGTTGTGTTTTGTTCTGATTCTCGTAAATATCGATTGTTCAAGCATATACATATTATTTGGTTAAGATATGTAAGCTGGGTGACCAATTGTAGTCATCAGGCCTAGTTGTTGTACGACTTATTTCCTGACAGACGTTTGCATTTGATTAAGTTTCCAGTAAGTGCTCACATTTTACTTGTGTCTGCTACTTTTAAAAGAGCTTCAATCATATATTTTTTTTCGATGTTTCCTGTATGTACAGACGAAAAGGAACGATGTTTTTACCTTTGCAATGATAACTTAACATAGTAATTACCTGCTGAGCATGTTTAACTTCGGAGATAGGTCATCAACAAACAGAAGAGCATCTTTATTTTTCTTCATAACCTCATTGACTAGATAGTGCAGCAGCGTGACTCGTGGTTTGTTGGCTCGAGTATCCATTAGTTTGGTTAGCGAGCTTATCCTGAAACCCACGGCATTACCAGCAAACTTGCCCTGAAATAAGACGAGACAAATTATTGAAATATTTTAATCACACAAAGCCATACCAAGTACATTTCTTTGTTTTCTGAGGAACAACTATTCTACAAACTGACTTGATATTATAAACGCCCTAGGAAAATCTAAAATGCAAAATGATCTGGAAATTATGACATTCTAAATTTTTATGTATGATTTGTTTGTTGCATTCCATTTAAAATGATTTTAAATGTGTTAACTTAGTTAAATCTAATACTTCAAGTTTTCCATGCACTTTACCTTACGGACCATTCTGTCAAGCAAGATGATGATGCAGTTAAGATTCTTAAACAAAACAATGCAAATGATATTACAGATAACATGCATGTAAAATTGAAACAAGGACTTGTCGATAAGACATAATTCATCGACGGATTTAGAGGACCCTAATTATTTCATTTTCATGGGGAATTTCAAGAGATTGTGTGTGGAATTAGGTAAATGAACCCCCCTTTTCTTCATCTGAACCCCCTCTTCTGAAATCCTGGATCTGCCCCTGTAATTATGTAAAATTAAATTAATGACCTACAGAATTCAGAAAGTTTCCAGTATGCAGGACAAATCGCAGGAATATCTTCAAATCCTCGTTTTCCATGAGGTTTTCACATGTATTAATGTACATCTCTAAGACAGGTTTGATTCTGTCCACTGTCAATTTGTAGTCCAATCGTAGCACCATCGCGTCTATTCTGAGTTTGTAACCAACCAGAGAATGGAGTTCAAGATAGAAATCTTCAGCATTACCAAGCTGAGCACGTTCACCATCATAGTCAAGAATTGGCTTCAGCTGAAATAGCTCTTTATAATTATAATTGTACATCGTTGAACATCTCGCTCAAAATTAACCCAATTTAATAACTTTCAGACCTTTCTTTCGACCATTAAAATGTAATAATATGCCTAGTGCTAATCTACTTTTATATACATAAAAACTTCAATTTGTCACCAAAGCGTTCCTCACTCAATGATGGGACTTTCTCGTTTCATTGCACTTTATAGTTTTTATATTACATACAATAACAAAACAGAATAGTTGGATCCTTTCGAAGGTTTGTCATACTGTCCAGTTTTGGGTAATGAGCCCTTATAAGTGTATCTTTATAAATTGACAACGAAAGCCTGGTACCTTGTATTGCACTTCTAAGAATTTAAATCAGGGTAGTTTAAATCAAAGACTCATATTCCCAAAGGTGCTATATATTCTTTAAAATTGTCTATATATTTGCATCAATATTAAAACAATCGCCATGATGCTGAAAATCAAAATACTTGGACACTAACAATTTTCATTACAAATTATCTTGATATCATTGAACTTACATCGTCTGAGTCTGGCAGAATCTTCTGTAGTCCTCTCAATCTTTCATTACCTATTTTATTCATATCACCTTCTTTTATCATGGCGACAATTTCTTTATTGTTCTGTTTGAATTGCTTAAGAAAGATGTTGACGCTCATGCTCTTCTTATTGTCCAATAACAAAACCTGAAGTAGTGAAATGAAACATCACGAAAACATGCCGATGCAATACATAGAATTTTGTAAAGATGTAAAACTTGATTAATTCCGGTTGAAAATTATTGATATCTTTCTCGTTTTTGCTCAAAACATTGACTGTGTGTACCCAAAATCTATGTTTTGGGTTCAAGAATAAGAAACTAGTATAACTCTGTATACCCCAGTTTCGCTTAAGTGGGGTTTAAGGGGTATACGTTACAAGGGCGTGTTTTCCTGATGAAGAATATATATTTGTTCTGTTCTCAACATCATTTTATATGACAGAAAACATAATATATGTTACACGATTAGGATGGTATAAATTCTACCAAGCGCAAATTAAATCTCAAATCTAAAATGTGTAAAATGAATCTAAAACATTGAGAAGAAAATGACAGAAATGCTCATTAATCCATGACAAGGGATCATTGCATTTCTGAGTACCCATAAGTTACGAAAGCAGTGATACCCACATAAATACACATGTATTCCTGGACCATAATGATGTTGAATAAATGTGTGATTGGAATAAGGAACCCATATACTAGAACATATGTTGTTACAATTCCGCTCACTTTGTAGCCGATTGCGTTGATCATTTTTGAGCAAGTCTGCTTTTTGAAGATTATATATGTTTAGGTTGACAACATCGGCGTTCAATTTTTCTTTCTAAGGACAAGTGAATGGGTATTGCTCTATAGTACTTATGGTAGCCTTTAGCGAAAGCATAGTTTGCCCATTTAACTGACAAAATAGTCGTGCAAAAGTATTGAAAAAATCGAACAAACGACGTAGATTTTGAAAGAAGTCGCGCAGATGTAGTGTCCCCTGCTTTACAGTGACAGAGATGGCTTACTTTTGTTGGTATAACTTTCTGTGAATGCCCTTCTGTTTTGTCAGTTTTGTTGATTTCCTTCTGGCAGAAAAGTTGTTCTATAGTGTCGTAGTTCACTGGTATCTCATCATCCATATTGCACACATCTCGCCATACATTCTCCTTGTCTGACAAATCATATCATATATTCGTATTTTAGTACAAAAACCGTGAATTCTGTTAGTGGGACGATAACAAACATGAAAGATACATGAAAATCTAAATTATTCAACCTACAGTACCGGCTACAGTAACACCAGGAAGCGGTGACTCCGTCCCGACATAACCAAACAATTGTTAACTGGAACGTTAAACCCCAATGCAAACTACCAATAAAAAGGTAAAGTATTCAAAGTTGAAATATCAAAAAGATATATATGATTTCTTAAAAAACTGAAATTATGAACACTGGAGTATTGTATAATTTCTAAATGAAAAGCTACAAGTAGGCAATGATCAGGAAATGGCGCAATCAGAAAGAAATTCCCACTCCACAAACCGAGGGGTGGGAAAAACTAAAATGACACTTAGGTACTTATACCAAGAAAACATATCGTAAGCCTAGTGAGCAGCTATTCCCCAATGCCTGGCCACTCAGTTACCCGAACTTAAGTAAAATATGTAAACGTACATAAGGCTCAAACAGCACAAAAATTCGACTCCAAAACACAAAACAATTAGAAGCACAAAAGAAGTATCGCCTTGGAACTATCAGTAATATAAAATTAAATTCTATTTGAAACACAGTTTCATATTTATGCGTTTTGCGTAATTTGGGCCGTGCATAAAAACACAAAGGCCACGCTTAAAAATACATAAGGACAATAACACAGACCAAACCTAGCAATAATTATGAGACAGAAATAAACGTACCTGATACAGAATAAGGTGGCACTTTTGTCCAGTTAAATGTTTTGAGCTTGTGTTTCGGTGTCGGAGTACTGATAAGTTGTACTGGTGATCCACAACGCACTTCTGATGATACAGCTGTTGATACTGATGGTACGATGGGTCCTCCCGGGGGTGGCGGTGGCGGGGGTGGTCCTCCACCGGGAGGGGGTGGGGGAGGGGGAATGCCTGAACCGGGAAGAGGCGGTGGGGGAGGAATTGATGAGCCCGGTGGTGGTGGAGGAGGAGGAGGAGGAGGTGGGATTGATGAACCAGGTAGCGGGGGTGGTGGTGGGGGTGGGGGAGCTGATGATCCGGGGACTGCGGGAGGGGGCGGTGGTGATGGGATGGAAGAACCGGGAGGTAAAGGTGGAGGTGGTGGTGCTGGTGGAGGAGGCGCTGCTAATGTTTGAGCAATAAGTTCCTTTACGTTGTCTGCTTTACTGTGAAAATGTGAGCTTAGTTCTTTCAATACACTTTCATCTAATTCTTTTGTTTTTGATTGTGTGTCGCTTACTAAGGCAAGCTTGTCTTCAGTCTGAACGGCACATTCTACTGAATGTTTATTAAAGTATCCACAGTGATCACAGAATAGCTTGTTTGGTCCATGCCCGTGTCCCGTATCCAGCGTTACCTTCGGTAATGGCATATATATTGCTTGACGAACTGCAGTTTCTGCACAGTCCCATCTCACGTCACTGAAGATATGATCAGAAGGCGTATCAGTTATAGACAAGTGTAATTGCATGAAATGCATGTAGAATATACTATCATACTATCTTAATGCATAGTAAAACCTGATTTATTTTTGGAAGGCGTGTATCAAACCAATGTTACAATAGAAATCTTGTAAAATATATCAAAATAATTACAATTGTTGTTTGATAAATATAAGCATAGCCAAATGCGATTTTTTACACACATAACTTGATTATTTACGTTGATTAATTTCTTGAGCATCTGGAAGTCAGAATTGGTTTTGCTAATATTGTAATATAAAAATAAGCCGCCTCATGAGAAAACCAACATTTTGCATATGCAATAACAAAGGCGTAGATAATAAAATTCCTCTTCTTTCTAAATTAAAAATTTCCAGCCTCCAGCAATCTTCTGTGCTTGTATAGGTCGGTTAGTGTCGTACCTGTTTGGAAACCACATTGTTGGTTTTCTCATGGCGCGGCTCAAATATTCTTAGAAACTTACACATCTGTTTTGGAAGGATCTATGTGCAACAGGGTTTGTAGAATTGTCAACAGCATATCTGAGTGTGGAGAATTATAAACCTAGAAAATAATCAGAATCACAGTATAATTTGAGCTGCGACGTGAGAAAACCGGTCTTCGGGGTTTCCGACCAGGTGCGACACAAATCGGTCTGTACAGTCACAGGAGCAGGCTAGATACTTGAAATTTGGGCTATGAGTAGAAGAGGAATTATACTATCCTAGTAGCGAAAACAAAGGCGCTGATCAGCTTCGAGGTTACCGCGAAGCTCATCTGCGCCTTTGTTTTCGCCTAGGCAAAAATCCGGTTTTCTCACGATGCGGCTCATTGGGTACCATATTTTTATCTGCATAAACATGTCTGTTCCGTATTTTCAGGGAAGGCACTGTCAATATCAATATCCAGTTACTTTTTAATATATTTGGCATTTGATCTGGTCAATATTATGCCGTTCGCTTTACATTTTCCAAATACTATTCTCCTACCAATTACCATCTATTAACATCACTTTATTTTGTAGAAAAGCAAATCCATTATGGATCGAATGGACTATAAATCTATCTAACAAACATTACCATTAAAGGTCATTATGGACATTTATGTTACCACAAGATGAATTCTATACCACTTCACAGAAACAAAACACATAGCAAATATCATTGTGATAGTTTCAAACACAAATTCTCAAGCTCTGGCTTTTTCCAAAATACTCAGTTCTAGGATTCATAAAAGAGGCCACCTAGTGTTGACCTGTGACATCAAGTATTGGTTGGTTGATTTGTCAAGTTTATCATTACCCTTTGTAGACAGAATTAAAAAGTTTTTGTGAATTGCTGTTGACACCAGATGGATTCAGCCCTTCAGTGTTATACCCGTCTTTCCACAGTGTGTGGGTAGCTAATAAAGCGTTGCATATCGCTGTGGAATGGTTTGAGCGCTGCTAGATTCGACTTTTGCAGGGCGTTGAATACTTCTTGTGTATTGGTGCCGCGAGGTAATACATTTATCTTTTCATAAAGAATATTGAACTCCTCTTGTGTATTTGTGATATTCCCGATGGTTTGAGAGCTGCTATACCTCTTGCTCTTACCTTTTCGTACAGAGTGTTGAACACTTACTGTGTAATTGTGATATGCATTATGTTACTTTTACCTTTTCATATAGGGCGTTGAACACTTCTTGCGTATTTGTGATATCTATTCCCGATGGTTTGAGAGCTGCAAGGTCTTCGTCATCTTCTTGTTTCTCGTCGTCAAATACATTACACTGGATGATAAGATCTTCATCGTCTTCATTACGTAAATCCTCTATGATGTCTAACAGATTAAGACCTAGAAATACAAAACAATTACTCAGGGGAAACTCTGCATGCATCTTTGAAATTGCAGTATATCTATCGTTGCCGGTTTATAAAGGGTCACTGATGATGGTTCATTTCCCTAAACTGCGCGATATGACCCATACCATCTCCGTTTGAATATTTTCACTGTTTCCAAGGGCTCTGACTTTTATATCTGATATATTGATAATCACAACCTATGTTGTATGAATTGACGGAAACATTCATCAGTTATGAAACGTAAAATTTTGAGAGATGGGCATGGATATTAAAATAAACACCACTACTTGCCAAAATTAATATTGTTGACATGGTTAACTGCAATTGCAGTTTGCAGTTCACGTTTTCTTTTAGTGTTATGGGGTCCATATTATTACTTTTGTTTGATTCGTAAGTACTGTTCCACTTTCCCGTATTAAAGTTAAATGATGAGCACGAAATTCTTTTTCCAAACTATGTGGTTCAAAATGCTGTTAACTCACCTATGAACTGGTTTCTGAGTCTCACTCGCTCTTCCAGCCCCTCGGTTGCTACCAAGATACAATTAATGAAGGCTATCAATGTTGTCTTATATGGCACTATATCAGCTGTCCGTAACTCGTGCACTATCACACTGAATCTGTATCGGTGTTTCTTAGCAACCTGAAATCAAATAGAAGAAATATATAGCTAGTTCACCAGTTTTATAGTGGCTGTTTTTGAACATTATCAGTAGGGTAACTGAAGAGGCTTATGTAGCCGAAGCCGCGGTATGGCCCAACCCCTTTCTCATTGGTATGTTCACTGCCCTTAAAAGGGTATCAGTTTTATTTTTATGTGTTGTTACTGCAGCTGGTGTTACGGCCGTGTAGCGGCCCTAAAATGTCTCCCCGTACATCATCCAAATTGTAGATTATATTTTCATTTTGGTCCTTTGAGATCAGCGACGGTATTCTGAAAAATCAGGAAATTTCTTTTGGTTTAGATTCATTTTCTTACCAACGTTTAATATATTTGGCCCAATTTTGATTATACTATTCTTTGTATCGACTACTATGTTAAAAGATTACAGTACTCTTAGGCTCCATGTTGCCAAATGTATAGGGTCACTGAAGCGGCTTTAGTAGCCGAAATCGCGGTATGGTCCAACCCCTTTCACATTAATATGCTCACTGCCCTTAAAGGATATCAATTTTATTTTTATTTTACTTCAATTACACAGGAAACTCATGGAACTTATATACACGTACTTATAGGCGCTGATGATGGATTTACGTTATAAAACGTGACGGAAGAAACCGGATAACCCAGGGGAAACAACCGACCTTAGATCTATCATATGCTTGGATTAGAAAGAAATATCACTTCTGCTGAATCTAATTCGAACTCGGGCCGCAGAGTTGACGAGCGAACGCGTTATCTTGCCCAGCGGTTTTCTTCTGTTCTGGTATTAATGCTAACTCCAACTCTCTCAGTACCAACATTTGTTGTTTTTTTTGTGATCATTAAAGAGACTATATAACGTCACCATTCTTACAATTGTCTTCAATCCTATTGTTTCGTTTTATTCTCCTCTGACTGAGACTAATGCAGAATTGCGCTGATGCATTTACTTAAAATCAAATTCCATTTACTTAAAGGCTGTTGAAACATTTTTCTCCGCATGAACTAATGAAATTAAATTCAACTTTCCTCACATTAAGCGAAATTTCGTAATTCAAGCTACTGTTGCGTTTCCAATAAATTTCTAGAAAATGCAACTTTAATGTATTTAGCACAATTAATGTGACTCAGGTTTCGTTGAATGTTTCTCGATGTGAACAAATCAACATTTACGAGTTCTTCATTAGGTGTTGAAAAGATATATGCTGCAACAGCATTAATTAAAATAAATAGCTTTAAGTCGGGGTCATCATAGAGTCTGACGCCCGACCCACCGGCGTGCGGTTGAAGAGGGCAGCATCGTTATCAACCATGATAACAATGATAAAGATTACAGAACAATTCTATTTGGCTCCATGTTGCTAAATCTAAAGGGTCACTGACGAGACTTTAATAGTCGAAACCGCGGTATGGCCCATCTCCTTTCTCATTAATATGTTCACTGCTCTTAAGGGATCTCAGTTTTAATTTTTATTAACTCCAAGTGATAAATCCTGTTACATGGGAACAATACTGTAAATAAAAATAAACTGAGATACTTTAAGAGCAGTGAGCATATTAATGAGAAAATGGATGGGCCATACCGCGGTTTTGACTACAAAAGTCTCTTCAGTGACCCTCTAGATTTCGCAAAATGTAGCCAACGAGAACTACTGTAATTTTTCAACTTTCAACAGGCTAGTCGATACAAAGACTAGTATTATCCAAACAAAGCCAAATATATAAACGTTGGTTAGAAAATGAATTTAACCCGATAATGAATTTCTGATTTCTCAGAATACACTCGCTGATCTCAAAGGACCAAAAGGAAAATATAATCTGCACTATGTACGGGGAGACTTTTTAGGACCGCCACACGACACAACACCAGCTGCAGTAATAGCAAATAAAAACAAACTGAGACACTTGAAGAGCAGTGAGAATATTAATGAGAAAATGGAGATTTGGCAAAAAAATACTATAATTTTTCAACTTTCAACAGGCTAGTCAATACAAAGACTAGTATTATCCAAACAAAGCCAAATATATAAAAGTTGGTTAGAAAATGAATTTAACCCGATAATAAATTTCTGATTTCTCAGAATACCCTCGCTGATCTCAAAGGACCAAAAGGAAAATATAATCTGCACTATGGATGATGTACGGGGAGACTTTTTAGGACCGCCACACGGCACAACACCAGCTGCAGTAATAGCAAATAAAAATAAAGTGAGATACTTTTACATTAAAACTCCATTTTCTTATCATTTATTCATTTTATCTAGCCAAACAGTATACATATTGTGGATCTGAGGTTTCATGGCATATCATTTCGGGCTATATCATTTGCTTAGCGCAAAAAGCAAACACTGAAAAAGATTTAACCCGTGATACATGCACCTTCAAGGATAATATAATGGGCAATTATAAATGTCGAGTCAAAAAGGTACAAGTAGGCAATGATCAGGAAAAGGCGCAATCAGAAAGAAATTCCCACTCCAAAAAACCGAAGTGGGGGAAAATATTAAAATTAGCAATGCAGTTTCTGTTTATTCAATGCAAAACTGGCATATAAGTTTTCTTAAGTTGTGAATGTTTCACCATCAAAGATCATTTTAAAATTGCGCTGATGTAGTTACTTAAAATCGAATTCCATTATCTTAGGCTGTTAAAACATTTTTCTCCGCATGAACTAATGAAATTAAATTCAAGTTTCTTCAGATTAAGCAGAATTTCCTTCTTTCAAGTTAATGTTGCGTTTCTGAGAAATTTCTAGCTAATGTTTCTTTAAAGTATTTAACTCAATTATAAATGGATCTCAGCTTTCGTTGGACATTTCATACCCTACATATCGTTTAGAGCAAATAAACATTTACGAATTCTTCTTTAGGAAAACGTAAAAAAGTTGATTTGATTTATATTACAAAAGCTTTTAATTCACAAATTTAACATTACAATATTAAACAATTTATCTCATTATTTATTATCAATCAGCCTTCAATTTACAATTTGTTGCAACATGGCCAAATATTATACATATATGTATACATATTATGAGGCCTCATTTCAGATTAAACCGCTTGCTTAAGTAATACAGGGAATTCGTAGAAAAAAGAGAGAGACCCCCCCCAAAAAAAAAAAAAACAAAAAAAAAACTGAAAACATTTAATTTAAAACGATTTTTTCCGTGATACATGTACCTCGATAATTTTACCTTGTACGTGCTAAAACAACGTCGCATATTTTCGTGTACTATATAGAGTGCCAGTAATTTACATTCTTTAACGAGACAAATGTTCAGGGGGTGCCTCAACATAAGTGTTCAATGAAATTATTCCTTCCTATTTTAGAGTGTTTTTCAGTAATAAGTCTCGGAATCTATGTGAGTTCCCACTGCGTGTAGCGAATTCTAACTTTTCTTCCGCTTCTTCCTTCCACTAATTAGATACAGTTCTCATTAATGTACTGCGTTCTAGAGTAAAAATATAGTGTCCAGAACCTGATATAAGCTGGAAGATAAAAGGGCCGCATACTATGAAAGCTATGATCCGTGCGCCAAAACAAATTAGAAACAAGCAGTGCACCATTAACGCCACGCGCTCACTGACGATCGGACTACTTTTGTCGTCTTGTCAAAGTCTCCATCTTATGCTCCCTGGGTAACCCAGTAAACGTTTGATAGGGCTAATCAAACTGCTAGTTTCGATTGCGATTTTCAGGCGCTGAGTGCACTAACCACCATTCTTAAATATACCCTTCGAGAGCATTTATGGAGAGCGAAATTCAGTTCGAATGATTGGCAATTTTGATTCATTAGAAGTGCTGATTAAATGGAGATGTAATTGAGTCAGTTTGCCTGTAATTGTAACTAGAAGCGTCTGGCCGATTTCAATGCAATTACAGGACAATCATTGCTGTGCCGGGTAATGGGAGATTTCAGATGATTTGGGTTGTCTGTTTCTGTCTGATTCTCTGTTATACTCGCCATATTTAAGCCGTGTCATGAGAAACCCAACAATGTGGTTTCCGACCAGGTCAGACACAAACTGAGCTGTACAAGAACAGAAGATGGCTACAGACTGGAGATTTTTAGTTAAGTTCGGGTAACTGAGTGGCTGCCTATTGGGGAATAGCTGCTCACTCGGCTTACGATATGTTTTCTTGGTATAAGTACCTAAGCGTCGTTTTCGTTTTTCCCCATCCCTCGGTTTGTGGAGTGGGAATTTCTTTCTGATTGCGCCATTTCTTGATCATTGCCTACTTGTACCTTTTTCTTTAAATTCCTGAAATTTATACGTATTCTAACTTGCTACGGGTATTCTGAAGTTTTAAGACCACACCCAATCTGATAAGACAAAACAAGTTTTGTCAGAGTCTTGGAATGTAGATGTCAATTTAACCCACTGTCTGGGCCCCGTTACAAAACTGACCAATCTGCGAGTCTTAGCAGAAAAATGACGCACACAAGAGGTCTGAAAGAAGATGTATCTTCCTTTGAATGCTTAGGAAAGGCCGTGTTGTTTTATTGCACATAACATCCCACGACAATCCGCGGCATCTAAGAAGCAGATTTGCTTAGCTAAGCATAATTGCTTATCCAAACGTCTATCCTCTACATAAGTATCCATGGACCGTCCATTCAATTTAGAGATTTTATTCAATATTGGGTTTCCTTTGAAGTCCAATTGAATGTCAAAGCAGTCTTATCTTTTTTAGCAATGATAGAAACACGATCAAATGACAGTGTATATAAACCGTCTGATAAGCTCTTGACCGCACCGATAAACTGTATCGTCAGTCTGCACAAGTATGATTTTTGAGATATACCCTGGGGCAACTATGGACTTGAATTTGACTGAGCAAGTAATAAATCTTAGACTGACTTATCGTGTACAAATTTGATTTAATAAAACAAACATTAGTTTAACCACATGAGGATTTTCAGATACTTCATTACTCATTACAATCTAGTTACAATTACAGGCAAACTGACTCAATTACATCTCCATTTAACAGAGGAAATTGTGGTATTTAAAAACTAACAACGAGAAAACTGTTTGTGCGCTGAACGAATTATGAATGTAGCTAAATTGTTTTGAAAGTGGTGTCAGAAGTATTCCCGTGTGGTTTGTATACTAAATATTCTTCTACAGATCTTCTGCGATTACTTCCGGTACAATCATGCCCATATTATTGACTGGTCAATATTAACTCATTACTTAAGGATACAGTGCGTTTTTAGCAAACCTCACACAGACAAGAATGTGTGACGTTTCAAATGCTTATTTATGATTATTTACCTTAAAACTGTCCAGGGCGTTGAGGGTGAGCTGGTAGCCGTCAACAGAGTAGACACAGAGAGCGGACAGTAGTTCGAACACCTGCTTCTTGACCATAACATTATTGGTGTCCAAAGCTGAAACAGAAACCAAGAAATATGACCGGCGTCATAAGAAAACCAATATTTTGCATAGTGCGAAAACAAAGGCGCAGATCAGCTTCGCAGTATCGCTACATGAATAGTACAATTCCTTTACTTTCTAAACCCAAAATTTCCCACCTCTAGCCATCCATCTTCTGTGCTTGTACAGGTCGGTTTGTGTCGGACCTGGTCAGATTTACTGAAAGTACCCGCAAAGAACAAACCGACAACGCTCTCGAGCAAAAGGAACAATGAAAGACACACATTTAAAGTTTAAGATAGAGCCCGAAACATAAACTTGAATGCATGCTTGTACATGTGCATGTCTTCTAAAGACCATAAACTGACAAAAATACACAGTCATTTGCTAGGACAGATTTTCGCTGAATTGGTGTAAAATATAGATGTTTGGTGTGCATTTTTGTCGTCCCGACACAATACTGACTATTGTAATGCATGACTTTGGGAGTGTTGTTTTAAATATTTTTCCTTTTTAAATAAGGCAAGCATGCGTAAGTCAGGGGTAAATTATTCTTCATTCTCACTTGTTTTTATTTATGGCGTTTTGACTAAACTTTTCCAAGAAGCCGGGTTATTACAGGTAACCGTTTATTGTACCTTCATACCGAAAACTTATCAGCAAGAGTAAGGACTAAAAATGCCCGTTACCGTCTACATATGGGAATTTAGAGGAAAGGAGGCAGTTGGACATGCATCTATGTCTCTCAGTGATGGAACTCATATAAGCTGGTGGCCTCAGTGTAATGAGGGTGATAAATACAACAAGAAAACAGGCATAGTAAAATCATCGAAGGCGCAAGTTGACCAAACGCTAGAGGACGATATTGCCGGCGAAAATGGAGAGAGGCCGAAAATTATTTTAGTTAAAGATTTAGACGAGAATGCTATCAGAAGCTGGTGGACAGATTTCAAAGGGAAAGAGACGATGTGGCGACTGCTTGACCAGAATTGTTTTACTGTTGTATACAAAGCCCTCTGTGCCGGTGGAGCACTGAACCGTCTTCCAGAAGATATAGCAGACGTCTACAAGAAACTATGGATTTGGTATCCAGGGGCTGTGGACGCATTAGTCAAAGATTTGAATTATATGGCAACTAAGCACCAAACAATGATTGATGCAGTCTAACTATCCAGCTTTCTGTCTTCATCCTATGAAGCTTCATTCTAGTGATTTTGAGTGATAACCAATATCACAAAACTCGAATGAATAATCATATATTGATTAAACTGGAATATTTTAGACTTAAGAAGAATATTTGACCATTTGTCATTTGGACAAAATCAGGATTTGTTTTCTTGGTCTTCACAATTTTAGCATGACAGTTGAAGTTGCTGTGAACGATATACTTTTATATCATCTGGAAAAGTGGAAATGACATGTAAATAATTTACATTTCGTAATTTTTGAATAATCAGACACTACCGTGTGTAGCTTGACTCTTGACATTCAACTTGCTTCTCCTGACATTTTGATTTGTTAAAGGAACTCGTTCTTCAGGAAAACGTACAAAAAGATAAACTTTCAATACAGATGGAATCCACGGACAATGTGATAACACAATCGATGCAAAAATGCTTTGACGGTTTTAACTAATTCACTTCACCGAAACTGATAAGTATTAGGCCTAGTAGAGCACATAATTTGTTGTTACATCTCTGTCTTGTTTTGAATCACACAATAAGAACCATAAATTTTCAACTTCAATTGTTTTTCAATTGTCTTGAATGTGTTGAATTGTATTTCAAATGATTAGTTATGCTCTTAAGTAGCAGTATAATATATTGCAAACACATCTCACTGTATCTTGAAACAAGCTAGATTTATTAAGTCTGCAAATGTCGCACGAACTCAGGCTCTGTCTGCTTTAACTGTCGCTTGAAAATCCGGATATAATATAATACAATGTACGGAGCAATGATCAGGAAATGGCGCAATCAGAAAGAAATTCCCACTCCAAAAACCGAGGCAGGAAAACCCTAAATTGACTGTTACAGACAATTAGGTACAATGTACTAATACTAAGAAAACATATCGAAAGCCGAGTGAGCAGCTATTTCCAACTAGGCGGTCTATCAATATAAACGAAAACGTACATAAGGTGCAAACAGCACAAACATCCAACTGCAAAACATATACAGTAACAATTAATAGAACCACAACAGAAGTATCGCCATTGAACAATCAGTAATATAAAATTACTGGGGAGCTTAAGCCGGTTTTACAGGGCCCTAATCTCACCCTGATCTTCTGCAATGCCTCAGTATTTGCCGTTGCACATCTTTGTCATATTGCTGTATATTGTATTGTGTAGCCAAAAACATTGTTTTGCTAATTTGCTAATAAATTTGCTGTGATTTATAATGTCAGGATTTTGATGAACCTGTTTTTTTTTTTTTAATTATGGCTCGTTCTTAGAAATAAGTTGAATATTGGACACCGTTAATTTCAGCGTTTTTTTTTTTTTTTTTTTTTTTTTTTTTTTTTTTTTTTTTTTTAATTTTTAATTTGATGAAACGCGAGACTCAAACCTAAAAATTAAATGACCTTTTGTACATTCGTTTGAGTAAGAAACTTGCTTAGAGAATGGGAACAGTTGAAATAAAAAAAAAATCATTTAATTTTAGGTTCCAGTCTCACGTTTCATCGTTGTTTTAGCGTTCAAGTATAATCAGCCAGGCAATTTTCTCAGAAATGGAAAATTGTAAAGGTCATTCAGGGATCAAATTTCAAACATAAGCTGTTTTATAAGTGGCAGTCGCAATTGATTGCTGAAACGTTTTAAAAGCTCTTTCTTGAAATATGAAAAGCTAAAAGATAATAAAATCGTTTCAAGTTACAGAGTCCAGTGACTTAGTTTACAAATTTAAGAAACTTATAGGAATTAATGATTTTTCTTTTCAGTTCAGAAAAATCATAACACGTTACAGACGTATAGGTTATAACTTGAATGTCATGCGACAGTCTGCATGCTTAGTTTTTAACCCAATCATGGTTGATAACTATGCTGCCTTCTTTAATTGCACGCCGGTGGATCGGGCGTCAGACTCTATGATGGCCCCGACTTAAAGCTATTCATTTTAGTTGGTTGGGGCCGGAGCTTCTTGTCTGTTGCTTGGCCCACTGGGTTCAACTGGTGTTTTTCTTTTGCTCCGGAGTTAGTAGGTTATTCGGCGCCCAGGGATCTCCATCGTCGGGCAGCTTACTCAATCTGTGAGTCCTTGTTTTTGATTCATCAGGATGTTTATCATGATTTATTTGTTTGTTCTTGATGATTCATTGACTAGTTAGAGATTCACCACGAGGACCGAAGAACTTACTAAATGTTATGAACCACTGCAGAAGCTGAGGGTGAGGTTAGGATCCTGTAAACCGGTTTAAGCCCGCCAGTAACTTTGTGTTACTGATCGTTCCAAGGCGATACTTCTGTGGTGGTTCTTTTTGTTTTATGTCTTGGTGTTTATTTTTTTTTTGTGCTGTTGGCGCCTTATGTATGTTTTCATTTTTTGTGCTGTTGGCGCCTTATGTATGTTTTCATATTTTTAATTAAGGTAACTGAGTGGCCACCTATTGGGAAAATAGCTGCTCATTCGGCTTACGATATGTTTCATGGTATAAGTGCCTGATTGTTAGTTTGGTTTTTTTCCCACCTCGGTTTTTGGAGTGGGAATCTCTTTCTGATTGCGCCTTTTCCTGATCTTTGCCTACTTGTACCTTCCAATATTCAACTAACCACAATTTATACGGCGGTGAGCTATCATTTAAATACAGTCAGTGGACATAATTATTCGCCACCTTCGGAAAACTCCACAGACTTCTATGTATTTTCATGTATGCAAGAAAAATATTCTGCTTCTCCTGGTCAACTTTAGTGTAATTTGCAAGGTAAATGAATAAAGCAAGACATAAGATAGTTTTCATTTAATTCCATGCATGCGTTTTAAAGCTACATTCTTTTAAAACTTATGATTTTTTTCGGACACTTTTTGGGCAAACGACACCATTGACGTCAATGGGAAAGTGGCTTTTCCAAAATTTCCTAAAGTTTTAAGCTCCTGTATATGAAAGATGCAATGTTGAAACATCACCAAATAACCGTTGTTAATTGTCGTATTCATTTAACTTTCAACTGACACCAAAGTCGTGGATATATGTTGACCAGAAGAGGCAGAATAATTCTTCTTGCAAACATGAAAATACATAGCAATGAACAAGTAGGCAATGATCAGGAAATGGCGCAATCAGAAAGAAATTTCCACTCCATAAACCGAGGGGTGGGAAAAAACTAAAATGACAGTTAGATACTTATACCAAGAAAACATATCGTAAGCCGACCCGCATACCAAAAAAAAAAAAAAAAAGGTACAAGTAGGCAAAGATCAGGAAAAGGCGCAATCAGAAAGAAATTCCCACTCCAAAAACCGAGGTGGGAAAAACTAAATTGACAATCAGGTACTTATACCAAGAAAACATATCGTAAGTTCCCCATTGGCGACCACTTAGTTACCCGAAGAACTTAACTAAAAATTTGAAAACATGCATACGGCTCAAACAGCACAAAAAATCGACTCGAAAACATAAAACAAATAGACTCACGACAGAAGTATTTCCTTGGAACGATAGATGATAAATCACTTTTAGATGATTAGTCACTTTCAGATGATAAATGAAACATACATACGACGTACACAGGCGCTTCTACTACATAAGTGTATATGATATAAAAAATTAAGGGTAATTGTGGTTAAAAAGAGATATTTATTAGAAAGACGTTGAATACTGGACTCTGTAATTTGAAACAATTTTGTAGCAGTCATAACTTCTGGCTTTTCATATTTCTAGAAAGAGCTTTTAAAAAGTTTCAGCGATCAATGGCGACTGACTTTTATAAAACAGCTTATTTTTGAAATTTGATCCTTAAATAACCTTTACAGCTTCTCCATTTCTGAGAAAATTGGCTAGCAGATTATACTTGAACGCTAATTGCAACGATGAAGCGTGAGACTGGAACCTATAATTAAAGCCACTTATTGGGACATTCTATAAAAAAATTTGAGCCGTGACGCGAGAAAACCGGTCTTCGGGGTTTCCGACCAGGTCCGACATAAACCTGTCTGTGCAGTCTCAGAAAATGGTTAGAAGCGTGAAATTTCGGAATTAGAAAGAAGAGAAATTGTACTATCCGAGTGGCGAAAACAAAGGCGCTGATCAGCTTCGCAGTTACTGCGAAGCTGATCTGCACCTTTGTTTTCGCACAGGCGAAATTCCGGTTTTCTCACGATGCGGCTCAAATAATATCCTGTTTGGGCCTTTGACCTTAAATAAGAACAACTGCCTACCATTCTGTCTTCATATCTGTCTGACGTATGACTATCAGGAATGGAGAAAATATATGTTTTAACACAGCTACTCGTATACATAACTTTATACATATATCGGTATACCGAGGTTCACGCACATCTAAATGCCAATAAAAGTTAACAAAATCTGAAATGCAGTCAATGTTTCGATGAGGCAGTACGAATCCTTTCTGCTTTAAATTCCCTCTTCACCGTTTTATGCAGTTTTGCACACAATGTAATGTTCCCGTGTCATTTTAAATCCAGAATCCGAATACAACTCAGGAAGTGAATGAAAATTGTATTCATTAAAAGAAAAGACCGAATTAAAAAAAAAAAAAGAATGATCAAATCTGAAGTGCAGTCAATGGTTCCACGAGGCAGAACGAATTCTTGTCGCATTAATTTCTTCTTGCACCGCTTTATGCAGTTATGTTCTCAATCTAATGATCCCATGTCAATTTTAAATCGAAAATCCTAATACAACTCAGGAAGTGAATGAAAATTGTATTCATTTAAACGAAAGACCGAATTTCTCCTGGGACTTCTAAACAGCAATTTTAACTGACACATTTCCAATGAAAACTCAGGCAACAAACATATGAGCCGCATCGTGAGAAAACGGGATTATTGCCTATGCGAAAACAAAGGCGCAGATCAGCTTCGCAGTAACTGCGAAGCTGATCAGCGCCTTTGTTTTCGCTACTCGGATAGTACAATTCCTCTTCTACTTAAATCCGAAATTTCAAGCTTCTAGCTCTTTTCTGAGCTTGTACAGGCCGGTTTGTGTCGGACCTGGTCGGAAACCCCGAAGACCGGTTTTCTCACGTCGCGGCTCATATCGCCAGTCTGAAAGTCTGCACTTCAGCGGGTCTGGTGAGGCAAGCCAAACAACGATTTGCTGGGCCATCAAAACAACTCCACATCAGTTTGTCAGGACGATCTGCTGGGCAGTCAAGAACTCACTTCATTTAGTCAGGACCAGTTTCAATCCATCTTTTTTTACCATATTTTGCTGAGTAATCAGGCATTGGCTTCTTCTAGGCCGGACAGACTCAGCAAATCTGGGTCATCATTGAGTCAGACGGAGGGTCAGATTTTGATAGATATCATGAATGACCATGGTTTGGAACAATTAGTCAATTTCCCCACCAGAGAAAGAAATGCTTTGGACTTAATTTTGACCTCTCTTCCTGGTCAGTTTGTAGACATTCATTCCCCGGATAAGCTCAGTGATCATGACATTGTTTCTGGCACATTGAAAATTGCTATCCCCCCTGTAAAGAAAGGTACAAGTAGGCAAAGATCAGGAAAAGGCGCAATCAGAAAAAGATTCCCACTCCAAAAACCGAGGTGGGAAAAAACCAAAAAAAAAAAGTGTATCGTTATCAGAAAGGTGATTATGAATCTATGAGAGCAGAAACACTTAAATTTGCAAAGGAAAGATACTTCAACGGTTACTCAGATACTCGGTCGGTCCAGGAAAATTTCAATCTCATTACATCGTTTATTCAGGAATCGGCAGATAAACATATCCCCTCAAAAACTAGTCGCTCAGTTTCCTCTGTCCCTTGGATAACACCTGCAATAAGAAGGAAGATTCGCAGAAAAAATGCAACTCATGCTAAAGCTAAAAAGACTGGTAGTGCAAAATTTAGATCTAAATTTGAATCTTTACGGAAAGAGATCAAAGCTGATATCAGGAAGCAGCATGATCTTTATGTGAACAACTTGGTAGGAGATGTTAAGGCTAATCCTAGAGATTTTTTACAGGTACATAAACCGTCAGAAAAAAGATACCCAAGGTATTCCCCCGTTGAAAAAGAGTAATTGAAGTGGAATAGCTCAATTCGAATTTGAGAAGGCGGAAGAATTTAATGGTCAGTTCTCGGATGTTTTCACTAAAAGTGAATACAAACAGGTCCCTCTTATGGATAGATCTGCCCCATTCATGCATGATATTGTGGTCACAAAGGAAGGGGTGACCAATCTTCTCAAAGGTCTAAACCCGTCTAAAGCCTTAGGGCCTGATGAGCTTCATCCCAGAGTCCTAAAGGAACTGGCTATGGAATTAGGGCCGGTATTCGCCCATCTCTTCCAGCAGTCAATTGATACAGGTGAAATTCCTAAAGAATGGTCTCTTGCTAATATTTGCCCCCTGTTTAAGAAGGGCGACAGGTCACTTGCCCGCAATTACCGCCCTGTTTCTTTGACATGCATTCCTTGTAAGCTTCTTGAACATATTGTATGCTCTAATATTATGGCCCATCTTGATAAACATGAACTCCTGTCGGACAGGCAACACGCATTTAGGAAATGGCATAGCTGTGAAACTCAGTTGACTACAGTGATAAATGACTGGGCCAAAATCTTAGACAAAAAAGGCCAGGTCGACACTTTTATACTTGATTTTGAAAAGGCTTTCGATACTCCTCCCCATGAACTCCTTAAAAGCAAATTGTTCTGCTATGGAATAGGTGGAAAAACACTGAATTGGATAAATGCTTTCCTTTGTTTCAGACAACAAAGGGTAGTGGTCAATGGTATTAAATCGGATTGGGCTCCAGTTGTGTCGGGTGTCTCTCAGGGCACCGTTCTCGGCCCCTTGCTGTTTTCCTTGTATATAAATGACATCTCAGCAGACATCGAGTCTGAAATAAGACTCTTTGCTGATGACTGTGAAATCAAGAATGAAGAGGATACATTGAAACTTCAAAGAGACATTGATCGCTTAGGCAGTTGGGCTAGAAAATGGGGAATGAGATTTCAACCCGTCAAATGCAACATGATGCAGCTGACAAATAAACGGTCTAGTAAGATACAGGCTAACTACACCCTTGAGGGCACTTTACTGGAAAACGTTGAAAGCATAAAATACCTGGGTGTAACTATCACAAATGATTTGAAATGGAATACTCATATTTCCAATGTTTGTACAAAGGCTAACAGAACTCTCGGATTCTTGAGGAGAAATTTGTATTCTTGTCCCCCAGATGTGAAAGAAGCAGCTTATAAAGGACTGGTGCGGCCGGTCTTGGAAAATGGAAGCTCAGTTTGGGACCCTCACACTCATGGCCTCCAGGAAGAACTGGAAAAGGTCCAAAATCGTGCGGCAAGGTTTGTGACGGGAAATTATGTTTTTGAAACTGGGAGCATGACTGGCATTTTAGGTCAACTGAAATGGGAATCTCTTAACAAAAGGCGGAATGATAGTAGAATTATATTGCTATACAAAGGTCTAAAGGGTAAAGCCAGAATACCCACAGATGACTTTATCCCAAAGAATAGGCGTTGTAGAAATCAACACTCTTTGGCTTTTCAGATACCTTCAGCTAGCAAAGAAGCGTACAAAAGTAGTTTCTTTCCACAGACTATCAGGGACTGGAATGACCTCCCCGATTCACTTGTCTCCTCTGCTGAAATGTCTGATGACCGTGTGTCCAAGTTCGCTTCACTCGTGCGTTCAAGGGACTAATTTCTCCTCCATCCGAACCCCCTGGTGAAATAATGTCATTTGGCGTGACACCAGTAAACTATTCAGATTCAGATTCAGATTCAGAAGATGGTTTAAACCGAGTCAAAAGGAATTTAGGCAAGATGATTCACCGTCATCAGGAATTTACTTCATTTAGACAGAAGGCTTACTGAGTTATCAACAATTCACTCCATTTAGGCAGTGTGGTTTGCTGAGTCATTAATAATTCACTTCATTTAGGCAGAAGGTTTTGTTGTCTCATCAAGAATTTACTTCATTTTGCCATGACGATTCGTTGGGTCAACACGATTCTACTTATATACGCCTGGAAGGTTTGCTGAGTCATAAGAATTCACTTCATTTAGTCAGAGCGATGTTTTGGTCATCAAAAATTAAACTTATTTAGTTAGTTTACAACCACCTCTCTTAGCAATCCTGGACCCAGTTGTTCAAAACTAACGACGTCGTTAGTTAACGTTTCGTTAAAATTTCAAACATTAATATTACAAATACACTGTTATTTTTTGTTGAAAAAAATGTATGAATCCTTTGCACTGCAAAGGATTCTCACATTTTTTTCAACAAAAATAACAGTGTATTTGTTACTTTAGCTGATATTTGCTGAACAAATTTATGTCTTAACGATATCGTTAAGCTAACGATGCTTTGAACAACTGGGTCCAGGTGTTTCAAGCATCTCTAAACTAGTTTGCAAAAAGATGAAAAAGTACAAGTAGGCAAACTGACAGATCATAGATATATATCTCTGATTGGTCACATTAAGATGTAAATGGCAGATGCTGATTTCTCTTTTCCAAACAGTTCATTGGTTATTTGAAAACAGTGAGAGAGGTCAATGTGATTGGAAAAGGTCCCTCAGGACCTTTTCCACAGTGTTTACTTTGAGTATGAAGAAAATTGTACCCATGATCGACTGCTCTCCCTCAATTACGCGTTTTGTCACATAAAGCGCTTGCTAAAAACTAGTGAACCCGTCTATAGGGACTAGACAGTTCACCACAATCAATTTAATTTATCAATTGTTGGCACTCCCCGTCAAATAGCGGTAAATATCTAGTAAGCAACCTTGATCGTGGTGACTGCTTATCATAGCGCATCTAGGATTACATCGCATATACCCTGACGAGGGGTACAGAAACTACAGAAACTCTATATGGCTGACTTTTAGTCCATCACATAGCACCATGGGTCTGTTTCTGGCAGTGTGGCTGCAGGTCAAAATTCAGAACTCTGTCACAAATTGACTGCACTGCAAAATGGTTTTCTACAAATCGACATATTAATTGTAATCGTGCTCCCTTTAGTATCGGCTTTGATTCCATAACATCAAAAATTTTGTCATTGCCTTGAGCAACAGATACACACACTGGTCAAGCTTCATTACAAGAAACGACATTCATGTATAGGAAACGAGACTGAAATGTATGAGAATCGAAATTAATGACGAACCAGAGAAGCAACAACACTGAAATTTAGAGCAAAAGGGAATATCTCTTATAACAAACGGCTGCTGACCTTTTCATTGGTTTCTTTTTAAAGAAGCCAACTTGTTGTGTCACAGCTTTTGGTTATTTTCATCAGGTAATATCTACCGTCTTATATCCCACTTTTACAAAGTACACCTGAGGTATACAGGGTAGACCAGGATACCAGGGCTCCTTCTTGTATTCCATATATTTCATATTTCCAAGACCGGGCAAGACCGATTGGGGATTCCCCTGATCGGTTTTGTGTTTGCAAGACTAGTATACAGGGGTATATCTAATTTTTTATTATTATTATTTTTAAACCAAAAGATATATTGCCGTGGCGACTCTAACGTGTACACACAATCAATGTTTTGACCATAAATTTAACAAAAACATATCATTTTTTTCCAACGAAATTGTCCATGTTTACAGCCGCTGCAAAGCATGGACGTGTTTTCGTCATGTAAAAAAGGAACAACTTGTTCTATATTTAAATTGCACCTGGACGACAATTTTCTGTCTTTTAAAACTAATTTTGAGATGACTGAAACTTGTCAATGGCTAAGCTGGTATTTGCGCGGTTGTAATAAGTATATGCCGATTCCACACCGTACATACGGCTCGTCAAATTCCAACTGGTACGTCAAATTCCAGATGTTTATGTCAGCGCGTGCGTTTTGGCGGGTAAGTTATTTTGCTGTATTTTACACAGAATACCTAAACTTTTCATGGTATAATCTTACTGAGGCTTATATTTTTTTCAATCTCCATCAGAAGGATCATTGATAATCAACTTTTACAGTGTATTTATCCTTTTATTCTGTCGCTTGGCGACAAAAACAATACGCAAAAGTACAGACGGGCGAATGTCATATGCTAAGTGAAATATCAGACGGCCGATACGGAATGACCCAGACGGTAGATCAACATTTTATGATACGGGTCTACTAAAACACTTCTTTGTTATGCAATAGTCAGTATATGGTTTAATTTGCTGCGCTACTAACCATAAAAAGGTACAAATAGGCAAAGATCAGGAAAAGGCGCAATCAGCAAAAGATTCCCACTCCAAAAACCCGAGGTGGGAAAAAACCAAACTAACAATCAGGTACCTATACCATGAAAACATTTCGTAAGCCGAATGAGCAGCTATTTTCCCCAATAGGTGGCCACTCAGTTACCTAAACTTAACTAAAAATATGAAAACATACATAAGGCGCCAACATCACAAAAAATATTAAACAACAAGACATAAAACAAAAAGAACCACCACAGAAGTATCGACTTGGAACGATCAGTAACAAAAAGTTACTGGCGGGCTTAAATCGATTTTACACGGCCGTAACCTCACCCTCAGCCTCTGCAGTGGTTCATAACATTTAGTTAGTTCTTCGGTCCTCGTGGTGAATCTCTAACACGGCTAACAAACAGTTAAATGCGTAACCGCGGTTAAAAAAAGAAATCCGATTCACGTCCTTCCGGTTTTGCGTATGAAGTGCAGTAAAAGGTAAACAAACTTTCGTAACTCGCGTTTCCAAGTAATTTATTTTTACCTGGAGAAAGTTATTAAAATTTTCTCAATGCTACTTTGTTAGTTATAAATTTATCTCATCGCATCCCAAAGGATTTCCAGATTCGTTTCCTTATAATCGTGATTTTTATTCCCTCCTCCAAATTGCTTGTTGACTTTGCATTGTACATGAAGAAAATGTGGGTCAGTCATAGGGATATTTTTAGATCCCCACTAATTGCTTCATTATAAACGGACGCCAAGGCAGCGAACAGATGAATTTAACATTGTATAAGTTCTGTGAACATTTCCCTTGCCATTGGCCACTGCATTCTATGTATATGTGGCTAAAAGCTGTGTCAAAATTTTGGTCACGCATTTAATCATTAGAATGATAGCAAAAAATCGACATAATAAACACTTGTAAATAAGTTTCTGAATCGAGCTTTATGCCTAACAATTTAATTATCACATTGTCTCGTCATCTCTGTATGGTTTTTACCTCTACAAATCAAGTTTTATTGAAGGGGTTTTGACTGTTAGTGGTGTGCGCGAAACAAAACAAACAAACGAGAATCTGCATATACAAAATCCTTTAATATCTCTTGTACTACCCTTTTCTTATTAGTTAGTAATAATGTTTCAAATAATGGACGCAGGTAATATATGTATTTTATCCTGGTTAAGCATTTGATGATTCGGTTAAGCATTTGATTAATTTTCAACGTTAAAAGTGTGGGCTATTTAATAGCAAATGAAGCTACGGGCGTTATGTTATTTCAAGATATTCTTTTTGAAAACAACAACACATTTCTTTGCTTTGATTTTACTTTTGATTGACATGGTTTGTGAGGAAAAAATACAGTATGCATAAATTTCCACATAGCCAGACCATTCAAAAGAATAACAGGATACAATACCAGCCTATTTATACTGTATTTATGTAGTCTACAAGCTTTTTTATATAAAGATAAAAATAAAGAAGCTTTATTTAACGTTTCGTTTTCAACAGACAACATTAGCCCATGAGCTATTATGCGACATAACAAATATCCTTAACAGATACTTAACTGTCTTCTTGTATCTTCCTGGCTGCGATCGTCAGCAAGGGAGCTACCAGTACCATTTTAACGCTTTTGATATGGCTAAGCCGGTCGCGAACCCACGACCTACCGCTCCCGAAGCGGACGCTCTCTGGAATAAATCATATTACTCTACACATTGTTCTAATAAATTCCTGTGTTATTTAGGAAGGATTAGGTGCATTCTCATTGAATACTTCCGTGAGAGCTGGTTTGTATTTGCTAAGGGAGAGAATTATATACTTTTATATTAAATTGAGCCAACTGTCTGCATATGCTGAAACAAAGGCGCAGAACAGATGCGCGAGGCTGATCAGCACCTTTGTTTGCGTTACACGGATAGTACAATCCCTCTACTTCCTAAATACGAAATTTCAAGCATCTAGCTGTTTTCTGTGGATGCACAGCCTCGTTTGTGTCTGACCTGGTAGGAAACCACAACATTGATTTTCCAACGAGGAGGGTCATATATTGAGTTCATCTCCATTTTTACATGTATTAGGCCAATAAAGTATATTAACTTGCTTTCTGTCTGCTTTGAATTTAGATTGTTTCCCTATTTTGTTCATGGGTCACAGTCTTGGCCGCGTTTTTTTGTCCTTGAGCAAGTAACTAAGGAATAATCTAACATAGATTGATGGGGGAATTGGCAAACAAACAAACCAATCCCAATCTTAGAACTGGTTAACTTCACAGGAAATAGTGCCCCCCTTCTCAAAGACATTTACATTGAGCCTCAGGATGAACTATCAACATAATTGTATAGATATCAGATTCATATTGTTTTGCAGGTATTGAAAGAAAACAGTATGGAGGATGCTGATGTAGGCAGGTCTGGACTAGAATGTGGGATCTGTGGAAAAAAGTTTTCGAGAAGATCCCTCCTCAGACGCCATATTCGGAACAAGCATTCAGAAAACCCCACTACATATAACTGCCATTACTGTCCAAGAGAATTTACTCTTAAGTCAAATCAGAAAAGACACGAGAACGTGGTGCACAAAAAAATCCTAAAGTACGGCTGTGATTCATGTGAGGAGAGCTTCGGCTCCAAACAGCAGCTATTAGCCCACAAAAGAAGTGTGCACAATTCATTGAAATTAAGATGCCCTCAATGCAATGGTCAATTCACCTATGCAAACAACCTGAAAGAGCACCAGCAAGTTTGTTCTACGAATCAAAAAACTCATGAATGTGATCAGTGTCAGAAGAAGTTTAAATCCAAGCGCTACCTGAAGGCCCATGTGAGTTTTGTCCATACCAAGTCTGGCTCTTGTATCTGTGACGTCTGTGGAGACAGCTTCGCTTCCAAGGGATCACTCAAGAGACACAATCAAAGAAAGCATCAGTAATTTTGGAACTACACTAAAGCTTGATGGTCTAATCAGGATATCAAAGAACAAACTACAATATGTTATTTTAATATGAGCCTTCGCGTGACAAAACCAATAATCTATGCTTCCGGCCAGGTCCGACACAAACCAGGCTATACGTCAACAAAAGCTAGTTGGAGGCATGGACTTTTAATTATTAAGTAATAATTAAGTAAGGATTGAACTATTCATGTAGAGAACACAAAGGCGCATATCAGATTCACGGTTACCGCAAAGCTGATGTGTGCCTTTGTTTTCGCACCTGCATATTGTTGGTTTTGTCATGCACCAGCTCATATACATTTTATTTTATTAATTTTACCTGACAAGTTAACAGGGATATGATAGCGAAACAACATGTTTAGCTTTCATTATGTGAAAATCTTTATCAATGATTTCAGACCAGGTTCGTTTCACACAACGAACTGTGCTGCACATCAGAAGAAGGTATCTGATGCTTGATTTTTTTTTTTTCATTTTCGATTATAAATAAAGACTTTATATTTTATTTATCAAACCTGCTGTTTTGACCTTACCAGGCCGTCTTGACAGCACTCAATAGTATGTTTTAAGTTGTAGCCACCTTTTCAGTAGATCCAAGTTGTTTTTTATGATCATGACTTTTTTATTTTCTTTTATCATTATGTTATCTGCAAACAGGGACGCTACCCTCAGTATTGGCGACATCAATAGCAAGATTTCATAATCTTATAATTAAATATACCAGACAACCAATGGTCATGTAATCGCTCACCTGAGATCTGGTATATAGACAAATACCGTCATACATTCGCTAGCATGTTTATAGATATGGAATGAGAGTTGAGGTGAGTTTAACAAAGGTAGCTATTGAACTTATTGTAAGCTGGTATTCCGGCTAACTTTGGTTTTCGAATGCAGAACCTAGTCATGTATCAACCTAGTCACAACCTATTTATTGATCGACTCAAGCTAGTCCAGTTTGAAAACGACTTAAACTTTTTATGTTTTCACATACAATAGACGTTGTATGGGATGTGGTCACTTACTTTCGTTTCGACCAGTACTAGCAAAAATCGGCAAATACAAGAGAAAGCTAGAGGCTTTGACATTTGGTTAAGAAAGTAAAAGGATAATATTTCGCTATATGTGTAGTCAAAACGAAACACTCAGAATAAGTTTTGCTTGTGTCTCGATCCAGTTTATATCCATGATACCCTTTGTTTGATATTTATGTACATGTGGATGTGTTCATGTTGATTTTCACATTGAAAGCTTTAATTCTTAAATTGTATTTATGTTTTAGAATTTTTGTTTCACACACAATTTTACCAATCATCTTTGATCTCAGAAAGATAGATCTCTCGATTCTTTTATCATGATTGTCGAATAAAGCGTTTGTTACAAAATTATTTTTCATTTCTCTCCGGTATATAGTCTGTCTGTTATTCATTGGCATAAATCCTCATTTTAGCCCAAACTGATGTGTAAAGCGATACCGTCCTTTTCATCAGTACTAATCATAATTAATACCCATCAGTTTTGACTGAAGCAGCTTTGTTTCATTAATCCTATAGCCATACTGTGCTCTCACAGGAAGGTCGCCTCGTGTCCCAGATAACTTGTATGGCTTCTCCTTTTTAGTAAGTCTGGCTCTCTCTACAGTATCGAAATAATGATCCCTGGAATTTAGACATAAACCTAATTTTCAATTTAAAGAACATTATAAACTCAAATCGTAACTAAAGTAATGACTACAGTCAAAGTAAGAATAGAAGGTTCAGAAATTGATCAAAGTAAATTTAAAATCCAAATAACTGGCGAGCATCAAAGAAGACGAGCACAACATCCAGCCAGAATAAAGATGTACAACGAATCATAAATCAACGTAGGACCGCCTTGGAACGGTCAGTGAAGAAATGACTGAAGGGCTTTAATCGACTTAAGGACACATTGTACATAATGTCATTGAGCAGCAAAGACACGAATACCCTTCACGTAATTCCAGCTTAACTCTCTCTCTCTCTCTCTCTCTCTCTCTCTCTCTCTCTCTTTCTCTCTCTCTCTCTCTAAAAGGCTTGGAAGTTTACCTTGGTACAATACACCTAATGTAACGATCCATTCTACATGTGCAAACTGGTGGACGTGGTGTCTGCTGCACGCTGGTTTGCTGGATATGTCCCTCAGCAGCGGTTGATACACTGTCAACTGGATAAGCTGCATCCTTCTTGGTGCGTATGTAAAAGTTCCTGAAATCATATAAAACATAAACAGGTACAAGTAGGCAATGATCAGGAAAAGGTGCAATCAGAAAGAGACGCCAACTCCAAAAACCGAGGTTGACAAAACCGGTTAATAAGTAGCCAGATATATTCCAAAATTAATATTCCCAGTCTTAGCACCAACCTTGTAAAAGCCGTAAAAGTGTCAGAAGAAATAATTGAAAGCATGTCGAGCAAAGCATTTAGGGGTTTGCATGCTTGACTCCGTTATATCGTCGGCTTTTTGTGAAATGATTGATTGATTGATTTTGAGTTTAACGTCTCACCAACAGCTAAGGTCATATGCAGACGAGACCCTTCCGAAAGACTGGAGACATTTATGTGCTTACCGATTCTGATCCATGCGCATGGCGGTAACAGTGATGAAATCCGACATATGCTTCTCTACCCCAGTTGTAGAAAGCACCCCTTGGCCCCAAGGGTCCATCTCCTGCATACTCCCGAAGAATGTTTCCGAACACAAGGTATTTGGAGCTCGTGCACAGTATGTCCCTTTTTTCGCTAAGGCGTAAAGATACAGCTTTCCCTCGTTGCTACTGCGTAAACCTTCATACAGAATTGATGACATTCCCTTGATTTTAGCACCATAAGGTGGGAAATCCCCAAAATCAACCCCTGATTTTAACCATTCTATCAGTCTTAGACGTTTGCGACACCGTTCAACTGCGGGAATTCCAGGGATGTCCTCTGCTTCGTAGAGAGCGCCACGTGTGATTGCACAGAAATTTGCCTCTATAGTATCACCATTTGCAATCATTGTCTCTTCCACCTCCTCACTTAACATCGTACGAGTCAACTTCTCCTTCATCTGATCAAGAATTTTGCCTTCTTCTGTAACGTCTATTATTGCAGGGTTTAATATAAGCGGCTTGCATTGTGCCACTCGAACCCATGCCCCTTTGGATATACCTTCTATCTTGTCTAGACAAATAGTTTTCCTGAGGTTACTACCTAAATGAGTTTTGTCGTAAACAAACAGCTCAAAATCACCAGTTTTCGGGTCCTTGTCTGGAACATAATACGGCACAAGTGTATTTTCAAGACCAACAATCGTCACGGTTTCATTAACAGATGCAGATTCGTGCCATTGTTTTACTCTATCTGGCCATACAAAGTTTGCATATGCAATGTTTAAGACTTGCTTCGGATACTCCTTCTTCTTGATGACTCTGCCTGCTAGAGTCTTAAGGGAGCACACTGATTTCGATTTTACTCTTGTCGGAGTGACTTCCAAGCGGGATCCATCTGCGATTGTATCCGAAAGCTGATTGATTAACTCTGCTTTTTTCATGCCATATGTTTTCAATCGTTTACCAAGACGGGAGCCGACAATTTTTGTGATTTCTGACAGTTCTTTAACAGTGAATGTCTGAAGTGACTTTGCACTCGAACAATGTTCCTTCAATTTATATTCAGAAACATTTTCCCATTTCTTACTGTTGGCAGTTATTAATACACGTTTGATTTCTGAAGTACATATTATAGACGGGCCATATGAGACTTGTGAACTTTCACTATTGTCACCCTCTACTAATTCCATCTCCTGTACGTCATACGGCATTGTGTCATCTAACTCGCCTGGAGTTATTTGATTTTCGTCCAGTATCTCAACGTCAGCGGAAATAACTGTTTGATAGTTCTGTGTCTGATTAACTTCTGTGTCATTTTCAACATTTAAATCCAAATTTTCATCTTGACCTTTATGAGAAGATTGGTTTTCCTTGGTAGTTCTCCAGCCACGTTTGGGTGTTTTTATTCTTCCCATTTCATGATTTACTGTTTCAACAACCACTGTTTTCAATGTTTGTTCATTCTGCTCAACTGTAATGATAGGCACGCAGTGCGTTTCAAACCGGGACACTATTTCAAGCTTTGTAAGTTTACAAACTTCATTCCAAACGTCCTTTGAAAGTTGGTATTGTGTCAATGGATTTCCACTGTTTCCTCTGACCATTAGTTGGGAGAACTCACCATCTGCTGCACAAACTACGACATCTAAACCCTTCGATTGGCAACGTTGCTTGCATTCCTTTGTTATTCGGCGCATTACTTCCATTGACAAACTGTACCCGCGGAAAAAGAATGACACAGGCACTGCGTGTGGTTCTTCCATTTTCCATAATCGATCAAGATCAGCAAGAAGGTAAACAATCACCTGTGAAGCAACTGGTCGCTGAAGTTCATACGTTTCATTTAATATGTCTTTGCCCAGTAAAAGATGTTTCAAAACGTCGTCATATGTCATTTTTGATACGCTCCTGGGGGTTTCTTTCTGTACGAAATATGGTGATTCCTTATCAGAACAATCCATCGCCTGTGGCATAAACCCTTTCACAGAAGGGAATTCACCGAGAAACATACACCTTGCCGAGGTATCCGACATCACATGTTTTAGCTCTTTAACTGCAGGAGTTATGGTTTTAGGTCGTGTTTTACTCTCTTTGAAATATACTGTATGTATTTCATCTAATATATTTTGACAGAGGGGTTCATTAGGGAGGACTTTGAAAACAGTGCAGCTTTCCTCTGTCCAAGACATATATATTGTCCCACATCTGGATTTTAGAACACGTTGTTCAAACAATGTCTGTGGTATGTACCTTTCTGGAACCTGGTAATGAACTGGTTTTGTGAATGGATTTGGAAAAGGCGCTTTTCCTTCAAAAGCATACTCTGCTCCTTCCGAATCGTTTAACCTCAGACTTCCATCAGGAGAAACTAGCACATCATCCCGAACATAATACCCTTCTTCATGAAAAACACAGTCCGGAAATAGAACTGGCATCACAATACTACACATAGTGGCTATTTCGTGTACTTCACTGTCTGTGCCATGCTTCATGAATTTTTCCTGTTCAGATGTAGGCGCAGGTGGCTCGATTCCATTCATAACTTGGTCATAATGTTCCTTTTGCTTTTTTAAACTTTCACATCCAATGGCTTTATAAATAGTGCTTCCAGTCACCTTTACATCCTTTCTGTCACTTAACCACTTATCTGTCCTTTGCTTTGTAACAGATGTATCTAGCATGTCAACATTTTCTTGTATCTGACTTGGCTCTTTCAGCAGCCTTAGATTCGCCTGACACTGAAGGTCTACATTATCTGTATCTGCGAAAAGATGTTCAGCCATATTCAATGATGCTGCGGACTTACATACAGATTTCTGAACCTGGAGTGCATTTGTTGTCGTGTTTTCAATTTTATAAATGTTTGTCTTACAAGCATCAATAGCATGTGCGTAAGTAGACTTTCTCCAATCCCCTTCACCAGCCTTTTCCGTAAGCTTTCTTAACGACAGTTCTTTCTTAAGTTTCATACTTCTTAAAGTCTGTAGAGTCAATGAGAATAAAATTACAAGGCCTAAAAGGGCCTTGGACACCTTTTCCTTCAGCTCAGTAGATGTGTTTTGGATGAGATTTGTTTCCTTTTGAGCTGTCTCTATAATACAAACAGCTTCGTTTAAGGTTTTTAAGGACAGATCTTTCTCTGCTTTTCTTTCCTGCAATGTCATACTGTCAGAGTCCTCGAAGCCGAGAAGGTCTACGTCACCACCCCTTTTCACTTTTTTACCATCGAACATGATTACATATGAATTTAGTCCGTCATCTTTGACTGATTTCAGTTCCATAACTTCGTCTAAGAATCCGGGCTTATACTTTGCAGGAAGTGTTTCACCAAATGGGTTCACTTCGCGTAAAATAGTTTCACTAGGGCATGCAAAATTGATCTTGGACTCCTTTGGGTCTAGACTATCTCTGCCAGTAAGCATGGCACTCTCATTTTTCATTCCTGTCATGAAACGAACAAATCTTCCACCAAATAGCTTCAAACCAACCCAAAAAAACTGAATTGTATCTTCTGAATATCTCATTGATCGAGTATCTGATAAACTATACCACGATACAACATCGCAAAACAGAGAGAATGCAATGTTATTCAAGGGAAATTTTCTCTCATTCACAAGTTCCAAGAACTTTACGAAAGTATCACTTTTCCCAACACGCCCAAGCTCTTGAAGCACACGTGGCAAAAGATTCTGTACGTATTTGAGATCCCCACTGTCGTCTGCTTGGGTGTCCGTAAAGTAGGGGTCAAAATACTGAAGATCAGCCTCTGATTTCAGGGGAGAAAAGGGAAGGGTGTCATCAAAGGGGCCTGTGGTGAAGGAAAGTTTCCGCTTTGAGCTAGACTTCTGTGGCGTTTTCTTGGGAGTGTTTTTCTGTTTTTTCACACTACTTGCTGGAGTTGATGATACAATTGGAGAATAATTTAAAACAAACACTCGTTTGCGTAGAGGGGAGCGTGTGGGGTCTTTGGTCTGATAATAGGTAGTCTTTTTCACATAACTTGACAAGCGTCTACCTAGCTTTCGTTTTCCCTTAAAGACACCCATCCTGAAATAAATATGAACAGACGTTTAATCAATACTGCATCAGCTGGATTCATGTGGCGGCTTGAAAACGTCTCCATTTACAGCAACAATTTCTTAGTTTAAACTATAACTATAAATATCAAAGATATAATTCTAAGAAATAAAAATCAGCATCAAAAAACGTATAGATATTATTTATGGGGCTGCTTTGGTTTCTGTTGCTCTCCAATTGTACACATAAACTCCAATGCTTAACCAGGTATTCTAATGCGTAACCGAAAAAAAATCAGACAGCCCCTCTCCAGGAAAATGAAAAATAATCCAAAATTGGTTTATTTGTGATATTTGCAGTGATGATGCTTTGTATATATCAAAATACAAACATTTTTGCAACAAACAAGCAATACAATAATTTGCATGTATGGTATTCATGTTTATGATAAAACTTCGACTTTACAATATTGTATATACCGTAATTTGCATCTATTGGTTTGCTTTAATCTTTAACACTGTACAGAGAATGTTAAACTTCATTAAAAAGGCAGAGGTTTTCAAACATAACTTGAAATAAATCCTTCTTAATTTTATGATTAAATGTTTAACCATTTTTTTCTTCCCTTCAAAACAGAAATGCTGGACCCTGAGAAAAGTGAATACTGTAGCATACACCAGTCGTCATTTTGTTAATGTATATCTGCAAAATGTGTCGTTGAACAATCACAAAAACTTGATATTTAACGCCAATTTGCCCAATTATTAGTTGTATTTTGTCGTCCTTGACGGTGTTGAAATACCTGTTTCGAAGGAGGGAATAAATAACTCCAAAAACATCGAGTAATGTTGCAAACTGTTTTGGCGCTGTCTAACAATGGTAAATAAGTGACAAAATAGAATTCTTAGATTTTTGATACCTTTCTGTGTTACAAAATAATCATCGATCGATCCGAGTAGTGTATGTTTTGTTTACCTTTTGTTGCACTTCACACGCAAAACCGGAAGGACGTGAATCGGATTTGTATTCTTAACCGGTGGTTACGCATTTAACTGTTTGTTAGCCGTGTCTAACTAGTCAATGAATCACCAAGAACAAACAATAAATCATGATAAACATCCTGATGAATCAAAAACCAGGACTCACAGATTGAGTAAGCTGCCCGACGATGGAGATCCCTGGGCGCCGAATAACTTACTAACTCCGGAGCAAAAGAAAAACATCAGTTGGACCCCGGTGGGCCAAGCAACAGACAAGAAGCTCCGGCCCCAACCAACTTAAGTCGGGGCCATCATAGAGTCTGACGCCCGACCCACCGGCGTGCAATTAAAGAAGGCAGCGTAGTTATCAACCATGATTGGGTTAAAAACTAAGCATGCAGACTGTCGCATAACATTCAAGTTATAACCTATACGTCTGTAACGTGTTATGATTTTTCTAAACTGAAAAGAAAAATCATTACTTCCTATAAGTTTCTTGAATTTGTAAACCAAGTCACCATAAAATTCTGGTTCCGAAAGGCCCTCATTTAAAAGCGTCTTTAACCCAACATTATATTTGGAAATCAATTCATAGTGTCTACGATAAAATTTAGAAAATGTTTTTCGAAGTTTATGATACCGATAGCCCTGTTGGAGAAGTTTGGCCGTTAAACATTTATTACGAGCGTTGAAGTCTGTAACATGATTGCAGACTCTAGCAAACCTAATAAGTTGCGAAATGTATACGCCATAAGAAGCACGGCGAGGAACGTCACCATCCAAAAACGGAAAGTTTACTATATCAAAATCAAAGTCATCGCGCTTATCGTAAATTTTAGAAGAAACAAACCCATTTGCAACAGAAAGATGTAGATCTAAAAAGGGGGCTTCGGTATCCGAGATATTGGCTTTGTTCAACTGTAGTTCAGGTGGATAAATTTGATTGACCATACCTTCAAAATAAGGGTTGTCAATGTTCAAAAGGTCATCGAGGTACCTAGAAGTGGAATTAAAAGCATAAAGTTGCATAAAGAAAACATTACTTGGAAAGGAAATAAAGTGAAACGACTGTCTTTAAACGATTTTATATGCCGTTTTTTTTTTTACTCAAGATGGCCAGTCGATGAACAAAAAGCTGATTGTACTTTTGACTATATAGACGTTTGGGAAAAAAAATGAAAGCAGATAGTGTGAACATTTGATAATATTCCACATAACTTAACTGATACATGGCTACTGCAAAGCAATTTTAAATATTCAAATAGAACACTACGCGACTCAGTACACGTACATGTATAAGCGCCATGAGACGGGGAATTATTTACGAATAGCGCATTGCTTCTAGCTTTACTTATATGAATACCCCTAATTTTGATTATAAATTCAGTATGGCATGGGCCGGAACTGAACTTTGCGGTCTGTGCCTGGGCATACCAGGGTTCAAACTGATTGTTGGTTTCCTTATGCTCCAATGTCCAGGGGCGTTGTTAGGCATCAGGTGTCTTCACGCATTCGCTCGGTTGAGTCTTTGCCCTAGAAACACCATGGCATAACCTGTGCTTTATTTGTTTGCCAATGTGCTTCTTTGATGGAATTTAATTTTTATACCAACGGAACAAATAAATGTGTTTTTGATTGTTTGAATTAATGCTTTACAACCTCTGGAGGATGACGGGCACTAACTACCCACTAGATCAAACGACCGCACAACAGGCCGTGGTTAAGGTCGTTGACTATCAGCGCCTTTAATATAAGATTAACCAAGGATCAAGAACTGAGACAATCAGGTTTCAAAGCCCAACCACTATATCACTCTGATAAAGTTATACTGTGTTTGAGTGGAAACAAAACAGCAGACACACAAAGTTGAAACAATTTCCAACCAATGTTGATTCAATCAACTTTGAAACAATGTTGTAGAATCAATGTTGATTCAGTGAATCGAATTGATTCAACAATGTTTAAAGGTTGACCGAAACAACATTATTTTAATATTATTTTAACAATGTGTGTCTTAATGTTGATTCTACGGATTCAACATTTTGTGCAAATGTTGATATAGTGAATCAACGTCGTGTGTCTTAAAGGTGGCCATTTTTGAACGTATACTTTCAAGTTGACCGCTTAAGAAGGCCAAACAATGCCAGGGTGCCATGGGTATTTGAAATAATCGCACTCAACACGTCCGATGCGACACGTATCCAAAGTCGTGTTTACGTCTGTTAAAGTTTGACTTATCAAAAGCTATTTTCCGTCTGGTCTTTCAAGTATAAAACGACTGTCGTGGTTCGTATTATGTAAAATCACACATGGTGCAAAAGAATGAGCTGCGCTATCAATAGTAGTGATTAATTTGAATAAAAGTTTAAATCAGGCTTTTAAATAGATACTAAGCTATATATATTCGAGCAAGCGACTTTCAATTATTTCTAGTTATGGAAATATTTGGCAAAAAGTATGGATGTTTTCTGAAAACGTGCCATTTTAAGATTTTCGTGCAATGTTTTCGCCAATCCACTGATAAGCTGACCATGACACCTGTATGTACTGATGCATGGATGTCCACACAAGACTGCCGATTATTATTTTCTTTTGAAACCATTAGCTAAAGTATAATAAAACAAGAAAAAAACAACAAAAATAATTACCCGCCAAAACGCACGCGCTGACATTAACATCTGGAATTTGACGTACCAGTTGGAATTTGACGAGCCGTATGTACGGTGTGAACTTAAAATACAGGACCCAGTTGTTCAAAGCATCGTTAGCTTAACGATATCGTTAAGACATAAATTTGTTCAGCAAATATCAGCTAAAGTAACAAACACACTGTTATTTTTTCGTGAAAAAATGTGAGAATCCTTTGCACTGCAATTCTCACATTTTTTCACCAAAAAATAACAGTGTATTTGTATTATTCATGTTTGAAATTTTAACGAAACGTTAACTAATGACGTCGTTAGTTTTGAACAACTGGGTCCAGATACCTAACCGCAATTAAGATGAATGCCATCTGACGTCATGTGACATTCACGTTCTCAACGTTGAGTCTCTGCAATAATGATGTTTACCAAGAGCAAAAATGGACAACTCCTTCATCTGAGTGTCTGTCGGCCAGTCATGAACGTAACATTACGAAAACTTGCCCATGCAATATACAGAGATTTTTAAAGTTGTAAAAAATAAAAAAAAATCAGTAGAAAAATTTCGATATTTTTCTTATTTTTGCTCAAAACATAGATTGTGGGTACACGTTAGAACCGCCTCGCCGAGGCGGTTCTAACGAGTACCCACAATCTATGTTTTGGAGAAAAAATAAGAAAAATAGGTATACCCCTGCAAACCCCAGTTTTGCTATATAAAAGTGGGGTTTAAGGGGGTATTCATTGCACGGACATGTTTTGATGATAACAAGAAAAAGAAAGCTTCAGACTTGGCTTACCATATGTTTTCTTGGTATAAGTACCTAAATGTCATTTTAGTTGTTTCCCATCCCTCGGTTTATGGTGTGGGAATTTCTTTCTAATTGCTCCATTTCCTGATCTTTGCCTATTTATGTACCTTTTTAAACAGTTCATGAATAATTAAAAGCATCTGCCTTTGCAAATTACTCAGAAACTGCCTAAAGGCTTTGAAATCGATACAACAATGCTTTGCAGCCAAACACGTTTGTATAAATGAGAAAAGTTAATGTTTTTTCTCTCGTCACAAAGTGTGGAAATTTCTGTACTCGAGAAGCAGCAATTTCGGTACCACTACATATCGTTGATTTAGCGAAATAGAACTGTGTCAATGCTTATAAATCTACACATTATGGCAAAATCCATGTCTTTTAAGAAACTGTCTTTAATGTCAAAAATCAATGAGATTCGATGTTCTTAGATTAGACTTTACGATAATACATTAGGATATTCGGAGAAGTCAGAGAACATACAAAGTGAGACTTTTACGTGTATATTCTTCTGTATTTTATATATTTTTTCATAAAGAGTTTAGTTGAAGTTCAATAGTATGTTGGCTTTGGCTTTCGATGCAATGTTATTTTCATTCTGAGACGGGTCTCCTGTACCTGTAAAACCGGTTTAAGCCCGCCAGTAACTTTGTGTTACTGATCGTTCCAAGTCGATACTTCTGCGGTGGTTCTTTTTGTTTTATGTCTTGGTGTTTAAAAATTTTTTTTTGTGCTGTTGGCGCCTTATGTATGTTTTCATATTTTTAGTTAAGTTAAGGTAACTGAGCGGCCACCTATTGGGAAAATAGCTGCTCATTCGGCTTACGATATGTTTCATGGTATAAGTACCTGATTGTTAGTTTGGTTTTTTCCCACCTCGGTTTAAGGAGTGGGAATCTTTTTCTGATTGCGCCTTTTCCTGATCTTTGCCTACTTGTACCTCTCCATAGTTCGAAAACTGATATGTTAGTCCAAAGTGCATTTTTGTGTTATTATTTTTCTAAAACGAATACCCTAATTTCAAAGGCTACGACAAAATACACATCTCAAAAATGCTATTCAAAATATGCAACAAGTGGCATTATAAGCGATTCGTTACTTTGCTTTTTGATGTCTGAACGGAAAATTCAAAACAATTAGCACAAAACACTAAACGCCTGGAAAAAGCTATTTGAAAGAAAAAAAGCTATTCAGTACTTCAGACCTTGCAATTTAATGTCTTTTATTTCTCTCATGAGAATCTATAAATCTGTAATCTGATAGAATGACCCGCAAGGCTAGCCTGCCAGTAATTTTATATTGCTGATCGTTCCAAGGCGATACTTCTGTGGTGGTTCTTTCGTTTTATGTATTGGTGTTTAAAATTTTTGTGCTGTTGGCGCCTTATATAGTTGCCCATTCGGCTTACGATATGTTTTCATGGTATAAGTACCTGATTGTTAATTTAGTGTTTTCCCATCTCGGTTTTTGGAGTAGGAATCTTTTTCTGATTGCGCCTTTTCCTGATCTTTGCCTACTTGTACCTTTTTAAAACTTTTATCATAGTAAAGACTTACTACGACTTTGATTCCCAATAAAAAGAAAACAATGTACTCATTCGGCTGAAAATACTTGAATTGTCACAACATGCTAAAAATAAAACGCATAAATACGAGGTACACTCGATAGACACAATAGAAACCCGAGGAATTGACACAGCTGACTTTTAAAATTACAAACCAGAAACCAAGCGAAAAATCAAAACTGACAGCAATAAACTGAAGACAGAATTTCGTTTTAAACTTTTATCATTAATGATTGGGTACTGCTTATTATATATATTTCAAACATCCGTTTCGATGAGAAATAAAACTTGTTTTCATATTTACTTCAAATACCTGCCATGCGCAGATACTTCCCACACTGTCCATACAATAAACCAGAGGACCAATGGTCCTGTAAACGCTCACCTGAGTCTGCTGCATATACCAATAAACATGTTTGAATATTATGGTATTTAACCCCAGTGCAGGGGCAGATGAAGCCCTTGGGGTCGTTTTCTTTTTTCAGACTAATCAATATTCTGTCCATGGATGCTTCACGCCAAGTTTCATTAAAATCAATCTATTGGTTTCAGAGAAGAAGATATTTGAAGGGTTTTTACCATATATGGGTATGGTGGCCATCTTGGTCATGTGACTTAGATTATTAATATACACATTGGTTCCCCCATCCTATAGATGCTTCACATAAAATCTGGCTTCAATTGGCCAAGTGGTTTTAGAGGAGAAGATGTTTGAATATTATGGTAATATACATGTATATTGCCCCGGGGTGTGGACATATGAGCCCTTAGGTCCATTTTTTTTTCAGAATCATTAATATTTAGTCCTACTACCCATTTCCTGCAAGATTTTCACCTCAAATGACTTTTTAAAAGTTTTCCCCATTCCAGTGCATTGGCGACCTATGTTGACCTTGTCGTAAAATAGGTCAAGGTCACCACAGGGTCATGATTTATATATACATTGTAGTACTTCAGCCATTGGTGCTTCATACCAAGTTTCTTTGAAATCGGTCCTCAAAATTCGGAGAAGATTTTTGAAGGGTTTTTACCATATATGGGCATGGCAGCCATCTTGGTAATGTGAACTAGATAATTTATATATCCATTAATTCCCCCATTCCATAGATGCTTCACATACAATTTGGCTTTGATTCGCCAAGCGGTTTCAGAGGAGAAGATGTTTGAATATTATGGTAATATACATGTATATTGCCCCGGGGTGGGGGCAGATGAGCCCATGGGGTCCATTTTTTTCAGAATCATTAATATTCAGTCCTACTGCCCATTTCCTGCAAGACTTTCACTTTAAATGACATTTTAAAAGTTTTCCCTATTCAAATGCATTGGCGACCTATGTTGACCTTGCCGTAAAAAAAGGTCAAGGTCATCACAGGGTCATGATTTATATGCACATTGTAGTACTTCAGCCATCGATGCTTCATGCCAAGTTTCTTTGAAATCGATCCACCTGTTCTGGAGAAGAAGATTTTTGAAGGCTTTTTACCATATATGGGCATCGCGGCCATCTTGGTCATGTGACCTGGATTATTTATATACACATTGATTACCCCTTCCTATTGATGCTTCACATAAAATTTGGCTTTGATTGGCCAAGCGTTTTCAGAGGAGATGATGTTTGAAAATTATGGTAATATACATGTATATTGCCCCGGGGTGGAGGCATATGAGCCCCTGGGGTCCATTTTTTTCAAAAACATTAATATTCAGTCCTACTGCCCATTTCCTGCAAGACTTTCACTTTAAATGACTTTAAATGGCATTTTAAAAGTTTTCCCCATTCAAATGCATTGGCGACCTATGTTGACCTTGCCGTAAAATAAGTCAAGGTCATCACAGGGTCATGATTTATATATACATTGTAGTGCTTGAGCTATCAATGCTTCATGCCAAGTTTCGTTGAAATCGATCCACCTGTTCTGGAGAAGAAGATTTTTGAAGGGTTTTTACCATATATGGGCATCGCGGCCATCTTGGTCATGTGACCTGGATTATTTATATACACATTGATAACCCCTTCCTATTGATGCTTCACATAAAATTTGGCTTTGATTGGCCAAGCGGTTTCAGAGGAGATGATGTTTGAATATTATGGTAATATACATGTATATTGCCCCGGGGTGGGAGCATATGAGCTCCTGGGGTCCAATTTTTTTCAGAATCATTAATATTCAGTCCTACTGCCCATTTCCTGGAAGACTTTCACTTTAAATGACTTTAAATGACATTTTAAAAGTTTTCCCTATTCAAATGCATTGGCGACCTATGTTGACCTTGCCGTAAAATAAGTCAAGGTCATCACAGGGTCATGATTTATATATACATTGTAGTGCTTGAGCCATCAATGCTTCATGCCAAGTTTCGTTGAAATCAGTCCACCGGTTCTGGAGAAGAAGATTTTTGAAGGGTTTTTACCATATATGGGCATGGCGGCAATCTTGGTCATGTGACCTGGATTTCTTATATACACATTGGTCCCCCCTTCCTATAGATGCTTCATATAAAATTTGGCTTTGGTTGGCCAAGCGGTTTCAGAGAAGAAGATCTTTGAAATTGTGGACGGACGGACGGACGACGGACGACGGACGGACGACGGACGGATCATGGCCATCCTATAAGCTCACCTTGTGAGCCTAACGGCTCAGGTGAGCTAAAAGGCAATCTCGGCTAGATAATTTACGAAACACTTTAATAAACCGTCGATAATCATTTAATACCAACCCCATTTCCCCATTGGCACAGCATTTTATATGCAACTTTTGGGGGGTATTCAACGAAATTGTTTGCTTGAAATGGCGCCATGGAAAGAAACTGAAGACGTCGAATTGAACCAGATTCGTTTATTGCGTGACGTTGTTCAGATATTACTGATAAGCTTTTAGAAGTTACTAATTGTCGTAGATTGCTGATCTGTGTAACAATACGCCTGTTCGTGACAATTTCAGTTAATAACAAGCTACATAAGCTAATTAGTCCTTTGGAAGCAGTGAAAACGTTCAAAGGCAGGTATTATGGGCCATATTGTAGACATTGAGTAGACATTGTACAATAGTATAAATAAAGTCAAATTGCGCACAATGGGGATGGAAGTGCGGACAGAAAAAAGGTAGACATTCTACTTCGTTGTACATGGAAATAAACGCACATTGGTTGATGCCCCGGAACTTCTTTTATGATTCTTGGCCCACCGAAGTTCTACAGGTGTTTTTATTTCTTTTGCCCTAGATTTCAGTAAGTTATTTGGCGCCCAGGGATCTCCATCGTCGGGCAGCTTACTGAATCTGCGAGTCCTTGTATTTTTATTCATTGATTTATTTGTTTGTCCTTGATAATTCACTGACTAGATAAGAGATTCACCAAGAGGACCGAACAACTAACTAAATGTTGTGAACCACTGCCGAAGTTGAGAGTGAGGTTAGGCGCCTGTAAAACCTGTTTAATCCCCTTGTTATTCATAACTGACCATTCAAAGGCGGGACTGGTGTGGTTCACATTTATCCGAGTTATTCCCGTGACGAGTTCTAAGTTGTATGACTTTGTGGCCTCCCGAATATGATTTGGCTGTTCACTTAGCCCTCTGCATTTTATTGGTTCTGTCCAAGCTAGCACCCCACTCCACAAGAAGCTCACCCTGCTTTCCTTTACATGTTATACGTTGGTACCTGTGTTTTGTATTTCTTAACACGATTTTTCTTATTGCTCGTTTATATTAGTGTATATTTATACAAACTTTCGTTCCCCCTTTCTAAGGATGTTCCACATGAAGTTTGGCTTTGTTTGGGTTTGATTGGCACAAGCTGTTTCAGAGGAGAAGATCTTTGAAATTGTAGACGGAGCATGATCATCCTATAAGCTATCCTTTGAGCCTTCGGCTCAGATGAGCTAAAAGCACGCTTGTACATGTACAAGAGTATAAAATAACCCATCATATGCATAAGGACAGATTTTTACTGAATTGGTATAAAATGTTTATGTATGCATTTTTGTCATCCCGGCAAAATACGGACTGGAATGTAAAGCATGTCTTTGAGAGTGTTGTATTTCTTTTTTAATACTTTTCTTTTTGAAATTAGGCAGTCATAAGTAAGTCATGTGTCAATTACTTTGTTGTATTTATAGCGTTTTGACTAAACTTTAACAAGAACCCGAGCTATTAATTACAGGTAACCGTTAATAATTGTACCTTCATATCGAAAACTTCTTTGCAAGTGTGAGGACTAAAATGTCCGTAACCGTCTATATATGGGAATTTAGAGGAATGGAGGCAGTTGGACATGCGTCTATGTCTCTGAGTGATGGGTTTTATATTAGCTGGTGGCCTCAGTATGGGGGTGATGAATACAAGAAGATAACAGGCATAGTATAATCCATTGGCTTCCTATAAAACTGATGTTTTGCTAAATATCTTCAAAATAACAAAACCAATTACTGTGAGGGATGGTGCACCTTAAATTGTTATCTAATACAGAACTAATCTATATTTTTAACAAATTTTACATTTTGAGGTTAAAAAGTTTCTATTGAAAAAAATTCATAGGACATTTTGGCTGTAATGAACATGGTAGTAAATTTGTTTATGTAATAGCCTAGGAATACGCTTGTTTGTACACAATATAGTTCCCGAACGATCGAAAGGGTAGAAGTAGGCAACGATCAGGAAAAGGTGCAATCAGAAAAAGATCCCCACACCAAAAACTGAGGTGGGAAAAAACTAAATTAACAATCAGGTATTTATACCATGAAAACATTGAGCAGCTATTTTCCCAATAGGTGGCCACTAAACTTAACTAAAATATGATAACATACATAACGCGCCAACAGCACAAAAAATTAAATATCAAGACATAAAACAATAGAACCACCACAGATGTATCTGTAATATAAAAATACTGGCGGGCTTAAACCGAATTTACTGGTACCTAAGCTCACCCCTCAGCTTTTGCAGTGGTTCACAACATTTAGTTAGTTGTTCGGTTCTCGTGGTGATCTCTAGCTAGTCAATGAATCATCATGGACAAACAAATAAATCATGATAAATAACATGATGAAGCAAAAACGAGGACTCACAGATTGAGTAAGCTGCCCGACGATGGAGATCCCTGGGCGCCAAATAACTTACTAATTCCGGAGCAAAAGAAAAACACTAGTTGAGCCCCGGTAAGTAGACTTACGTCACAGATTAACCGTTATACTTTTGAATGAAATGAATGCATGGCCATTAGGAACAGGCGTGTCATTCACATTTATAACGGTAAATTATGTGACGAAAATATACTACGATCGTCCGGGATCTATACCTCTATCCTTTGTTGTAAGTCTACCTTTGAACTGCACATGAAAAAAGTACACTTGGTAAAACCAAAGAACTGACTATTTCAAATCAAAACTCTGAGCAGTCTGTTTTGTTAAACCCTATGCAGCAAGGTCACACAGCGACCTACCGATGATAAGTAGAGAGGTAAAAGTAGGCAATGGTCAGGAAATGGTGCAATCAGAAAGAAATTCCCACTCCACAAACGAGGGGTGGGAAAAAACCAAATGACATTTAGGTTAGTCGGTAAATAGCTATTCATAGCTAATGTTATAAATGTTGAAACTACCCGACTTAAAATAAATTTTGTACTTATACCAAGAAAACATATCGTAAGCCGAGTGAGCAGCTAATCACCAATAGGCGGCCACTCAGTTATCCGACCTTAACTCAAATATAAAAACGTACATAACATCACAAAAATTAGACTCCAAAACACAAAACAATAAGAACCACAACAGAAGTATCGCCTTGGAACGATCAGTAATATAAAATTACATGCAGACTGTCGCATGAACCAGTTTTACAGGCACCTAACCTTACCCTCATCTTCTGTGGTTCACAACGTTTAGTTAGTTGTTCGGTCCTCGTGGTGAATCTCTAACTAGTCAAACAGCGACCTACCGATGAATTATCAAGGACAAACTAATAAGTCAAGATAACCACCATGATGAGTCAAAAACGAGGACTCAACAGTTTCAGTAAGCTGCCCGACGATGGAGATACCTAGGCGCCGAATAAGTTACTGAAACCTAGAGCAAAAGAAGAAAAAAACCAGTTGAACCCTGGTGGGCCAAGCAACAGATAAGAAGTTCCGGCCCAAACCATCTAAACTGAATAGCTCTATGTAAGGGCCGTCATAGAGCCCGATACACCGGCATGTACTTAAAGAAGGCAGCATAGCCATCATCCATGATTGGGTTAAAGACTTAAGCATGCAGACTGTCGCATAACATTCAAGTTAGAACATAAACGTCTGTATCGTGTTATGATTTTTCTGAACTGAAAAGAAAAACCTTCCTTTAAGTTTCTTACATTTGTAAACCAATACTAAAAAGGTACAAGTAGGCAAAGATCAGGAAAAGGCGCAATCAGAAAGAGATTCCCACTCCAAAAACCGAGGTGGGAAAAAACCAAACTAACAATCAGGCACTTATACCATGAAACATATCGTGAGCCGAATGAGCAGATAAAGACTGATAAGTCCTACAATACGTATGCAGTTTACATGGGGGAAAACATAACATGTTGTAGATTTATTTTAAAATGCCATGGCTATAATGCGCGAACTGCATTTTATAATAACTGTATAATTGTTAATCTTTGCCTGAGTAAAACATTAGATGTGTTCTGTATTCACCAAGAAGAAAAAATAAATGCCACCTAAAACTGTGCCAGAAAAAGCGGATGTGATTGTAAAAATCTATAAATATTTTGAAGCTGAATCAAAAAGGAAATCTGCGTTCTACAGTTGGGACAATGTATACTTGTATCTGAGGACTTGTCATGCTCTAAGAATTTCGAAAGCATAGCTGCATTCGTGTTTAAAGAACAATGACTTGACAAGTGATTGAAAAGGGCATTTACATTGTTTAGAACATCACTTTATTCAACAGTATTGGATTATTAGTCAATGAAATTAATCTGCCTATAAAATTTTTAATGAATAAGATGTTTGTTACAGACTTCAACACTCGAAATAAATCTTTAACGGCCAAACTTCTCCAACAGGGCTATCGGTATCATAAACTTCGAAAAACCTTTTCTAAATTTTATCGTAGACACTATGAATTGATTTCCAAATATAATGTTGGGTTAAAGACGCTTTTAAGTGAGGGTCTTTCGGAACCAGAATTTTATGGTGACTTGGTTTACAAATTTAAGAAACTTATAGGAAGTAATGATTTTTCTTTTCAGTTTAGAAAAATCATAACACGTTACAGACGTATAGGTTATAACTTGAATGTAATGCGACAGTCTGCATGCTTAGTTTTTAACCCAATCACGGTTGATAACTATGCTGCCTTCTTTAATTGCACGCCGGTGGGTCGGGCGTCAGACTCTATGATGGCCCCGACTTAAAGCTATTCATTTTAGTTGGTTGGGGCCGGAGCTTCTTGTCTGTTGCTTGGCCCACCGGGGTCCAACTGATGTTTTTCTTTAGCTCCGGAGTTAGTAAGTTATTTGGCGCCCAGGGATCTCCATCGTCGGGCAGCTTACTGAATCTGTGAGTCCTGGTTTTTGATTCATCAGGATGTTTATCATGATTTATTTGTTTGTTCTTGATGATTCATTTACTAGTTAGAGATTCACCACGAGGACCGAAGAACTAACTAAATGTTATGAACCACTGCAGAAGGTGAGGGTGAGGTTACGGCCGTGTAAAATCGATTTAAACCCGCCAGTAACTTTGTGTTACTGATCGTTCCAAGTCGATACTTCTGTGGTGGTTCTTTTTGTTTTATGTCTTGGTGTTTAAAATATTTTTGTGCTGTTGGCGCCTTATGTATGTTTGCAAATTTTTAGTTAAGTTGAGGTAACTGAGTGGCCACCTATTGGGAAAATAGCTGCTCATTCGGCTTACGAAATGTTTTCATGGTATAAGTACCTGATTGTTAGTTTGGTTTTTTCCCACCTTGGTTTTTGGAGTAGGAGTCTTTTTCTGATTGCGCATTTTCCTGATCTTTGCCTACTTGTACTTTTTTGCATGGGCGATGCCTATAGTTGTTACAATAACCCCAAGTACGCCCCCTTCTTTTTGTCTTAATTATCTGTATTAAGTTAAATAGACAAAAGCGAGAAAACAACAAGTGAAAAGTCTGAAAATCAGTTTCTAGTTATGTATTGTTATAAAATATTCAACATCAAAAGCTTAATTTAATCACTAATAGTAAGTCAGAAATTCTGAAAGACATCAGTTTTTATAGGAAGCTAATGGATTATAAAATCATCGAAGGCGCGAGTTAACCAAACGTTAGAGGATGACAAAGAAGAAGAAGATGGAGAGTGGCCGAAAAGTATTTTGGTCAACGGTTTAAATGAGAATGCTATTAGAAGCTGGTGGACAGATTTCAAAGGGAAGGAGACAATGTGGCGACTGTATGACCAGAATTGTTCTACTGTTGTGTACAAAGCTCTCTGTGCCGGTGGAGCACTGGACCGTCTTCCAACGACCACAGCAGATGTGTACAGGACACTCCCGGTGTGGTATCCAAAAGCTGTGGAAGCATTCGTCAACGATTTAAACTCCATGGCAACTGTATACCATACGGCAATAGATGCAAAGGAACTATCTAGCTTCCTTTCTTCCTACTATGATGATTCGAGCAAGACTGAGTGACATATTAACAATATCATGAAACTCGAGCGAGTAATCATACATGTATATTGTTTACACTGTGGACATTTTAGAAACACATTTGACCATTGGTCATATGGACAATATCAGGATTCATTTCCTTAGCCTTCAGAATGTTGAGCATGACAGTTTATGTTGCTATGTACGATATACTTACATAGTAAAGTCTAGGTAAAGTCAAGTTTTAAATAATTTACATTTCGCATTGTTTGAATAATCAGATAGTAACATGTGTAGTTTGACCCTTGACATTGAACTTGCTTTTCCTGATATTTTGATTTGTTAAAGGAAGTCGCTCTGCAGGAAAACGTACAAAAAGAGAAACTATCAATGCAAATGGAATCCACTGACAATGTGACAACACAATGTATGCAAAAATGCTTTGACGGTTTTTAACTAAAACTTTTTGTATATTTCACCTATTCACCTCATAGAAATTGATATTAAAGGTTGTACGTTGTGCACATAACTCGTCGTTACCGCTCAGCCTCGTTTTGGAATCACGCAATAAGAACCTTAAATTTTCAATTATTGTCTCAGATAAAAATGTCAAATGTATGTCAAATGAGCATCATTTGTGCACATACATTGAACACATACTCCTCTCCCTACTGTTTTACTATGAAAACCCAGACAGTTAAATTTACGAATGACCATTTGATATTTGAGATTGTACTTTATAGTCTTTTACTGTCTCGCTGGGGCAGACACCTGTTACAGAAGCAAAATCACCAGAAGATATACCTGTCCAATTCGCTAGACAGAGAAGAAAACACCAACTTGCATTTTGGCATTCTATGTGAATAATAAATTTCTGAGCCCTTACTTTTTCTTCGACCTGCATAACTGTCTGTCAGTCCGGTATTTTTATACAGTAAATAAAACAGGGAAGCTTGAAGACAAAGTAGAGAATTTGAATGTCTGCCTTTTAAAGGTCTAAATATTCGCTCTGAATGTCTTTTGTCTAGACAAATTGCAATTCTTTTTACTCATCGTAGGAGAACTTTATTAAATGGTAGTTCTTCTCCGTATAAGTTGTGGTTAGAAATAGTTATTTATTAGAAAGATGTTGAAATCTGGACACTGTAATTTGAAACGATTTTGTGGCAGTGATATCTTCTGGCTTTTCATATTTCTAGAAAGAGCTTTTAAAACGTTTCAGCGATCAATGGCGACTGACTTTAATAAAAACAGCTTATTTTTGAAATTTGATCCTTGAATGGTCTTTACAACCACTCCATTTCTGAGAAAATTGTCAAGCTGACTATACTTGAACGCTAATTGCAACCATGAAACATGAGGCTGGAATCTAAAATAAGTTGACCGTATTTTTATTTTTCTCATTCTCTCAATTTTCGCACTCAAATAAATGCTTTGCTACCAACCGGTTTGAAACGTCAAAATATTTCAATCTATAAAAGCACAACGACAGAGAAGCTGCATTAGGGCAATAAATTTACTTATTTTGTTAATACCTGGAATGAAAAGTCTTACTGCTATTAGCTTCATTTATGCTCAATTCCACATGCTTTGAACACGTGCGTTTATATCTTTCTATACTAATGACTGCTAGATGCCACTGTTTTACTGAAAATCCAGACAGTTAAATTTGTGAATAGCGCTTGAGATTATACTTTATAGACTTTTACTGTCTCGCTGGGGCAGACACCTGTTAATTACAGACTAAATATTACAGATGCATAATCACTAGAAGACAAACCTGTCCAATTTGCTACACAAACTTGCCTTTTTGGCATTCTATATGAATAATAATTTCCAAGCCCTTGTTTTATTGCCGACCTTAATTTTGAATAACTGTCTGTCTACCAGCCGGTCTGTCTGCCTGTCCGTTTACCAATACCCTATATTTGAATACGTTAAAAGCAGAGAATTTGGGAGATAGAAATTCATACGAGACTTACACTGTCTGCCTTTTGAGGGTCTAACTGTTCTCTCTGAGCGTCTTTTGTCGAGAGCAAATCGCAATCCATTGTCCGGCAGCTTACTCAATCTACGAGTCCTCGTTTTTGATTCATCAAGGTGGTTATCATGATTTATTTGTTTGTCCATGACAATTCATTGACTAGATAGAGATTCACCGCGAGGACAGAACTACTAACTAAATGTTGTGAACCACTGCAGAAGCTGAGGATGAGGCTAGGGCCCTGTAAAATCTATTAAAGCCCGCAAGTAATTCTATATTTCTGATTCGTTCCAAGGCGATACTTCTGTGGTGGTTCTTATTGTTTTATGTCTTCGTGTTTAAATTTTCGTGCTGTTTGCGCCTTATGTATGTTATCATATTTTCAGTTAAGTTTATGTAACTGAGTGGCCGCCTATTGGAAAAATAGCTGCTCATTCGGCTCACGAGGTGTTTTCATGGTATAGGTGCCTGATTGTTTATTAAGTTTTTTCCCACCTCGGTTTTTGGAGTGGGAATCTCTTTCTGATTGCGCCTTTTCCTGATCGTTGCCTACTTGTACCTTTTTAACCCAACATTAAATTAGGACGTAAATTCATAGTGTCTGCGATAAAATTTAGAAAATGTTTTTTGATTGTATATGATACCGATAGCCCTGCTGGAGAAGCTTGTCTGTTAAATATTATTTATTTAGAACTTATTTAACTTCTAGTTCATCGCCTTATTAGTTGTGGTTGGAAAGCAAAATTTATTAGAAAGATGTTGAATATTGAACGCTGTAATTTGAAACGATTTTGTGGCAGTGATATCTTCAGGCTTTTCATATTTTCTAGAACGAGCTTTTAAAAACGTTTCAGCGATTAATGGCGACTGACTCTTATAAAAAAGCTTACTTTTGAAATTTGATCCTTGAATGGCCTTTACAACCTCTCCATTTCTACAAAAATTGACTAGCTGATTATACTTGAACGCTAATTTCAACAATGAAATGTGAGACTGCAACCTAAAATCAAATCTTATTTTTCATGTGTTCTCCTCTCATTTTTCTTACTCAAATGCATGCAGAGACGAACTTGCTAACCAGTTTCAAACTTACCAAGATATCTATATAAAGACATTGGAAGAATCAGTAAAAATATTTTGTTAGTATATGGATTGAAAACGCAGACTAAAATCTTTTATGCTCAATTCACATGTATTCAACACGTGAGTATATATCTTTCTTCACTAATGAAGCATAGATGCCACTGTTTTACTGAAAACCCAGACAGTTAAATTTGCGAATGACAATTGATATTTGAGATAACACTTTATATATTGCCTAGGTCACACTAGCGCTTACGGATGCCGCGGATAGTTGCGAATACTATACGTAGCGATCCGCAGAATTTTGTGGGCGGGGCTAACGGTTCTTAATGAATTTATTACCATTAAATACGAATAAATACGGGTAGTTCAGGAAAGATACGCATACGTTCGAAGATAGTTACGGATAAATTCGAATACATACGGTTAAGATACTTGACTACATACCTTTCGATACCATCTGTTACGTTTAGATACAGACATACACCTTCAGATACGTAATGTTGCGTTTTCTTGCGTATATAACGGTGAAATCTGATGCAAGAAAACGCAGGTTTTAGTCAAACTACAGTCACACTAGCACCGGATGCTGCGGACGCTGCGGACTGACCTTTCGTATCTATCCGTCATATCCGTAACAATTCGTATCTTTTCCGTATATGTTCGTATCTTAACGTATTGTATATGCAAGTCCGATTCCATCCGCGCCCAAATTTTGAAAAAAATCTAAAATTGGGCACGGATGAAACATCCGTAATAGTACGTAATGACATTCAAGGACATCCATAACTCATTTATGGATATCCATAAATCAAATTATGGATATCCAATATTAGCCCGATTTTAGGATATCCTAAAATCAATTTAAAGATATCCTAAATTCATCTGAATATTGGATATCCATAAATAGATTTAGCATATCCTAAAACCGAACTATGGATATCCTAAAATACAATCCTATTTTTGGATATTCATAATTCGATTTAAGGATATCCTAAAATCGGGCTAATATTGGATATCCATAATTTGATTTATGGATATCCATAAATGAGTTATGGATGTCCTTGAATAGGACTGTATTTTAGGATATCCATAATTCATTTAAGGATATCCTTAAATCACAAAAAAATGATGTACGTGCCTATGGAGTGCCGTTTTACTATTTATTCCCTATTTTTGGATATCCATAATTTATTTAAGGATATTCATAATGTATTGATGGATATCCTTAATTCATTTATGGATATCCTAAAATAATTAAGGATAAATCGAATTATGGATATCAAATATTAGCCCGATTTTAGGATATCCTTAAATCGAATTATGGATATCCAAAAATAGGATTGTATTTAAGGATATCCATAACTCGATTATAAGATATCCTAAAATCAATTTATGGATATCCAATATGCAGCCGAATTAAGGATATCCATAAATCGATTTTAGGATATCCAAAAAAGAATTATGGGTATCCAAAAATGAATTATGGATATCCATAAATGAATTTTGGATATCCAAAAATGAATTATGGGTATCCATAAATAGGAAATAAATTGTAAAACGGCACCCCATACGTGCCTATGGGATATAATGATTTCTCCCTAGTCAGAGAATGGAGGCATCTGGTGTGGTTGAATTTACGTTGGCTTCCGTTTCGTTCAGTTTAAGTTAGCGCATGCGTATTACACGGGAAAAAATCATTATGGAAAAGAAATATTTTTTTAAAATGAATTATGGTGTCACAAATATGTGACATGTTTTATGTATTTGTTTGTGCATCTTTTATTTAGTACAGTGTAATCCAGATTAATTTTGTACAGTATACATAGCCAGCTATATCTCTTGTATTGGACAGGTATTGGACAATGAGTGAGTTGTTATCAGGTGTTAGTATTGAAAAATATAAGTAACAGTTATTTCATTCATTTGCTAGAAGTCAATTAAGATAGGACTGGTTGTAAATGGTGATATTTTTCAATATTTGGATATTATAAAAGAGGAGAGCTGTAAGTTCAATTTTAGCATGTAAACATTTTCTGCTGATATTTGTGAATTTCATATTTGTGAAATTTTGGTGAATTATCATAATTTTGTAAATTTGAATTTTTTTTCTTTGTTACATTTTAAGTAAGGCTTTCCTTTCTAGGTGGCCTCATATGCTATCAACAAAGAATATCTGAGATCAGTAGATGATGTCGACATGATATTGTCATACTTTTGATTGGATAATAACTGTATCATCAACAAGACTATCCAGAGTTGTATCGACAGGGTGACATCAAACCAAACACTATGGGATTCTGTTTATGAATACTGGCATGTGTTGAACTGTGGTGTACCCAAGGGGTCATAACATTGTATAAAGATAGAAATGTTGAGATACAGGCCTAGATTATGTATTTGTTCATCAGAAGGACTATACAGTGATAATTTGAAAGTATAGTGTGACTGAAATGTCAGAATGCTTGGAACTCATGATAAATGCTATGGTGTACCAAGAGGGGTCAAACTATTAATTTTATGTCATGATTAGAACAATCAATGATTAATGTCGGAGGGTTAATGCTGAGTAATGATGGTGTTTTAAAAAAACATTTAATGACTCTGTGTAACAATATACTTTGAGAGATCTTCAGAAATGGACAATGCAATATGGCTACTTTAACCAGCTATATGGACTTGTAACTTGATATGACCTTACATAAGTCTGTATATTTCTTTGTGGTTGATTTACAATGACTAATCACGTGATGCTAAGAAGGCGTTGAGGTTCCTACATAGTAATTGCGTGTGGTGGACATAATACGTTAATGTTCCTTGGTGGTAATTAGTTTAACGTATGAATTATAGACTTTGTGGAGTTACATTGGACTTATGCGGTTTCAAGTAACAAGGACTGATGGTTCATTGTATCATATATGCTGAATGATTTACTCAAAGATATTAAGCAAAGACATTTATCTCATTGGGATGCTGTAGTGATTCATGACAACAGTGACTCTTATTGATAATTAATAGTCAAACTCATATTAATCTATTAGAAACGAACATTGTGTTTATTTAGGGTACAATAGATAGCATGGGTATATTATGATATCATTTATGTAATGTTTTAAATGAAAGTAGTTGTGAATATAGAAAGGTGTGAAATTCTGGAGTTATCTTTCCACTACCTTGATCAGGTGAATTATATACATAAAAGCTTGAATGAACTTGCATCGTGACAATGGCGATCCCGGCAGGATTTGATTAAGGGCAAACAGTGGAAGAAATAAATCCAGATTTTCTTATATAAACATGGAAGAATTTGTTGACATTGGTACTAGAATGGGGCTTAGTGGGAAAGACTTAGTTGAGTTCGTAGAAAAAAGGGAAGCTTTAGTGCGTGAAGATGAAAAAGAGAGGGAGAAGCATGCAAGAGAAGAAAGAAATAGAGAAAGAGAAATAAAGAAAAAAGAATTAGAGCTTGAACATGAAATTGAAAGAAACAAATTAAAACTTCAGTTAACAGAAAAAGAGATAGAGCTGGCTAAAATAAATGCTGACAAAAAATAGATCCAAAACTGTGTGAAGTCAAAGCAAAATTACCAAAATTACCCTCATTTTGGGATGGTAAGGACAATATGGATGCATACCTAAAACGATTTGAGAGATTTGCTAAAAATGCAAATTGGCCTGTTGAAGAATGGGCAACAAATTTGTCAACATTACTTCAAGGGAGGGCCTTAGAAGTGTATTCGCGTTTGTCGACTGAGGATGCAAATGACTATAACACGTTAAGGGATGCACTTCTAAAGCGCTACCAACTTACTGAAGAGGGATTTCGTCAAAAATTCAGAAACAGTAAGCAAGAAATAGGGGAAACAGCTGGCCAGTTTGTGATAAGATTAAATAATTACTTAGTGAGATGGATGGAATTAGCTAAAGTGAAACCAACATTTGAAGGATTAAGAGACCTTATGTTGAGAGAGCAATTTTTAAGTGTATCCAGTAAGAGTTTGGTCTTGTTTTTGAAAGAGAGAAAAATTAAATCTACTGACGAAATGATCGAGTTAGCAGAACAGTATATGGAAGCACATTCGGTGAGTGATCTGTCATCTAGGTCATCTACTGGAAATAGGGCTGATGGTTATAAGTCTGACTTTTCTAGAAGACCAGTAAATAATACACCTTCGGTAGAAGGAAAGGGACAGGTAAGAGAGTTCAAAGAAAGACACTGCTACGGATGTGGAAAAACTGACCATTTCATAAGAAGTTGTCCAGTTAAAGCAGCCAGGAATAGCGTAAGTACTAAAGCAGCAGTACTAGAGGTACAAGATGAACAAGATGAAAGTGAATTTGAAGTTGCTAAATCAGAGGGAGGAACTGGTGAGAATAATACCGTAGCAACCTGTATAGTAACGCCGGTTACTGATAGCTGTCTGTTCCCTTCGTATAAGTCAACAGAATTAGGTACTGAAGTTAACCATAATAATTTCATTCCTGTGGTAAGCACTGCAGAGAATCTAGGGTGTACTTTGAAAATAAATTCTTCAGATAAGATGCCAGTGAAGAGAGGCTTTATAGGTAACAATGAAATTTCAGTGTTACGAGATAGTGGCTGCAATTCTGCTATAGTCAAGAGAGACCTTGTACAAGAAGAGCAGCTTACGGGCAACTCTGTTTTATGTACCTTAGCTGATGGTACTAAACGTAAGTTTCCTGTTGCAGATATAGTAGTTGACACTCCATTTTATTCAGGTAAAGTAGAAGCATTGTGTATGCCAGAGCCAGTGTATGACCTTGTGTTAGGGAATATATCCGGTGTCAGACCTCCAGAAAATCCTGATCTCAATTGGGCTCATCATAAGGAAGGTAATGACAATTGTTCAGATATAAAGGTCAATGCTGTCGAAACTAGAAGACAAAAGGAAATGAGCAAAAGGAGAAATACTTTGATTGTTCCAGCTGCTATCAATCAATATTCAGTTCATGATATTAAAAGGCTACAAGATGAGGATGATTCACTCAGGTATATTAGAAATCAAACTGAGAAGGGTGAAACGAAAGTAGAAAAGGATGGTTCTACAGTAAGATATATACAGAAGAAGGGGCTTTATTACAGAGAGTTTAAAAAAAGTGATAGGATAGCAAGAGTGTATACTCAGCTAGTAGTACCAACAAAATTAAGAGATGAGGTTTTGAAAATAGCCCACGATGGAATTATGGCTGGCCATTTGGGTATCCGGAAAACAACAGATAGGATACTTAATGAATTTTTCTGGCCAAAGGTAAGGCGGGATGTTCAGCAATATTGCAAAACATGCGATATATGCCAAAAGACAGTACCAAAAGGAAAGGTTAGTCAGTTGCCTTTAGGAAAAATGCCTCTTATCGAGACCCCATTTTCTCGCATTGCGACAGACATAGTTGGTCCTATTAATCCACCTTCAGATAATGGAAATAGATTTATTTTGACAGTGGTAGATTATGCCACACGTTATCCTGAGGCAAAAGCATTAAAAAGAATTGATACCGAGACTGTTGCGGAAGCTCTAGTGGAAATCTATAGCAGGGTAGGTATTCCCAGAGAAGTGTTAACAGACCAAGGCAAACAGTTTACGTCGGATATCATGAAAGAGGTAGGTAGACTCCTTTCAATTAGACAGTTGACCACTACCCCATATCATCCAGCCTGCAATGGACTTGTTGAGAGATTTAATGGCACATTAAAGAGTATGCTTAGGAAATTATGTGAAGAAAAACCTAGGCAATGGGATAGATATATCCCAGCACTTTTATTTGCATATAGAGAAACAGAACAGGAAAGTACTGGGTTCTCCCCATTCCAACTTCTGTATGGAAGACAAGTTAGGGGTCCACTGTCTATTTTGAAACAATTATGGACAAAAGAGCTTGAAGATGAAGAGGTTAAGACTACCTATCAATATGTGGTAGACTTACGAGAGAGATTAGAAGAAACAATACAGGTAGTTCAAGATAAACTCAAACAAAGCAGTAAGAGGTATAAACATTATGCTGATAGCAAAGCAAAGGATAGACAATTCAAACAAGGAGATGAAGTGTTATTACTACTACCAACAGAAAGTAATAAACTTATCATGCAATGGCAGGGTCCCTTTAAAATCGTTGAGAAGTTGAACTCACTTGACTATAGGGTAGGAGTCAAGGACAAAGTAAAAACATACCATGGTAATATGTTAAAGAAATATTTCAGGAGGCAAACAGTAGACATGAGTGAAAATGCAGCTGAAATGGTATCTTGTGTTTCCGTTATTGAACCAGAAACAGATACTGATGATATTGAACAGACAGAATATTTTGCTGGTACAGAATTACATTTTCCAGTTTACTTAGCAAAAGAGACAGTCAGTGATGTAAAGGTAAATCCTGATTTAGACAAGGATCAGTCAGATGAAATACATGCACTGTTAGAGAGGTTTCCAGATGTTTTCACAGATATACCAGGTACTACAGATATAGTAGAACATGATATCCTTCTCACAACAGATAAACCTATCAGGTCAAAACCATATCCTGTCCCATTTTCTCTGAAAAATGACATCAAGAAAGAAATAAACAATATGCTTGAGTTGGGTATCATTGAACCCTCAAATTCTCCATATTCATCTCCTGTTGTGTTGGTGAAAAAACAAGATGGCTCATATAGGTTTTGCTGTGATTTCAGGAAACTTAATAGCATCACAGTATTTGATGCGGAACCAATTGGAAACCCTGATGATTTGTTTGTAAAAATGTCAAACAGTAAGTATTTCACAAAGGTAGATTTGTCTAAAGGCTACTGGCAAGTCAAAATGAAATCATCCAGTAAGATCTTCACTGCTTTTGTAACATCAGAAGGCTTGTTCTGCTTTAAGAAAATGCCTTTTGGCCTTGTCAATTCTGGTGCAACCTTCTGTAGGATGATGAGAAAACTATTATATGGTCTTACAAACACAGATAATTTTGTAGATGATATAATTGTACATACAGAAACTTGGAGGGCACATATGGAATGTTTACAAGCACTTTTTAAAAGGCTTCAAGAGGCAAAGTTGACTGCAAGACCTACAAAGTGTGTTATTGCAGTAAGAAGTGTATCATTTCTAGGTCACATAATTGGGGATGGGATGATACAGCCGCAGCCAGAAAAGGTAAAAAGTATCCTTAATTGCCAGCGGCCTACTACAAAAAAACAAGTCAGATCATTTCTTGGCCTTATTGGCTATTATAGAAACTTTATTGCCAATTTCAGTACAGTTTCAGCTCCATTATCAGATCTAACAAAGAGAGGTCAGCCAAATAAGGTCAGGTGGGAGGAGGAGCAAGAAAATGCCTTTGTAACCCTACTTCAAAAGCTAGGTAAGTCTCCTATTTTGTGTCTTCCCAACTTTGAGAAAGACTTTCTGCTTAGAACTGATGCTTCTGAGTCGGGTATTGGAGCTGTTTTGCTGCAGGAACAAGGTGAATATAAATTACCTATTGCATATGCCAGTAAGAAACTCCTGGACAGAGAAAAAAGGTATTCTGTGATCGAAAAAGAATGTTACGCAATTGTGTGGGGTGTACAGAAGTTCAAATGTTACTTGTACGGCAAAGAGTTCGTTCTTGAAACTGACCATAGACCACTTGTCTATCTCAACACTGCAAAAGTTGCTAATGCTAGACTTATGAGATGGGCATTGGCTTTACAGCCATTCAAGTACAGAATAGAAGGAATCAAGGGCACTGATAATGTCTGTGCTGATTTTTTGAGTAGAAGTACATAAGAATTATGAGGTCACAGCTTACATTTGAAAACAGTGGTTTTACTTTTGAAAAGGGAGGTATTTGTCACAAATATGTGACATGTTTTATGTATTTGTTTGTGCATCTTTTATTTAGTACAGTGTAATCCAGATTAATTTTGTACAGTATACATAGCCAGCTATATCTCTTGTATTGGACAGGTATTGGACAATGAGTGAGTTGTTATCAGGTGTTAGTATTGAAAAATATAAGTAACAGTTATTTCATTCATTTGCTAGAAGTCAATTAAGATAGGACTGGTTGTAAATGGTGATATTTTTCAATATTTGGATATTATAAAAGAGGAGAGCTGTAAGTTCAATTTTAGCATGTAAACATTTTCTGCTGATATTTGTGAATTTCATATTTGTGAAATTTTGGTGAATTATCATAATTTTGTAAATTTGAATTTTTTTTCTTTGTTACATTTTAAGTAAGGCTTTCCTTTCTAGGTGGCCTCATATGCTATCAACAAAGAATATCTGAGATCAGTAGATGATGTCGACATGATATTGTCATACTTTTGATTGGATAATAACTGTATCATCAACAAGACTATCCAGAGTTGTATCGACAGGGTGACATCAAACCAAACACTATGGGATTCTGTTTATGAATACTGGCATGTGTTGAACTGTGGTGTACCCAAGGGGTCATAACATTGTATAAAGATAGAAATGTTGAGATACAGGCCTAGATTATGTATTTGTTCATCAGAAGGACTATACAGTGATAATTTGAAAGTATAGTGTGACTGAAATGTCAGAATGCTTGGAACTCATGATAAATGCTATGGTGTACCAAGAGGGGTCAAACTATTAATTTTATGTCATGATTAGAACAATCAATGATTAATGTCGGAGGGTTAATGCTGAGTAATGATGGTGTTTTAAAAAAACATTTAATGACTCTGTGTAACAATATACTTTGAGAGATCTTCAGAAATGGACAATGCAATATGGCTACTTTAACCAGCTATATGGACTTGTAACTTGATATGACCTTACATAAGTCTGTATATTTCTTTGTGGTTGATTTACAATGACTAATCACGTGATGCTAAGAAGGCGTTGAGGTTCCTACATAGTAATTGCGTGTGGTGGACATAATACGTTAATGTTCCTTGGTGGTAATTAGTTTAACGTATGAATTATAGACTTTGTGGAGTTACATTGGACTTATGCGGTTTCAAGTAACAAGGACTGATGGTTCATTGTATCATATATGCTGAATGATTTACTCAAAGATATTAAGCAAAGACATTTATCTCATTGGGATGCTGTAGTGATTCATGACAACAGTGACTCTTATTGATAATTAATAGTCAAACTCATATTAATCTATTAGAAACGAACATTGTGTTTATTTAGGGTACAATAGATAGCATGGGTATATTATGATATCATTTATGTAATGTTTTAAATGAAAGTAGTTGTGAATATAGAAAGGTGTGAAATTCTGGAGTTATCTTTCCACTACCTTGATCAGGTGAATTATATACATAAAAGCTTGAATGAACTTGCATCGTGACATATGGATATCCTAAAATCGATTTATGGATATCCTTAAATTAGATCATTATGGATATCCAAAAAAAGAATCATGGATATCCATAAATCGAATTATGGATATCCTAAATTCGAGCTTATTTTTGGATATCCTAAAACACATTTAAGGATATCCTTAAATGAGCTGATTTAAGGATAACCATAATTCAATTTTTGGATATCCAAAAATCGAAGTATGGATATCCATAATTCATCGTGATTTTTGGATATCCAAAAATGTATTTCAGGATATCCATAATTCAATTATGGATATCCATAATTCATTTAAGGATATCCATAATTCATTTATGGATATCCATAATTCGTTTTAGGATATCCAAAAATATTAATGGATATCTTTAATTATTTTAGGATATCCATAAATGAATTATGGATATCCATAAATGAATTATGGATATCCTTAAATAAATAAATTACCTGTATAATAGAAAAATGACGGACATTTTTGTCAAGGAGACTATATATTCCAGAAACGTTCTTGTATGATTCATTCAAGCATTGGATACAGATTATGTTATGCCCAAACACTCAGCTCTAGAGGGCTCAGCCACACGCTTATTAGCATTGTTCAAGTTACATCCTGGTTTGATTCCGTTTTCATACGTGTGGCATGCTTAAATTGTATCGAAAAGTGTGTTTAAACGACAAACCGCAACCGAACGAAACAACACGTATGTAACAGTAGCGATCCGCAACAAATGCTTGATCGCGGAATGATACGTTTAGATGCGATTAGATACGGACAGATTCGAATAAATGCCTTCAGTTACGTACCATTGCCTACCATTACCGATCGTCCATCCGCGCATGCATTTTTGACAGTTATGAAAATTTGCCCGCGGATCTACCGCGCCCTGAGGATACGATACGTTCAGTTACAGATGAGATACGAATCGTTACGGATATGACGGACAGATACGGAACACCTATCCGCAGCGTCCGCAGCGTACGTAAGCCCTAGTGTGACCTAGGCAATAGTCTTTTACGGTATCGTTGGGACAGACGCTTGTTAATTACAGACAAAATGTTACAGAAACATAACAATCAGAAGACAAACATGTCCAATTAGCTAGATAGAGAGGGAAACCCGAACTGCCACTTATTGGTGCATTCTATTAGAAAAATAACGTTTGGACCTTTGTTTCATTGTCGACTTTAGATAAGAACAACTGCCTGCCTTTCTGTCTTCAAATCTGCCTGCAAGCATGGCTGACAGGAATGGAGAAAAGGTAAGTTCTGACTCTAGACCAAATACACTCTGATACAGCATATAACATTATACATCGGCATACCAAAAGTCAAGGACATCGAAATGGATAATTGTCCATGCATATAAAAGACACCAAAATCTGAAGTGCAGTCAATAATTCCATGAGGCAGAACGAATTCTTGTCGCGTTAATTTCCTTTTGCACCGCTTTATGCAGTTATGTTCTCAATCTAATGATCCCATGTCAATTTTAAATCGAAAATCCTAATACAACTCAGGAAGTGAATGAACATTGTGTTGATTAATAGCAAAGACCGAATTTCTCCTGGGACTATTAACAACAATTTTAACTGAAACATTTCCGATGAAAACTCTCACCAGTCTGAAAGTCTGCACTATATCATGGCTGTGTTATGGCATCAACACTCTTCAACATGATGTTTTCTGCAATGCTCATTTTCAGTACAGTGACACTGGTTTTCCAGTCTGGTACCGTTTTGATGGCAATATATTCAACCTTAGAATGTTGCAGGCCAAAACTAAGGTGCAGACTGATGTGCTAGATGAGATCCTCTATGCAGATGATATAAGAATGCCAGCTCAGACAGAGGCTACAATACAAAGAGCAATGGATCAAGTCTCACAGTCATGTGATAACTATGCTCTCACAATCAGCACAATAAAGACAGAGGTTGAACACCGACCAGCACCTGGAAAAAAACGTTCAATGAACCAACCATCACTGTGAATGGACAAAAAATGAAAGTTGTTGATAAATTCGCCTACCTGGGAAGCACCCTCTCCAGAGCAGTGCACATTAATAATGAGGTCACTGCCAGAATTGCAAACGCCAGTGTGGCATTCGGAAGGCTTCGTGCAAATATCTGGGAGCGTAATGGAATCAAACTTGACACCGAGCTGAAAGCCTACAAGACTGTGGTACTGCCAACCCTCTAGTATGCATGTGAGGCCTGGACAGTTTACCAGCGTCATGCAGAGATTTACCCATTTTCGCTTAAGCTGTTCGAGAAAGCTGTTAAAATCAAATGGCAAGACAAGATTCCAGGCACGGAGGTCTTGAAGAAAGCAGGGATGCAAAGCATGCATACTGTCTTAAAGCTAGCACAGCTAAGGTGGACTGGGCATGTTATAAAAATGCCTGATGAGCGACTTCTATGGAGAACTACAGGAGGGAAAGCGCTCTCAAGGTGGCCAGAAGACACGCTACAAAGGCACCCTCAAAGCCTCTCTGAAGGATTTCGACATGGGGTCTTGGGAACAGACTGTACAGGAGCGATCAAAGTGGCGAGGTCTCATTAACAAAGGAGCAGCTCTCTTTGGGGAAAAAAGAGAATCGGTGAAGCTGAAAGAAAGCGCAGAGAACGCAAAGACAATACCAATGGGCCACCAGTTGATTTTCCATGACATTGACTTGCTCTACTTGCAATCGACAGTTTAGAGCTAGAATTAATCTAATCAGCCATCAAAACTCACCAAAACACACCAACCTATTCCAAAAAATAATGATGGTCTTTCTCATTAGTGAGAGACGAGCGACCACTATATCTGGTCTGGCGAGGCAAGGCAAACAACGAGGCCATCAAAACAACTTCACATCAGTTTGTCAGGATGATTTGCTGGGCAATTAAGAACTCATTTAGTCATGACCAGTTTGTGGGTAATCGAGAATCCATATTGTTTTACCATATTTTGCTGAGTAACGAAGCATTGGCTTCATCCAGGCAAGATGGTTTACAGTCATCAGGAATTCACTTCATTTAGACAGAAGGCTTACTGAGTTATCAAGAATTCACTTCATTTAGACAGGGTGGCTTACTGAGTTATCAGAATTCACTCCATTTAGGCAGTGTGGTTTGCTGAGTCATTACGATTCGTTGGGTCAACACGATTCCACTTCTGTTTGCCAGGAAGGTTTGCTGAGACATACAATGTCAAATACACTTCATTTAGTCTGAATGATTTGTTTGTTATCAAGAATTAAACTTATTTGTTAGGCCCGATGTATTTATTTATTTACAACCACGCAAATAGTCTCTTAGCAATCCACGTGTTCCAAGCATCTAGATGTCAAAACGATGAAGCTGACATTTCCAGTTCAATATTTTATCAACTTTGATTCTCTAATTGGTCACAGTAAGATGGAATTGATAGATGTTCATTTCTCATTTCAATGCACCGGGATGACTATTTTTTGTCTTTGACAACTGATTTTGAGATGACTGAAACTTGTGAATCGCTAAGCTGGTATTTGAACGGTTGTAATTAGTCGATGCCGATTTGCTGCATCACTCACTCAAAATACAGATACCAAAGAGCACAATTTTGATGAATATCATCTGACGTTATCTGACATTCACGTCCTCGACGTTTAGTTGCTTCAATAATGGTGTTTGCCAAGAGCAAAACTTGGCAAATCCTTCAGCTTAGTGTCTGTCGGTCAGTCGTGAACGTAACAATTGTTATGTTTTAAGAAAAAGGAAGCTGCAAGAGTAAATAGTTCATGAATAATTAAAAGCAACTGCCTCTGCAAATTACTCAGAAACTGCCAAAATGGCTTTTGAATCGATACACCAATGCTTTGTAGCCAAAACGCGTGTGTATAAATGAAAAAAAAAATTCTCGTCGCAAAGTGTGGAAGTTACTTGTACTTGAGAAGCAGTAATTTCGGTACCACTATACTATCCTGGATTTAGCGAAATAGAACTGTGTCAATGTTTATGAATCTGCACACTACGGTAAAATCCATGTCATTTATGAAACTGTCTTTAGTTTCAAAAATCAATTAGATTCGATGTCCTTAGATTAGGTATAATTCAATAGACTTAACGATATTAATTTAAAATATGAGCCTCCTCATGGGAAAACCAACAATCTGCATAGGCGAAAACAAAGACGCAGATCAGCTTCGCAGTAACTGCGAAGCCGATCAGCGCCTTTGTTTTCGCTACACGGATAGAACTATCCCTCTTCACTTAAATCCAAACTTTCAAGCTTCTAGCCTGCTTCTGTAGCTTTACAGGCCGGTTTGTGTCAGACCTGTTCGGAAACCACTTTGTTGGTTTTCCTACGAGGCGGCTCATATTCAGAGAAATCAGAGAACATATAAAGTTAGACGTTTACACATCCTTCTGTATTTTTGTAGCATAAGGAGTTTAGTTATATAAGCAATTCAACACTTTGCTATTTAAAACGAGCATTTCAAAACAATTACCACAAAATACAAAACTCCTGGAAAAAGCTATTTGAAAAAGAACGCTATTCAGTACTTCAGTACTTCAGACTTTGCTATTCAGTGTCTTTATTTCTCTCATGAGAATCGTTAATCAATTCCTCTGTAATCTGATAGAATGACCCGGAAAGCAATTTAAAACGTTTATCATAGTAAAGACTTACTACAGCTTTCATTTCCCAATAAAAAGAAAACAATGCAATCGTTCGGCTGAAAATATTTAAATTGTCACAACATCCTTAAAATAAAACGAGGTACAATCGGTAGACAAATTAGAAAACACAGAAATTGACACAGCTGACTTTAATATTGCAACCCAGAAACCAGGCGAAAAAGCAAAACTGACAACAATAGACTTACAGACAGAATTCCGTTTTTAACTTTTATCACTTTTGTTAATGAATGGGTACTGCTCCGTTTCGATATGATAAGGCCATTGCTATAAAGTAAAAATAAAACTTGTTTTCATATTTACTTCAAATAACTGTCAAGCACATACTTTCCACAGTGTCCATACAATCAAAATAGGGCAATCTCGGCTAGATAAAAGGGTAAAGTAGGCAAAGATCAAGAAAAGAAGCAATCAGAAAGAGATTCCCGCTCCAATAACCCAGGTGAGAAAAAACTAAATCAACAATCAGGTACTGATGCCATGAAATCATATCGTAAGCCGAATGAGCAGCTATTTTCCCAATAGGTGGCCACTCAGTTACTTAAACTTATCTAAAATATGAAAACATGCATAAGGCGCCAAACGCACAAAAATTTCAAACACTAAGACATAAAAACAAAAAGAACCACCACAGAAGTATCGCCTTGGAACGATCAGTAATTTAAAATTACAAGCGGGCTTAAACCGGTTTTACATGACCATAACCTCACCCTCAGCTTCTGCAGTGGTTCATAACATTTAGTTAGTTCTTCGGTCCTCGTAGTGAATCTTTAACTAGTCAATGAATCACCAAGAACAAACAAATAAATCATGATAAACATCCTGATGAATCAAAAACGAGGACAGATTGAGTAAGCTGCCCGAGGATGGAGATCCCTTGGCGCCGAATAACTTACTTACTCCGGAGCAAAAGAAAAACACCAGAAGGACCCCGATGGACAAAGCAACAGACAAGAAGCTCCGGCCCCAACCAACTAAAAAGAAAAGCTTTAAGTCGGGACCATCATAGAGTCTGACGCCCGACCCACCGGTGTGCAATTAAAAAAGGCAGCATAGGTATCAACCATGATTGGGCTAAAAACTAAGCATGCAGACTGTCGCATAACATTCAAGTTATAAACTATACGTCTGTGAGGTGTAATGATTTTCTGAACTGAAAAGAAAAATCATTACTTCCTATAAGTTTCTTCAATTTGTAAACCAAGTCACCATACAATTCTGGTTCCGAAAGGCCCTCACGTAAACGCGTCTTTAACCCAACATTATATTTGGAAATCAATTCATAGTGTTTAACTACAGACATTTCATCAGTATCTGTCTCCAGATAAGCCCTGGTACCATAAAGAATTTTACGAAAAACATTAATAAAGGGTCGTTTATCATTTAAATACCAACCCCATTCCCCTATTGGCACAGCATGTTATTGCAACCTTTGGGGATTATCCAACGAAGTTGTTTGCTTGAAAAGGAAAGAAGCTGCCGACGTCAAAAGGACCCAAATTCGTTTATTGCGTGACGTTGTTGAGATATTACTGATAAGCTTTTAGAAGCTACTAATTGAGCCGCGACGCGAGAAAACCTGTCTTCGTGGTTTCCGACCAGGTCCGACACAAACCGGCCTGTACAAGCTCAGAAAAGAGCTAGAAGCTTGAAATTTCGGATTTAAGTAAAAGACAAATTGTACTATCCGAGTAGCGAAAACAAAGGCGCTGATCAGCTTCGCAGTTACTGCGAAGCTGATCTGCGCCTTTGTTTTCGCATAGGCAATAATCCCGTTTTCTCACGATGCGGCTCAATTGTCGTAGATTCGCTGCTGATCTGTGTAACAATACGCCTGTTCGTGACAATTTCAGTTAACATAAGCGATGTTTGAAAAGACAATGCAAACGTGGATAAATTAATGTCTGCAAGGTTTTTGTTTTCTTTTCCAGACACGACAACAACTTCAAGGAACAATTGGCCATTAAATTTACGTGTCTGAATGATGCATATAAAATATTTGGAAAAGGAGATATTGGACTCTTGAAGTCGGCAAAGCAGACCATTGTGTTCCCCAAAGCAATCTGTTATAATCTTGGCATGTTTGTAATCCGGCAAAAGAACAAGCTACAAAACATTATTAAGTAGACAATTTTTATTTGCTATACTGCAGCTGGTGTTGTGCCGAGTGGCGACCCTAAAAAGTCTCCCCGTACATTATCCATAGAGCAGATTATATTTTTCATTTGGTCCTTTGAAATCAGCGAGGGTATTCTGAGAATTCAGAAAAATATTATCGTTTAGATTTATTTTCTAAGCAACGTTTTGGCCCCATTTGGATTGTACCAGTCTTTGTATATACTTCCCTGATGAAAAGTGCAAAATTAGAGTAATTCACATTGGCTCCATGTTGTCAAATCTATAGGGTCACTGAAGAGGCTTAAGCAGAAGCTGAGGGTGAGGTTATGGCCATGTAAAACCCGCCAGTAACTTTGTGTTACTGATCGTTCCAAGTCGATACTTCTGTGGTGGTTCTTTTTGTTTCATGTCTTGGTGTTTAAAATATTTTTGTGCTGTTGGCGCCTTATGTATGTTTTCATATTTTTAGTTAAGTTAAGGTAACTGAGTGGCCACCTATTGGGAAAATAGCTGCTCATTCGGCTTACGGAATGTTTTCATGGTATAAGTATCTGATTGTTAGTTTGGTTTTTTCCCACATCGGTTTTTGGAGTGGGAATCTTTTTCTGATTGCGCCTTTTCCTGATCTTTGCCTACTTGTACCTTTTTAAATAGCCGAAACTGCGGCATGGCCCATCTCATTTCTCATTAAAATGTTCGCTGCTCATAAAGGATCCCAGTTTTATTTTTATTTGCTATTACTGCAACTGGTATTGTGCCGTGTGGCGGCCCTAAAAAGTCTCCCTGTACATCATCCATATTGCAGTTTATATTTTTCCTTTGATCCTTTGAAATCAGCGAGGGTATTCTGAGAAATCAGGAACTATTATCGGTTTAGATTCATTTTCTAACCAACGTTTGATATATTTGGCCCCATTTGGATTATACTAGTCTTTGAAACTGAGGGTGAGGTTAGGATCCTGTAAAACCGGTTTAAGCCCGCCAGTAACTTTGTGTTACTGATCGTTCCAAGGCGATACTTCTGTGGTGGTTCTTATTGTTTTATGTATTGGTGTTTAAATTTTTTGTGCTGTTGGCGCCTTATGTATGTTTTCATATTTTTAATTAAGTTAAGGTAACTGAGTGGCCACCTATTGGGAAAATAGCTGCTCATTCGGCTTACGATATGTTTCATGGTATAAGTGCCTGATTGTTAGTTTGGTTTTTTCCCACCTCGGTTTTTGGAGTGGGAATCTCTTTCTGATTGCGCCTTTTCCTGATCTTTGCCTACTTGTACCTTTTTGTATATACTACCCCAATGAAAAGCGCAAAATTACAGGAATTCACTTTGGCTCCATGTTGTCAAATCTATAGGATCACTGAAGAGGCTTAAGTAGCCAAAACCGCGGTATGGCCCATCCCCTTTCTCATTGGTATGTTCGCTGCTCTTCAAGGATCTCAGTTTTACTTTTATTCGTTGTACATGATAATAATACATGCCATTTATAGTCACAGGAGATGATTTGTATAAGCTGAATGCTTGTTTTCAAATTCTGGTATGTAACTAATTCAAATTTTGTGTGTACATGTTCTTGAAATGTAAAATGATTATTGTTTAAACCAAAACATTCTCTTTCAGAGGTGTACATAATGCGATAATGGTACAGCTGGTGTGGACAAGTGTGGAACTCGAAAAGAATAAAATATAACCAGTTTCATGACATCAAAGTATTAGACATTCTGCACAGTTTATGCTTGACATTGCGCCTATTACACTGGCTTAGGTTATGTTAAAATAAGTTTGGGCGGGCAGATTTAGGCTGACAACAATGATATCCATTTGATTTAATTTATTTGCATTATTAACATCAAATTTATTGTCAAGATATGGAAAGGTACAAGTAAACAGTGTTAAGGAAATGGCGCACTCAAAATACAAAGGTAGGGAAAATTTAGATTGACAATAAGATTATAATACAAAGAGAACATATCGTAATCTGCGTGAGCAGCCATTTCCTTATAGGTGGCCTCTCAGTTACCCGGACTTAACTTATTAATACATGTATATGAAAATGTACATAAAAGGTAAAAACAGCACACAAGTTCAACGCAAAACATATAGAACCACAACAGAATTTTCCAGAATATGGAATATATAATTAGAGCACTATCAAATGTATTTTACTCCATCATTGAGCCGGAAGATGAAATTGAGAACACAAACAGAAGCCATACATCGCCAGCTGACAGGCAATATGCAGTTTAAGCAGATAAGCGATACCTCAATATGCCTCAGAAGCCGCAATACGAGTCACAAGATCAACTGATATTACCCCGCTAACTGCCACGTCGATAGGCAAGCTTGCTATAGACTTGAATATGGAATAAAATATAATGGTTTGATCCTTTGGAAGCAGTAAAACATTCAAAGGGTGATTATATGGACTATATTGCGCAATTTCGGGTTATGACCCCTCATCAGTAGCCCTTTGTAAACCGGCAACGAAAGCCAGACTATAGTGCTGCAAATTCCAGAATTTCTACGAGAAGTCTAAAGCAAAAGACACATTTCTAAACGGGGTCAAGTAATTAAAACATTGCTTAGACTTCGGTTCTATACTCTATACAGAACGCGAGCGACTAGTTAATTACAAAATCAATCCGTGGACCAATGAAGTAACAGAATGAATTCTAGCAAATTTTAGAGAGCAACGTGGACTGTGATATATACGTGCATATAGCGATCCTAACGCAACAACATATTATTAATGTATGTTTCAGAAAAGCAAAAGCCAATGGCCTTAACTCATTTAAGCCTGGCGTCCTTTTTGTGGGACACAGGCAAACAGTATAGCCCCAGATGTGACACCGCAGAGCGCAGCGTCCCATCTTGGGCTATTCTGTTTGCTTAAAGAAAATTTGACAAAGGGAAAAAAATTAAAACCACTCCTGTGTCCCCCAAAAATGAAAGTGGACTCACCCAAATGATAACGATGGGAAAATCCATTCGTCTTATATGGGTTAATGCTTTGTAAAATCCCTTTAGCTAATATCACGACGTAATGAGATAAACAATGGATGTTTGCATTAACCCATATTTGACTAATGGATTCTCCCATCATTATCATTTGAACGAGTCCATTTTCATATTTAGGAGCTTTAGGTGTGATATTAAAATTTTATTCCATTTTTCGATGGAATTCCTGTAAGCAAACAGAATAGCCCCAGATGGGACGCCGCGCTCTGCGGCGTGATATCTGGGGCTATTCTGTTTGCCTGTGTTCCATAAAAGGAACGCCAGGCTTATATGAGTTAAGCACAAGAACCCCGAGATACCGTTAACTACAGGGTTTGTCTCCACTAATGATCACTACTAAACACATAAGCCACAACGGCGTGATATAGGAAGAAAGACAAATGCAGACAATTTTACAACAGGAAGGAAATATGAACAGGCGTCCATAGTAACGGATACATATCCTGTCTACAGTTTATAATATAGCTAATTTCAATGATTCAAAATTATCAATTTTTTGATGTTGCTAGGCACAGTTTGCATTAGTTTTTAGACATAGTCGTATCGTAAGAATGGCCAATTGTTGGGAATTAAGCAATCGGGCATGCTGGCAGCACCTGTTTCTTTGGCTATTAATGACGCCCTTCGCTTATGTCCTGTATGATCTCGATGGTTTATGTGACGTTCGGCAGGTATAAAGGCTTCATTAATTGACGGCATTATATTGACGACAATAGTTGGTTATTATATATAGTTGTAAAAGTTCCGAACAAGTCTGAATACGTGGCATAATGACATATAAATAGTTCACTAATTTAATTTCAGTCTGTGGATTTTGTATTCCAAAGAGGTTCGTATGTATGAACCACATCGTGATAACGCCTTTTTACATATATGAGCCGCCTCATGGGAAAACCAACAATCTGCATAGGCGAAAACAAATCCGCAGATCAGCTTCGCGGTAACCGCGAAGCTGATCAGCGCCTTTGTTTTCGCCACTCGGATAGCATAATTCCTCTTCTACTTAAATCCGAAATTTCAAGCTTCTAGCTCTTTTCTGTGCTTGTACAGGCCGGTTTGTGTCGGACCTGGTCGGAAACCACATTGTTGGTTTTCCCACGAGGTGGCTCAAATATGTCAAAACAAAGGCGCATGTGGATAAGTTAAACATAGTCAATCAGCTGTTTTGTTCGCTACATAGATCACGTCCTCTTCAAGGCGTGGCCACAGTGGTTTATCTCAGACTCCGAAGACTGTTCCAACATTAAGGCTATATATGCTCAGCAAGGCTAAGCAGGCTAAACTACCGCTCACAATGTCTTTCTAAATAGGCTTCTTAATCTCAGGATAATGATCATGGTTTGCTTTAACTAAATTATAGATGGTGAAAACGATCTCTTCGTCCTTGGGAACGCGACAGTAGCCAATAAAAATAACCATATGTCGGTTTCGCCCAGGGTGGCCATAGACTTTTTTTGCTCGAAAAAGCAAGTGGCCATTAAGATTTACTCGAAAAAGCGTGTGGCCATAGATTTTGACTCGAAAAAAGCGTGTGGCCATAGAGTTTTACACGGAAAAGCGTGTGGCCATAGAGTTTGGCTCGAAAAAAAGCGTGTGGCCATAGAGTTTGGCTCGAAAAAGCGTGACCATGTAAACATCGCCGAAGTGCTAGTTGGTGTTCTATAAAGATCTAAAAGATTAAATGCCTATGAAGCCGATCTGCCATCTACCCTAATGACAAATTTCAGTGTTATTACCAGGGCATGCAATGGACCTAAAACAATGATTAACATTTTGATCATCGAATCCAACATGTTTTTGCCAAGAGCGATTCTCTTGAAACTTTTCCCTGCTCTGTTGTACCTGTTATTAATGGAGCCGCGTCATGAGGCAACCGGATTTTCGCCTATGCGAAAACAAAGGCGCAGATCAGCTGTGCAGTAACTGCACAGCTGATCAGCGCCTTTGTTTTCGCAACACGGATAGTACAATACTTCTTCTTCCTAAATCTGAAATTTCAGGCTTCTAGCCATCTTCTGTAGCTGCATAGGCCAGTTTGTGTTAGACATGGTCGGAACACCTGAAGGCCGATTTTATTGCGTCGCGGCTCAAAGATGAATATTGTCAGACAGATTCTGATACATTGTTTAATGTCTAATGAGCCATGATCTGCTTTCTAGAATGACAAACGAGGGGATATTTTCGAAACGACTACATCATATCATGTCATAGATTTGAATTAATCTATTGTCTTGCAAGGAGTTTCTTTACGATAGCAGCGAACCAACCTTAAATAAATTGTTTCATGTCTGTTTGTTTACGCAAACTGATACTTTCGTTTATTTTTCCATTAGTTTATTTCAAGCTGACTATAAAACGCTATTCGCAGTTTGTGTTCAAAATGTTGCAGTTTCTAGTTGCAGAAGTGGATTTCTTGACTCTCTTCATTATTAGGAATTTTTGCTACTTATTGTGTATCAAAGTTAGCCAAGATAAAATTTTCAAAGTATAGATGAAATATGTTTTGATGAGAGGAACTTGCAATTTTATTTAGATACGGTGACACATGTTAAGACATTGTCCAAGAAGGAAGAGGGTAATATCCAACAGAAGTGACACTCCCCTCGCTTGATATATTCCTGTTATCGTAAAATATAACTATACTCACTATTACACTTGACATGTGAAGACTCATGAAATTGGAGCCGCATCATGAGAAAACCGGATTTTTGCCTAGGCGAAAACAAAGGCGCAGATCAGCTTCGCGGTAACCGCGAAGCTGATCAGCGCCTTTGTTTTCGCTACTCGGATAGTACAATTCCTCTTCTACTTAAATCCGAAATTTCAAGCTTCTAGCTCTTTTCTGAGCGTGTACAGGCCGGTTTGTGTCGGACCTGGTCGGAAACCACGAAGACCGGTTTTCTCGCGTCGAGGCTCATTGAAGAAACGAAATTTACGGAAATTAGGCTAAGGCAAGTAAAACATCTAATGATAACAAAAGAAAGAGACTATATCATGATCAAACGAGTCTGGATGTGTTAGAAATGGAATTCTTCGTTGCTTTGACCATACCATCGCACACCAATATTTATACAAGCGTTTGGAGTGAAGTCACTTATCCTTAATACGCAGGAGCAAATCGACTATCTTACCTGCCCCGAACTTTTCTCCGTATATCCCGGTTGATATCAAACTTTCAAGCCCTATGTGAGAATTCATAACCGTTTTTATACACATCACACATTCCAGCCTCTGAACCAAGTTCGAGAAATTACTTGAATATTGTCCGAAAGTTTCAAGACATTCAAACAACATTTCCAACCCGCGTTGTTTCAAAAACAATGTCATCAGCCGAGCGTTGTCCGCTTTCAGACGATTTCTGAGGCGGGAAAAGTTAAACACCGTGGGATCTCGCAGTAAACTCACGCATGACTGAGAGGTGGCAATGTCACCTGCTATTTCTGCCAAACGACCCTCTGTTTTCATTTTGGAAATTTTCTTCAAGTTAAGTTTCGGTTCGTCCGAGTCTGATGATTCAACGTCTTTTTCCACATTATGAGCTATCACAGCCGACGGCAACGTTATCTTTAGCCTATTTTTGTTGCAAAATTTGCGTTTCAAAAACATCGTGATTTCTTACTCAATGAGATCCACTAAAACTATCTAATCTCTCTGAAGTGCCTTCAGCAGAGAATAACAATAAAGTGACTGGCAGAACTGTTTATAGCCTCTCTTATAGCACCTGAGAACCATATTGGATTGTTACAGTTGCTTCCTATCACGATTTATCATTTAAAGCGCAGCTACGACTGGAATCAGAAAACATGACAGTTTGACAGCGTTGCACAACTTAACATTTGGTATGCTTTATAGGACATGGAAGCTACGCATTTTGCACGAGTATTATGTTCCTCATTCGTCGTTTTATATCACTGTATATGGTAATATTATCGAAAGACTATAAAACTTAAAGTGACATTTGTGAGAATATAGAGTAAAATATGGAATTCACAGTTCGCGATTTTATAACGTAAAACATCATGTAATTTCAGCTTCATATCCAACGCAATCAAATAATTTCACGACACAGAAGGATAGACAAATCAAAAGCGCACATAATGTGCTAAATTATCGCTTCAGGCGACAAAAGTAATCATTGATTAAGAAACACCATATATGCATTTTATGATTAGTAGCCACAACGCGCGTCGAGCATCACAACGATCTTCACCAAACTATTACAAATACTAAATCATCTATTCAGAGGATACAAACCTGTAGGGCGGCCCCCGTGGCCGAGTGGTTAAGAGCGCTGATTACATTACCGCACTTAACCATTCGATCATCTCACTGCTGTGTCTGGTTTGGGTTCGAGCCCCGCTCTGGCCACATGTGAGACAAGCCAAGTTCTGCTTGCGGGTGTGTCAGGTGGTTTATCCGGTGTTCTCCTGTTTTCGCCCCACCTACTGATTGGCTCGTCTCATATGAGCTGAAATAATCTTGAAAGGGACGTTAAACTAAAAAAAAAAAAAAAAAAAAAAAAAAAAAAAAAAAAAAAAAAAACCTGTAGGCGGAAATACATAACTTTGATCCTAAGTTTTTCAGTAATTTTGAAGAGATGACTAGACAAATATTTATGCAGTTTAGGGTGATTGAACGTTTTAAATGGGATTCTGTTATCTAAGAACTCTTCTGGAGAAAAACGTCGATGTTTTCCCATTTAGTATGTAGTCTTTTGTATTAAATGAAAATAAAACAGATCCTTTAAGAGCAGTGAACACATTAACGAGAAAGGTAATGGGCCATACCGCGGTTTCGGCTACTGAAGCCTCTTCAGTGACCCTAAATTCCGCAACATGGAGCCAAAGAGCGATATAGTAATTTTGCATCTTTCAACAGGGTAGTCGACACAAAGACTAGTAGAATCTAAATGGGGCCAAATATTTCAAACATTGGTTAGAAAATGAATCTAAACCGATAATAATTTTCTAATTTCTCAGAATACCCTCACTGATCTCAAAGGACCAAAAGGAAAATATAATCTGCCCCATGGATGATGTAGGGGAGACGTTTAAGAGCCGCCACACTGCACAACACCAGCTGCAGTAATAGCAAATGAAAATAAAACAGATCCTTTAAGAGCAGTAAACATATTAACGAGAAAGGTAATGGCAAAGTTAAAAAAGTACAAGTAGGCAACGATCAGGAAAAGGCGCAATCAGAAAAAGATTAAGCCGGTTAATATGTTTTAAACGTTTTTTTTTTCTTGTAAAGAGGGAAATAGTTTATAAGCAATTGTGAATCAATTGTACAAATACGAATCTGCGACTGAAAAATCCATGCCAACTATGAAAATGTTTTCAGTTTTTAACTCAATGAAATTCGATAATTCTTAGATTAGGTATAACTGCATAGACTTGACGATATTAAAAAGTACAAGTAGGCAACGATTTGATATTAATTTGATATCTCTGTTTAAATATTCTGAGACATCTGAGAAATATGCAGATTTAAACGAAGTGAGTATAAACATATTTTTTTCTCATTATTTTTGTAATAAAAGGATTTAGCCAAAGCTGTTTTTCCTCATTTTGTACCAAACATTTTGTTGTTGCCTTTTATTTCTCTTTCGTGAATCATTAAACAATTCAAACGTAACACGATCGAAAATGACAAAGAAACATATAAACTAAATATGCTACTGAAAGTTTGAGTATCAAACATTGAGTAGTACATGTCCAAAGTTGGCCTGTAAATACTCGTTGTCAAAGCATGTTTAGAACAAAATGAACATACGCAATATGTGTTTATTAGATTTAGACTTTGCTAAAACAATTATAGAATAAATATATTCAAAATTTTATTGTTCATGACTTGGCACTGCGTGTTGCCTACCTTCAAACACCCAGTGTGCTAACATATTAGGATTGCGATTCAATAAAAATAATGGTTGTAGGTAATGATCAGAAACCAGTGCAACCAGAACCCTGAATGCCACACCCTAAAATCACAATTAGGAAACAAATCAAAATTCAATTCAAAAAGGTACTAATACAAACAGAACATACGGTATGCACGGCGAGCAGCATTTTATCAAAAAATGTTTAGTCATTTGCATTAACTTAACTAGATACATGAAGACGCTAGCAAAAGGCATAAACAAGACAAAAAGATAAAATAAAAATAAAACAAGAGAGACACTATGAAGTTATTTGCTTGATGACGGCGAGTGGTTTCGCAGTTTTATTACGGACTTCGAATTGAACGAAATTCGTTTATTGCGTGACTCTGTTCATATTCTACCGATAAGCTGTAAACAGTTACTAATGAACGAAGATTCGCTGCTGATCTGTGTAACAATACGTCTGTTCGTGACAATTTCAGTTAGTAAGTGTTTAGAACAGACAAATAAACGTGGATAAATTAATTGTAATGTCTGCAAGTTTAATTTTTCTTTTCTGTTTGCATTAAACATAAGAATCCCCGAGATACCGTTAAAACTACGGTTTTTGTCTCCACTAATGAACATTACTAAATGCATCAGCAACAACATCATGGTATAGGAAGACTGACATGTGCGAATAATAATAAAACTGAAAACCAGAAACTTCCGAAACTAGGAAGGAAATTGGGACAATTGTCCATAACTACGGATATATATCCTGTCTACATTTAAAATTTAGCTATTTTTAATGATTCAAACTCGTAAAAATCCATAGATTGATTGTCAGCAAAATAAAACTAAAACCTAAGAGTTTCATTTCGCCGATGGTGGTCATAATCTCTTTCTGGTTGCGCCTTTTCCTGATCGTTGCCAACTTGTATCTTTTCGAGACTAAAGTGGACTGCAATAACCACTAAAGTTCCTGACCATACTGTTTAAACAGTATTTGTCTCCGGTATGACAAAATTAAACACGCGTACAGCATAGCAGTGTCTCAGATCTAGTAGGCGTTCTACGGATTGCAGAAATATTGGGTTATATATATCTAAGGATCACGACAATACAACGATAAATTACCATTTATGCCAAAGTATAGAAGGCCCCCTCAAAGCAACGATTTATATCAATTTGATCTTCTTACCAAATATAATAGTGCCAACGGTGCTGTTTGGATACACACCTCGCCATTTCTTTTAAAATTCTCATTTTATTGAATGTAAGTATTTAAACTGTCTAACAGATTCTGATACATTGTTCAGTGTCTAATGATCCGTGATCTGCTTTCTACAATGACAAACGAGGGGATACTTTCGAAACGACTACATCATATTAAGTCACAGAGAGTTCTGTTATTAATAATCTATTGCCTCTGCAGTGTGTGTTTCTTTCTGAGATGTACAGCAGTGATTAAAATCTGAATTAAAATTTCTTGTCTATTTTTCTCTTATTTTAACAAAGCCCTTTTATTTACGTTCATTGTTTCATTACCAGCTTATTTTGGTAATGTTATATTTGGCATTTAGTGCCTATTTTGAGTACAAAACATGCACAGTTTGTGTTCAGTAGTTGCCGTTCTCTCTGTGTGTGTGTTCCTTTGGTGTTTTAAGTGACGTCAATGTACTAGTTAAGAATATATTTTGGTATATTGGCAGACCAGTGCCTATTTCGAGAACAAAAGACTCACAGTTTGTGTTCAGTATTTGCGCTCTCGGTCTATCTGTGTGTTCTTTGGCGTTTTATATGATGTCAAATAAAAATTAAAACTGAGATCCTTGAAGAGCAGTGAACACCTTTATGAGAAAGGGGATGGGCCATACCGCGGTTTCGATTATTAAAGTCTCGTCAGTCAGGCTTTTTAAGAATATGATCCAATAAAACTTTACAGAGAATGAACGATCTCTATTTGAAGAACGGGTCGTTTATAACTAAACGCTTATAAGAAATGATTAAAGAAGGAACGGATATTGTATCAAACTGAAGATAACTTCTGACATAATGTGGTGAATGCCTGCGTCCATGTATGTTATTCTCGTGCTTTCTTTGGATAAATAAAATATAAAGGTTTGATCCTTTGGATAAAGCAGCTCTAAGCGCTCTAAAAATAATCACCCTCTTTTGCAACCCTTCCCTATTGTGATAAGTCTAACAAAGTCATGCAATGAATCGAAGGTAGGGATGGGTCCAAAATAACAAAAACAAATAATAGACATGAAGAGGGTACGACCGAATAAAGACTCTAGTATGATGCAACGTGGGTGAACGTCTTTCAAAGAGAATTCTTCGTTCATGATTTGACCCAACAATCGCACACCAATGTTGATACGAGCGTTTTGTATGAGAAAATGTCAAAGGAGACATGATAAAAACAAAGTTAATTTGTCTTATACCCAAAAGAAAAGACCATCTTACCTGCCCCGAACTTTTCTCCGTATATCCCGGTTGAGATCAAACTTTCGAGTCCTATTGTGAGCATTCATAACCGTTTTTATACACATCACACATTCCAGCCTCTGAACCAAGTTCGAGAAATTACTTCGAAAGTTTCAAGACATTCAAACAACATTTCCAACCCGCGTTGTTTCAAAAACAATGTCATCAGCCGAGCGTTGTCCGCTTTCAGACGATTTCTGAGGCGGGAAAAGTTAAACACCGTGGGATCTCGCAGTAAAAGTAAACTCACGCATGACTGAGAAGTAGCAATGTCGCCTGCTATTTCTGCCAAACGACTTTCTGTTTTCATTTTGGAAAGTTTCTTCAAGTTAAGAATCGGTTTGTCCGTGTCTGATAATTCAACGTCTTTTTCCTCAATATGAGCTTTCAAAACAGACGGCATTGATATCTTTAGCCTATTTGTATTGCAAAATTTGCGCTTTAAAGACATTGTGACTCCTCTGTCTATGAGACCAGCTAAAAGTAAATTGCGTAAGATATCTAATCGCTAGAAAGATCCTTCTGAAGAGCAGGCCACTAAAGTGACTGACATAACTGTTTATAGCCTTTCTTGTAGCACCTAAGAGATTTAATAGTTTATTTGAGTGTCACATATCAAAAGCATCAAGCTACAACATATATACTCCTCCTTTAAAAAGTCCGGTCACCCAACTCAATTTAAATGAATAGGAATTATAACGTTTTGTTTTTGTGAATTTAAAAAAAAATACATGGCAGAATCTGGTGCGTCAACTGCCCTTTGACATACAGAGTGAATCTTTTGTGCATGCTCAGTATTAAACGCATATGTTCTATGGTCATAAAGAGCCGACTTGATGGGTTGGGATCTCGAAAGCCAGCCCAGCCCCGTGTTCTCATGCTTGCTCCTTGATACACAACAGCAGCGTAGAAGCCTCGGATGTGGTGTAAAGATACTCACTTTGTAATCGGGGCTCAATAGCTCGATCCAGAGCTCCATCAGTCTTCTGAATGACATTTTCATCATGATGTGTCTTCGTATGGCATAAGATGTTAAAAGGGCGTAAAACCTCTTTCACGCCAAAATCATTCCTGTTTTAGGTTGGGAGTACAGTAATCAAAAGTAAAAACAAATCTACCAAATTTATTCGCAAGTAAACACAGTGCAAAAACAAATTACAATTCTGACAATTTTGGGTGACTGGATTTTTTTAGGAAAGTACAAGTAGGCAAAGATCAGGAAAAGGCGCAATCAGAAAAAGATTCCCACTCCAAAAACCGAGATGGGAAAAAACTAAATTAACAATCAGGTACTTATACCATGAAAACATATCGTAAGCCGAATGAGCAGCTATTTTCCCAATAGGTGGCCACTCAGTTACCTAAACTTAACTAAAAATATGAAAACATACATAAGGAGCCAACAGCACAAAAAATTTTAAACACCAAGACATAAAACAAAAAGAACCACCTTGGGACGATCAGTAACATAAAGTTACTGGCGGGCTTAAACCGGTTTTACATGGCCATAACCTCACCCTCAGCTTCTGCAGTGGTTCATAACATTTAGTTAGTTCTTCGGTCCTCGTGGATCTTTGCCTACTTGTACCTTTCTACTTGCAACCGATAGTTTAGCTGGTAATTCTCATTACTAAAAGACAAGCGACCAATAAGTCGAACAGTTCTTGTTTTCGCTGCAAACACTTTCTTAAACTTTTTCCAGTTTCAAGACTCGAGCAAACTTCTATGTCTATGTTTCAAATCATGCCCATGCGCGCACAGAGAAGAATCGGGGCAACAGACTAAGATTTCTTTGAAATGTATTTCCAAATTGGCTTCTCCTAAGATAATGTCAAACTAAAGATCAAAGAATTGTCTTTGCCCCTAGTCTAGAAATTAAATGAAAAGAAACGTATAAGGTTCAATTCGCCCATGGTGGTCATTGATAAACTTTATTCGAGACTAAAATGGACCGCTTTCACCACAAAAGTTCCTAACCATACTGTTTAAACAGTATCTGTCTCCGCTATGACCAAATTAAACATGTATACAACTGTGCCATCCCTGGAGTCTCGCAGGGAGCGGTCCTCCTTAACCTTCTTCTACAAGATACACTCCGGTACAGTGTCTCTTGATAAAGATAAATACCTGACCCCGGCACCCAATCTAAGGCATACTCGGGCATCACATGAATCACAATACACAAGACCATTTGCCTATAGTGATGCCCTGAAAAATTCCTTTTTCCCCAGAACTATTCCGGTTTGGAATAGTCTCCCTTCTTCAGTGGTCCTATCTAAGACCATTGAGGAATTTAAGGCTTCTATTTAAATCATTAGCCCAGAGGCATGCGTTTTAGTATGCCTCTCATCTATATCTTGTAAATAGTTTTAATGGTCCACCCCAAATGTTTTCTTTTCCCTTGACTAAATTCTAAATTTAGCCACCCACCCCACACCTGAGGTGATGATCAGAAATTGGTCGACTCAGTATCAGAAGATAGATAGTGCCTTAGAGCTAGAAGGCGTTCTACAAATTGCAGTAAAACTGGATTACGACAATACAACGATAAATCACTGTTTATGCCAAAGTATGGGAGGTCATCTGACAGCTAGTGCCAACGGTGCGATTTGGATAAACACCTCGCCACTTGTTTTTTTTTTTTTTTTTTTTTTTTTTTTTTTTTTTTTTTTGTTCTCCTGCAGTGCTGCGTCTGATTTTGATGAGTATTAGTATTTAAACTGTCAGACAGATTCTGATACATTGTTCAATGTCTAATGATCCATGATGACAAACGAGGGGATATTTTCGAAACGACTACATCATATCATATCACAGATTTGAGTTAATCTATTGGCTTGCATGGATTTTTCTTTCTGAGACATACAGCAGTGATTAAAATCTAAATAAAATATTTCGTGTTCAATTTTTACCTTATTTCAAAGCTCCTATTACACTTGTTGTTTCATTACTTATTTACTTTTATTTACAAGTGGTCGCATTGTTTATTGTCACCTCCCTGTGGCCAGCATTGCCCCGTTTAACCGTTTAGTTCACGGAATACGGACCCAAAATGATCTTTGTTACTACATGTTTACAAACTGGCATTATAGTACCTATTTTGAGTACAACATATTCACAGTTTGTGTTACAACATATTCACAGTTTGTGTTCAGTATTTGCTGTTTTCAGTTGTAACGATTCATTTAATCGTTAGAATATTCGCTCTCTATATGAAGAAAGGGTCATTTGCCGCTCCTCTCTGTTGCGATGAGTCTAACCAAGATGGAATGAACCGAAACTAGGGTGCCCACCCCCCATAAATAATAATAATAATAATAATAATAATAATAATAATAATAATAATAATAAAATAATAATAATAGTAATAATAATAATAGGTATGGGGGTACGAAATAAGAGACTCTAGCGTGATGCAACGTGGCTGATAAAATAAAACTGAGACCCTTTAAGAGCAGTGAACATATTAATGAGAAAGAGGATGGGCCATACCGCGGTTTCGGCTACTTAAGCCTCTTCAGTGACCCTACAGATTTGGCAACATGGAGCCAAAGCGAATTACTGTTATTTTGAAACTTTCAACAGGGTAGTCGATACAAAGACTAGTATTATCTAAATGAGGCCAAATGTATTAAACGTTGGTTAGAAAATGATTCTAAACCGATAATAATTTTCTGAATTCTCAGAATACCCTCGCTGATCTCAAAGGACAAAAAGGAAAATATAATCTGCACTATGGATGATGTACGGGGAGACTTTGAAAGACAATTCTGCATTCATGCCTTCACACACACCAATGTCGATACAATGGCATAGGAACCTAGTAAAAAAATAAAATAAAACTGAGATCCTTTTTCCTTAATGCTAAAACAAACTTGACCATCTTACCTGCCCCGAACTTCTCTCCGTATATCCCGGTTGATATCAAACTTTCAAGCCCGATGTGAGAATTCATAACCGTTTTTATACACATCACACATTCAAGCCTCTGAACCAAGTTCGAGAAATTACTTGAATATTGTCCAAAAGTTTCCAGACATTCGAACAGCATTTCCAACCCGCGTTGTTTCAAAAACAATGTCATCAGCCGAGCGTTGTCCACTTTCAGACGATTTCTGAGGCGGGAAAAGTTAAACACCGTGGGATCTCGCAGTAAACTCACGCATGACTGAGAGGTGGCAATGTCACCTGCTATTTCTGCCAAGCGACTCTCTCTTTTCATTTTGGAAATTTTCTTCAAGTTAAGCTTCGGTTCATCCGAGTCTGATAATTCAGCGTCTTTTTCCACATTATGGGCTACCACAACAGACGGTAACGTTATCTTTAGCCTATTGTTATTGCAAAACTTACGTTTCAAAAACATTTTATTCCCCACTTTATGCGTTCCGTTAAAACTAAATTGCGTAAGCTATATAACTCTCTGAAGTGCCTTCTGTAGAGAATAACAATAAAGTGACTAGCAGAACTGTTTATATCCTCTCTTATAGCACCTGAGGGTCGTATTGGATTGTGACAGTTGCTTCCTATAAAGCTACTGTATTTAAGGAGCAGCTGCGAGTCGAGTCAGAAAAACGACTGTTTGACAGCAATGCTAAAATTAACATTTGATGCGCATTATAGTACATCGAAGCGACGCAATTTGCATGAGTCGTATGTTCCATATTTGGACAACATAGCGAAAGAAAAGCATTTGTACAACAAAAAAAGTCTATGGAATTCACAGTTTATAACGTAAAGAATCATTTTCCAGCAACAAATCCGAGGCAATCAAATGAGTTCACGACACAGCATGATAGACAAATCAAAAGCGCACAAAATGTGCTAAATTATCGCTTCAGACGACAAAAGTTATCATTGATTTCAGAAACACCATATATGCACTGTTGTCATTTACAGGCATTACTGTTTTTCAATCGCCAACGGCATGAATTATTACCAGGTACAGAATGACAAGAATTGTAACGAAATGTCATGAAATAACCGGGTACCCACAGTTTAATCGGTCCATGTTAGCTTTATTTCCTTAAACAGTATTATACCAACACTGGAACGAATAAAACAGCCAACAGCTCGCAAATAAATATTTAGAGAGGCTAAATCGCCACAGTGATGATTTTGTTGTCGCGAAAAGTTTCGGGTTCGCGCCTGTACTGACAGCTACATTGCTGATGCTCGCCACTGTGACAACCAATACTGCCAGGGAAGAACAAGAAGAATGTACAGGATTGATATGGTGTTTGTAAATGATTTGTGCTGGCTTCCTCTTTATCTTTTATTCCAAAAATTTATAGTTTAAGAACTATACACTAATATTTCAAAGCAATAAATGGAATAAAAGCTGTCACAGGACAGCGTAGCTCGTCTAACTTGTGTTTTGCCACTAAATCTATTAAAATCTATCACCCATGATCTTGACCTCAATGTCTCTCCCGTGGTGATACAGCATAAAACCAGACCAATACACGTATTTACCAACATGCAAAATATCAACTTGATTCATCTATATATTCAAGAGATATAGCCTTATAAAAACTTTAACCCAAAATCTCTTTAACATAAAATTTCTAAGTCTGTGACCTTGACCTCAAGGTTACCCAGGTGGGGTCAAATGGTACAGCATGAAACGTAAGAATAATATCTAACAACGGGCAAAGTATCAATTAGTATCAATCCTCAGGGATAATCGATTTAATCCCGCCAGTAATTTCATATTACTGATCGTTCCAAGGCGACACTTCTGTGGTGGTTCTTTTTGTTTTATGTCTTGGTGTTTAAAATTTTTGTGCTGTTGGCGACTTATGTATGTTCTCATATTTTAGTTAAGTCGCCACCTATTGGGAAAATAGCTGCTCATTCGGCTTACGATATGTTTTCATGGTATAAGTGCCCGATTGTTAGTTTGGTTTTTCCCACCTCGGTTTTTGGTGTGGGAATATTTTTCTGATTGCGCCTTTTCCTGATCTTTGCCTATTTGTACCTTTTTATCCATCTGTTCAAGAAATACACAGTTCTAAAAAAAATAAGCAAAATATTTTAACATAAAATTGAAAAGTCTGTGACCTTGAACTCAAGGTCATTCATGTGTGTCATGATGGAACAGCATAAAACTTTGCATCAATATCTATCAACATGCACTGTATCAACTTGATCCATCTACATATTCAGAACATATAGACTTACAAAACCTTTAACCAAAAACTTTAACACAAAGTTTCTAAGTCAGTGACCTTGACCTCAAGGTCACTTAGGTGGGTCGTGATAGTACAGCATAAAACTTAAGACCAATATCCATCACTATGCATAGTATCAACTTGATACATCTACACATTCAAGAGATATAGACTTATAGATCTTTTGCCTACTTGTACCTCTTTACATAAACTTTAACCAAAAACTTAAACACAAAATTTAGAAGTCCGTGACCTTGACCTCAGGGTCGGCCAGGTGGATCGTGATGGCACAGAATAAAACTGCAGACAAATATTTACCATCATGCAAAGTATCAAGTTGATCCATCTACATGTTCAAGAGATATAGACTTATGGAAACCTTAAAAAAAGGTACAAGTAGGCAAAGATCAGGAAAAGGCGCAATCAGAAAAAGATTCCCATTCCAAAAACCGAGGTGGGAAAAAACCAAACTAAAGGCCAGTTTAGACGGTGTGCTTTTACATATATGCTTTTGTGCATATGTGCTAAGCATACCGTCTAAATTGAGATTTTTAGTGTTATGCTTTAGCACATCTGCTAAGCATACGGAATAGAACTTGCTCTATCCTTATGCTAAAAAGCATACGCTTTTGGCCAATCAACAGTGAGTTCAATGGGGTTAATTGCTTTTTCAACCTCAGCAAGACCTGATAATGCCACAGAGGTATAATTAGTGTACCTGTCTTTGAGGAATTTTACATTTGTACATGTATGTTTACTTTGTTCATTAATGAGTTCTAATAGAAAAAATAATGAGCCAGAATTAAAACTGACAGAAGAACAGACATTTAAAATAATAGAATTATACCATGAGGAAACAAGTTTATGGAATGTAGGGTCTGAGACTGCTCATAAGCATGTGCAATAAACAATGTGCAAATTGGAACCATGAACATGTCCTCAGTCTCCATTCTTGTGTTTTGCAACACAGACAATTATAAATATCCAGGTAAATGGAGGGAAAATCAGAACATATGTGCTCTCAGCATACTGTGTAAACGGAAAAGCATATGTGCTTTTTTAGCATATATGCTTTAGCACATATGCTAAAGCATACCATGTAAATAGGCCTTAACAATCAGGTACTTATACCATGAAACATATCGTAAGCCGAATGAGCAGCTATTTTCCCAATAGGTGGCCACTCAGTTACCTTAACTTAACTAAAAATATGAAAACATACATAAGGCGCCAACAGCACAAAAAAAATTTATACACCAAGACATAAAACAAAAAGAACCACCCTCAAATGTTACACCCTCAACACCCTCAGCTTCTGCAGTGGTTCATAACATTTAGTTAGTTATTTGGTCCTCGTGGTGAATCAAACTTAAAAAAAACTTTAACATTTGAGCAACGCCGACGCTAACGCTAACGCCAACACCGACGCCGGGGTGACTGCAAATTTCATACAGTCGAGCTAAAAAAGGAAACGTTTGTAAACTCCAGTTTTTTATTATATAAACGAGAAGAGGGAGAAATCTATTTCATACATAGGGCATGTAGGATTGTAATCATGACACTAGAGGTCATTGGATCTGATTGTTATTTTTTCTGAGCAATGTCTATAGTTTGTACTGACTGCTCACCTGTAACATGAGCAACCAGCAATTGCAAGTCATACACTGAGGCTGAACATAAATAGTCTAGCATCTTAAAATGAAAAGCTGGCGAGACAAACAGTTTTGCAATATTAAGATGAGTGAACTTTTCTCAATGAGATTCTTGCCAGGGGCTTTAGATAGAGCAAACATATTCGAGCCTGTGCATGAGAAAACCAACAATTTGCATAGGCGAAAACAAAGCCGCAGATCAGCTTCGCGGTGACCGCGAAGCTGATCAGCGCCTTTGTTTTCGCTACACGGATAGTACAATCCCTCTTCTACTTAAATGCAAAATTTCAAGCCTCTAACCATCTTCTGTGACTGTACAGGTCAGTTTGTGTCAGACCTGGTCGAAACCCAAATTGTTGGTTTTCTCATGCACAGGCTCATTCTTGTTCGTGCACTTTATCGTTCAAATAAGTATGCATGAAAGCATAATATCACTTTTATGCGAATCATATTCACCCATATAAGTCTTTATATGCGTATCATATTCACCCATATATGACGAATGGATTTGTCCATCTTCACTTGGGCGAGTCCACTGTCATTTTTAGGGACGTTAGGAGTAGTTTTAATTTTTATTCCATTTTTCGATGAAATTCTTCTAATAAAACAGAATAGCCCCAGATGGGACGCCGTAGAATTCATATCTGGGGCTATTTTGTTTGCCTAGGTCCCATAAAAAGGATACCAAGCTTATTACAAGCTTGTGTATGAGTTAATATGGTAGATCAGATCTATTAAAGTCAGATCGATGTAAACAATAATTGTAATGAGACCACAGCAGATTGCGGTTCTTTGACAAACACAAAGTGTAAGACAGAAAAGGCAAATCGGTTGTGAAATCTAACGAAACATTAAATCAGTACATCATTACATCCTCCATTCCCTGTCCCTGTTGCACACAAACTCACGAAACATGCCGTACATGTCGTATTTGCATTACATTGACGATAATACCATAAAGGACGATTTTGATAAAGTGAATCAATAAATACATCAAATCTGACTTGAACCACTTGCGCATGTTTCAAAGCTCCGACAATGCTAAAGACAGTGGTCAATGACATAAAAACAAGAGCCCAACATACCTTAACAGACAACTTATACGATTTCTGATTGTTTCTATCGACAGCGTTATTGCCCTTCCAACACAGCGACCAAATGCAAAGTGTGTCCTTCAATGTAAGAAGATGAGCAAACCGCAATATCGAACGATCAAACAACACACAGAAATTAAAGCAGAAAATGTTTTATAGTTTTATTAAAGTAAACCTTTTTCAGTCTCCATCTACAGACTAAAAACTATGAAATAAACAAGAATGAAATGGAAAAGAAAGGAAAAGAAAAAAAATACAAATGAAAAAAAGAAGCTTCTATGCTGATTAAAACCAAACTACTGTGATGGAAACCAAGATGGAAAATTACAAAATCACAAACGGAGAACAATGAGAATATATTCGTACAACGTATAAACGAGTAAACAGCTTTTTCTTAAACGAGTAAACAGCTGTTTCTTAAACGAGTAAACAGCTTTTTCTTAAACGAGTAAACAGCTTTTTCTTAAACGAGTAAACAGCTTTTTCTTAAACGAGTAAACAGCTTTTTTCTTAAAACACTTCATAAACCGAATTCAATGTAACATGCATCAAAGGGTGAATGCATCAACAAGACTGACATCGAAACCGAATTCGTGACAAAAAAAAAAAAAAAAAAAAAAAAAAAAAAAAAAAAAAAAAAAAAACTACCACATAGAGCTGTCAGCAATCGTTTATGGATGATTTAATAAGCTTTTGGAAATCCTTCAAAACCGTTTATACTGCTCTACGATAGCTCGTTTATCATTCTGATAAACGTCAACATTACGATTAGAAGCACAGGCTAGGACTGACTCGGTGCGTTGAATTAGTCCTTGACCTATTTTAATTGGTTTAAAACTGGCTTGGTGACAATACAAATGGGGAAAAAGCTGGTCATCTTGGTCGTCAATTGCTTTGATATTATTATCCTTTTACGATACAACTGGCGTTGTCTGTGCTTTCCTTCACGCCTATGTCTAAGTCTGTGTATTAACTTTAATTGTGCCAGTTCCTCGGGCCGGCGTTTGTATTCTTTTATTTATTATCACATGCAAGTGTGTAAACATTCTTGTCGTATGTTTTATACAGACTTTGTCAGATTTGCAATAGTGCTGAATGTTCATTTGGATGATTTATTACAATTGCTTTGCAGCTATTAACAGTCCCTAGTATAAGTACCTTACTGTGAATTTAGTTTTTCCCACCTTAGTTTTTCCATTCCTGATCATTGCTTACTTTAACCTTTGTATCCTGATAAAACGCCTACTCTTCTACTTATATCTCTTTGTTCGATACTCTTTTACTTTCTTTCGTCACTTATGTAAAAAAATCTCGAAAGTTGACATTGGGTAAAACGGAAAACATTATTCAAACAAATACGATGCAGAGCATGGATAATTTAAAATGGCTCTTCCTGTAATAGAATATACTTGATTTATACAATGTGACATCAACATTTCACCGAACAGCAAGCATGATACATTAGTATTGGTTTTCCATTCACGTCAATGAAAGTGGCTAGATACATCCTATTTTCCGACAATTTATCATCTATAATTCATGATAAAAAGCATACATGCCTTTTATATTATATTGTCGAACCGACATACAGTAGCTTGCCATTTACCTTAACGTGCCTCTATACCAATTTTTGTTGATAAATAAACCTATAATTTTAAGACAGCTTTAAAAAATATAGGTGGAATGCTACCAAAAAAGCAAAGAAATTGTGGGGGGATTCATGCTTTTTCAAAAGTTATCAATTTTCAATAATCAGAAAAATAGATTTTTTTTTAAATATTGTCAGTTTCATTTTTCACGGAATAGATCTAAAATATGTCAACGAAATATGTTTTAAAACTGTAAATGTATTCACAAACTACTGGCCAAATAACAAAATTGAAAGGTAAAAATGAAAACATGCATTCATGCATTCTAGGGCAAAAATACATTTTTTTTTTATTTTTTTTTTTTTGCAGAAAATATTCTTTCATATTTTTGAACATGTTTGTCTAGTACATCTCCGAGAATATACTTAAAATGACAAAAATGATTTTTGAAAAGGGAAATGATTATTAAATTAGGTAATGTATAAACTGATAGGTCTTTCCACGCTTTTAAAGCTAATATAAGCATTTTCCCACACCCACCTCTTACAAAGATGCATAACCCGGCGTATAATCAAACCTCATAAAAACCTTTTTCAAAAATAATCTTTAAAGCATGTGATGTATGGAAGTTTAGATTAGAAAATTGCCAATCTGATGATACCAAAAATATTAAATTCTTATAAATATCAGAGATACAAGGCCCAAACCACCGCTTGCCGTACATCGCGATCATATAGTTCCGACAATTAGTATGCTATATAGTGACATTTTTTAAAAGCTTAACTTGAATCTAAAAAAAAATATTTCCCTTTCAATACCGGCTGGAATTGAGTCAGGAGAGACATTCAGGAGAGACATTCTAGTTATAGAATTTAAAACATCAGTTCAATTATTAATATTTTTAAATCAAAAACATAGGCGTACCGCCCATTAAGCACAGTACGCATGTGCGTAATGTAAAAAGTTAAAAGTAGCTAAATTTATGGTGTTTTTGTCATTTTTCAATACAATTCATTTTCATTTTTCCATTCTTCTTGCTTCTTATCAGTATTGATGGCATATGCAAATTTCGTATACCCATGGTATGATTTTCATCACAATATCTGTTGTCTATATTAAATCATCCAAATTTCACAAGAACCAAATAACGATAACTCTTGCTTTTTGAGCTCATTACAGTTGTCTTATTTATTATTATCGAAACCCCTTAAGTCTCTATGTCTTCCAGACTTCTATTTCAAACCGATCGAGCTATCTGGTTCGTCAAAGTAATCAAGACAATTTAAAAGCATGAGCTTTAGCATAATACATGTACATATGAAGAATGTACCAATCTGTACTTTGTATTGTGCGTCTCATACATTTTTGTCTCATATTTTTATATAACTTGAAAGAATTCAGGAAGCAAACTACAGTCAAGGGACATAATTATTCGCCAGTCTAATACAAAATGGCTACTTGGGTAGTTTACCTTGTTACTTTAACTGAGTCTAGCTATTTATAGAAATGGCCAATCAATACCTAATTAGCATATTTGTGTACACAAAACATATTTTGATGACATCACACAAAGTTTTTTGGTAGTCTGCTTCAAATGTTAACATTATTGACAGAAAAAGAAGATGGGTAAAAAAAGTAAAGAATTAGGGGGTGATGTTAGGCAAATGATCATAGAAAGCTACAGAAGCAATAAAAATATATCAGAATTGTCAAGAATATTTGGGATACCTAGGAGAACAGTTGGATCAGTGATAAAAAAAATTCATGAATTTGGCTCTGTAGAAAACAGGAGTGGGAGGGGTAGGAAGAGACTATTCAGTGACAGGGACACTACTCAGCTTTCTCGGGTTGTGAAACAAAACAGGAGAAGACCACTTCAGGATATAACTACCATCATTAATGAGGGCAAGGACCATACTTTCTGTACAAAAACTGTTCAGAGAAAATTAAATGAACTAGGCTACAAGCGGCGGGTGGCAAAGAAGCAGGTTGTTTTACAGTTGGACGGTAACTATGGGCGGTTACTGTATTATATTATTTTTCTGCTTCCGCGATTTGGAACTATATTTTGTCTCCCCAAGAAAACACAAAATCGCTGTCCTACTTCCGGTGTGTTTACACACAAAATACACGAATACTGTACAATAGACCATGAAATAAATATATGTAGTGAAAAATAGCGTTCATTATTTCAACGTTAACTCAATCCAACACTCGAGATAGATGAGAAAAGACGCCAAAATCAGCGCCCCAATCTGGCCACCATGATCGATTAAGACGGTCATGTCGTGACAGTGCCTCCAGCAAATAGTGGCAAGTTCGTTTCGCCCCATCACAAAAATCGATTATTTTTTAATATACCGCTCAAGAGATGTCAATCTATCTTTGGGCAAAATGTGTGACTTCCAGTTTACTCAGTACACGAGAAATTTGTCCGCCAACATGAACAAAATTTTGACACTCGGAACCATTTTGCGCAGCCGCAGTAAGCTGAAACAACACGTGGTAAACAGCTGATGTCTCAAAGGCATATGAAAAGAGCGATTTTTATTGGCACCATCGGGAATAAATATATTTGAACAAATCATCAGTGATTTCAAACAATAACAATATTATCACTAAAAAGACTGAATATAATAATTACCATTGTTGTGTCAATGTCAATGCATGGTATCAGAAAAAGTACAGCGTCAAATTACATCGATGGCGCCGTTGGTAGAACCCCGAACTTACAATGACGTACAATGTAGCCTCGGTTACAGTCCAACGATTTCTCTCCTCCTCCTTCTCTCTCTCTCTCTCTCTCTCTCTCTCTCTCTCTCTCTCTCTCTCTCTCTCGTTTTGTTTCATTCTTAGGCCGTTTGGGGGGGGGGGGGGGGGGGGGCTTAGCACTCTTCTCCATGAAAAAAGATTTTTCTCCCCCAGATCCCTAAAGATGCTTTTCCTCGATTCCTTGCTCCTTGCTCTCTCAACCCCCCCCCCCCGAAAAAAAATTATGCTTGCTCCCTAGATCCCTTACATTTTTTTCTACTTATCCCTAATCAATTGATCACGGAAAATATTAAAAATATTAATGGCCCTTCTCCCCAGATTGACGATATCCCCTTAAAATCCATTGTAGAGCACCATTAATGTTATTTTCATTTACAAACCAAGGTAGTCATGTTTCACGTTTTGATAAACGCTTACAAAGGGAGTAGCACAAATAAGGGCCCACTGAGCCTAAAGTCCAATCCGCATGCGCCAAAAATACACACTCGTGTAAATATACTCCGGTGTGCAAATTTTACTCGGGGTAAGTAAATGGCGCATGCGAACGCAAATACACACCGGAGTATATTTACATATGGGTAAATTTACTCCTGGGTCTGACCAGATGCAAATTTTATATTTACAAATACACACGTGTAAATTTACTATTACGTGCCATGCGAACGCAAAGTAAAATTTACCCATGAGTATTTTTATTTCAAGTCAATATTCTGCTTTTAGATAACAAATTTTCACATTTTTTGTTCCTAGCTGATTATATGACAGTTGCTGAAACTGTGGACATTGTTGCTAAATAAGAGTTTATTGCCATTCATAACATTTTAGATCATATGGAGTGCAAACAGCCACACTATTTCTTCATCATTCTTGGTTAGGATTCTTGGGGCATTTTAACAGTAATTCCTTGTAAAAGGATGAAAAAAGGAATTGTATAACTGCTAAGGTTATGCCTGACCATTACATGATTCCCCTCTGCTGCCAAAGTCTACATGAACACCTTGAAGCAGCCTCTTCTTGTTTTGCAAATACAGAAAACTTAAATGAACAGGTTTTAATCTAGAAATGATAAATTTACCTACAAAAATACTCCTGGCGATAAAACCCATGCGAACGCAATTTAAATTTGCTCTCAGGTTGATTTGCACACCGGAGTATAAATACACACCGGAGTATATTTACACGCGTGTATTTTTTGCGCATGCGAATTGGACTTAAGTGTCAGCACTGATCAATGATAAAACTTCGTATTGTTGCGAGTTGTATCAAACTGCTGGTATCCATTCCCGCGGCCATGATTCACATTTTTAAATTGGTCGGTATACCACCCGGTTCGACCCGGGAGGGGGCGGGACTCTGATTTGTTTGTAAAAAAAAAAAAAAAAAAAAAAAAAAAAAAAAAAAAAAAAAAAGAAACAAAAAAGAAAGAAAGAAATTCAAAATGACCCAAAAATGTCAACCTTGATGTTTCATTGTTAACGTCTTTCTATCACAGTATTGAAAAGAAGGCTAAAAGTTTGGAGAAAAAAAAAAAAAAAAAAAAAAAAAATGTCATCCAAAATATTTCAGAGAACCCCCACTCCACTTCCATCCCCGCTGGGCGGTTTGTATCTCGCTTGTTTCACCACAAAATAAAATTAAGACTGGAAAGGCCATAGCCCAGACTCGGGAAGGAAAATACACTTGTTTTCCAGGCATCTTATAAAATGATAAAATACTTGTACGTATGCCGCACACCACTTTTATTACCGGCAATTTGACCATCCTACTAGCTTCAATTAAAACTAAGCTAGACATGACAATAAGGGTGAAGCTAAATCAAAGTAGTACCACTCTAGAATATTATCAATGTTACACCCTATGGGTGGTTTGCCTTTATTACGCCAGGGTGAACATTTGTCACCAACACGACAGGCATATGTACGTGCCGGGTATCGAACCCGCAACTTTTTTATTACTATCCATTACACCACAGCGGCTGTAGAATAGTAAGTATATAGAAATAACAGTTAAAACAGCAGTCACACATTAGCGTATAACCAAAACGCGTGCCAGACGTATGAAAAATCTTAACACGTTAAAAATTTTGGACGTATAAAAATAAAGTTTTTTTTTTTTTTTTTTTTTTTTTTTTTCAACTCGTTTAAGCAGTCACGCATTAGCGTGTGACGACGTATTAAAATCTCTAAAACGCTAAAAGTGTGTTTGTGTTACGTCCCAGACACGCTAAGCACGCGCTATAGGCGCGCATCAAACGTTACACGCGCGTCTCATATACGCTTGGGACACGTTACTAAAGCTATATCCCGTAAAATCGGAACGCGCATGTAGCGTACACTGGCGAAGTTATTCGAAACGTATAAGACACACGCCCTAGACACGCCGAGCTTCTAGAAAAAATTTAAGCATGTTTAAATTTCTTTTAGCCCAAACGCGCACCGACGTACAGCGACGCGCAACGGACGTACACCAAGCGTACCCAACGTAACGTGTTTTAACGTTTCACCGGCGTGCGTCAAACGGTGGAATTTTGCATTCTTTTTTCAACACGCACTTATACGCTAATGTAATGTGTGACTGTTATTTAAGTGACTGTTATTTAAATTTTATGATTTCATTATACTCGCTTTAGTCAGCTGGTGTGCACTTATAAGTATTTGATCAGTTCTTATTTTAACTTCTTTTAATAATGTGAAAACATATAAATGATCATAAATCAGGAAATGTTTGTTCGTTCGTTCGAATTAATGCTTAAAACGTCCCAGTCAACAGTAATCGTCATGTCGGGACGTTGCCTCGATTTCATGGGACTTTTACCCACTATGAGGATGTCATGACACCCAAAAGTGCTTCAAATACAAGTTACAGTCCAAGTAAGCCACAAAGTCTTATCCGTATGGATGATTTGACTTGAACCATTTTTCATCTTTTTCAGTAGGCCCCGATGACCACCCTTAAGCATTGTGGTGGTACGTTTAAAGACTTTTGCGCGTAACCTTAAAGAGGAAAACCCCATGTATATCGCAAGTAATGATCAGATATAGCAAATGTAAGACGTAGCTAAGCTAATAACCATGATATTTTATGGTCGGTAACTTGGTATGAATCGACAACAGTGCACATGTGTATAGTGATTCGCCAAAACCTTCCAGACATGACTGAAAAATTGTTGATTGGGAAAATAAACCGCAATTTAATAAACAAACAATCAATACGATTTTACTTTCATTTTTATAATAAACCAGTGCACTCTGATAAGCTCGTACGAGTTACAACTTTAGTTGAACCAGTAAGGATGCCGATGTTTATATGGAGTTGCTCCCCTTAGACCAGATGGAAAGTAAGATAAGAAAATAAATCCCGTATAGACTCCGAAACTACAGGACAAAACATTGCACAAAATGCGGTATCACGATTTACCGGAACGGACCGGAACAGACCGGAACGGGCCGGAACGGACCGGAACGGGCCGGAACGGACCGGGTGGGTGGACTGACCGGGTGGGTGCGCATGCGCACGTTCGTGACGCTTCCTGTTTTCAGGAACCTATTTTGGACTAAATTCTAAATTTAGCCACCCACCCCACACCTGAGGTGATGATCAGAAATTGATCGACTCAGTATCAGAAGATAGATAGATAGGACCGGAACGGACTCAGAAAATAGCACAGCAGACCGTTTCGAGCCCAGTTTTTGTCTACTTGCTAAAATATCATGGCAAGGTACTTATACCATGAAAACATTTCGTAAGCCGAATGAGCAGCTATTTTCCCAATAGGTGGCCACTCAGCTACCTTAACTTAACTAAAAATATGAAAACAAAGGAACGTTAAGATTCTCGTCTATTGGGACTTTGAGAAATATATGACCAATTTTTGCCTCCAAGAAAACTTGTAACACTGTCCAGCAAAATGTGTTTCAAGACGAGCGCACATATATACATATAAGCCTTTTTTGGGTTTACTTACGTTGGTATCCAAGCAGATGTTAAATGTATGTCTGTATACCAGAAGACCAATGGTCTAGATTTTGCTCACCTGAAATTTTGTCTTTGATGAATATTCTTTTGTCTAAGGTCATGTTGGTCAAGGTATAAAGTAAACTTGCCTCTAATACATAAGAATTAACATTTTAACTTTCTGTAAGTAAGTTCAGGTCACAGGCTACAAAACTTCTCGGAAAATCGAATGTTTCCACTTTTTCTCACTGAAGAGCCTATGTAACAGTATTTGACTTTGTTCTTAAATAGGTCAAGGTCAGTCCAAGATCATACTTTCTGTAAAAAATTGTTAGGCCAGAGTTCCAAATACTACATGCCAAGTTTCATTGAAATCAATTGATTCGTTCCAAAGAAAAAGATTTTTCAAGAAGTTACAATATATGGGGGTGATAATTATATGGGCATGGCGGCCATCTTGGTTATGTGAACGTGACCATTTATATAAATTTTTGTTCCCCTTTCTTAAGGATACTACATCATATTAAATTTGGCTTTGATTGGTCAAGCGGTTTTTCAGAAAACTAAGTTTTACATTTAATATGTAAATGACCTTTGGCCAATGTCAAGAAATCACCTTGACCATGATTACTTATACAACTTCATTAGCTCAACATGTTGTCTGTATCTACCAACTTTCAGGTCACAAGTTACAATACCATATATGGACATGTAAATGTAGCAAGTAGATACAAACTTGGCCTTGAAACGATCTGTTTTGCTATTTTCTAAGTCCGTTCCGGTCGTTATGGTTATGTTAATAGATAAAAATTGGCATTGAAATGGTCTGGGTTATATATATATTGAGTCCATTCCGTTCCGTTTCGGTCCGTTGTGTTCGCTATGGTTATGTTAATAGATAAAAACTGGCCTTGAAGGTTGCATTTCACTATAAGGTTTTCCATAGGTGACAATGTTAACGTTTTTATCACCTAGCTCGAAAACTAGACTCATAAAATTCACAAGACTGGTCTCATTGTAAACGTTCATCATAGCCCATCAATTTAAATGAAAATTATCCGCATTTTTACCTACTGAATTCAAAGCTATCCCCCGTTAAACGGAGGCACCCTCAGAAATCATGTTTCATCATGCGGGTGGGTCTTCAGAGGGTTCATGGAGAAAATCCGTCCCGTTCCCATCTGATACCGGGATTTATCGGCTAAAACATGGCATTCGAAACAGCGCATGTTTCAAGTTTTAAAACACTTTAAATCGGAAGTCAATCAACGATTATTGACAGGTGACGTCATTGTTGTCTCTAATACAAAATAAATGCTCTCCCCGAAAAAGGGCGAATACTCATGCATATTTAGTAGTATGTACTCTGAAGCGGTCTGTTTTGCTTTTTACTGATTCCGTTCCAGTACCTTTCGGTCCATTCCGGTCTTTATGGTTATGATGATGATAAAAGCTGACCTTGAAACGGCATGTTTTGCAATTTTTGAGTCCGTTCCGGTCCGTTTCGGTCTTCAAGAGTATGTCAATGATAAAAACTGGCCTTGAAACGGAAAAATTTTACAATTTTTGAGTTCGTTCCGGTCTGTTTCGACCCGTTCCGATCGATATGGTTAATTTAATAGATAAAACTGGACTTGAAACGGTCTGTTGTTTTGCTATTTTCTGTATGTTCCGGTCGTTATGGTTATGTTGATGATAAAACTGGCCTTGAAACGGCATGTTTTGCAATTTTTGAGTCCGTTCCGATCCGTTTCGGTCTTCAAGAATATGTAAATGATAAAAACTGGCCTTGAAACGACAAGTTTGACAATTTTTGAGTCTGTTCCGGTCCGTTTCGACCCGCTTCGATCGTTATGGCTTATTAAATAGATAAAACTGGACTTGAAACAGTCTGTTTTGCGATTTTCTGAGTCCGTTCCGGTCCGTTTCGGTCCGTTCCGGTCCGTTTCGGTCCGTTTCGGTCCGTTCCGGTCCGTTCCGGCCCGTTCCGGTAAATCGTGAAACCCCACAAAATGTTATAACACGCATGAAGAGCAAGGGACCAGCTCTTTCCCAACAAGGTAGCCATCTTGGCTAGCATGAGCCAAATACAAAAGTGACTAGTACAGCATATACGTAATACATGTAGATAGATCAGCTGGTTAATCTGTACTCCGGTGACGTAGTGGTAGAGCATAGGACTACGTTGAAGTACGTTCATCGAGAGATCCTGGGTTCGAGCCCACTGGTGGCAGCGTGTTGTGTCCTTGAGCAAGGCACATTTACTCCCAAAAGTACATGGTTAATTCCTAGGAAGCGGTGGCTCCGTCCCGATATGACTAAGAAATTGTTGACTGGGACGTTAAACCAAACCTGCACTCCACTAGACGTCGTAACCTCGTTCCACTTCTGTTGTGTGGAGAGATATGATGGGCCACCACATAAAACAGAAGATAAATCACAACAGAACCGCACTGGAACGGTCAGTAACTGAAGAAACAAATGAAGGGTTTGAATCGATTTTTTTTCACTCTCGGATGCGATGTAATAGCATTTATTTCATATATTTTGAGCGCCACCTTAGACAGTATTTGTATCTTTTTGTTTACTGAGTCGATCAATTTCTGACCAGTACCTCAGAGATGTGGCTGAGGATTGAACCCGGGACCTCTGGGACCTGAGTCAACCACTCTACCACTGCGCCAGTCCGCTCCACAGCATACTAGTAATTGGCATGTGGAGCGCAACGACCTAGTTTTGAGAGTTAAGCTAGAAGTACATGTACCTTACAAGATCAGCTGCACGTGCTAGAAAGATCAGTTGCACGTGCTATACACCAAACCGCTCAACCGATCTTCTTTTTTCGTACATACTGACTTGGAACCCAGGTCTCTCTCTCTCTCTCTCTCTCTCTCTCTCTCTCTCTCTCTCTCTCTCGAAACAGAATGGTAAAGCACCGTTCCTAGCCACAGTTGATATTGGTTTGTCCAAAAGTAAAGGCAAGACTTTACACCCCGATACCTTGGGTATTTTTCATAGAAATAAAATGTTAGCCTACACCCGGTCTGGATAAGATGCCAGATGGACCGCCGGAGAGCCACGATTATTTTCGGTACAGCAGCCCGACGTTCTATGCTGGCGTCCCGACGATTCAGTGTCCCGGGTATGTCCCGACGTGCTAGATGCTACCATGTTCTCACTTCTCCGGTTTTAACTCCCCGTACATCACGGCTGGGAGAAGCCATGCCATGTGTCATTACTCGGTTCATTCTGACCTTCGCGCCAAATTGGGGTCGCGACCATCCCGCCATCGTGGTGAACCATGGTAATTTGGCGAAAGCCGTGGGTATCTGGGCAGGGGGGTGGGGGTGCCGGGGGGTATTCTACCATCTAATTCTCATGGCTAGGTTATTACTGGCCATAACTCAGAATAAAGCGGTTCTGCTTGCTGATGTGGCGCAGCTATACGATTTTATATTCCATTTTCGACAGATTCGTCTCGACTTAACGGCTCGTCTCGAAATTAGTGAAATATTGTTGAAATGAAAGCAAAATTGAATTTTAAAATGTATCTTTGAAACAATTATGATGTTCAGAACTAATAAAGTACAGAGTTTGATTTAAGTTAACATTCTTATTGGTTTAAAGTCAACATAAAAAAAAAAAAAAAAAAAAAAAAAAAAAAAAAAAAAAAAAAAAAAAAAAAAAAAACATCTGTGTTAAGTCATGCGGGTGAGCTCGGTCTATTTGGTAAATTTCGTGCTTTGGACGAATATTTGGAGTGTACGGAGGGTTTGTCTGATTTGTATACAATGCTAGTTCTGTTTTCTTATTTCTGTTTTGTAACCAAATGTGTGAGTTTCTCCTCCATCCAACCGCGTTTCGGGTGGGGTGGCGGGGGGGGGGGGGGGTCCAATTAATGCACCCAATTAGCGTTTGTACTACACTTAATTACTCGAAACTCAGCACGTGCAAATAATATTTGGTGACACGAACGTATTAAAACACATTTGTCCATGCAGTCCCAGCTTGTATTAATTTTTATATGAATAAATCACTTTTGAATTAGTGGCGTGTTACCTTACACATGAAGTTGATGCGTGTCCTTGAACTTTGAAGCAGCTGATTTGTTACGTCACTTGTGATTTCACATTTGCAGGATTGATCGATACATGTTTTGTGTTTTCAATGTTGACATCATTTTGTTGTGTTAAATTCTAATGAGAATAAATGGAATAATGGATTTTCCACTTTATACTTGCCTGTGTTGGCACTGGGGTATTTTAAACTATGGTAACACTGGCACGGTAAGACTTTAAATCCCATAATTTGTACTTTTTTCCAAACGATCCTTGGTCCAAAAAAGACGTCATTTTCTTTTTTTTCGTTCTCAAAACCGAAACTGAATTTTAAATAGTGGCAAGTTCGTTTCGCCCCATTAAAATTTTGGCTGAAAATTTGCACAAAGGTAGGAAAATTCATGCTCTGTTCGGTTGTCAAGATGAAATATTTCCAGTTTAATGGCAAGTTATTGCTTTTTTATATTTTCCGAGGGTACCGACAACCGGTAAAAAACCCGCAACTTTGAAGCGGCTCTTCAGTCCTACTAGAATCAAACCAGGTATGGGACCATTCTTTTTGAAACGATTAATGAGTGTCATTTGTATTCCCCCTGTCATTTGATATGAATTCACACAAAAAATGAGCATTTTAAGGTTAAATGCATGTAGCGAAATCGGGCTTAAAAAATTCAATGTAGTTCCACAGAACGAACGCACGCGATTTTTGTTTTTAAAATCCTACGCCAGGCCCATCTCCGTTCCCGACTGTTAAGAGAAGTGAACAAGAAAAAGCGGGTTGCCTGGGCCAAGGAGAGAAAAAAAACTGGTCAGTTGATGCACAATAGAGAAAGTGGATATTTAGTGATGAAAGCCAAATAGTGATAGGAAAGAATAACAAAATATATGTCTGGAGAAAGGACTCTGAAGTGAACAACCCCCATGTAATCAGTAAAGCTCCTAGGGGTAGGGTGAGTTTAATGGTCTGGGGATGCATATGCTATGCAGGTGTTGGAACTTTAACACATGTGGACGGTAATATAAATGCCCTGAAATATATAAACATTATTGATAATAACCTGTGGCCAGTAATTGCCCGTCATTTCCCCGATGGAAACTATACCTTCATTGATGACAATGCCCCTGTACATAGAGCCCATGTTGTAGATGAATACTGGGAAACTAATGATATCAATCACATAGAATGGCCTGCACAGTCCCCTGACTTAAATCCAATAGAAAATATCTGGCTGAAACTCAAAAGAGACATAGAACCACAAAGTGAACATTCACACCAAAAATGACCTGTTAGCTGCCGTGCGCCATAGCTGGGAAAACATCGAGCCAGCTTATGTTCAATGCCTCTACAGCACAATACCAGCTAGATTAAACGAAGTAATAAGAATGAAGGGCAATTTGACCAAATATTGAGGTAAGGTGTTCATTATTTACTAAGAAATGCTTATTGAAAGTTTGCCTTAAATTTTTCTGTTTTTGGCGGCCATATTGAAAGTGGCGAATAATTATGTCCCTTGACTGTATAAACATATGTACTAGTAGTCCTAGTATTAATTTGAATTAAGGAGTCTAGAATAAATTTGTCATAGGAATTTAGACAAAATAAAATACCTTTGATAAGCTTCTTCAAACGCTGGCCATTCCTGACAAAGTACGTGACACCCATTTTCGAATTCAGCAAAGTTTTTATACATCCCACACTTTCTAGTGCAATTTGAATATCCCCCAGTTGCGTAATATGTTTGTTTCCTAAAAAGTCAATTACATCTAGTAAAGCGTCAACACCATCTAACAATAGAAACAACTCCTTCCAAGCTTGCATATTTTGTTTCAGTTTTCCCTTTAGCCATGAAATCAGTCTCAGGCTGGGATCCTTGAGGCAGTGAATAATTTGGGCTGGGGAATAATCATCGAAATTAAGGTGTGATATAGCAACGTGCATTCTGTCCTGAAACGATGCACTGCTGGAACAAACATCGATGGTTTTATCTCTGTTAGCCTCTACTGGTTCATCATTACCACCAATGTCAACATTAATGCTCGTAACCTCTGTCTTGTAACTTTTGTACATAGTTGTTGTTATTATATTTTGTTTAATTCTTAATAAAATTAGAGATTTATGTAGGTATGTTTTCTTTGTATCATTTAAGCAAGATTTTTGACGAATCGTCTATATATCCTCATTTTCATTGTCGAATACTAGTACTTAATCATTTCGTTAAAAAAATCGTCACTTTACCTGAAACACTAGAAATTTCAGCATTTAAACACGACGTGTTACTATGGCCGCGTTTTGCATCCTGATTTTATATTCCACAACCATAGTATAAGAAGTTCATTTACCACACAATCTATATTATGTAATAGTAGTTCGTATTTTCTTGACGATCAAAAGTACAAACTATAACTTGAATGTTGGTTTAAAATATGTACGAAAATATTGTTTGTAGAGGGAAGATTAATACTTAATCACTAGGTTAGGTTATGTAAATTATGTAGCAGGATGTGGCAAATATTGAAAAGTGAACTTATGTAGCATATATTGATTTGAATTATAAATACACTGTCCAATATATAATGTCTTCAAAGCATCACTATACCTATAAACATTTCGACCATGCCTATTTACAACCAGTGACTGATAAGCCTCGTTAGGCTGGGTATAATTTATATGAATTGTACACCTTTGTATGTGTTATATTCATATGTATGAGCCACTGCATGGAAAAACCAACAATCTGCATAGGCGAAAACAATGGCGCAGATCAGCTTCGCAGTTACTGCGAAGCTGATCAGCGCCTTTGTTTTCGCTACACGGATAGTACAATTCCTCTACTTTCTAGATCCAAAATGCCATGCCTCTAATCATCTTCTGTGACTGTACAGACCGGTTTGTGTCAGACCTGGTCGGAACCCAAATTGTTGGTTTTCTCATCACACACAGGCTCATATGTACTTGTCACCATGACAAATTAGTAAATCGTCATTATGTCTATAAAATTGAGCCTGTGCATGAGAAAACCAACAATTTGCATGGGCAAAAACAAAGCCGCAGATCAGCTTCGCGGTAACCGCGAAGCTGATCAGCGCCTTTGTTTTTTTGCTACACGGATAGTACGATCCCTCTCCTACTTAAATACAAAATTTCAAGCCTCTAGCCATCTTCTGTGCTTGTACAGCCCGGTTTGTGTTAGACCTGGTCGGAAACTCAAATTGTTGGTTTTCTCATGCACAGGCTCAAATTTCAATGTAGAACGACGATCTACAGTTTTATCCTCATGAAAAGGAGTCCTTAAAAATCAGTGCCAGCTTCTTTGGTATAATTTGAATATTACCTAGAAGTACAGTACTAGTCCGCCGAATCAGAAACCAACAATCTGCAAGTGCGAAAACAAAGACGCAGATCAGCTGCCTTTGTTTTCGCTTCATAGACAGTTCAATGCCTCTTCTCAAAGTTGAGAAAAAAAAAAAAAAAAAAAAAAAAAAAAAAAAAAAAAAAATAATAATAATAATAATAATGATAATAATAAAAACACTCACCTTTAACAAGCTTCTTTAAGTAGTCACCATGCTGCACGAGATAATCAAGTCCCATCTTAGAGTTCATCAGTGTCTTGACACATTCTACACTTTCCAGAAGTAATAGTGCGTCTGATAATTGGGTTACACGCTTATATCCTAGTGTATCTACTATATCCAGGAGAACATCGGATCCATGCAGTTCCAAGAACTCTTCATTCCAGTCTGTGTTGTTTTGTTTTAATTTCTTATTCAGGGAGGACAACAGTTTTAGATTCGGTGACTTCAGAAAATCTATGCAAATAGCAGGAGTGTATGAGTCGAAGTTCTGGTGTGACAAAGCGTCAAGGATTTTGCTCTGCATTCTCACAAGTGGATTCCTTGTAGATTTCTTCTTAATCTTGATAGGAGATTCATTTTTATCAGTTTCTTGCTTTTCAAGCTTCACCTCCTTCTTGTCACTGTCTTTGCCTTTTAAAGTTTCCGATTCACTAGACGCTTTAGTCTTCTTTGAAGATTTACTTTTCTTGCTTTTTGACTTTTTCGTTTTCTTCTCTCGTTTCTCTTCATTTTTATCACCTTTATTTTCATTGTCCTCCTCACATGAAGTATAGTTCGATGAATCAGACTCGCTTGAAGAGCTGGAACTATCCTTTCGCTTAATTTCATCAGCATCAGCTGCAGCTTCTGACTTGCCAACATCTTTTTTATTCTCCTTCTTGTCTGTGCCATCTTTATTTTCATCTTTTAAAACACGCTCTGTTGTTTTAGTCGAAGACTTATCAAGACTTTCCTCAGTTTTACATTCATCCTTATTTTCGTTTTCATCTTTCAATTCATTTTCAACTTTTTCTTTCCTTGCGTCTATATCTGTTCCTTCATCAACTTCAATTGGACTACCTTGGTCTACTTCATCAAGTCCTTTCACATCGGAATCATCGTGTTTCTTTTTCTTTTCCTCTACTTTATCCGCTTTCTCTTTTACATGCGAATCGTTTCCGTCTGGTACCTTAATTATACTTGCACTTACTGTCGATATTTTCTTAGATTCAGCGACCCCCATGTCTTCAATCTCTTCCTTTCCAGCCTTTTCTATAGGAGCGTCGTCAATATCCTTATCTTCTTCATTTACACCACCACCGCCACATAGAAAGCTGTAGAAGGATCTTCTGGGTCGTTTCCTTACTTTCTTCTCCTTGTTTGACTTTCGAAAATATTTCCTGAAAGAGGTCGCCATGTTTCCTGAAAAAGACGTAAATTGTTATTTAAAAGCACACAAATTTATATTAAGCTGTCTGAAACTCGGAGAGCTGAAGTCACAGCGTTGCATGATTGCGTCGATTGCAACCCTAACAAATATGAGCCGCCGCATTGGAAATCAACAATCTGCATAGGCGAAAACAAAGACGCAGATCTAAATCCAAAATTTCCAGCCTCTAACCATCTTCTGTGACTGTAGAGGCCGGTTTGTGTCGGACCTGGTCGGAAATACAAACTGTTGTTTTTTTCACGCACAGGATCATATGATATCCAGCTAACACGAATACTGGTTATGTAGAATACAGGGTTGGTGTGTCGGTAGAAGTGTGGCCTCTATCACATGTTTTACGCGAGTTATTTTGAAAAACATACCAGATAAAGTTTATTAATGAAGAGATCTGCTCAAATAAGTTCCTGCAATACAAGGGTTCCAATGAATATCATTTCAATATGAATACTATTCCACCTCAGTTCCAGATAAAATCAAACATTTTATCTACTATTGTTAATGTCAACGTACTATTAACTATATGACACGAGTGCAATTAAAATATTCCTATAAAATCACTGAAATACTCAACAATTCCAATGAACTAATATTAAACACATGTAACATTCACAATCATTTTGTGTTTTCTCATGTTTCCTAGAAATAGTTATGACAAAAATGGAAGATAATTAAAAAGCTAATGTCACAACCAGTCATTTCCAACACACCTGCTATTGACAGTATTCTTAGAAAAACAAAATGATTCGCGTCAAGAGATAGAAATGAGTCTGTGCGTGAGAAAACCAACAATTTGGGTTTCCGACCAGGTCTAACACAAACCAGCCTGTATAGTCACAGAAGATAGCTAGCGCCTTTGTTTCCGCATATGCAGATTGTTGGTTTTCTCATGCGGTGGCTTAAATGTTTTCGAAAGGCGCAGAATCTTTGTTTAACCTATTCCTAAGTTCGAAATGTCAGGGCCTCTTTGCACAGTCAAGTTTATCAACATGTGGTTCAACTTCGCGCATATGAAAACCCCTGTCGAGAATTCTGGTAAGTACTGTATCAATTAAACCAGTGCATAATTAGGAGTTAAGAGGATATTGTTATTTTATAATTATTTACGCTCGTATTTACAGAGGACGCACTATACTAAAAAGTAAGTCAGCAACAAAGACGCTGAACAGACTAAATATCCTTGTTCCTACTTCTAAAATTAATTTACTTGTGACGCGGGTATGAAAACAATAAAAATAATATTTTCATGGAAATGAAAAGTAACTCGGTGTTCTATAATCAAATGGGGGCTTTTTCTGACACTTAAAAATCAACGTGACTTCATTTAAACGAGCTGCGTAGATACTGGGATTCTATGTTAAACCACACAGTAGCATTTTCGTTTCGTTTTTTTTTTTTTTTTTTTTTTTTTTTTTTTTTTTTTTTTTTTTGTCGTGTAATTGTTGTTTCCTACAGACAGAGAATAATTTTTCAACAAAAGCAAAACTGTCTTATCAACACACAAATGCAGTACCTTTATGTTTCCCGCGTCCATGAAAACTGCACAATGACTTTTAAGTACTTTTATTAAAGTCTCAATGAGGATAATTATCTATAGACAAGCTATTTGTCGAGTTTTCAAGATGAAGCATGAGAATTGTGACATTAATAAACGTTATTCCTAGACAGCAAAATTTCAGGAATTCTCCTTTGCAATCTTCGAAGAACTACTTGAAATTTACATCGCATACGTATGAGTATGTAAGACATTGTACGCTTCAATTCTTGTGGTGTAGTTTTCTACTTCTGTTGTGGTTCTAATTGTTTTGTGTTTTGGTGTTGATTTTTGTGCTGTTTGTTTTGCACCTTATGTAATTGCCGACTATTGGGAAATAGCTGCTCACTCGGCTTACGATATATTCCATTATTGCCAATTTAGTTTTTTCCCACCTCGGTTTTTGGATGGGACTTTCCTGATTGCGCCATTTCCTGATCATTGCCTACTTTTACCTCTTCCGGAAAGAAAAGATACATGAGAACAGGCAACAATTGTTCACCTTTTTAGATGCTCAGATGCGGAACCGGACATTGCTCCAATCGAATTTCTTTCTCAACTTATTGTTTGTCGAAGACATCTCAGATCATTTTTGACCTGCATCCGGGTTTTTCCCATATGGAAGATGAAAAAGGCAACAAACTGCATCTCTTTAAAAAGTACTTTAAGATGATGTTTTTACTATACAAGCCATCATTGGTCCTTATTATTATTCATTTTAATCGCTTTTTGTGTGACAAAAGCTTTTGCAAAGAAAAATTAAAATCTAAAATCTGTGGATTTTGAAATTTTATGATCCATGCAGGCCATCGTAGATAAGATGCGTTCGGATTTTCTCCATTAAATATAGGCGTGTTCGGATCAAAGGCTCTGCTCAACAGAACGAGTCGTTTCGGTCCAGCGACTCGACTTATATATCTTAGGTAAAGCCAGAATACCCACAGATGACCTTATCCCAAAGAATATGCGTTGTAGAAATCAACACTCTGGCTTTTCAGATACCTTCAGCTAGCAAAGAAGCGTACAAAAGTAGTTTCTTTCCACAGACTATCAGGGACTGGAATGACCTCTCTGATTCTCTTATCTCCTCTGCTGAAATGTCTGATGACTGTGTGTCCAAGTTCGCATCTCTTGTTAGAGCCAGGGACTAATTTCCCTCCTGGCGCTCCCCCCCCCACCCCACCCCTGGTGAGGTATTGTCAAATTGGCGTGTCACCAGTAAACCATTCAGATTCAGATTCAGACTCTTAAGGACTCTCGCCGTAAGGACATTTGAAAAGCATTTCCTCTCAGTCATGTCTGAAGTTGGCTCTGCAAGAGTCATACAGTCTGTCCGTCTGTCTGTCTGTCTATCTGTCTGTCTGTCTCTCCTGCATCCTGTACCCTATTGCAGAACAGATATTAATCTTCGACAATTATCTTTTTTAAAGATGTTTCTTGTTGAGAATAAGAGTGTTTGGTACGAGCCAGCGGGTGGGCCAGGATGTTCTGTCATAGGTGTTATATTACGATAAACAGACATGATAGGTTGCTGAATTATACATTGTTAGAATGGGCAACATTTTCTGGGGCGAAAGTATTTAACAGTGTGAATTTCAGGTATTTGAAATGTATGTTACGTTAAACGTATCTGTTATGTAATGTATTTAAGTATTTGATAAAGCCCTATATGTTTTCAGTATTCTGTCAATCATTTCGTGACGTCATTAAGAACGGTAAGATTTAACATTTTTTATAGATGACAGTTTAGTTGGAAATGCTGATTGTCATGTGAAATAGTTCAAAAGTTATGCCAGCTTCACTGTTTATGTTTATTTTTCCTTAATTCTCAGTTTTTTTTTTTTTATCGTTTTTGTGAATTGTTGTTAAAATGCTAATGAGTGGGCGTGTCTATTGTAAAATGCGTCCTAGTGAACTGAAGCAGCCATTTTCATGCGTTGATTGAAGTTTTGTGCTTGCTTAGTGTTATTTATACTTGTTTTTGGAACAGTGGGAGGCTTTATTTGGCAATGTTTTCTTCAATGTAGGAAATATGCGTTTTCGATGCGAGGTATTCTGCTTATTTTTTGCAAATATGGCTCAAATTGTACGTTGACCTACTTATGATGTGTTTGTCAATATGTGTAGGTAAATTAAATTGACCGTGCCGCTTGAACTCACGTGATATAGTTTTTTAAACACGCTTTAAAGAGGCACCTATTTGTTTTACACATTTTCTAGTGCAATGAGAGAGTTCGTCGGTAATATATTGTTTACCGTCAGTCGCATTATTGAGAACATGTTTATTTAAGCAGTCTGATCAACATGCATATCTATGTCAGAGGTTAAGCAACACGGTTTAAGTACTAACCTAAAAGCTGTAGGGGTCTTCAACAGGTGTTTTATATTATATTTGACCAGACAACAAAGAATGTTAAGTTGATACCCCCTTAAAGTGCCTCATTTTATACTGGTTTCCGATTCCTTGATAAGACGTATAATAACTTGTCTGGTTAAGCGGTAACCAGTTCTTTGTTTATCGATATTTAAGTGGAAAAACCGATGCATGCTAAAACTAGCGTGGTTCTGATTTTAGAATAGTACATGTATAGAATACAAGGATAGCTTTTAAAAAAAGCTAGAAGCGGCTCGTTTAGCATTATATTTTGTGATCACATATTATCGATTAAAGTTGTGTGCTAGTGGTGTCTGAGACAGCAAATATCTTATTTTGATAAAATCGTCAAGAAATCATCTTGGATACTGCTATAGGTCGGCGCGCGTAACAAGCGTGTTCAAAAAAATTTCTTCAAGCTCGACGTGTGTCGGACGTGTATCATATACGTTTCGAATAAGTTCCACTTGCGTTGGTGCTTTGAATACGCTTTGAACGCTTTTGGCACACGTTTTAGGCACGCTAATGTGCGCTACACGTTTTTTCTCTATATATATTTTCTTATTTTATTTTTTAATATTTTGTACGTCTGGCACACGCCTCAGTCACATGCAAAACGAGTTTAAGAAACAAATTAATTTGTATACGTCCAAACTCTTAAGCGTGTCGTGATTTTTCATACGACCTGCGCGCATTTGTTTCGGTTTAAACATATTTCATTCCAAATTTTGTACAGAAACAATTCAAAAGCACGCAATCAACGACAGAATCAGAATTCCTAAGCATTGTAAACAATGAAGCTTGCATTTTGTTTTGAATACTCTTCAAGCATTACCGATAGAGTTTTCATAATAGAGAAAGTAAATACTGTGTACGGAGGCTCATGCACATTTGGTTTGTACGCTAGCGTGTGGCGCTCTCTAATGTCATCATGTTTACTTAGAACGCAGGCAAAAAGTACTCGAATGTTGTTTGGCTGTAATTTAGAGTTCTAAATGTTTGCATCCTAAATACCCTCGATGTAAAATATCTTACAGCGCAGACTGATACAACATCACAAGACACCTGACGAAATGTAGATTTAAAATTGAGTTTTTGGAAGCAAACTCGATTTATACTGACGTCAACAAAAAACGCCTCAGTCAATTTTGACACGTGACACTGCCAAGATTGACAGCTTAGATTATTTTAAATATTGGTCATATTTTTTGCTAATCTTTTACGCATTCGGAAATGGTGAAATTGAATTATTCAGACAGCTGCTCGAAAAATGACATGCTGTTGAAAACACAGACCCTAGCAAAATCCCTATTCTGTTCATGAATCGGTCTATCGGGCATCCGGCTTCTTTCGATTACTGATAACAAAACCAACTGATTACAAAACCAACACAAAAGCCATAGAGTGGAATATCAATACATGACCATAGGTTGCTGAAACACATTTTTGGAAAACCGATTCTCGTTCTCTAGCGTTATTGACGTCACTGCAGCTAATGACCAATGCTGAAATGGTAATCGCCGTCAAAATGGTCAAAAAGGCTATCCTGGCATGGCTTTTAGACATAGAATAGTTTCTATAGTTACTTCTCCTGTCTTTCAGTTAGAAACGAACGTCCTTACGGATAACGTGTATTTGACGTCTAGGGAATTAAGCGCCAGAATACCATTGCTCCATTCTTGGCTATTCATTTGTAATAATTCGACTACTTTATGAAGATTAACTCAAGGTATTAACCCGAATATAACGGCATCGTTTCTGAAACGTTTCATCATTAGATTTCGTAAGCAGAAGAGACGTCGACGTCAAAACGATTTTGCTACAGAAGCGTCGGCGAAAGAGCTACGGTAACAAAAAACGAAAGAGGGAATCTTATATCTAAGCGAACGATGGTCCCAGTCTTTGGAGACGCCAGAAACCGAACAGTATCATTTTTTCGTTCCATCTGTTACTTTTCTTGTGAAAAGTCCCTATGTTTTTTGTGTGTTTTTTTTTTATTTTTCAGTATTTCAGTTTCACGTTGTCCAGTAATGTAACGTTTCAAAAGTTTGGTGTTCTTCAGTTTGTAAACCGACTTGCACGGCTTTCAAGAATTTTCACGTCATAACGTCTGTATAATGACGTCATTGTGCATTTTTAAAAATGGTGCACCCATGCAGGTTTTGAGAAAAGTACGCATCTTAAACAAAGTCGGTTTATGCTATACCATTAGAGAGAATGTGAAGTAAGGAAAATGCAAATTATGTTCATATTGTGTATCTATTGGTCAAGTTATGCAACATTTTCGGTGAGGCGTTTTTTTTTGACGTCAGTATAGTACAACATACATGTACATCGAGGCAACGAACTCTTCGTTTCAGAGTCATGGTTGACGATTCGATAATGCCTCACTGTACATTGTTGTCCATTCGATCTGGCCTCCAATCAGTGCACTCCCTTTTTTCAACGAGTCGTGTTATGTTGGACCAATCTACGCTATTTTGTTACATGTGAAGCAGGGAGATTGTAACCGAATATGGTTTGGCAGTAGTTTGAAAAATTAAATGAAGTAAAAACAAACAGTTTTATTATCAACATGTTTAAGTAGTAAACCCGACAAAATAAACGCAATTATGAGATTTTTCCATTTAGTCTTCACTAATTGCCCAAATTCAACATGTTGAATTTTTCTTAGTTCTAATTAATCTTCATAAAATTCACATACAGAGTACTGGAATTTATTTTCTTTAAAAAGTTATAGAGGAAAGACATTAATGCAGCCGGTATTATAAATCATGCTTTGAATGTGATTATTCAACGGTACCATCAATTCAAGTTTCGGGTAGTTTTTTTTTTTTTTTTTTTTTTTTTTTTTTTTTTTTTTCAATTTTAAGGCTGTACTAAACAAACTCTTGCAGTCTTTCGAAGCTTGTGAAGTTAAACCAATGTAGTTTGTCTTTAAACACTCCAATCTGATCAGCCATGATCGTATTAGATCATTAAAATATGATTGAATGTTTCGCGTTATAAGATTTATCTCCGGTATGGAATTGTTAACTTTTGCTCCGGGTTTCCTTCTTTAATTGCACGCCGGTGGGTCGGGCGTCAGACTCTATGATGGCCCCGACATAAAGCTATTCATTTTAGTTGGTTGGGGCCGGAGCTTCTTGTCTGTTGCTTGGCCCACCGGGGTCCAACTGGTGTTTTTTCTTTTGCTCCGGAGTTAGTAGGTTATTCGGCGCCCAGGGATCTCCATCGTCGGGCAGCTTACTCAGTCTGTGAGTCCTGGTTTTTGATTCATCAGGATGTTTATCATGATTTATTTGTTTGTTCTTGATGATTCATTGACTAGTTAGAGATTCACCACGAGGACCGAATAACTATCTAAATGTTATGAACCACTGCAGAAGCTGAGGGTGAGGTTATGGCCATGTAAAACCGGTTTAAGCCCGCCAGTAACTTTGTGTTACTGATCGTTCCAAGTCGATACTTTTGTGGTGGTTCTTTTCGTTTTATGTCTTGGTGTTTGAAAAAAATTTTTGTGCTGTTGGCGCCTTATGTATGTTTTCATATTTTTAGTTAAGTTAAGGTAACTGAGTGGCCACCTATTGGGAAAATAGCTGCTCATTCGGCTTACGATATGTTTCATGGTATAAGTACCTGATTGTTGGTTTGGTTTTTTTCCCGCCTCGGTTTTTGGAGTGGGAATCTTTTTCTGATTGCGCCTTTTCCTGATCTTTGCCTACTTGTACCTTTTCAGTAAGTTATTCGGCACCCAGGGAGCTTCATCGTCGGGCAGCTTACTGAATCTGTTGAGTCCTCGTATTTGCTTCACCAGGGTGGTTATCATGATTTATTTGTTTGTCCTTGATGATTCATTGACTAGGAAGAGATTCACCACGAGGACCGAACGACTAACTTAATGTTGTGAACCACTGCAGAAGATCAGGGTGAGGTTAGGCGCCTGTAAAACCTGTTTAAGCCTCCCAGTCATTTTATATTACTAATCGTTCCAAGGCGATAGTTCTGTTGTGGTTCCATTTGTTTTGTGTTATGGAGTCGAATTTTGTACTGTTTGAGCTTAATGTATGTTTTCGTATTTTTATTTAAGTTCGGGTCACTGAGTGACCGTCTTTTGGGAAATAACTGCTCGCTTGGCTTTCGATATATTGTCTAAGTACCTAATTGTCGGTTTAGTTTTTCCCTCCTCGGTTTTTGGAGTAGGAGTTTCTTACTGATTGCGTTTATCCTACTTGTACCTTTTTTGAAAAGGGTGTCAAATGACATTCTTCGCCTTTAGAACCCTTCTTTGAACAACATACACGTCAGATAAAAGCGGGAGAGAATATGTGTCTGAGTACCTTCAGGACTGGTGTACTAAAAACATTACATACACCTACAGCAATTATTGAAAGGAGAATGTAAAATGATAAAATTTTAATGCGACTTTAAACATTTGACCCCCACATGGTTTATAGCAGAGTTTTATAAGATATGCGATACATACGGGATCTTCGTACCTGAAAAATATGAGCCGCATAACGAGAAAATCGGAATTTTGCATATGCGAAATCAAAGGCGCAGATCAGCTGTGCAGTAACTGCACAACTCTCCAGCGCCTTTGTTTTCGCTACTCGGTAAGTACAATTCCTCTATTAATAGTAGCCAAAATTTCAAGCATCTAGCTTGCTTTTGTGTCGCTCCCGGTCGGAAAACCCGAAAACCGGTTTTCTCACGTCGAGGCTCATATGTCTTTCAAATTATATCATTACTTGTGATTTTTATGAAAAAAAAAATGATACACGATACCCTTTCGTTTCTTATTTTGTCGGGTACAATTACACGATTGCATTTACATTGTCTCAAAGACATGTTCTTTAGTGAAACATTGCATATCTTTCAAATTCTGGGGTAGATCAGCTGGCTAACCTGTACTCCGATACACTTCGTGACCTCGCTCCTCTCCCGGTATGGAGAGGTCTAACGGAATACCGATGGAAATATTCCGTCTAAATCTGGGGTCGATACTTTGCTCTAGAAAAATTGCGATTGACCAGGTGGTGTTCAAATGTAAAAGTGGCATAAAATGTACAGTTTGAATTCTCTAAACAATGATTAATGCTTGTGTTTGGACCCCTTTGAAAACCCATGTATATGTACAATATTGTATCTGCATTTTGTTCGAATCGGCATTCTACCCTCTGACACCTGTTTGAAAATCGATTGTATACAGCGAATAAACCCTATAAACCGTAAAACATTTTAAGCATAATTTTAATTACTCGGTCAAATTTGAGTTTCTAAAGACGAACAGCATCGGCCTCAACTTCAAAAGCTTCTAAAATAATGCAAAGAATAAATTGGAAATTCAGCTTAACGGCCTAGGGTATTTAAGGCTTGATTTCGGCCTCATGCGTTGGTAAAAAAAAAAAAATGAATTTTGAAAATTTTGAGTAAAAAAATATTGCAAATGGCAGGTATATGTCCTTGCTTATAAATTCTGGCACAATTACCACTTGCAAATTACACATGTTGGCATGGCAAAGCATAGAAATACCACTTTTTTTTGCAATTTTGGGTCTAATTTTCACAATTTTACACCATTTTCTACTACCGGCCCTCGCGACGAACAATTTCTTATTATGAAATTATTATGTATCATCCAGATATATTGTATGCAACGTATCATTTTGGTGGTCATGTGGGCCAGCACATAAAATTAAAAATTTGTTCAGAAATGGTCAAAAAGGCAAAAAAAAAGTGCAAAATGGGCTCTATCAATGGTTTTGTAGGATAAATGAAGTACTTGATCTGGTTTTAAAAAGATGGGACATATGGCTGTTTTAGGAATAGTTTTCTCACCTAAATTCCAAAATTCATTTTCAGCAAAATATGAGACAAAAAAAGGACATAAACGCCCTAGGCCTTTCATACGCGTACATTTTTCGAATCTTATATTTATGGTACCTTTGAATGATCACGTCAAAACATGTTCGCTGGTTGAAAGATGACTTTATGTTATAAATGTGTAAAGAACAGATATTTGAGTACTTCAAATATGAATTTTAGCAAGATAAGATGAGGTCTTAGATAAAAAAAAGTAAGAAAGCTGGTTGCGTCCCAGTCATACAGGGTGTATTGTTTTCTGCCTTTGTTAAGTCACGGCATGCATACACATGTACCGACCAGCCAATAAGTTTTAGTTTGGATATTGGATTATCTACCACGTGTGTTCATGAACTGAAATGAAAAGATGATTCAATCCCAATATTGTCTTATTTTAGCCCTCAAACTTCTATGAACCGCCCCGTATAGCATGTTACAAATAACATGATATAATTTTCTTGTTCCTTTATAATGATACTAAACCCATGCCCAAAAGAAATAAATAGTTTAAATTATCCGTCTTGAAATACAGGTGGGGTAAAACCACTGGTATGTTTTCTTGAAATTGTGAACCTTGTATTGTGTCTTTCATGTGTTGTACATTTATAACTATTGGTCATATTTTCTTCAAATTTTAAGTGATAATTCTGTTATATTTTGAAAAGCAATCCGGTAGAAATGAACGTCACAAGTGCGCTACTGACTGTAAAATGAAGCGATAAAGATTACGTCATTGGAATATGTACCCCTGTAACTGTTCAATACCACTGTGTCATTATAAATGCTGGAATTATAATGATTTCACTTCAGAGCAGACTAAGATGATACAGTTAAATGATTAAATGCATTTAAAGTTTCGAAGTTTATGCCCAGATGTCATTTTTTCTTTGAATTTAAACTGCAGTTTTCAAAAATGCCAGGACAGACCAATTTCAACATTTCGTTGTGCTATAAAACATTTAAATTGAGTTGAAGAAGTTTGAGTTTTGCAGGATATAATTACTCATATTCGAAGAATATATAGTACTTATGACTTCTTCTTCGAAATCATTTTACTGTATATTTTGCATTGTTTTCTTTAAACCATGCCAATGTCAGGGAGTCTACGCTTTAAATGTGATTTATTACATTTCATTCATGAAGAGCCACAAACAATTTTTTATCACAGGTAATAGCTAGAGAAATGGTTATTCAGATGTTGCTATTTTAAAATAGTTTGCAATGACAGATGGAGTGAGACAGAACTTTTTGACCGATCCTCGTAGACGTGTTGTTAATGATTGTGGCAATGAATTAATATGGTCTACTGTCAGATGGTTCATACGAGTACCCCAATCCAGCAAACTGTTAGATATAAAACAAGTAGCACAAGGGCAACAATCGCTCACTTGAGAGTCAAGAAGTACAGTAACTGGATGAAAGAAAAGCTGTTTTTCATCCTCCTTACAGCCTTTGAGAAGATTTTTAAATATGTTTTCATAAATTCACCCTTACGTTGCTATAGCAACCAAAATAATTATGCAATTATGAGAAAAATTGCCAAAATTGTGGAGGACTAGTCAACAAACATTTACGTAAAAATAAAACTCAAATATTTCAAGCGAAATGACAGAAATTGCAATTTTCCGCTTTTCGTCTTATAAGTCAATGGAAACTTTAAGTTGCCATAGCAACCAAAGTAGTGGGACAAGGACAATAAAAAACACAAACTTTGTAGAGGCTAATATCATAAGCATGTATGCATGTATGCAAAGTTTCAGCTTCATCCGCCTTACAGCTTCTGAGAAGAAAATTTTTGAATATTTTTTCGAAAATTTACTTCATGTAAAAACAAAAATTCAATATCCTCAATGAAACGGCAGAAATTGCAAATTTCCACTTTTTGCCTTATTAGTCAATGGAAACTTCAAGTTACCATAGCAACCAAAATAGTTGGACAACGACAATAAAAAACACAAACTTTGTACAGGTTAATGTCATAAGCATGTATGCTAAATTTCAGCTTCATCCCCCATACGGCTTCTGAGAAGAAGATTTTTGAATATTTTTTTTTTCGAAAATTTACCGTTTATGTTGCTATAGCAACAAAACGAATAAAGTGTTTTGCTTTACAAAAGTTGCCTTAAGCGTGAAGGACTACTCAATAAACATTTATGTAAAAACAAAATTCAAATATCCCCAGCCTGACAACGGAACATGCCAATTTCCACTTTTTCTCCATACAAGTCAATGGAAACTTCAAGTTGCCATAGCAACCAGAGTTCTTATCCGATCGAAATAAAAAACACAAATATTCGTTCCCCCCTCCTGTAGATGCTATATGTGAAATATGAAAAGATTCGGCCTGGCAGCTTCAGAGGAGAAGTCGTTTGAAAATGTTGACGACGACGGACGACGCACGGACGCCGGCTCGACTACTATACTATAAGCTCACCTTGTGAGCCTTCGGCTCAGGTGAGCTAACAAAGTACGTTATACTGGAACTTTCTAAGAGTCTACATTTGCACTGTGATCCAATTTGGGACACTATTTTGTGTTTTTCTTGATAGTCACTGATTTGGATTCTATATAAGACAATTTGCTCAATATGCATGTCCACTCCATATGTCTTACAAATGTTTTACTGCTTTCAAAGGAGCTAACGATTAAATTTTATTACTTACTGTTCAAGGTACTTCGAATTTAGGATTTTATGTGAATATCAAGAGCTCAATAAGTATTTAATCAACGTAAGGAAAGATAACTTTCTGATAGAAATTAATCTTTCTAATCAATTTAAGGTCAGGTAAATGTCAAGTAAAAGAAAAAGATGTCGTGAAAGGTAATGTGTGCTTGCGACAGTGTATGTAGAGAGGTGCATAGAAAAAGAAATGTTGTTGCGCAAGTCATTAATTCTTCCACTTAAAACCCATAATTAAAAATAAAGACTTGAAACCATATAAGTGCAGTACTTTCCGTATGCAGGGAAATACGAAAGACGTAGTTAATACCGTCTCAAGGTTGAATTTCTTTTGTGGTTTTCTTGGCTGTGCAACAATGACTTTGTCATGCATTGTACGTGTGTTAACAAGTGTTTGGCAAATAGCTGTCTTGATATTAATAAAATAAATCATAAATAAACAAGATTTTGACACAAAGAAGACTCCATAAAAAGGTTAAATCAGTGAATAGCAACATTAGTGTATATGAATGTGTTGTTGGTAGGCCCTTACAGCACGAATATTTAATTGTTTAAAACATTCATACAGTGAAACGATTTATCAACGTTCGAATCGCGTTCCAACCAAGCGTACATTGAAATTACCTTTTACAGGCATTAAATAATTATTGTAGCATAAGAGTACTTTAGGCTTAAAGTGCAACCAACACTCGTATCAATCTCAGCATGCTCACGCATGCTAGTCCTTAATTATAAAAAAGTAAGAACTTATATGTGTGAAGATTATTTTATCAAAAGATGCATATGTGAAAAACAGCTTGAGTACCGCCCTGTCTGTCTGGTCTGTGTCTAGTCCCATTAAATGAGACTTCACAATTCAATAATTATTATCATTCACATTTTTATTTTACGTTTCCATTAGTCATTTTCTTTTTATATTTATGTTTATGTTATCTGGCTGAATTGTGACTCATACTGACAATATCCGATGAAGAAAAAATGAATGCGAACTCAAAAAATTGGAGTAGTCTGTGTCTACACGCTTTACGTCTTATACAGATAATGGTGACGACTATAGGGTAGCGTGCGTTATCAAGTAACAAATGAATCTGTTTCTTGTTGTGGCAGGGAGCAAAAACGATATAAAATTGCAAGTATTGAGTATAGGTCTATGAAATAAACGCGTTGAGCATTTAAACGGCCCTTGGGACAGCATTGGTATTGATCGGGACGGGCTGGTAATTTGATATCGGTGACAGTTGCCATCCAGTCTACAAGTCATTGGCACCATTATTAACCCATATATGAGCCGCCTCATGGGAAAACCAACAATCTGCATAGGCGAAAACAAAGACGCAGATCAGCTTCGCGGTAACCGCGAAGCTGATCAGCGCCTTTGTTTTCGCTACTCGGACAGTACAATTCCTCTTCTACTTAAATCCGAAGTTTCAAGCTTCTAGCTCTTTTCTGTGCTTGTACAGGTCAATTTGTGTCGGACCTGTTCGGAAACCACATTGTTGGTTTTCCCACGAGGCGGCTCATACGAACGGATTCAGCCACCGTTATCATTTGAGTGAGTCAAATTTAATTTTAAGGGCTTCGAGTGTGAGTTTAAAAGTTTATTCCATTTCTTGATAAAATCCCTCCAAGTAAACAGAATAGCCCCGGAATTAACAGACACGATATATAATGTCCTAATAACGACCTGAATACGTTTTTGTTAATTGTGATATATATTTCAAATGGCCTTTCAACTTGGCATTTGTCCTTAAATTCTAGCATTATTGAAATATTGAAATATCGATGATTCTGCTGGATAGGATGGTTTGCTTCATTAAATGTTTAGCCTACATCCATGGAACTTACTGGAATATATGGAAAAGAAATGGGTCAGATAGCGGGATATTTGATTACAAACTATCATTTTTGGTATAAGCGTTACATAACACTGAAATGAAACTTTGCCAAAATGAAAGCTAAGATATGTAAAAACTAAAAGTGAACATACCATGGCGTTTTTCATGTTGAAACTATCCATTTTAAGGTCGATATGTGTCCTACGATATACTACAAAATCACTCCTTTGATATAATTTTGCCGTCTAGACCCAAGATAAAGTTACTGACTGCTTTTAAATCTACATTTTCTCATAATGAAATCTTTGTCAAACCGCAAAAATCGAAAGGCGGATATGCTTACGCCTTTTGCAGGTAACAAGTAAATAAAATACCAGTGTTAAATTATGCGCGCGTTGCGCAGTATCAAAATACACAGTGACCTGCCTCCTGTCTATATTATGTTGTAGGGCGAACTAATGAATAATTACAATAATGACATTTGAGGTGAATAAAGGCTTGTCAAGACTGTTTGTTTTAATGTTGTTGCTTAACGTCCTATTAAATGGCCATGGTCACGGCGGAACGGTCACATCCAACTTTGTGGGACTTAAAAAGAATCATACCACAAGTTGACATATAACTCGCTGTACTCACACAATCACTCACTCACTCATTCAATCAATCAATCAATCAATCAATCAATCAATCAATCAATCAATCAATCAACCAACCAACCACATTTTGAGTGTCATGACATCCTAATGTTGGGTAAAAGTCCCATAAAATGGAGGCAAAGTCCCGACATGACCATTGCTGTTGACTCGGACGTAAAGCATCAATTCAAACAAAAATCTATCTATCTATCTATCTATCTATCTATCTATCTATCTATCTATCTATCTATCTATCTATCTATCTATCTATCTATCGTTCGTTCGTTCGTTCGTTCGTTCGTTCGTTCGTTCGTTCGATCGATCGATCGATCGATCAATCCGAATGATCGTTCGATCGATCGATCCGAATGATCTTTCGATCAATCACTCACCCACCCACCTACTCACCCATTCACTCACAAAACGCAGATCAGCTGTGCCATAAAATAATGAATGTGATAAAAGCGTACTGGTCGGCAAGAGCGTGATGTACATATGATACCAAGCTTGACTCTGTCCCACTTTGGTACGATACGCCAACAATGTGCCAAGTAAGTGGAAGTACCGTAGTTTGAACACCGTCGAAAGTAATGAACACGCTGCCTAGAGCGTAATGGGAGCACCAAGTGTGTAGAAGAAACGAGTTGGCATCGCTGACTAAAATACTTTCATCATGCAAATACGGAGTCACCGTGTTTCCCTTGCAATGCTCGCGATGCGGCCACACACACTTCTGTGCTTTTGTGGCTATTTGGTACACTCTCATATACCCTCGTCCCATGAGCTGCGATACGGCCAAAACGCAGTGAAAGCACAAACAGATCTCAGTTGAGCGTAGCAGAATCGTAGCTGTAAAGTGAGGATCGTTGATGATAGGAGCGTAGTGGTATCGTAATAACGCGTCAAGATATTTGCCCGGACGTTTCTTTCGGCGTTTTGGGTGCTCTCTTGATACTACATACGCCCTTGCCATGATCAAGGCGTTTCCACTGTGATCCGAGCATTCATGAATCACAAACAACGGAGTTAGCTTCTGCTGGCCTTTGCTTTTTTCCATGATATTGGTCTTTTGTACCACTACAGTTCGCTCTTGGAGACCGAGCTACGCTCGTCGATTTAAATCAAGCTCTTGTCAACGAGGTACTGCTTTCAGTTCGTACATATATATAACCGAAAAAAGCCACCAGTGACAACTCTGACTAATAAAGGGCCTGTCACACACTCAAGAGTTGAAGCCCCGACATGCTACGAGTTGGTACAGTTATAAGTCGCCGCTTGTCGCGCGAGTTGCCACGAGTTATGTTGAAAAAGTTAAGAATCGGTATGAACCTTGGGGCTGGGTGATCAAATATTTCACAAGGCTAGGCGCCTGTAAAATCGGTAAATCCCCCTCCATCCATTACTGATCGTTCCAAGGATATACTTCTGTTGTGGCTCTAATATACATGATTTTAGCTGTTTGCACCGTATGTACAATTTATTTTTAAAAGTCCGGGTAACTGAGTGACCAACTCTTGGGAAATCCTGCTCACTCGGCTTCCGATATGTTATCTATGTGGGTTGTTTTATGCCCCCAACTTTTAGTATTTTTATGCCCCCAACTTCGAAGAAGTTGAGGGGGCATATTGGTTTGGGTCTGTCCGTCCGCGCCCGTGCGTGCGTCTGTGTGTCCAGTGCGAAAGTTACGCTTACACTCAGCCAAGAACCGTTAGAGCTAGGATCTTGAAACTTGGTATGTAGTTTGTATATGAAAATTAAGAGGACCTGTATTTTTTATTTCAGGAAAATTCTCTGTGAGATTTGTGTCCCTTTTCAATTCTTGATAAAGTGAACAGATAGCGGGTACCTTGTGTGCGCAACTCCTCCTACAGTTTAATACCGATTCGCTTGAAACTTTATAGATGTTGTGACCATGCTTTGAAGATATGCATATTGTTTGGATATAATCCTCAGCTTATTTTTATCACTTTTTTCGCAATTTGAACTTAGCCATTTTTCGGGCATTTTGACAATGAAAGTGAATGGACAGTGGGTACCTTGTGTGTGCAACTCCTCCTACAGTTTAATACCGGTTCTCTTGAAACTTTACAGATGTTGTAACCATGCTTTGAAGATATGCATATTGTTTGGATATAATCCTCAGATAAGTTTTTGTCACTTTTTTCGCAATTTGAACTTAGCCATTTTTCGGGAATTTTGACAATGAAAGTGCATGGTGGGTACCTTGTGTGCGCAACTCCTCCTACAGGTTAATACCGATTCTCTTGAAACTTTACATGCTTTGAAGATAATTATGCATATTATTTGGATATAATACTCGGATTATTTTTGTCATATTTTTTCACAATTTGAACTTAGTCATTTTTTCGGGCATTTTAGTGAATGGATAGAGCCTGAGGGTACCTTGTGTGCGCAACTCCTCCTACAGTTTAATACCGATACTTTACAGACATTGTGACCATGCTTTGAAGATATGGATATCGTTGGGATATACTCCTCAGATTAATTTTGTCACTTTTTTGCAATTTGAACTTTTCAGTTTTCAGACATTGTCACACCTTGAAAGTGGCGTATCAGTTGGGGGCATAGTTTTTCATAAACACATTTTCTAGTTTTCCCCAATCTCGTTTTTTTTTTTTTTTTTTTGTATCTGGAATTTCTTTCTGACTGCGCCATTTCCTTATCATTGCTTCTTTTAACTTCTCGATCTTAAACACGGAAGACAGGGCAGTATTCCAAAGCATTTCAGACTACCATTGTGAAACGTTTCAACATTCCCTGTTCCTGGTTCTTAAGTCGTACGAAGGCATCTAGGCGTTTTGTACGAAATGTAGGTGGGATCGCCGCTCAGTGGAATCTATCCTTTGTTCACGAGCTTCCCTGTACGTAGGTTGGCCATTGATTAAGTGGACACTGTGTAAAAAGAATTGGACACTGGAAAATCCTGTGTCATATTGAAAATGGACTTACCTCAAACAAAAATAGACTTCCTTGTATAGCTCTCTACTATCAAATGCAATGCAGTTCCGTCGTGTCCCGCACAAGATAGCAAGTGTACATATCTTTTATTTGCATAAGCTCTTCAAAATATCCGTTTGTGGGTGATTAAGCCGTATATGATTACAAATTATAATTCATTTGTGACATCGAGAAAATACCTCCCAATTTATCTTCTATATGTCTCAGGTATTCTAAATACACAGGTAGATAAAATCAAATACAGGGGAGTTCAATCTAGCTTTCTCTTTTTGACAGTCGTGAACGATTTACATTCGAGCAGTCCACGATCAACTTTAGACTCCATGGATATTGATGTCTAATTAGGATTTAGTTTGGGTTTCTATTTAGTTTCTGAGTTGTCACAATAAACAATGAAACTTTTGATAAATCAAGTTTTTCTCTATGAAAAAGATTGCGTGTCTTGCTCTATTTTGACCTGATTATTAACATGATCTTGTGAGAAGAGATGTGTTCTACACAGCGCCTGTAGCTACAAACGATCATTTAGATTTGACCGATAATCGTGATAACGCTATATTACTAATACATCTTCATAGTATGATGTCGCATCGTGAGAAAACCGGTTTTTTGCCAATGCGAAAACAAAGGCGCGGATCAGCTTCGCAGTAACTGCGAAGCTGATCAGCGCCTTTGTTTTCGCTACACGGATAGTACAATTTCTCTTCTTCTTATATCCGAAATTTCAAGCTTCTAGCCTGTTTCTCTGACTGTACGTACGTACATGTCGGTTTGTGTCAGACCCGGTCGGAAATCCCGAAGGCCCATTTTCTCGCGTCGCGGCTCAAATATAGGTTCATCTACTTGACAATTTTGACCAGAGTACTTCATGAAAAAAAACTCGAATGAAGCTTACGACACGGTAGCTGGGCCGGTGGAACTGATCAGTTTGCGGATAAAGCATTTTCTTCTGAGTTTTAGAAATCTGTCCTTATCCCTTTACTTTGTATACTTGGCGATAAGTCATTATTACAAACAAATAAATCATATTTTTATACATTAAAAATACTCATGCCAAAGTAATAACGGGGTTGGATCTGGAGAGGAGGAGAATACACACAATAAACATAAATAGAAAGGTGACATGAATAGCCTAAGACAATCGGAGGCCTAAATAGGCAAATGAAATTTAATGCTGCCAAATGTCATTCAATGAGGGTGACTCGGCACCTCCCTATCAATCAAATACACATTAACTACTCACTGCATCAACAAACATTGGAACAGGATGAGTCCGCCAAATACATTGGATTTACTATTACTGACAACTTGGAATGGGGTCAACATGTTTCTGCAATTTCTTCTAAAGCAACTAAGACTTTTGGTTTTCTTTGGCGCAATTTGGCACTTGCACCTCGGCATACGAAGGAAGTTGCATACCAAACATTTCTATCTATCTTCTGATACTGAGTCGATCAATTTCTGATCATCACCTCAGGTGTGGGGTGGGTGGCTAAATTTAGAATTTAGTCAAGGGAAAAGAAAACATTTGGGGTGGACCATTAAAACTATTTACAAGATATAGATGAGAGGCATACTAAAACGCATGCCTCTGGGCTAATGATTTAAATAGAAGCCTTAAATTCCTCAATGGTCTTAGATAGGACCACTGAAGAAGGGAGGCTATTCCAAACCGGAATAGTTCTGGGGAAAAAGGAATTTTTCAGGGCATCACTATAGGCAAATGGTCTTGTGTATTGTGATTCATGTGATGCCCGAGTATGCCTTAGATTGGGTGCCGGGGTCAGGTATTTGTCTTTATCAAGAGACACTGTACCGGAGTGTATCTTGTAGAAGAAGGTTAAGGAGGACCGCTCTCTGCGAGAATCCAGGGATGGCCACTCAAGTTCGTCTAGCATTTCACCGACGCTACTGGTGTTCCTCCATCGCCTGCAGGTCCACCGGGCAGCAGTCCTCTGCACCTTCTCCACCTTCTCAATCTTAGTTTCATGATAGGGATGCCAAATAGGAGCTGCATACTCAAGTTGAGGCCGAACCAATGTTTTGTATGCAACTTCCTTAGTATGCCTAGGTGCCAGTGCCAAATTGCGCCGAAGAAAACCCAAAGTCTTAGTTGCCTTGCATGTAATTTCAGAAATGTGTTGACCCCAATCAAGATCATCTGTGATAGTTAAACCGAGGTATTTAGCGGACTGAACCTGTTCTAATGTTTGCTGATGCAGTGTGTAATTGAAATCTATATGCCTGCTTGGATGTAGCCGCGTCACCCTCATTGAATGACATTTGCTAACATTGAATTTCATTTGCCAATCCATTTCCCATTTGGCCAAGCTATTCAGGTCATCTTGTAAAAAATGACAATCCAATGGTGACTTGACATTTCTGTATAAAACACAATCATCAGCAAATAGCCGAACAGATGACCTGATGTTGTCAGGAAGATCATTAATGAAAATAAGAAATAGGACCGGTCCTAAGACCGATCCTTGTGGGACACCAGAAAGAACCGGGACTGGGTCTGAGGCACGGCCATCTAATACCACTTTTTGAGAGCGCTCAGAGAGCCACGAGTCGATCCACTTATGTGTAGATCCTCTAATCCCGTAGAAGTCAAGTTTGTATAATAACCTTTTATGTGGGACCTTGTCAAAGGCCTTAGCGAAATCCATGACAATCACATCCGTCTGCCTGTGGCCACGACCCACTGCTCGGTCCAGATTACTAACCAAATCATGATAAAACTGAACTAGCTGGGTTTCGCAAGACCTTTGACTTCGGAACCCATGCTGACAGTCAGCAAGAATGTTTTCAAGAGCCAAGTGTTTGTTTATGTTGCTGACTATTATATGCTCTAGAGTTTTGCAACAGATACAAGTAAGCGACACCGGTCGATAATTAGCTGCATCGTATTTCTCACCTTTTTTAAATACCGGGGCTACATTTGCCTGTCGCCAATCGTCTGGTACAGCACCCTGAGCAAGCGACTCATTGAAGATATAGGTCAGTACAGGAGCAATTTCAGAACTACATTCCTTCAACACCCTAGAACTCAGGCCATCTGGCCCAGGCGCCTTATGTATATTCAAATTATTCAACAGTTTAATGACCCCTTTGGGGTCAACTGTAATTTCACCCATAGCGGCTTTGGAGGGGATTTCATCATCTGATTCGCGAGTGAAGGCTGACTGAAACTGCCTATAACAAATATTAGCCTTATCCCAGTATTGATCCCAGACGCGTCTTTCTTAAGGGACTTGACAAATGACCAAAACTTTTTTGCCTTTTCATTTTTTCGGGGACAATCGGGATCAGGGTTATCATTTTCAAAGGAGAAGATATTGGTAATATGCTTCCAATATGCATCTCTAATGCTCTTTTGAACATGTGCTCTGAACCGTTTGTAATGGTTCTTAATGTCAGGGCTGCTTGACTTGCGAGCACGAAAGTAAAGTTTATCACGTTTCCTTATCAAGCGTTTGATCGAGCTATCGATCCATGGTAAGCTATATTTTGTCTTGGTCATTTTTGATGGAATAAACCTTTCAATTGGTTCGCCCTCAGCTCGAGGATTCAGCTCCTATTTGGCATCCCTAAAATGAAACTGAAACAAAAAAGTACAGGTGGGTCTGCAGGCGATGGCATAATACCAGTAGCGTCGATACCTCATATGGGTATAAGATGGGTATACAGCTAGCTTATGGGTTTTCCCAGAATAAGCCCATACAAAACCGATTTGTCAAACATGCATACATCCTGTGTATGTTGGACCTATCTGAGACCTTTCTATCTAATATGGGTGTCTGAGGTGGTTCGGTGTGATTTAGAAATGATACTTTGGGTGTTTATTAGGAGATTTGGGGTGTCCTAGATTGGTGTCTAGGTGAATTGGTGTCTCTAGATGGGGTGTTAGGAGATGTTTGTGTTAGGAGATGTTGTTTAACGTTGTTTGGGCTAGGTTTGGCTACATTTTATGAGGCTTGGGTGTTACATCGCTCTTAATTCTGATTTGAGATATAATAAATGTGGATGTTTGTTTATGCTTTTGAGGTGGTTTTGAAGTGTTTTGTGTGGCTTTGGATATTTTGGGAATGGTTTTGTGTGTTTCCACGGACCCCTGCATGGCACATACGGCTCAAAAAGGATAGTTTCGGTTTGTCAAATGTAAGAAGAATTTTCATTGGTTGAATGTTTGACGCACCGCCATTTTCAAGAAAATCGAAGAAAAAGAAAAAGAATTAACAAGCTTATATTTGCCTATACTGAAGGTCCTAATCCTAATAGAAATATTGATTGTTCCAAATTGGTTCAACATGACATTTTCATAAGACAAATATCTTTTTGTGTAAAAGCAGAAAGTACTGTTTTTAGTTCGACATCATTGTCATTGGTTTTCGCGACAATTTTTGGAACAAAAACAAAGTTGTAATCACTGGCCCCTGATCCGTTTGTTAGGGTCCAAGAATCTATAGATGGACATGGTATTTATCGGTCATTACGAAAATATGTCACCCACCTGTGTTGTGTTCTGGAAATTATTTTGATTGAATACTTCGGGTGTCTCGAGTGTTTCCAACTATTTAGCAAATTACTATATCCCTTTCGGCGAGGGTTTCCATGAATAACTGCATTATTTACAACGCACAATTACAAATAGAAGTTAAAATCGTCACTAACACGTTCTGATGCGTTTTGTACCTCGCTTATTTTACCAAGAAGTTTTATTTACAAAATCGATACTTGACGATCGCCGTTATTAATTGCGAAAGTACAAATGCGTTTGAATGGCGTGTTTATTCATATGTGATAATTGTCAAGTTTAAGTGATTTCTATACACAGGTACAATGTTATTGTTTACATTATGTGACCTTGACCTCGATGACGTAGCGCGCGTTGCATTGTGGTTAACATTTTCACTTCCGGGTGGCAAAAAGACTTCCGGTTCAATGCCGTTTACATACATTACTGAGTTAGAATTAAAGTGAAACGTGTGGTCCATCCCAATCAGGGAACGACGATGACAACAAAATCACATTTTTTTTTTTGGCATTTGTATTCATTGAGTTGCTTGCTCTTTTAAAACTCACAATTTCATTTCTCACACCTTTTTGGGCATCTAAAGTATCCTAAATGATGTTGGATCCACGCGAACAAAAACACGTATTACATATAGCTTTAATCAGGGACAGTAGATTTTATTATAGATCACTGCTTTAATTAACAATTTGCGCCAACCATGCGGCCACGTTTCTGCAATCAGAGCTGAGATAAAGATTCATCTTTATATGAATCTTTATCTCAGATCAGACTAAATAATCATTCATAATGGAAAAAATAGGTATCCCCTGATCTTTGCCTACTTGTACCTTGTAAAAAAAAAACAATTAAATAAATAAAAAGTTTTTGTTCCTTTTTCCAACCTTATTTGTACCCAACTAGAAATAAAAGTGCATTTAGCGCTTTTTATGAATGAAAGTGTCTCCTTTTTTTACATTTTTAAGAACATCAACTCTTGATCACATTATGTTTGAATAATCCCATTGAAATATTACTTGGTCCAGTTTAAATAAAAACTATTCAAAGGCTAATGCACACGAATATTAATAATAATAATCAATTTGAAACAAACGTGGTTTCGGCCACTGAAGCCAGTTTTATAACACATCTCCAATTACGATGCCCATAATCGATCATAATCATGGTAATCGGCCCGGTAATCGGCTTCTTTAATTATTATTTATGACACCCTCTTCAAAGAAACGACACATTCTTGGGGTACAATATGAATGAAAGGGATTAATGAAGCCCCCCCGGGGCAGCCGGCTTGTGTGTTCAGTCAGTCGAAATGTCATTACAGGTGTTGATATCAAATGGATTAGCAAAAGATAATTCCAGGGTCGTAAAAAAAAAGATACACTTAATATAAAGTAATTTTAATTTGTGAATAAATTAATTTCATGGACTGAAAATTTTGTTAGTGGTTTTATTATTTCACCGCATGCAAACCAAATTGAAATTGCATGCTAGAGAGAGAGAGTGAGAGAGAGAGAGAGAGTGCACCCATCTGACGGCTTAAGATAGTCCCGTTTTTTTTTTTTTTTTTTTTTGTTTTTGTTTTTTTTTTTTGGCGGAACTTGGACTTGATTCAAACGTGGAAATTATTTAACGTTGATATCTGATTTCTACCGGGTAAATATTTCATCTATATTGACTGAGATGCAAACCTTTTAAATTCATATTTTTAATTCAACGCTAAATACTTATAATACTAAATAACAAACAAGTATCAATTAATGAACAAACATATCTGGAAATTAGTTTGTTATGAATAAGTAATATTTTGACAGTGCTCCAGATAATTTTTTTCTCAATCAGTACGGTACTGGTCAAAATTTAAGCCAATCAGTATCCAGATTTCGGCTTCAGTACCTGTTCTATTTGCCCACGAAAAGACTGTTTTAAGTCCAACCCTGTGAAAAATTTGGGCATAGGTTCCCCTGTATTTTGCATTTTATTCTTCACCCTCTCCTTAATAACCCAGGCCTATTGAAAGATATGGGCAAGACAGAAGTAAAAGGGAAGGTGGGGGAGTACATTGGCTCATAAAGACTTGCAAGTCTTGACTAAGTGTCAGCGTCCAATGCACAACCTTTCCCCTTATTGACCTTAGATAGATATGAAAATGCTACATACTCTGGTTTCAAAGCGATGTATCAGCTTAAATACATGGTGGAATTTTGTGAATTTGGCGTGTCACCAGTACAATCACGATTTAAAACCCCTAGATTTTCACCGTTTTCCATCGTTGTTTACTTGCATTTAACTCCGGAAACAAATGTTCTACTTTCGTTTTCTTTGTAGTAAAATATGCCAACTACCGATGTAAGCGCGAATTTGATTGGTTGAAATTTAAACAAAGCCAGAAATTCGTATTTTGTGGACCAATCGTATGTGACGACTTTTCGTGGCACTCGAGAAGCGTTGTAAATAATGGCATGCGGAGAAATCTGCCTCAAATTAGCGGCACTCGAGGGATAATGAGTTAAGGTTACGGTCAATAAGCGTAACCCAACCGTATCGGTCATTTCGTTCCCGTTTTTGGTACTGACAAAATTTCAATTTCTACCGTATCTGCGAAAATTAAGTCCGTAAATTACGGCTGTACGGACGCTATCTGGAGCACTGTTTTGACATTATTTTACACTTTTATACATCAAAACATTACAATTCATTACACATTCATTGACCCGATGTTGCTTTTTTTGCCACCCGGAAGTGAAAAGAGGTCACGTGAAGGTCACATGACTTACCTTGATTTTATAGACCACGTGGTTTGTGACATAGTGTTTGTACCTGTGTATATGTCGTCATTGCTCGCAAAACGTGAATGACGCCCAATATGTTCATAAGATAAGCACTAAAAGTAGTTAGAATAAGACAAACATGTGCAATTTCTCACTAGGGGATTATCTATAGACCGTAACGAGGTGACAAAAGTGGTTGTATGCTATTTATGACAGGTATTACGTGCGCAAAGTTGCTCAACGTTTTCGTTGGTGATTATTGAAGTCAACACCTCTCTCTTCTATTATTCAATCCTTTTGGTCAGACAACTTATTTGTACTTTCGCAATTGATCACGGCGATCGTCAAGTATCATTTTTGTAAATAAAACTTGTCTGGGTAAAATAAGCGAGGTACAAAACGCATCAGAACGTGTTAGTGACGATTTTAACTTCTGTTTGTAATTGTGCGTTGTAAATAATGCAGTTATTCATGGAAACCCTCGCCGAAAGGGTTATAGGTAGTTGCTAAATAGTTGGAAACACTCGAGACACCCGAAGTATTCAATCAGAATAAAAAAAAATCAATGTTCTTGCGGCAAATGATCAATGAAGAATACAGTACCTTAGTTAGGCTGCGTATTTGCGTAATTACCCAATTAAAATATGAAAAAACGCAATTAATAACCATCTGGTAGCGTAAGAAAACGCAAAAGAAATCGCCGATACGCAATACCGGAAAAATCAATTGCGTACCGGTTTTTATCGGTGTGCGCCGCACAACGGCTTACGCCGTCTACATTAAACAAAAATGTCATTGGACATGCGCAAATCGATCGATTGGAAGCCATTTCTTTTCTGTTTTTTCGTTGGTTGACTGCGATTTTAGTTAATTCTCTCAACCAATCAATGTTTCCCTTTTATTTTATGCTATGCAAAAGCGAAAGTAGAAGAAAATAAGGAAAGTACACCTCGAACATCATTTTTACCAAATTGTTTTCCATTTTACCCAATTGATTGAAAATAGAGTGCGTAACAGAATTGAACTTACCCAATCAAAATTCCAGATACACAAGATTTTATGACTGTTTAAGACTTAATTGTTTTATTGTAGCTGACCGATCAACCGTAACATGTTTAGACAAAGACACGTGTTTTGAACGTGACCGTCACATTGATCAGACGCCGGAGGCGTGAAACTTTATAGCGTGTCTAATTTGCATTTGGACAACACCGTTAATTTGAGTAATCCTTATCTTGATTGGAGATGATTGATTCTTGGAGCTAATAAACAACAAAGCCAAGGTAAAGATGGGAATTTTGGGACGTCTCACGGCGAAAAAAATCTTGCGTCCCGGGAATCATCTCTTGGCAGAATTATGCGTCCGAGCACGAGTTTTCTCGTCCCAGGACGCCTAATCTGGCGTCCTCGAGATCTCTGTTTTTTTTTTTTTTTAATTTAGAAGAATTATATTGATCTCTCTATATACTGCCACACACCAGCGATACACCTAACATACAGTTGCCAATAAAAAGGCAATAATCAAAAACTAGAGTGTGTTCCGGTAATTACCGGTGTTTCGGGTGTGTTTTGGTAATTCTACGGACCGAAAAATTGAACAAACCGGAAGTTTATATTTCTTGCCGCTGTAGATTGAAACATGGCGAAATGGATAATTTTTTTTCAACATCTTTTATATTGTTGCGAGACACTGGATTTTCTTCATTTTGCTGTTGATATAGAGAAGAATGTTTGGTGTAACTGACGGCTAAGTGGCAACTTCAGGCGCAGCCTCTTAGTAATAATTTCCAGAACACAACACAGGTGGGTGACATATTTTCGTAATGACCCATAAATACCATGTCCATCTATAGATTCTTGGACCCTAACAAACGGATCAGGGGCCAGTGGTTGTAATCAGCATTAGACTAAAACATAAGAGCTGTCTTAACGCCAATACGTTCCTTGTCGTTACTCGTTAGACAGCCCATACAGCCCAAGCGCAAGAGTTTCCCTAATCATGACCATTTCCCAGCTGAAATTATGAATATCACTTTCAGCAGGTTTAGTTGAAACGTTGAAATGAGTATATAAGTATTTGGATAGATTCCAGTTTAGCGGTCCCCGGAAATATTCCTATGCGCATGTGCGGTGTTGCTACGCGCACCTGTAAACATTCGCAACAAAAATGGCCGCCATTACGTTTCCATCCAATTTCTTTCAAGGCTACCGCGCGTCATATTTCAGAGCGACATGCTGTTTCAAATCCAAACAAACAGCATTTCAACAGGGTTGTGGGGGCGAGGAAGATTTGCAAACATGAGAAATAGGGAAAAATGAAGACTTACCTTTAAATAAAAGAGATTAACCTTTAACTTGCTGTCGGCGCTATCGTGCGCCTGTGAGAAAGTATCCTTGTGCCACTGAAGGTGCAATCGTTCGCCCAATCGGACTTCAATTTTTTTTCCTCCATTTTTTGCACACGTTACCTTTGTAAACAATGAGAGTGCTTTCTTTCGTGGACGCGCTAGCCTATACTTCAAGATAGCGTGTGCAGAAAACTGAATCAGGAAATTGTCAGCAATGAGGTTGTTTGTTGGCATTTTAAGCCTAGAAAACGCATTTGAACCGGGATTTTGGTAAGAAATCACAATTACAGACTTGTTGAATGCTAACATGGCAGCTCATTGATGGATTTAATGATGTTTAGACACAAAACGTAGCGATATACAGACTTGTATCGATCTCCCAAAGCAAGTATTAGCTTTTGGGAAAATGCAGTATAGTGTTTTTTGAAGCCTGAAAAGTGGTGAAAAAGCGATTTTTTTTGCAAAAAAAACCTCAGTGGCACACGATATTGGAAAAAAATAAATCTCAGCATGATAAAGGTTAAAAAGACTTACCTTTACCATGTTTACATCTGGAAGTCATCGGCGCTCGAAGTTGATGTGTTTATTTGAAGGCTAGAAAGTGGGATTCTTTGTTTTTTGGGTGGTGCTACTTCAGTCTTTTTCTCTTCTTTTCTTTTTCTGTATGTCTCTATTTCTTCCTGAGTTGGTTCAAACTTTGGGTTATACACTTGCTTAATTAATTGGAGGAATTCTAGGAATGGGTCTTCTCTGTCAATTAGAAATTGTTTTCTGACGCAGTACTGAGCAAAATAGGTATCATACAGGTCCTTTGTAGTTCCGTTTTTTGGCAGTGATTTCTTCAAAGCCCTCCAGGTACTTTCAATCGTATTTGTGTGGGTGCCTGTCTCAGGGTCGATGAAATTGACTGAGTGGTTGACAGTGAGGTGTGAAAAGCCTTCACTGTTAAGGGAGCTGTATGCTTTCCAACAGTCTGAATAAATTGTGGTACCAGGCAAGATGTTTTCCTTAATGATGGACACTAGGGCATTGGCTGTTCTGTCAGCTACACACTTGAAAAAACACTTTTTGGTCTCTCTTTCGATTCCCCCAAAAACCCAAACACTGTCCACTCTTCTCCCTCTGTGAAACTTCCTTTTTCCAAATTTAGACTCATCAATCTCAACAACTTTCTCTGGAACCCCAATCCGTTCACTGAATCTTTCTAGAATAGAGATGCACACTTCTCTTGAAAAATTATACCAGTCCACAATTGTTGTGTGGGAAATTCCTAACTCGTGCTTGACAAACTCCTGTTCCGCCCTGTAAACCTAGAAGTAAGTTAGAAGAACTATAGTCTCGAGGGACAGATTACTATTTGAGAACCATCAGCCTTGCCTTATTGATACCTTCTTGCCGCATGCTTTGTTTGAACACCACCAGCTACACTGGTCTGTACTGAACGATGCGTCCTTTCTCAGACCAAAACGACCCTTTTCACAAAATTTACACAAAGCACCACCTAACTGAAGAAGTAAGTAAGTAAGTAAGTAAATCTTTTATTACAGTGACATATGCATACGTAAATGGTACATGTAATTATAATACAACATTTGCACCCAGCCCAATGGGCCCAAATGTCACTTTATCAACATACTGTACAAAATTAAATACGAAGTGTTATCAGAAGCCTTTCAAACCAATATATAGTCATGATATGATGTTATATGTTATAAAGTGTTCTTGGTCTTTTTAAGAACGCATTAACCAGATATTTTGCTGTTTGACGTGGATACGAACAAACTAGGAGTTTCATTTTCTCATGATTGTCCATTTGTGACCAAGTATTCTCAGGAAAGCGTTGCCTATGTCTCTAAACCATTGCTCACGTAGGGTAGTATATCATCCTCTGCATTTCATCCTCTGGTGAATTATCATTGCATAAACGACACAGCCTTTCTTCTGGTTTTTCCCCTACAAATCTGCCTGTCTCAATACGAAGTGGTAACACACCACATCGGAATTGAGCAAGTACTGACCGCTCGTTACGTAGTAGGTTAAGTTTTACATAAGTTTCAGTTTCATATGAAGTCTTAAATTGTCTATAGGTTCTCAGTTTCAGGGTGTTACGAACTTTGTCGGGCCATGATTCAGCATAGTATGAAAACAATTTTTGCTTGACTAGACACATATCAACTGTTTCCTTCGTTTTGTAACTATATGTCATGTCTATTTTGTCGAAAATAGACTTCACTTCGAAGTTCCAAGAGTTATTTTGGCATTGCACATAGTCATAATTAAACATACGCTTTGTTATGCGATAATCTTCCATTAATACCAGTTTATTCCACATCCGGATCATATGAAACCAATGAAGAACCAAACCTAACTGGAACAACCAATTTATGAGACTTTCAATATTTTCTGCGATCTTAAACAGATTTCTCAGCCTGAGAGGCATTTAGACAGCTTTTTTTTTTTACTTTTTTTCGCAATGAAACGCTTTTGACAGCTTTGTTTACATTGGAAACTGTGCGCGTGCTTCCGGTTTATCACATGACTCTTGTTGATGATTAACCTCCCGAAACTGGACACCACTGAACGGATTATTTTGATATTTAAAAACGAATTAATACCTTCCGGTATTTCATACCGAAGGTATTAACATAAAATCGCACGGCGAATTCATTTTTGTGCTTATTTTTGCGTTTTGTTGCCTTTTTTAAGGAGATCAACACGCTGTCGCGTGTCTCTTTATACACTGAAAAAAAGTTATAAGAGGCCACTTTTCAAACTCATTTTTTGTAACTAAGCCATGTTCAAAATTGCACGATTTTTAGTCTAAAGACGTGTCTTTCAAGTAAGTAAAGTTCCAAAGTGTTCAGAAATAATTTTCTTTCACTAAACGCGATTTTGGAGTTAAAATGCAAAAATCAATGTTTTTGAATAAAAAATCTGATAGAGCACAACATTAATTGAAATTATGAGCGGGTGTCATCAAAGTGGAAAAACATCCAACAATCGAATTTTCTCTACTGGTAGACTTTCTGCGCATTTTTAAAAATCGCTAATTTTGAGATTTTTTTAAAAATTCATCAATGTGCCTCTTAAACATGTTAATCGCTATTAAATGCACTTGATGAAGCCTGGAAATGAGAGATATAACCCGAGTGAGCTATTTTAGACTATTTTCGAGGACAAACAGGTCAAGGCTGACGCACACTTCCGTTTTCAATGCCAATTTTTAACGAACAAAATAACGAAATTTATGGACGATTTTTTAAATTTTCAAAATTTATCAGAGTCTTGTATTATATCTTAATACTCGCTGAAAATTTCAATTCCATACTGCTGATAATAATGCAAAGTTTGTATGCAAATTGCATACAAAAAGCTGAATTCATGTTATTCATGTTACTGTCTTCTTGCGTGTACTAAACAGAAACGAAGATTCTTATTGCAGCAACACATCTAACTTAATTTTATCTTGCATCATGGTAGTCAGTAGCACTTTCAAATAAATTAAAATGTAAAACACAACGTCATAATATGACATTTAATTTGATGATAATAAAGTGTGATTTTCGAAAAGAGGGTACCTTTACTCATGCTTCGACTGCGTGAGACATATTATGCATTTTGGAATGCAGACACTCTCAGAGCCACTGTTAGACATTGGTTTATTAATTTGATTATGAATTTTAATTGATCATAATTTACTTTCTGAACTAGAAGAAAAATATGAGGTGGCCTCTTATAACTTTTTTTCAGTGTATAGTATCGCACGCGACGACCTTCGGTTGTCCATGGTGCGCTTTGCGCACTCAAATGCGCGCGGCGCACCTTTTTTTAGTCAATTACTGGGGACCGCTAAACTGGAAGTCTTCCAACTATTTTTGAGTATCTATCTTTGTATACTGCCTACACTCTCTCAAGCATTTTTGGCAGGCACTGCACGTCAGGGTCATGAAAAGAAAAAAGCTAAAAGTATGATAGTGAGTCTATTTCAAGATGATAGGTTAAAACTAGAACGATGATGAAGGAGAGATAAAAACAACTGTCTAGGATTGATCGGCAAATCACATTTTAGACAGTACATAAAACTGATGAGAATTAATGGGTCTAAAAGTTTAAAAACAGGATAAAACATGCAGTGCACTGTCTCTAGGGCTTGGGGTGCTGCAGCTCTCCAACTGCTGCCTTGAATACCTCAAGACTTGGAGAAACTGCAACACTAGCTGGGAGGGCATTCCACTGGACAACTGCCAGTGGAAAAAAGGAGTATTTGTAGTAATCTTTGCCAGTGTGGATTTGACAAAATGTCATGGAGTGGCAAAATCTGGAAATCCGGTGTGTGGGCTGAATGTAGTCGGGGAGTGGCACAGCCACAAGGCCATTGACAATTTTATAGAAGAGACAAGCCGGGCTACAGACCGTCTCTGCTCAAGGGTCTGCCAGCCCAACTGAGCCATCAAAGATGTGACACTAGTTGTACTGGCATAGTCATTTAGGGTCCACCGGGCTGCCCGTCTTTGGACCATTTCCAGCTTGCCTTTGTTTTCTTTGGTATTAGGGTCCCATGCTGATGAAGCATATTCCAGCTGGGGTCGGACCAAGGACTGGTATGCTGCTTCTCGGATTTGAGGGGACTTTGTTTTGATGTTGCATTTTATAAATCCGAGAGACCTATTAGCATTTGATGTGATCCTGTTCACATGAGTGTTCCAGCTTAGGTTACTGTAGATGTCAACCCCCAAGTACCTGGCGCTGCTGACAGCCTCTAGTACCTGTCCGTGCAGTATGTACTGTGTCTGAAGGGGTGTCCTAGAAGCTGTCACCCTTATCACTTGGCACTTGGAAAGGTTGAACTCCATATCCCATCTTGCCTCCCATGTCTGGAGTCTGTCAAGGTCCTTCTGTAGAGTGTCACTGTCACTTTTACTGTCTAAGATCAGGTAGATGGCAGTGTCATCAGCAAAGAGACGCACCTGTGAGACAATGTCTTGGGGAAGGTCATTGATGTAGGCCAGGAAAAGGATAGGTCCCAGCACTGAGCCCTGGGGGACTCCCGATGTGACTGGGACCGAGTCAGACTCCTTGCCCTCAACAACAACCTTCTGCAGACGATTACTTAGGAAGGCTCTGATCCAGCGCAGAGTGGCATTTCTTATTCCATATGAGTGCAGCTTCAAGAGTAACTTTGGGTGGTTGACCTTGTCAAAAGCCTTAGAAAAGTCAAGCAGGATAAGATCTGTTTGCTTTCTTTGGCTTGTCTTGCGAGCAAGGTCCTCATAGAGTGAAACTAACTGGGTCTCACAGGAACATCTCTCCCTGAAACTGTGTTGTAGGTCGTACATCAGTCCGTTGGTGTCTAGGTGTTTAACTACATTTGATGCAATAATGTGTTCCATTACCTTACACAAGATACATGTAACTTGTAAGGGAGATGGGCCGAGACATTGGCTGAGTTCCATATAGGTGGCATAGCACCGGATTCAAGAGAGCGTTCAAAAAGAACTTTAAGAATAGGGGCAAGTTCTACTCTTAGTTCTTGGAGAACAACAGGTTTGATTCTGTCGGGCCCTGCTGCCTTTTTAGCTCACCTGAGCCGTTAGGCTCACAAGGTGAGCTTATAGGATGGCCATGATCCGGCGTCCGTCGTCGTCGTCCACCATTTTCAAAGATCTTCTTCTCTGAAACCACTTGGCCAATTAAAGCCAAATTTTATATGAAGCATCTATGGGAAGGGGGAACCAATGTGTTTATAAATAATCCAGGTCACATGACCAAGATGGCTGCCATGCCCATAAATGGTAAAAACCCTTCAAAATTCTTCTTCTCTGGAACCACTGGACCGATTTCAACGAAACTTGGCATGAAGCATTTGGGACTAGAGTACTACAATGTGTTTATAAATTATGACCTTTGGATGACCTTGACCTATTTTACGGCAAGGTCAACATAGGTAGGCAATGCATTTGAATGGGGAAAATTGTTAGAATGTCATTTGAAAGGTAAAACTTGCAGGAAATGGGCAAATGGACTGAAGGTAGGTAATTCTGAAAAAAATTGGACCCAGGGGTTGGTCTGCCCCCACCCCGGGGCAGTATACTTGTATATTACAATAATATTCAAAGATCTTCTTCTCTGAAACCACTTGGCCAATCAAAGCCAAATTTTATAGCAAGCATCTATGGGAATGGGGAGTCAATGTGTTTATAATTAATCCAGGTCACATGATCAAGATGGCTGCCATGCCCATATATGGTAAAAACCCTTCAAAAATCTTCTCCTGAACCAATGGACCGATTTCAATGAAACTTGGCATGAAGCATCAGGGACTGAAGTACTACAATATGTTTATAAATTATGACATTTGGATGACCTTGACATATATTACGGCGAGGTCAGCATAGGTCGCCAATGCATTTGAATGGGGGAAAACCTTTAAAATGTCTTTTAAAATGAAAGTCTTGCAGGAAATGGGCAGTATGGCTGAATATTAATGATTCTGAAAAAAATTGGACCCCAGGGGCATATTTGCCCCCACTGTAGGGCATTATACATGTATATTACCATACTATTCAAACATCTTCTTCTGTGAGACCGCTTGGCCAATCAAAGCCAAATTTTATGTGAAGCATTTATATAATGGGGGAATCAATGTGTATATAAATAATCAAGGTCACATGACCAAGATGGCCACCATGCCCATATATGGTAAAAACCCTTCAAAATCTTCTCTGGAACCGGTGGACGGATTTCGAAGAAACTTGATGTGAAGCATCTATGGCTTAAGTACTACAATGTATATATAAATCATGACCCTGTGATGATCTTGACCCAGTTTATGGCAAGGTCAACATTGGTTGACCATGTATTTAAATGGGGAAAACTGTTAAAATGTCATTTGAAGGGATTAGCCAGCAGGAAATTGGCAAATGGACAGAATATTGATTATTCTGAAAATAAAGAAGAAAATGGCCCAAGGGCTTCATCTGCCCCTACACTGGGGTTAAATACCATAATATTCAAACATGTTTATTGGTATATGCAGCAGATCTCAGGTGAGCATTTACAGGACCATTGGTCCTCTTGTTTGGTTTCAGGTTCTTAAGGAGGTTTTATACCTGCTTCAGAGATAGAGATCTCAGGCATAACCGGTGTTGAATTTCTCAACTCTTCCGGCAAAGCATCTGGGGGGATGACCTTGTCATCTACAAGGTCTTGCACTTTCATGAGAGAAAGCTCTCATAGTGAAAGTGGGGCTAGTGGTGTAAACACAGACTGGAATTGCTGGTTTAAGATGTTGGCCTTATCTTTGGTTTCTGTATGCAGATTTCCATTCTGCTTCAGGGGGTGGTATTCCATGTTGGTCGGTCCGGGAATTTTTCAGATACCGGAAGAGTTTTTTACTGTCCGCTTGACCGACTGTTTGATTAGTTTGTCCGTCCATCCCTAATAGGCCTTCAAGGTATGCCTCATGGCTATCCTTGATTTTTCTCTTGATTGAGTGTCTAAGAGAAACATATTTTTCTCTTAGTTGGGAGTTGCCTGATTTCTTATATGCCTTATAGTACCTATCTCTTTTGTGGATTAGTTGTTTGATCTCTCTGGAGATCCAGTGGAGAGAGGGTTTACCCTTTATTACCTTAGTGGGGATACACTGATCAGTTACTTGACCAATTTTATTTGTGAGGTCAGTCCAAAGTTCATCGACAGGTCTCCCATGATGCTCTGCCAGAAACTTGGCTTGATAATCTTTGATTTTGGACCGAAAAGTGGTCCAGTCAGCTTTGTTGAAGACGTGGATTGTCCTGTGCTTTTGCTTGGGCTGGGTTGGTTTCATAGCAACCTCAGCCAAAACAATATCATGGTCACTAAGACCAGGCAGGCATTCCACCTTGGTCACTAAAGTAGGGTTTGAGGTCAGGATAAGATCCAGTATGTTGTCAAGTCTAGTAGGTTCAGTCACAATCTGTGTAAGGTTAAAGTCATCCAATAACTCAACAAAATTGTCATATATTGCTAGGAGAACAGTCCGGTCTAATAGATGGCTCACAGTCAACCCATGTGAATTTGGGTAGGTTAAAGTCACCGACAACCATGATATTACCCTTCTTACCAGTCAACTTATCAAGGAAGTCTCTTAGCTTATCCAGGCTATCTTGGTCATCCTCATGTGGTTTATTATTATAAAAGGCGGCGAGATACAATGGCTAGGCTCCAACAATCTCTAGTTAGACCCATGTTATCTCACACTCGGACCTGAGCTGAGGCTGCTCAGAACAGATCAGAGTGTCACTCACTAGCACAAAAACACCCCCGCTGCGGGTAGTTTTTGAGACCCTGTCAGTCCTATAAGGAGTATAACCGGGTGGAAATATCTCACAGTCTTTTATATCCGGGGATATCCAAGATTCTGTACCAATGATAATATCAGGGCGTTCAGTGTCGATCAGGCAGTGCAGGTCTGGAACTTTATTGACGACTGATTGGAAGTTGACATCTAATATTTTCAGCTTTTGTGGAACGTGGTTTGGTCTACTTGGTGGGTCATTTGATTTGTTTGGAGTAGAGGTCATAGGACAGTCAGTTGGGTCCAGTGACTCAAAGCTATTTGAAGTATATGTAGGGTTGAAAGTGATTCATCAAACAGTGCAGAGCTAAAATTTGGCAGTCCACAGTTGAGGCATACCCATGAATAGCTTTCATGTTCACACAAAACTTTGTGAACCTCTACACCTAAACCTTCGCACTCTATGTGGAACCAGAGATCACAACTTTCACATTGGATGCCATTTTGACCATTCTTCACTGCTTTGCCGCAGCTGCCACAGGGGAATTTTGGCGGTTGGGGCCCAGGGTTGACTTCAATGTCATGTGAGAGGGCCAACAGTAACCAAGTATATACTTAGTTTTAAGGATAGCAGCTCATAGTAAGAGATAGGAAAATCAATGCAGAAAACTAAATTATGACTTTACACAATAAAGAGAAAGAGTTGGCCATTCCGGGAAGCCGAGATGTGACCTGGCTTTCCTCCACCTTAGGCAGCCCTGCGCATAATACTCAGTAATGAGGGTGTCGCAGTATCAATAGATAGATAGACTTAAAGATTTTTAAATAATTTTCAACTTCTACCAATGCATTTTCTGCATTTTGAAGGAAACATGCATTTAGGATATGTATGAGACAACCCCTTGAATTTCACACAAATACACACCCTTCTCTCACTTAGTATAGATACCTCCCACTGGGATATTCTCAAAGTAAACAATGATTAGTAATAATCAATAAATCTTCAAATGGGAAAATACATACAAAACAAAAAGTGTGCTAACACAACAATACATCGGTAGATGTTAAAGATTATTATACCCCCGGCATTTATGCCGACGGGTATATAGTTTTCGCTTTTCCGTTCGTCCGTTCGTATGTTCGTTCGTTCGTTCGTTCGTTAGTTCGTTTCTTCGTTCGTAATTCCGGAACGTTCGTAGAATTTATGTCAAAGTTTTGGTTAAAGTTTCTCTAGAGGTGTATATCTCATGAACCAATGGTCAGAAACAATTCATATTTGGACCATAGGTACCCTATAGGGTTTGCTTTGTTTCCATGAGTTCGGACCCCAGGGTCCATGCCCGGGGGTGGGGCTGGAGGTCAAAATCTAGGTCACCTTTAAAATGTGCTGTTTACAATGTTAATGTTTCTTCTCTTAAGTTCATATCTTAACAAACAATCATAGGAATGTATTCTTATATAGTTCATAGATACCCTTTAGGGTTTGCTTTCATATTCAATGTCACCAAATCCTGGTTACCGTCCCCAGGGGTGGGGCTAGAGGTCAAAATCTAGGACACATTTTTATATGATATATACCATGATAAACTTTCTGTAAGTCTGTTTTCTTGACATCCACTAAGTCTTGCCAGAACGCATTCAGACTTAGACCATAGGTACCATGTAAGATTCAAGGGGGGGGGGGGGGGGGCTAGAGGTCAAAATCTAGAACTTCTTTAATAATTGTATTTTCTGTACTTTTTTTTACTATCATGTTAAGAAATCATTCATACTTGCCCCATAGGTACTCTATAAGGTTTGCCTTGTTTCTAATGACATTAGACACTAGGGTACATGCTGGGGGTGGGGCTAGAGGTCAAAATCTAGGACATCTTAATTTTTTTTTTTTTTTTTTTTTTTTTTTTTTTTTTTTAAGAATGACATTCTAATTTCATTTCAATCTAGGACTGAGGACCTGACCCCAAATGTCCGCGCTTATGTCCTAGATTGGGTATACACGTCAGCTCTGTATACCGCTCTAAAATAGATATGTCATTCTAAAACTACACTTTCCCATGTTTGTATGTAAAGTACTTTACACTGCTTATTTCTAAAAGTACTTGATGAGGGTACTGTCTTGCGTTGGTGATGTGAGGTTCAATGTCAGGGGTGAGCATGTGCCGGATTGCTTAGGTAGGGGGTAGGGAAGGGGGCTTGGTGGCTATCAGCCGGGGGTATACGTGCCTCTCAAGGCACTTTTTCTAGTTTTAAAATCTGAAAGTGTATACATATGAATCTTTAACAACTGGCCGAGTATGGTTTTGCAACTCTTTATTGTGTAAAATCATTAGTTAGTTTTTTGCATTGAATTCCCTATCTGTTACTATGAGCTGTTATCCTTAAAACTAAGTATATACCCAGAAATAGGTAAATACTCATTTTCACGTTTCAACTCTACCTGTTCTGTGCTTCACCCTTCAAAATTATTTGGCCGTTACATTAAAAACATACAATGCCACATACTGACAAATGTACCTTGAAAAGAATCCTTAAACTCCTTTGGATTGAGAATTACAAATGCTTACAAATCCTCTTCTGACAGAAGGTCGGGTTCGACCTGTTGGGTCAGCTCTAAATCTATCTTCTTGAGGTTTTTTGAGTCGTGACCGGTGGGTTTTATTGCCTCTCTGTAACTGCAGTATATCGGTTGGTTCTTCCAGTGTTGATCTAGTTTCCTTTCGAATGCTTGAACTGTGTCTGCTTCCACAACACTTGACGGTAGCTGTTTCCAGGTTTCCTCAACTCTCACACAAAAAGAATATTTCCTGATATCCAACCGTGGTCTACTTTTGAATATTTTATATTTATGCCCTCTTGTAATTGAATCCTCTCGCAGTTTTATAAAATTACTAACTTCTGGGTCATATTTTTGTGTAAGGATTTTATACGTTTCTATCATATGACCCCATATCCTTCTGTATGCGAGGGTTGGAATACCAATTTTTCTCAATCTTTCCTCGTATGTTAAATCTGACAATCCTGGCACTGACTTGGTAGCTGTACATTGTACGTTTTCCAATAAATCTATATGTTTCTTGAGGTGTGGACTCCATACTTGATTAGCGTATTCAACATGGGGGCGGGCCAGACTGGTATATAAAATTTTGAAGGTCTTTATGTCTAAGTATTCAAAAGTTTGACGAATTACTCCCATGATTGAATTAGCTTTATTGACTTTTTTATTTATATGATTTTCAAATGATAATTTGCTGTCTATAACCACACCAATGTCTTTTTCTGCCAGTGTATGTTCCATTCCTTTACCACTATCCTTCAGTTTATATGTAAACAAGTCAACGTCAGTATTGTCAATTCTCATACACTTGCATTTTTGGGGATGGAAGCAGAGTAACCATTTTTCCGACCAAGCTTGCATGACTTTAATATCCTCTTGAAGATCTTTACACTCCTGGTTGCATCTTATACTATGATATATCTTTGTGTTGTCTGCGAACAGATATGGAATACTCCCGTGTTTGATGACGTCGGGGAGATCATTAATATACAGGACGAATAGAATTGGGCCTAAAACAGATCCTTGGGGTATGCCGGATGTTACATCTTTTGGGTCTGAAGCAACTCTGTTAACAATTACTTTCTGTTGTCTACTGTCTAGAAACGATTCTATCCACCTTGAATATAATTTACCAATGTTATATAGCTTAAGTTTATGTACCAGTCGCTTATGACAGACCTTATCAAAGGCCTTCATAAAGTCACAATATGCTACGTAGGGCTGAGTATCGTCCACTAAAACCGCATCGCGATATATCGCGGTACGGGAAATGCATATCGCAATGCGTATTGAATATATCGTACAAACAGGAAAGTCAATTTTCAATTTCTTATCGAAGCCAAAATTTGTTGCACTAGAATGGGAATCTGTAGTACATCTATGACTGATATTATTGTAAACAACATGCAAAATTTTTATGCGACGTCAGGTTGTTTTAAAGTGCCGAAATAGATGTATGTTCCAAAAATAACCACATGATTGACAGCTCAACAGGGGAGGCAAATACGCACATGTATTGGACTGGTTTCACGCTAATTACCTGTAAAAATTCGATAGCAGGACCGATTGTAAATACACAGTCTGTGGTTGTACTCGTTTGGATTATTTTGGGTGTTAGTATAAAACCCGGACTGTGTTACGATATACCGGAATCCTTGTATACCGTACCGCGAGCACCGTACCGCAGTATACCGATATATCGGTATATCGTTACACCCCTAATGCTACGTCTACACATCCACCTTCGTCGAATATTTCAGTCCAATTGTCTATAACACAAATTAATTGTAGTACTATTGATCTTCCTGATATAGGGCCAAATTGTTTATCATTGAATAGTCTATTTGATTGTGAGGCTCACAGGGCGATAGTTACCAGCATATTTCTTATCTCCTTTCATATAGAGGGCTGATATATTTGCATACTTCCAATCACATGGTAATTTTCCAGTGTCAACAGACAAATTAAATATCAATGATAGTGGATATGATAGTACTTCACTAAGTTCCTTTAGTAATCTAGGATGTAGTGCATCTGGGCCTGGGGATTTATTTACAAACAGTGTTTGTAAAAAAAAAAATTAACAACATTCATTCTAATTAGCACACAGTGCACTTTTAAATTTTTTCAACGTATCTTAAAATATCTTTTTTTTTTTTTATTCAGTTTAACGTCCCCTTTCAAGATTATTTCAGCTTTTATGAGACGGGCCAATCAGTAGGTGGGGCAAAAACGGGAGAACCCCGAGAAAAACAACCTGGCACACCTGCAAGCAGAACTTGGCTTGTCTCACATGTGGCCAGAGCAGGGCTCGAACCCACACCAGACACAGCGCAGGGCTTTTTCTCTATACAAAACTGGGTCCGGTTTCTGGTACCAATTTTTTCCCCAATTGGCTGAAAAAATTTCCAGTTGACCAGGAACATTCCCAATCAGCAGAAAAATCCCAATTTAAAAGGTAAACTTTACCAATTTCGCTAAAATTTGCACATTCCCAAAACCGTCATATTTTTTCCCAAAATCACACAATTTTTTCCCCAATTTCATCGGAACCAAAAATTTCCCCAAAAGGCCAGAAAAAGCCCTGCAGCGGTGAGATGATTGAGTGATAAAATATTGTTCTAATTTGCCCACACTTTCAATGAAAACAAATTGTAGACTGCTGAAATAATCATGCCAAAAATATCAATGGTGATGTCATATAAGTGTTAAAATTGTCGCAAAATATTGTTGATCATTTGAGGATAAGTTTTAGTGTGGCATAAGCTAGTAATATTTCATAATTCGCATAAAATACCAATATGCTAATCCAGCAGTGTGCGCTTATTAGAGCATGTATGCTAATTAGAACAAATATGGTAATATCAAATTAAATGAATATGTTAAAACCTGTGTCATAAACCCAGGACTGCCAAGTTTTAAACTATTTATATGAGATTGCGAAGAGTTGCCCTCTAATGAAAATCGGCATGAAATAGACAGTTAATCAATTGTAGAAAGAGTGACTGTTGGCATACGGAGAATATTTGAATTTAGTACAGAATATTAGGAACATGGCCCAAGGATTTATGTAGCCTGTCGAGAACATATGACATGACACTAGGGTAGTTGCAAAACCTCACTCCACCATGTTCCATTGCTGACCTTATGTGTTCGACTTGATGAAAACAATTTCTGATTGAAAAAAAAGGAAAGAATACACATGATTGGCACAAAATGAGTGCCTCTAAACTTGACATTTACGCCACAGCGCGCGCTTCCTAGTGACATGTTGGAGATGTCACTAGAGCTACTTTGGGATTGGTTGGAGCTCAGCACCTCAGGAATGACTGCTGATGTGTAAACTGAATGAGTTAATCCAATAGAAAGTATGGATTTAAAGCAGGAAATCAGATTTTTTTTTTAAGTATCGTACTCCCATTCTTCGCGAAAACTGCCGATCTGGTGTCAAAACCTCATCATGAGAAAATCGGATTATCACCTATGTGAAAACAAAGGTGAAGATCAGCTGTGCAGTAACTGCACAGCTGATCAGCACCTTTGTTTGTCGCACAGATAGTAAATTCCTCTTCTTCTTAAATCTGAAATTTCAAAATTTTAGCCATCTTCTGTGACTGCTAAGGCTGGTTTGTGTCGGACCTGGTCGGAAACCCTGAAGGCCGGTTTTCTGGCGCCGCAGCTCAAATAACCTTGTGATCTCTTTTTATAACAGACAGAAAGAACAATGCCTTCATCAGTTATTCCCCTGAAGGTGGCAGTGAGAGCCAGGCCTCTGATACCGAAGGAGCTGGACGAAGGATGCCAGTCCTGTCTGACATTCGCCCCGGGGGAGCCACAGATTATTCTTGGGAAGAACCGAGCATTCACTTATGACTATGTCTTTAAGCCAACTGACCAACAGATTCCTGTATACGAGGATGCCGTTAAACCTTTGTTGGTCCATATTTTCAAAGGTATATATTTGAGTTACCGCTTAATGTATCATACAGTTAAGCTTCTCAGATCAGCAAGACATCTGCCAAGTCTGATAGAAGTTTTTGCTACAAATAGTGGTAGAATGTTAGGCTCCGAATGGAGAGGCATCAGGAAAACTTGTACGTGAATTAAATGCCCCCCATTAAACCCCATTTTTATATAAAAGAACTGGGGTTTGCAGGGGTATACCTAATTTTCTTATTTTTGATCCAAAACATATATTGCGGGTACTCGTTAGAACCGCCTCGCGCCGAGGCGGTTCTAATGTGTACCCGCAATGTATGTTTGAGCCAAAACATTCAAAAAATCAAAACTTTTCCAATGAAATTTTCGATATACATGTATTCTTCTGAAAAAAATCTCTATATTGCATGGGCAAGTTTTAGTAATGTCAAGGAATCAAGTGTTGCTGTGTTCTGAGACACATTAACTCCCCTCAGTACTGGTTAACACAGGCTCCATTTAGACATAGACATGGCTAAAAGTTGTTGACTGGTCTGACATTAAATTCAGTACATACATAAGTTGCATTTTGACAGCAGCATACTGATACACATAGTTGTTAAACTCCAAGGAAGGATTATATTTTACAATTATCAAAAGTTTCTAAAGGACTTTTAAGTGCCTTCTCCATTTTAACAGGTTACAATGCAACTGTGTTGGCTTACGGACAGACTGGGTCGGGCAAAACTTTCACAATGGGCGGCGGCTACGAGGCCTCACTGAAGATGGACCCCGAGGGTATGGGGGTGATACCCAGGATTGTCCAGGAGATCTTCCTCAACATGGATCAGAATGAAGAATATGAATACGCGATCAAAGTATCATACCTAGAGGTACATGATATTAATAATCTTGAGACGCATAGTAAACATTCAGAAGGTGATCAGTTTGAATATCGGCATGTAGCATCTAGTACTAGAGTACTTGAATGTTTACATAGAGTACATTCTTATTCACATAGTCAGTTCTCAAAGTTCTTAACTAGATCTTTATTCATTCATGAATACTCGACGATGCTGCCAAATCAAATAAGATTCATTTATGATGCCAATGAACTCACTACGAATTTACCATGAATTTTTTAATCGTGTAATTCTTAGATATCTCCCACAGATTATAAATGAAGACCTCCAAGACCTGCTAGTAAGCAGCAAAAAAGACTCCCTCAACATTAGAGAAGATAACGGAGAGATAAAGGTAGTTAAGCTGTTGAAGACCTTTTTAAAAATGAGCTGCAATAGGTTTGACACAAACCAACCTGTACAACCAAGAAGATTGCCAGAAGCTTGAAATTTTGGATTTAAGAACAGGGATTTTCTGTGTAGCGAAAACAAGAGCTGATCTGCTTATGTCGCTAGGAAAAGCTCTATAGTCCTGACTGACCATCTGATTACTGGTTAACCTCTTGAAAATTGAGCCGCGACGCGAGAAAACCGGTCTTCGGGGTTTCCGACCAGGTCCGACACAAACAGGCCTGTACAAGCTCAGAAAAGAGCTAGAAGCTTGAAATTTCGGATTTAAGAAGAAGAGAAATTGTACTATCCGTGTAGCGAAAACAAAGGCGCTGATCAGCTTCACGGTTACCGCGAAGCTGATCTGCGCCTTTGTTTTCGCCTAGACAAAAATCCGGTTTTCTCACGATGCGGCTCAATTCTGAGCCTGACTAGGATTGATTAAGGCAAACCAACTGTACATATAAGCCTTAGTTATTTAAGCAGGTATGTAATTTGTAGCACATTTTGGATGTCATGACACCCATATGTTTGTGGCAACTATGAATTGGAGGCAACATCCCGGTATGACCATATCTTTTGACTGGGACTGTAAGCAGGAAATCAAACAAAACTTTTATGGCATATACTATGTTACTACAGATTCCTGGCCTGAAGGAGATATCAGTGACCTCAGCAGAGGCTGTGATGAGATGTCTCGAGCAGGGCTCAGTCAACAGAACAATATAATGTACTATGATATTACAGATCCCCGGCCTGAAGGAGATATCAGTAATCTCAGCAGAGGCTGTGATGAGATGTCTGGAGCAGGGCTCAGTCAACAGAACAATATAATGTACTATGATATTACAGATCCCCGGCTTGAAGGAGATATCAGTGACCTCAGCAGAGGCTGTGATGAGATGTCTGGAGCAGGGCTCAGTCAACAGAACAATATAATGTACTATGATATTACAGATCCCAGGCTTGAAGGAGATATCAGTGACCTCAGCAGAGGCTGTGATGAGATGTCTGGAGCAGGGCTCAGTCAACAGAACAGTCGGATCAACAGCTATGAACAACACCAGTAGTAGATCACATGCTATATTCATCATCAATATTGAACAGAAACACAAAGAAGACATGTAAGTCTAACCTAGACTCTTAAGTAAATGTAGTTATTTATTTGTGATTAAGATTTAATACATTAAACAGGTTTGGAATAAAATTGATTTTAGGGGAGCAAGTTAGCACAGTAGTTAATAGGCCATACTCCAGATTAAGATATTGGGATTTCAAATGCCTCTGGTGCCGGGTTGTGACTTTGAGCAAGACACCCCATAGTACTGGTTAATATCCAGGAAGCTGTGGTTCCACATTCCAATACATGTATTACTAGTAATTGTTGACTGGGGACATTAAACCATGAAACGAGGAAACAAACAAAAATCAACTTTTGGTTTTAGATAGAATTTTCTGACTGATTTTAAAGTTTCTATGCTTTGAAACAATGTCAGTTTTCTTATATTTTCCTTTCCATTGAAAGAGAAGAGAGTACAATGTCATCTGTCGAAAATCTTCTCAAATTTCCTTGGATGTTTTCAGCAATGATTTTTGGAGGTCTAAGCTACAGCTAGTAGATCTTGCGGGCTCTGAACGTGTAAAGAAAACACATGCAGAAGGAGAAAGGTTTAAAGAAGGTACATCATCATGTAATAGGGGCCTAAACATAACAGCTAAGCCTTAACTCAGACGATTGATTGACTTTTGTGATTAAACTCCCATCAGTTCTGGCTGGTTTAGTGTGAGCCACCTCGTTGGAAAACCAACAATGTGGTTTCCGAACAGGTCCGACACAAATCAGGCTGTACAATAACAGAAGCAGGCTAGAAGCTTGAAATTTCAGATTTAAGAAGAAGAGGAAGTGTACTATCCGTGTGGCGAAAACAAAGGTGCATAGCGGTTACTGCGAAGCTGATCTGCGTCTTTGTTTTCGCATATGTAGATTGTTGGTTTTCCCATGAGGTTGCTGGTATATTAGCTGTAATACTTATACGTTAAAAACAAACACCTCACTGTCTTGGTCAGCTAAAGAATAACTAGATTTTATTATACTATTAAAGTATCAGACAGCAAACTGCAGCAGTCATACTGCATGATTGTTCAGATTAATCTGTGTACTGTTTGCATTTACAAAAAGAAAAATAATCTTAGAAATGTACTATGCAGCAGTTGCTGACTGCATGGTAGCAAAGATGGTAAGTGTCTAGATACTGGTATTTATGATATAGTAAATGATTCTGTATTTCAGGTATCAACATCAACAAAGGGTTACTTGCCCTTGGTAATGTGATCAGTGCTCTAGGGGAGGACAGCCAGAAGACTGGAAATACCACCAAACACATTCCATACAGAGATAGTAAACTCACCAGAATTCTACAGGGTAAGTTCATTTGTATAGTTTTAGATTTCAGAAAATGAGCTGCGTCATGAGAAAACCAACAATCTGCATATACGAAACCAAAGGCGCAGATCAGCTTTCGCTACACGGATAGTACAATTCTTCTACCTTCTAAATCCAAAATTTCCAGTCTCTAGTCATTTTCTGTGCTTGTACAGCTCAGTTTGTGTTGGACCTAGTCGGAAACTTCATTGCTGGTTTTCTCATGACGCAGTTCAAGTGTTGTGTCCACTACCTATCACACCTCATTTGACTATCTGCCTTTGCCTGCAAGCAGAGTGGTTAGAGCGTAAACTGGATTTTTGTCCAGGGGTTCTAGGGTTTGAATACCACCAGGGATGCTGGTTTTTGGTCCAGTTTTGTTCCAATTTTATTGTGGCAATTTCTGTTATAGGAATGCAACTGAAAATTCCTTCCATTATCTGTCCTTTGATGAGTGATGCATTAATCAAACTTAATCTTAAATATCTGCCTGAAGCACTGAAACCCAATAATCGACTCTCTCACTGACAAAAGATTTAGTCTTTGTGCCCAAGGAAGACTTAGAGTAGCCAGGATATCCACAGATTAAGCTGTGTATTTGCTATATCTTGAAATCTGTAAAGTTCAACTCCAGTCATATTTGAGCCGCATTGTGAGAAAACAGGATTATTGCCTATGCGAAAACAAAAGCGCCGATCAGCTTCGCAGTAGCTGCGAAGCTGATCAGCGCCTTTGTTTTCCCCACTCGGATAGTACAATTCCTCCTCTACCTATTTGCAAAATTTCAAGCTTCTGGCCTGCTTTTGTGACTGTACAGGTCGGTCTGTGTAGGACTTGGTCGGAAACCTTGAAGACCGGTTTTCTCGCGTCACGGCTCATTTTATTCAGATTCCCTTGGCGGTAACAGCCACACCCTGATGATAGCCTGTATCAGTCCTGCCGACTCTAACATGGAGGAGACCATCAACACACTGCGGTATGCCGACAGAGCTCGGAAGATCAAGAACAAACCTGTAGTAAACTGGGACCCCCAGACTGCAGAAATCATGAGACTCAAGGATCAGGTGTCACAGCTCACTATGAAACTGCTCAATCATGGTCTACTAGATGTTTCTGAAAGGTATGGTCTATAACCAATTAGGTGTTTGAATGAAATGGCAAGACAATAGAGGCTTAGAATTTTAGATTTTTTAACCAAAGAAATAAAGGAGCTGATCAGCCTGTGTAGTACTGTAGCAGCTAAGCCGCAGATGCCTGCTTTACACTTTTTTCTCTTTTTTTTTTTTTTGCAAGTGCAAGTTGGAGGCTGGTTTTTGCACATACAAAATCCAATACATGTACATCTGTTTTTAAAACTGATTTTATATGCTCTTCTTTGTTTCAGTACCATGTCAACAGACAGCCTGCCAGTTCACACAAAAACAGAGATTGTCAAAAAATGTGAGAAGTGTCCATTGTTGGAGGTAGGACATTCTTTCTGCAGGGTAGAGTTATTATACAGAAAACCTGAATTCAGGGTTTCTGTCTAGGTCTGACCTAAGCAGAACTAGAACCACTGTAGATGGACAGAATCTTGAAGCTTTGGATTTACAATTGAGTGTGATAGTACTGTGCCCATTATGGCAAAGAAATTGGGCATCATTTGCATGTTTATCTTCATTTGCATGTTTATCTGCATATGCAATAACATGTTTTCTCATGATACCACTTCTTCAACATGCTTATCAGCCTTTGAACTGTATATGGGTTCTCTGGCTAATTTGATTTGTTGACACATACATGTACAGTCCAACCTGTCTTATTATATATATAAAGCAAGCCCTGTATTAAGCAAGCACCTGTCTTAAGCAAGCACTTTGATTTCCCCCCCCAATTGATCTTACATGTAAATGAACCTCTATTAAGCAAGCACCTGTCTTATTTGGCCAGAGGCCACTAGTTTCTGTCCCAATTTTGGCTTTAAGCAGCCACTCATTTCATCAATTACATAAAAAAGAAATATTTTGACATGGATATTTAAACACTGTCAGGTGTCAAAATTGTCTTCACACCTTCCAGAATCCATAATTCATTGTCTATTGTCTCAAAAGATAATCCTAGACAACTTGTCTGGGAATTTTGGAGAATTTAGTAACAATTACTAGTACCACTGACAGTGCAGTGCTATTATTTATTTCTATAGCTTACATGGTTTGGTTAGGACGCACAGCTTAGTGTTTGAACATAACCTCTATTAAGCAAGCACCTGTCTTAAGCAAGCGATTTTAGTTTTTCCCTTGGCCGCTTGCTTAAGACAGGTTGGACTGTATCTTATTAGATGCTTGCTGCCTAGACACTCTGGTCAGTGCCGGAAGTGGTATTTGTTTCTTGTAATAAATACTGAGGTTTTAGTTCAGAAAAATATTTTAGAATGGCAGATAGTCTCTGCTCAAACTGCTTCTTTGCCTTAAGTTTGTCAGGAAACTTGATACTACGTATATGAGCCGCCTCGTGGGAAAACCAACAGTCTGCATATGCGAAAACAAAGACGCAGATCAGCTTCGCGGTAACCGCGAAGCTGATCAGCGCCTTTGTATTCGCTTCTCGGATAGTACACTTCCTCTACTTTTAAAATCCGAAATTTCAAGCTTCTAGCTCTTTTCTGTGCTTATACAGGCCAGTTTGTGTCGGACCTGTTCAGAAACCACATTGTTGGTTTTCCCACGAGGTGGCTCATATTATGTTCTATTACAGGATGAGAATGGTAAGTTATCCCAGCAGTTACAGATGACACTAGACCAGGTGTACGCCTCCACAGAGAAGGTTGTCAAAATGGAGACCAAGAATGAGAGGCTCGTCAGTCGGCTACACGACCTGGAGGAGGGAGTAGGGTAGGTGACGTCAGTTTAGTTTATAGAAATATGGTAACGGAAAATGCATCTTTACATGTTGTGGAGCAGGATGACTGGGTGGTAGGGCATGGAATGTCAATTTGAGAGGTCCTGTATGAACCCGACTGGTGCGTTGTGTCCTTGAGTTACACACATAAACTCCTAGGAAACATGGCTGTATCCTGACATGACTGAAAAATCATTGACGAGATGCGAAACCACAATACAAACAAAGGCATCTTTATATAGTCTTGAGCAATTCTGGCATATGCGAAATAACAAACAAGAATTTTGCATTGTTCCCATCTCAATATAGTATTATGATTTTAAAAATGTTTTCAAAGTAGCAGAGCTACGTCATAATACTTGGAGCAATGTTAAACAGCAAGGCAAATGACTTACAATGTTACGAGATGCGAAACTTTTTTTTTGTTTGATAAGGCAACAGCTCAATTATGTTGTTCTTATCTGTTAATTTGTAGACTGGACTTTGACCTGCTGAGCTCCACTATAACAGCTGATAATCACCCAGAACTGATTCAACAACTAGAGAAACTCAAGTCCATAGCTGACAAACTTCACGACAATAAGGTCAGTTGCTTTGTTTTTAGAAAAATACTGCAAAAGTGCTTCCAGGACGCTTTCATATGGCCTTACCTGTTGAGGGTGTGTCATCAACATGACCACCACAACCTCCAATATTGAAGGACGTGAAAAACTACATCTATAAAATGCAATCAAAGTTCGGAGCTCTTAAATTTATATTAATGCATATGTAGATTTTTTTGTCTTTTGTAAAACTGATATAGTGTATATAGTGTTGTGTGCTGTGTAATATTTATATGTTACATCTGATCAGCTTTTGTTGTCAGCTCATTCTAGTTATGCTATGTATCATAACTTAAGGATATATTTTCAGAGCTCAGAGGAGATGACAGAAGAAGACAACTCTATAGAGGAGGAAGAGGTATGATTGGTTATGTCACTTGCTATGTGGGAAAATAATAGACAAAACAGTACAGTGTAAAAAAAAAATTGAAAAATTATGTGCCCTTTAAATTAAAAATAGGTTTTTGTAATTGACTTTTACTCTTGGCTTGTTACCTGGTTTGAAAGCAGTTAATTCAAAGCAGTGACATGTGATTCTTCTGTAGAAGATATATAAAAGTAGTATTGAACCAAGGAGAATGGTGCTGTGATACATAAGCATCTTTCTCCATTGAACTTAGTCACATACCTTAGTCTTGTTTAGTACACAAGAAATGAGCCACATCATGACAAAACCAACATCTTGCATATGCGAAAACAACAGCGCAGATCAGCTTCACAGTAACCGTGAAGCTGACAGCACCTTCGTTTTCACTACACGGATAGTATAATTCCTATACTATCTTGGTCTAAACTTTCCAGCCCATAGCCATCCTCTGTGTATTAAGTAAGTGCTTGTACAGCTCGATTTGTGTCAGACCTGGTCGGAAACCACATTGTTGGTTTTCTCATGATGTGGCTCAAATGTTGGTTCCATCTTAGTCCCAACAAGTCTAAAAAATTGAGTTTGTTGGCCAGGGTGTTACAAATCGTATCAAATAAAAAATTGTGGTTAGTGGATTGCAAGCGCCTGAAACCTTCCAAAATCTTCCTGATAACGAAGGATTCAATAGGGTCATCAATGTTACGCAACTTGTGCACGAAACTAATGGCAGACATGTACGTTGTGACAGATGCAGGAGAATAACCCTTCTGGTAACAAAAGGACACAAAAAATGCTAAATCAGAAACTGGCACTGGCCATATTTCGACTAAAGAATATTGGGATCGAAATGCAGAAAAACACTTCAGTGCATTGTTGTAGACTGCTTTAGTATTCTCCGATAGACTAGCACCATGTAATAATTCACACCCTAATCGAAGACTTTCCAGAGATGGTCCGGCACTGCTGCTGGCTGCGGCTCTGCCTCTGGTGCTAGCTGGCGAAATCTCTGTAAACAAGATCGAGAGAGACAGTCACTTAACACGTTAAGAGTCCCTAAAATATATTCCCCTTAATCACCATGTTGTGTCTTAAACACTCCATTGTTATCATTCTAACCAAGATCATAAACATTGTCAGACCTAGAGGTCATTGAGTTCAAAATATAAACCACACTCTGATTGTCAGAATGGAAGAGCAACTTCTTGTTCTTTAACATGCGACCCCATACAACTAAACAAACCAAAATCGGAAACAGTTCGAGAACCGTAATGTCCTTCGTAATCTCTTTATCATGCCAGGATTGTGGCCAGATCCCATGAGTCCACTTGTGTCCAAAACTGCACCAAAACCCAAACCTATTCCAGCTGCACTATCTGTAAACAGTTCTACATCCTGGTTAGTAACCCAAAATCTGTCATGAAAAACTGAAATACCATTATAATTCTGGAAAAAAGTGAGCCACATCTCCAGGTCCTGTCGCATGGAAGAAGTGACAGTAAGGTGGTGGTGTGGCTTAGTAACACCCTTAGTTGAGTTAATTAGTCGCCGAAGAAATGGGCGCCCTGGAACAATCACCCTTGTAGCAAAGTTCAGACTTCCAATGAGCTGCTGCATGTGTCGTAATTTAACAGATTTTTTATCTTTGACAAGGCAGATTTTAGAGATCAACTCATCTATCTTTTGCTTGGGCATGCACACTACCATGTCATCAGAATCAATCTCCAAACCAAGATAGATAATCCGAGTTGTAGGCCAAACAGTCTTCTCTGAAGCAATAGGAAAACCCATTTGATCACAACAAAAAATGAAATTCTTCATTATAGTCAAGCAATTGTTAGTCCCAGCCTCACCAGCAAATAGGAAATCATCAACATAGTGTTTAAGATCTCCGAACTGCGATTGTTGCTTTGCTACAGACTCCAAAAAGGTTGAGACCTTTTCCCATGAAGCACAAGATATGCTGCACCCAAATGGCATGACCTTGTCAAAGTAAAAAGAGCCATCAAACATAAAACCTAGCTGATCAAATTCAGCGGGTGACACAGGAAGTAATCTATAGGCCATTTTGATATCAAGTTTCCCAAGTAAACATGCATGACCCATATCTTGAACCATATGAATAGCCTCATCAAAATGTGTGTATTTGACAGAACATAATTCAGGATCAATGAAGTCATTCAGCGAGTCCCCATCAGGAAAAGAAAGATGGTGTATAAGGCGAAATTCGCCAGGCGTCTTTTTTGCAACTAAACCAATAGGTGAAACCCTTAAAGTAGAAATAGGTCGCTGTTCAAAGGGCCCAGCAACTCTACCGCTGTCAACTTCAGATTTAATTTTCTGCCGCACTATCTCCGGGTGAACATCAACAGACTTCAGATTGTTTGCATCGCGAGGTAATCGCGAGCCAGTGTAGTGCAATGGAAATCCAAACTGAAAACCATGAGCAATTTTATCAGCTGATTTAGTGTCGGAATAAAAACTTAGATAATGTTTCAGTTTTTCTAACTTCACAGGGGTCTTAGCCAAAGTAAAACGGTTATCTTCATCGCCATCGCTGGTATCCGCGACCACGAGAGCGGAAGCCCCTAATGGAGGCCCGGTAAGGGCCTCCGTATCCGTATCGAAAGCCGCGAAAGCCACGCGCTGCTGCTGGAACATTTTTACCAGCTTGACACCTTATCATGCCATGGAATGAGCTGCCACACAAATCGCAAGAATGTTGATAGCGACAGCGGTAAAAATTGCAGAACCCTTGATTATTAAAATCTCTGCAAGAACCAAATTGAGATACATCGGATGTTGATGTAGTGGAAGAAACTGACATGGTCCTGAGCCATAGATCAGAATGAATTTGGCCCCAATTTGCAACCCTCTTCTCTTGTCGCGCCCGAAACTGTTCATCATAATGACGCCAGGAATAATTTGGAAATTTAGCTGCAGCATCACGGATAACCGAAATGTATTTCAGCAGCTCCTGGGTTTTATCAGGGTAGCGAGAAAGATAGATGCTCATAAAAATCAAAAACGCCTTAGTCCACTGTTCAATGGAATTGACCTTCTCCTTTGTTTGTTTAGGCCGTGCCTCAACTTTTCCATCAGAAACATGCAAAACACCCCCAGAACAAATTTCAGCTAATTCAGCATTTCCCTTCAAAAGGAGCACAATGTTGATGTACTTGTTATCCCAAATTTTTTGTTTCAACTGCTGAGGCACATGAACAGATAAATTATCATCTGCACATTTGACCAAATCGACAGGTTCCTCCACAACATCAAAAGAAAATGAAGGCAGAGTATTGGCGCGAGGTTGTGGTAAGGAAGGAAGTGCACCGGAGGGAGATTGTTGGGTGTTAGCGGGGATTGGATCATTCAAAATCGCATTAATATTGAACATCTCTTCCACTAAGGGTAGCCGTGGAGTGGTACCTTGGCCTCGTGGAGGCCCATCGTCAAACAATGTGACTCGCTCATCTGAAGCCCTGGTGCGTTTGGGAGCACGATCCGGTGCCACGGCACGTCGCTTGCGACCCCTGCCCGACATTGCACAAATCTATATGGAGTAGCAGATGTAATTCGGCGGATGGAAAACGATAGAAATATTGTTGATTTCAAATTGCCGCTGACAATATCCGCAAGACCGGAACAACAACGGACTTGCGCAAGCGCACTGATTAAAAGGCTGCACTTGTTTGGTAGTATATATGGCTGTCCGATCTAAATTCTGAAAAACAAACAGAATGACTAAAAACCGGAATCACATTAAATACCAACCCAACCTCCACACTTCATTCGTTCAAAATTAAAGTCAAGCATATTGTACAACAATAGCTTTTATTATTTCAGATAGTTAATGGTGAAGATGAGGGGATCCCTGACACCCCAGAGTCTCGAGAGTTGGTACGACAGTTTACCCAGAAGAGAGCTGAGCGGACCAAGGAACTGGAACAGATCAATAAGATGATAGAGAACAACCAGAGGCTGAGAGACCAGATGAGCCAGAATGATCAGAAAATGCAAGAACAAGTAGCTGTATGTACCTTAGAATAACAAATGTTTAAGGTGCCTAGAAAAAGTGGGGGATGCCTCCTAGAAATGCAGGAAGACTGGCGAGAAAGTAAACTTTATATATTATGTATAATTAAAATAGATTCAATGAAATTAGTTTTTGAAAATAAATTTGCAGAGATTGGTTGACAACTGAATCTGGACCTGTGTGGTAAGGATAAATGACTACCTACATACAGTGAATGTCATTTTGATCAAGTATGAACTAGAACAAACAAATAGTTTGCTTGGACTCACATTAACATTTTAGTGAATGATCCATTGAAATGGCACTGAATGAAAGAAATTGATTTGTAATTAACACATGTCAGTAACACTACATTCTAAAATCTACCATTACAGAGACAATATGAGGAGAAGATAGCATCACTACAGACAGAGAGAGATGAACTACATACCAAACTAGAAGAGGCACAAACCAATACTGCTGCTATGAAGTAAGTGGATTTAGGATATTGTACCTAAAATCCAAAATTTGAGTCTCTAGCCTGCTGTAGCCTGATGATTACATTTGAGCCGCGACGCGAGAAAACCGGTCTTCGGGGTTTCCGACCAGGTTCGACACAAACCGACCTGTACCAGCTCAGAAAAGAACTAGAAGCTTGAAATTTCGGATTTAAGTAGAAGAGGAATTGTACTATCCGAGTAGCGAAAACAAAGGCGCTGATCAGCTTCGCGGTTACCGCGAAGCTGATCTGCGCCTTTGTTTTCGCATAGGCAATAATCCCGTTTTCTCACGATGCGGCTCATTTGTGTCTGTGTCAGAAACTATGAAGATAGTACAAAGTGGCTATGATAGGCAAAAAGCATTTGAACTGTATATTGAAAAACAATAAGTTTGGCATGTGCACAAGTTAATGTCCTAGAACAATCTTCACTTGAAGACAAGACCAAATTTATTAGCTCACCTGAGCCGTTAGGCTCACAAGGTGAGCTTATAGGATGGCCATGATCCGGCGTCCGTCTGTCGGCCGTCGTCCTTCAGTCCGTCCGTCCACAATTTCAAAGATCTTCTCCTCTGAATCCGCTTGGCCAATCAAAGCCAAATTTTATATGAAGCATCTATAGGAAGGGGGAACCAATGTGTATATAAGAAATCCAGGTCACATGACCAAGATGGCCGCCATGACCATATATGGTAAAAACCCTTCAAAAATCTTCTCCTCCAGAACCAGTGGACCGATTTCAATGAAACTTGGCATGAAGCATCAATGGCTCAAGCACTACAATGTATATATAAATCATGACCCTGTGATGACCTTGACCTATTTTATGGCAAGGTCAACATAGGTCACCCATGCATTTGAATGGGGAAAACTTTTAAAATGTCATTTAAAGTGAAAGTTTTGCAGGAAATGGGCAATAGGACTGAATATTAATGATTCTGAAAAAAAAATTGGACCCCAGGGACTCATGTGCCCCCACCCTGGGGCAATATACATGTATATCTCCAAAATATTCAAATGTCTTCTTCTCTGAAACCGCTAGGCCAATCAAAGCCAAGTTTTATGTGAAGCATCAATAGGAAGGGGTAACCAATGTGTATATAAATAATCCAGGTCACATGACCAAGATGCCTATATATGGTAAAAACCCTTCAAAAATTTTCTTCTCCAGAACCGGTGGATAGATTTCAACGAAACTTGGCATGAAGCATCGATGGCTCAAGCACTCCAATGCATATATAAATCATGACCCTGTGATGACCTTGACATATTTTATGGCAAGGTCAACATAGGTTGCCAATGCATTTGAATGGGGAAAACTTTTTAAAAGTCATTTGAGGTGAAAATCTTGCAGGAAATGGGCAGTAGGACTGAATATTAATGATTCTGTAAAAAATTGGACCCCAGGGGCTCATGTGCCCCCACCCCGGGGCAATATACATGTATATCTCCATAATATTCAAACGTCTTCTCCTCTGAAACCGCTTGGTAAATCAAAGCCAAATTTTATGTTAAGCATCTATAAAATGGGGGAATCAATGTGTATATAAATAATCTAGGTCACGTGACCAAGATGGCCGCCATGCCCATATACGGTAAAAACCCTTCAAAAATCTTCTTCTCCAGAACAGGTGGATCGATTTCAACGAAACTTGGATTGAAGCATCGATGGCTAAAGCACTCCAATGTGTATATAAATCATGACCCTGTGATGACCTTGACCTATTTTACAGCAAGGTCAACATATGTCGCCAATGCATTTGAATGGGGAAAACTTTTAAAAAGTCATTTGAGGTGAGAATCTTACAGGAAATGGGCAGTAGGACTGAAAATTAATGATTCTGAAAAAAGTTGGACCCCAGGGGCTCATGTGCCCCCACCCCGGGGCAATATACATGTATATCTCCATAATATTCAAACGTCTTCTTTTCTGAAATTGCTAGGTACATCAAAGCCAATTTTATGTGAAGCATCTATAAAATGGGGGAATCAATGTGTTTATAATTAATCTAGGTCACATGACCAAGATGGCCGCCATGTCCATATACGGTTAAAACCCTTCAAAAATCTTCTACTCTGGAACTGGTGGACCGATTTCAAAGAAATTTCGCATGAAGCATCGATGGCTAAAGTACTACAATACAATGTGTATATAAATCATTACCCTGTGGTGACCTTGACCTATTTTATGACAAGGTCAACATAGGTCACCTATGCATTTGAATTGGGAAAAAATTTAAAAAGTCATTTGAGGTTAAAATCTTGCAGGAAATGGGTAGTAGGACTGAATATTAATGATTCTCAAAAAGTTGGACCCAAGGGCTTATATGGCCGCACCCCGGGCAATATACATGTATATTACTAAAATATTCAAACATCTTCTTCTCTGAAACCGCTTGGCCAATTAAAGCCAAATTTTATGTGAAGCATCCATAGGATGGGGGAACCAATGTGTATATTAATAATTTAGGTCACATGACCAAGATGGCCGCCATGTCCATATATGGTAAAAACCCATCAAAAATCTTCTTCTCTGATAGATTGATTTCAAGGAAACTTGGTATGAAGCATCGATGGCTAAAGTACTCCAATGTATATATAAATCATGACCCTGTGATGACCTGGACCAAGTTTATATAATATGGCAAGGTCAACATGGGTTGCCTGTGCATTGGAATTGGGAAAACTGTTAAAATGTCATTTGAAGGGAAAAGCCAGCAGGAAAATGGATGGAATATTGAAGATTCTGAAAAAAAGAAAATGGCCCCAGGGCTTTATCTGCCCCTGCACTGGAGTTAAATACCATAATATTCAAACATGTTTATTGGTATATGCAGCAGATCTCAGGTGAGCGTTTACAGGACCATTGGTCCTCTGGTTTTGAGTCACAAGGTAGATAGCAATAAAATTAAGCTGTATGAAGCTTTTGAATACTGCACATACTAATAGCTATTGACCGCAGACACTGATCTGATCATTTCCAGATTCCATGGTCAATGTTAAGACTAAGTCTTGTCAGTTAGTGATGAAAATCTGTGCACTAAACATTGACAATCTTGACATGAAATTAATCTTGGACATATAAGAAAGCTGTCGATAGACAACAACAAATCAGAGTCTGCTGGTAGCTGTATGCGAGTACAAAGTAGATTCAACCATTTGAAAGTCTTATAAAAATAAAAATATAAGTGGATGATATTGTATTTTCCAATAGTTTGAATCAGACACGTTTGTCAACTTTATATAATTGGGAGTATTGCCGCAGGTTGAGTGAGACTCGACGTAAGCGACTAGTGGAGTTAGAGCAACAGATATCAGAGTTCAAGAAGAAATTGAATGAACAGAAGAACATTGTCAAGCTGAAAGAACAGTCAGAGAAGAAAGTCTCGGCCATGAATACAGAGATACAGGTTAGATACATGGCAGTGCAATCAATACAGCTCAATTTTTCAAAGCAACCTTGATAAGCATGTGTTATGTGTGCTTCATAAAATTTGTAGTAATGAAAATATAATTTTGAATTACATATCCATGTAGTATTGAACATGTTAGTGTGTAATCGAACATATTCATGTGCTATTGAATGTTACATTTCTGCTTGGTAATGAGCATATTGGTTTAGCCCGGAACATGTTTGTATGGCTTTGAACATGTTTGTGTGCTACTGAACATGTTTGTATAGCATTTGACATGTTCCCCTTCTATTGCACATGTTTGTGGGCTTTTGAACCTGTTTGTATGGTACATGTATTGAACATGTTTGTCTCTTATTTTCCATGTTTGTGTGTTGTGGAACATGTTTTTCTAGTATTGAACATGTTTGTGTGGTATTTCTCAGGCCCTGAAACAACAGAGAGTCAAGTTAATGAAGCAGATGAAGGAAGATAACTTGACATACAAGAAATGGAAACAACAGAAAGATAAGGAAGTTTTACAGCTTCAGCAAAAGGTAAGAAATGAGAATGTGTGTGGGAAAACCAACAATCTGGGTTTCTGACCAGGTCCAACACAAACCAGCCTATGCAGTCATAGAAGCAGGCTAGAAGCTTCAAATTTTGGATTTAAGAAGAAGAGGGACTGTACTATCTGTGTGCAGTTAAAGGTTATCATGAGGCCGGGTCTGCGCCTTTGTTTTTGCATAGTGTTGGTTTTCTCATGTGGCGGCTCAAATAGGATCTATGCCGAGTGGTTTTTTTTTTGTGTTCACTATTTACAGACAAGATGAATCTGAACTTGTAAACGTGTATTCCTCCTGTTAAATGATCAGGTTGAATGTATGCATGGAAAACTGAAAACGGGGAGCCAGTGTTAGATTGACAGCAGCTTCAAACTTGGAAAGACAAACCAGTCCGCTTAGTTATTTATGCTATCTGGAGCATTTAAGATTTGAGAAAGACAAAAAACTATACATTGTTGTGCATAAACAGACATTATCTACACCCAATCTTAGTCTTATATGAGCCGCGACGCGAGAAAACCGGTCTTCTGGGTTTCCGAACAGGTCTGACATAAATCGGCCTGTACAGTTACAGACAAGGGCTAGAAGCTTGAAATTTCGGATTTAAGAAGAAGAGAAATTGTACTATCCGTGTAGCGAAAACAAAGGCACTGATCAGCTTCGCGGTTACCGCGAAGCTGATCTGCGCCTTTGTTTTCGCCTAGGCAAAAATCCGGTTTTTCTCACGATGCGGCTCATATGTGTCTTGTGTGACTATGTGTTTTTGCACGTAAGCAGCATTGTCAAATGAGGATACATAAGCCACTTATTTCCTGTAATTGTTTGCATGTTTGTCCAATAATAGCAGCATATAGATATTTCCTGCAGTTCAAGATGCTCAAGACAGGTTTTAGGAGTAAACAAACTCTTGCAGGGGGTAAATGGATACACTGATGAGGGCAGGCCTTTCTGTAAGCAGAAAAGCGTTGGTTGATTTTAGTTGAAGTCAAATACAAAGTTAGGGCAATAAAATCCATTTTTGTTTCAGGATCGTAAGCGCCAGTTTGAGATCCAGAAATTACAAAGAGAGAACCAGAAACAGCATGCTGTCCTACAGAGGAAGTCGGAAGAGGTAGTTAGTTGCAACATTCTTGAATATTTGCTTGCACAGTGCTTCTGTTATATGAGCTGTGACGTGAGAAAACAGGTCTTCGGGGTTTCCGACCAGGTCTGACACAAACCGGTCTGTGTAGCTTTAGGAGATGAATAGATGCCTGAAATTTCGGATTTAAGAAGAAAAGGAATTGTGCTATCGGTGTAGCGAAAGCAAAGGCGCTGATCAGCTGTGCAGTTATTGCGAAGCTGATCTGCGCCTTTGTTTTCGCATAGGCGAAAATCTGGTTTTCTCTTGACTCGGCTCATATCAAGAACTCCAAAAGTGTTGATGGGAGTCTTCTAAGTTTTACAATGTGGCAGTGCCCTTTGGAAAGGCATATGGAATAGGTAGCAGTGTCTATAAGATTTTTGAAGCTTTATAAGCAAGTTTGAACATGATAGCAAGTTTAAATGTGCGAGAAGCCACAATTCCCAGCAAGTTATTACTTATACATCTCAGTAAGACTGGTAATATTAAAAACCTCAAAGTCCTAATTATCCGGTACATTATTGTGTATTATTGCTTAAATACCCGTGTCACACGATATTAAAAGCCATATATTAATGAAAGGAAAGCCATGTATTAATAAAGCGATTCTCATGCGCGCATGCTGTTGATGCATGGCTTTTATTTATGTTCATAACCGGGCGCCACACAAAACACGTGCTAATAATGAGTAACTGGAAACTTTCACGCGTATGAAAAAGTGATGAGGCTGTAAAATATAGTGCGCCATTATTTCTTTCGTTTTTGCAGCATTTATGCAATATTAGATGCTTTTGATGATTTTGTCATTCATTAACATTCCCTAGGTCTCTAGGGGAATGTTGAAAACCTTGGGCTACGCCCTCGTTTCTCAACACCCCCCTCGGGACCTAGCTAATGTTAATGAATGGAAAATCATATTTGATCCCTATATTCTAGGCAGCAGCAGCCAATAGAAGGTTGAAGGAGGCTCTTGCTAAACAGAAGAAAGTCTTGGAGGAGAAAAATCAGAAGTTTGAGAAATATGATAACACCAGTATTGGAAATAGGATCAAGGTTAGTACTGGAACATAACTCAAACATTCAGAGATTGAATGGTTTCCACAAATGAGCAGTGTCACATGAAAACCGGTCTCCGGGGTTTCTGACCAAGTCTGACACAAACAAGCCTGCATAGTCACAGAAAAACGCTGGAAGCTTGAAGATGTACTACCTATGTGGTGAAAACAAAGGTACTGAACAGCTGTGCAGTATCTGCTTGATTTCAAATCCCGCCAGGGATGCAGGCTTTTGCTAAGAACTTCTATTCGTAAGAGTTTTTGTCACATTTATGGTCTATGTTATCACAAAGTGACACTGTCCTTTCCAGAAACTATTAAGTTATGAGCTAGATGTACAAGTAGGAATCTATGAGGCAAAATATCACCGTGATGAGTTGATGACAGATAGGAAAACTCTCTCAGAAGAACTTAAAAACCTGAAAGAATCTCTGGATGATAACGGCCCTCCGTCAAAGGTGAGAGCTGCAGGATTTATAATGAGCCTGTGTGTGAGAAAACCAACAATTTGGGTTTCTGACCAGGTCCAACACAAACTGGGCCGCACAGTCACAGAAGATGGTTATGAATGAGATGGCTTGAAATTTTGGATTTAGAAAGTAGAGGAATTGTTTTCACCTATGCAGATTGTTGGTTTTCCCATGCGGCATCTCATATTAATGAAAATTCATAAAAGTTTTTGAGAGAAGTTGCAGGGCACCCCTGGTGAAGTATTGACAATTTGGCATGTCACTTGTAAACCATTCAGATTCAGGCAAAGATTGCCGACATTACATATCCCAGGCATCTATCCACATATTTTGTAAATTGACTCTATGAAAGATACACTTTGACTGCTATGTTCATCAGCTAATTTTAGAAAAAAGCAAGTTCGTGTCTCCATCTCTGACCATAGCTGTTGAGTGGAACACATAACAACAGCACCACCATCAATAACAAATCAGTTACTGGTAAGAGAATGTTCACCCAATAAACTACTTGTGTGATTCCTGTAGAAATCTGACATTCATAAATATAGAAGAAAAAAACACAAACTTTATTGTTACAGAAAATGGCATGGATGGATGACTCCGGTACGAAGTGTCAGACGAGTTTCCAAGAAGAGGAGAAGAGAAAAAAGATAGAAGAGCTTCAACATCAGATAGAATATAGGTAGAAACTGCATATGCGAAAACAAAAACGCAGATCAGATTCTAAATGTCATACAGAAAGTGTTTTTCTATAATTCCGGTTTTAATTATGTCCCCCCAACCGAAGGTGGGGGACATATTGTTTTTGGTGCGGTTCCCGTCGGCGTCGGCGTCGGCGTCCGCATCGGCGTCCGCGTCCGCGTAGCTTCTTTCTTACGCGATATCTTTTGAACCAGTGGATGGATTTTGACCAAACTTGCATAGATACATGGTTGGGAGGGGGGAAAGAGTTGATTAGATTTTGGTGACCTTGACCTCATTTTCAAGGTCACCAGCCCATGAAAACTGATCAAATTAGGTTTTCCGACGCGATATCTTCTGAACAAATGAATGGATTTTGAGCAAACTTGCACAAGAGCATTGTTGGGAGGAGGCTCAGAGTTGATTAGATTTTGGTGACCTTGACCTAATTTTCAAGGTCACGAGTCCATAAAAACTGTTGAAATTAGTCTTCTAACTCAATATCTTGAAAACCAATTGATGGATTTTGACCAAACTTGCACAGAAGCATTGTTGGGAGGAGGCTCAGAGTTGATAAGATTTTGGTGACCTTGACCTAATTTTCAAGGTCACAAGTCCATAAAGAATGTTGAAATTAGTCTTTCCAACGCAATATCTTGTAAACCGATTGATGGATTTTGACTAAAGTTGCACAGAAGCATTGTTGCGAGAAGGCTCAGAGTTGATTAGATTTTGGTGACCTTGACCTAATTTTCAAGGTCACGAGTCCATAAAAAATGTTGAAATTAGTCTTTCCAACGCAATATCTTATAAACCAATTGATGGATTTTGACCAAACTTGCACAGAAGCATTGTTGGGAGAAGGCTCAGAGTTGGTTAGATTTTGATGACCTTGACCTAATTCTGAAGGTCATGAGTCCATAAAACTGTTGAAATTAGTTTTTCCGATATGATATCTTGTAAACTAATTGATGGACTTTGACCAAACTTGCACAAAAGCATTGTTGGGAGGAGGCTCAGAGTTGATTAGATTTTGGTGACCTTGACCTAATTTTCAAGGTCACAAGTCCATAAAAACTGTTGAAATTAGTATTTCCAACGCAATATCTTGTAAACCAATTGATGGTTTTTGACCAAACTTGCACAGAAGCATTGTTGGGAGGAGGTTCAGAGTTGATTAGATTTTGATGACCTTGACCTAATTCTGAAGGTCACGAGTCCATAAAACTGTTGAAATTAGTTTTTCCGATACGATATCTTGCAAACTAGTTGATGGATTTTGACCAAACTTGCACAGAAGCATTGTTGGGAGGAGGCTCAGAGTTGATAAGATTTTGGTGATCATGACCTAATTTTCAAGGTCACTAGTCAAAAACTGTTGAAATTAGTCTTTCTGACGGGATATCTTGTAAACTAATCGATGGACTTTGACCAAACTTACACAGAAGCATTGTTGGGAGGAGGCTCAGAGTTGATAAGATTATGGTGACCTTGACATAGTTTCCAAGGTGACAATTCCATAAAAACTGTTGAAATTAGTATTTCAGACGCAATATCTTGTAAACCAATTGATGGACTTTGACCAAACTTGCGCAGAAGCATTGTTGTGAGGAGGTTCAGAGTTGTTTAGATTTTGGTGACCTTGACCTAATTTTCAAGGTCACGAGTCCATAAAAAAATGTTGAAATTAGTCTTTCCAACGCAATATCTTGTAAACCAATTAATGGATTTTGACCAAACTTGCACAGAAGCATTGTTGCAAGAAGGCTCAGAGTTGATTAGATTTTGGTGACCTTGACCTAATTTTCAAGGTTGTGAGTCTGTAAAAACTGTTGAAATTAGTATTTCCAACGCAATATCTTGTAAAGCAATTTGAAATTAGTCTTTCCAACGCAATATCTTGTAAACCAATTAATGGATTTTGACCAAACTTGCACAGAAGCATTGTTGCAAGAAGGCTCAGAGTTGATTAGATTTTGGTGACCTTGACCTAATTTTCAAGGTTGTGAGTCTGTAAAAACTGTTGAAATTAGTATTTCCAACGCAATATCTTGTAAAGCAATTGATGGATTTTGACCAAACTTGCACAGAAGCATTGTTGGGGACTGGGATAACCTCCCTGAATCATTGTTTTCCTATGCTGAAATGTCAGATAAGCACCCCTGCCCCCTGTGAGGTATTGTCATTTTGGCATTTCACCAGTAAACTATTCTGATTCTGAAAAAAGGATGAAAAACATAAATTTCAGTATTTTTTCAGTGCCTTCAAGTCTGTAAGCACCCAATTTATTGTCTGATCATCACTGAATAACCTCCATTTTTAAGCGCAGGGATGCACATACATACCAGTTTGATATATATGAGTATCCCCCAGGGAGGGTACTCTTGACATTTTGCTAATACATAGGCTAAGCCCCAGCATCTACTCTGTACCCCCCCCCCAAAAAAAAAATAACAGTGGATTCTAAAATGACAGTATGACAGTGGATTCTAAAATACCAGGAAAATAAATATTTGTGGGACCCCCAAAAATTACCTACAAAAAACTCCATACCCCATCCCCCCCCCCCAAAAAAAAATACTGACTCCCCCCCCCCCCACAAACATAAATTAAAAAAAAAAAAAAAAAAATATATATATATATATATATATATATATATATATATATATATATATATATATATATATATATATATATATATAATATATATTAAAGGTCAACCTCATTATAACGCTATCTTTGGGGTCCATGGAAACAGACCGTGTTATAAGTGAACCGCGTTATAATGAGGTTATTCACAAAAGATATATAACAAAATAATTAATTTGGGAGCCATGACATGGCCATGTTATATTGAAAACCGCACTATAGTGAGGTGCGTTATAATGAGGTTGAACTGTATATAAAATTAGAGCACTCCATACAGAACAAGATGGTCATGCTGGCTTGCATAGTTAAACTTCATATCACAAGGTAACTAAACTTCAATTACTAAACGGTTGGGGGGACATAGTTTTCCTCAGAAAACACTGTTTTAATTACTCTTTTATCATATGACGCCGCTGTTTTCCTGTGAATAACGTCATGTAATAAAAAGTGTTATGACCACATGTGTATTAACACTTTTGCGGGAATATGTAATGTCATTGACGACGTCCATTGCAACAATGTAAATTTTCATTGTAAGTATGACCACTTTGAAGGCGATATAATCTATTTTTAAAATCATATGATAAAACAAATCTTACACGTGTCTAACGAGCCTTCGGTGAGTTTAATAAGTTTCATATGATATGACCACTCCTATAAGATCCTCTGTTTCTCTGATGATGACATATCATGGCAAACACATTTATGCTGATAAACGTATGTGTAATGTTCTTCAAAAACTAAATGAGTAGCAGTGTTAGATTTCTGTTGAAATTTATTCTATAATGAAAAAATGCTAACTTAACAGCTGACATTTGTTTGTTTACAGAAATATCCAGATCAGTGACCTCCAACAGAAGATATTTGATGCTGATCAAGGTTGGTTATCTTTTCTTTTCTCTGTAAACTATTTTTGCAAAGTAATATTAATAGTAAAAAATAAGAAAATCCATTCAGACTAATTATGATAACTTGATCTTTACAAAGCCCTGGTCAATGGGTCTATCTGTGTGGACGATTTTTGAAGAGAAATATTTTAAAGGGGTCTTGGTCTACCACAGCTAGACAAGGATAAAGTGAAAATCTTTTTCTCCCAAAAAAGTAAAGGATAAGAAATGTAATGCGAAACTCTTCAAATTCTTCAATATAGTGTATATAATGATCTGTGATGCGAGAAAACTGGTTTTCGGGGTTTCTGACCAGGTCCTACAGAAACTGGCCTGTACAGTCACAGAAAAAGGCCAGAAGCTTAAGGAAGAAGAGGAATTATACTGTCCAAGTAGCAAAAACAAAGTCGCTTATCAGCTGTGCAGTAATTGTGTCTTTTTTTCGCATGGGCAAAAGTATGATTTTCTTATGACATGGCTCTAATCATATTTCAGAGGTAAAGGGCAAGTCTATCAAAGATACCGTGCACACAATGATGGAGGCTAAAATAGGGCTCAAGTGGCTCCTACAACAGGTAGGTAGTCTTGTAAATGAGCCATCCCGTGGGAAAACCAACAATGTGGTTTCCGAACAGGTCTGACACAAATCAGGCTGTACAGTCACAGAAGCAGGCTAGAAGCTTCAAATTTCAGATTTAAGAAGAAGAGGAATTGTACTGTGTAGCGAAAACAAAGGCGCTGATCAGCTTCGCGGTTACCGCGAAGCTGATCTGCGTCTTTGTTTTCGCATATGCAGATTGTTGGTTTTCTCACGAGGCGGTTCAAATTATGAAGTAAGGTACACCATGGCCTAGAGGTTGAGCATCAAACTCCGAATCAAAAAATCCTGGGTTCAAACTATAATGGGGTAGGGTGTTGTTTCCTTGAGCAAGACACACTTACTCAACCCATATTTGATGAATGGATTTTCCCATCATTATCATTTGGGTGAGTCCATTTCATTTTTAGGGGCTTCAGATGTGATTTTTAAATTTCATTCAATCTTTCGATGAAAATTCTTTAAGCAAACAGAATAGCCCCAGATGTGACGCCGCGTTCTGCGGCGTCACATCTGGGGCTATTCTGTTTGCCTATGTCCCATAAAAGGGACGCCAGGCTTAAATGAGTTAAGTTCTTGTCAATACTAAGGAAGGCATGGCTTTGTCCCGGTATGACTGAAAAACTGTTTCCTAGGACATTAAAGAAAATAATGAAGCGTACGGAAGGAATTGCATTTATGGATGTATGTAAGAGATTTAACTCCAATAATGACAGTTTTCAGATAAAAAAGAGTTGTGGTGTGTTTGATAGCAAATCAGAAATTAGCCACTGTCAACTTCATAGCGATGCACCTGTAGAATAAATTAATTTGAGCCACGACGTGAGAAAAACTGTCTTCGGGGGTTCCGACTAGGTCCGACACAAACCGGCCTGTCCAGCTACAGAAGATAGCTAGAAGCTTGAAATTTTGGATTTAGGAAGAAGAGGAGTTGTACTATCCGAGTAGGGAAAACAAAGGCGCTGATCAGCTTCTCAGTTACTTCGAAGCTGATCTGTGCCTTTGTTTTCGGATAGGCAAAAATCCAGTTTTCTCGTGACGCGGCTCATTTTATGATGATTGGCCTTTCCAATCACGCATTTGTGGTACCATTTGCGTGTTGCCTTACATAAATGAGGATTTTGATAGCACTGTCATAGGGTTCCCTGTGTTTCAGGCTGTGTCATTCAAAGCTAATAACAGCCAGCTACGGGTCCAACTCAAGGATATGAAAGATGATAAAGATGAGTCGGGCCATGAGAATGAGAACTACATAGAGACACTGGAGAAAGATATCGCCGAACTGAAGGAAACACATCAGGCCACTATAGTGAAACTCCGACAGGAGCATCAGCGTGAGGTACATCAATCTGTTAATTATAAAGTAGATCAGGGTATTATCGGACAAAATTTGGTTTTCTTGGAATTCTGACATTGTTTTCAATACAAAAATCTTAAAAATAATTGTTACCAAAAGTATTAAGAAAGCCGTGTCTTGCAGTCTTTACATCAGTTACCACCTCCTAGCACTCAAAAGACGACACTGGTTTGTTTAAGGGGACCCAAAAGGGGTATTTATCGGACAGGTTCTGCAATTATAGGATAAATTTAAGGTTTTTAGATATAACAAATTATCTTTCTTGCAAATGCAAAATCCCTATTCAGCATTCATTTTTGCCATTAAAACTTTATCTGCTGACCAATTTTCAAAATTTTTGCAGGTCCTATTAGGACAAACTAAGTTCAAGATTTTGACATGTAAATAACTTTCCAATAATCCTCCACACAAAAGTTTTCTGCAAAAGCTCTTTATTAGAGGCAAGTTTTTAAAATATAGCGTGAGCCGCATCATAAGAATACCGGTTTTTGCCTGTGCGAAAACAAAGACGCAGATCAGCTTCGCAGTAACTGCAAATCTGATCAGCACCTTTGTTTACGCTGCAGGGATAGGACAATGCCTCCTCTACTTATACCCAAAACTTGAAGATTCTAGCTTCTGTGGCTGTATAGGCAGATTTGTGTCGGACCTGGTCGGAAACCCTGAAGACCGGTTTCCTTGCGTCGCGGCTCAATTAGTACTGTATTGATTTTGTTTTCCACAGCTTGAAATTCTCTTGAAGTCACAGGAGGGGCCTGCTGGAGCAGCAAACTCTGACAAATATGTAAGTAAATTATGGGGCCTTAAGAGGCCATCTAACAATGTATGAGCAGATACACTGATTTATTCAAATAGATATGAAAAGATTCTATGTTCATCAAGTTCGTTTGATTTATTTTTAAAACCAGCTTTGTTTTGTGTATTAGCATATGTTATGAGGAAACATGATTTAGTAAGCAAATAGGTGTATGTTTGGCATGTTTGGTAAATGAGATATAGCCTAAAAAAGGCTATGGGTATCTTACCAGGTTCACGCCTCTTGTCAACTTCTGTGATGCATGGCCCAGTATGTGTCCGACCATTTAGAAACCCCAGTCTATAATTATGAGCCGCCTCATGGGAAAACCAACAATCTGCAGAGGCGAAAACAAAGGCGCAGATCAGCTTCGCAGTAACTGCGAAGCTGATCAGCGCCTTTGTTTTCGCTACTCGGACAGTACAATTCCTCTTCTACTTAAATCCAAAATTTGAAGCATCTAGCTCTTTTCTGTGCTTGAACAGGTTGGTTTGTGTCAGACCTGTTCGGAAACCGCAACGTTGGTTTTCCTACGAGGTGGATGTTATGAAGTTCCAATGTTTCTGTTGTAGAAGGTGATATATGAGTGGGAAATAATTGACTGTCCTATAATGAAGTTCCAATGTTTGTATTGTAGAAGATGATATATGAGTGGGAAATAATTGACTGTCCTATAATGAAGTTCCAATGTTTGTATTGTAGAAGATGATATATGAGTGGGAAATAATTGACTGTCCTATAATGAAGTTCCAATGTTTGTATTGTAGAAGATGATGTATGAGGACCTGAAGAAGAAATATGAGAAGATGGAAAAGGTAAGACAGTTTTGTAAGTTTTCTTGGATGTTTATCCCATTATGAAAACTTGCCTATGAAATATATAGAGATTTTTCAGAAGCAAAAATTGAAAAATGCATTGGAAAAAATGCTGTTGTTTTTAGCTCACCTGAGCCGAAGGCTCAAAAGGTGAGCTTATAGGATGGCCATGCTCCATTGTCATTGTCGTCGTTCACACTTTTCAAAGATCTTCTCCTCTGAAACCCCTGGTCCAATCAATGCCAAACTTCATGTGGAGCATCCTTAGGAAGGGGGGAACTAAAGTTTGTATAAATGGTCCAGGGCACATGTCCAAGATGGCTGCCATGCCCATATATGGTAAAAACCTTAAAAAATCTTCTCTGAAATCGGTGGACCGATTTCAACGGAACTTGGTACGTAGCATCTGGGACTCTGGCCCATCATAGTTTGTATAAATCATGACCTTGGGTTGACCTTGAACTATTTTACGCCAAGGTCAACTTGAGTCACATAGGCTTTTCAATGGGAAAAAGTGAAAACATTGGATTTTTCAGAAGTTTTGTGGCCTGTGACCTGAAAGTTGGTAGATAAATATAACTTATTGATTTAATGAAGTTATAGAAGTATTCAAGGTCAAGGTCATCTCTTGACCTTGGCCAAAGGTCATTTACATATTAAATCTAAAACTTGATTTTCTGAGGAACCACTTCACGAATCAAAGCCAAATTTTATATGTGGTATCCTTAGGAAGGGGGAATCAAAGTTTGTATAAAAGGTCTAGGTCACATGACCAAGATGGCTGCCATGCTCATATATGGTAAAAACCTTAAAAAATCTTCTTCTCTGGAACTGCTGGACCGATTTTGATAAAACTTGGTATGTAGCATCGGGGACTCTGGCCCATCATAGTTCGTATAAATCATGACCTTGGGGTGACCTTCACCTATTTTATGGCAAGGTCAACATTGTTCTCATAGGCTTCTCAATGAAAAAAAAGGAAAACATTGGATTGTTCAGGAAGTTTTGTGGCCTGTGACCTCAAAGTTGGTACATACATACAACTTATTGATTTAATGAAGTTCTATGAGTATTCAAGGTCAATGTCATATCTTGACATTGGCCAAAGGTCATTTACATATTAAATTTAAAACTTAATTTTCTTAGAAACCACTTCACCAATCAAAGCCAAATTTTATATGTGGCACTTTAGGAAGGGGGAACCAAATTTGTATAAATGGTCCAGGTCACATGACCAAGATGGCGGCCATACCCATATATATGGTAAAATCCTTTAAAAATCAACTTCTCTTGAATCAGTGGACCGATTTCAATGACATTTGGTATGTAGCATTGGGGGCTCTGGCCCTTCGTAGTTTATATAAATCATGACCTTGGATTGACCTTAACCTGTTAAACTGTTAATTTAAACAGAAAGGTCAAATATTGCCAGAAAGATCTGAAAGTTAGTAGATACACAGTTTATAGTGTAAATAATTGTGTGCGTATTTAAGGTCAAGTTTACATTTTAAGTTGGCAAACATGGCCTTAGCCAAAGGTCATTCATCACAGTCAAAATCTCAGGTGAGCGATATCAGGAGCATTGGTCCTCTGGTTTATATTTTCACTCAAAACATACATTGTGGGTACACATTAGAACAGCCTGAGTGAGGCAGTTCTAACCATGGCCAGTACCCACAACGTATGTTTTAGATCAAAAATAAGAAAACAGGTTAACCCCTGCAAACCCCAGTTTTACTTTTTAAAAGTGGGGTTTGAGGGGGTATACATTTCATGGACAAATTTTCCTGATGCATATGATCCTAACAAATCAGTCTACACAGTGAGGATACCTGTTTGACTAGGGTTTCAATGTTTTACAAGGTACATTGGATCCTGAGGAGCAGAGAAAAAGTCTTTGTTGAAAATGTGTATTTCCCGATCCTGAAATTTTAAGCATCAAACCAGTTTCTTTTGACTATTCAGCTTGGCTTATTTTGTTTCTAAAACTCAAGTAGGGCTTTGATAAAAGCAATAGCACACACACAAACAAAAAAAAAATAAAAACAGACAGAGAGCCGAGGCTGATTAATGACCGGACTTATCGATTTCAGAATATGACAAAGTTTATGTACAAGAGCAAAGATGTGGCTCTGATGCCAAACTTTACAGATGATGATGAGCCTGCTGAAACCAGGTCACCCTTCCTCACACCTAGGGCTAAGGTATGTCACCCTTCATCACACCTAGGGCTAAGATAGGTCACCCTTCCTCACAACTAGGGCTAAGATAGGTCACCCTTCCTCACACCTAGGGCTAAGGTAGGTCACCCTTCCTCACACCTAGGGCTAAGATAGGTCACCCTTCCTCACACCTAGAGCTAAGGTAGGTCACCCTTCCTCACACCAAGGGCTAAGATAGGTCACCCTTCCTCACACCAAGGGCTAAGATAGGTCACCCTTCCTCACACCTAGAGCTAAGGTAGGTCACCCTTCCTCACACCAAGGGCTAAGATAGGTCACCCTTCCTCACACTGAGAGCTAAGGTAGGTCACCCTTCCTCACACTGAGAGCTAAGGTAGGTCACCCTTCCTCACACCAAGGGCAAAGATAGGTCACCCTTCCTCACACCTAGAGCTAAGGTAGGTCACCCTTCCTCACACCAAGGGCAAAGATAGGTCATCCTTCCTCACACCTAGGGCTAAGGTAGGTCACCCTTCCTCACACCTAGAGCTAAGATAGGTCACCCTTCCTCACACCTACGGCTAAGATAGGTCACCCTTCCTCACACTCAGAGCTAAGGTAGGTCACCCTTCCTCACACCTAGGGCAAAGATAGGTCACCCTTCCTCACACCAAGGGCTAAGGTAGGTCACCCTTCCTCACACCAAGGGCTAAGATAGGTCACCCTTCCTCACACCTAGGGCTAAGGTAGGTCACCCTTCCTCACACCTAGAGCTAAGATAGGTCACCCTTCCTCACACCTAGGGCTAAGATAGGTCACCCTTCCTCACACTCAGAGCTAAGGTAGGTCACCCTTCCTCACACCTAGGGCAAAGATAGGTCACCCTTCCTCACACTGAGAGCTAAGGTAGGTCACCCTTCCTCACACCTAGGGCTAAGGTAGGTCACCCTTCCTCACACCTAGAGCTAAGGTAGGTCAACCTTCCTCACACCTAGGGCAAAGATAGGTCACCCTTCCTCACACTGAGAGCTAAGGTAGGTCAACCTTCCTCACACCAAGGGCTAAAATAGGTCACCCTTCCTCACACCTAGGGCTAAGATAGGTCAACCTTCCTCACACCAAGGGCTAAGATAGGTCACCCTTCCTCACAACTTGGGCAAAGGTAGGTCACCCTTCCTCACACCTAGGGCTAAGGTATGTCACCCTTCCTCACACCTAGGGCTAAGATAGGTCACCCTTCCTCACACCTAGGGCTAAGGTAGGTCACCCTTCCTCACACCTAGGGCTATGGTAGGTCACCCTTCCTCACACCTAGAGCTAAGGTAGGTCACCCTTCCTCACACCTAGGGCTAAGGTAGGTCACCCTTCCTCACACCTAGAGCTAAGGTAGGTCACCCTTCCCCACACGGTCACACCTAGGGCTAAGGTAGGTCACCCTTCCTCACACCTAGGGCTAAGGTAGGTCACCCTTCCTCACACCTAGAGCTAAGGTAGGTCACCCTTCCTCACAACTAGGGCAAAGGTAGGTCACCCTTCCCCACACGGTCACACCAAGGGCTAAGGTAGGTCACCCTTCCTCACACCTAGGGCTAAGGTAGGTCACCCTTCCTCACACCTAGAGCTAAGGTAGGTCACCCTTCCCCACACGGTCACACCTAGGGCTAAGGTAGGTCACCCTTCCTCACACCTAAAGCTATGATAGGTCACCCTTCCTCACACCTAGGGCTAAGGTAGGTCACCCTTCCTTACACCTAGGGCTAAGGTAGGTCGCCCTTCCTTACACCTAGGGCTAATGTAGGTCACCCTTCCTCACACCTAGGGCTTAGGTAGGCCACCCTTCCTCACACCTAGGGCTAAGGTAGGTCACCCTTCTTCACACCTAAAGGTAAGGTAGGTCACCCTTCCTCACACCTTAAGCTAAGGTACGTCACCCTTCCTCACACCAAGGGCTAAGGAAGGTCACCCTTCCTTACACCAAGGGTGAAGGTAGGTCACCCTTCCTCACAAGTAGTTGTGAGGGCTAAGGTAGGTCACCCTTCCTCACACCTAGGGCTAAGGTAGGTCACCCTTCCTCACACCTAGGGCTAAGGTAGGTCACCCTTCCTCACACATAGGGCTAAGATAGGTCACCCTTCCTCACACCTAGGGCTAAGGTATGTCACCCTTCCTCACACCTAGGGCTAAGATAGGTCACCCTTCCTCACACCTAGGGCTAAGATAGGTCACCCTTCCTGACACCTAGGGCTAAGGTAGGTCACCCTTCCTCACACCTAGGGCTAAGATAGGTCACCCTTCCTCACACCTAGGGCTAAGGTAGGTCACCCTTCCTCACACCTAGGGCTAAGGTAGGTCACCCTTCCTCACACCTAGGGCTAAGGTAGGTCACCCTTCCTCACAGCTAAAGGTAAGGTAGGTCACCCTTCCTCACACCTAAAGCTAAGGTAGGTCACCCTTCCTCACACCTAGAGCTAAGATAGGTCACCCTTCCTCACACCTAGGGCTAAGGTAGGTCACCCTTCCTCACACCAAGGGCTAAGGTAGGTCACCCTTCCTCACACCAAGGGCTAAGGTAGGTCACCCTTCCTCACACCTAGAGCTAAGGTAGGTCACCCTATCTCACACCCAGGGCGAAGGTAGGTCACCCTTCCTCACACCTAGGGCTAAGGTAGGTCACCCTTCCCCACACCTAGAGCTAAGATAGGTCACCCTTCCTCACACCTAAAGCTAAGGTAGGTCACCCTTCCTCACACCAAGGGCTAAGGTAGGTCACCCTTCCTCACACCTAGAGCTAAGGTAGGTCACCCTTCCTCACACCTAAAGCTAAGGTAGGTCACCCTTCCTCACACCTAGAGCTAAGATAGGTCACCCTTCCTCACACCTAAAGCTAAGGTAGGTCACCCTTCCTCACACCTAGAGCTAAGGTAGGTCACCCTTCCTCACACCTAGGGCTAAGGTAGGTCACCCTTCCTCACACCTAGAGCTAAGGTAGGTCACCCTTCCTCACACCTAGGGCTAAGGTAGGTCACCCTTCCTCACACCTAGGGCTAAGGTAGGTCACCCTATCTCACACCCAGGGTGAAGGTAGGTCACCCTTCCTCACACCTAGGGATAAGGTTGGGAACCCTTCCTCACACCTAGGGCTAAGGTAGGTCACCCTTCCTCACACCTAGAGCTAAGGTAGGTCACCCTTCCTCACACCTAGGGATAAGGTTGGGAACCCTTCCTCACACCTAGGGCTATGGTAGGTCACCCTTCCTCACACCTAGGGCTAAGGTAGGTCCCCCTTCCTCACACCTAGGGCTAAGGTAGGTGGAATTTTCTACTCATTTTCAACTGTGCCAGTGTATCTGAAGTCTCACTTGAGTTTCAAAGAATTTTGTCAACAATCAAATACAAGGCGTTCTTAATTTGTGACATTTATTAAATGACATTAACCTAATGAAAAACGCTTTCCAAAAGAACTTTGGTGCATGATGACCATAAATTTGTGCTTTCTTACTGTAAGCTATCATGAATAGAAAATAATGCCATTATTTCATTGGTATGAATTGTTTTAAGAGGACAATTGTTCTAAACAATTAAGAAATTATAATGACAATTAATTTTTACCTTATTCTTGCAGCACGTTGGCCGTCGCATGTGAAACATGCCGACTGCTTCCAATTGTGTCAGGTGACTGGGTTTTTCTTTTGGACCTCCATTTTCTCCCCACCTACTGATTAGCCCATCTCATATTAGCTGAAATAATCTCAAAAGAGACATAAAGCTGAAATAAAAAAACTGAATCTATTATAGCCCAAGTACAAGAAGCGACCCCCTGTTGAAGAAGAAGAGGAAGAAGATTCTGAGGAAGAAGAGGAGATAGGAGAAGACCCAGTAACTGATGACAACGATGACACAGACCCAGACTGGGCGCGAACACCGCTGTTTGCACAAAAAAAAGATTCTAGAGCTAGAAGGAAAACAGACCTCTTCAAACAAAATATACAGGTTATATCTTTATTCATTTGATGTCATTAAATACATCATTTTTTCGCTTTGTGCCTAGCCTCATGTCACTAGTTAAGGTTCATTTTTGGCAGTGGCTTAGTTGACAGTGTCATTTGTCAGTTGTGAAAGAAATATAAAGCATGTTGTAGTGATTGGCTGCCTCCCAGAGTGTTGTTTATAACCATTTGATAAGGTCTGAGGATAACTGACCGGCCCAACATGACCTCATCTGTTTACCATTCATAGACATTAGCACTAAACAAAACAAACAAGTAGTTCAATACCGGTAGTTGTTGTTAACACGAGTAAAATGAAACATTTTAAAATTTTCACATGAATATCTGCATAGTGCAACAGATTTTATTTGCCCAAATCTAGAATAATATTCTTGACCTTGATAACAAGCACATGCTTTGCTTTAGGTGTGTAACATTCTATTAGTGACTCAGTAAATAGATTCTTATGCACACCACACCCTTGATAAGATGCCACTCTATTACTGATTTATAAAACTGATTCTTATTCTCTAGTTCTGATTTATAAAACTGATAAAAACTGATTCTTATTCAGACTATGAAGACTTCGGAGTCCAAGAGCTGTAAATGTCAGACCAACTGCAGGACGAAGCGTTGTATATGCCGTAAGGCGAAGGAATTCTGTGATGATACATGTGGATGTAAAGGTTGTGATAACAAACAGGCTGGATCAGCCTCGGGAAATCAAAATGTAAGTAAATTTGAGCCTGTGCGTGAGAAAACCAACAATTTGGAATTCTGACCAGGTCCGACACAAACCGGCCTGTAAAGTCACAGAAGCAGCCTAGAGACCTAAACTTTTGGATTTAAGAGGAAGAAGGATTGTACTATCCGTGTAGCGAAAACAAAGGCGCTGATCAGCTTCGCGGTTACCGCGAAGCTGATCTGCGGCTTTGTTTTCGCCTATGCAAATTGTTGGTTTTTGCACAGGCTCAGTTAAATTTTGAGCCGCCGCATCAGAAAACCAACAATTTGCATTGGTGAAAACAAAGGCGCAGATCAGCTTCGCAGTAACTGATAACCGTTAGCACAATCCCTTTTCTTCCTAAACTTGAAATTTCAAGGTTTTAGCCTGCTTCTGTGATTGTTCAGGCTGGTTTGTGTCTGAACTATTTGGAAACCCAAATTGTTGGTTTTCTCATGCGAAGGCTTAACTTTGTTGTTGGACTTTAATGAGCCTTCACTCCATAAAGCTCTTTTTTAAGTACTAAAGAAAGACTGTCAGGCTAGCTAATTGCTTTTTTTTTTTGTGGGTGCAAATTTTTAATTTTTAAAATTTTGAACACTCTTACCTAGATTTGAGCATACACAGGACCATTGGTCATCCAGTTTTGTTCTTTCTAGGCAATATACAAGCCACAACCGGTCTTCTGGATTTCAGATCAGATCCCACACATACTGGTCTGTAGAATCACAGAAGAATGAAAGAGGCTTAAAATTTAGGAAGAAGAGGAATTGTACTATTGCAGCGAAAATAAAGATGCTGATCAGCTGTGCAGTTACTGCACAGCTGATCTGCGCCTGTGTTTTCGCTTAGGCAAAAATCCAGACGTGGCTCATATTGTGTTTTGTTGTTCTCTTGTACGGGATGAAACCACTAGCTACAAGCTGCCAGAGATAATTTCCTCAGACTTGGAGGACAGCCAACAGGTAATATTACAGCTTCGGGGAGCTTGGTGGCCTTATGGTAGAGTAAGGGAGTCCAGAGTGAGACCAGGTTGTGTCCCTTGAATTAGACACTTTAAGTGGTCAACTACAAGGAACCATTGGTTCTGTACTGACATAGTAAACAATGGTTGGTGTTGACAATGCGCTTAAGGTCATGAGACCGCTAAACGATTTCACCAGGACATGGAATTGAAGAAAATCGAGAATTTGACATTCATCTAAAGAAAATACACAAAATTTTTTCTTGCACAACAGATAGAGAAATCGTACGTTTTACCCCATGTGAGAAATTCTTATCTCGCCCTCGTTATCTCACCCCGGTCGCACCCTGCGTTCAAGTGTTCTTTTTTAACATTGGTTGTATAGGATGTCACGTAATTTCGTTGCTAAGCGCACACGTCACGATGACGCCAAAAGGTTTTAATTCAAAATGACGGTAGCCGCGATTGTAGCATTTTTCTAGGTAAATTGTATAAAAATCAAGCTTCGCTGCATTAAGGCGTGCAAGAAAAAGAATCCATCATTGGCGTAAGGTATGGATAGACAAATCTGTCCCTCGGGGCACAGTTTGTCATCACTCGGCGAGCCTCGTGATGCCAAAATGTGACCCTCGGGACAGATTTGCCTATCCATACCTGACACTCATGTAAGATTCTTATAATATACCTAGTACAACCTTTTGAAGATGAATTTTTTAAATATTGTTTCTCTTTACTTCGACATGCTGTTGAAGCCATGACTGATCTATAAAGGAATTTTTTATATTCTAGACTTCAAGCATCACGAGTGTGACCAGTACTGTGCTGAACACCACATTTGACATTGACGAAGACAAAGAGCAGCAGAAGGAGCCTGAGGTTAAACCAAAGGTCAAGGTCACGGGGAAACCCCCTCTGAAAATGAAGAAACAACGGGGGCGATCTGTATTGACAACACTAACTGATAACAGTATACGAAGTTCTGACGAGTTTGAAAAACCAATGAGAAAGACTACGTCATCGGGTAGCTTAAGACGTCGTTCTAATTCATTTACGAAAGGAGAGAAAGTTGCTAAATCAGCATCAAACTTAAGGAAAAGTGGAGGCTTGAAGAAGCGCTCTAGTTCAAATACAGACTTAGACAAGCTTGGTAATGCAGAAGAAACACTGCCAATGGACGGGCTCGCAAAAAAGAGACGATTATACAATACACGGGACAGTTTCTTCGAAAACATTTATACTGAAAAGAAAGAAAATAGCTAGCTTGTCAAAGTAATGTAGCTTAATGATTAGTTTTAGTGAGCTTGGAATGACCAAGTACCAGCCAGCTTTTGAGATGTGGAGCTTATAGGTGACAATATGGAGCTTATAGGTGACAATATTGAGCTTATAGGTGACAATATAGAGCTTATAGGTGACAATATGGAGCTTATATGTGACAATATAGAGCTTATAGGTGACAATATGGAGCTTACAGGTGACAATATAGAGCTTATAAGTGACAATATGGAGCTTATAGGTGACATTAAAGAATCATTTGAGCAAACTAGTGCTAGAGCTAGTGCTTCTGTGCAATTGCCTGCTGTGCCTTACATGTTCACATGATATATGCAAGTTCAGACATCGACCCCATTTGAAGAGCAGTATGTATATGCATTGTTCAGAGAGTACTTGAACTGTGTCATGAGATAATAACTCACTATGTGTCCGACCTGTTCTGAAACCCTTGAAACAGATTTTCTCATGACATGGATGTGCAGAGGTTGCAGTTTAGGCCACATCAAATGTACCGCATCATGAGAAAAACAACAATCTGCATATGCGAAAACAACGGCGCAGACCTGTGGAGCTGATCAGCACCTTTGTTGTTGTGGAGCTGATCAGCACCTTTGTACAAGGATAGTACAATTCCTCTACTTTCTAAATCCAAAATTTCATGCTTCTGGCTATCTTTTGTGACAGTACAGACTAGTTTGTATCAGACCTGTTCAAAAACCACATTGTTGGTTTTCTCATGACACGACTCAAAGGTCAGCTGGTACCTGCTTCATCGAGGATAGCTTCTACATGCGCCTATGCATGAAGAAACTAACAATCTGGGTTTCAGACCAGATGTTACATAAACCATGCTGTACAGCCACAGAATAGAGCTAGAAGTTTGTAATTTTAGATTTGGAAAGAAGAGGGATAGTATGTACATATGAGCTACCTCTTGAGAAAACCAACAATCTGCATATGCGAAAACAAAGAAGCAGATCAGCTTCGGGGTAGCCGCGAAGCTGATCAGCGCCTTTGTTTTCGCTACTCGGATAGTACAGTTCCTCTACTACTTAAATCCAAAATTTCAAGTTTCTAGCGCTTTTCTGTGACTGTACAGGTCGATTTGTGTCGGACCTGGTCGGAAACCACATTGTTGGTTTTCCCACGAGGCGGCTCATATCTATGGAGTGTAAACAAAGATGTTTACCAGCTGTGCAATGAATTATTTTTGTATATGCAGATTGTTGGATTTTTTATGTGGTGGCTCTCATCACATCATTTTCATGGGTTAGAAATTCCAAGTGCTTACACCTGATATATTCTTTTAATAATGGGTGATTCAAGTAATGGTAATTGAAGCATTAAGCACAGCCTAAATTATTCAGCTGCCTTTTGGGTAATTTTGATGAGGTATAAGTGTAACGGGGATAGCCTCCCTTGGAAATATGCAAATTTCAAACTCGAGATTGTGAATCGAGTAAGTGTTGAGTATATAGCGCAGTAAACCACCCTTGGTGGTTGAGCATGCTTTTCCACCGACGGGGTTTGCTGTGGCTCGGCTCGGCCGTTCGTCACATTTGGTGGCAGCGGTGGGATGATGACAACTGCCAGAACGGAGTTGCCTTACCCATGTAGTCCCCAGGCCAAGACTCGGGGCGAGTCTTCTCGGAGGGGGAAGTAATGTAACGGGATAGTCTCCCTTGTAGAATACGTTGGTGCAACGTATTAGCGGCATATTAGCGGGTAGTAATATGCAAATTAGAAACTCGAAACTTTGTGATTAGAGTAAGTGTTAGGTATATAGCGCAGTAAACCACCCTTGGTGGATGAGCATGCTTTTCCACCGACGGGGTTTGCTGTGGCTTGGCTCGGCTGCACGTTACATAAGGAAAACTGTTAACAGTATAGTATACAGGCCACCTTCGCTATCTCAAACTTGGTTGTCTCGAAAACCCCACTTATGTTGAATTGCTCCCTCATTCCCGAGCATCTCTTCCTATAAGTTATTGTATTTCAACCTTGCTTATGTCGAACTCGGTTATGGCGAAAACTCGGCTATGTCGAAGTGAAAGTTCTCTCCCCACAGAAAAAGACCATTAGTTTCACCCTTCCTGTGTCAAACTTCGAAGTCAAAAATCGGTCTTTACCGGTTTGATATCTACTAACAACCTTTCATCACAGGAATTGTTAAAGAACGTTTTGACATCATGTGTCAGGTCGCGGAATATACGATAGAAATCACAATCAACGGGGTTAACATGGTGGAAAACGAATGGAGAACAACTGACAGAGTTGAGATTTTTTATGAACCTTGGCTGGTCTCAATTTGCTTATCTCGAACTTCGGAAAATTCGAAGTTGTTTCTTCATTCCCCTTGATTTCGAGATAGCAAAGTTGGCCTGTAACTATGTATCATTGAAGTGCTGGAGGATATCCAAATTATAACAATTATGAGTCTTAAAAAGTTTTCACATTGAGATAACATTATATAAACATTCCACAAAACTTACTGAAACAATAAAACTCTCAACCAGGCATGACATCTTGATCGATAGCTTGTCTGATCTGTAATTAACTGGACCTATGTTCAATCCTCAATATCGGGCATGTCTTTTATGAAGATTTGGTCATCAAAATCTTTCTAGAGTCACTCACTCTCCCTCTTACATTGTCACTTAGTGGTGAAAGAAATGTGCAATAAGTACTGATAACCTTCCTCTTGGAGCCTTGTTCTGTAACTTTGTGACTAGGACAACTGACTGTCCATACATTACCCTCACTGTTGATCATGGAGTAAAGCAAACAAAAACGAAATTCATTTCAATATACATGTATATTGCCATTTAAATATAACATTAGTGTAGTAATATTATTTTTGTATATTTTAGTACTTTGAATGTTTACCACACCTTTTTTAGGCTGTTGACCAGGCCCCAAGGTTATAAAACTTTTTTCATGCTCAACTCAGTTGAGACTAAGATTTACCCTGCTCATAAATGTCAACAAGAAGCGAGATAGCCGAGTGGTTAGCGCACTGGCTTCTTGTGCTAGAGGTCCCGAGTTCGATCCCCGCCGGCGGCGAGGAAAATTTGTTGGTCCGAGCTTGCTTCCCTTCGTGTCATTTGCAGGAATGACATGATACAGTGCGCCGTCCTTCGGATCGGGACGTTAACTGGAGGCCCCCTGTGCAGGTTAAAGATCCCTACACAGGTTCTATCCTCATGCATGTAGGCTCATCCTGCAAACACACCGGAGTGTACAATGTACACCTCCCAAGAATAATCAGAAATTGATTGATGGGAGTAACAGGAAAACAAAACAAAACTCATGGGAAAACCAACAATCTGCATAGGCGAAAACAAAGCCGCAGATCAGCTTTGCGGTAACCGCGAAGCTGATCAGCGCCTTTGTTTTCGCTACTCGGATAGTACAATTCCTCTTCTACTTAAATCCGAAATTTCAAGCTTCTAGCTCTTTTCTGTGCTTGTACAGGCCGGTTTGTGTCGGACCTTTTCATAAACCACATTGTTGGTTTTCCCACGAGGCGGCTCAATTGTTGGCATTTTAACATTTATTAGCAGGATAAATTAAAGGCTCTGCTAATCTAAACCTGAATTTCCTACCAATTTTGCTAATTTCTGTGAGCTGAGCTTGAAAAATATTTTATAACCTCAGGACCAGATTTCTTCACAAAATGAACTCGATTGAATGTTGTTGTAAATATTGTTAGTTCAATTGTAAATAGTACAAGAATCATGCTGTTATTACAGATATCTATTATTTCTATGGGGTATCCCTCTATCTGCCTTTCTTTGTTCCTCCATTTTCTCTCTGTAGTCTCCCACATATTTTAGCTTATGCTTTTTGCACACGTGAAATCACAGAAACTAATCGTTAGAAATATGAATGGTTTGTCTGTTTTTATTGGTCAAATATATTTATTTCTTTCATATTTGAGCCGCATCATGAGAAAACCGGAATTTCGCCTATGCAAAAACAAAGGCGCAGATCAGCTTCACAGTAACTGCGAAGCTGATCAGCGCCTTTGTTTTCGCCACTCTAATAGTACAATTTCTCTTCTTCCTAAATCCGAAATTTCAAGCTTCTAACCATTTTCTGAAACTTCACACACCGGTTTATGTCGGACCTGGTCGGAAACCCCGAAGACCAGTTTTGTCACGTCACGGCTCATTTAATGTCTCCAGATAATAATAAATACATTGACTCAAATTCAAAAGTTTCTAGTCATTTAGTGATCCTAGGCTGGTAAACAACAGCATTTTTGTTACTCATTACAGTGATATTTATACCCCCCGCAAAACGAAGTTTTAGGGGGGTATACTGTTTTCAGCCTGTCCGTCATTCCGTAATTCCGTCATTCCGTCAATATTTTGACATCTTTGCTTAATAACTTAAGTAGTTTTTGCCCGATGTTCTTTAAATTTTCAACACACCTGCACCATTAGACAACACATGTGTGATATGAATTTAGGGGCCAAAGGGTCAGTTTTGCAAGAGTTATGGGACTTTTTAAACCTATACATAGAATGTTTGCCATAGTGCTAATAGTGCATACTTTGTGAAATCAACTTCTCCTACAGCTTTCAATATTCTCTTTTGATACTTTGCAGATATGTGCCAGAGATATTGAAGATATGCATGAAGAAGTATTATGCTGAAAAAATGAATTTTGACAAATTTACAGCATTTTGAACTAATAGCCAATTTTCGATAATTGCCATATCCAACAATGGTTGGTAGTGCATAGTTTGTGAAATCAACTCCTCCTAGGCCTTTCAGTATTTCTTTTCAATACTTTGCAGACATGTTCCACACATATTGAAAATGTGCATGAAGAATTATAATGATGAAAAAATAACTTTTGACAAATTTACAGCAATTTTCAACATAGCCATTTTTGGAACATATACAATAATGGTTGGTGATTCATAGTTTGTGAAATCAACTTCTCCTAGGGCTTTCAGTATTTCTTTTCAATACTTTGCAGACATGTTTCACATATATTGAAAATGTGCATGAAGAATTATAATGACGAAAAAATAATTTTTTACAAATTTACAGCAATTTTTAACATAGCCTTTTTTTTGACCATTGCTTATACAATAATGGTTGGTAGTGCATGTTTTGTGAAATCAACTCCTCCTAGGGCTTTTAGTATTTCTTTTCAATACTTTACAGACATGTGCCAGAGATATTGAAGATATGCATGAAGAAGTATTATGCTGAAAAAAATGAATTTTGACAAATTTACAGCATTTTGAACTTAGCCAATTTTCGATAATTGCCTTATTCAACAATGGTTGGTAGTGCATAGTTTGTGAAATCAACTCCTCCTAGAGCTTTCAGTATTTCTTTTCAATACTTTGCAGACATGTTCCACTCATATTGAAGATGAGCATGAAGAATTATAATGATGAAAAAATAATTTTTGACAAATTTACAGCATTTTTCAACATAGCCATTTTTGGATCATTGCTTATATACAATAATGGTTGATGGTTCATAGTTTGTAAAATCAACCTCTCCTAGGGCTTTCAGTATTTCTTTTCAATACTTTGCAGACATGTTTCACACATATTGAAAATGTGCATGAAGAATTATAATGATGAAAAAATAATTTTTTGACAAATTTACAGCAATTTTTAACATAGCCATTTTTTGACCATTGCTTTTACAATAATGGTTGGTAGTGCATGTTTTGTGAAATCAACTCCTCCTAGGGCTTTCAGTATTTCTTTTCAATACTTTACAGACATGTTCCACACATATTGAAAATGTGCATGAAAAATTATAATGACGAAAAAATAATTTATGACAAATTTACAGCATTTTTCAACATAGTCATTTTTACCATTGCTAATATACAATAATGGTTGATAGTGCATACTTTGTGAAATCAGCTCTTGTTAGGGCTTTCAGTGTTTCTTTTAAATTCTTTGTAGATTTGTTCCAGATAAATTTTAGATGTGCATGAATAATTTTCATGCTGAAAATTATTTTTGACAAATTTACAGCTTTCATTTTACTTAGCCAATTTTTTACCATTTCTCATGATAAACAATAATGATCATAGTGCATACAGTGAAATCAACCTCAAATTTTAATACCTTGTGACTGGCATACTGAGGATGTACATGCAGAATTATAATGCTGAAAAGATATCATTGACAAATTTTCTGCATGTTTGACTTAGGAAGTTATTGGCCAGCTTCAGATAATTTTGCGGGGGGTATACTGAAAGCCTTGCTTGCAGCCAATTTCTAGTTTTCTTAGCTGTAAAATGAGAGTCTTAGCCTTAAATGAAAAAATAAATTCTCTGGCCTAAGATAATGTTAAAATCAGTTTTATAATAGTGGTTATACATTGTATTGTAAGGTAATTCACAGCTTGATGCTATTACAAACCTCAAACTGCTATATGTTGAATGAAACACTGTTATAAGGAACCATGTAGTAAAGAGGTTGATTTACAATAGAAGTTGAAGTGAAATCACCAAGGAAACATCAGTTAGTCTGTGCTGACCTGCTCACTTGTTGCTATTGTGTTTATATGATAGTTTACCATTATGCAGCTCATTTTAAGGTTTTTGCCTAAAAATTTAATGAAATCATTGAAATCTTCATTATGGATACTTGTACAATTCATGTTGTGTCAATATTTTTATTTTAATGATACAAATAATAATATGCATATGAATTGATGAGATGTGTTTGTCATTTTTCTCTCATCCTAGAACTGTGTCATTTTTGAACGCCCTATCCATGAAATCAGAGATGGTTGTGCTGAAACTATGGGCAACATTCAAAAAAGGAGGTCCAGGATTATAATTATTAGATTTAAATCCCAAACCAGACACCAGGCAAGAAAAAAATACAGGTGAAATGTAACCCAAAATATTTGAGCCGCCTCATGGGAAAACCAACAATCTGTGAAAACAAAGTCGCAGATCAGCTTTGCGGTAACAGAAAGATTGTTGGAAGAAGACTTAAAAAGTTAATATTAAATTTTGGTTAACTTGATCTAATTTTCAAGGTCACCACTGTTGAAATTAGTCTTTCCGGCATAATATCTTCTGAACCAATGGATGGATTTTAAGTAAACTTGCACAGAAACCTTGTTGGGAGGAGACATGGAGTTTATTAGATTTTTGTGACCTTGAACTTGTTTTCAAGGTCACAAGCCCATGAAGACTGTTAAAATTAGCATTTCCAGCACCATATCCTTTGAACAAATCGGTGGATTTTGACCAAACATGCACAGAAGCATTATGCTGGGAGGAGTTGATAAGACTGGTGACCTTGACCTAATTTTCAAGGTCACTAGCCCATGAAAACTGTTTAAATGAACATTGCCAACACCATATCTTCTGATCAAATGGATGGATTTTTGACAAACTTGCACAGAAACATTTTTGGGAGGAGCCAGTTTATTTTGGTGACCTTGACCTAATTTTTCAAGGTTGAGTTGATTAAATTTTGGTGACCTTGAAAGTTAAGCATTTTGGACACCATATCTTCAGAGCAAATGATTTTTTTAGCAAACTTGCACTGAAACATTGCTGGGAGGAGACTCAGGGTTAATTGGATTTTGGTGACCTTGACCTACTTTTCAAGGTCGCCAGCCCATGAAAACTGTTTAGATAAACATTTCCGATACCATATCTTCTGATCAGATTAATAGATTTTTACCAAACTTGCACAGAAACATTGCTGGGAGGAGACTCAATATTGATTGACCACTCTGAACACAAAGCCATAAAGTTAATACCCATAAATGTGTACAGTTTAAGCAATTTTGACAGCAAACATGCCCACTCGCACCCATAGCACAGGGGTCAGTGCGAGATGATTCTTTATGATATCAGCTACTGATTCTTTATGATAGCGTTACAGATTCTTTATGATTCTCTTAGCTCATCTATTGGTAGGTGATGAGAAACCGGCGTTTCTAAGGTTTTTGATGCATGAAATGTCCTTTTTGGCACACATACATAGTATATGAGCTGGAAATTGTTCTCCATCAATTTTAGCAATGTTGGTATACAGGTTGAAAGTTATTGGGTGATTAAATCCTTAAAATGGTAAATTAAGCAAGGAAAATCGAAAATGAATATTAAAATACATGACACATCAAAACGTTTTATCATCAGTTAAGAAATTTAACTAATTATCTATGAACTAACACCTTTCAATGCATGTAAATCTTCAAAGGAATTGTTTTGCAGACTGTTGTGTTTTAAAGTATCATAAAGAATCTGTGACAAAATTTTGTCACGGATTCCATATACAAAATGATGGGTAACGGATTCTTTATGATATGTTACAGATTCTTTATGATACTCTTTTATCGAGATAAACTACCAATTATGAGGCCCTCCCAGGGTTTTTGGGGATTCAGGGAGAAGGGCTATCTATTTTCAGAGATTTTGGGAGAAGGGTCATTTATTTTAAGGGATTTGGGGAGAAAGCATAACTTTTTGGAGTTTTAGGGAGCAGGGGGCTGAGGAAAACTGAGCTGGGGAGAAAGGTCATTTTTCTTTCAGGGAGCAAAGACCCCCCCCCCCCCCCCCCCAAATTATTAATGTCTCTGATCTACAAAGCAGGTTTGTACTATGCGGTTCGGTAAACAAGTCATTATTTTATCAGGCAAACTGAGATTTGAGGATTTATTTTCAAATATTATATGGTTTGGTTAAGTTATGACTAGACGTCCCAGTAAACAAGTTTTGAGTCATGTTGGGGCAAAGGGCCACCACTTCTTGTGTTTTAAACAATACTATAGATTCATGAACACAACTTGCATGGTAGAGTTATGTCTAGAACCCAGGGCCTCCTGCATCAGAGTCCTGTAGTCTACCCCTACGGCACTGCACTTCCTTTTTTAAATGAAATGAAGTCAAATTGTATTGAGGCTTAATGTCCCAGTCAACAATGTTTCAGTCATGTCGGTATAGAGCCAATTCTTCTTGGGTTTAACCAGTACTGTAAGGAGTTAATGTGTTTTGCTCAAGGACACAACATGGTGACGCCTGTGGGGATCCAACCCAGGACCTCTCTATTCGGAGTCCCACACTCGACCACTACGCCACCACGCTCTGAAGTGAAGTCTGAATACTGAAACAGACTGGACTGTGTCATGTGGAGTTGAATTAACCACTTAAATAATATTCATTTGAAAATGGTATTTTCAGTGAAAAGCAGTCCCTTTTTCTAGTGATGATAGAGCACGTTTTATTCGTTTGTAACTATCGTCTTTTTAGTGGTGCAGAAATTTAGTTATACGTAGGCCTACCTGCTATGTGATGTAGTGGCTTATTCATATATAACTGGCGTGGTTTATTCAACCCCGGCCCATCACATACCCCAGTTGTTATATTAAGTCATTAAGAATTCTGTAAACACGTCATATTAATGTTTTCATTCCAATACAAATAAGAACTTGCTTCTACTTACCACGTGTAGGAGAACATTTAAAAACCAGAGGACCATTGGTCCTGAGAACGCTCACCTGAAGCCTGATCTTGGAGTATTGTCATCATGAAATGACCTTGACCTTGAATACTCACACACCTTTATTGACTTCATAAGTTGTCTGCATCTGCAAAGTTTCAGGTCTCAGGCTGCAATAGTTTCCAAACCCAGTGATTTCTGAGAAAACCATAATTTTAATTTTGATATTTAAATGACCTTGGGTCAAGGTCAAGACATGACCTTGGCCTTCATTTATTACTTACCTTCACTGACTCCATTAGTTGTCTGCATCTAGCAACTTTAAGGTCTCAGGCTGCAACTGTTTCCGAAATATCCATTGTTTTCGCCTTTTCCCGTGTAAAAGCCTATGTTTCCAAAATTGACCTTGCCGTAAAATAGGTCAAGGTCATCCTAGGGTCATCATTTCAACAAACTATGATGGGCTGGAGTCCCAAATGCTACATACCAAGTTTCGCGAAAATCGGCCAGCCGGTTCTGGAGAAGAAGATTTTTGAGTGGTTTTTACTATTGTTGGGCAATGCGGCCATCTTGGTCATGTGACCCAAATTTCGTGATCAAACTTTCGTTCCCCCTACCCATGGACGCTCCACATAAAATTTCACTTTGATTGGCCGAGCAGTTTCAGAGAAGAAGATCTTTGAAAAGTGTGTATGGATGACAGACTGGCCAAGGTCAAGAGATGACCTTGACCTAAATTAATCACATACCTTCATCTACTCTATTAGTTGTTTGCATCTACCACTTTTCAGGTCTCAGGCTGCAACAGTTTTCAAAAAATCCATAGTTTTGACTTTTTCCCATGTAAAAGCCTATGTTTCCAAAATTGACATTGCCGTGAAATAGGTCAATGTCATTTTATGGTCATCATTTGATCAAACTATGATGGGCTGGAGTCCCAAATGCTACATATCAAGTTTCATGAAAATCAGCCTGCCGGTTCTGGATAAGAAGATTTTTGAGTGGTTTTTACCATATATGGGCGTGGTGGCCATCTTGGTCATGTGACCTAGATTTTGCGATCAAACTTTCGTCTCCCCTACCCATGGATGCTCCACATAAAATTTCACTTTGATTGGCCAAGCAGTTTCAGAGAAGAAGATCTTTGAAAAGTGTGTATGGACAACAGACTGGCCAAGGTCAAGAGATGACATTGACCTATATTAATCACATACCTTCATCTACTCCATTGGTTGTTTGCATCTACCACTTTTCAGGCCTCAGGCTGCAATAGTTTTCAAAAAATCCATAGTTTTCACTTTTTCCCATGTAAAAGCCTGTTTCCAAATTTGACCTTGCCGTAAAATAGGTCAAGGTCATCCAAGGGTCATCGTTTTATCAAACTATGATGGGCTGAGGTCCCCAATGCTACATATCAAGTTTCGTGGAAATCGGCCCACCGGTTCTGGAGAAGAAGATTTTTGAGTGGTTTTTACCATATATGGGCGTGGCGGCCATCTTGGTCATGTGACCAAGATATCGCGATCAAAATTTAAATGCCACTACTCAAGGAGGCTCCACATAAAATTTCAAGTTGATCGGCCAAGCGGTTTCAGAGAAGAAAATCTTTGAAATTGTGGACGACGACGACGGACGGACGGACGACGGACGGACGGACGCCGGATCATGGCTATCCTATTAGCTCACCTTGTGAGCCTTCGGCTCAGGTGAGCTAAAAAGGGAATACAAAAAACCCACAGCTGTTAGTATTACATTCTACGATCTGAATCTGAATCTGAATAGTTTACTAGTGACACGCCAAATGACATTATTTCACCAGGGGGTTCGGATGGGGGAGAAATTAGTCCCTTGAACGCACGAGTGAAGCGAACTTGGACACACAGTCATCAGACATTTCAGCAGAGGAGACAAGTGAATCAGGGAGGTAATTCCAGTCTCTGATAGTCTGTGGAAAGAAACTGCTTTTGTATGCTTCTTTGCTAGCTGAAGGTATCTGAAAAGCCAAAGAGTGTTGATTTCTACAACGCCTATTCTTTGGGATAAGGTCATCTGTGGGTATTCTGGCTTTACCCTTTAGACCTTTGTATAGCAATACGAGTATAAGTCTACTATCCTTCCTCCTTTTCGCTATCAAAGGACATTTGAAAAAAAATTTTTGGCCAGATCGTCTTATTAGGTCAGTATCTATGTTCGACATCAAAACCATTTACCATCGAACTTTGACCACAATATAAGGTTTTCTTCTCGGAGAAGTTCAAAACACACGATTTGGCAATCAGCTGTCAAAGGGTGTCGAACATTATACTTAAATGGGTGATTTCTTGCAGAATGTACCGATCGAGGCAAATAACACAATAGTTTTGCTGGTCCGTAAGGTGTGTTTGATTAAGATAAACAAAAAAGGAACATCAGAATCAATAAACAAATCTTACTCACCGATTCGTGTCCACCAAAATCCGCCATTTTTTTAGTAAACTATACGTTGCGCTTTAGTAACCTATACGTTGCTTTAATTTCCTGTACGTAATGACGGACCAGTGTGATTATGCAGCTCATTTTAAGGTTTTTGCCTAAAAATTTAGTGAAATCATTGAAATCTTCATTATAGATACTTGTACAATTCATGTTGTGTCAATATTTTTATTTTAATGATACAGATAATAATATTATGCATATGAATTGATGATATGTGTTTGTCATTTTTCTCTCATCCTGGAACTTTGTCAGTGTGACATTGTTGAATGCCTTATCTAAGCAATCAGAGATGGTTGAGCTGAAACTATGGGCAAAATTAAAAAAAGAAGGTCCAGAATTATAATTATTAGATTTAGAATCCCAAACCAGACACCAGGCAAGAAAAAAATACAAGTGAAATATAACCCAAAATATTTGAGCTGCCTCATGAGAAAACCAACAATCAGACTGTGAAAACAAAGACGCAGATCAGCTACCGCGAAGCTGATCAGCGCCTTTGTTTTCGCTACACAGATAGTACACTTCCTCTTCTTTTTAAATCCGAAATTTCAAGCTTCCAGCCTGCTTCTGTGACTGTACAGCCTGATTTGTGTTGGACCTGTTTGGAAACCACATTGTTGGTTTTCCCAAGAGGCGGCTCATTTATCAACCTAGCTCTTTCCTAGCAAGGTAGCCATCAGGCTGTCATCAACTGGTTTCTTTGTGTTCACTTGTGAAAGAAATGTGGTCCTTGTTTTGTGTCTGACATTTTGTAACCATACATTATCTTGAGAAAAAATTAGAATTGAACCAAATTTTGTGTGTTTATCTTGATAAAATTTGGGTAGGATTTGTTGCATGTTTTATTTCATCATCACGTAAACAGGTCCTTTTACCCCACTTTTATATAGCAAAACTGGGGTATGCAGGGGTATACCTATTTTTCTTATTTTTGCCGTGCTGAGGTGGTTCTAACTTGTACCCACAATCTATATATATGTTTTGAGCAAAAACATATTTCTATTGAAAATTTTCAATTTTTACAACTAGGGAAAAATCTGTGTATTACGCTCGTACATGGGCGTGTATCCGTAATGGTATTTAGTTATGACTCCTGTGAGAACAATAGATGTAATATTTTGGTCTTCTTTTTATACCCCGCCACTTAAAAAAGTGCGGGGTATTATGTTATACCCTCAAAAAATTTGCGTTCGAGTGTCCGTCCGTCCGTCCGTCTGTCCGTCTGTCTGTCCGTCCGTCAGCGTTTCGTTTCCGGGCTCTATCTTGAGCATTTATTGACCGATTAGTCCCTTAGATGAAATCAAATATGTGGGCTATTTACGGAGTTCGCTTCACCCCCCCCCCCCCCCCCCCCCAAGGTACCAAGGTTCCTATACATCATTTTAAAGCTTGAAGCATGCTGAACACGATGCACAATGTTGTCAAGCTGTAAACCTGTGCAGGTTCCGTGTAAACACGCAAATGCAGGGAATGGGTGCGAGAAAATATAAAGTATGGGAAATCCATAGGTTGAACGAAAATCGTCTTCAAACAATGTTCTTTTGGATGTATGAACTCAAATTTACAAAACACTGTAATGATAATGGTAAGATAATATACAAGAAACAAATTACAATCGATTTATTGCAGAAACTATACCAAAAATACTTTGATTTGTCTTTGGTGCATGCGGTAACATGTGCACAGCAAAGTAGGATTTTTTAAATTGTTAATTTTTTGTTCTTGTTAGCTCATGGAAACAGCCTGTAGGTTCATTAAATCTGATTTCTACTCTGGACAACTTTTCCCTTCAGAGTATATTCACAAATGGTGTCGGTATTTAATTAATCTAGATGTAAAGTTCGTCATTCTGAGTATTGGGACTCTGTTTGAATTAAATTCGGTATATAGTTTTTGCTACTGGACTGAACTTTGTTTTTAAACGTATAAATTGATTAATTAAAAATTTATTTATTTATTTATTTATTTATTTATTTATTTATTTATTTATTTATTTATTTATTTATTTATTTTATTTATTTATTTATTTATTTGGTGTTATCGGTCTGCAAAAATGATTTTTTTTCCGGAAAGTCTGTCAGTATAGTTATGAACTGCTTCATCCATAGTGCAGATTATATTTTTCTTTTGATCCTCTGGGATCAGTGAATATATTTGGAGAAGTTCGAATATATTTTACGTTAAGATTCTCTTCTTAACAGCATTTTGATTATTTGGCCCCTTTGGGAATATGAGTCTTTGATTTTGACTACACAGACGTTAATTCTTGAAGTTGCAGCAACAATGTCTGGCTTTCGCTGCCAGTTTTAAAGGGTCGCTGATGAGGGTTCAGTACCCGAAATTGTACAATATGACCCATCTTCTCGCTCTGAATGTTTTACTGCTTCCAAAGGATCTAATAATTATCTATTTTCGTTCCAATTTTAACAAAAAGAAATGGCTATGTCAAAGCTCTAAAATGAGACCACGTTTAGCAACCGCGGGGATACGATCATATTTGGTAGGTATATCCACATTATCGAGAGTCTTGTTGATGGTTGCCATGGAAATCATGCATTTTTACATAGTGCAGTTAATATTTGAGGGCACGTCTATTTTGCATTACATGGGTTCCAATTTGATACCCACGAAAAAAAAAAAAAAAAAAAAAAAAAAAAGTCCCGGTATGCAAGAAGTTTAAATTAGCACCCGTGCTATTGGGTATTATAGAAGACTATGTTAAGTTTATTTAATTTACATATTCATGAATTTAGTTAAATACATATGTAATTAAAATAACAGTTACATTATTAAAATCATTAATAAACCAATTTCAGGACCAACCTATCATTGTGACACATTGTTATTACACCAGTAATATCATTGGCAAATGTATTGATGTCATGGGCCTAGATGGATATTTTCTAATTTTCTTAACTAGTAAATTTTACCCGTCGAGAAGGACCTGGGAGAGGTAGGGGAACAAACAAACAAAACAAAAAAAATTGACCTTTGACCTCGATGACCTTTGACCCAATTGGACCCATAAATCTTAATCAGGGATCAACCTATATACACTCACCAAGTTTCATCCAAATCGGACGAAGGACTGCCGAGATACAGAAATTTGACCTCGATGACCTTGACCTTTAAAAATGAACCCTCGAGCTAATATCCGGGGCCGCCCTCCACCTTCCTACCAAGTTTGGTGAAGATCGGCCCAAGGACCTGGAAGAAGTAGGGGAACAAACAGAAAAAACATAAAAATTATAAATTTGACCTTTGACCTCGATGACCTTGACCTTTCAAAAAATGAACCCCTCAAGCTTATATCCGGGGCCGCCCTCCACCTTCCCTCCAAGTTTGGTGAAGATCGGCCCAAGGACCCGGGAGGAACAAACAGAAAAAAAAAACAACATAAATTTGACCTTTGACCTCGATGACCTTTGACCATATTGGACCCATAAATCTTAATCAGGGATCAACCTGTATACACTCACCACGTTTCATGCAAATCGGACCAAGGACTGCCGAGATACAGAAATTTGACTTTGACCTCGATGACCTTGACCTTTAAAAAATGAACCCCTCGAGCTAATATCCGGGGCCGCCCTCAACCTTCCCACCAAGTTTGGTGAAGATCAGCCCAAGGACCTGGGGCAACAGAAAAAAAACAACATAAATTCCTTTGGCCACGATGACCTTTGACCTAATTGGACCCATAAATCTTAATCAGGGATCAGCTTGTATACACTCACCAAGTTTCATGCAAATCGGACCAAGGACTGCCGAGATACAGAAATTTGACCCAACCTTCCCACCAAGTTTGGTGAGGATCGGCCCAAGGACCTGGGGCAACAGAAAAAAAACAACATAAATTTGACCTTTGACCTCGATGACCTTTGACCTGGGGCAACAGAAAAAACAAATTTGACCTTTGACCTCGATGACCTTTGACCTAATTGGACCCATAAATCTTAATTAGGGATCAACCTGTATACACTCACCAAGTTTCATGCAAATCGGACCAAGGACAGAAATTTGACTTTTGACCTTGATTACATTGACCTTTAAAAAATGAACCCCTCGAGCTAATATCCGTGGCCGCCCTCAACCTTTCCACCAAGTTTGGTGAAGATCGGCCCAAGGACCTGGGGCAACAGGAAAAAACATAAATTTGACCTTTGACCTCGATGACCTTTGACCCATTTGGACCCATAAATCTTAATCAGGGATCAACCTGTATACACTCACCAAGTTTCATGCAAATCGGACCAAGGACTGCCGAGATACAGAAATTTGACCTTTGACCTCGATGACCTTGACCTTTAAAAAAATGAACCCCTCGAGCTAATATCCGGGGCCGCCCTCAACCTTCCCACCAAGTTTGGTGAAGATCGGCCCAAGGACCTGGGAGAAGTAGGGGAACAAACAGAAAAAACAAATTTGACCTTTGACCTCGATGACCTTGACCTTTCAAAAATGAACCACTCAAGCTAATATCCGGGGCCGCCCTCTACCTTCCCTCCAAGTTTGGTGAAGATCGGCCCAAGGACCTGGGAGGAGTAGGGGAACAAACAAACAAACAGACAAACAAACAAACAGACAAACGTTGCTCAAATTATAGTATGATGGTTAATATTAATTTAAAAATTGAAAATTACAGAAAAAAAAACAAAGGAAAGACTATTGCCATTGAAGGATTTTGGGTGGATAATAAGACATATACCTTGCACAAGTTTTATGGCTACCAGATTGGTCAGAAGGAACGCCTAAATGCAAACAAATACTGTCCTCAACAATGAACACATTTGCATGATGCAAAACTGAATACTGTTCACAGTCACCCGATTGAGTGTAGCTACAATTACTCATATCACAAGCAACAACATGCTCCAGAATACCAGTACCATTATTGGTACAATAGTAATGCAAGGACATTGCAATGTAACATTCATGCCTAATATTTGAAATAATTGAATGTGTAAATTCATGAGAATTTATAAAACATAAGAAATCAGAGACAAACATTGCCAAAAATAGAGCTTATACTTACATAGGTGGGGATGCTAAAAGCTGATTCAAATGGATACTAAGGCTAAACACTTTTGCCTTCAAGTCAGACATATGCATATCTAATTTTCAGTTTCATGACTGTTAATTAAACTTGAGAAATTTGAGAAGAAAATGGAAACAATTAACAGGTTAGCTTACAAAACAACTTATAACTAGGCAAAGAAATATTCTAAAAGGCTTAAAGATTCTTAAAGGCTGAAAATGGTATCAAGAGTATGCTTGGGCTATATTGTATCACCTTACACTATAATATATGACATTTGATTTTAGTGTCATGAATATTCATAAGATTGCTAGAAACTGGAGAACAAATGCAGAAGAATGTGGTATAGCTATAAAACCACATATATCTTGGCTAATGACCTAGAGAGTCCTAGAGAGCTGGCGGGCTTAAACCGGTTTTACATGGCCATGTAAAGTTTTGTGGTTATTGCATATAATTTTAAAATGTTTGGGTTTAAGTAGAAAATTTGAAATTGTCCTTCGTCAGAATAACATGTATCTTGGTTGATATCTTATAAACTGTGTATATCTGACCACAAGACAATGATCCATTGTCATAGCAATTATTTGATGCAAATTGGAGCACTTTGGGTGTATAGGTAGCTATGTTATACATGATTTATTGGTATATCCACTTCAGTTTTCCGTGATATGTCTCTTATTTCTAAAATTTTCATAGATAAATGTGAAACAAAGAATCAGTTTATATACAGCATTGTCATTGTACATTGACCTAGCATTCATTTCATAGCAATTTAAGGTATCTAGGATTATTGGTAGCCAAGATACACGCGTTATTTTGTAGGTAAAACACTTTATTTACCTGTCATTTTTCTCCAATTATTATAGTTCTCATTTGTATGCATGAACTGAAAATCAGAGCTTCTTATACCAGATTTGATGCCAATAATGCATTGTCATAGGGTTGATTTGATGCCACTTTCAGTATCCCGGGTCTATAAACAGCACAGGAACAAGTGTTTGTGTACGTAGTACCCCTTTTTTGAGATGATTCTCCATTTGCTATTTTTTTTTTATATAAATTTTCATGAATGTACATGTTAAATGATTTAAAATGTTAGGCATAAGTGTAAAATTGCTATGTCATTGCAGCAAGTAAAATCAAGTCATTTTGTATGTACCCTTAATTTTCAGCTACTCTTTTCTAATTTCGTATATTAACGCAAACAGTATAAGCCTGCTGTCGTTTTTTTTTTGACAAATGCAAATAGTATAGTCCGTAGAATGTACCGCGGCATTTGTGTGGTTTTTCTGTTTGCTAAAGGAATTTCATTGAAAATGAAAACAAAATCACTGCTGATGCCCCTGAAATTGGAAGTGGGCTCACCCAAATGATAATGGTGGGAAAGTCCATTTCTTTAAACATGGGTAAATATTCATGAATATGCAAATTCAATGATTTAGATATTGGTATTTTCGGTAAAATAGGAACAATATCGAATTGTTGTTTGTAGTCACTGAGGTTGTCAAAACATTCCATTCATAACTGCAATGATTCATGTTACGGGTATTGAATATACATGCAAGTGTGTTCATTTGATTATTATTATTATTATTATTATTATTATTATTATTATTATTATTATTATTATTATTATTATTATTATAGACTAGTATAATATTTGATATTTTATGCATAGTGAAAAGAATCATTAAAATAGCCATATATATGAACTATAAATGCATAAATTGTTTTAACTATGTTAGCCATTTGTGTATTATTTTCTATTTTCACCAAAAAACCAATATGTTTCAAGGGGTGGTCCCCCCTATGTCAGCATTGAAACATAACAACTCATTGTAATATACTTTCTTTAGTGCTATAATGCGTCTTCAAGTGTTTTAGAGTCATTAGAATCATTAGCAAGTGACATACATAATATAAAGAAACACTATGATCAAGTTTTGATATTTAGTAGAAAAACTAAATTTTGTCATACCTTGGTTATACAAAAGTGTGTTTACAAACGTTCTGGACAGATAACCACCCTTCTAATACTTTTAGAGTTATTAGAGCTATCATTAGAACTATCAGTTACGTACAGACATGGAACTGGGAAGCACTACGATCGCGTTTTCATGGTGGAAACGTTAGATTTTGTCATACCCTGGCCACTAAATCGTATTTAAAAACTTTCTGCACAGGTTACCAGCCTGACAACATTGTGCATTGAATTCAGCATAAAAATACCTAAAATGTGATATATAGCAACCTTGGTACCTCTGGGGGTGCAGCGAATTTTATTTTCACCTGGGTCATCTAAGGGAATATTTTCTTCAAACTTTGTATAGGAGTTTATATTAGGAAGGAGTGGTGTGGGATTGAAGATGGGTAAATTTCGTCAAATAAGTACAGAGTTATGGCCCTTGATTTTCGTTAAAATTTTGTTTCCGGGCTCTATCTTGAGCATTTTTTGACCGATTTTCTTCAAACTTTGTATAGGAGTTCATACCAAGAAGGAGTGGTCTGGGATTGAAGAGGGTAAATTTCGTCAAATAAGTACAGAGTTATGGCCCTTGATTAACGTTAAAATTTTGTTTCCGGGCTCTATCTTGAGCACTTATTGACCGATTTTCTTCAAACTTTGTATAGGAGTTCATACCAGGAAGGAGTGATGTGGGATTAAAGATGGGTAAATTTTGTCAAATAAGTACAGAGTTATGGCCCTTGATTTACGTTAACATTTTGTTTCCGAACTCTATCTTGAGCATTTATTGACCGATTTTCTTCAAACTTTGTATAGGAGTTCATATAAGGAAGGAGTGGTTTGGGATTGAAAATGAATAAATTTAGTTAAATAAGTACAGAGTTATGGCCCATGATTTACTTTAAAATTTCGTTTCCTGCCTCTGTTTTGTGCATTTATCAACCAATTTTATTCAAACTTTGTATAAAAGTTCAAATCAGGAAGTAGTGGTTTGGGATTGAAGATGGGTAAATTTTATCAAAGATTCAAAGATTCAAAGATTCAAAGTTTAATCTGCATTCAATCCAAAACATACAGGATTATGACAGAAACATATAACATACATACAAGATGAAAAATGACAACTACATGTACACTACATTTACAGTACATTTGCATTCCACGATGTACAAAACTATACTATGAATATGACTTATGTTAGTGTGACATACCATTACACTTGGCAGTTCAGCCGTAACAGTGTATAAATGTATTGTTATTATGTCCATAAAATGTCAAATAAAACTAGTTGAAAACTAATGTACCTGAATGTTGACTGGAGTCCTGATATTGTTGCCTAATCTTTAAACAATTATCTACATACAGGACAACAATTGGTATCATGTCCAGTTCACTAACTGACATGATATATAAAAACTTATCATAAAGACAAAAATTGTCAAAATTAGGAACTATGGATGACATATCTTTGAACAACTGTTTTCTCAAATCGTCATATGCTTTACAGATGCAAATAAAATGAAACTCGTCTTCTATGGCTTTCAAGTTGCATGTTTTACAAAGCCTTAACTGTTTTGCTGTTCTAGTATATCTTCCAACTTCTACCTCTAGTCTATGATTAGATATGCGAAGTTTCGTAAATTTTGCGAGTATAGATCTATCAACATTTGCCGATAAATAATTTTCAAAGCAGATTTTCTTCTTGAATTCACTGTATGTTAATAACTTATTGTTAGTCTTAACTCTTGTAGAAGTACCTGATATGACGGAATTAAAATAAGCTTCGTATCTGTCAAGTAAAATTCGCTTAATAGCATATATTAACTTATTAACAGACATTGTTCCTTTATTATGCCAAACATGGCTAAAGCCGAGATATTTCAGTAGACAACCTATTTGATGGTTAAATGAGCCAAATGCTTCACCATCATTATACGTTAGCGATAAATATGAAAATCTTGTCGCTTTTTCAACTACTTATCAATGTATACAGAGTTCCCGGGGTGGGGGGGGGGTGGGGGGGGGGCAATCCCTGGTAAGCAGTGTACCGATGCCGTGATCAAAAAAACGATGAGAAAGGGTACTTTTTTTTCAAGAAGGGCAGTGCGCAGCGCTGACATCATTTAGGGTAGGCAAAATGTCGTTTTTGAGGAAAAAGGGTATGTTTTTTACAATTCTGCTAAAACGCTGTGATACGGTGGACCGAGGCGTCCTTGGCCGATATGTTTTGGGCCGAAATGACTAAAATGTCTAAAACCTAAGGGATAAGATATGATTTTCCCTTTCTGTTCAACAATGTGTGTTGCTTCAATAGAAATTATTGTTTCTGCTAATTGAGCAGTTCATACAAATAAAAATGGTTTGTATTAAATCTTGTCTTTTGTACCCTGCTCTCCATAATGCTTGCTATATGTAAGTGCTTGGTATTTATCTACTATATCAAGATTTATTTCAAGTATGTATAGAAGCCTAGTGGTGTAGTGGGAAAGCTGCTTGCCTTGTAAACCAGGGGTCAATTCCAGGCTTCTCCAGTTTTTCGTACAAGACTTAAACTAATTTCCTATCGCCATATTACCTTAGCTGTTTAGTGGGACAAAACACAAAATTAACCAACCAACCATTATTTCATATATATTTGTGTCAATTTTATGTGTACATTTGAACAAATTCAGATGCTGAGGGCAAAGCTTGAAAGCCCTGAAACAATTTAAACCCCCCAATACTTTATTACTGACAGTTCCAAGGCGATACTTCCTCTGTGGTTAGTCTGTTTCTCGTTTCAGTGATGACAATTTCTTTTGTATGTGCATTTTAAGGTTTACCATCTTTTCTTATTGTACCTGTATGTTGCCTATTTGTAACTTTAGCTATTTCATGTGTTGATTGCATGACCAAATGTTTGTTTATGATCATATCAGTTCCACATTTTTAAGCATTTTAACCCAACAGAGCCAAAGTCTCAAAGGTGATCTTATAGGATAGGCAGGTACCTGGCATCTCATCTTCCGTTACTGTAGTCTGTCTATATTTTAAAATTACTTCTCTGAAGCCATCAGGCAGATTGTTTGCATATTACACATATAGCATCTTCACGTGGTTATAAAAGAATTATTGCATTCCAGTGTTTTAGTTGACTACAGTGGAAAGGGGTACTTTTTGACGGGACACAGTGGAAAGGGTCACATTTTAAAGCAAACACAGTGAAAAAGGGGGGTCAAATTTTAAATGTCGATCACCCTGTTTAGGGTATGTTCAACAATCCTTTGATCACGCATCCGATGTACACTGCTTACCAGGGAGTGCCCCCCCCCCCGGGACAGAGTTATGGTCCTTCATTTATGACACAATTTTGTTCTTTTGTTCTGCTCTTTATCTTGAGAATTTATTGAGAAACATTTTTGCTAAATTAAATTTGCGTGGCGGGGTATCATGCATGCCTGCAGCGCTTTTATTTGAGAGTATATCACTGGCTTACAAATCATTATCAATGCAAAATCCATCTCACAAAACTTCTATTCTTTGGCTTGAGTAAAATATGTTTTGGGGGTTTGTCACACATGAACCATATTTATGTCCCCCCAACCGAAGGTAGGGAACATATTATGTCCCCCCTCCGAAGGAGTTGGGGGACATATTGTTTTTGGTGTGGATCCCGTCGGCGTCGGCGGCGTAGCTTTTTGTCTGCACCATATCTCCTGAACCACTGGATGGATTTAGACCAAACTGGCACAGAAACTTCATTGGGACAGCTGAATGGAGTGAATAGATTTTGGTGACCATGACCTAATTTTCAAGGTCACAAAGGTCACTTAACTGTTTGAAAATCCAGGTGTCTCCATTCGTTTCCGCTCTCTAACTTGAGTAGTTTTTGACCAATTTTCTTCAAACTTTGCATATTAGTTGATACCGGCAAGAAGTGGTTTGGGATTGTAGATGGATAAATTTCGTCAAACGTCCTTAGAGTTATGGCCCTTGATTGAGGTTAAAAATTGCATTTTGTTCGTTTCCGCTCTCTAACTTGAGTAGTTTTTGACCGATTTTCTTCAAACTTTGCATATGAGTTGATACCGGCAAGGAGTGGTTTGGGATTGTAGATGGGCAAATTTCGTCAAACGACCTTAGAGTTATGGCCCTTGATTGAGGTTAAAAATTGCATTTTGTTCGTTTCCACTCTCTAACTTGAGTAGTTTTGACCGATTTTCTTCAAACTTTGCATATGAGTTGATACCGACAAGGAGTGGTTTTGGATTGTAGATGGGTAAATTTCGACAAACGACCTTAAAGTTATGGCCCTTGATTGATGTTAAAAATTGCATTTTTTTCGTTTCCGCTCTCTAACTTGAGTAGTGTTTGACCAATTTTCTTCAAACTTTGCATATGAATTGATACCGGCAAGGAGTGGTTTGGGATTGTAGATGGGTAAATTTCGTCAAATGACCTTAGAGTTATGGCCCTTGATTGATGTTAAAAATTGCATTGTTTTTTCGTTTCCGCTCTCTAACTTGAGTAGTGTTTGACAGATTTTCTTCAAACTATACCGGCAAGGAGTGGTTTGGGATTGTAGATGGGTAAATTTCTTCAAATGACCTTAGAGTTATGGCCCTTGATTGATGTTAAAAATTGCATTTTTTTTTTCGTTTCCGCTCTCTAACTTGAGTAGTTTTTTTTACCGATTTTCTTCAGACTTTGCATATTAGTTGATATAGCGGAGCTGCTTAGTGAGCAAATTTGAGGGAATACTTCAGTTGATGATACAAGCATGAAATTTACACCATATGTTCTCCAAATGATATAGATTCCAAAATGATTCCTGGCCACTTCGAATTCGGCCATTTTCAAGATGGCCGCTAAAAACAAAATGGCCGACATATTTAAGAGGGTTGGTGTAGATGATTGACCATAACTCACATTCTGATGATCAAAGAACAACAATTTTGATACCAAATTACAGCTACGGCAGTAGTAATGGACGGCACTATAGCCCAAAACTTATAGCCCAAAACTTATAGCCCAAAACTTATAGCCCAAAACTTATAGCCCAAAACTTATGGCCCAATTTCAAATAAGCGCAGCGCCTGAAATTGGGCCATAAGTTTTGGGCTATAAGTTTTGGGCTATAAGTTTTGGGCTATAAGTTTTGGGCTATAGGTGCGCACCCTGGGTCTCAGTTTAAATATGAACTAGCTAAGTTGCATGTAGGTAAGTATCCTTGAGTTAAGACAAGCCTGCACATCTGCTCATCTGCACATCTGCTCATCTGCACATTTGCACATCTGCTCATCTGCACATCTGCTCATGTGCTCATCTGCACATTTGCTCATCTGCTCATCTGCACATTTGCACATCTGCTCATCTGCTCATCTGCACATTTGCACATCTGCTCATCTGCTCATCTGCACATCTGCTCATCTGCACATTTGCACATCTGCTCATCTGCTCATCTGCACATCTGCACATCTGCTCATCTGCACATCTGCACATCTGCTCATCTGCTCATCTGCACATTTGCACATCAGCTCATCTGCACATTTGCACATCTGCTCATCTGCACATCTGCTCATCTGCACATCTTTAGAGACTATGAGATAACTGACATAGTCAAGTTTTTCTGTAGGTAAGTTCCATTACGAAATTAAGAAAGGGCCTTTTAACCCTCTTGTGTTCCTGGGTAGACTTGTCACATTGTGCCACTTGCTGGACTTGTCTGGGATAGTTGTGTGGGTATGTATAAGTTTCTGTTGCTATACAGCTGAATGCGTCTGAAGAGTGTCTTAGTCTTGTATCTCAAGACTTCAACTCTGTTAGAGGCATGACTCTATAGCTTCCTTAGAGGCTGTAAAGTGGTATGCGTTTCACTGTCTCTTGGTCTTGTATCTCAAGACCTCAACTAGTCAAAATGCATAACTTTATAGCGTCTTCCTAATATATTGAGGCTTTTCAATGTTCTCGTATCTCCAGAACCTTAATAAGCGTCAAAAACTCAGCTAGTTATTGTCAAACTTTAAACCCTTTACTACTACCTCCTGAGAGGAGAAATAAAAACCAAAGACTGACTAACATTTTCAACAATTTTATTTGTCCCGCTAACTATGAATGCACGATGAAACAGAGGATTAGGACCGTCCCTCTTTTCTCGTTTACAAGTGTTTCCCCTGAATATAGCTACTCTTTGGTTTATTGTTAATACTGTTCATATGTGTTTTATGTGGCAACAATAATGTCTGTTCCTCGGCCACTTCGTAGCTTGGTGGGTCATAGTCATTCAGTTTCTTCTCAATCAAGAATTTTCGTTTCTTGATGGCATACAGTCTTGATTCGTCCTCGTCATAATCTTCTTCATCCCTCAATCGTTTAGCTGTTTCCTGTATTTTCTTGTTAACTGGATCTTTTCTAAGTGCAGCTGAGAGATCAGTCAGATACTTGTAGCGGGATACGAACTCTGACAAATACTTTGGCTTCAGCTCATCATATGCTATCTCTTCAGCCTCTTGTACGTCTTTGCCAGGATTTTCATGCAGGGCCTTTTCAACCGTTTCGTTGAAAGTGTCTTGCATCTTATCTTTCGTAACGCCCATCAAAACATCCCATGGTTTTATTTTCTGAGGTTCCTCCTCCTCCTCATCATCAATATCATCCTCATCCTCATCACCATCTTCTTCTTCCTCATCATCATCTTCTTCTTCGTCTTCTTCTTCCTCATCTTCCTCACTTTCTTCAGTTTCATCCTCTTCTTCCTCATCGACTTCGTCTACATCTTCAAGATCAGGGTTTCTGAAGATGTCTTTTCCATCGTCCAGTGATCTTCTTTCAGACATAACACTTTCTTCATCACTGTCTAACATGTTAGCCTGAGCACCTCTGCAGTTACCACTGTCCTTGTGTCTTCTCAAATTGAATGATCTGGAAAATACTCGATCGCACTGATGGCACTGATATCGACCCATAGCTGGTTAGTCGAAGAATACTGAGATTCATCCTGAGTCTGTCTCTTTTATACCATCGCTGGAGTTGGTTTTGTTCTAGTTCTTCTCAGATTGGGTTTCTTTGTAATCCTCTGACGTTTAGCTGTTGATCTCTTCTTTTTCTCTGACAGTTCTTTTAACAGTTCAGCCCGACACACTCTGCAATACTTCGATGGTCTGCCCTCTCTAAGCCTTTTACTCAAAGCTGTATTCAACCTTTTCATAAGGTTTCTGATCTGTGCATAACTTGCATGAGATCCACTCGGTTTCTGTGTCACAGGTGTTTTCTTAGATTCTTCCATAGCCTTGCAGGATTGTTTTGTCTGTTTTTCTAAAGAAGTCATCTCTTTAGCGTGTTGTACAAAACTGATAATTTTACAAACTCTTAGATTGTATTTATACTAGTTTTACTTTCTACGAAAGTGTAATTTTAAAATCGTTTTGCCTGTTACAAAAGGAACAATCATACCATTTTCTGTTTTTAATGTAATGTGCACTTGGTCTACAATTGATTTTGAAACAGAAACATAGTGCAGAGTTTTAAATTCTTTATAGAAAAAATATGAATCTGATTTACTTTGAAATGGAACAACTCGCAAAATAGGTGCTACAGTATCACCAATAAAAGTGAAACTTGCAATGTCAGAATAAACATAGAAGTTGCTAAAATTGTGATTCAACTTTGCATTGAACTTAAACACATTTTGCTCATTACCTATAGGCTTTTCGACAAATGATGAATCTAATCCTAAGATTTGAGCAAATGGTTTTGGAAATAAAAGCCTAACCAGCCTTTTGTTTTGGGCTGATATTTTGAAACGTTGACTCAAATGATCATATGTCATAGTGATGTGAGCATTGAATTTTTTCAGTATGCCTTTTTCAAAGTTGTCAATGGAGTTCTGCATTTCTTCAGCTAGATATTCATGTGACTCATAATTTCCAGTTGGAATTGTTAGTTTGAAGTTATAGCAGCCGTTTTTACTGCTACACATGTCTGTGATGTTTTGATTTCCAACTCTGTGTAAACTGGATTGGTCTAGGAAAGTCAAAAAGAAATAGTTGTTTTCTTCTGTTATATTGAGAACTTCAGATGGTGTTGCAATTTCAACCAAGGCAACCTCCCAGCTTTCCACGTCAATTTTAATAGGATGATCCAATCTTACAGTAAATTCAGACTGTTTATTTGATGGGAACATGTTCATAGAACTGTCACTTAGTAATGTAATGTAAAAATCCTTCATGTCTGAATTAGTACAGATCGAATGTGTCAGTACTGAGTGAATGAATAATTCAGCTCTTGAAAATACTATATATCAGTTTAATTTATAATGTGAAACACAAACTATTTCAATACAAAACCTTTTGTCGATTTTCATTCATGCGTCGTTTTCCGAAAATTATCTACTTTCAGTTTTATAATTTTCTGAAAATGCTAACCTACTTTTCTCAGAAAAAAAACAATATCGATAGTTCCCCTTGAACGTACAAATATATCAACTATAAAATTGATAAAACTTTTCTGTAAATATTCAAGCAAAAAATGTGTTTATTTATTTTCTTTTTAATTGTAACTGTGATATTTAAGTAAATTGTATTACATTCAATAAAATAATTGCAACACTTTTCTTACTTTTGATTTGAGAATGGATTTCCATATGCAAATTTCCATTCACAAATTTTAATCATCTTTGAAAACTTCAGTTATATAAAGTTATAATGACCTATGCTTATCTGTGAATAATAATAAAACAAAGAGGCATTTTACTTGAAGTTTCTATGTTTGTGTAGATGTGGATACTAATGCAAAATCAAATAAGGCTACCCAGGAACACAAGAGGGTTAAAAGGCCCTTTCTTAATTTCGTAATGGAACTTACCTACAGAAAAACTTGACTATGTCAGTTATCTCATAGTCTCTAAAGATGTGCAGATGAGCAGATGTGCAAATGTGCAGATGAGCAAATGTGCAGATGAGCACATGAGCAGATGTGCAGATGTGCAGATGAGCAGATGTGCAAATGTGCAGATGAGCAGATGAGCAAATGTGCAGATGAGCACATGAGCAGATGTGCAGATGAGCAGATGTGCAAATGTGCAGATGAGCAGATGAGCAGATGTGCAGGCTTGTCTTAACTCAAGGATACTTACCTACATGCAACTTAGCTAGTTCATATTTAAACTGAGACCCAGGGTGCGCACCTATAGCCCAAAACTTATAGCCCAAAACTTATGGCCCAATTTCAGGCGCTGCGCTTATTTGAAATTGGGCCATAAGTTTTGGGCTATAAGTTTTGGGCTATAAGTTTTGAGCTATAAGTTTTGGGCTATAGTGCCGTCCATTACTACTTACGGCATTGTCCTTTTGTATAATGTTCAAAAATGCAAAATAGCTAATTTGCATATTCATGAATATTAATGATTTTCTCCATTTTAGGTAAAATCAGTAGCAAAAAACTTGGAAATTGACAATTTTACGTTTTGTCAGTTTTAAATGTCACAACTGATGCATAAACCTTTTGTTCAACTTTATAATTGTTTTCATTAGGTATCCAGCTGAGCATTAGAATTTTCATTAATATTCATGAATTTTAAGAAAATAATACATCTATTCAGTTTCGACTTTTTAACAGAATTTTGGACTGGATGTCTACTGGTTTAGTTAAACTTTAGCTATAACAGTACATATATTAATGTCTATTGGTCAGAAGCAATATCACTATCGAGAAGCAAACTCTGTGTCAGCTATCATTTGTGTACAAGACGGTGACGTCACAGTTACAGTTCAGACTGGACCTAAGTTCGGAAAATATGTGGTGCCCCTCGCTTTTAAGTTGTTTTTGAAATATCGTATCATATGCAGCATACATTCTTGATTCTATAACTGTAAAAATACTTTCAATAACCTTTTTCTTGTCGCTGCGAACACTCGATAACTTTATTGTTGCGAAGTGGTCTAAATGTAGACAAAAGAAATAACACGTTTCTAATTCTAACACAGCTTGCCTATATAGCCAGTGTTTATAAAACCGTTATATTGTGCAACACTTCACTGGAAGAATAAGCGTGGCGTTACTTTGCGCCATTTCGATATCATTTGTGATGTCATCTATTCTATCCCATCACGCACCATTAGACAATGTAATGTCGTTTTAACGCATAACGAACGTAATGAATGTATGCAAATATCCGCATTGCAGTCAAATATTTGGCGGGAAATCTGCAATGAAAGGTGGAAAGCTGAGAGTTATCGACAGTTTCAGCGACCTTTATTCTGTTTATTGTGTGTTAATAGATCAGCGCTCGTATTTTGATATTCTTTTCAACTGACCTCCAAACAGTGAATTATTTCTCAACAACTCACTGCTAGAGCTGATCTATTTCTTGAGAAAAAAAAATGCCCACAATACGCTGCATATGATAGAATATATGGAAATCATTCTTCTTTTATTATTAAACCTGAGCAAAGCAATATGTGATTTCCGAAGTTATGGGCAGTTCGAACATGCTCTCTATTGCATGGTGTCTACACAAATGATAGCAAACACAGACTTCCCGACACTCAATTTGAAAAGTTTGTGAAGGACATGGTAAGCAACCATAAGCTCTCGTTTAATGAGCCCATCACAAAGAACAAGCAGTAGGAATGTTTAACCTGACCAATCATCAGCAAAATGTAAGCTTGACTGTTTGAAAGATGGCTGTAGACTATTTTCGAGGCTGTTGATCTCATGCCAAATTGTAGGAATTTTTACGATATGATAATCAAATCTGTCCTCTGTCATTTCACAAAATGGCATGTTGTACTCCTGAACAAAGTTAGGGACAGCTTCTTGACACCCTTGTTCAAGGAACAAATACAACTGATGAACAGCCAAATGCAGACACTGTGATTATTGATGTGATAGCCCTGATTAACGCGGAGTCCACCGGAGCAGCAAAACCTTTGATGATAATGCCACTGAGCTGATCGTACCTTATATTGAATTCTATGCCCTATGACCAGAAACACTCCAGAGTTGATATTATTTTTATACTTATCGCCAGGATAGTTTGAAGGGCGAGTCCTGACAGAAACTAGGATCATGAGTTCGTGGAAAGGTAACTGTGAACAGCAGACCTCCAAACAACTTCCTTAGATGTGATGAAAAAAACAAAACAAAAAGAATATACTTGCACAAAGCAGTGCACAGAAAATAGTGTCAAAAGGAGATACAATTGTTTGCAATATAGAAATCAACAGTTAAAAATGAAACTGAAATCCTGTAAGAGTAGTGAACATATTAACGAGAAAGGGGATGACCAAACCTTGGTTTCGGCTACTTACGCCTCGTCAAAGACCCTTTAGATCTGACGACATGAAATAATTATTAATAAGTAATTATTGTACCTTTGCACCATTTAACTGAGTAGTAGGTACAAAGACTAGAATTATCCAAATGGGGCCAAATATATTAAATGTTGGTAAGAAAATGTATCTAAACCAATAATAAATTTCTTGTTTTCTCAGAATGTCCTTGCTGAACTCAAACGACCAAAAGAGAAATATAATCTATACTATAGATGACTTTTAGGGCCGCCATGACACAACACCAGCTACAGTAACAGCAAATAACAATTAAAACTATGATCCTTCAAGAGTAGTGAACATATTAATGAGAAAGGGGTGGACCAACACATGGTTTTGGCTACTAAGGCCTCGTCAGTGACCCTTTAGATTTGCCAACATGAAGCCCTAATTATTATATGGAATTATTGTAATTTTGCACTTTTAAACAATTGCATGAACAACAGTTGCCATCTCTGAATTTTGACTGGACAAAGCAGAACAACATATGGGTTCCTAAATGGACAACACAGTCTGGTATTGTCGAATACTGTCAGGAGTTACAAAAGTGTAGTTGTATAAAGTTACAATGCCCGTGAAATGATACCGTTCAGGCCTTTCATGCGCAAAAATGTGTTCATGTAGCTGTGAAGAAGACCAATAAATCTTACAGTTGTGAGCAACTCTCGTAATGACAGCAGCCATGTAAATGTACATGCTGGGCAATTGGCTTTGATATATTTATTGCAAAGCCAGTTGTTGTTCTTGTTGTTGTTGTTCTCGTAGATCTCCACCGATATATTCTCGATGCACCACCCCTGATGAGGCGTAGATAGGCGGCTTGATCCAGTACAATGAATATAAAACAAGTTCTAAAAGTTCACTTTTTTTTTACATATGTACAACAGCTAAAATCCTGGTGTCTTAAAATAAAGGGGTGTTAAATCTCTAACGCCCAGACCCGGCTGTCCTTGTATCTCTATTTTTAAGTAATTTAAGTCTCTCAAAATGAAGTTTTGACAACAGTTCTCTGCTCCATAGCTCAACTTTGTGGGAATCAATAGCTTTCAGAATGTCTGGTTGTAACACTGATGTATGGTCCAACACAAGTCGTGTGAATAGAGTACTATCAAATGTCACATTCGGATTAATGTTTATGAGTAACCCTTTAAGTCTATGCCTGTATGGTTCTCTCAAATGATCCAGGGGCTCACACACGACAATGAAGTGCTCTCTATCTTCAGGTTCTTTGGAACACACTTTACATACAGGATCTACAGCATACTGATTAAAGCATGCCCGGTTGGCTTGTAATATGTATGCACCAGTTAGTATCTTCACTTTCAATTCTGCTCTCCTGTTATCCCGTACGTTATGGCGCACACTCGACCAGCATGCATGTGGTTTCCCTGCTCCAACTGACCGGGGATTTAAGTACTTTAAAGATGATTTAGACTGAATTTCTTCCTCCCAATTTGTTTCTAAATGGCAGTTCACTTAGTTTAATTTTAATAAGCTGTACTGAAAGTAATTATTCTAAATGAGTTAATTTTCATAATTAATGGTTATTGATTAGTAATTTTATTTTTGTATTTTATTCCTTGATTCCTTTATTTTAGCATTTTATTTTTGAGTCAAAATATGTTATTTTATATAATTTCTTTTCTTTTATTTCTTGAATTCCCATAGCTTTTTCTTTTAAATTATACGGACACTATGTCATTAATATTCATGACTTTATTTATAATTAGCAATTAAACTCTTAGGGGCATTCGCAGAAAGGACAGTAACAGTGTTTTAATTGTGTATGATTCATTCTTTGGGGTCAAGTATAGTGTAAGAAAAAAATAATCCCCGCGTCAGCGCTTTGCTAAAATGGTGTGATTAGGTTAACCGCATTACGACATGTCATGCTAAACATAATCCCCCTATCACCGCCATGTTAAATAAGATGAACCTCTCTCTCCCACACCCCTTTATAATATGCATGTAATTGGATGTTATTCAGCAAAGTACTGGCAATCCTGATTCTCATTTGACGGTATATTATACTCATATTCAGTAAGTTACTATCAGTTTTGAGGGTTGACAGGTCGACGGGTCGACAGGTCGACGGGTCAACAGATCAAATGAACATGTAAAGAAATGCAACAATTTACTGTCAAACAGCTACATGTAACTTATTTCAGCAAAATCTATATCGTAAAACATTCAAAACGTCATTCAACGTCATTCAACGTCAGCGCCGAAAGCATTACTTTACTTTGGCGCCGTTTTTCTGTCACGTTGACGTCAAAAGTAATGTGTATCACAGACAGCACCTAAAGAGTAATAGTTTGTGCCACTCAAAAGCTTAGTACCTTTATATGACCTGTCAATCAACGTTTGCGCCGTCACCAATTTTAACTTTGGCGCCGTTTTTTTCTGAAAAGATGACGTCACAACTGATGTGCTAAAGAACTAAAGCTAAAGAGTAATAGTTTTTGCCACCCAAGTGGTTAATACCTGTCAACCCGTCGACCTGTCGACCTGTCGACGTGTCAACCCGTCGACCTGTCGACCCGTCGACCTGTCGACCCGTCGACCTGTCGACCCGTCGACGTGTCAATCCGTCGACCTGTCAACCCGTCGATCGTCAACCTGTCGACCCGTCGATCTATTGACCTGTCAATCAACGGTTGCACCGTCACCAATGTTTACTTTGGCGCCGTTTTTTCTGAAACTATGACGTCACAACTGATGTGCAACAAAGAAAACAGCTAAAGAGTAATAGTTTTGCCACTCAAGTGGTTAATACCTGTCAACCCGTCGACCTGTCGATCCGTCGACATGTCAACCAGTCGACCTGTCGACCTGTCGACCTGTCGCCCCGTCGACCTGTCAACCCGTCGACCTGTCGCCCCGTCGAACTGTCAACCCGTCGACCCGTCGACCTGTCAACCCGTCGACCCGTCGACCTGTCAACCCGTCGACCTGTCAACCTGTCGACCTGTCAACCCGTCGATCCATCGACCTATCAATCCGTCGACCTATCAGATAAAGATATTTGTATTATTTCAGCAAAATTGTTTACGTAAAATCAAGTCAAGAACGTCATTCAACGTGAGCGCCGTTACCACGACTTTACTTTGGCGCCATTTCTCTGTAACGTTCAGGCACAACTAATGGACATCAAAGAAAGCTGCTATGGAGTAATTCAATTATATTCATACTCCAGATCGGCGTAAATTAATACTTATTTTCATATATTCATACACCAAACTCATGAACTTCTTTTTGCTTATACTATACTTGAGCCATTCTTTGTATAAAATATTGACTGATTTCGTACTGCACAGCGTGATAAATGCTAAAATTTGAAGACGCATCGAGTAATTTCAAATGAATATTCATAAATATGCAAATAAGCTTTAATGTAATCATGCTAATTTAATGTATGACAAAGTGAAATTTAAGTTATATATTTTATTTGACATTCCAGCAGAGTTCATGGTTGAATAATGTGATTTTTTTTTAAATTTTAGCAATTTTCATGAATTTGGAGGCAAAAAAGTAGAACTCATTAATATTCATAAATATGCAAATAAGGCAACTTGTAAATTTGGATGCAAGATCAAAGGGCGGTGATTATGCTTCAATTTGATACAAAGATGTTTGTTCTGTGCCTAATAGAACCAGAGATATTATCAATTTATTACACAGACCCCTTACTGAATTGTCGGCCATCTTGAATTTTGGCGGCCATCTTGAAAATGGCCGAATTTCACGTGGCCAGGAATCATTTTTTAATTTGTGTCATGTAAAGAACATATGGTGAAAATTTCATGCTTGTATCAAAGAACTGAAGTATTTTCTCACTTAGCAGCTCCACTAATAGACATTTACGGATTAAGACGGTGACGGTCACGGAGCTCGAACTTCGGTTGAAATCAAGCCATAAATCAGGGTCGTCTCAAAACCAAACTTACTAAATAGTGAATGACATTTTATGTGTAGGCCTACATAATTCAATTTATTAAACCAATCAGTTTCTTTCACACACAAGACCAGCACATATTCACAGCTGAGAAACACGTTGTATTGTTAAAATAATCGATACATGATCGGGTGACGCACAATGAAATTCTGTCAAGAGTTGAGATGAGAAATTCGAGTTTTTCCCTATAACGATTACTCAATTGACTGATAGGTAGGTGCAGGCAATGAGGAAATTGGGTTTTTATTGAATGAAAGTAACATAAGGAATCCAGGTCATTTCGTTATCGCAAACACTTCCGCCCCATGATTATATACTTATTCCAAAACAGTAACATTGAAGTGTTTGCGAAAACGAAATAACCGGGATTTCTTATGTTATTTTCTTTCAATAAATGTTCAATTTTTGTATTGCCTGCACCTATCTATCCGTCAGTAGAAGAAACGCTGTAGGAGAAAACTCGAAAATCTAACCTCAACTGCGTTCTCATTGTAGTGTGTGTAACCCGATCATTTATCCGTTTGTATATAAACAATACCACGTGATTGTCAGTAGTAATATTGGCACAACGTCACAACGCGGGGCAACGCCCTACGACGGTGTCTTCATACTGTCACAACAGCCCGATATTCTTTAAGTTCTGCTATCGCATGTTCGACACAAATGTTCGACGCAAGCGTTTAAAACATAACAAGGATATGCACAGTATTCTGTGTGATGTGAAGGGGTTGTCGGACTAAAGCTGGTAGAAAAGTCTGATGGTATTCTTGGTTTGACGATCCATATTGTCTGCAAACGAACATGAAGATTCATTCAGCTCGATTGAGTTTGCAGAAATTTTTCGGCGGTAAAAACGGTCAAGTCAGCAACAGTTTTGTAAGCAACATTTTCGCTGCAGCAAATTTGCTGCTAAAAGCCCCTATCTAACTGGAATGTGAAAACCGGAGACTAGTTCGCGAATATTTCGCGACAAAGATTAACGATATAAACACAATTTTCATGTTGCAGTCTCATTGAATAGACATTTATGCGACAAATTCGCGAACTTCGGTCTAATTTTGAAAATATATCTCGCGATAGTCGCGCGACTGTCGCACGACAGTCGCGCGACATTCGTGAGAGTGTCTCACGACCTTCCCGCGAATGTATCTTATATTCATTTTTAATTCGTACGACAGTCGCGCGACATTCGTGCGAGTGTGGCACGATATTCGTACCAATGTCGCTAAGTTTAATTTTCTCGCCAAATGGTCGCGAGTTTTTCGCATGTTGTCTCAAGACTGTCGCGCGACCGTCGTGTGACACTCGCACGACATTCGTACGAGTGTCGCGAAAATTTCGCATTGTAAATTCGCTAAAATTTCGCGGCGACAGGTTCGCGACACTCGCACGAACGTCGTGCGACCGTCGCACGACAGTCGCGCGACGGTTTTGCGATTTTTTTTGGCTGAAAAATTCGCATAACATTTTTAAACATGTTTAAAACCTTCGCGACCAGTTCGCGACTAGTTCGCGACACGTGAAAATTCTCACGACACTCGTGCAACACTCGCACCGTGGCATGTCGTGCGAAAGTGCCGCGACTAATTCGCGAAACAGTCGCGAGGAATTCGCATGCCAGTGAGAAACTAGCTTAATGAACCAGTCGTTTGTTGCAGTCTCATTGAATAGACATTTATGCGACAAATCCGCGAACTTCGGTCTAATTTTGAAAATATATCTCGCGATAGTCGCGCGACTGTCGCACGACAGTCGCGCGACATTCGTGAGAGTGTCTCACGACTTTCCCGCGAATGTATCTTATTTTCATTTTTAATTCGTACGACAGTCGCGCGACATTCGTGCGAGTGTCGCACGACATTCGTACCAATGTCGCTAAGTTTAATTTTCTCGCCAAATAGTCGCGAGTTTTTCGCATGATGTCTCAAGACTGTCGCGCGACCGTCGTGCGACACTCGCACGACATTCGTACGAGTGTCGCGAAAATTTCGTATTGTAAATTCGCTAAAATTTCGCGGCGACAGGTTCGCGACACTCGCACGAACGTCGTGCGACCGTCGCACGACAGTCGCGCGACCGTCTTGCGAATTTATTTGGCTAAAAAATTCGCAAAAATTTTTTAAACATGTTTAAAACCTTCGCGACCAGTTCGCGACTAGTTCGCGACATGTGAAAATTCTCACGACACTCGTGCAACACTCGCACCGTGGCATGTCGTGCGAAAGTGCCGCGACTAAATTCGCGAAACAGTCGCGAGGAATTCGCATGCCAGTGAGAAACTAGCTTAATGCACCAGTCGTTTGTATCCCCGGCCCCCTTAGGGTCGGGGATAGCAGGGGCATAGCGGGGCTTAAGTGCCGGGGTTTAATCTCCGTTGAATAGAGGAGAGCCAGCTTGAGCCGTCGGACGCCGACAACGGAAACGTCCGTTGTCAGGAATCATAAGAGAAAACCAAGTGGCATATTATAAGTTTATTACAAAAAAGTACCAAAGCTCATGCAAATGTTGGGTGTTGTTAGTTCGTCTAACGACTCAGAATAAAAGAAAAAATCATTTCAAATTGTTGCCTATACATGCGCACACCTACAAACAAATAAATTAATTGTTTTGCCTATATAAATTGATTTTACAATTTTTTTTTAGACGACCTGGTATTTTAAGCGAAGTCCGAGCTCTGTCACCGTCACCGTCTTAGTCCGTAAATGTCTAATACCGGCAGGTTTGGGATTGTAGATGGGATGTGATATTTTAAAATGTCTGTTGGTATATATTGGTTTTAATTTAAACAGCCAAAACGAGTTAAGTGATCGAATTCGGTGATTTTTGTGCCCATCCATATATTTTCAAGCAAACAAGTAGTTTTTAAGTGTTTGGGGGCGTTTTCATCTCGGTTCATGTTATAACTCTACAGTCATGTGAAAGAAAAGCAGCAGAAGTGGTCTACAGTCGCTGTGTAAGACTTCCCACAAAAACGCAGCAAAAATGCTGTCCCATCAGCATAGTAAGCTTATCACAGAACTTATTATTGAAAATACATTGTTCGGATAGGCGATTTTCTATCATATACCAAGGTCGTATACATAGACCTTTCATTTGACGTCTTGGATTTGGTTCTTAAGTGAAAATTAAAATTTTGATGTCTCAATTACTGATGTCCCATATTCTTACGTGAATTACGTGACCACTTTTTATATCTCACAAAATACTACTAACCGGCATGTTTAGTTAAGGTGATTCATGTTTTTGGCAAGGGTATTGGTTTAAACATATTTTATTCGTATTCAAAATACATATATGCACAATGAACATAACATACAACATATACTAATTTGAACGAAAGGGATTCGGAAGAAAGTCAGGGACTTATTTTAATCCGTATCCCTCAAATAATTGACGACGTAATCAATTTGTGATTGTTAGATAAGGATGGAGTGAATTTCTTCTTATAAAATTTGGTAGAAGCTGTAAACTTGTAAGATAAAATAGAGTTGAATTTGGAGGGGGGGGGGGGGGGGTTGCTCCACGAGGGCCAGTTTTCAATTATACCTTATACTGCCAACATGTATCAAAAGGTTGTATGATATCATTTCAAGTAAATGGTTCGGGAACATAGCTGTGTTTAATTTGAATAACAAATGTTCCAATTATTTGTTTTATTCTTGTGACAGTAGTGGCAATAATGAATATTCGTACTTTTTCATGGGGATTGGTAGACATGCAATTCACGTGCACTTCCATGGTGACCTTTTCAGTCGTTTATAAAGAACACAAGTATTAATGAAAAACACGGAGTCAAAGTCAGTTTTCGGCATGTACACAAGAAGCTAGCATGGAACGCCAAACAGACGTCCCAGTCACATATAGCAAAACGTGAGACGTGATAAGACATCTTCAACGGTTAGTTTGAAATCTTCTCGTTTTAATTACGAAGTTTTGTACATCCTTAAATATTTGTTTGACATATTACGAGCGCCATATAACAGTGTATTTACAGTAGGCAGGCAAAACTGTGAGACCGATTGAAGCATCTCTTGTCTAAGGTTGTGATAAAGAGGACAGGTGAGAAGGAAATGTTTTGTGTCTTCAACACTACCACATAGACAGAGAGGGCTAGGAACTATCTTTTTTTAATGAAGATGTTGGTTGAGCGAACTACAGTTGGTTCGTAATCTGCTATGGTAAACCTGGGCGAGTCTAGGACCTTCGTAATAATACCTTGGAGGAGGATCTAAATTGCTGTTAAGGTGGGATTTCAGGGACGTGCTGGTCATATTTCTTGTATCTTCAGGTAGACTGTTCCAAATGCGTATTGCACTAGGTAAAAAGATTTATAGTAAAGTTCGGAATGACATTGAACAGTTCGAATATTATTTGGGTTTCGTAAGGTATAAGGGACATTAGCACCAATAGTAGCTGGGACGAGAGCAGATAAATAAGCAGGAGATAGGCTTGGCAAGGGTATTGATAGATGCTTGGAGAACAAATACAAATTTGGGCTAGCTTTTGTTCATTTTTCCCAAGATTAAGTGGCAGCTAAAGCTGCTGAAATATACTACAGTTTTGTGAACTACGTTACCCTACCCGTATCATTTGCTAAATAAGAGGTAGAAATATTCTATGTGACAGCAGTGAAAGACCTATGACCATACAATGTAGCAAACAGAAAACAAACTTCACAAGATGTTGTAAACATAGGGAAAAATAAGTGAAGACTCAAATTTGTGAATTACGTTACTGTGAATTACGTTACTACAATTTTCTCTAAAGAGAAATACCTCTGAACTCTCATGTCTCTTTGGAGTTTAGGCTAGTTGTTCGGTAAAAGCAAGCCTATTACTGATCGTAAGTATCAATTTCAACTATACTACTGTTGCTTTTTCGTAGCTACATGGAGTTAATCTATATTTTCTGCGTACACCATCATTCCCTTTTATGTAAATTATCTAAATAGCTATCACGTCGATGCAATCTGTGCAAAGTGTCATTTATAAAAACCAAAAGTTAATTATTAAGACTTACATTCTGTTTACCATACCTTCTATAAATTGAATGCGATTGAATGTAGGTAACGTAATTCACATGCGCGTAACGTAATTCACATGTTATATAATTCTGCATAAGATCTACTGTAGGATCACATAATTCATACATTCAGTGACTGAAGACATAAGTCGCCTTGGTATATCGTTTTTATCATTAATCTATGTCACCATGTATACAGATAATCCAAAAAGTGTGCGTTTATTGTCTTTTTATATACACGCAATTTAAAATAGGCACATTCTTTGACTCCCTGGTCCACTTAAAGTTAATGTTTTCTATCCCAAATGTTCTCTTGACTCACAAAATGTTCTACTGACTCACTTTGCATGTCACTTGATAGTTTTATGTGAAAGAGAAACATGTAAACTATTTTTGTAACATACTACGTTTTACAAAATAGAACATTAATTTGTGTGTGAATTACGTTACCTTCATTATTTTATGGCGTTGTTTTGTGTTAAAATGTACTATTTCGACAACATTAAGCTTTACTCTGTTGTATACAAGCTCTTTGAATAGTTCTGTGGTGATTCATTCTTTACTGGTTGAGTGTCTGGCGGACTACAACAAGTTAATGAATTAAAAATAATATACAGATTTTTACTTAATTTTATAGGGTACATTTTAAAGGGTTCTTTCTGCAAAATTAACTAAGACTTATACAATTAATTGTGTTTATGGTAAGAAAAGATGTACAAATAACATTCTGCGGCACATCTGATGTATATATTTTGTAGAGAAACGTGCGATTTCACAAAAGAAAGAAGGCATGGATACTTGATTTGTGAATTACGTTACCAACCTACTGTTACATTCTCCTACATGAAAATAACAAATCGGTATTACAAGTGCCTCAAAGTTCTGATATTAATCATACCTATTCTAAATCAAAACGATATCATTTCTTGATTAGTTTTCAAACGTGGATGAAAAATCAGCAAAACAACCTTTGTATTTATAATAAAACAACGGATTTTTATTTTTTCCTTTGGGTCCAACATTCGAACTACGCTAAGAAAGCAATTATGTCACAAAATTTACATGTAACACTTGTTTTCAAGCAAAGAAAAGACAATTTTGAAATATAAGCTTCAGAACCGTTGAATACATCATTCCTTGTTACATATATTGCATGTTCTAAAATAACCTTCCACAGTAACGTAGCTCACATTAGATTTCAGTGTTGTTGTTCGGGAAGCTATAAAATTGAAAAATTCGGGTTGCTAACATTTTTTAAACATCACAATTTACTTGGCAGATGTCACATAGTCGAAAAAAATGCAAAAAATGAAAATCTAAGTCAAAAAAGTTTTGGGACAAAATTTGACCCGAATTCGATCACTTAACTCGTTTTGGCTGTAAAATGTCTGTTGGTATATATTTTTCAGGGTTATATGTAAAAAATTTACACAATTAAAAGTGGGTTGGGGCAGAGAGGGGGGACATATGTTTTCCTCTGAAAACTCCTAGTTGTTTTTGGTGCGGATTGTGTCGGCATCCGTGTCCGCGTAGCTTCTTTCCGACTAGATATCTTTTGAACCATTGGGTGGAATTTAGCCAAACATGCATACATACATGGTTGGGAGTGGGGAAAGAGTTGATTAGATTTGGGTGACCTTGACTTATTTTTCAAGGTCACCAACCTATGAAAATGGTCAAAATTAGCTTTTCCTCTGTGACATCTTCCGTAAAAATGAATGGACTTTAACCAAACTTGCACAGAAAGATTGTTGGAAGAAGACTTAAAGTTTATTAAATTTTGGTCAGTTTGACCTAATTTTCAAGGTCACCAGCCCATGAACACTGTTGAAATTAGTCTTTCCGTCATGATATCTTCTGAACCAATGGATGGATATTAAGTAAACTTGCACAGAAACCTTGTTGGAAGGAGACATAGAGTTTATTAGATTTTTGTGACCTTGAACGTATTTTCAAGGTCACAAGCAAATGAAGACTGTTAAAATTAGCATTTCCAGCACCATATCCTCTGAACAAATCGGTGGATTTTGACCAAACATGCACAGAAGCATTATACCATATCTTCTGATCAGATTAATAGATTTTTACCAAACTTGCACAGAAACATTACTGGGAGGAGACTCAATATTGATAGACCACTCTGAACACAGAGCCATAAAGTTAATACCCATAAATGTGTACAGTTTAAACAATTTTGACCGCGAACATGCCCACTCGCACCCATAGGGCTGTCAGATCAACAATCTTTCTGTGCAAGTTTGGTTAAAATCCAGAAGATATCACGTCGGACCTTGAAAAATAGGTCAAGGTCACCAAAATCTAATAAACTCTTTCCCCCTCCCAACCATGTATCTAAGACGGCCATGATGTCTCCCATAGAAAGAAACTTCATGTAACAAAAGGTAACTACCATTCATGCTGTCTGCTCCAGCACCACTTTGTTGTCCCAGCATGACAATGTCATTCCACCAGGATCGCTCAAGATGTCCTTCGTCAGAACAACGTTGTGGCCAAGGACTAGCCAACAAACAATCAACAGGCATGTCTCACACTGAAGATAGTCGCATCAATGTTAATTTGATAATATTCAAATATGAGTATTCCACAATCTACATAGGCCTGAAGTTCACCGTAACAATTGTGAAACCCAAGGACTTTGAGATGTTGCATCTTGTTGGTTGAAATTTATTTTCTTTGCTGGACTCCCTAAACAACTTGTGACCCAGTTTCAGACATGCAGATTTCTTGACTGTTTATATATATATATATATTTTTTTGTACTCCTTACAGGGTGGCATTGTGGGTTGCCTCTGCGAGGCAACTGACAGTGAAGTTCTGCAGGAGTACATGATTTGGGGTCTCAAAGGCTAAACATAGGGCCTGTTTCATATCTGGGTCATCAGGTTGGCCATGTTTTGGATTTTTACAGAACATGTGCTCTGTAAACAATCAAATTTTATTGCATCTCATTTCATTTTTCAAAGATGACACCTACCTAAGGTCATGAAATAGCTGTTAAACTCTTAAGATCCATCAGTTTTGATGACTGTCAAATTCATTTAATGACTTCTTTTTAGCATAATTTGACTTTTTCAATAAGTTTTGTACTCAGCTGACATCTTTGTTGTGATTGCAAGTGCCCGGATGTATTGTAGTGGTTACTGAGTTACTGTCTAAAATAGCTACTCAGCATCTCCGATATCAATAAAATAATAATCTACCCAAAACTTTCAACTTTAACAGTGTATTACAACTTTAATACTAGACCAATTTTTGTGCTTTCTTCAGATTTTTAAAGGGTAATAATCTAAGATTTGTTCTCTGTTAATAGATTTATCAAATTCATTTAGAAAAATAGACATTTTGAAGTATAAAGAGGTCAAAGTACCGTTTCTTAAGCCTCCATTTTGTTTTCTCCCACATTCATATCTGATGTGGAGGTGGGGGAGAAAGTTTGGAAAGTAAGGGAAATGAGGGAAAATTGGGATATGTGGGATGTGGGATTTGTGGGGAGTATATATTGGATCCCACAGAATTGTTCAGGGACTTCGCTATTGCTTCGCATAGGGTACAGTTTTGTTTTAATGTGGTTTTGGAATTTTTGGTTTAAATAAAAAGAAATTTAGTTGGACTTTCAAGAATTTTACTTTAAACTTTGGAAAACATTCTAAATTAAATGGGGCATTATTTTCTTTGCAATTTTAAATGATTTTATGACTTAGAAGATTTTTTTTCTTTATTTTTCTTGGAGATAGATATTTTTTTGGAGGCTTGAGACTTGGAAACTATATTGGAATACAATTTTGCCGATGCCTGCCTGAGGATACTATTAAAGCATTTAAATTTCACTCAGAGCCACCCAGTGTTTTACTTAAATATTGATTGCTAGTCTCATTTAAAAGTTAATAATTTAATTAAATTTGTTGAATTTTATCTAATCATTTTAAGTATTTATTTCCATCCATTTGATTAAGTTTTAAAAGCATAATGAAGTCCGGTCTACTGCTGGGTCAGTAGACATTAGTATAGGCTGCTCTAGCGTCCGCCAACTCGTGTCCATCTACTACTAGATATGAGTAGACAGTTGATCTGCTGACTAAATTTGTTTTAGTTATTGTCAGTTATCAGACTGTCTACTGTATTTTGCTCATTGGTGTTAGTCTAGCAAGGTGACTGATAAGCCACGCTACCACGAATTTTATTGGTCATCGGCTAGTTAACACGGAGCCGAATCAGGTGAGCTGTTTGAGCCCCTGGTCCTGCGACAGCACGTTCCATTTTTGGTGAAGCAGCGGTGGGATCATAGCTGGTTTTCTATGATCCTGTGATACGAACCCTTAAGCATTGGTTAGAAGACCTCTGAAGTAGACTTTAATCACGTGCAAAAAGAATCATGGGTAGGAGACGAGTCAATCGGAGACGTAATCTTAGTAGGGCCGGCTCTGATATTACCTTAAACGAGGGCGATGCATCATCAGATGCTGAATCAAACACTTCAGGGACGGTTCAAGATGTACAAATTAGGGACAGCCCAATCTTATCAGACCAATGTGCACGTGGCACAAGGCAACAATCTACCCACTAGTAATAGGTTTACCCCAATAGAAGATGATGCGGAGGCCTCAGAGCCCAGGGCAGACACAAACCAGAATCATAACAGATTTGTCTTTCCCCGGCCTCCCAATAGAGTCCCAGAAGCTGAGTTCACACTGCAAAATCCTGGTAATGGGGATGAACAATTAACCAGGCGTAGGTCCCAATCTAGAGAATCTACACATCAAGCAAACACATTTGAAAGCATCCTTAAGCAGCAGAATATGCAAACTAGGGCAATGATAAATGAGTGTGTTACTGAGTGCATGACCGGCACTGCCAACCTAATTCGTGAGTCCATGAAAGAATGTATGATGGGATTCGCAAATATGTCAAAGAACAATATACAAGACCTTTTGTTTGAAGTTAATAATAATCATACAACTAGGTCGCAGCTTTCAAACCCTCCCAGCTCCACACCACAGGTCAATGCTTCATACCAGTTATATGAGCTAGGTAATCAAAGGCCAATAATGACTAGTTGCATACATTCTGGACCTTCAGTAGTTACCTCCCTTGCTTCACTACAAACAGACTCATTACCACAGAACACAATAACTACAACTACAGCTTCTGTTCCAAGAAACCATAACCATAGCAATGCCTTACTTTCTGAGTCTACAAACTCTTTTGACTCTGTCAATATGTCCAGTAGATTGAATGCCTCTGGCACTAATTCTCTACAACCACAAACCAACAGCCCAAATTCTTTGAGCCAAGATTTCTGTCCTAAGAGTCAAAGTGTCAGGCTGCCTCCCTTTACTGGCAATTCAAATGAAAGCTGGAAAGTGTGGCATTCTCGATTCACAACAGTGGCAAATTTAAACCGGTGGGATGAAACTACTAAACTTAGTGAACTGACACAGCGTATGCAAGGAACCGCAGCTGAGTTTGTGTTTGACGAAATCCCCATTGACATTTTGAGCAGTTACTCTAGCCTAGTTGATGAGCTTGACTCCAGATTCAAATCTGTCGAGACAAACCGTACTTTCAAGGTGCAATTCAGCAAACGGCTGCAGAAATATAATGAGAGTGCTGAGGAATATGCTGCCGAGCTGAAACGCATCTATGATAAGGCATATCCTGGTCGGAACCCAGAAATGAGGCGTCAGCTTCTACTACAGCAATTCTTAAATGGGTTGAAAGACAAAGAGGCAAAATTTGCAGTAGAATACTATAAGGAACCAAACTCAATAGAAGAGGCTGTGCACCATGTGGTCACTTTTCTTGAGGCACAGCAGGGGCAAAATCACAAAATAGGCACAATTCCCAAAGAAAAACATTGAGGTTTGAGGATGATAACAATGATGATGATGAGTATGATTATGACTGTAAAACATGTGACAGAGCTAGGTCTTTAATTCTTTCCGATGCACAAACCCTTCGAAAGGTTAATGATACCCCCAACAAGAATTGCAATGATTCTAAGACAGGTAGTGGCTCTCTAGACTCAGAAATGCTTCAAAAGATACTTACCCTGGTCGAGAATACAAATAGGTCTTCAAATCAAGGTTATGATAAGAAAGGTCAAAAGGGTCAAGGTCAAGCAAATACCCCCCTCTCTTATCATAGTCAGAACAACAATGGTCAAGGGCAGGCCCAGGTTAACCCCATGCCCAACAATGCATTTAGAAGTAATTCCGGCACCAGCCAAGGTCAAGGTCAGACAAATGGTCAAGGCCGCGGTCGTACTCAAGGTCAAGGTTATCATGCTGCATTACAGTGTTATCACTGCTATGAAATAGGTCATATTAAGAGAAATTGTCCTATTTTGAAAGCAGAGCAATCCCAAAGCCAACCAATACAAGGCAACAGAAACCCCAGACCTGCCCCACTGACCCCGTATTATGGACCTTCCCATGGTAGTGCAAATTACATTAATTTAAACTAGAAAGGACCGACTGGGATGGTCGGCAGGCGGTCCCCAAACAAAATGGCCAAAACAATGATTTTTCAGTTTGTGAGCTCCAAGCCGGCTGTGAAACAGTGTCTGATCATAGCCCAGCTACCGAGGTTAAACAGCTCTCACGGGGTGGAGCAAGAAAAAATCTGAGCAGTACAGAATCCCCCGGCTTTCAGTCTCAACCAGATGGTCAGGTGAAAGCTTCACTGTGTAACCTAACTTCTAAACAGTCCAGCGGAAACCTAAGGGATAAATTACCTTTTTCTGGCTCTAAATCTGGACAAAGCATGGAAGATATGATAAGTCAAGTGTCACAGCTGGTTGGCTCACAAAATGAAAGATCTAACACACATTGCCCAGGAATGAATCCTAAATGTTTGAATGCCCCGCAGATGGAGAGTGTACAAATTTCAAACCCCAAGAGCTCCCTCAGTTCTGGTCAAAGACCAGATACACAGAGGTCTGAGACCACCAGTCCAAAACCACCCCATATTTTAGAAAATGCTACGCTCTCAACCGAACAGACACAGGTGCATTCTCTGCTGCCAGACAGTCCAAACCCCCAGTCTTCCCAAGGGACCTCACATTTGAATCCCGAGTCTGTGGACCCTATGATAAAACGAATTGCCACAAGTAATGGTTTTTATATAAAAGCCTCCATTGAGGGAGTTGACATGACCTTTACCATAGATACAGGGGCCACAAAGACAGTTATTTCTGAGAGGGTTGCCACAAAGACAGTTATTTCTGAGAGGGTTTACAATGCCATTCCAAAATCCCAAAGGCCCACTTTAAAGCCCACTAATGGCTTGACTGATGCCACTGGTCAACCCTTGCCACAATTAGGTACAGCAGTATTCAGAATAAGGCTAGCCCCAGAATTGAACTTTGAAAGTGATATCATTGTTGCAAACATTGAGGATGATGGCCTTCTTGGGCATGACCTTTTGACCTTTGGCCGAGCCCATTTGTTATATGATGAAGATGTTCTTCAATTTATGGGTGTGAAACTAACTTGCATGAGAGTGGGCACTTCCCCTAGAGTAAGACAATTATTCGCTGCCGACCATTTTATCATTCCGGGGTACTGTGAAAAGGTCATTGATGTTTATGTACAGCGATGCCAGCAGGATGACAATTCCAATGGCACCGTTCTATTAGAACCTAGTTTAGAGTTTATGGAGAGGTATGGTCTGATCATGGCAGCAAGTCTAAACGACTTAAATTCTAGAGTTACCCACAAAGTCAGAATATTGAACCCCAACCAGTTTGAGGTTCATATCAATCAAGATGTCAAACTAGGCACTGCTGAAAATGTGAGTGAAATTGTCAGTCTGATACAGGAAGAAAACTGTAGCCATGAAAAATCACACCATGCCTCCCCATGTCATGACACCCCAGACTCCGAGGCTTTACACTGTCAGAGCCAAGGCAAAGTACCGCCTGAGCAATACAATAAAACCCAGAAAACCCAAATACACGTAGACGTGTTGATGAGATAGTTATGCCCGAGCATCTCAAAGAGCTCTATCACTCGGCTATTATAGGGCGGACGCAGCATGAGAAAATTCGGATAGCCCAGACTTTGCTTAACTTTCAAGACACATTTTCAAAGCATGAATTTGACTTAGGGCTTACAACCCTGATAGAACATACCATTGATGTAGGCAGTCATGGCCCAATTAAGCAAGCCCCAAGGCGGGTTCCGGCGGCATTTGCCTCGGAGGAGGAAAATGTTATAAAACAGCTAGAAAGTCAGGGTGTCATAAGGAAAAGCACTTCTCCCTGGGCCAGTCCCATTTGCCTGGTTCGCAAGCGGTCAGGAAAGATTCGTCCTTGTGTAGACTACCGCCGCTTGAATGAAATAACCGTAAAATATGCTTTTCCATTGCCCAGAATAACTGACTGCCTTGATGCTGTGGCCGGTGCTCAATATTTTAGCACATTCGATATCACATCAGGCTTTCACCAGGTGAAAATTAAAGAGAGTGATATACCAAAGACAGCCTTCTGCACCAAATATGGCCTGTACGAGTACCTTACTATGCCAATGGGGTTATCCAATAGTCCAGCGGTTTTTCAGCGCTTGATGGAATTTGTGCTTTCCTCGTACCAATGGCATATTTGCTTGATATATCTCGATGATGTCCTGGTGTTTGGCTCAAACTTTGATGAACACATGGACAGGGTAGATCAGGTTTTAGATCGAATTACCCAAGCTGGTCTAAAACTTCGTCCAGAAAAATGCCAGCTCCTGCAATGCAGCGTGAATTTTCTGGGCCATACCATCTCGTCCGAAGGTGTGCTCCCAAATCCTGATAATCTGGCAAAGATAAAACAGTGGCCTGTCCCCACGACCCAGACAGAGGTTCGGCAAATACTTGGGCTTGGTTCTTATTATAGAAGGTTCATAAGGAAATACAGTGATCTAGTTAGACCAATGACCTTGCTGACACACAAGAACACCCCATTTGTTTGGTCTGACGCATGTATGGAATCCTTTGAAACTCTTAAACAAAAACTCATGGGGTCAGAAATCATGACATATCCCAGAAATGAGGGTCAATATATTCTTGACACAGATGCCAGCGACACACAAATTTCTGGCGTTAGCCAGGTCCAAGATGGCATTGAAAGAGTGATCAGTTATGGCAGTAGATCGCTAAACAAGGCCGAAAGAAACTACTGCATAACTGATAAAGAACTACTTGCTATTCGGCACTTTGTAGAGTACTATCGCCAGTATCTTTTGGGGAGAAAATTTCTGGTCCGAAGTGACCATAATGCATTGGTCTTTCTCTTTCGGCTGAAAGAACCCAAAGGGCGAATAGCCCGGTGGATCGAGATACTATCAGCTTTTGACCTGAGCATAGAGTATCGAAAATCACAAAAGCATGGCAATGCAGGTGCACTGTCGCGGTGTCCAGATCCTTGGGACTGTCAGTGTGCTGAACCTGATAATTTAGAATCTCTAAAATGTGGGCCCTGTGCCAAGTGTGCAAAGCGGTTCAAAGAGATGCAGGGTTTAATGCTGAAAGATGATGAGGGGGGAAGCTCAGAGACCTCCCAGAACAGCATTCGAGCTGTCAGTACCCGTTCTAGCTCTGATGCAAACCCAGATCAGGTAGCTAATACAGTACAGAGCAGGCCCTGTCCGGCTAATCAGTGGCTAACTGACCATGATCTTTTGAGGGTACAAAAATTACAAGAGAAAGACCCAGATCTATCTCCAATCATTTCTGCCCTCAAAACTGGTCAGAGGCCTTCACACTCAGAAATAGTGTCTCAAAGCTCGGCGGTCCGATATTATTGGAGCATTTGGAACTCACTGTCTCTGCAACATGGCTGTTTGTACAGAGAATTTCACCGTCAAGACGGGACTGGTAGCCACTTGCAGTTCATTGTGCCCAAGAGCATTCGCTCTGAAATTTTACAACAAATGCATAACTCAGTTATTTCAGGGCACTTTGGAAGAAAGAAAACCCTAGAAAAACTTCTGCAGAGGTTTTACTGGTTCAATGTCCGAGAAGATGTACACATGTGGCTGTTAAAATGTGACATCTGCGCCTCCACAAAATCCCCATATAGAACCCTGAGAGCACCAATGGGAAAAATGCAAGTTGGTGAACCACTGGATCGCATCTCTGTAGATTTCCTAGGGCCCCTACCAGTAACCCCACGTAACAATCGTTACATCCTCTTAGCCACTGACCATTTCAGCAAGTGGGTTGAGATCATGGCTGTACCTGACCAAAGTGCTAAAAAGGTACAAGTAGGCAAAGATCAGGAAAAGGCGCAATCAGAAAAAGATTCCCACTCCAAAAACCGAGGTGGGAAAAAACCAAACCAACAATCAGGCACCCACACCATGAAACATACCGCAAGCCGAATGAGCAGCTATTTTCCCAATAGGTGGCCACTCAGTCACCTTAACCCAACCAAAACCATGAAAACACACACAAGGCGCCAACAGCACAAAAAAGTTTTTAAACACCAAGACACAAAACAAAAAGAACCACCACAGAAGTATCGACTTGGAACGACCAGCAACACAAAGTTACTGGCGGGCTTAAACCGGTTTTACATGGCCATAACCTCACCCTCAGCTTCTGCAGTGGTTCATAACATTTAGTTAGTTATTCGGTCCTCGTGGTGAATCTCTAACTAGTCAATGAATCATCAAGAACAAACAAATAAATCATGATAAACATCCTGATGAATCAAAAACCAGGACTCACAGACTGAGTAAGCTGCCCGACGATGGAGATCCCTGGGCGCCGAATAACCTACTAACTCCGGAGCAAAAGAAAAACACCAGTTGGACCCCGGTGGGCCAAGCAACAGACAAAAAGCTCCGGCCCCAACCAACTAAAATGAATAGCTTTATGTCGGGGCCATCATAGAGTCTGACGCCCGACCCACCGGCGTGCAATTAAAGAAGGCAGCGTAGTTATCAACCATGATTGGGTTAAAAACTAAGCATGCAGACTGTCGCATAACATTCAAGTTATAACCTATACGTCTGTAACGTGTTATGATTTTTCTAAACTGAAAAGAAAAATCATTAATTCCTTTAAGTTTCTTAAATTTGTAAACCAAGTCACCATAAAATTCAGGTTCCGAAAGGCCCTCACTTAAAAGCGTCTTTAACCCAACATTATATTTGGAAATCAATTCATAGTGTCTACGATAAAATTTAGAAAATGTTTTTCGAAGTTTATGATACCGATAGCCCTGTTGGAGAAGTTTTGCCGTTAAACATTTATTTCGAGCGTTGAAGTCTGTAACATGATTGCAGGCTCTAGCAAACCTAATAAGTTGCGAAATGTATACACCATAAGAAGCACGACGAGGAACGTCACCATCCAAAAAAGGAAAATTTACTATATCAAAATCAAAGTCATCGCGCTTATCATAAATTTTAGAAGAAACAAATCCATTTGCAACAGAAAGATGTAGATCTAAAAAGGGGGCTTCAGTATCTGAGATATTGGCTTTGTTCAACTGAAGTTCAGGTGGATAAATTTGATTGACCATACCTTCAAAATAAGGGTTGTCAATGTTCAAAAGGTCATCGAGGTACCTAGATGTGGAATAAAAAGCCTCGATAACATCAGCTTGATTATCATGGTTAAGAGAATCCATGAAATCTCTTTCGTAGCAGTATAAAAATAAATCAGCTACGAGAGGTGCGCAATTTGTACCCATCGGAATTCCAACAATTTGTCTGTATAACTTGGTCCCAAATCTAATATAAATATTATCAAGGAGATAGGATAAGGCGTCGCATACATTCTGACATGACCAAAGTGTATACCGACTTTGGTCAGAGGAAGTGAAAAAAGCCTTTCTGTCATTACATGCCAAATAAAGTGAACCATAGTTTTTTAATGCCCTTTTGAAGGTCCACTCTATCAAATCCAGAAGTTTTTCTTTAATTAGATTATGTGGTAATGTTGTATACAGAGTAGAAAAATCATATGTGGACAAGCTTGTCGCACGGAACCCTCTACACTTCAATTTACTGAGCACCTCACCAGAATTTTTAATTGACCAAAACCAATTTTTATTTGAAGTTTCATACACTGTCTCACAGTATCTTATAACATGAGATTTGATAGCAGTAAGACAGGAAGTTAATAATTTAGAAAGTTCAGTGGTAATACAAGAGCTAGAATTTGCAATAAATCTAGCTTTGTATGGTCTTTTGTGAAGCTTAGGTAACCAATACATCGTAGGAAGTTTGTCTTGGCCTTCATTGACACAAACAGAAAACTTAACAGGTAAATCGTTTAAGTGGGCTAATAAACTTCTAAATGAAGTTGTAGCTCGTTATGGCTGTCCCTTAACCATATTATCCGACCAGGGGGGTGCCTTCGAAAGTGCCATTTTCCATGAGCTCTGTAGACTCCAGAGATCAAAAAGACTCGCACATCGCCTAGGAATCCCAGATGCAATGGTCTAGCAGAAAGATTTAACCGTAGTCTGTTACGAATGATCAAAGCATATCTTCAGGGAGAACAGACTGACTGGGATTTAAATCTGGGTTGTCTTGCTGCTGCATACAGAGCTAGTCCTTCGGAGTCTACACATCTGACCCCAAACCTTCTCTTCTTGGGGCGGGAAGTTAGACTTCCAGCAGAACTGATGTATGGCGGGCGAAGCACGGCATTAAACGATTACCACAGTTATGGAGAATATGTAGAGCAACTGAAATCCAGGATGCAGCAGGCACATGAGGTGGCAAGAAAACATCTCCACACTAGTGCCAAGAGGCAGGCAGCAATTTATGATTCAAAGCTGTCAGTCTATCACTACAAGGTTGGTGATCTGGTATGGGTTGCTCTTGAGAGCTGCAGGCCTGGTCTATCGCCTAAACTACAGGCTTCCTTCCGAGGTCCTTGCATTATTGTGCATAGATACAATGACTTGGACTACAAAGTGAGGTTGTCCCCTTTTGGCCTTCAGTGTGTTCTACACCACAACAAACTCAAGCCTTATGTAGGGAACAATGTCCCAAGATGGATAAAAGTAGTAAAAGCAAAACTGCCCTCCTTACCATAGAGTAGTATGTCACTGCACCTCAAAGTTGCTTTAATGTGTCTTAATCAGAGACACTCGATGTACATTTTCCCAACATTCTGATTTTTATTCCAATCACTTCCCCTAGCCCCGTTGTCTGATGAAAAGAGCATCAGGAGAAACGTAATCATCCCCATTCACTTCCCCTAGCCCCGTTGTCTGATGAAAAGAGCATCAGGAGAAACGTAATCATCCCCATCACGTCCCTTGGCCCCGTTGTCTGATGAAGAGAGCATCAGGAGAAACGTAATCATCCCCATCAGTTCCCTTGGCCCTGTTGTCTGATGAAAAGAGCATCAGGAGAAACGTTATCATCCCCATCACGTCCCTTGGCCCCGTTGTCTGATGAAGAGAGCATCAGGAGACAAGACGTAATCATCCCCATCACTTCCCCTAGCCCCGTTGTCTGATGAAGAGAGCATCAGGAGAAGAAACGTTATCATCCCCATCACTTCCTTTGGCCCGTTGTCTGATGAAGAGAGCATCAGAAGGCGAGACGTAATCATCCCCATCACTTCCCTTGGCCCCGTTGTCTGATGAAGAGAGCATCAGGAGAAGAAACGTTATCATCCCCATCACGTCCCTTGGCCCGTTGTCTGATGAAGAGAGCATCAGAAGGCAAGACGTAATCATCCCCATCACTTCCCCTAGCCCCATTGTCTGATGAAGAGAGCATCAGGAGAAGAAACGTAATCATCCCCATCACTTCCCTTGCCCCGTTGTCTGATGAAGAGAGAATCAGAAGGCAAGACGTAATCATCCCCATCACTTCCCTTGGCCACATTGTCTGATGAATAGAGCATCAGGAGGAAAAGACAATCATCCCCATCACTTCCCCTAGCCCGGTTGTCTGATGAAACGAGCATCAAGAGAAACGTAATCATCCCCATCACTTCCCCTGGCCCCGTTGCCTGATGAAGTGAGCATCAGGAGAAGAAACGTAATCATCCCAATCACCGCCCGTGGCCCATTGTCTGATGAAGCGAGCATCAGAAGATGAAATGTAATTATCCCCATCACTTCCCCTGTCTGATGAAGAGAGCCTCAAAAGAGGAAACATAATCATACCCATCACTCTGTTGTCTGGTGAAGCGAGCATCAGAATGCGAGACATTATCATCCCCATCACTCATCTGTCCCATCTTGATTATCTCCCTTGGCCCTATATTTTTTTTGAGAAACTAAGAATGATAAGACGATAACAGAATCATTCCCATTACTTACCCCATGTTGTTGTCTAGTGAAGTGAGCGTGATGAAACGAAAACGAGATCATTTCCATTACCTACCCCAGTTCGTTGTCTAGTAAAATGATCATGAAATTTTAAAGAGGATAATGCAATCATTCCCATTACCTACCCCAGTTCGTTGTCTAGTGAAGTAAGCATGATGAAACGAAAACGAGATCATTTCGATTACCTACCCCAGTTTGTTGTCTAGTAAAATGAGCACGAAAAGACGATTATGCATTATTTTCGTTACCTACCCATGATATAGTATTGCCAATTGCGAATTAGTGTCTCCATTTGTCAAAATCAAAGACAACCCCAAGATGTTTCAACATCAGACTTCAAAGACTATGAAAACCCTTTGTAGTAAAAAGTGAACCAAGTTAACCTGGAGACAGTGGCATAGAATTAGCCAATAATAGTTTACTCAGGCTGGTAGATAAACCTAAGTCCCGCCCATATAGTTTATGTGGCAGCTGGTCAGTTCACTTACTCAGTTGAATTGAAGTAAAATCAATTAAATATTTACATGCTTCAAAATATCTAGTCTTCCTATGATTAGATCAAATTGCAAGATTAAATGTTGTTCTTGTCTGTTTAAATGTGCTTTTGTATGTGTCCACAAGACACATATTTCATGTACTTTATTGAAATAAATTCAGCCACTGACAAGTGACAATAAATAATAATTAGAGGTCAGGTAGTCCTTCCTCCAGTGGTGGCAGGTGGGCGGAGCTAAACTTGTCCTTAGTAAATGGCTAGTTGGGTAAATTGTTTGTACTGAAAATGAACTGTTATAGTGGTGCTATTTTGGGAACTCAAATTCTTTGATCTTATGATTAGACATCATGCAGGTGTTATGTCAGAAAACCACAAAAGGGGCTGGAATATCGCAAACAGCCATAAAGTGAGCATGAAAAGATGAGATAGTATAATCATTTGTGTACAAGCCTGTGACCACCTCCTCTGTGAATATATCAAAATGAGCAGGAAGGATTTTTTTTCTTAGCTAAAATAAAGTCCCTAAAGGGTATTAGAAGACACATAAATGCTTGCGTGTAAATAATGGAAAATATATATAAATAAAAAAAAAAAAAAAATTATCACAGTCTATGGATGCAAGGTCAACTTGCTACGGTATAAACAGATGCAGCCAGCACAAATGTATGGACAAATTAATAGAGATTTCATATCAAAATAAATGAAACATAATAAAAAAACTTTCTTGTAGATGTTTGAGAAGTTTTACCAAGGCATATACTCTGTTGTGGGGCCAAATTATGGAGCAAACACAGAATTGAGACTGCCGCAGGTAGAGAAGAGCCTACTTTGATGGCTAGCTGTTTTCCCTTGACAGTCGCCTGAATACATCTGTTTTAATCTGTTAAAAGGAAATTTTCTTCAAATTTTTGCAGGGACTAGTCCAAGATAGAACATGGACCAAACTCAGGTTAAACCGAGCTATCTTACTGAAGAGATGTCTACTTCAGAAGTGACCCAGAGAGAACAAGAAATCAAAAATTTGGAACTACACTGTAGATTCATGATGAAGGTCGTGTCAGAGGAAAACAGCCATAGGCAGCTGAGAGGGCAAGGCAGTGGCATTGGTATGCTACTACAGAGTTATGCAGATGACCTGGTATTCATCCAGTTGGAGGATGTTACCCTATATATAACCACATTCTTACTAAGTTGCAGCTAAACTAAATGTTGTCCTTGTTGCTAGGTTTTACCTCTATTCCTTTGCGTATTGATGATATGGGATTTGCCTAACAGATGAACCAACCACATGATGTACATACTATTTTCTACTGATCTTGACAGTACTTGAAATCCTTAAAATCACCTCCTATAGCCATTTCAGATGAAGATGAGAGCTGTACAAACTGGTGAGGCCCAAGATGAGATAGCCTGATGCTGTAATGCCTAACCCAATATCATAATAATAGTAATAATAATAATAAAAAAGGGTCCACCACCAGTAACCATCAGATTGTGCTTATATTTTGCAGTTCAAGATGTCATCAACAACCGGTACCAAACATCATCATGGGAGGGCCTACCAGTGCCGACATTGTCTAAGAAGTGGGAAGGAGTACATCCAAGAGAAGCAGAGGGTAGAGGATCATATCCGTAAAACCCATTTAGCACCAGACCAGCTGCCATTCTATTGTACTCTCTGTCTCTTTCGGTGCACCAGGCGAGATGACTTGTTAAAGCACTACAGATGCCATGCGGCCAGACTCATTGATGACAGTGGGAACAAGATCCCAGATTCCCCCCAGTACCTGGTAGCCAACCAAGACCCCTATGTAATTGGCCAACAAGACTACCTGGTTCTGTCTAAGGAAGACTCTGAAGCCTACTTTCAACAGAGATGGGAGGCAAAGAGGGCAGCTTCAGGTACAGGTGATCTTCTAGCCTTAGCCGTCCAGGAATTGGGAACCCCTGAATCATTTCAGGACTTGATGGTCAACCCAGGGCAGACTGTCAACCAAGTGCCCACCATCAGCATGCAGCAAGTGCCCTCAACATCTTGCATCGAGCCAGCTCTGCCAGCCCAGCTGCCAATAAGCCAAATTCTCACGGCCGTCTATATTGCCAATCCTTACAGCAGCCGACAGGAGGGATGGTTCTGTCTACGCCTGCCGGTGCCAGTGTTGTGCCTGCCATAACTGATGTTGCACCTATCAGTGCTGATGTTGTGCCCACCAGTGCCAGGGTTGTGCCTGCAACAACTGACGTTCTCACCAGTACCAGGGTTGTGCCTGCAACAACTGATGTTCCCACCAGTACCAGGGTTGTGCCAGCAACTACTGATGTTGTTCCCACCAGTACCGGGGTTGCACGTGCAACTACTGATGTTGTTCCCACCAGTACCGGGGTTGCGCCTGCAACTACTGATGTTGTGCCTACCAGTACACATGTGCCTGTTCCTGCTGCTCCTAGCCCATCAATCTCCAGCACGGCTTCCTCTTTGCCAAATTCCAATGCAGGTGTATTTAGACCATGGCTGGTCACTTCCGAAGAACAGCCATGGCAGACCCTTGGAGAAAAGATGTCCAAGACCAAAACAGTCCAGCCATTGGCTTCTCCACATACAGTCCCAGGGGCACAGGAAAAGATGTCCATGGCAAAAACTGTCCAGCCCTTGGCTTCTCCACATAGAGTCCAAGGGGCACAGGAAACAGAGGAAGCAGAAGAGGATATACTTCCCCAGTTGTTAGGAGACCAAGATGACCAGTTGGAGACACAGCAGGACACCAGGAATGTGCAAATCATGCCAATTAGCCGGCATTTAGATGCTTTAGGAGCCACTCTAAAGCAGATGTCAGAAGCCATATCTGAGGGCAACGCCACCTTACGCCGGGAAGTAGAGTCCAATAGCCGGACAGTAAGATGTCTTGAGAAAACTGTTGATGCAGGGACGAAAGAACAGAACCGGCTGCTAAACAATATCAACAACAACCTCGTGAATCTTATCACGTTCCTGAGGACGAATGCCAGAGAGGAGAGACACAGGAGAGAGGAGGAGGAGCAGAAAGATGAGAGAAAGCGAAAGAGAGAGGATGAGAATGAGGAACCGAAGCTGAAGTCCGTCCTGGGGGAGGTGAAAGTCAACAAAAAGAAGAAAAGAAGTGATTAGTGCCATTAATTATAAAATATCAATAAAGTGTTAAAAAAGGAAGAAAAAAGTGCAAATTTGTGATAAGGTCCTACATGTAGAAACAGTGAATTTGTTTTTTTACCCAGCCCCTTTGATTACTTAAAGATAGAATTTAACCATTATTCTGGTTGTCTTAGGCATTCTGTTGTATGAACATATTTTTTTTTTTCAAGATTTATTCATACTGTAGGGATCAAATTTCCTCTTTTGATCATGTTCATACATTTTTTTTCTGAATTTTACTTTCCAAAACAGGTCCTTATTTGCAGCTGTTTGTACATGTAAGCCAAACCATAAAAGAAAGTGATAAAATAAATAAATAAATAATACAGAAATTCAAGGATATTCAGGAATTCAGCTATTCGAGGAGATGGTCACCAGGACATTGAACTATAAACATATCACGGACATACTACTGATTAATTCACATGGAGGCAAATTTGAGGTTCATGAACATTAACCGAGGAACTATGAACAATTACCAAGGAACTTTGACTGTTACTGAAGAACTTGGAACATAAATTGAGGAACTTTATATTGAAATGAACAATTTCATGAGATTGAATCATCTTATTTGTTAAGGTTGAATTTTTTAATGTCTCAGTTTACGAAGTTCAAGTCATGTCTAAAGGGTATGATGGTTAATTACTTTGTAAAGCAAATTAGTTTTGCTTAGTTAAAGCCGGGTTAGGACCCTCAAAGCTTTATTCAAAATCATTTGCTCCTGCACTGGGTTGATGTACACTCATTTAAATCTAGTCTGTACATGACCAGAATTTTTTTATTGAAATGTGTATAGGACAGTCTTCTGAGAAATTCAGTTGGTCTGAATATATTTATGGTTTACTTAGAATCTAGTCATTACCTTGCATTACATTCCAAGATTGGTGCTTAATGCTGTTCCAGTGATCTCAATTTAAATGTTATTTTTTTAAATGAATGTTTAACCTTAGTGACAAGAGTGACTGTCCTATAATGCTATATTCTATGATGTCTAGTGGCTCTGAGATATTACAAGTGAACCAGAAAGTTAGTATATAGTATGCCCAATAAGAGCATACTGATCTTTGATCCTTTTAAGAGCAATGCGACTACATCTTCATATTTGATGAAGGTACTGTGTCCTCAGGCAGACATAGCTATTATGATGGCACATATTCATCAAACTTTGTACTGCAATTTCCTGGTGGTTGTATATTTGATTGTCCCTTCAGGATAGTTGTTTTGGATCCCCTTTGTTATGTAAGATATATGGGGCACCTTCTAAAAGTGGGGGGTTGCAATGTTTTATGATAAGGTGCTGACTGGTTATCCTTATCTATTACCAGGAAGATGCTGTACCATACTTTAATAACTTTAATATGTAATCAAATATTTCTCATGTTGAATAAGTGAAGTTTCGCAATAAGGGTCAAACATTTACATTATGAAACTATAATGCAACTGTTTATTGTGAAGAAATGTCAAACAAACAAGTTAAAGTGCATGTTCATCCTCGTCATTTATCATCTAATGTTGTTAATTCATCTAAGTTTTCTCTCATAAGCATGCTCATCTGAAACTCCCATTATGAAGTTAAATCATCAAATTTTATCCATTTTTACAATTTAATAATTTCTCAGTTTACATGTTTTGACGACATGAGTGACCTATATCAATTTTCTTAAGTTCATATGGAAAAGTGTTTCCTCTAAGTCAACGCAGGAGGGTGCAGCGCCATGCCACTTGAATTTTGAAATATGTTCTAATTATTATGATGTTACTTTTAAACATTTTTATCAATTTTTTTATTCTAAATCGATGAATGTGTGCCCAAAATGTTGTCAACCAACAAGCTGATTGAGCCCTTGTTTTCTTCTTCATCTTATGTTACATGTTTTAGTGTTAAGCAGGAGCTTTTAACACAAAAGTGGGGGGTAATGTGAAACCCAAGGGCTTTGAGATGTTGCATCTTGTTGGTTGAAATTTATTTTCTTTGCTGGACTCCCTAAACAACTTGTGACCCAGTTTCAGACATGCAGATTTCTTGACTGTTTATATATATATATATGTATATATATATATATATATATATATATATATATATATATATATATATATATATATATATTTGTACTCCTTACAGGGTGGCATTGTGGGTTGCCTCTGCGAGGCAACTGACAGTGAAGTTCTGCAGGAGTACATGATTTGGGGTCTCAAAGGCTAAACATAGGGCCTGTTTGATATCTGGGTCATCAGGTTGGCCATGTTTTGGATTTTTGCAGAACATGTGCTCTGTAAACAATCAAATTTTATTGCATCTCATTTCATTTTTCAAAGATGACACCTACCTAAGGTCATGAAATAGCTGTTAAACTCTTAAGATCCATCAGTTTTGATGACTGTCAAATTCATTTAATGACTTCTTTTTAGCATAATTTGACTTTTTCAATAAGTTTTGTACTCAGCTGACATCTTTGTTGTGATTGCAAGTGCCCGGATGTATTGTAGTGGTTACTTAGTTACTGTCTAGCAATAGCTACTCAGCATCTCCGATATCAATAAAATAATAATCTACCCAAAACTTTCAACTTTAACAGTGTATTACAACTTTAATACTAGACCAATTTTTGTGCTTTCTTCAGATTTTTAAAGGGTAATAATCTAAGATTTGTTCTCTGTTAATAGATTTATCAAATTCATTTAGAAAAATAGACATTTTGAAGTATAAAGAGGTCAAAGTACCGTTTCTTAAGCCTCCATTTTGTTTTCTCCCACATTCATATCTGATGTGGGAGGTGGGGGAGAAAGTGGGAGATGAGGGAGAAAGTTTGGAAAGTAAGGGAAATGAGGGAAAATTGGGATATGTGGGATGTGGGATTTGTGGGGAGTATATATTGGATCCCACAGAATTGTTCAGGGACTTCGCTATTGCTTCGCATAGGGTACAGTTTTGTTTTAATGTGGTTTTGGAATTTTTGGTTTAAATAAAAAGAAATTTAGTTGGACTTTCAAGAATTTTACTTTAAACTTTGGAAAACATTCTAAATTAAATGGGGCATTATTTTCTTTGCAATTTTAAATGATTTTATGACTTAGAAGATTTTTTTTCTTTATTTTTCTTGGAGATAGATATTTTTTGGAGGCTTGAGACTTGGAAACTATATTGGAATACAATTTAGCCGATGCCTGCCTGAGGATACTATTAAAACATTTAAATTTCACTCAGAGCCACCCAGTGTTTTACTTAAATATTGATTGCTAGTCTCATTTAAAAGTTAATAATTTAATTAAATTTGTTGAATTTTATCTAATCATTTTAAGTATTTATTTCCATCCATTTGATTAAGTTTTAAAAGCATAATGAAGTCCGGTCTACTGCTGGGTCAGTAGACATTAGTATAGGCTGCTCTAGCGTCCGCCAACTCGTGTCCATCTACTACTAGATATGGGTAGACAGTTGATCAGCTGACTAAATTTGTTTTAGTTATTGTCAGTTATCAGACTGTCTACTGTATTTTGCTCATTGGTGTTAGTCTAGCAAGGTGACTGATAAGCCACGCTACCACGAATTTTATTGGTCATCGGCTAGTTAACACGGAGCCGAATCAGGTGAGCTGTTTGAGCCCCTGGTCCTGCGACAGCACGTTACACAATACCCTTCCATGTTTATTTCAAAATCCACCAGACTACAGAAACCAGAGGACCAATGGTCCTGAGAATGATCATCTGAGATTTGGTCTTAAAAATGACCTCTGGCCAAGATAAAAATGACGTTGACCTTGAATACCCACATAACTTTTATGAAGTCAGTATATTATCTTTGTCTACCAATTTTGGGTCAAAGACTACAAAACGTTCCGCAAAATCCATTTACATGTTTTCCCATCAAAAAGCCTATGTGACCAGTTGACCTTTCTAAGAAATAGCACAAGGTCAACCCAAGGTCATGATTTATCCTAATATTGACGGACTAGATTCATCAATGCTACATTTCAAGGGCCATTAAAATTTGACCACTGGTTCCAGAGAAGATTTTTATTTGTTGCTTAGCGTCCCATTCAACAGCTATGGTCATGTTGGGACGTTGCCTACAATTTATGAGACGTCTACGCAACATTAGAATGACATGACATCCACAATGTCCTTGAAAAAATAACCACCCAAGTATAACAAAAAGGTTTATAAATATGTATGGATGGTTTGACTTGAATCACATAATAATAGGTCCAAGTGTCCTATGCTACATGTACAAAATGTATATGTTCGGCGCAAAGTAGGAATCGGTGCAATTTCGGAATTGCGCCTGCGCAAAAAGGCAGGAATTCACCGTGACTTTGTCCGCAGATTCGAGCACCCTGCCAGCTTTGTTGCAATGGCTCTGGCATTGTTCTTCTTTATGAGCCTTCGCATGAGAAAACCAACAAATTGGATTTCCGACCAGGTTGACACAAACCAGCCTGTATAGTCACAGAAGCAGGCTAGAAGCTTGAAATTTTGGATTTAAGTAGAAGAGGGATTGTAGTATCTGTGTAGCAAAAACAAAGACGCTGATCAGCTGTGCAGTTACTGCACAGCTGATCTGCGCCTTTGTTTTTGCTCATGCAAATTGTTGGTTTTCTGGTGCTGAGGCTCTTATGTCTTGTCGGTTAACGCCAATGTCTTCATGTGAAGTTCAATAGTCATGTTTGTTAATGACCGGTGCAAATAAATTATTCATTCCAAAGTTTCAATGCGTCAAAGAGTCAACATAATTGTGCTTTCATTTTTATTATCTTTGTAGAAAAATCAATGACAGGCCGAAGAATGGAGTTTAACCCATATTTGACGAATGGATTTTCCCTTCATTATCAATTGGATGAGTCCACTTTCATTTTAGGGATGTTAGGAGAGATTTATTATTTTTATTCCATTTTTCGATGAAATTCCTCTAAGCAAACAGAATAGCCCCAGATGGGACGCCGCGTTCTGCGGCGTCTCATCTGGGGCTATTCTGTTTGCCTATGTCCCATTAAAGGGATGCCAGGATTAAATGTATTAACCGAAACGAACCTTTGGTGTAATATGAATCAGTATCGGAATGGATAACTTGTTGGATTTTGTTTGCTCGGAAATGCCTTAATCGGGTTAACAACGGAACAAATTCCATGTAATCTCCAACGCAATTTTGCATCCCTGATTTTCAGATGAAAAACAACGTTCAAATATACGTTTAGTAGTGGTACTTTGGTAAGTACCGCAATTTACGTTAAATAAGAAGTATGCACCCATGCATACCATCTGAAGGGTCTATATAACACAGGCTTGTTACCGTGATACTGATAATCTGACCATTTCATTGTTATACGTTTGTGTGATTTCCGCAAATCACTTATGTGGTCTTCCTGGGTCAGAATACTTAAGAGAAACTTGACTGAGGACTTTCTCCCTATGGACTTTCTCGCTCTATAGCCAAATGGCTAATTTGTGATATTGGGATGCTCATAAAAGACGTTCTGGGTTTGTAAAATGATACCCGGACCCACAAACGGTAGGCAACTAAAACTATTTCGTTTTCTTTTCATTTGCTTATAGAGAAAACATAATCAATGACTAGAATTTGTTTTCTATGTGAAAACTGATGTCTCCCCCCTTTCTACGTGCATGTCCAAAATATGCAAGCAAGAGTTATAGTTCTTGAGCATCACATATCATGTCATTCTGTTTTATAAGAGTACCAAGTTTCATTGAAATATCTCTTACGGTGTTCAAGTTATAGAGGGGGCACGAAAGTGTTTGGAAAATAATCAAAGGGAAATAACTCCAAAGATATGAAAGCAAGAGTAATGATTCTTGTGCATCATGCTTTATAAGTGTACAATGTTTCATTGAAAAGTCTCTAATGGTTTTTGAGTTATAGAGCAGACACGAAATTGAATGAAAAATAATCAAAGGGAAATAACTCCAAAGATATGCAAGCAAGAGTTATGGTTCTTTAGCATGACACATCATCTCATCGTGCTTTATAAGTGTACCAAGTTTCATTGAAATATTTCTTATGGTTTTCAAGTTATAGAGTGGACATGAAATTGTATGGAAAAATAATCAAAGGGAAATAACTCCAAAGATATGAAAGCAAGAGTGATAATTCTTATGCATGACACATCGTCTCATCATGCTTTATAAGTGTACCAAGTTTCACTGAAATTTCTCTTACGGTTTTCAAGTTATAGGGTGGACACGAAATTGTATGGAAAATAATCAAAGGGAAATTACTCCAAAGATATGCAAGCAAGAGTTATGGTTCTTTAGCACGACACGTAATCTCATCGTGCTTTATAAGTGTACCAAGTTTCATTGAAATAACTCTTACGATTTTCGAGTTATAAAGCGGACACGAAATTGTATGGAAAATAATCAAAGGGAAATAACTCATAAAATACACAAGCCAGAGTTATGGTTCTTGAGCACGACACATCGTCTGATCATGCTCAATAAGTGTACCAAGTTTTATTGAAAAATCTTTAACGGTTTTCAAGTTATACAGCGGACACGAAATTGTATCGAAAATAATCAAAGGGAAATAACTCCAAAAATACTCAAGCTAGAGTTATGGTTCTTGTGCATGACACATCGTCTCGTCATGGTTTACAAGTGTACCAAGTTTCATTAAAAACTCTTTAACGGTTTTCAAGTTATAGAGCGGACACGATTTGTGACGGACAGACAGACAGACAGACAGACAGACAGATAGACAGACAGACGGACAGACGCACGGGGAAAAACAATATGTCTCCCGACCCTGTCGGGGGGAGACATAATCACAATGGTAATGTTTGTATTGTCTCTGGCAGAACATAAACAGAAAGTCGAGAACTGTTCGAGTCTTTTCTAGAAAATGTTATTATGTTTGTATTTTTGCCGATATGTGGTATTGTGCATGTAATTATCATTTGATAAATAAGAGCTGTCGCAGGACAGCGTAGCTCGCCTGACTTGTGCTTTGCCACTAAATTTATCAAAATCTATGACCTTGACCTCAATGTCGCTCAGGTGGGTCGTAAAAAGCATAAAATTTCTGACCAATATCTACAAACATGCAAAGTATCAACTTGATCCATCAACATGTTCAAGAGATATAGACTTCTAACAACTTTAACGAAAAACTTCAACAAAAATTTTCTAAATCTGTGACCTTGACCTCACGGTCACCCAGGGTGGGTCATGATGGTACTCCATAAAACTTCAGACCAATATCTTCAAACATGCAAAATATCAACTTGATCCATCAACATGTTCAAGAGATATAGACTTCTTAAATCTTTAATGAAAAACTTTAACATAAAATTTCTAAGTCCGTGCCCTTGACCTCAAGGTCACCCAGGGTGGACCACGATGGTACTGCATAAAACTTCAGACCAATATCTACCAACTTGCAAAGTATCAACTTGATCCATCAACATGTTCAAGAGATATAGACTTCTAAAAACTTTAATGAAAAACTTTATCATAAAATTTCTAAGTCCTTGACCTCAAGGTCACCCAGGATGGGTCATGATGGTGTCATAGGCTGCATTTGATGCGATTTATTTGAAGTAAGGTCTGTCGTAGGCCGTATCGGCGCGTGGCCCTTCAATCGTAAACCGTACCATTTAGCTAGTTCCTACCGTCGTCATCCTTAACGTATAATGCGCTTTTTACGAAACACCACCCGTAGTCGCATTAGTACCTTTCCCCTAAGATCCGACCTTTTCCAATACATACCTTCTTTCTTAACATAACAATGCATGAGCCGTTATATGGTGTTCACTTTTGCTACCTGCGCTACCTGTATCCATGCCTCGGTGCACTTACGCCATAGCTACTGGAGAGACAAGTTTATACTTTCTCTGTGTCATGTCATTGTTACTGTAGAAATATATTTTATATATATTTCAGGTATGTTGTTTTACTTATTTTGTCGGATGTATCACTTTTGTACATAGTTTTGGATTTTGATAATTTAAAGATGAGTTAGACAGTACTTGAATTATAGTTGTGAAATGAAGCTGCAAGATTAACATTTTGCTTAAGATCGAAATCCGTACCATCATACATACACTCATAGTTCATGATGCATTGTTTACTACATTTATTTGCTGTCTAATTAGTTTTGCATTGTTTCATAATTATGTATTTTGCACTTACGCCATAGCTACTGGAGAGACAAGTTTATACTTTCTCTGTGTCATGTCATTGTTACTGTAGAAATATATTTTATATATATTTCAGTGGACCAGATATGATTTAGATCATCTATATTGCCATTATCATCTTTGTATGTTATCATCATGGAACATCATCATCATTTGTTGTCTTGGTCCCATGGATTAAATTCATTTGGCCAGAATACTACAGTTCACTTGTGTGTTAAATCCAATGAAGAACCCTCGGGTTAATAACGACAGACGTTGACAATGGTGGCCAGTGTACCGTTGGATTACTGTGATTAATTCTGTATTCACAACTACACGCGTGTGACGTATTTGGAATTACATATTCCGTCTATTTCTGGATCCAGTGATCACCCATAAACCATCAATGATGTCATGTGTTACGTAGCCGGTGCCTTATCCAATCGGATTCGGGATTCCGTTCACGGAGCTCTGTTTACAAACATTGTGTTTACCCGGGACACGTGTTTTCGAGATGGGCCCATATACTGTTTTTGCGTTTCGAGTTTGGTGACTGGAAGGATCAGGGACTCGTTGACAGCGGACAGACGAAAGCGCGCACGTTGAACCGGAGTGATTCACGCTGTGTACATTCTATATGAACATAGACTTTTGTCGGTTGTTTTATACGACTGACATTAAAACTTTGTTTGTGTGATGTCATGTGATTTTTGGAATATATACTTGGATTTGGTACGGTAAGAATTTACTATACTTGCAGCTTCATATATTTCAAACATTATTACTGTACATTTTCAACTAAAGCAACTGTATTTAATTTTTCACAATTCAAGTTTTGTCAATATCGAACATGCATAACTGTTCTGACAATTAAGTTTACAGTTTAACCATGGAGATTAAACTGTAATATCGGGCATAAATCTATCTGCACATCACTGTCTCGTTTGAATATATATTGTCAGTTCTGTTGTGCCTGCCGAAAGTCAGTGAATAGTATAAAATACATCTTTCGGTAATTTTTGTGACAAAACAATAGTCAGTCTGAACATATGTAGATGATCTTGTGAACTGTTACAGTTAAAACAGTGAGGTTGTGAAGATACAACAATTTCAGTCATGGCGACATAAAAGTGAAGTTATTGTTTTCAGATTGTCAAATTTGTAGTTTTGTGGGACTTTAATAGAAAGCAATAAGTCCACATAAAATAATGCGACAATCTTCCCCAGCGCGCGCTGCACTTACTAACACCCTGCCTACTATCCTATAGCCTTTACCCGTCCAATCCGTACATACCCTCATAAACCTGCGTGCGATATAAACCGTGAGATAAATCCGCTAATCTAGATCTACCCTGCCAGTACTTTGCGTTGACATATAAAATTTAGACCTATATAAAAAACGTAAACCCAGATCACACAGTGTAGACCCAGATATGTTACGTTTTGTTCTAAATACTCCGAAAGGTATTTTGTTTTGTCTGTGTCCCGGCAAAGCTTTGTTCTTGTCTCAGGTGTGAAACGATATTGAATTAACTTAGTCATTTTCGCGCAGATAAAATCGGGTACCAGGGGCCACGCTCGTCGATGCGGAAAACCGATACAAAGATTACAATTGTAAAACACTGATACATTGTTAATCCTCGGTAGCTCAGTTGACTAAGACGATGGACTCTGTATTCATGTCACAGGTTGTACCCGGGTTCGATTCCCACTAGGTGCAAATATTTTTTTTTTGTTTTGATATTTTTCTTTTTCAGATTTTTTTTCTTACTTATTTTTTTCTCTATCTATTTTTCCTCAGTCAGATAATTTTTTTTTTCTAGACAAGATAAAGCTACAGGCCTTTATCTTGATATACATCTATTCATAGTAATATAGTAATAAACTAGTTCTATTGTGAATGCAGGTATAGTTGCAGGTATACAGTGTTGCTGACAAAAATAAATCTGATTTTTGTCTTGTGTGCAGAAAAATAATTAATAGTTAGTGCACTAATTATCCTTTTGGAAGGATTAGCTTTTCAAAACATAATTGTGTACAGAACTATTGATTTGATTGATATCTTTGCTATTTATTGCCATTTTTGTTTGCACTCATCACTCTGTCATCTACTATGTTCACTTGCACCAATCATTTCATTTCACATTCATAGCACACCAACCAAGCCTATACCCCTACCCCTCCCCCCTCCTAAAACAAAAAGGAAAAAGCAGTGAATGAATACAAATTGTATCAAATTGTCAAGAGATACAGTTTGATAAGTGAAGCATTGTGATTAGAAACACAGTTGTGTATATGCTTATGTGAATTGGCATTGAAGCCAAAAGTTGCATAATAAAAACATTACAGCAGTGTGAAAATTAAGTGTTTGAGCTACAGGAGAACATTAAGGATAAGTGTATACAAATTCCAGTTTTGTGTGGTAACAGTCACAATATTGTGGTGTTAAATGAACATTATATTGTGAATACTTGTTTCTTTTGGAGAAGTGTATGCTAGTGTCTGTGCTCATTTCAAGCTTTATTAGCATTTACATTTTTCTGAAGGAAATTTATATTGTATGGGATTTGGTGATCATTATTTAACCTTCTGTAGTTTATGCATTGCTGTTTGTGGTCTTGGGTTTGTGTTGGTTTTGGCAACTGGGCTTTTGATTAAAGTGTGTTTGGATTTGTAAATCTGAAACTTGTGCATTCAGAAATTTGAATCATTGAGTTATTGTTGTGTTGTGTTGTGATCATTGGTTGTTTATGTGATTTTGAGTTGAATGTTGTTTCCCAAATTTTGAATGATATGCTTTGATTGATAACCCTTATAATCAATTGTGATTGATGTTATGTGAAAGAAATCAATCCCCAAATTGTAAGTGTGTTATGACAGAAGTATACATGTGAAAATAAGTTTGTGGAATACATAAGGAGAGATAAATGTGACAAGTGATTCCTTGTGTACTCTGTTAGTGAATTACTGTGAAGGGAGACAAAACTGTGTAAAGTGTATATTCTGTGAAGATTGTAACTGTGTCAAAGCATAAAGGGAGTTAAATCTGTGAAAATAGTTTGAACATTGTGTGAACATTGTGAAATTCTGTATAAACAAAGAAAGTTAATTCTGTGTTAAAGTGAAAAGGAAATTTGTATTCCACTACAAGGGAGATAATTGTGCTGGGATACTGAACAGGACTGAATTGTGAAAAATAATATTATTTTGGATTGGAGATAACCATTAGATGTGCCATCTTAACTGGGCCCATTTAGATTAAGTAGTTTATATAGTATAGTTAGGGATAGATAGTTAGATAGTTAAACATGGCACAATCTAATCCAAATCTCGAGAGAGATCTCAGAGCAATGAGGCGCGATCATATACGCGAAGAAGAGGATAGAGAGAGAGCTGAAAGAACATGGAGAGAAACGGAAACTGCTAGACGGCGTGAGGAAGAATATAGACGTCAAGTGGAAGCAGATGAGAGAAGAAGGGCATTAGAAGAAGATGAAGAGAGATTAGCTGAAGAAGAAAGACAAATGCGTTTCTTCGAACAAGAGAGAAGGAAACAAGCAGAAAATCAGCTGTTACAACTTCAGAGACAAAGAAAGGCGTTGAGTGAATACAGAAGAGGGGTACACCCAACAGAGTTTGGTGAAGGCCGTATAGATATAGCTACAGTGATCCCTGCAAATGACAGAGAAACACAGAGTGGAAGAGAAAGTCTTGCCACAGGAAGAAACACACAGTCAGAGCTTCAGTATGAAAGTTTTGGATTGAACACTACACAAGTTGTAGATCCAAATGATATTGATACTGTAAGGAAAGAAGTTGTGGGATCACTTAGTCCGTCAAAGCAGAAAAGAAGAGTTAGTTTTCAAACACCGGAAAGGAGAGGTTCAGAGGATGAAGATTTTATAAGGATATTAAGTACTGAGATAAAAGAACTGGACAAACGACTAGTTGCATATGGTCGAGGCTTGACACAGAAGGCAAAAGATACCAGGACAGCATATGAAAGGCATATAGCACCGAGACAGCTGTTTACCGAGGAGTCGTCAGAAGAACGACATAGTTTGCCGAAAGTAAGTGAAAGGGAGTCAGATAGGAAAAGTGTTGCAAGTTCACAGGGTGCTACACAGAATACAGAAAGAGAAGAAAGAAACTACTATCCAGCACAAGAACAGTACAGAATATCAGAAAGAGACACAGCTGAACAGGATGAGAAGCTCATGTTGTTGAGAAAGAGAGAAGAAGATCTTCGACAAAGGGAAGAGCAGATAAGAAAACTCGAAAGAGAGCAAGCTGCAAAGAGAGAGATGACAGTAATGTTTCAAAGAAGAGAGAAAGAGATTAGAGAAAAGGAGGAAAAGCTATGGAAACTAGAAAGATATCTCAATGAAAGAGAAAGATTCTTAGAACACCAAAATCAGTCGAAGAATCCTTATGAAGATGAACTTCAAGACAGAGATAGGCAGATAGATATCAGATTAGCGGAAATGAACAGACGCCAGAAATTGATTGAAGAAAGAGAGGCTGCTCTTGACAGAGCTAAAACAGAAGCAATAATTCAGACAGAAGTAAAGAATGAGAAAAGTGAAGAGATACCTCAACGCGTCTTAGAGGAAGATATACTCTGTGTCAAACACATGGCAACAAGTACAGACAATAAAGAGGAGGAGGAGTATAGGAGAGATGCAGCCACAAATACAGAGAAATATCAAGAAGCTCAAAATCAAGACAAATTCCCAAGATTCTCGCCCTTTTCAGGAGAGGATCCGCAGCCGAAAACAGAAGCTTCATATGAGGAATGGAAATATGAAGTTAACTGTATCTGGAGAGCTGGGAGATACTCAGAAGAAGCAGTGGCTCAAGCAATAAGAAAGTCAGTTCGCGGTCAGGCAAAGAGAGTACTTCTCACCATGGGAATTACAGATGATGTTAAAAGTGTACTTCAAAGATTAGAGACTGTCTTTGGAAATGTTTCAACAGGGGAATCGATTCTAGAGGAATTCTATACAGCATTCCAGAAACAAGATGAGTCTGTGAATAACTGGGGCCTCAGATTAGAAGAGATTCTACAACAAGCAATCGATAAGGGCCACGTTAAAGAGGAAGAAAAAGATGAGAGATTACGTGAGAAATTCTGGAGAAGTCTCAGAAGTGAGAAATTGAAAAACGCGTCCCGCTTGCAGTTTGAAACAATCAAAAGTTTTGAGATGTTACGGAGTGCTGTTCGTGCCGAGGAAAAGGAAATGAAACGTACTGCAGCAGCGCAATACCAGCCAGTAAAAGTACAGTACAAAGAAGAAAACACAGATATTTCAAAAGAAGACTCAAAGTTAGAAACCATTATGCATAAGTTAGCAGAAATGTACAGCGAGATAAAAGAACTGAAGAGTCAACAACAGTCAAGAAGACCCTGGTATGATCGAAGACGGCCGAATTATCCTGACGAACACCAACAGAAACAGACGTCGGAAGAGTCATCGTCTGGTCAGGCCAAAAATGAACAGAAGAAGTCGGGAAACTAAAAGGCGTCCTCGTCGAGGGGCGGACTGAGGACAAACGCCAAGAAAGCCCTGAAGTCATCAACATCTTCGATCGTGTTGTTGGTCACTCAAATGAATCACCAATTACCATCAATGGAATAGAGACAAATGCCTTAATAGACAGTGGTTCACAGATAACTACGATCTCTGAAGACTTTTACAAGTCAATGACACCACCACCACCTTGGGTATCGCTGCGTGACATCGACATTCACATTGAAGGAGCTGGAGGTCACAGAATACCATACATGGGAATTGTATTGATAACCATTGGTGCCCAGTTTCTTGGTGAAGAAAAAGTGAAATGTCTTGCATTAGTTGTACCTACTACTCGGTACAGTCTTGATGTCCCAGTGATTGTTGGAACAAATGCCATCAGAGATTGTAAAGTGCTGTGTACAGAAAATATGAACATACCAAAGGAGTGGGCATTTGCATTTGTCTCTTTACAACAGACCAAAATAGGAGTGGTGAAGTCGACCAACAACTTTGACATCATAGTTCAACCTATGGAAACCATCACACTATCGGGTCTTGTCAGAAAGAAATGCAGTTTGGAATCAGCTGTCACAGAGAACACAGAGGGAGCGTCCATCAAACTTGGCGTTTGTCCTCGGGTTGTCTCCTTACAGTCGCCTGGAAAATATCAAAGAGTTCCCGTGAGACTGTTTAACATGTCAGCAACGGCTGTGACCATCAAGCCTAATTCCAACTTATGTGAACTGCAAGAAGTTAAAGTTTTAAGAAGTGCAGATATAGATCAGACAAAAGCAGAAAAGGCACAAGCACAACAGCATCGTGTACAGACAGACAAGAAAGACAGAAAAGTAGATCTGAAGGACATCCCAGAAGGCATTAATCTGGAAGATATGTGCGTCACTGATCAGCAGAAACAACAGCTATTAGAGTTTCTTGTGAAATGGAAAGATAATTTTTCAACAGATATTACAGACCTGGGAAATTGTGATCTGATAAAACATGAAATCAAACTGACAGATGATGAACCTTTCAAGGAACCAGCTAGGAGAATACCACCAGCACTTTTTGAAGAAGTCAAAGAACATTTGAAAGAAATGATGGCAGCAGGGGCTATAAAACCAAGCCACAGTCCATATTCGTCAAATGTTGTCATCGTTCGGAAGAAAGATGGGACCATTCGCTTTTGCGTAGACTTCCGCAAGTTGAACAGCAAGACAGTGCCTGACGCCTATGCTATTCCTCGGGTTGCGGATAGCCTTCATCTACTTGCTGGGGCCAAATACTTCACCAAGTTAGACCTTAGGAGCGGCTACTGGCAAGTAGAGATAAAGGATGAGGACAAGAACAAGACAGCTTTTCAAGTAGGAGGCCTCGGATTCTATGAATTCAACCGCATGCCTTTCGGATTGTGCAATGCCCCTGCAACGTTTCAACGTCTGATGGAGAGGTGCATGGGAGAGCTGAATCTACGAGATTGCTTAATCTACCTAGACGACGTCATCATTTTCTCGTCTACGTTCGAAGAGCACATTGAACGCCTCGAAGCAGTATTCTCCCGCCTCAAGCAGCACAATCTGAAACTGAAGCCGTCAAAATGCGAGTTCCTGAGGTCCGAGGTCACATACTTGGGACACGTAGTCTCAGAAGAAGGGATCCGTACAGATCCAGAGAAAACCAAGGCGGTTAAAGATTGGCCAGTCCCGAAGAACGTCAAAGAAGTACGAGCATATCTTGGCTTCACGGGATACTACCGGCGATTTATTAAGAACTACGCCAACATAGCAAGGCCACTAAACGATCTGCTAGTCGGGCATTGTACGACAAAGAAAACAAAGGCAAAGAAAAAGACAAAACAGACACCATTTGTATGGACGGAAGCTCAGCAAACAGCGTTTGATTCCCTTAAGGAGAAATTGATGAAGCCACCAGTTCTGGCATACGCGGACTACTCTATGCCCTTCAAGCTCCATACTGACGCCAGTTCAACAGGATTAGGAGCAGTTCTTTACCAGAACCAAGAGGGCATGGACCGTGTCGTTGCTTACGCCAGCCGTAGTTTGAAGCCTTCAGAGCGGAATTATCCGGCCCACAAGTTGGAATTCCTCGCCCTTAAGTGGTCGGTGACTGAGAAATTCCACGACTACTTATATGGCGCCAGATTTGAAGTGGTGACGGATAACAATCCCCTGACATACGTGTTCACTACGGCGAAGCTCGACGCTACCGGTCAACGATGGCTTGCAGCCTTGTCCAACTACAACTGTACCATCAGTTATAGAAGTGGCAAACAGAATTTGGACGCAGACGGATTGTCAAGGATTCGTGAAGATGAACAGACAAGAACCATCTTCCCTGATGTCCTCAAGACTATTTGCCATTCTGTCACAGTGGACACTGCACAACAGCCATATGTGGAGTCTCTTACTGATGTTGACCAAGAACAGCTCGATCCAGAAGAGGCGTCCACTATCCAAGAAGAAGTCATCAATGGAACCGCTTTATCAGCCAAGGACTGGATACAAGCACAATCAGAAGATCGAAACATTCGATTTGTCATCAATAGTATGCTTGAAGGATGCAAGCCAACCACAGAAATGGCTGATTCTCAAGACATAGACAGGAGATTTATTGCAGATTGGGAAAAGTACCATCTGAAGGAAGGTGTCCTCTACAAGAAAGCCACTGTAAGCGAGGAGGAGTTTGATCTTTTGTGCCTGCCACACAAACTGAGGGATGACATTTTCAAGGCTTATCATGCCGACCTAGGACATCAAGGCCGAGACAGGACATTATCCCTCATCAAGAGACGCTTCTTCTCGCCAGGACTGGAACACTATATCAAACAGAGAATCCAGACGTGTTCTCGCTGCATTCGAAGGAAAACAGCACCAGCAAAAGCCGCCGAATTGGTGAATATTACATCATCAGCACCAATGGAACTGATCTGTATAGATTACTTGTGTTTGGAAAGATCCAAAGGCGGAATAGAGAACATCCTGGTAATAACAGACCACTTCACCAGATACGCACAAGCCATACCAACAAGAAACCAATCAGCGTATACCACTGCCAAAGCATTGTACGAGAACTTCTTCGTCCATTATGGATTTCCGGCTAAGATTCACAGTGACATGGGGGCTAACTTTGAGTCCAAACTCATCAGAAAGCTCTGCGATATAGTCGGAATACAGAAGACTCGTACCACCCCTTACCATCCGATGGGAAATGGCATGGTGGAGAGATTTAACAGGACCCTCTTGAACATGCTGGGAACTCTCCAAGAACATCAGAAGTCTGACTGGAAGGCTCATGTATCCACATTGACACATGCGTACAATGCCGCCATCCATGATAGTACAGGCTTTTCACCATACTATCTCATGTTTGGTCGGCATCCTAGATTGGCCATGGACGCATTTCTGGGGATAGGATCTGGTGAAGATGTGCCTAAGTCAAAGCAGGACTACAGTGACCGACTGAAGGATCGACTCCAGTTTGCATACAAGAAGGCTGGTGAGAAGGCTAAGAAGACTGGAGAGACGTACAAAATGTACTATGACAGAAAGGTGCGCCACGCAGTTCTTGAACCAGGCGATCGGGTCTTGATCAAGAATATCGGGCTTACTGGTCGCCAGAAGCTAGCAGATAAATGGCAGAAGCAACCATATGTTGTAAAGAAACAGCCTATTCCTGACATACCCATTTACGAGGTTGAGAAGGAAAATAGCAGTGCAAAACCAAAGCTGTTGCACAGAAATATGCTCCTCCCTTTTATCGGGCTGCCAGGTCCAGATGAAGATGTCATTGGTAATCCTCCAAGAGATAGAAGAAGAGTAGAGAAAGAATTGGAGATAGAATCTGAAGATGAATACCATAGTGAATCATCAAGTTCAGATGACAGTTCAGATAGAGATCTAGATATTCAGCTGCGTCCTCCAAGATATCACCTTCCAGGTCAAGGAGACGATAGCAGGAATAGAAAGAGAAACAGGCAAGCGGAACCAAGGCATGATGTGGCACCTAAACCCTTGAGAAGGGGAAAGAGACTTAGACGTCCTCCAGAGAGATATCAAGCTGGTCAGAGGAACCAACAAACCACAGAGTATGTGTTCTATGTTGATCCATACAATGTGGTATATATCTGACAATAAGCTAAAACGTGAACAGAGAGTACAGAAAGGTCATCAGTGAAAATCATTGCAGGTATTCAGATGTTTTATTTCATTTTATCAGACCAAGTTTCCCATAGACCTCATTCCTTTCCTATAGTTGTCATTATCATTCATTTTCCATTAATCATTCACTATTTCACTCTATCACATCACACATTCAAGGTTTTTAATATTCTTTCTGACATTGAAAGATTGAGTTTTAAATTTTGAATCCATGGATTAATATTTTTATTTTGCTAAGCATCATTGGGCATAATGACATGATGAATGGTGCTTTTGTGACAGCTTGCAGACAAACTGTGTGCCAGCATTTATTAGATCGGGGTTTGATGATATTGATATTGCTTTAGGATTGTTTTGTTGTTTCATTGAAGACCGATCATTTTGACTTTCATTTATAATTGAAATATGTATGTGTTGAAGGTCCATGTTATTTTTCCTTTTTCTTAAATGCTTTTGAGTACATTAGAATGTCGGGACGACATTCCATAAAGAGGGGAAGTATGTCATAGGCTGCATTTGATGCGATTTATTTGAAGTAAGGTCTGTCGTAGGCCGTATCGGCGCGTGGCCCTTCAATCGTAAACCGTACCATTTAGCTAGTTCCTACCGTCGTCATCCTTAACGTATAATGCGCTTTTTACGAAACACCACCCGTAGTCGCATTAGTACCTTTCCCCTAAGATCCGACCTTTTCCAATACATACCTTCTTTCTTAACATAACAATGCATGAGCCGTTATATGGTGTTCACTTTTGCTACCTGCGCTACCTGTATCCATGCCTCGGTGCACTTACGCCATAGCTACTGGAGAGACAAGTTTATACTTTCTCTGTGTCATGTCATTGTTACTGTAGAAATATATTTTATATATATTTCAGGTATGTTGTTTTACTTATTTTGTCGGATGTATCACTTTTGTACATAGTTTTGGATTTTGATAATTTAAAGATGAGTTAGACAGTACTTGAATTATAGTTGTGAAATGAAGCTGCAAGATTAACATTTTGCTTAAGATCGAAATCCGTACCATCATACATACACTCATAGTTCATGATGCATTGTTTACTACATTTATTTGCTGTCTAATTAGTTTTGCATTGTTTCATAATTATGTATTTTGCACTTACGCCATAGCTACTGGAGAGACAAGTTTATACTTTCTCTGTGTCATGTCATTGTTACTGTAGAAATATATTTTATATATATTTCAGTGGACCAGATATGATTTAGATCATCTATATTGCCATTATCATCTTTGTATGTTATCATCATGGAACATCATCATCATTTGTTGTCTTGGTCCCATGGATTAAATTCATTTGGCCAGAATACTACAGTTCACTTGTGTGTTAAATCCAATGAAGAACCCTCGGGTTAATAACGACAGACGTTGACAATGGTACTGCATAAAACTTCAGACCAATATCTACCAATATGCAAAGTATCAACTTGATACATCTACATGTTCAAGAGATATAGACTTCTAAAATCTTTAACCGAAAGTGTGACGCGGACGTACACGTAAACGCGGACGAACGAGGTGACAACAATAGCTCTGTGCACTTCGTGCAGGCGAGTTAATGAATGTTTTGTTTGGTACTTAGTATGCTCTAAACAATCCGCTGTCACATTTGTATGTATATATGTTTATCACTTGTTGTAACATTCAGATGGGCCATTAGGCCTGGTGTTTATCATTAATTAAACTTCAAACTCTAACCATTATTTTGAGTATTTCTGTCTTACAGAGCAAATGACAAGAAGACGAAGCGTTCAGGTTCTGTTGGTATTTGGTCTCTTCAGCATGCTGGCATATATCAATATCGGTTGGGATCGGACAGGTAAAATTAAATTAAATTTTATTTCAATCATTTAACTGCAAACTTTTTCGCATTTATTTTATTTTCATTTTTATGGTAGCAACAATTACAGGGCGCCCGGTTTCATATACATGTACTTTTGATGTTTATAATCTTTAAAAACCTATAATATTATTATCCTATATTTTCAAAAAATACCTAAAATATCCTTACTTTTGGATTTTGATAAAAAAAAAAGGACTGTAAAAGAGAGAAACATATAATAACCCATTAGTGTAGTTTATTTCCATCATTTTATAGCTCTAATCATCCTATTTCTGCCTCGAAAAATCCATATTTTTGAACCTCACCAAAATTTTAAATTCATAACATGTAAGTTACTAATCATGCCATGTTCATGAAATACATCATGTGTCCTTTTCACAAGTTGACCAAAGCAATTGGCAAATGAAATTTATTGCTCATATATACATTATGTTTATTATAAAATATTGAAAACTATTAAATGAATGATAATTATTTCAGTGCCCTCTATACATATCATTACACTTTTTTCACGCATTACACTTTTTTCACGGCACGCTATTTTCACGCCCAGGCGATACTCTACCCGGGACGTCCGATCAGACCTGATCTTGATCCCTCGAAAACGCCAAGTATGCTCTGACGGTATTCCCGAAATATATTAAGCATACATTAAACAGACTATATGAGCCGCAGCATGAGAAAACCAACAATCTGCAGCTGCGAAGCTGATCAGCGCCTTTATTTTCGCTACACGGATAGTACAATTCCTTTACTTTCTAAATCCAAAATAAAGCCTGTAGCCATCTCCTGTGCTTGTACAGTTCGGTTTGTGTCGATCCTGTTCTGAAACCACATTGTTGGTTTTCCCACGAGGCGGCTCAATTAATTACAAACCTTGCAATGCGTTCATCACGTCACTATTTCAGCAGAGAAGTCACTGGTTCTCCTCGACCTTAAGAACACCACATTCAAGTCCAGAAGTAGCAACCATACACTGACTAACGATCTCCTCTGGAACACACAACGCCGACCGGGGGTTAAACTCATCATTATTCTGGCGTACATGCATACAGGGTCGACATTTCTAGGCAGTATTCTGCAACAGATTCCCGGTGTCTACTACGAGTATGAAACTTTGAGGAGTCTGCAACAAGATTCTCGCAACAAGGCAACAGTGATTTACATGAACGGATCAGAAAGGTTTGTACATGTACCAGATGGTTACCTTGTGTTTGAAACGTTAACTAATATATAAAATATTTGGCCATGCGAGTGTTGACAATATTGCAGTTTGATACAGGAGCAAAAGGCGAATGAAAAGGAAATCCTATCTAGTTTGGTACAATGCAAGCTGGCATATTTTGTTCATGTGAATTTAGACAAATGATTACAAATGAACATCACCGTATTACTACCCCCTTTGCAAACAATTGCAATATTTTATTCATGTATATGCTTGCATTTTCCACTGTTTCCGACTTAATGTCGTTCATGTATTTCATTGGCAGGTGACATACACCTTTAAAGTTCATCGTGATATTTGCTTGTTTGTTTGTTTTTGCCTGATTGTTCAAGACTTGAGTTGGTAAACCGTGGTTAGTGCAAGCGTGCTGGTACATTGCCTTGCCTTGATAAAGTTCTATGTTTATACATATCTCAATCTTTTGTTATTAGTAGTCTGTCATTTGGAATTCTTTCCTTGATTATGTTTTGTTCTTGCCATTATTTGTCGAAGACATCTCAGATCATTTTTGACCTGCATCCGGGTTTTTTCCATATGGAAGATGAAAAAGGCAACAAACTGCATCTCTTTTAAAAGTTCTTTAAGATGATGTTATTTTACTATACAAGGTATCAATGATCTATTGTTATTCATTTTAATCGCTTTTTGTGTGACGAAAGCTTTTGCAAAGAAAAATTAAAATAAAAAATCTGTGGATTTTGAAATTTTATGAGCCATGCAAGCCATCGTAGATAAGATGCGTTCGGAGTTTCACCATTGAATATAGGCGTGTTCGGATCAAAGGTTCTGCTTCACAGAACGAGTTGTTTCCGCCAGTAAGGGCTCACCGCACAATAACGATATTTTTACTACATTTTTTGATATCCAGGAATTTTGGGGTAGGTATATATGCATTAAAACTGTCAACGTTAAAACGAATAGGTACAGTTTTTTTCACTGAGCGTTTAGCTGTCAGGCTAAGGTAGTGATGCCATTTCAACAACAGAGCAAACTAGTCTTGTGTCCGTCAAAGATAGATTTCTGTCCCACATCTATATATCTTGTGCTTAGGTATCACTACTACATCACTGAGCTTCTATGCACTGTCAACAATTTATATTTTAGAATAAAGCATAAATAAAATGTACATCATGCATCCTGTACCCTATTGCAGAACAGATATTAATCTTCGACAATTATCTTTTTTAAAGATGTATCTTGTATACCTTGTCTGTATATGCCCCATATGTGGGCCGAAAATTCGTAATAAAGATCTTATGTATTGTATCTTGTATCTTGGTACAGACAATTTTGTATCTTGTATCTTGGTACCGACAATTTTAGGAATCACTTGTTCTCTTCGAAACTAACGGCTACGCCAACCTTCGTATTTGAACGATGGCAGTGCGCTGAGCATGTGTCCCATTATAGAGGCCTCCCCAGGGGGGTCTTTGCTCCCTGCTCCCTGAAAGAAAAATGACATTTCTCCCCAGCTCCCTAAAATATTTTTCCTCAGCCCACTGCTCCCTGCTCCCTAAAACCCCGAAATCTCCCCAAATCCCTGAACATAAATGACCCTTCTCCCCAAATCCCTGAAAATAAATAGCCCTTCTCCCTGAATCCCCAAAACCCCTGGGAGGGCCCCATTATAGACTATTATTAGTATCAGCAGCAGTTAGCTTTGTCATCCATTTTCTTTTTGGTCCCGTTTGAGATCAGCGAGGATATTCTGAGATATCAGAAACTTATTATCAGTCAAGATTCATTTTCTAACCAATGTTTAATATATTTGGTCCCATTTAGATAATACAAGGTATGGCAGGAAAGTTCGTAGACACCATTAGTATTTTCAACAGGAAAAGAAATTCAGTCAAAATGAATATATCTGGGTTTGCAAAAATATTTCATTAGCAAATTGACGAAATTTTATGAAAATCTGGCCAACGCGACATTTTCTACAGCCTTTTATGTGCACCTCCCTAACCGGGAGCGGGACAAGGGTCAACGTCTCAGAGTGACGTTACTTGAAGTTTATTGCTGTCAGTGCTTTGTATTGTTGTAACAAGTTTAACCGATGTTTCAGAGTTATTCCACATAGGGTCCTTGGATATCGGTACAATTTTATTATGTGTATCCAGCTGTCAAATGCAGATCTGTGCCAACTGTCCTCAGGTTCTCTGATGACCGGTTGAACATATGAAACCATTTTCATTCACTGAGAATGTAAGACGAGTGCCCTTCCGCCGCCGTTTATCATCTTAGATGATCTATCGAGCATCCAAAAATCAACTAGTGACAGACAAGCGGATCGCTTATATGTTGTTGTTATAATTTCCATCGTGTCTGTTGGCCATTTCCATAACAAAAACACACAATTTTATGGTTATCGGCTGTTCTCCGACGTCAAAATTACGCCATTTTTTCTAACATTTTTTTTCGGACTGCATCTGAAATTTTATTCACAGATATCAAACTGTACTACCGCCAAGGCCCAAACATTCAGAAAACGTCAAGATCAAAATATTTTAACGCTACAGCACACTTCCGTGCCGTTTCACAAGCAAAAACAGAATGTGAAAATCGTCACATTTTATCACGTTTTGACACCTGCCCCGCACGGCCCTACCCTCAAGCAGAAAAGTGGCCATACCAAGCGTGTTATTACTTCAAATTGCACAAAATTTCTGAAATATACTCATAAGATATTGCTGCTTGAAATTATGCAGAACGCTTCTTCAACAACGCGTTACTTTTTCTGATAGCTGAAGTGTCTACGAACTTTTCTGCCATACCTCGTACTAGTCTTTGTATCGACTACGCTGTTTAAAGTTGCAAAATTCAGTAAATTCTCTTTGGCTCCTTGTTGCCAAATCTAAAGGGTCACTGACGAGACTTTAATAGTCGAAACCGCGGTTTGGCCCATCCCCTTTCTCATTAATGTGTTCACTGCTCTTAAAGGATCTCAGTTTAAAAACGACCGGTTAAAACTCAAATATATATGTAGCTTCTCTTTGCAGACACCCGGAAGGAGATCAAATAGAAAGAACCATAGCAACAGACGCTGTATCAAAACTGATTTCCTGCCAGCACGCAGAGCTAGACATATCAACACTTTCACGTTATTACTTCAGCCTTAATTCATCTATGATGCGAGACTTGGCAGATTACTACAAGTGTCTAAATGTCAGACAATCGTTCAGTAGACCAGCATGGCATCAGACAGTAGGGCTCAATTCTAGCTTAAGCAGTCATTCACGTTTGCCTTTCAATCACTTTCAAACACAAAACCGGAGGCGTTCACCGCATGCAAAGAACCAAACGCAACCATTGCTGCCCAGATTGGTGCCTCTACGTCGCCAAAGCATGACGTCACCACCGACACATCTTCGACCTAGGATACAGACCTGCTTACCTCTTATGACAGACAAATGTCTGAAAAGTTCAGCGAGGTCATTCAAATTTATCCGCATGAGCATGAACGTTGCCGAGAGATTGTTGAAGAATTTCCCAGACATCAAGATTATTCATCTCACACGAGATCCTCGTGCTATGTTAGATTCTCAGGTCAGAAAAAATGATAACAACGCCAGATATTTTGGTTCATTTGTGAAAACTTCTACTGACATGTGCGCTCGCATGAAACGTGACCTTGACCTTTTAAAAACTCTGAAAGAGACCTACCCGGAATCATTCCATTCTTTGCAATATGAAAATTTTGCGAACTCTCCGATTGAAGAATCCGAAAAATTGCTGAATTTTCTAGGATTTGAACTTACTATACCATTAAAAAGTTACTTAGAATCGAAAACAATAACAGCAAAAACTAATTCGTCGGAGAGGTCGACTGTTTGGCGGAATCACATATCTGCCCAACACTTAAATGTCATTGATCTCAAGTGTGACAAAGTTTACTCTGAACTTGGATATATCAAATATCCGAGCATTTTAGACATAAGGAATTTGTCGAATCCAACCACAATCTCTCGTAGATACTTTTGATTTTATTATGTCTTTGTCTCTTACAAGAGTTACACAACATGCTATTCCCAAAGCAAAATATACAAAGTAAACTTTCAAGTAAGTATCAATTTCTAACTGCTTTAATCTTCTTATTTGTTACGTTAAGGAATTTTTCGAAAACATTTTTTAATGGCCAAAACATTTTTTAATGGCCATTGTCATCGAACTTCAAGTTAAAGTACATGTTTGTAAAATCTCCATTAGTGACCATTATGCGGTATTTGGTAATCGCAAGGTTAACAATGTTATAAAATCTAATACTCATCAGAATATTACATACAGATCATTTAAAAACTTTGATGAAAACAAATTTATCAGTGAATTGCAGGAAGTACCTTGGGAAACAATCGAATATTTTTATGACGTGGATGAAATCGTCGAAGTATGGAATAAGATGTTCTTAGAAGTAATTAATAAACACGCCCCTTTAAAATCGCATCGTATCAAAAGAAAGTATCAGCCAGATTGGCTTAATCCAGAAATTCTAGACTGTATTAAAGAACGGGATAAATGCAAATTAAATGGTAAAATAGATGAGTATCGAATCTTAAGAAATAAAGTGTCTACAATGATAAACAAGGCTAAAGAGGAAACATATCAAACAAAAGTTGAGGAAGGGAAAAATGATCCTCGTTCGATTTGGAAATTATTTAAGCAATTTGGCATGAGTAAAAAAGGGAATGCTAAAGTTGATAGTTTTGAAATCAAGGTAAATAATGATTTAATATCAGATGATCAAGACATTGCCAATGTGTTTAATGAATATTTTGTGAGTATCCCATCTAAGCTAAAAGAGCCAATACAAACGTCTGACTTTAAACTCCTTCAAGATTTCGTTGATTCTAAAGTGAATGATGGCACAAATTTCTCTATTCCGTTTGTAAATTGTTCGTTCGTTAGTAACTATTTGTCTAATACGGATATAAAAAAGGCTACGGGGTTAGATTCTATAGGCCCAAGGTTGTTAAAGATTGCTCCGAATGTTTTGACCCCTTCCATTACTTATATAATTAATAGAAGTATTGAGTCTGGTGTTTCCCCTGCATATGGAAAAATGCAAAAGTAAACCCAATTTTCAAATCTGGTGACTAAGATAATGTTAATAGTAGACATTTTTCACTTTTGAACGTAAATGCTGCTGGCGCTTGCGGTTATGACTTTCCGTGTGATGGGGGACGACTCGTGAGGGCATATATGAGACGAAGACGAGGGACGATATGAAGAATTACTTAGTCACAACTACCAATAGACCGACGAAGAAGATTTGAATAAGAGAGTCAAAAAATGAAATAGCCTAGGACGTGTAGCTGTGTAGCTCAGTATGTAGCGTACTTGGGATTGAAAGCGAAAGGTCCTGGGTTCGAGTCCCGGACGGATCACTTTTTTCTTTTCTTTATTTGTCTCTCTTGTGACAAAAAAAAAGGTTTGGAAATAAAACATATATTGTCAGCTGATTATATTTTTTGGCAAAATGCAAGAATCATGCAATGCCCTACTACATTAAATTCTTAAATCGTAAAGGAAGTGAAGTTTGAGACGGCAGTCCACATGTATGTTTTCTCTTGTATTGGGAGCTCGATCGTATTTTTGGTATAAGAGCTGATCTATCCTCACGTCAATATTTCTTTCTTGCATTGCAGATATACTGTAGGCTTGTACAGGCACAATGTGGCTAGGATAAGAACGACTTAAAAATGTTTTTGCGGACGTAGGCACTAACTCAAATAGTACACTGTATAGTGTACATGTAAAGATATATGTATATTTATTAGGTGTAAGACCTACAGTTCCACGTGCTGTCTCGTGAGAGAACATAAGTTATTTTGGCATGTTTATACATGTATTTAAAACAGATACTCGAAATCTTGATGTTATTTATTTGGTTGATGTTTCGTTTTGAGTCCATTAGACAATCATCTACAAGTCATAAGTGCGATATCCTAGCTACATTTTGCATAGCCAAGTTGAGGTTTTGTAGACCTTCCACAGTATTTCAGCATTTTGAATGCGATAAGTACGATTTTTGGGATGTTTTTTTTCCCAAGTCAAATGCTTTCTTTCTGATCCTCATTTATTCTATTGAATTATGCGTGATATTTATCTGGTTGGTTCAAATAAATATAATTAAACTTCAAACTAAAACAATATTATTTTCAAGAAAATGAATGTTTATAGACTGAGAAACATACAGTTCGTTTTTTCATAACGTGCCGCGTACCTTGCTTAACCCTAAAACATGATGACAATATTCTTTATGCGAGCACACACACACACACGCACGCGCGCGCACGCAAGTTCCGTAGATGACTTCATGTCGCAGTGGTTCAGTCAGTCGCTTCGTAAAATCACATGTCGAGAATAAATACATGTACGTACATGTAGTTGATATAAGACTGGTCAAAAAATTATTTTTTAGGGAGCGCGGTGGTGCAGTGGTAGGGCGTCTGACTCCGAATCGAGAGGTCCTGGGTTCGATCCCCACAAGCGCCACCGTGTTGTGTCCTTGAGCAAGACACATTAACTCCTTACTAACTGGTTAAACCCAGGAAGCGTTGGCTGCGTCCCGACATGACTGAAAAAAATGTTGACTGGGACATAAAGCCTTAATAAAAATGATTTTGATAAAAGCATCTGACTCGTTTGCTCAGGAGGTTGAGCGCGAGCAGGAAACGCCTATTTTCATTGGAATTATTTTTTTTTTATTTTTTTTTTCGCATCTTTGACAATATTCTTGCGTAGAAAGAAAAATACTTAACACCTACAGTATATGCATTGGTAAAATGCAAAAATAAAGAAATCCAGACAGCGATTAAACATATAAATCGTAAACAATGTTATCATATGCAATGGTAACAATGATTATTGTTGTCTTCCCGTTCAACTGTCTGATTCTAATGGAACAATGAACTGGAAGCGGCCTTTGACACGACATGTTTACAAAATCGCATCATCAACCGTCATGTTTGCCATTAAAGATACATTACGCGTTCAATGCGAGTCGGCCTTACAAATGCTTGTCGCGAATAAAACAGCTTCCAGTGCAGAATATTATTTTTTTAGACACTCGTGTGTATAACTAGGGATCGCTAGTTCAATTCTGAGCTGCCCATGGCTTTATGGTGACACTATAAACCGAGATCCCGTCTGCATATGACGATAACTGTTGGTGGGAAAACAACTATCAACTATTTGTTATCGCCATGTGACTTTTAACATACTGGTGCATGTATATACGTACATTGGTTCTGTTAAGCTACATTTCACGTGTTTTTCGTGAACACACAGAAACTTTTTTACATGTAAACATGGCAAGATTTACGATTTGAAACATTTAGTTGATCTTTAATTTTATGTGCAGTTTTAGTTTTTTTATTCTACGCCTTACAACGTTTTGACACATTTCAAGTAATATCGAGCATGGTCTGTTATCCTTTTCAGGATAACATGTCCGTGACATGTTTACCCCATTGAACAACGCTTTTATAAAGCAAAACTTGAGTATGCAGGGGTATACCTAGTTTGAGCTCACATGAGCCCTTCGGCTCAAAAGGTGAGCTTATAGGATGGCCATGCCCCGTCGTCCGTCCGACGTCGTCTGTCAACAATTTCCATGATCTTCTTCTCTGAAACAGCTTGGCCAATCAAAGTTAAAACTGTTTGCGGAGCATTCTTAGGAAGGGGAACGAAATTTGCATAAATGGACCAGGTCACATGACCAAGATGGCCGCCTTGGCTATAAATAGCAAAAACCGTTAAAATTTTTCTTCTCCAGAACCAGAAGGCCTATGACTTTGTAACTTGGCATGAAGCATCAAACAATATTAAAAGCACTACAAAGTTTGTATAAATCATTTCTCTGGGATGACCTTGACCTATTTTACGGTAAGATCAACTTACATGTAGGCATTTAAATGGGGAAATGACTGTAATATTTTTTAAAAAACATCTTCTCTGCAACCGCATGGCCGATCAAAGCCAAACTTCGTGGAAGGGGAACGAAAGTTTGTATTAAATGGCCGCCATGGCTATAATTTGAAAAACCTTTAAAAATGTTCTTCTTCAGAACCAGTAGGCCTATGATTTCGAAACTTGGCATGAAGCATCTACAAAGTCTATATATGACCCAGGGATGACATTAACCTATTATAGGACAAGGTCAACTTAGGTTGCTTATGCTTCTGAAAACATAGAGTGTGAGTATTCGTTCTATCATGTGTCCACAATCTATGTTTTAAACAAATAAGAAAATGTCAAAACTGTTGAACTGAAAATTTTCACTTTTTTTTTAAAAAAAAAAAAAAAAAAAAAAAAAAAAAAACACTGTATTTTGCTTGTTAAGGTTTTGTAATGATATGGTCATGATACAGGGTACCGTTTTAGTGCACATGTATTACACATGCTGACGACAGATCTACAACATTTGATCATTCTTAACCTTACTCATTAGGGCCCATCTTTGCGTTCGGTATCGGGCAAGCATATAAACACATAAGCTTCTTACTCAATCTGAATTTAAATAAATAATAAATTGAATCGGTTTGTTGATTTGAGCGTTTATCCAACAGCAAAGGTCATATGGAAACGAGGCCTCAGTTTATAGTCTCATCCGACAGACTCAAGAAGACCCGGATCAAACCTGCGATCTCTGGTTTATAAGGCACGTGAAATAACCACTGCACCATGGAGGCTTGCTTAATAGGTTCAGTATAAACTTTATCATGATAGAAATCGTACTTTTAAATGTTAAAAAAGGACAAAAGAACGCATGCTCTTAACACCAACTGCGTTCGGCTTGCCAAGCAGCACTGATCCGGCTTGATATGATCTTTGTTTTGTCGATGGGCCCTGGGACAAAATTTCAATAGCCAAACACAACACAATTAAATTTCCCCTGTTACATGTATATATTAGAATCATGAAATTGGCGGTTCGTTTGTTTACATATAAAAGGTCGGTAAATGGACACGTGAAATGTCTGCGTGATATACTGTACATGAATATGTGTATTTGGGTATTGTCTATCAGTGTCAGCACCATCGTATATGCTTGCGATACAATCAAAGTCCTTACAACAAAGATTGATGCAACATCACACAACATGTGATAAAATGGATTAAAGCAATCTTCAGCGCAGCAATATCGCTTTGGCAACTACCAACACCAAGACAATGAACTCTTCGCCGTAGGTTGCTGCCCAATTGATCAGTCTTACAATCACGGGTGACACAAACCAAGTTCTGCTTGTGGGTGTGCAAGTTCGTTTTCTCGGGGTTCTCCCCTTTTCCCCCTGTTACTGATTTACCCGTCTCATATGAACTAAAATAATCTTGAACGGGCCGAAAATATTGTGTAAAAAACGCATCATCATGATCAGAAATGAGCACAATCAGACCCTTATCTGTAATCAAGTAACAACAGAATGACCAAGAATCTATACAATTAAATTTCCCATCCTAACATAGACACCAGGCGAGAGAGATATGGCGGTGCAACACATCACAAGCAATTTAACAACACGCATAAAAAACAAAATTACTAGCTCTTTCCAAACAAGACCAGCGTCCATTCTGTTAAAAGGGACAATACACGAGGCAATAATCTTAAGAAAACACATGTGTCAATATGAAGACTGTATACACCATTATTTGTGAAACAAATGAATAATTTGTGCACTTTGACAGAATATGTAGTGTCCAAAATTGCTTCTACGTGTATGTGAAAATGGCGAACATCAAAAGTAAACTGCGGCGAAGTGACGCGCGACCCACTTTACGGGGCGACTGAAACACTATGCGTCCTCTACGGAAACACTTTAGAAACTCATGAAAATAATATAATTGTGTTAGTTTGATTTTAATCTATTGATTTTATTTGAATTCAACCAGGTGAAACAGCACGCATACTATCACACAGAATAAATGAGGATCAGAACGAAAGCTTATGTCTTGCCAAATTAATTTTCTACATCGTAACCATCGCACTCGATATGGCAGAAATACTGTTGAAAGTCTACAATAAACAAAAACAGTTGTGTGGCTAGGCATATTGTAGCTACATGTAGGGTATTGCCCCCATCGCTCTTCCTACTGTCAAATGGACTCAAAACGAGACATCGACAAAATAAACATCGTTCGCTCACGAGATAGCACGTGAAACTGTAGTTTTATATCTAATAATACACATATATCTGAACATGTACACATTACTTTTTGATTTGGTGTCTTGTGTATTTGTTAAAATTCAGTTTTACGTCCCTTTCAAGATTATTTCAGCTCATATGAAAAGCACCAAACAGTATGTGGGGCGAAAACGTGAGTACCCCGAGAAAAACCGCCTGGCACACCCGCAAGCAGAACTTGGCCTGTCTCACATGTGGCCATTGTGGGTCTCGAACTCACACCAGACACAACGGTGAGATGATTAAGTAATTATGAAACAGCGCTCTTAACTGCTCGGCCACGGGGGACGCTTGCGTATTTTTTAGTCATTAGTGGCGGTCAGCTTATCCTATCCACATTATCTGTACCAGCCAGTCAGGAAATACATGTAAATGTTGACGTTAGGATCGGTCGCTGATCCGTTCTTCATCGAGTTCTCGGCTTCAATGGGTGAAAAATCAATAAGACCTATAAAAAAACCTATACATGCGGTCTCCCTTCTCACTAGACAGTTTAATCCAGAAACTTACTATTTTAGTATTAAATGCAGCAGTGAATTTTGTGATTCTTGCATTTGCCAATAGATAAAATATCATTTTCTTTTTTCCTTTTTTTTCATTTCTTTTTAATTTTCTAAGCTTTATTGTCACAGGTGCGAAAAAAAAAAGAAGAAACAAAGAAAAGGAAAAATAATTTTTGTCCTACCCGGACTCGAACCCAGGACCTTTCGATTCTATGTCTTACGCTCTACCTACTGAACTATTCAGCTAGACGTCCTGGACAATTCGTTTTTTTGCGTGTCTCATTTAATACACCTCCGGTGAGCTGTTGGTAGTTTTGACTAAGTAATTCTTCGTATCGCCCCTCGCCTTCGTCTCAAATATGCCCTCACGAGTCGTCGCCCATCACACACAAAGTCGTAACCGCAAGCGCCAGCAAAATTTACGTTCAAAAGTGAAAAATGTCTAGTTACAGGCCAATTTCGATCTTGCCTACACTCTCTAAGATCATTGAAAAGTGGATCGAGAAAAATCTAATGCTTTATCTAGATAAACATACTCTCCTTCATAAAAATCAAAGTGGGTTCAGGAAAAATCACTCAACAGAATCGGCTCTTATTTTAATGACAGACACATGGTTAAAAGCTATTAATAATGGCAAGTTAGTTGGATGTGCAATGATTGATTTTCGAAAAGCATTTGATCTGGTTGATCATGAATTACTTCTACAGAAACTCCGTATTTATAAGTTCAGTGAATCGACTTTGTTATGGTTTAAGTCATATCTTAATAACAGAACCCAACAAGTAGTTATTAACAACTTAAACTCAAGTAGTGGTTTTGTTGAGTGCGGGGTTCCTCAGGGGTCCATTTTAGGTCCTATTTTATTCTTGCTTTTTATCAACGATCTACCGCTTACATTGCAGAACTTACCAGTATCGGTTGACCTCTATGCAGACGATACTACTTTATATAGTACTGCTTCAGATAAACGTACCTTGGAAACTAATCTTCAAAATGCTTTAAATTCTGTCCACATTTGGTGCTTAGAAAATGGTATGACTATTAATTCTGATAAAACTAAACTAATGTTAATTGCTAGTCGACAGAAGAGAAATACCTTAATTGATAGTGACCTAAAAATCACATTCAACGATCTGGAGTTAAAAAATTCTGATAATGAGAAAATCTTAGGGGTTCACGTAGATCAGAACTTTGTTTGGAACAGTCATTTTCAGCATGTGTGTAAAAAGATAGCGTCACACCTCTTGTTACTATCCCAAATCAGAATGTATCTCACTGTGCAACATAGGCTTTTATACTATAATGCATACATAAAATCTCATATTGAATATTGTTGTATAGTATGGGGAAATTCTAGCAATTTTAATGCATATAAAATTGAAAAAATGCAAAGAAGAGCTTGCAAACTTATTTTAGGGAAGGATTATACCACACTAGATGAAGCACGCAATCAATTGGATATTTTATCTTTCGAAGAAACAATCTTTATTCACAAAGCAAAAGTTATGTTTAAAATAGCTACCAATGCTGCTCCAATTTACTTAACAGATTTGTTTCAGATGAGAGGTGATATGCAGAATTTGAATTCCTCAGTTAAATTTGAGATCAACCGCTAACAGAAATTTTCTTATACCTAAACCTAAAATAAGTTTATTTAAAAACAGTCTGTCTTATTCTGGTGCGCTTGTGTGGAATAGTATTCCCTTGTGTATAAAGAATTCTGATACCATCCAATCATTTTCCAAAAAATGCTTACAATGGATGAAATCTGGCAGTGTGTCTTGAAATGTCAACCTCCATCGCCATAACAATATTTTGCACACTGTTTGGACATTTTATTTCAAGTTCGTCTCTGTTAAAACATATTTAACTAATGCTTACACATAAGGAGGTACACTTTTAAAGCATAACAGTTTGATTTTTTAACATTTCGACTCTTAGAGCTGCCTAACAATGAATTGTTATATTCAAGCCGTCTGCACTTAGCAAGATGTATTCTCATCTTATGTGTAATGGTAAAAGCATTATGAGCATTATGACTATGAAGATGTTCTCGTAATGTTGTATTGTTAAACGATTGAGCCACGACATGAGATCACCTGTTTTTTGCTAATATGAAAAACAATATGCTGACTGTGTCATTACTATCATACGCTCGATGCCTTTTTAGCATCAATATCTCATTTTAGATTTTTGTTTCTCACTCAGAACAGGTTTTTTCATGACGTGACTTATTTAATTCTGTGTATTTGATATTGTTTTTATTGTATAATGCTATATTATGTTTTATATGCTTTGAGGGCCTCGGGGAAGATTGGCATAGCCAACCGAGTTACCCTCGTTAAATAAAGTAATTACTTACTTACTTACTTACTTAAAGTTAGTGCAGATTACAACTTTCTTTGGGCATCACTCGTATTCTAGAAACATTTTTAAACGAAGATAAAAGAAATAACATCAATTAAAGCAAGTCACGTCTCTAATTGTTCTTGAAACTCTCCCTTCCCTAGATGCACTCCAGTATCTGATAACTAAACGTGATCAAGTACGAAAATCTATACTGTAAAGGGAATTCTTCAGGTATAACAAAATTAATGCTGTGGACAAATCTGTTTTGTCGCACAAGATATAAGAACATGTTTAAGAGTGCCATTTTAGTATAAAAAATCACAGTATAATGCAAATAGGCAGCCATTCAACATCAAAACACGTCTCCTTCAATTAGATGATGCTTTAAGCTAATAAGTTGTATTTTTAAATAAGCATGTAATAAAGCATTCGAAAGCAGCCATTAATTTTAACACATATCACCATGACCAAACTGTGACACTTTAAACCAATAGATGTAACAACACCTTATCCATGTCAAAAATTCATTTGATCGCCTGATAAACTGATAAAAGATCATTGCACACATGGATATAGTTTTACAAAAAAACTGTGACACTTTTGCACTGCACGCACAAAGGTATGATAAGCTGATGCGATAAAATGATGAGGAGCCACCCAATGACTTTGTTACTCTACTTGATAAGAGTCAAAGTTAGCGTCATGTTGAACGAGTACTTTTAGCGTTGAACCCATAGAATCTGTTTCAATATGAACAAAAGCTTCTACGAGACCAAAAGAAGTACTGAAAAGAAATGTCTAAATTTCCGTTTGTTTTAAGCATTGCAGTAGGCTTGTTAATGTAACGTTATTATATTTACCGCTTTTGGTGTAATACAACTTTTTTTTTCAATTTTGATCAGTTCCGACAAACCACCCTTACCAGCTTCAATAATTCTCACCGGGTGCTGGAGACAAAGGCCAGGCAGCCAAAAATGATTTGGGCCACTGCATTAGCAATAAAACCACCAATCTGCATATGCGAAAAAGAAAGGCAAAGATCAGCTGTGCAGTAACTGCACAGCTGATCAGTAACTGCACAGCGCTGATCAGCGTTGTTGTTTTTTTTCGCTACATCGATAGTACAATCACCCTTCTTCTTAAGTTGCTTCTGTGAATGCACAGGCCGGTTTATGTCCGACCTGGTCGGATCTCCAAATTGTTATTTTTCTCGTGCGAAGGCTCATTTTACTCTGATGATATTCGTAATCTTTTTACATGACTTTTCATGAGAAAGACAACGATTTGGGTTTCCGACCAGGTCCTACACAAACTGGCATGTAGAGTCACAGAACCAGGCTAGAAGCTTGATATGTACTGCGGTTACTGCACAGCTGATCTGTGCCTATGTGCAGATCGTTGGTTTTCTGAAAAGAAGCGGCAACTCACAATCACATGCAAAATACTATTTTTTTCAAGCTCTCTTATAAACTCACGTTTGTATCACAAAAATGAAACCCAATGCAGCATGTCTATTCTTAAATTTCACATGTATAAAGTTCAGATTGTGTTCTGCAAGTCACCTCAGTGCAGTGTGTGGTTTAGTCTCGGACAGAAGTGGATTGTACACTTATCTTTTAGAAATGACTCAGGAATACCATAAGGTGGTTCTAATTTTGATCATTGCCTTGGTGTTTGTCTCGGGCGAGTTCGACAGGAGTAAAGAAGCATGGAGGGTCAGATCTAGACGAGGAGTAGTCAAACAAATAGCCAACCTACTGTCGAAAGGGGCGAAATATCCAGCGACGTTGAAGCGGTTTTGGCAAGCGAGGAGCGTCCTGCTTAAAGATGCTACAATGTATGCCAAATCCCCAATAATCGTTAAATATAGAAAACATGGAGGTATGGATAGAGCTTTTAGTGACTTTGATATGATTAAACCGTATAAACAATTTCACGGTGAATTGGCGGAAACTGACAATATCGTTAAAGCGGCGGATATTGGAGGGTATACGGTACTGTTGAGACGGTGTTTGAATTTAGATGGCCACACTCCTCAGTATTGTATACAGATGTCAAGGACTGCGCAGTTTGAGGGAATACAGCGGGGCCCAGTTATTCATGTGGACTATGTCTAATTCAACTCTGATGTTGTCTTTTACTGATTCCATTCGTCGGGACTCAATATATCTGTACTATTTAGTTCTATTTCTTATAAATCTACTGTCTAATACAGTTCTATGGAACTAACTCATTCAGTTCGGTGGAACTCAATGTATGGACCACGTTTCTGATCCAGTCGATTCGTTCGTTGGGACTCAATTTTTCCGAACTATTTCTTATACTGTACGGCGGTACTACATCTTGACTATTTTTATATATGGAATTGTTTGCGGGAATGACACAGGACTGCTGTGTACAAAAACTTCTCAAGACATTCTTCAGCTTTATTTGCAATATTTCAACATGGTATCATTACAAATTTTGAGACATATAAAGTATCTTTCTAAAAACCAAAAGACTGATTTCATCATTCACACCTGTAACACTTGTGTAAGTAGGGAATTATTTGTGAATGGAACAGTCAAATCTTGTCCTAATTTTTATGAGATGTACATGGTAATAACACTTGGCATTCCCAGTCCTACATCCATCTCGCCGTTGGTGAGCAGGGGCAAAAATATGATGATATTCTTTGAACATTACACAGAAACGGTAGTAATTAAATGGCAGACGGAAGGGGCGTCAGATTCTGTCAACAGACCCTTGTTGTGTTCTCATTTGATTATATGAAAATCCGCTCCTTTTCATCTCGATCACCGCGAGACGTAAGCCCTCAAACGGTCAGACTTTACCATACCAATGCTTTGGCGTGTGTCGAACATCATCCTTCATTTCCACACGCATGGGCAACACATGAGGAGCCTCCATGGTAAAAATGGTCTAAGTCACATAAACAATATGGCCGCTATGTCTATGTACATGTATGGCAAAAACTTTTAAATGCTTCCCAGGACCCAATACTGTTATCTCGAAACTTGGTATGAAGCATCTGCAACTCAAGCTCCACAAAATTTGTCTATATACAAGTGATGACATTGACCTATGTTTGCAAAAGTTCATATTTGGTCCCTTAGTCACTGGAACAGGGAAATGTTCAAACGACCTTTAGTGTAAAAACCTTGAAGAAAAATGAGAAACACACATAAAACCATAGGTTGTTTTATTAATTTTATTTATACAATGTTTAAAGAGAGTAGCACGAATTAGCTTATCAGCTATTCTACCTTGTGGCCTTCTGGAAATAACAAATATTTACATATATAAAACAGGATAAAAAACAAAGTTTTAAGGTTTATATATACAAGCTCTTTACTTCCTGGGTTACAACTTAAAAGCCTCAAATGACAGATCCCGAGTTCTTCGAACAATTATAAAAACTGACTTTACAACCAGAGGACCAGTGGTCCTGTAAACGCCCGTGAACCTGATCTGCATAGCTTTACTTGTAGGGTAGAAAATGGCCCCTACCCTGAGATGATGCCTGTATGAGCTCAAAGAGCACAAGTGGAAGGATTTATATAGAGGATTATTAAACATTGCTACACACAAAAAATATAAAGGTCTAGGACTCATGGTTTCTGAGAAGAAGATTTTTGTATGGTTTTCCCATCGTAAGTATATGGGATATTATGTCTCCTTTGAACCCCAGGGGCATCATTGGCAGGACCCATTATGTAAAACACCATATAACATTGTTGCGGATATTTTTTATATAATATTTTATGTTTCCTATTATAAGCCTATGACAGATTAAAAGAATCTATGATGGGACTGAGGCTTAGACAAGGAAATCTCAGGCAAGTTTTCAGATTATTCAAGTCTCATCTGAAAACAGCCTGAGATTTCCTTGTTGAGGCATCAACACCCATGATTATTGATTATTTTTCTCATCCATCACTTAAACCATTTTGACTCTGAATATGTTTCAGAAAGGGCTACTGATGAGGGTTCATTACCCGAAATTGCGCAATATAGTCCATACTATCTCCCTTTGAATGTTTTTACTGCTTCCAAAGGATCAACCCTTTATGGTATTGTGACGCTATATGGTCAGGTATGAAAGCTTTGACCGCGCCCCACCTGCCGTGTAGCCAATTACATTCTATCCAAACCACAGCGGAATGAAATGAACCGATAGTATTGTGACGGTCGATCGTCAGGTATGAATGCTTTGACCGCGCAGCATTTTATTTCTGTTCAGTCAAATGAACCATGATGAAATGGGAGTACGGTCAGATTCTTTGACATTCTAGTAGATTCTATGCGAAGCGTTGACCAAGCTTTTTGTTAAAGCTATTCTTGTATTTTATTCAACAAAAGTGCTGTTTTCCGGCAGCCATTTTGTTTTTACATGAAACAATATGCAAATTAAAGTGAAAAAAAAAAAAAAAAAAAAAAAAAAAAAAAAAAAAATGATAATTTTGTAAATCACTAACCTTACAGAAACACCCAATCAGCATTTTGTTCTGTGCATAAAATTCTCAGCAAAATTAAATTATGACATTTTAACAAAGTAGCAGACTAAAATTACTCCAGGAAAACTCCTATTTTCCTATGTCACATATAAAGATGACTACTTATCATTGCTATACACAAGATATAAAAGCTCTTGGACTCATGGTTTCTGAGAAGACTTTTGTGTATTTCCCCATTTTAAGTATACTATAAGACTTAAGTTTAGCAATTTTTTATCCAACATTATTTTCAAAATCAAAAATTTGAAAATTGTCGATACTCTTTTAAAATGTAAAGTGATAGTCAAATTCATGTATCGAGACGAGTTTGTGTGTTTTTCTTACGTCCACCAGTTGATACGTTACGATTAAAAAATCGTGCAAATCACGTGCCCAGCATTCCACATGCATCGAAAGTTAATCATTTTTTGCCCTGTTTGATTTGTAAAAGTGTCATAAAGAATAAACCGGAATGACATTTGAAAAATTCCATCAGGGGACGCCGTTATGGCCTGACGTTAAACCAACGTAACACGAAGATCAATATGCTCGGTGCAGTCATGTAGAATAAGAAAGACATTTGAATCTTTTAAGCTTGCGAGAGTACAATAAATCTCCTAGAACCATGTTCCATCAGCTGACAGGGCCAAAAACCGACACCATGACGCCAGACAACGTAAGGCTAACAGGATATAGGGCAATGACAAGTTAACGTCACAGTGACGTAATCGATTTCTAGGCAGCCTACGAATTTCAGACTTGATAATTAACGGCATGGAAAGAAGGATTTGTATCGAAACAGCTGACTGGAAACAACCTGCGTGGTGCGAACCCCGTGAATATCGCCGATAGGTTTCCGGGTCTGTAAACGTTAAACGTAAACGTGAAAGCCTAGAACCGTCTTGGCCTACTAAGCGAAAGTTTTCTCGTACAAAAAGCGAAGTCTTACGTCATTTCAGCAAATAAACAATTATGGGATCATTTCGGGAAAAAGGCAACGGAATAATACGACGTCAGTTGCGTAAAACACCGTGGCCGTTACCTGATTTCAGAATGTAACCAAATCTCTACGATCATGGTACAGCACTCTTTTTGAGCACAAGAAGGTGTTAAAAGACTGTTTTGGGAATAAAACTTTAACTTTTCAGATGCCGAGAAACAATGTGAATTTTGAAGTGACACCCCTGTAAACTTTGACGCAACGTAATTGCATCAGGAAAAGATGGCTTTCCGGCTAAAAGTGTACAGTGTGGTTCCTTTATGTTTAAATATTGATGGGTTAAAGAGTTTCTTTCAGTTCATTAGACTGCTCCACTGCGCATGTGTCGGATTTGAAAATCCAATAACACAAGCAGACAGCCGTACGCCAATATTTACATCCAAGCATTCGTGGATGTAATAATTTTAGCTGCGATATCCCAATACTATAATATACTGTTGTTGTCTGCTCGCAGATGTGTAGCTATGTCGTTATCAATGAAACCATATCAGGTGTTGAAAACAATTAGCCAGTTTATTGTTTCTTTTAGCACAAATCTAACAGCAGAAAAAAGGTCTCGTTAAAAACATTAAATAGGCATGTGTGCGGTAATTGTTGCAGTTGTACAACATGTACAATAAATATTACTGCAAATGATGGTAGATTTAAACATAGCCTGTACATATAATAGAAACTGGTCATAGAATTATGAAGGGTTTGCAGCATACAACTTTTAAAAACAAGTTCGATGACTGAACATATAATTGAGCAGTGCCATGAAAAACCAAACGTTTTGCATATATATGCAAAAGCAAAGACGCAGATCAGCTTCGCTTTCTTTCCTCAACCTCCATCTCGAACTAGAGCTATAAAAGCAAACAGTTTAAAAAGTCACTAAAATCACACAATTATCAATTGAACATATTAACACTACATGGAGCGTTATCACCATTTTCTGAAAATCTAATGCGTGTGTAGAATCAGGTAATTAAGAGATGACAGGTTTAGGTATTATTTTAATAGACGCTGTGGTTGCACGACAAGAAACACAAAAAAGGGGCATTCGTCGTATACAAGCCGATGTGTGCAGCAGAATATAAAAGACACAGAAGAATCTTTCGTAGTTCAAAAGACGAGTGTGCTATTTTTTCAATATGTGGATATACTAGTAGCTATTTCTACTACTATTGTAAACCGTTAATAAGCAAGCCTGTTTTTCTTTTACCACGTGCCGCCAATGATCTACAAACACATAATTCGCTGTTACAATAGCATCATTAATGAGCCGCCTCGTGGGAAAACTAACAATCTGCGTAGACTAGGCGAAAACAAAGAAGCAGATCAGCTTCGCGGTAACCGCGAAGCTGATCGATCAGCGCCTTTGTTTTCGCTTCACGGATAGCACAATTCCTCTTCTTCTAAAATTTAAAATTTCATGCTTCTAGCCGTCTTCTGCGACTGTACAGGTTGGCTTGTGTCGGACCTGTTCAAAAAACACATTATTGGTTTTCCCACGAGGTGGCTCAAATATCTATGCTGTACAGCCGATTCAGTGTGGGGGAAGCCTTTCTTAAAATAGAAAATCCGATTATCGTAAAGGCTGTGACTCAGGTCATGTAAACAACTTTTGATTGGTTGGCCCCATGGCAACAGCGTGTAAACAAGTGGCCATTATTGGGCGTTCAGCTGGCGTGTGATTGATAATGAACTCGCTCAGCCTAGCGGGCTATCAGTTCATATTCATATCAATTTACAATTTGGAAATTAATTGAAAATTGCTAAACTTAAGTCTCATAGTATGCATTGGAGCTTATGACCCACAAGGCGGGGCCATTTTGACCCAAGGGATTGGCAGGATTTATGTAGAGCACTGCATAACATAGCTAACATTGCTGCATAACTTAATATATGTATTTATAAGCTTTGGATCGTGTGGTTTAAGCGCAGAAGATTTTTTTCCCTATTATAAGCTTGGCAGATATTGACGCCTCGTGGCGTGGCCAATTTGGACCACAGGAGCCTGCCTGATTGGTAGGATTCATAAAGGGAACTATTAGCCATTGCTATACACAAAATAGACGGAATATTTCCATCGGTATTCCGTTAAACCTCTCCATACCAGGGAAGTGGAACAAGGTACCAAGTGGAGAGGAGTGACAGTTAGCCAGCTGATCTGTACACAAAATATAAAAGCTCTCGGCATTTTGGTTTCAAAGAAGATTTTGTTGTTGTTTTTTCCTATTGTAAGTCTATGGGGGCTGATGACCATCAGGGCAGGAATATTTCTTGCCCAAGGGGCATGATTGGCAGGATTTATCTTGGGCACCAATAATAAACATTGCCACATGCTAAATACATAAGCTGTAGCTCTGGTGGTTTTAGAGTACTAAGAAGATTTTTCCCATTATAAGCCTATGGCAGATATTGACGCCCCGGGGCGTGGTCACTTTGCACCCCAGGGTCAGGCCTGACACAATTTGTAATGGGTACTACCAAACATTGCTTAATACAAAATATAGAAGCTCTAGGCATTATTGTTGTTTCAGAGAAGAAGATTTTTTCCCATTGTACGTCTATCGATGCCCCCAGGGTGTGGCCAATTTGGACCCACAGGGGCATGGTTGGCACAATTTATAATTGGGACTATCAAACATTGCTACACACAAAATATAGAAGCCTTGTGCTTTCAGAGAAGATATTTTATTTTTTTTTTATGTTTTTCCTATTATAAGCCTGGCAGATATTGACGCCTCGTGGCGTAGCCAATTTGGACCACAGGAGCCTGCCTGATTGGCAGGATTCATAAAGGGAACTATTAGCCATTGCTATACACAAAATAGACGGAATATTTCCATCGGTATTCCGTTAAACCTCTCCATACCAGGGAAGTGGAACGAAGTACCAAGTGGAGAGGAGTGACAGTTAGCCAGCTGATCTGTACACAAAATATAAAAGCTCTTGGCATTTTGGTTTCAAAAAAGATTTTGTTGTTGTTTTTTCCTATTGTAAGTCTATGGGGGCTGATGACCATCAGGGCAGGAATATTTCTTGCCCAAGGGGCATGATTGGCAGGATTTATCTTGGGCACCAATAATAAACATTGCCACATGCTAAATACATAAGCTGTAGCTCTGGTGGTTTTAGAGTACTAAGAAGATTTTTCCCATTATAAGCCTATGGCAGATATTGACGCCCGGGGCGTGGTCACTTTGCACCCCAGGGTCAGGCCTGACACAATTTGTAATGGGTACTACCAAACATTGCTTAATACAAAATATAGAAGCTCTAGGCATTATTGTTGTTTCAGAGAAGAAGATGGGAGATTGACACCCCATGATGTGTTTAATTTGAACCCCAGGGGCACGGTTGGCACAATTTACAACGAGGACTACCAAACATTGCTACATACAGAATCTGCTCCAAAACCTAAAGCAATAAATCCCTCAACCCAATGATGATTCGCATTAAACATGATCAAGATCGGCCCTCTATAGCTTAAGAAATATTCTTCTTTGAAATTGTGGACGGACGACGACGCCGGACGTCGGATGCCTGCCTATCCTATAAGCTCACCTGTGAGCCTTCGGCCCATGTGAGCTAAACCTAGCCCAGTCTCAATCACTGCAAATAAATAAATTTATTATATAACCATAAATAGACAGTATTTTAGACAATGCTTTCAGCCCATTGCATATTTTGTCTTATTATATAAGCTACTGAAAATCTCGCTTTTCATTGGCCCAAAGCGCCCACGTGGCAAGTCTTCAAATTGTCATATTAACTGGCTAGCGCGTGCTGGCAGGTCTATATTAGTTACTAAATTTAGAGCTGACGTTCTGGTTCCGCTTTCGCATAGCGCTGCGTATAATCGCGTGTCCAACATATTGTTGACCACATATTGTGTACCATTTGTAGAATAAAGCCAAATTCATTATCATTAGTATTGAATTAAATGTTAAATGTTTATTCTATACCTGTCTCAGTTGATTTCTTTTCATTGCTTGACATTTTGTCAAAAATTATATAATAAAACAGTTAATGACTTTTGAGGCATTGGATATGATGTGATATCGACCCGAGAATACCAATATTGACCTCGGCTTCGCCTCGGTCAATATTAGTATTCTCGGGTCGATATCACATCATATCCAATGCCTCAAAAGTCATTAATTGTTTAATATTCTATGACCCTGGGGTTTTTCCCATTGAATATATGTTACTAAATTTAGAACTCTCTCTGTCATTGTTTTGAAATGTACATTGATTACTGTCAGGCAGTAATGCAGATGAAGTACAAACAATGCTGTTTATTACTGTTTAGTTTATTTGAATTTAGACTTAATGTCCCAATGAACATTTTTTTCAGTCATGCTGGGACTTTATGTAAACTGTATGTATACAGATAAAAATAGTTATTTTAAAATTATCTTTATCATGTTTGTATAAAAAGAGGCTTCGCCTCGGTCAATATTGGTAGTCTCTGTTGGATATCACATCATATTCAATGACTCAATAGTCAATAATTGTATAATATATGCGCATATAGTTCGGCAAATTGGTCACTGTATGGGCGGCAACTTTAATATTCATATCTGGGCGTGGTCGGTTAGTCCATCTGTTCAAGTAGGGAGATAATAGAAAAGTCGAATTCAGTCAGCCTAGAGCGCTGTCACATATTTTACCGTTAAAGATCAGCTACCTATTTTGTCCAATCCAGTAAACTAGTCAAACTCGGATTTTCATTCTAACGGACAATATGTGAGTTGAGTCTTTAAACTGTATACCTTGAGCTTTTACCTAGGCCAAAAGTAGACCATACCCAATAACGTATTCATAAGGTAACGCCCATACAGTGACCTATTTGCCGAGCTATACATGTCTACCAAACTTGTATAGCTCGATTTGACCTCAGGCGCGTCATAGTCAAAAGATCGACGAATCTACTTTGTAGCACGTGAAAGAATATTCAGATTGTAACAGATTGTAAATACTTACTGTGCGTGCAACCGAAGTGTTACGGGGAAACCTATGGCATCTCGAACCGATTTACATTTCACGTGCTACTTCATGGACTCGTCGATCTTTTGACGCGCTTGAGGTCAAAATCGAGCTGTGAAGATTTTTTGTTTGTGAGATTGTCCAAGTTTTTTTTTAAACCTCAAATTCCAGGCACTGAAATGAAGTTTGTTGCAGTCGAAGAACAAATTTATATTATATTTTGACATGTAATGTTTTGTGTACCTCAAGCAGAGACTTCTTTAAAAATTTGACAAAATCTTTGAACTTAATATAGGATCATATTGTATAAGTCCATGTCCCCTGTTTGCCCAATCAACATATTTTGATTTGTAAATGACATATTATATCCAAATGCCATGTTTGGACAAAGAGGGGGGTGGGGACTCAAATTGTCCCAAAACCGATAAATGGGCTCAGCTCCATTATTTGTAATCATATACCAAGGCTATGGAAATCTACTGCATATATGAACTCTTTATAATTAATAACAGGTATACACAAAGTGTACACACTACCGTAGAATACATATAAATATACTTATCAATTTTTATGGCTTATGTTTTATTTGAGATATGCCTCAGTGGACTTAAAATTTAATTGTCAATTCAGCACCATACAACGACCGGTTTTATTTGTTTGTTTGTATTGCGGCTTAACGTCCAAGTCAACAATTTTTCAGTCATGTCGGGACGGAGCCAACTGTTCCTGGGTTTAACCAGTACTGTAGGGAGTTAATGTGTCTTGCTCAAGGATACAACACGGCGCCGCTTGTGGGGATCGAACCCAGGACCTCTCGATTCGGAATCCGATGCTCTACCACTACGCCACCGCGCTCCACTTTTACCCTAATTTGATACATGCAAGATATTAGAGAGGTTGAGAAAATAAACTTGTAACGTGTACGTGTACTTGTAGATTTATTTACCCGTACACGATCGTTTTGAGTGTAAAATCGTTTGAGAAAATCGAACGTGTACGTGTAGATTTCATAAAGTATATACAGCTGAATTTTTATTGTTTATACATGTGTTGATATATGAAAGTAAATATGGATGATTTATTGTTAGCCGGACTTTTAGACAACGATGATGAGTTAATTTTATTGTCACAAGTTTGTTCCGGCTCCGATGTGCTCTCTTTTGAAATGGGTTTCTGCTTGTACCTACCTGTCCTATCGATGGAAACATATAAAGAAAACTTACAAGTCGCAAATTTATTTCATTCACAGCCTAACTGATTCTCAACGTGTAGCGAGTATTTTGAACTTGTAATAAATGACGAAGTTTGGGGATAAAAATGTTCTACACGTACACGTACAAGTTACAAGTTCATTTTCTCAACCTCTCTATTGTCAGAGGAACTTCCCTATTGTCTATAACATATGAGCCGCCCCATGGGAAAACCAACAATCTGCATAGGCGAAAACAAAGACGCAGATCAGCTTCGCGGTAACCGCGAAGCTGATCAGCGCCTTTGTTTTCGCTACTCGGATAGTACAATTCCTCTTCTACTTAAATCCGAAAGTTCAAGTTTCTAGCTCTTTTCTGTGCTTGTACAAGTCGGTTTGTGTCAGACCTGGTCGGAAACCACATTGTTGGTTTTCCCACGAGGCGGCTCATATGGAGTCAATGTTCAAAGTAAAAGATGCTCAATTTATTTTGCATAGTAAGGAACATGCATATTTAAGGTACATGCATTTGCATTAGTGATGGACAGTGTTATTAATAGTTAAAGATCTGATAAAGATGTTCACGGCTGGTAATGTCGTTAGGGGCAACCGGAAGGTTATGCAAAGCGAATCTTCACGGGAACTTCCGAACATGATTTACGGGATCAGACAAAATGTCAGCTTCACGAATTGTATTTTTTCACAGTATTGCAGCTTTATATATACAAAAAGGAGAATACCATTCTATCTAGTATTTATGTCTGCATCCGAAACGAATGAATCGGGCACACAAACGTCAATGGATTACTTGCGATCCACTTTCTCATGTGTGTGGTGTTTCGGTGTAATTAGATTTCGTGGTTGCAAGTGAGGGGGTTCGGTACAAAAAATGCTTTAAAATACACTTTTGCTACATATTAGCGTATCCTAATCCATTTTGTTTTGCAAACAAACGTTGTCAGGATTTATTCTCAACTGTCACATGTGTACAAGCTGAGCGTTTTGTTTATGTTGCCCCTATTGACATGGGTTGCACCTAACGAGACGAATTCCTGTCATTGCAGCAGTCCCATTTAAAGATTATTTTATAATAAAGCAACAGCCCAAAAAAGGAAATTTACTGAAATATCGGCGATTTTATTCCAGAAACTCATTGAATCGCGGAATACTTCAGTGGTAAGAACAATGAACTCTGGTGCTAGAGGTCCTAGGTTGGATCTGCGCCGGTGGTAAAAAATGGTGTCCGTACAATGTATACACTTCTTTTCGTGTCATTTGCGGGGAAGACATGAGTAAAATGGGATTGTAGCGCGAACGGTACGACATACATTCCAAAGCATCCATTAAACCCTTAAAAACCTGACCATTTCATCTATGTTATAGCTTGAAAAATGCATTTTCCCACAGCAACACACGTTGTGCGACCGGTTTATGATTGCATATGATTGCGGTATTACTCTTTTTCAAGTTGAATATGTGCATGCTCGCACATGACATTGTTCTTGTTCTGGTTTTTATCTAAAAAGCAAGAATAGTTTCGCCCAAGTGATATCGTGCTGGATTGTGGCCTTTTAAAGCAGTAATTCTGGCGTGCTTCTCATGTGCTTCTCATGTTACTTTTGAGTAGGCTCTGTCATATTTCGTATCTCCTATCATAGGCGAGATTTTGCGATTAAGCTCCTTCTTCTACTAACGAGCTTTTTAATGTGGTTTTCTGTTCGGGAGACATTCCTCTTTCTCTTGGTTTTGGGGCGTTCACTGCACTTTCCTATCATATATAACACATATTTGCCTTTAGAACAACATAATAATCTATTAGTGTTTAAGCACAGAACCCCACATCGGCGCGGAAATTGTTTTTTGCTCACCGATCACGTGGCTTTTGAATGTTTGGGGTGGTTTTGGATGTTTTCATTAGCCCTTCCGCAGGTCCACTCGTCGTAAGTCATAACTTTTTTCCGTTTCTTCTGTAGCAACGTTTTTAAGCAGAATTTCTATGGCAAATTCTTTGGACAAGGCATTATGCAGTGAAAGGCTCGAATGAATTATGTTTGCCTACATAAGCTCGCCGTCAGTGCACCAAAACCTGTCCAGTAAAAGATCAAAGCAGAACAAACAACATACCTTGCATCCAGGAAAAACTGGATTTTAGAGATACAACAGCATTTCCCACTCCCATGATCGCAAAAAAGTATGCAGAAATAAATACTATTTGGAATAGTATTGCCCGATTTCAGAATATTTACCTCCAAGCAAAGAAATTTGCATAAACATAAACAAATGTCACATGTTGATATTCGTGTTCTGTTCCCGTTATTACTCATGTCCGGAAGCTCCCGTAAGGCGTCCGTTTGCATAACATTTGATTGCCCCTAACGACATTACCAGCCGTGCTGTTATTCGTGTGTAAATCGTTTCTACCCAAACATTTTGGTTGCATTAGCATATTTTTGTATATCATTTGTATTTTCTTGATATTAATCAATGGCAAAAAAATATGTTTTCTGACATTTTTTTTCAATCTTGCCCCTTTCCCTTTGACACAGATTTATGCTGCAGGTATGTAACATCAAGAGGTTTCCACCATGTTGTTGCATTTATCAAATGTTTTATTATTTACGGAGAATGCAACATAATTATATTTTAAACGAGGTGTGATCAGAAAGTTCTAAGCCTGACACACTTCAAAGCATTATGGAGATACAATCATTGTTCAGCCTGTCATTCCCTTCCGAGATCTTACAGTTTCGTTATCACTGATTTTCACTCTCCAGACTTTCATATCTCTGGCAAATACACATCCTTGAGCCGGCGACACCATGCCTCTTGTATTCGGCTTTTGGGAATATATTCAGGTTATGAATGATGTCTGTTGTGCACATACGCTTTAGGTACCCCTGAATTATGCCATCTGCCATGCTCTGAGGAAGAAGAAATACCTTGAAGTTATTGAAAAATAAAACAGACAGACGGTACAAATCCAATTTTCGTAACCTGAAAAAATAACTTACATGGAAAAGAGCACAGTAGGGGAATGGAAGTGAACGGACAGTTGCTACTGACCGGAAAGTCATGTCACTTGTGATCATGTATTATGATCATTGATTATTTGTTTACACCTAATAAAACGTTCTCTCAAATGCACGGAAAAGTAGTAAGACCCGTTTTATTTGGATTATAGGTAAGTTGCATATATGCACTTCATTTTGACCACATGAACTAACTATTTCATCCCTTGCTTTCCTCCGATCACTTGTTTATCATGGTTTGATAGGCATTTTTTGAAATTGTAAACACGAATAAAAACATGTGTAAAGTCGAAAACACATCTGGAATTAAAAGTTTTTGTCACAAAATGGTAATACTTGCTGAGAAAATGAAACAAAATAGTTGCAAAACTTCCAAGGATGCAAAATATATGGAAAACATAACACGTGTAAAACCAAGATTTGTACAGTCACTTACTTGCTTTGATGACGTACAAAGCAAGTGACAGAGCTTCTATTGTACAATAAGCAATTTACAGATCCTTCCACCGTACATTCGCAAGTGTCGTTACTTTCGTTCACTTCCGCTCCCCTAGTACTGTGAAGAGTAACCCAAAAGAATTTTGGAAAATAAGTAATACATTTAAACAAAGTTTAAAGTCTTACCAGCCTGGTGTATTTGGGTTGGCGTTTTGCTTTAATTGCATCAACAGTTTGTGATACATATGTTCGCCAGTTGAGCTCAGTGTTTATTTTCATTTAAATCCTTTATAAGAAGTCGTGATTCGCTGTCCAAGTAAAAATGGGAACACACCGCCTGATGTCTTTGGTTGGGACTTTAAAAATTGCATCATAAGTTTTTGTAACATGTGTTCGAAAGTTGATTGTTTTTAGTCAATTTCCTTTCTTTATAAAATAAATTAATGTCCACTTTCACTCTTTCGCTGCCCCAGAAAAAAAATTATGTCTGCATTCTGTTGTATTCGTTGCCTTTGGTTTTGGTTGAGACTATCTTGTTGGGAAAGAGCTGGTCATCCTGCCCTTCGAGTGTGTTGTCGGAAAAAATGTTTTGTGATGTATTTTTTCCCGCCTGTGTCTATGTTGCGACTTTAAATTTAATTGCATCGATTCCTGGTCCCTCTACTCTTACTTATCTGTGATTTGACATTGTCTGGCAGGACATAAATGTGGGTTAGGAACACAGGCGCTCGACGACTGGACTCATTTTTTTTTTTTTTTTTTTTTTGCATTTTCACCCGTTTGGAGACCCTTACGATATGTTCATGCAATTATTTTACCTTTAAAACCTTTTCTATCAATCCTCAATCAACCCTCGTCTATGGGCTACTATATAGACAAGGTCGGAAACGCGGTGTCCTAGTTAAATTGGGGTCATGGGATTCCCCGCATCTCAAACTCGTACTTCACCCTTTACCGTTATTTCAGTGCTGGGTGTCTACTTATGAGCGACTATGTAAAAGGTCTCACCCATTGCCTTCGTCAAAAATAAGCATAGTCGCCCGTAAACTTATATTTTATACCACAACCTGTCTACTTGGATGGGATCCCGAATGTTTTTGTATGGTGACCTTTCGTTTCTAGAAATCAGTGGAAGGTCACTGTAAATATCGTATGAAAGAATCAATCCTACTGGATAATTGTATTGCATTGTTGCCATGACACTAGATCACAAAGTGTTTTGACTGGATATAAATCAAGCAACCTATGAAAACCAACGTAACACATATCACGTGCTGGCGTAACACGTCGTGTGACCAGTGTATTTATAGTAATGTCACGGCTAGATTGCCGATTTCATTCGGGATGTCCTCCAATTCTGTTGAATGCTTTAATTGTTAGTTTTTACGGGCGGTGGTGCTTATTTTGAATGAAGGCAATGGGCGAGACCTTTTACAAAGACACTCATGTGTTGACAGACAGCATTGAAATAACGGTTAAGGGTGAAGTATGAGTTTGAGATGCGGGGAATCCCATGACCCCAATTAATCTAGGACACCGCGTTTCCGACCTTGTCTATATAGTAGCCCATAGACGAGGGTTGATTGAGGATTGATAGAAAATGTTTTAAAGCTAAAATAATTGCATGAACATATCGTAAGGGTCTCCAAACGGGTGAAAATGCAAAAAAAAAAAAAAAAAAAAAAAAAAAAAAAAATGAGTCCAGTCGTCGAGCGCCTGTGGTTAGGAAGAGGATTGGCCCGAGAACAGACCCCTGAGGAGTGCCTGATGTTACTGGCACTTCTTCAGAGCAATCCCTTTCCAGGACCACACCTGCAAATGCCTTAATCCATGATACGGTTTGACCGTCTCATAAAGTGACAATCCATCAATATATCAATATTCCTATGGTAACCCCCCCCCCCCACACATACACAAAAAAAAAAAAAAAAAAAAAAAAATGGACTTAAGTTGAACAGTTTTACTCCAAACACATATAAAGAAACGCGAAAATCGGGGTTTAAATTCTCGATAGTTAATGCTTTGCCGTCATATTTTAAATAGGCATGAAGAATATGCGTACCTGTCTGAAACCAAAATTTTGATATTTGTATACCAGGTCTCACTCAGCGTCCAGTCTCTTTCTTGGACGTTTGGGTACTTTTACTGAACATTTACATATTTACATGTGTAACGTGCAGCCAAGCCGAGCCACAGCAAGCCCCGTCGGTGGAAAAGCTTGCTCGTAACATCATCCACCAAGGTTGGTTTACTGCGCTATATACCCAACACTTACTCGATTCACAAAGTTTCGAGTTTGAAATTTGCATATTACAAGCACTCAATATGCTGCTAATACGCTGCACCAACGTATTTTTCCAAGGGAGGTTATCCCGCCACACTACTTCCCCCTCCGAGAAGACTCGCCCCGAGTCTTGGCCTGGGGACTACATGGGTAAGGCAACTCCGTTCTGGTAGTTGTCATTATCCCACCGCTGCCACCAAATGTAACGTGCAGCCGAGCCGAGCCACAGCAAACCCCGTCGGTGGAAAAACATGCTCATCCACCAAGGGTGGATTACTGCGCTATATACCCAACACTTACTCGATTCACAAAGTTTCGAGTTTGAAATTTGCATATTACAAGCACTCAATATGCCGCTAATACGTTGCACCAACGTATTTTTCCAAAGGAGGCTATCCCGTCACACATGGGAGGGGAGTTAACATTATGACTAAACAGCCATTATAATGATCGATTCGCTATATTTATAGCCAACTTTCTATTTATAAATGGATCCACCATGTGTCATGCACATGTACTATGTCGTTCTGATTGCACAGTTTTAATATGAAATCTGGCTAAAATGTCTTAAAGCTCTAAACAAAAAGAAAGTTATTGCCGTTTGGGGTTTAACTTGTCTCTCAAATATTATTGTCGTCCGCTATGACAGAATTCAATCGATAGTCATCTATACAGGTTTGTAACGGTCAAAGTTACGTCGGGTTTCAAAGAACGAAAAATCTTACTGTCTAAACATCATCTTCCAGAAACTGCATTTGTCAAAATCTCACTTTTCTGAAAGACCTCAAGAAAAATATGACCATGTCACCATTTCGCATTCCAAAAGTCTTAAAAAGTGCCACAAAACTTTTTCCATTGTAAGGGAAGTAACTATTTTCCTGGAAAAATCTAAATTGATTGTTTTTCATCTATAATGCACCAAACCAAAACAAAATTGTTTTGTATGAAAAGACTACAGCTACACAGAAAGTTGTTACAGTAATAGTATTTGCAAACTGAATTTAATTCATTGGGAATTTGATGTATTTAAAGTAAATGAAAGGATGTAAATATGGCCGTCCCCTCTCACACGTCCAGATTTGTAAATATTCCAGTCCGGGCCTTAACCTGTGTTAGTGTTTATATTCAAACAACGTTGGATTAAGAAAATTCACGGGGATTCTTCAAAGAGGGATCACCGGTGCGCCACTGACTGGCGGGATCTACAGAACACAACAATAGCTGAGCACCAAACTCTTAAAATTTTCTCACAGATTTGCTTGATTTTCAGTTTTAAGGTGTTTGGACTACCTCCCTTCCCTTGCACATGCCTATTCAAAATGATTTTGGACATAATTAGATCTATTTTATTAGTGAACCGATTTTCAAACTTTTTGTGGCACTTTTTAGGACTCATGAGTTGCAAAAAGATGGCATGGTCATATTTTTCTTTTGGTGCATCAGAAAATTGAGATTTTGAAAAATGCAGTTTCAGTCAGTAGTTATCTATATCATATCGCCGTATTGGAAAGGGCTTATCAGTACAAATTAGAATAGAAGATAGCCCCCGCTAAGATTCCCATAAGGCGAATAACACATGTGTGCATGGACAATTGGACATGCATTTATGATTGAAACAATTTCGATTCATGCAAAGAAATACCGTATTCCTAAACGACCAACGGAAAACGAGTCTTTTAACATCTTGTATATAAATAGAATACTACATTTTAACCGTCGTATGGTTTGGGTACGCATCTTTGTCAGTGTCTGTATATAAAAAAATAGATCATTTTACATTTTGAACCAGCTTGTCATTTTTCTATTATTAGAGAAGTGGGGCTGTTGGCATTTGATCCATCAATATGCTTCACTCCCCGCTTCATAATCATTTAAAATAGCCCCTATTTTCATCTAGTCACAGGCTAAATGCGTGCATGTATTTTTCTCAAATATTTTTAAAAATTTAGTAGCGTATTTCTGTACAACTACTGAAAATTCAATTAAAAGTAAGAATGTTAACTGTGTTAAAAGTCGTCAGATTTTCGCGTTTCTTAAATAAGCGTTTGGAGTTTTTAAGGATTATAAAATGGAAGAGTCTATTTACAGTCAACTGGCAGTAGCCAAAAACGTTAAAATGGCTATTACCAGTCAACTGTCAGTAGCCAAAAAAAACGTTAAAATGGCTATTTACAGTCAACTGGCAGTAGCCAAAAAACGTTAAAATGACTATTACCAGTCAACTGTCACTAGCCAAAAAACGTTCAAATGGTTGTTTACAGTCAGACTTAAAATTTTATTATTGCTTGAAAAGTGTTGTCTTTTGGCTCCTTTCTTCTTTGCACCATTAAGATAATGTGACAAAATATTTCAGCTTCCAATGCCAGAAAGCAGGAGAGAAAGAATGACGTGAAATATTGAGAGTATAAATGACTAAATCTTAACGCAGAAATCAGCAGTTCGTTCCTCGGGTCAAGTATAGTAAAGGTGTTTATAGTTCCCGTGCATGTTTTCTGGGTAATTAGTTTTGCCACTTTTTCAATCACGTGTGTTCTTCGGTCCGGCCTAAAATCTATAAAGATATAGTCCTTTAACACTCTTGGTCGACAGATAGAAAGGTCGAAACGCCGACAGGTCTACACGGCGACAGGCCGACACGCCGACAGGTCTACACGCTGACACGCCGACAGGTCTACACGCCGACAGACCGACAGGTCGACACGCCGACAGGTCCACCCGCAGACAGGTAGACATGTCGACAGATAGAAAGGTCGACACGCCGACAGGTCGACACACCGACAGGTCGACAGATAAACGCGCCATATAGTTGACACATATTACCGCAACAAATGGTATTTTTCTTTTGACGTTATAAACGACGTTTCAATAACAAAATACGTTAGCCATGGCTGCCGAAATTATTAATTGTCAGGATGAACCAGGTCCTTAAATGCTCGACTTTTGCTTAAACTACGTCTCGACACATGAAAACTGCGTCGCATATCTTTTTGAACATGGTTTGCTTCGGACGCAAAGTATATGCGACAGATGTGGGCTCTGTATGAGCTTAGTCTACCCGCTGACAGGTCTAGACGCTGACACGCCGACAGGTCTACACGCCGATTTCTTTAAATTCCACATGAAAACAAAATAATTAGGCTCCAGAGGGGGGTTCGAACGAACACATTGAACCCCCTCTAAATCCGCCACTGGTGAGCCAACCTGTCGGCGTGTCGACCTGTCGGCGTGTCGACCTGTCGACGTGTCGACCTGTCGGCGTGTCGACCTGTCGGCTTGTCGACCTGTCGACCTGTAGGCCTGTCGACATGTATAATACTTGTCGCCCAGTCGACGTTTCGACCTGTCGGCGTGTCGACCTGTCGGCGTGTCGACCAGTCGGACTGTCGACCTGTCGACATGTATAGTTGTCTCCCTGTCGGCGTGTCGGCCTGTCGACCCTTCTGCCTGTTGTTACGACCTAGCGTAACTAGACAGGTACAGCGAAAAACAACCAAGTAATTTAAACTTAACAATATTTAATCAAACAAATAAATGCTGCAAATACATAAAAACAAACAAACAGATAAGTAAATAAATAAATAAATAACTTACAAAGTTAATGTCAAATAAGTCCTTGTCCCTCAAATGTAAGTCCACAATCCAGTAACCAGAATATGAGCACATGTATATTTTAATCCACACAAAACACTAGTGAAACAACCAAAATTATATACTTTAAATCACTTCAAATTTCTGAATACCTACGACTGAATTGGGACCTATATTTATACATCTAAGGAAATTCTCCAGGTTTCTAGAGAATGATATAATAAACTTTTCTCTAGAAAAGAAACGAACTAAACGAAAGTTCTTTTAAATTCTCCAAAGAGAATTTAGAATTCTCCAGAGAGAATTCAAGGCCGCAATGACCATCAAGTCCACTAAACCCTTCGAGATCTCAGTATACATAGTCCAAATATATTTTTAACTTATGGTAAAAAAAAAACACTCACTCCATTTTCATCTGGAATTATCCACAAAGTGCTCATAGAATTTTCTATACTTCTAAATTATATAACAGTGATAAAAATAATCAATGACATTCTTCTACAAAGTTCTAGATAATAAATTGTAGAAACATAAAAAGAAATATATATTAATTAATTGGGTTACTCCCCTTTGATTATATATATATAAATTATAAGTAATAGCTTTTAAAAGAATCAATATTATTGAATCAATTATATATAACACTTCCCCTCTTCAACGAAAAGAAAGTTTTGTGAAATAAAACTTTCTTTTGCAATACTCATATGCAAACATACAAGGCAAAACTGTCAAGCTCTTGAAAGGGTGTCTGGAATTATATTATCTCTACCTTTTATGTGTCTAATGTCAAGATTGTGCTCTTGCAACATGAGACTTATGCTCTAGCTAATACTCAGATGGAGTCTATTGTTCAGATTAACAGTGTAAATAGAGCTGAAACACTTTTAAGTATGGCCCAAACTGAACAAAACTCTGACAAGCCTTATTCCAAACATACCTGACCTTCTTATCATAATGTAAATTTGTCAAAGGCTCAGCTGTAACTGAAAAATTATTACAGAACTTTCTGTAATATCCAGCCATACCCAAAAAGCGCATCAGTTGCCGTTTTCCTGTAGGTACAGGAAAATCTGATATAGCCTCAACTTTGGCTTCTACAGGTCTGACCTGACCTTGTCCAACAATATGTCCTAGAAATGTCAAACTAGCATGGCAAAATTCACTTTTCGGTAAGTTTATTGTCAGTTTAGCATCACTGAGTCTTTTGAAGAATTCTCTGATGATCTCCAGGTGTTGTTTCCACTCTTCACTGTAGATGATGGCATCGTCGATGTAAGCTTTACACCCATCCAGACCGAAAATCAAACTATTAACCAAGCGAACCAAGCAACATTTCAGCGCTTTCAGTTTATTTCGAAATTGTCTTTCTGTAATACCTAATTCTAAAATCTCCTTTGGATTGTTTGTAGATGGAATCTGCCAAAACCTTTTCAATAGATCGAATTTTGTCACATATTTGGCGTGACCAATGTTGTCAATGCAATCATCGATTCTTGGTATGGGAAATGTGTCAGTTTTTGTGACAGAATTTACTTTTCTGTAGTCTGTGCACATTCGAAATGTCCCATCAGATTTTGGCACAAGTATACAAGGAGAACTCCATTCACTTTGACTAGGTTCTATAAAGTCATTGTCCAGCAAATACTTAACTTCTTTCCTGAGATATTGTTGTCTTTCAGGATGAAGTCTATACGGATGTTGTTTCACCGGTTTTGCTCCTTCAATAATGTCTACATCATGGTAGATTTTATCGGTTCTGGATGGAATGTCCGGAAATAAGTGCTCATATTCAAGAATTAATTGTTTTAGTTCATGTTTCTTGTCCGGATCTAGATGTGACAGTTTCTGATCGAGGTCATGCAGAATGTCAGAATTCTGGAGTTTTGAGGATAATGGTTCACAGTTCACAGAGTTCATTTCTTCAAAGTCTGTCTGATTTTGTTCATGAGGGACAGAATTAACTATGCTTACTGAGGAAATAACTGAACTATCATTATCACTATCCCTATCAATGTACTTTTTAAGCATGTTAATATGACATAATTGTTTTTGCTTGCGCCTCCCAGGAGTGTTAACAATGTAATTTACATCACTTAACCTTTTCTCAGCAGTATATGGACCATAATATCTAGCTTGTAATGGCCTGCCAGGAATGGGCAAAAGAGCAATCACCTTGTCTCCAGGGTCAAAATTTCTGTTCTGAGCATTTTCATCAAAATGCAACTTCATTTTGTTCTGAGCTGACTTAAGATTGGACCGAGCAACTTCCCAAGCTTTTGTCAATCTAGTTTTGAAGTCAGACACATACTGAAGTAAGTTCAAAGGACTGTCATTACTTGAAAGAAACTTCTCTTTCATAAGTTTTAAAGGTCCACGAACAGTGTGTCCGAAAACAAGTTCAAACGGACTGAACCCAAGAGACTCTTGTACTGACTCTCTGACAGCAAATAATAGCAAATGTATGCCTTCATCCCAATCTTTTTCGGTGTCAAAACAGTAAGATCTGATCATGTTCTTCAAAGTTTGATGGAATCTTTCCAAAGCACCTTGACTTTCAGGATGATAAGCTGATGACTTGTATTGTTTAATGCCAAGTTCATGCATTACTTGCTGAAATGTTCCTGACATAAAATTGGAACCCTGATCTGATTGGACTGGTTTTGGAAGACCTACAAGTGTGAAAAACTTTACAAGGGCCTTAACTATTGTTTTCGTCTTGATATTCCTGAGTGGAATTGCTTCAGGAAAACGTGTTGAAGCACACATTATAGTCAAGAGATATTGGCAACCTGATTTAGTCTTGGGTAACGGACCTACACAGTCAATGATAATCCTACTAAATGGTTCATCAAATGCAGGAATAGGCTGTAAATTAGCTTTTGGAATAGTCTGATTAGGTTTTCCTACCATTTGACAAGTGTGACAGGATTTGCAATGTTGGGAAACATCAGATTTTAATCCTGGCCAGTAGAAATGCTTGAGAATTTTGTGGTAAGTCTTATTTATCCCTAAATGACCTGACATGGGAGTTTCATGGGCCAAGTTTAAGATTTCAGGACGATAAGCCTTAGGAACCACAATTTGGTGATTTATGGTCCATTCGTCTTCCGCTGAAACATCAGGAGGACGCCATTTTCTCATTAAGATGTCATTTTTGACATAAAAACAAACAGGAACCTGAGAAATTTCATTTTCATCTAAAGCCCTTTCAAATAAAGGCGAGATTTCAGGATCACTGTGCTGTTCTTGACAAAGTTGTGACCTTGACATTTGGTCGTGACCTTGGTCAAAAATTGAAGGTGAAAGGTCATTGTCTGACCTTTGATTGATTGAAGTCAGTTTGACTTGAAGAAAGAGATTTTGAAATCTCATCATGAAAAGACTGACCTATAAAAGTGTCAGTTAAGTCAATATCCTGTATCCCATCATTCAATTTGACTTTTTTTGCCATAGCCCTTGTAACGGCACATGAAGGGTAAAGATCAGGAATTTCCTGCTCAATGAGATCAGGCAATTGATCCTCACAAGGTGTATTGGTCAAAAGTGGGTTTACCACAACCTTATCTCCGGCTAAGTCATTGCCTAATAGCAAGTGAACACCTTTAAAAGGTAAAGAAGGCCTAATACCTACAGCCACAGGACCAGAAACTAAGTCTGAAGACAAATAAATGTTATGGAGCGGTACATTAACAAATCCACACTCTACTCCCTGAATAAGGACACTTGTCCCAGTTGAAGTCTTCTCGGAAAAAGGCAGTGTATCTGCTAAAATAAGAGACTGAGAAGCTCCGGTATCTCGTAAGATTTTAATAGGGGTAGACTGGGCAGAATCACTAGTGAGTGACACAAAACCTTCTGATAAGAATGGTTCATAAATCTCCATAATACAATCAGTCGCAGACGTTTTGGCCAAAATAGGATTTTCATCCTGAATAATCGACTGTGGTTTTGACCTTAAAGAAGTAAGACCTGTTGGTCTAGAATTATTTTGATTTTGTTCTCTTTTCTTCTTTTCAAAGTTTCACATTCAGAAATGACGTGACCGTCACCTTTACAATAATTGCAAAACAGCCGGGGTGAGTATGAGGATCTTTGACCTTTGTTTTCACTAGTATCTTTATTTTTAGGATTATGTGAAGGACTGGAACTATCAGCTGTTAGTCCAGCTTGTGGTTGTGGATTAGGTTGAGGAGAATTATTTCTCTGTTGAGGGTTAAATGGTTTTGACTGAGGTGTATTAGGTTTAAATTGAGGGTTAAAAGCTGCTCATTCGGCTTGCGATATGTTTCATGGTATAAGTACCTGATTGTTAGTTTGGTTTTTTCCCACCTCGGTTTTTGGAGTGGGAATCTTTTTCTGATTGCGCCTTTTCCTGATCTTTGCCTACTTGTACTTTTTTTCTTGTAAGGCTTATTTACAAAAGACACCTTATGAGTCAAAGCATAATCATCAGCTAATCGTGCTGCTACATCTAAAGTTTCTACTTCCCTTTCGTCAAGAAAAGATTTGACATCAGAGTGTATGCATCGTTTGAACTCTTCAACAAGCATGAGCTGTCTTAATTTTGCATGATCAGACTTTACATCCTTTGAAGAACACCACCTATCAAATAATTGCTCCTTAGTTCTAGCAAATTCTACATGGGTTTGGTCATGTTCTTTCCTACAATTTCTGAATTTCTGCCTATAAGCTTCAGGTACTAACTCATAAGCCTTAAGAATCAGATTTTTGACTGTGTCATAATTTGAACTTTGATCAAGTGGAAGCTGAGTGTAAATTTCTCGAGCTTTACCAATAACAACACTCTGTAGAAGCAAGGTCCAATGCTCTTTTGGCCATTTCAAATTTTCTGCTACCTTCTCAAAATGTAAAAAGTACTTATCTACTTCTTTTTCTTGAAATGGAGGAACGAGCCTGATATGCTTTGTAACATCAAATACTTTACTAGGATCAAAAGACACAGGAGGCATTGATTTACTGCTTAATTCAAGCTCTTTCATTTTTAAACTATATTGCAGTTTTTCTTTTTCAACCTCAATTCTTTCTTCTTGCTCTAATTTTTCTTTTGCAAGCCTTTCTTCTAACTCTCTTTGTTTTTCTAATCTTTCTTTTTCAAGTCGTTCTTCCATTTCTCTTTGTTTTTCTTTCTGTCTTTCTTCCATTTCTCTTTGTTTTTCTCTTTCCCTTTCTTCAAATGCTAACTTTTGTTTTTCAAGCTCTAACTTTTCTTTTTGCATTCTTTCTTCCCTTTCTTCCTTATCTGCCCTTCTTTTTTCTTCAAATTCTAATCTTAATTTTTCCAGTTCAAGATGCCTTTTTAATTCTAACTCTTTCAACTGTATGTCGGTTTGTGAGACCATAATTAGAGATGTAGCTGAGGGTTCAAAAAATTCCTCATCAACAAGAAACTGAATGATAACATTCTTAATTTCACGTTTTAACATAGATGTTTTGACATCAGGTATGCTATAATGACTAGCAATGTCTAAAAGATCACTCTTTTTGGCCAAGTTTAACAGCTCTTGAGAAGGCGCAGCAATGAAATCTTCAAGTTTGAATAACATGGTTGCTTTTTGCTGGTATGACAAACAATAAATATCTTTTCAAATTCAGAATAAAATAGGTGCACAAAATGTTCAATCCCGGCTCAGAGCCCCCAAAATCTGTTACGACCTAGCGTAACTAGACAGGTACAGCGAAAAACAACCAAGTAATTTAAACTTAACACTATTTAATCAAACAAATAAATGCTGCAAATACATAAAAACAAACAAACAGATAAGTAAATAAATAAATAAATAACTTACAAAGTTAATGTCAAATAAGTCCTTGTCTCTCAAATGTAAGTCCACAATCCAGTAACCAGAATATGAGCACATGTATATTTTAATCCACACAAAACACTAGTGAAACAACCAAAATTATATACTTTAAATCACTTCAAATTTCTGAATACCTACGACTGAATTGGGACCTATATTTATACATCTAAGGAAATTCTCCAGGTTTCTAGAGAATGATATTATAAACTTTTCTCTAGAAAAGAAACGAACTAAACGAAAGTTCTTTTAAATTCTCCAAAGAGAATTTAGAATTCTCCAGAGAGAATTCAAGGCCGCAATGACCATCAAGACTAAACCCTTCGAGATCTCAGTATACATAGTCCAAATATATTTTTAACTTATGGTAAAAAAAAAAACACTCACTCCATTTTCATCTGGAATTATCCACAAAGTGCTCATAGAATTTTCTATACTTCTAAATTATATAACAGTGATAAAAATAATCAATGACATTCTTCTACAAAGTTCTAGATAATAAATTGTAGAAACATAAAAAGAAATATATATTAATTAATTGGGTTACTCCCCTTTGATTATATATATATAAATTATAAGTAATAGCTTTTAAAAGAATCAATATTATTGAATCAATTATATATAACACTGTCAACCTGTCGGCGTGTCGACCTGTCCACCTGTTGGCGTGTCCACCTGCCGGCCTGTCGACATTTATACCTGTCGGCGTGTCGACCTGTCGACCTGTCGGCCTTTCGGTGTGTCGACCTGTCGGTGTGTCGACCTGTCGGTATGTAGACCTGTCAGTGTATCGACCTCTCGGTATGTCGACCCATCGTTGTATCGAATTGTCAAACTGTTATGCTGCATTAATCAAGTCGAACTTTTACTGGCACTACTTCCACATTTCCCGTACCTGTCTACATTAGCCATATACATCTATGTTACTGCTCAAGTTAACGAAGTAGGAATAAACTATTTTCTTCTTGTGTCATACTGAAACTACATAGCTGCGTAGTAATCTTGCGTATGAATACATTGTTCAGAGCTGCGTATGAATATACTTTTTCGGAACTATTTTGATCTTTACTAGACTTGAGCCCGTTCCTCAAGTCAATGTACATGTATTTAGGACAATGTGAAATGTCAGTTCTCAGCCAACGCTACTAACATATGTTTTGACAAATATGAACAAGCATGCCTAGTTTGCGCAGATAGTGTCTTCGATGCTCGCATTTTTCGTAATTGGACGCTTACTTGTAGCATGTGTGTGTCCTCTTACCAGGACGACTTCGTATAATTGAGAAGCGAATATCTTTGAACCATTTTAGGAGTAGTATGTTCATGTATAACGGAAGTCGGTGTTTGAAAGAAGCAAATCAATGGATTCATCGTAAACATGCCTCTGTAATTACCTAACTTACTTTTATTAATGTATTTCTTAACATTGTTGTTTTCACCCAGTTGATATGTTGTTGTAAATATATTAACTTGTTATAGAGGGCCCCAAGGAAGATTGGTTCTTACCAATTGGGTCACCCTCTTTAAATAAAGAATTTACTTACTTACTTACTTACTTACTTACTTACTTACTTACTTACTATATTTCATTCACCATCAAAACAAATAACAAGATTTTAACAAGACAAAACATGTATGCAACCGATACAGATTCAACAGTCTGTAAAATTGCATTATAGTACGTAAATATGGCTTTGAAAACTTCAAACACGGGTTTAAAGCACAAAGTGCACATTAATTCTTCATACCGGGGTTTCAATTTTCAAACGGGGGTCTCATTAATTCTTTGAACTTCAAACCCGGGTTTGAAAACTTCAAACCCGGGTTTGAAATTTCAAAGTGCACATTAATTCTTCAAACCGGGGCTTCAACTTTCAAACCGGGGATTCAACTAGCCAATTACACATTTATTCATTAAACCTATGTTTGAACTTCAAACCCCGGTTTGAAAACTTTTAACAAACCCGGGTTTTAGAAAAGTTTAAACCCGGGCTTTAAATAAAACTGTACATAATTATAGAACTTATCGAAATTCATGCAATGAGATAACATTTAAATTAAATTGAATATAGAATTTCGTGCCTAAATTGCATCATCATATTGAGTAATATTTTATCTAAATTGCTGGAAAAAGCCAGATTAAGCTCACCTCTATCTCTAGATCAGATTTCCCATCCGGATATTTTCTCCTTAGTATCATCATGATGTATCTCTGGAACACATGAACCAAAGAATATACATCAGGAAAACTTGCCCATGCAATGTACAGAGATTTTTTTTCTACTGTTAAAATTGAAAATGTCTTTAGATTTCTTTTTATATATTTTTCTTATTTTTGCTCAAAACATAGATTGTGGGTACACGTTAGAACTGCCTTGCCGAGGCGGTTCTAACGAGTACCCACAATCTATATGTTTTGGAGCGAAAATAAGAAAAATAGGTATACCCATGGATGCATACCCCAGTTTTACTATATAAAAGTGGGGTATAATGGGGTATGCATTTCACGGACATGTTTTCCTGATGAATAGTTTGAATGTGGATCAAAATGAATAATAACAATGGTTCTTTAATTAATACTGCATCTCTTTGACCGTGCTGGTTTACCTCGGTCACCCTTATACCTTTTTCCAAATACACTATCAGAGATATAAAAAATCACGGTCAAAGAAAAACAAATAATATTTAATTATGTTTTTGATTGAGAAAAACATACTTTGAGACACCAGTTAAAGATTGATGACGATTAACGAAGAATCGGATCGAGAAAAACATTATTCACGATACCAATTGAACTACTGAAGCTCGGGGGCGGGGGGGGGGGGGTAACTAAGGGGTAATTGTGGTACGGGTGTGTGGCCCAAATTTCTGAAACCTAACCCAATCATATACCTAGTCATTGAACAAATTGACCCATTCAAATACTTGATTGATCAAATTATTGACCCATTCATATAGTGTCCTTTGATTTTTTATACCCATTCATTTACTGTCCTTTGATTTTTTTTTTTTTTTATAATACCGATTCATATACTAATTGCTGCTTTGTATCATCTGCGCAGAGATTCTGAGCTCGATTCTGAGGGCGTATACTGAGGGCGTATATCTCGTGACTGTGTCTCGTTTGCAAATACCATATACAGGGATGCCAGAAAAGATGGGCCATTAATATACCACACAGGAAATCTAGGGCTATTCATATACTGTTATTTGAAAAAATGGGACCATTCGTATACTTTTACTTGAAAACTGAAGTTTATTCAAATACTGGCGAGGCTGAAAAAGGGGGCTATTCGGGCGGCATATCCCTACTACTGAAGTTAATGAAGAAATTCGAAGTGCTAAAACATTCTAGCATCACGAACATGAGCATTAACAAGAACATAAAAAACAAATTGTTCAATTCAACAAACATTAAGAGAATTAAGATCGGTACAGCCAAACTGATGTCTGCTGTACTTACAGCTAAAAAGGTTATGGTTGAGTTGTTGCTTTAAGCCCCAGTCAACAGCTATGGTCATATCGAGAGGTTGTCTCCATTTTATACGACTGTACCCAGCACTGGAATGTCATGACATGCGAGGTATGCTTCGAATTATGATCCCTCAATTAAACAACAAAAGTATGGATGGTTTGACTAAACCACTTTTCCTGGACAAGCGCATACCTGCCAATGTAACATTTACAATATGACCCCGGCAAACACGGCAGCCACGTTTCAGACCAAGGTAATGAAAACGCGATGCACATACATGTAACAGAACGCATATCTAGGAACGGGATAAGCAAACGTATCAGGCTGTGATTGCCTTGGTCGCCATGGATTTTTTAATTGTTTAAAAGTTTGTTACGACAACCACGAAGGAAATGCGAAACGTAGTGAACCGTGGTAAAACGGACTGAACGCAACAAAACCGTGACAGCACGCAATATTCCGTGGCGAAACTTAGAGACGGTCAGTGGTGCAACGCGAAGCCAGTGAATAACCCGGCAAGCTACGGATCTGGATATGTTGGCGCATGCAGTTAAAGAGTATAAACTGGCACCATGATTTTTCATACCAGTTGAAGCAGTCCAACAACCGAGACCAACAGATCGATATGGCATTGATGCAAGCGAAGACGGACAAATCCCCCACGTCCCAAAACTTCATAGGTAGAAAGGTACAAGTAGGCAAAGATCAGGAAAAGGCGCAATCAGAAAAAAGATTCCCACTCCATAAACCGAGATGGGAAAAAACTAAATTAACAATCAGGGCCCAGAATTACAATCATTCCTTAGGTTAAGGCCTCCTTAGCGGTTTAAGTTAAGTTAATACCTTAGCTAGGATTTTCCTTAAAAGGTGCATTTGTAATACACGTTTTGATCGTCCTTTACTAAAGTCCAATTCGCATGCGCCAAAAATACACGCGTGTAAATATACTCCGGTGTGCAAATTTTACTCGGGGTAAGTAAATGGCGCATGCGAACGCAAATACACACCGGAGTATATTTACATATGGGTAAATTTACTCCAGGGTCTGACCAGATGCAAATTTTATTTTTACAAATACACACGTGTAAATTTACTATTTTGTCCCATGTGAACGCAAAGTAAAATTTACCCATGAGTATTTTTATTTCAAGTCACTATTCTGCTTTAAGATAACAAATTTTCACATTTTTGTTCTTAACTAATTATATGACAGTTTCTGAAACTGTTGACATTGTTGCTAAATAAGAGTATATTGCCATTCATCACATTTTAGATTATATGGAGTGCAAACAGCCACACAATTTCTTCATCATTCTTGGTGAGATTCATTGGGCATTTTAACAGTAATTCCTTGTCAGAAGATAATTAAAGTGAACTGTCTAACTGCTAAGGTTATGCCTGACCATTACATGATTCTCCTCTGCTGCCAAAGTCTACAAGAACACATTCTTGTTTTGCAAATACAGAAATGAACAGGTTTTAATTCAGAAATGATAAATTTACATACAAAAATACTCCTGGTGATAAAACCCATGCGAACGCAATTTAAATTTACTCTCAGGTTGATTTGCACACCGGAGTATATATACACACCGGAGTATATTTACACGCGTGTATTTATTCCCGTAAAAACTTACGGGGACCGTTCCGGGAACAGTCGAAAACCTTACCGGAGCAACACGGAAATTTAAATTTTTTATATCGCGTAAGCGGCATAATGCATAGTAACAATAGTCTAATTATGAGCATTGGTTTATTAGCTAAATCGCGTTAGACTCCGTGGTGCAGTGGATAACACGCCCGCCGTGCAAAATTGCAACTGGTGTGTCATTTTATTTTTTATTTTTATTCATTTATTTTTTATTTTTGTTACTTTATCATTCTTTTACATTTTTTATTTTTTGTTTAACTTTTGTTTTCCACGTACCCGTACTTTGAAATTTAGTAATTTTTCGAGCAGTATTATAATCATTGACACATCATAGACTTATTTCGAAAACAACCGCGGTGATGGAAAAAATCCAAGGAAACATGGTTTTATCATAATAGTAGGGACTATAGAATGACGACTGCAAATATGATATTATGGTTAGGTCCTTTGGGAAGCAATTACTGAAACATTCAAAGGGGATAGTATGGGCTTTATTGTGCTATTTCGGGTAATGAACCCTCATCAATGTCGCTTTATAAACCAACAACGAAAGCCAGACAAGTTTGATATATGCGATAATTTTTCTGTCTTTCTATTTTTCTTTCCTTGTTTTAAATATTTCCCAACCATCACTCGCGTGTGGATGTACACAAGCTGGTGCAAAGAAGCGAGAAAATGTATATGTATTTTCTCAGATTTTTTATTTTGCAACCGTGATTTTCAGAACGCGCGCCCGGGGAGCGGGATTACATTGATTGTCCTACTTTGTGGGTAGAGGCCATATATTAAGAACCTTCTCCTGCCGTTTTGGTTCTTAAGCCGGACACATTCATTACGGAATCCCACCCACTGGGGCCGTGAGAAATAGATGAGCGGCTCGTACCTCCTCCAGGCAAAGCTTATAACTGACTAACCGACCACCCGATGACTGGTTATTTGTTGAGTAGGTCTGTGGCGGCTTAAACAAACCATTCACACATGTAAAGCTTTAGGGTTTACTTGTTGTTGTTGGTGGTGGTTACAGTTTAAAGCACATCTCGCCTGTCATGACATCCAGATAGAAATTCCATAAAACTGAAGCAAGGTACATGTACCATTACCATATCTGTTGAGTGGGGCGTAAAGTAACATATCAAATAATCAAACAAACGACAAAAAAACACATTACCGGTAAAGTTCCATAAAAGCAATGCTAATATCCCGACATGACTGGACATTGTTGACCGAGTGGTTAAGCCACATCGTTCATGTACATGTACCACAATAGTCTTGATTCTTTGCGCTGTATTGTTTGAAAATAAAGTTTTACAAAAACAACACGAAGTTTTACATAATGTGCATCAACATACTATCAAAACTCCGTAAATAATAATGCATAAACTGAGCACTATTTGTCTAGTCCAAGTAAAATCTTAAGTTAAGGTAGCTATCGAGTAACCTTAAATATTTAAGTATTTCCTCAAGTTAAGATCTACCTTAAAGTATGAAACTCGATTGTAATGCACTTTTGTCAAATTTAAGGAAAATCTTAAGTTCAGGTCAACCTTAACAGTTAAGGAAGCATTGTAATTCTGGGCCCAGGTACTTATACCATGAAAACTTATCGCAAGCCGAATGGGCAGCTATTTTCCCCAATAGGCCACCCAGTAACTTAAACTTAACTAAAGATATGAAAACATACATAAGGTGCCAAAAGCACAAAAAAATTTAAACACCAAGACATAAAACGAAAGAACCACCACAGAAGTATCGCCTTGGAACGATCCGTAATATAAAATTACTGGCGGGCTTAAATCGGTTTTACAGGTACCTAACCTCACCCTCAGCTTCTGCAGTGGTTCATAACATTTAGTTAGTTTTTCGGTTCTCGTGGTGAATCTCTAACTAGTCAATGAATCACCAAGAACAATGTAAGGCATTCAGTAGAACAGGACACACCGGCTCGTAACAGGTACCTTGATAAGGCGTGAGAAACCGTAATAAGACGTAACAGAACTTGAATACAAAATTATACATGACCAAACTTCCACGGACTATAATACGTTTCGGACAAACGTGACTGTCGTAAATACTGCTTTAGACAGTTTATCAGAAATCAGGTGGTCGGTCAGTAGGTTATAAGCTTTGCCAGCCCATCTTATTCATATATTTCTCACGGCTCCATTGAGTCAGCTAAAAAGTACATTTGCAAAATCAAGTTGTTGAAAACTTACCTTACATGGAGAACTGTCGTACTTCATAACTCGCAGATGGTAAGAGTTAAGGAATTACTATTCAAATTGTATCATGAACTGTTTCAGGCCATCGACAATATAAGCCATCTGACAATTTTAATTTGGATATTCATAAATGATTATTGTATGAAAACACATGGAAATGAAAGTACGACAATGTTTAGAAAAAAAAATAGCGATGAAAATGTACTTTAAAACTGTTCATAACCCAACTGTTAATCGTCGTAGCGTAGATCTACTAGGTTTCAGAAGTTCGTTTCATCAGCCTGTCTAAGCACTTATATACTGGCTCCCTTGTTTCGAGCAGGTCTCTAACAAACATATACACCTACTCAAGAAAGGACGTTTTGGCGGGAGGTGTAAAAGTTTCCCGCCGTTTATCATACACCGGTGTCTAATATCCGGCGGGAAACTTATCAACCCGTCTCTTATATTAGGCGGGAAACTTATCAAACCTCTTGTGACTTTTATATTAGACTCAGCTAAAGGGTATTATGTGATGGGTCAGATGCACCACACAAATAATGTTTTCGCTGTGTTCAATGACATTAAATGTTTTCCAGACTGATTTGAAGCTTTTCTAGCAAATCGTAATTTAGAAACTTTCTAACGTTTAATACAATTCTTTCTTACAGAGTGTTTGAAATCCTTTTAGGTGTACGAAAAAAAAAAAAAAAAAAAAAAAAAAAAAATCCGGTTTCATTATTTCACAATTCCCCAAAACGTTATATCAAAACGAATCGTCACATATACCTGTGTGAAAATGGCTCTTGCTCCCTGGTTTCATTGTTAGTAGAAGGTTAGGGTTAGTGTGATGTGAATGAGAAACCTTGCAGTAGGAACGAACTTCACACAGTTATTTTTGACCACCTGTTTCCCCCAAAAACAGCCGGGGATAATAGTGGTCCTCTGTCATTCGAGCAAGGAGATTAGCCCTTATCAGATCCAGGGCCCAGAATTACAATCATTTCTTAAGTTAAGGCCTCCTTAGCGGTTTAAGTTATGTTTAAACCTTAGCTAGGATTTTCCTTAAAAAGTGCATTTGTAATACACTTTTTGATCGTCCTTTACTAAGGTGTAGTTTCCGTAAAAACTTACGGGACCGTTCCGGGAACAGTCGAAGACCTTACCGGACCAACACGGAAATTTAAGAATTTTATATCGCGTAAGCGACATAGTACATAGTTAGAATAGTTTGATTATGAGAATTCCCGCGTTAACCTCTGTAGTGCAGTGGTTAACACGCCCGCCAGGCAATTACAACTTGTTACGTTGGTTCTGAGTTCCATACCTCCTGGTGTCAATTTTTTATTTTTTTTTTTTTATTTATTTATTTATTTTTATTTTATTTTTTTTTTTACATTCTTTATCTTTTGTTTAACTTGTGTTTTCTTCTTTGATAATTAGTAATTTCTCGCGCCGTATTTGTGTTCTGAAGTGAAAATTGATCATTGCCCCATGCATTCATACACACGTCCAAGAAGGTCATAGACATATTTCGAAAACAAACGCGGTGATGGAAAAAATCCTAGGGAACAAGATTTTATCATAATAGTAGGGACTATAGAATGGCGACTGCAAATATGATATTATGGTTAGGTCCTTTGGGAAGCAATGACCGAAACATTCCAAGGGGTGTAGCATGGGCTTTATTGCGCCATTTCGGATAATAAACCCTCATCAGTGACGCTTTATAAACCAGCAACGAAATCCAGACAAAGCTATATAAAGTTTGATATGTGCGATATTTTTTCTTTCTTTATATTTTATTCTTTTAAATATTTACCAACCATCACTCGCGTCTGCATGTTCACAGGCTGGTGAAAAGAAGCGAGAAAATGATAATGTTTTTCTCAGATTTTTATTTTTCAACGGTGATTTTTAGAACGCGCGCCCGGGAGCGCGATTGCATTGATTGTCGTACTTTGTGGCGAGAGGCCATATATTAAGAACCTTCTCTCACCATTTTGGTTCCTAAGCCAAACACATTCATTACGGGATCCCGCCCACTGGGGCCGTGAAACTGAAATAGATGGTCGGCTCGTACCTCCAGGTAAAGCTTATAACCGACTAACCGACCACTGACTGGTTATTTGCTGAGTAGGCCTGTGCCTGTCCAGAAGAAGTGGTTTAGTCAAACCATCCACACATGTAAAGCTTTATTTGTTTACTTCGGAGGGGGGGGGGGGGGGGGGGGGGGCTTATAATTTAAATCACATCTCGCCTGTCATGACATCCAAATATCAGTGGGTAGAAATTCCATAAAACTGAAGCAAAGTACCGACATTACCATATATGTTGAGTGTGGGTTAAAGTTAAATATGAAATAAAGACTTTTACTCTTGCACATGTAGACACAACCGGGTTCATTCAAAAAAAAATAAAAAAATAAATAAATAAAAAAAAAATAAAAATAAATAAATAAAAATAAAATAAAAAAAAATAAAATAAAAAATAAACACGACGAAAAATGTGATATTACAACATACATTGCGTCGCGAGGCTACATAATGAGCATAAACATATTATCAAAACTCCGTAAATAATGCTTAAACTGAGCACCATTTGTTTAGCCTAGGTAAAATCTTAAGTTAAGGTAGCTATCGAGTAACCTTAAATATTTAAGTATTTCCTCAAGTTAAGATCTACCTTAAAGTAAGAAAATCGATTGTAATACACTTTTGTCGATTTTAAGGAAAATCTTAAGTTAAGGTCGACCTTAAGAGTTAAGGAAGCATTGTAATTCTGGGCCCAGTAAACTATCTCATCAATTTACGCACATTGTGTATTCGGCAAATAGGTCACTGTATGGGCGTTACCTCATGAATACGTTATTGGGTATGGTCTACCTTTGACTTAGGTAAAAGCTAAAGGCAGGGATAATTTTGGAAGGGGCCATGGGCCAAATTGCCCTTAAATTTTCAAAATGGCTCCTTCATTTTGAAATAGTGGGCTGGTTTTATAATGTAAGGAGATAGGCGATAATGATTCTAGTGGAGCATTTTTCGCAAAATGGCCCCTTATATTATCAAGCCAACAATATCCCTGTAAAGGTATACAGTTATACGATTCAACTCACATGTTTTCCGTTAGAAAATAAGTATGAAATACAAATTTGTCTAATTCACTGGATTGGACAAAATACAGGTAGCTGATTTCTTACGGTAAATGTGACAGCGCGGTCCAGGCTGACTGAGTTCGACTTTTCTACAATCTCCCTACTTGAACCGATGGACTAGCCGACCACGCCCAGATATAAATATTAAAGTTGCCGCCTATACAGTGACCTATTTGCCGAATTATAGTTATGCAAAATCATACTTAAATGGTACTCAATTATTTGCGATAACCGTAAGCAATGTGTTTAACGGACGTTTAAAAGGGATATTACTGTGAAGGTTCTATTGGTACATGAATGCACGAGGAAATGTAAATATCGTTCACCGTTAGTTTCCTCGTTATGTCCGTGGGATAGTTTGGTCACTATGTCATGTCACGAGAAAAGAAACTTAAGCGTGATATAATTGGACTAAATATGCTGCGCAAGATTAGGACAACCGGCTTGATGTCTAAAGATTAACAGCACTTGTTAAAACGAAACAAAGGAGCCAGTATATAGTATCGGTCAATACGAAAATTATAGACCCGGTACGTGAACTTAAAGCCTCCCTCGCTGCGCTCGGTTCAGTGCCGGGTCTATAATTTTCGTATTGACCTCTCCTCCATTCTATGACTACTACAAATCTTATTTTACTTTCAGAACGAGCCATAGGACATTACTGACTTGTCATGCTTGGTGCATTAAAAAGAAATAAACATAGCGGATTTGTTAACCGTTAATGGTGTGTTTTACAAGAACAGCGATCAACTATGGTTATTTCATTTCATTAAGAAGAGTCTTCGGGAGCACTTTGAACCCTCGGCATCGGGCTCAAACAACTTTCTCCAGCCTCTGCAAGTAATAATAAAGTATAAAAACCATGATTGACCCCTTTAACATGTATCTAAAATATTTATTGAAGAAAATGCATCACTGTCTCCATATCGCAACATTTGCTATTTTATTTTACTGAATCATCGGTCTCATTCTCCACGATGCATTTCTGTGTCGCATATTAAATTTTAACAACGTCTTCGATGCATACAACAGATGCGTATCTTACTGTTTTTCACGCTCAGTAGATAAATGTGCATCTACAAAGCCGTTTGGATACATATTTCAATAAAGACACCCACATGGGTGTGTTATACTTTTTAGTTTACGACCAAGACAAAGAAAACCAAAAGGAATTTAAGAATGTAATGAATTGTATCTAAAGGTCAACTTTACAAACCATTAGTTGAAAAACGCAAGTGCCGTAGGTATTCCAATTGACTTCAAGTGGGAACATAGAAGAATTTTGCAGATCATAGTGGACGCCGATTTTGCAAACTCAGCTTTGTTTATTTTCGCGAGAGCAAAACATGTGATACTTACCGTTCAAGGGTAGAGGATGTGGAACGTCGCATTCGTAACAATGTCGCCGACGCATACGAAACTTCATATTAGCATGCATTAACATTCCACGTCGCATCAAAAATCACGATTACCAGTTGGGTCCCCGTGGTTAACGTGGCTAGAAAAGCTGTAATTTTGACGATGATATTATCTTAAACCTTTAATTAAAGCGTACATTGTCTGGTGGAATGATTCGCCTCTAAAAGAAAGAAACAGGGCATTGGACAAGGGTCTAGTCGCAACATCACCGCCCACTATGTCTTCGCTGAAGACGTTTTTTATATCCCTGCCCAAGACGGTATTTGTCGTTATAACAATTATAAAGAAAGAGTTATCCTTGTTTTTTAAGCTATTTTAAGCTAATCATAAATAGACTACTAATAATCTATCTCTGTCTTCCACTACTTCTTAACCTCCTCAGAGGACGTCAGAAGGAATTTCGGTATACCAAGTGCTAAAGGGGGTTAGTGAAATAAAAGAAAAGTGAAGTGGGTGAATTGAGTTTGTACAGTAAAAGAAGAGTGTTAGCATAGTTTAAAAGATAAAAACAGAATCTGGTGATTAGGGAGACGCATGTTGCAACTAGATACTGATGGGGATATTGAGCAACGCCTGTGAAATCGTACATGGCGAAAATAGACATATACTGCTCTGCGTTTTAGCAGAACGATCGACACCCCCACCGCCCTGCCTCCCACCCCGGTGATGTCAAGTGTTTTAAGAAGCACGATAGATTCAACGGCTCTTAAAATGCTGTGCCGTACACTGTGTGCATGTTTTTATTTGTAAATACTGTTGAAAGGATATACGTGGGCATAATCCAGTCATCAAGTAGAACAACAAGAACACAAAACCATCTTTGTACGTCTCATATGATACCTCATTCCATAGTTTCGATCGTAGCTCTGAAGAGTCCTGTAATTAAAAATATGCAATATTTATATATGACATATGTACTCAAGAGTATCTACTTAAAAACATTGCACCGCATTTGGGCAAATAGGTTACTGTATAGGCGGCAACTTTAATATTCATATCTGGGCGTGGTCGGCTAGTCCATCTGTTCAAGTAGGGAGATTATAGAACAGTCAAACTCAGTCAGCCTGGGCCGCTGTCAAATATTTACCAGCTAGAAATCAGCTACCTGTATTTTGTCTAATCAGCCTAGAGCGCTGTCACATATTTTACCGTTAAGATCAGCTACCTATTTTGTCCAATCCAGTAAACTAGACAAACCGTCGGATTTTCATTCTAACGGACAACATGTGAGTTGAGTCTTTCAACTGTATACCTTTAGCTTTTACCTAGGTCAAAAGAAGACCATACCCAATAACGTATTCATAAGGTAACGCCCATACAGTGACCTATTTGCCGAGCTATAACTGTATACCTTTAGCTTTTACCTAAGTCAAAGGTAGACCATACAATTCGGCAAATAGGTCACTGTATGGGCGTTACCTCATGAATACGTTATTAGGTATGGTCTACCTTTGACTTAGGTAAAAGCTAAAGGTATACCGTTAAAAGATTCAACTCACATGTTTTCCGTTAGAAAATAAGAATGAAATACGAATTTATCTAATTCACTGGATTAGACAAAATACAGGTAGCTAATTTCTAGCTGGTAAATATTTGACAGCGGTCCAGGCTGACTGAGTTTGACTGTTCTATAATCTCCCTACTTGAACAGATGGACTAGCCGACCACGCCCAGATATGACTATTAAAGTAACCGCCTATACAGTAACCTATTTGCCAAATTATACCTAATAACGTATTCATGAGGTAACGCCCATACAGTGACATATTTGCCGAATTATACATCTCTGTCCGTTTCTTTGCCATAAGGACATTAAACTTTTAGGGCCATCATGACCTTATAGAAAGCCAAGGGATATGTGTCATGAACTCGATATTGTAACCGATCTCGATAGCACAGTAATTAAAGCGCTGTTTCGGTAGCGATAGGTTCGCGCCCCGGTCGCGCCATACAAAGGGCGTTAAAATGGGTCAGTGGTTACCTTGCTAAGTGCTCAGCATTATAAGTCAATAACTGTAACATGCCTGTCGTGGTGGTGAATTTCGCTCGTCCTGATTCAATAAAAGCAAACCGAATAACAGTTTTTAAGAACATGTCTTTCCATTTAATGCGACCTACCTTTTCTTGTTGTCTGTTCAGGACATACCGGTAAACGGACAAGGACGTGGTTATCAAAGTTGCCACTGATAACGGAACACAAGCTGTCCACCATCCAGCTCGTACGAAGGATGCCATATCATTCGACGGATGTGTTGAACCCAATGATAATATTCCTCCCAAGAATATGGCTAGACATACAAATAAGATAAAGGGAATTGTCAGGAAGCCAAAACGCAACGGCCACAACCAGCCCAGCAAATGATATCGCCTTAATGCATTGTGTCGGTTCAACATTTCCATAGTGTTTCTCAGCAATTTAGGATTTGCCTGAAAGAAATATTAATGTGCTCACCAAAAATTGAATCGAATCCACTATTTTTAAAAGAAACAACCAAACGGTCACTTTCGTTGAACATGTACGGTAATTTTCCCAGTTCCGGGTCACTTTTTTTCGAAGTGGTTTCCAGATAATTGCTCAGAGCAAATTAGGTTTCGACCTTACCGTTAGAAAGCATAATCATTCTTCTAAATAATGAATTTCAATTTGATTCATTGTGAATATGCTGTGTGCCACACGACGACGATGAAGCAGACCACCATTTTCCCAGTTCCGAATAATTTTCCCAGTTCCGAATCACTTGCGATAATTTTTAAACAAGAACATCATCACTGGCGCAATTGCGTTATGATTTTGTAACTTCGTCACTTCTTTATTAGACAAGAATTACACAAGTTTACCATTTCAGATAATAAAAGTGTCCAAAAGCTGTGTACATGTATACTACGTATAACTTACGTTCTGGAAATTGGCGACAATCGAGAACAAATGCATGTCGTTCTGGAAATTGTCGACAGTCGAGAACAAATGCATGTTCTAAGTCGATATAGGTGTCCGTAGACGTAACTAGTTCCACATTGTTGCAGTTAAGTGCTGGGAATCATGGGCTGTGCATTGGTTATGAACATTTTTGTTTGTTTGTTTGTTTTGTTGTTGTTTTCTGAATTTCACGTTCATCTGTTTGAGAAACACTGAATTTCAAACACAGCTTTAAGGTTGCACAAACTTCAGGTACACCTAAACATGTATGTCAACTAGACAGCGTGTTTTGTTCGCGATGCAGATCGACTGCACAAATACTCGCCTGTGTAAGGGAGCGACCATTAGATTTTTTATGGGAGGGGGTGGGAGCGGGAAGATTTTTTTGTAGAAAAAAATCCAGGACCCAATTTTGCCCGAAAAATATTATATCTTGGACAGGGTAAATTCTATTGTACGTATTGTATTATATACAAATTAAAACACAGGACTGCATCGCGAGTGAAATAAATACCCAGGCCCGAAAACGTCTTCTAGCCCCGCCCCACCCATAAAATCAAATGGTCGCTCCCTTATGTATAGATCCTCTAATCCCGTAAAAGTTAAGTTTGTACAATAACCCGTTTTATGTAGAATCTTGTCAAAGATCTTGGCGAAATCCAAAACAATCACATCTATTTGCTTATGACCACGATTCACAGCTCGATCCAGATTACTCACCAAGTTGTGACCAGAGGACCAATGGTACTGTAAACGCTCACCTGAAATCTATTTCCATTCCACTTGTGGGTTCAATCTTGGGCTTCTCCAGTCTTTAATAGACTTTAAAGCAAAGCTTTGTCTCCAAATGATCTTAGTTATTGAGTGACTTTTAAAAAGCACAAAATCAAGTAACCAATTCTGCTGAAACATAAGCTGCCACTTCTAGTCAACGACAATGGCTTCCTACATGTGTGTCTTTAGTCTGGCGCATTTTAACGTAACTCCAATGACCCATGACATGACTTAGTACAATTGTTTCTCACGCGCGCAAGCACAGAACAACTCAATTGCTTTTCCTCATTATTGTCAGCGCTCTAAAAACTGAAAAATCAAAAGCATCGCTATTCCCATGGCCTATAGGGGCCGTGGATACAATTGACTGGTGCATAATGAGCATTCCAATGTGATACTTCTGTTGTACATGTAATTCTGTTTGTTTCGTGTTTTTGGGTCGTTTTTATGCCGTTTGCGCCGTTGTATTTGCGTATTCATTTATTTATTTATCTATTTTGAATCAGTTTACGTCCATTTTAAGATCATTTAGCTCATATGAGACGGGCCAGTCAGTAGGTGTTGCAAAAACGGGAGAACCCCGAGACAAAAAACACTGTTTAACACCTGGCACATCTTCAAGCAGAACTTGTCTCATATGTGCCCAGTGTGTGGGCTCGAGCCCACAACAGACACAGCGGTGAGATGATAGAATGAACCGCGTTAATGAATTCAGCGCTCTGCACCACTCGCCAACGGGGTAGGGGGCATTCATTCATTTAGTTAAGTTTTGGTTACTGAGTGGCCACTTTTAAGGAAACAGCTTCTCACTAGACTACTGTGTCACACTAAGAATTTAAAATAATAGAATGGTAGAGGACAACAGAAGAATTTGAGAGAGAGAGAGAGGGAGAGAGAGAGAGAGAGAGAGAGAGAGAGAGAGAGAGAGAGACGCTGCTAAATACCTAATATGGGGAGCATGTGTCTTACCAAAAAGCATAACTCGGCGCTCAAAGTGAGGATCGAACCCAGTGCCTGTCCTTCTTGGCTTTAATGGGTTGTTATATTTGAAGCACATTTGCATGTCATGGCATCCTAACTTTGGGCACAAGTCCCATAAAATGGAGGCAAAGTCCCGACATGACCATAGCTGTTGACTAGGACGTTAAGCATCAATTCAAACAAACAAAATACTACATCTGCACTGCAATTGAAAGACTGTTTCATGTTATACTGTCAGATTATATCCAAACCACATGCAAATCTTCTAATCATGGTCAGTACATCTGTACAGTTTGAAAAGAATCGGAATAAAACTGTGGGAGGAGTTGTGTACACAAGGTACCCAATGTCCATTCATTTTTATTGTATAAATGCCGTAATACGACTGCAGTCGTCGGTGGCAGTGAACGGTAAAAACGACTACAGTCGTCGGTGGCTGTGAATGTGTCAGGGCTAAGACGTTTACTTTATTAATAGATTTACGAGTGACTTTACTGACCCGAAACCGGGGCAATTAAACAGCTCCATGCAACAGAGAATCAACAAGAATTGGCAATAAGCAAGGCTTATTAGATACCCCCCGCAAAGTTAAAGTCAGTCAAAACTAGAAAATGTGTTTATGAAACACTATGCCCCCAACTGCTGGTAAGCCACTTTCAAGATGTAAAAATGTCAAAAAAATGACTAAGTTCAAATTGTAAAAAAAAAACGACAAAATTAATCTGAGGAGTATATCCCAACCACATGCATATCTTCAAAGCATGGTCACAATGTATGCAAAGTTTCATAAGTATCGGTATTAAATTGTAGGAGGAGTTGCGCACACAAGGTACCCTCTATCGATCCACTGAAATTCCCGAAAAAATGACTAAGTTCAAATTGTGAAAAAAATGACAAAAAAAATCCAAGGATTATATCCAAACCACATGCATATCTTCAGACCAAGCCCATAATACATGTAAAGTTTTAAATGAATTGGCATGAAACTGTAGGAGGAGTTGCGCACACAAGGTACCCACTGCCCATTCACTTTCATTGTCAAAATGCCCGAAAAATGGCTAGGTTCAAATTGCGAAAAAAGTGACAAAAATTAATCTGAGGATTATATCTAAACCACATGCATATCTTCAAAGCATGGTCACAACATCTGTAAAGTTTGAAGAGAATCGGAATAAAACTGTAGGAGGAGTTGCGCACACAAGGTATCCACTATCTACTCACTTTATCAAGAACTAAAAAGGGAAATAACTCTCACAGAATTAGCCCCTTGCCCCTTGAATTTACCTGAAAAAAAATACGGGTCCTCTTATTTTTCATATGCAAACTACATACCAAATTTCAAGATCCTAGCTCTAACGGTTCCTGACCGAGTGCTCACGCACTGACTGACTGACTACACTCACTCACTCACTGCACTGCACGGACAGACCCAAACCAATATGCCCCCTCAACTTCTTCCGAAGTTGGGGGCATAAATTTTCAGCTGTTTATGATGCAAACTATAAATGAGCCACCTCGTGGGAAAGCCAACAATGTGGTTTCTGAACAGGTCTGACACAAACCGGCCTGTTGAAAACATGCACAAAAATTGTCTAAGTTCACAAAGCAGCCATTTCGTCAAAAATTATTACTTCTTCATGTGAATGTCTAACATGTCTTTATTGTGAAGGTAAAGTATCAGATCATTACATCAAAAGTGGTAGGAGTTGATCGGCCCATATATGCACAGCTTAGAATAAATGTTGAAAACTTGCACAAAAATTGTCTAAGTTCAAACAGCTGAAATTTTGTCAAAAATATTGTTTTCAAAATAATATTTCTTCATGCACATGCCCAGTGTGTCTGTATTGTGAAGGCAAAGCATCAAATAGCTCCAGCAGAAACTGTGGTAGGAGTTGATCGGCCCGTATAAGCACTACCATAGCAAATGCTCATACAAGTTGTCTATTAGGTTCAAACAGCTGCAATTTTGTCAAAAATATTTTATTCAAAATAATATTTCTTCATGCACATGCCAAATGTGTCTGTATTGTGAAGTCAAACTATCAAATGGCTCCAGCACAAACTGTGGTAGGAGTTGATTGGCCCAAATATACACTAGCATGGATCCCAAAAGTGTTTAGGTTCACAAAGCTGCAAATTTGTTAAAATTATTTTTCCAAAATAATATTTCTTCATGCACATGTCCAATGTGTCTGTATTGTGAAGTCAAAGTGCCAAATGGCTCCAGCAGAAACTGTGGTAGGAGTTGATCGGCCCGTATAGGCACTACCATGGAACCCATGTTGAAAACGATGCACAAAAATTGTCTAAGTTCACAAAGCTGCAAATTTTTTAAAATTATTTTTCCAAAATAATATTTCTTCATGCACATGTCCAATGTGTCTGTATTGTGGTGGCAAAGTATCAAATGGCTCCAGCAAAAACTGTGGTAGGCGTTGATCGGCCCTTATAGGCACTACCATGGAACCCATGTACTACCATAGGACCCAAGTTGAAAACAATGCACAAAATTGTCTAAGTTCACAAAGCTGAAAATTTGTTAAAAATTATTTTTCCAAAATAATATTTCTTCATGCACGTGTCCAGTGTGTCTGTATTGTTGTAGCAAAGTATCAAATGGCTCCAGCAGAAACTGTTGATGACCAGTGTGTCTGTATTGTGGTGGCAAAAAGTCAAATGGCTCCAGCATAAACTGTGGTAGGAGCTGATTGGCCCGTATATGCACTACCATGGAACCCATGTTGAAAACAATGCACAAAAATTGTCTAAGTTCACAAAGCTGCGAATTTGTTATAAATTATTTTTCCAAAATAATATTTCTTCATGCACGTGTCCAGTGTGTCTGTATTGTGGTGGCAAAGTATCAAATGGCTCCAGCAAAAACTGTGGTAGCAGTTGATCGGCCCGTATAGGCACTACCATGGATCCCATGTTGAAAACAATTCACAAAATTATCTAAGTTAACAAAGCTGCAAATTTGTTAAAAATTATTTTTCCAAAATAATATATCTTCATGCACATGTCCAGTGTGTCTGTATTGTGGTGGCAAAGTATCAAATGGCTCCTGCAAAAACTGTGGTAGGAGTTGATCGGCCCGTATAGCCACTACCATACCTGTAATAGAAAAAAACATGAAAAATTGTCTATGTTCTCTCAGTTGTAATTTTGTCAAAAATTATTTTTTCACTATCAAACTACTTCATGCAAATGTCAAACATGTCTCCATTGTATTTGTAAAGTTTCAGAGTTATTCATGAAAAAGTTGATCGGCCAATGAAGGCACTATACATATGCATATAAACACAGCCATTAAGAATTAAGAAGGGCAATAACTCTCACAGAACTGGCCCCTAGCCCCTTATGTTTTATAATATTTGCCCCATCAATATGTATGTGTGTGCAAGGTTTCATGAAATTCCGTCCAAGGGCTTCAAGATATTAAGGAAACAAAGTGTTACGGACGGACGGAGACACAGACGGACGGACGGACGGACAACGTGAAAACAGTATACCCCCCTTATAATTTCGTTATTGTGGGGGGTATAATAAATGAAGCTCAGTTTTCCTGCTGTGTTATAATAATGTTGAAATGCATGTTGGCACCAAAAGTGTAAAAGAAAATTGTTCTAGGTTCATGCATTTTGAAGAAAATGCACCATGCGGATGCAAAATGCAAAATACATTCTAATTCGACAGGTCATCTCGAAGAACAGATTTTTAGCAGGCAGATAAGTTTTCAAAATCTGACTTCGTGCAGAGTAAGAGAAAAAGATGGACTTCATGATCATACAAACTATATTTTTAATGGAACCGCTGCTGTGTAGTTCGTGAGGATACGGCCACTTGGTTCGGAACTAGAAAAGACTCGAAACTGTACATTATGATAACCGGTTATGCAAATGTACCGGTTCCGCAAATGTCTACTTTTATTAACTGGCATACCTTCAGACAAAAAGTAAGTTTGTAGTTGCAACGGTTATTATATATTTTCGTTCCTTTTCCGATTAAGCAAAACGATATTCCAAAATATTTTAGAAATAGATCAGCTCTAGCAGTGAATTGTTGAGTAATAATTCACTGTTTGGAGGTCAGTTGTAAAGAAGATCAAATCACGAGCGCGTAGCGCGAGTGATTTATATTCTTACAACTGACCGACAAACAGTGAATTATTTCTCAACAATTCACGAACTTGAGCTCATCTATTTCGATTCTAACACACAATAAACGGAATAAAAGTCGCTGAAATCGTCGATATCGTTCAGTTTTCCGCCATTGCATTATTGATATCCCGCCAAATATTTGACTGTAATGCGAGCATTTATACACACTTATTACGTTTGTTATGCTCTAAAACGACGTTACACCGTCAAAGCGGTGGCTACCTTTATACATGACTGTGAAATTACATAAACCTAAGAATAGTTGTAAGACTCCAAACCATTTATTCAATTTATCAACTGATTTATGATCTGACTTCAATTTGTGTGTGTGTGTGTGTGTGTGTGTGTGTGTGTGTGTGTGTGTGTTTGTGAATGTGTTTGTGTGAAAGTCATATCGTATTTGTACATTGTATTTGTTCATTGTTATATATGCCTTTAACCCAAATATTGGGTATAGTTGTGCATTATAATAAATTCTATTCTATTCTATTCTATTCTATTCCGTCTAACGCTGCTTTATGGGATAGATGACGTCGCAAATGGCGCAAAGTAACGTCACGCTTATTCGCCCAGTGAAATTGTTGCACAATATATAACACGTTTTTTAACCATTGGCTATATAGGCGAGGTGTGTTACATGTAGAATTAGAGATTATCACATGGGCATTTTGGTTATCGCCCGCAGTATCAACCCGACCGGACGCCATTATAGATAGGCATACGTATATGTGTTTACCAAAATTATAAAACTGCACTGCTCTCTCTCTCTCTCTCTCTCTCTCTCTCTCTCTCAAGGTAAATCAGTCACATTTCAAGTGTACATTCAAACGCATGTTTTTCTTTTGTGTTTTGTATATGATCGGTTAGCTTATTTTACACGAACTGGTCATAATAGCCTTTTCGGTAGTAGCATTATGCGGACAATGTCCTTTACATCCTCGGTTACCCAGGTGCGATCCATTACGTCAAACTTCATTCATCAGCGATGAATGTAGGTTACGGAATGCAGTGCGCCTGGGTGACCGAGGATGTGTCCTTTAGAACATTCCTCTACTTAGAGCTCATAACGAAAAGACCATTGAAAAACAATGAGAAGTTGTATAAGGACCATTTTGCTTATACATAAACAAGAATACATTTGTCTAATTTACATTTATTCCATAACATGTAGTACTGTGAGCTTCATAGAAAGTATAATATCATTTAAGTATTCTTCATTGTCGACCTTATACAAGTTTAACTAAATGGTACAACACATAGTTATTTTTGTTGAATGCTACGCATCCATTGGCAAAATAGGTCAAATATGCATGTGTTAATGTATCTGTCTCTGATTCTACACTCTTCTTTCTCCCTCTACCAATCTGTCTGTTCATCTTTTCTTTCAAGTCGCCATGAAATTGTATCATATTTGTTTATTATATTGCTGCTCATGTTGTTATATCATTGTAACCTGAGCTTTAGAAATAAACTTGGAAACTTGGAAACATTATCAAGCCCGAGAGCTTTAGCTCGAGGGCTGATAATGGTCGAGGGTTGATACGAAGGGCGATGACCAAAATGCCCATGTTATAATCTGTTTATCACATCTTCTTAATCTTCTATTCTAAAGATTTGTGTTTAGAAATGCGAAAAACGTTTATTTCTGCGTTGAAAAAGAAAATGGCAGCATAAATATGACGCAACAATGACGTAACGTCATTAAACATGACGTCACATATAACGTGGCGCGACAACGTCGCATGCGGGCATTATAACCTCTCTCAGTTCAAAATACATGGTTTCCGGTTATCAGCCCGCCAATGCTGATAACCAGAGGGCGGGAAACACATTATCGCATATGCAAACTTGAGGTTATAGCTGGAAATATAGGTCTAAGTATGTGATAATGCAATATATTACATATCTATTTTAGTCGTTTTCCGCGTGCCTAAATTTTAACGTCGTATTGCTACATAATATTATGTTTACACTGGCGATGACGATTCGTAAATTATATTAAGGAAGAAGCTAGCGCTAGTTGACTGGCAAAGCGATTATCTTTATACGATATATTAATCAAAATGATATCTTGATGGAATTTTCCTAGTGTATGTAATTTACATTGTAATTTATATAAGATACTGATAAAACAATGAAAATTTAGTCTACATTCGTCATTTGGATTCTGTGCATTTGAATAAGACGTGTTTCCAACGTCGCTGTGATATTTTTTTCTTTCAACATAAACATGGTTTTATTTTGGTGCGTGCACATAATATTATGATTAATATATATAGGATATTTGCTTTTTTGAGGTGAATACCAAATATGTTTCATCGAGTGAGTTGAAAACATCAGAATTTTCACGAGTGCGCAGCACGAGTGAAAATTTTTATGTTTTCAACTCACGAGACGAAATATATTTGGTATTCACCGAAAAGAAAGCAAATTTTCTTTTTATTTTATACAATACACCGGCATTTTCCAATTCACAAGGCAGGCGGTGAAAATGCAGAAACCAAACATTTTTGAAAACACAAATAATTTTGGTACCTCATTGTTCCTTACGTTCTAACTAAGAAAATGAATACCCACACTTAATGTTTTCGTTCATAAATAACGGAGTTATAAGCGTTTGAATTTCTGAAGTGAGACACATTTAATGACGTCAAGTAAATGGAAACATCAGAAGTAATCCAAAATCTACAGTGACAATATATAGAGATTATTATATGACAATTTTCATATCGTACCTCATATCAACCCGAGAATCCCGTATCAGCCCGAGACTCTCGTATCAGCCCGAGAGTCGAGGGCTGATATGGGATTCGAGGGTTGATACGTGGGTACGATATGAAAATTGTCATATCGTAATCTTTTTATCATATATTTTAATTCATGACCATTTTTCCCTTTCTTTGTTATATTTATATATTTATTTATTTATTTATTTATTTTATTTTATTATATTCATTTTGACATAGTACCGCCAAAGCGTGCAGTAGAGCGCATATTATTTCCGCATTAGCACAAATCGAAAATTCGTCTCGACATGACAAAATACTGTTGCCTGTGACATAAAACCACAATCCAAACAAATCTTACATGCCTGCGGTACACTACCTAATGAACTCAATACAATAGGAGCCGAGTGCTCCGAATATAATTTTATTAGCCAATCATTTGGTGATGATATGGGCCACGTGGGTATGTGATACGAGTCATCCAAGGGAATGATATGGGTTTTATCAAATTTTTGAACGGATACGGCTTTCGAGATACTGTGCCGCGATACGTGAACGTAACTCTTGTCTGTATCGCATATGCAAAAAGAACATATTTTGTAGTAAATATATGATAAAGACTGATATCAGTCACTAGTGACTTTTGGTATCAGTGAGATTTGATATCAGTGACATTTCATATCAATGAAAATACCAATTTTATCAAGTTTTGATATACATTGGATTTCACTATGAAGTATAACATAAAATGTTATTTTTCTACATAAACATTGTTTTGGCGTAAAATATGTATCTTTCATGAACGAGGAAACCACTGAATTACTTACAGTTATATCTTTCTCCTGAAGTTTTAGTACGTCACTTTTCCTTAAATAGAATTGGAATGCTGAAAATTTAGCGGTGAATGTCCCTGATTGTCCACACAAAGCGTCGATGTCAACATACGAGCCATTTTCGCCTAAAAAAAAAAAAATAAATAAATATAGCTTTGTTTGACCATGAGGTTTCTGGGTAAATTAGGCTTTATGAAATGTTTTCATGGTATAAGTACCTGATTGTTAGTTTGTTTTTTTCCCACCTCGGTTTTTGGAGTGGAAATCTTTTTCTGATTGCGCCTTTTCCTGATCTTTGCCTACTTGTACCATTTTAATGTGTTACTGAGACATTTGCCAAGATCAAGAAATGATCTTGACCGTAAATTCTCACAAAACGCTTTAGTCATTAAGTTAACGCCATCTACCAACTTCAAGGCCACACACTACAAAACTTCAAAAGTTCCTTTTTCCAATGTTTTCAATTTTTTCCCATGACATAAATCATGGTCAACCCAAGATAATTTCGGCTCGTCTCGACGAGCCGAATATACGATAGGATTTTGGCTGGGAACCTACGAAAAATACCGAACACTCCGCATGACTACACAGGTTGGTTTCCGATCTACACTAATTAGTCATCCGGTAAGCCGAAAACATGTGATGTTTCAAACGTTAGCAGTGATTGGTTTAATGAAATCCAGCCAATCATCATTTTTCTTTTAAGCAAAGTTTGGATGTAGACCATTTTGCGTATGCTGATATCGGGGCCGAAAGGGTCGACTAATTACCGAACAGAAAATCCAGGAAGCAGGTCATCTCTGCCTTTTTACTTTTCGGTCTTACCAAGTCTACTCGGCCTTTTTTCTTTTTTAATTCAATGTTATGTCCCTCTTAAGATAATTTCAGCTCATATAAGTGGGTGGTACGAAAACGGGAGGCCCACAAGAAAAACCATCTGGCAAACCGCAAGCAGAAGGTCTCGCACCGTGATCAAAGGGACCCCACTTTCACTGACACAATTCACACCAAGTAAACCATGTACACGACTTTCATACATTGGACCGTGTCTGTTCGCCTCCGAAACACCTCTAATTTCTATAGCTATTTTGCAAGCAGTACTGTGGCTTATGCCTACTTAATGACTGATTAGTGTGGGTCGGAAATCAACATATTTTTTTATCCCACTTGTCCATTAGGTTTATGCAACAGAGCCGTTTCTAGCCTATAAAAGTGTAACGGAATCTCTCTCTCTATCTCTCTCTCTCTCTCTCTCTCTCGCTCTCGCTCTCTCTCTCTCTCACACACACACACACACACACACACACACACACACACACACACACACACACACACACACACTAACACACACACACACATTTACTTTACGACTAATTCTCATGACATCAGTGTGAGAGTAATCTTGAGCTCATGCACATCAAAATAAGAAATTTGTTTTCTCAGAAACCACTAGCATACAAGTTTATTTGTTTAAAAAATGAATAGATTTCCAAAATGTGTGGTCATAATAATACAAAATGCTAAACGAGCCGCTTCTAGCTTTTTTAAAAGCTATCCTTGTGATTTTTACAAGGGATCTCGGAAGATTTCTTTTGTGAGATTGCCCAAGAATTTTGTAAAATCTAAAATTCCAGGCACTGAAACGAAGTTTATTGCTGTCGAAAAATTAGTTTTTTTTTATTATATTTATGTGTAACTCAAGCAGTGACTCCTTAAAAATTGGACAAAATCTTTGAATCTTATGACACGTGACGCGCGAAGTTCGTACAAATTTTTAAGTGATGCTTGCTGTATCAGTAAAAACTCAATTTTGGCTCAATATTTATGTTTTATGTATCAAATAATCCGCTTCATATGGACATTTGCATCATAACAACCATCCATGTTTTTGATTGCGCAAATTATAATAAGATACAAACAAAATGCATTTTTTACGCCAAAACAGCGTGTCTAGCGTAACAAAAACGCATTTCAAAAAAGGTGCAAAAACGTATATCCCCGGCGGTTTTTAACCAAACCCCGTCAAAATACGACGGGATAATGAAAATACATGTAGATATCACTGACATAATTTATGTTAACTTCGGATTTGGAAGTTAAAAAACACTCGGTGCAAAAAGTGTCACGCTTTGGGGAATATCAAAGGTGCACTTGGATTATTACCCAAATGTAACGAATAAGACAATTTTTATACCAAATAAATGCTCATAAAATTATAATGCTGAAATGTCACACGAGCAATTTTTGCGTTGTTTTTGGGTTGGCTATCTTCATTATTGTAAGATTAAGAAACATTAATGCAAGAAAACAAGACATACGATACTATTACTAAAATGCTCATTTTCTAAGCTTTGAAATCATATCATTTTCATTGCCGTGCGACAAATAGTGCTATTTTTATAAATTATTTAACAAGACTGAGTTTTTGTCACACTTGACGTAAACACATGTTAAAGTATGTCACAAAACGCCGTACCGTGCTTTTGTTTGAACACACATTTCAGCTTCTTAAAATAGAATCCAATGTTTCATTTATTTTTTTTTCTCCATTTTGTTCATAATTGCGGAAAATGATTTTTGATGATAATTTCCCTAAATCAGAACAAGCTAAAAGCATCGACATCGACAAGAGAAGCCACGGCTCACCAGAGCTAGACACGTTCGACTTGGGTGTTTTGCGCAGAACAGTCAACAACATTGAGACCGAAGTTGAAGTTAGATTTTCGAGTTTTCTACTCATGCGTTTACTCTTTTGACTGATAGAAATATGCAAATGGAGAAATTGAACATTTATTGTATGAAAGTAAACACTTCAGAAAAATGAATATATTGTATTTCCATCACAATACCATTGAAGTGTTTACGAAAATGAAATAACCGGGATTTCTTATAATATTATTACTTTCTTTGCATCTATCGGTCAATAGAAGAGTAAACGCATTAGGAGAAAACTCGAAAATCTCTATCGACTTGTTTTTAGAATTGATTTATTGACATGTATATTCAATGATACTATTTGTTATCTTGCGTGCTTATGGTATATATAAACGCATACTACCAGTATCTTACCAATCTGAAATTTTAACTTACTTTTAGCTGTTTCTTCAGGCTTACGAAACTTAAAAGGAACGACATTTGTCGGTGACTCTGGAATACAAAATACATCAGTTTACAAACATACGTAGCCATTTGACTTTTCAGCAAGCAAGTGATAAGACCAGGCAAGAAAATATAAAGAGAATATAAAATATGCTCGAAGAACAAAGGTCAGCTCTTAGCCAACACGGTGACAAATCAGACCGGTAGCTTCATCAAAAACAAATGTAGCATGCACAGCAGAGAGCTACATAAACTGCTGCCTTACTATCAGCACTGGAACGCTTTAGTCAGTACGGGGCCTAAAGTCGACAACCTACTTATAGTCTACAATATCTAGTGAGCGGAGTAAACTAATATTTTATACCGCCGATGGACCCGACCTGAGGCAAGAGTTAAGCCCGGTCATTACCTAAGATCTCCTAGTCAGGTACCGTCCATTTGTAAGACAGCTTTGAGTCTGAATTGTCACCCACAGAGGATTAGGTTCACTAGTAAGCAATTATAGTGCAAAATTATTAGTTGAACCGGACAAGCTTTGTGAAAACTATGATTTAAAGCCTAGTGCAACGCTACAATAATGTATAGCTTTACCCATTCTGACCAGGGCTTCCATTATCTTAATTGATAAATCCTCTCTTTGTCGTGTTGCATCGATGTAGTTTCTAGGCTTCAATGTAGTTGGAACCTCACAATCCTCTAACAGAACTGGAATCACGCAATCATTTTGTCTTTCAATTGACCGTATGTATGCTAATTCTGCTTCCAGCTGACAAAAAGGGCTCGCGACAAAGCTTTTCGTGAATATCAACAGAACCTTCAACGATGTTTCAAGTCCTTCTGTAATCATAAGCCTGTACTCTTTTCCCGGCTGAAAGTCTCTGCTAGCAAACAGACATTTAATGCCAAACTGACATTCCAGGTCTTCGACGATAGTTTTAACTTGTTCTAGGTCATCAGAGGAAGAGGCTACAAACAAGTGACTTTCATACGGACTTTGAAGTCTCGGAATTTCAAATCCCAGTACGCGCTGTCGCGGCTTTATTGTCATTTCATCTGTTCTTTCAAACACTTTGGGATCTGTTTCATCGATGTTGTCTTCAGTTTCGTCGGTTATTTGGGCGAATGGAAGCATGTCTGTGTGGCTTTGGGTGAACATTTTCTCACTATTTTCAAACATAATAATATACTATTTTACTGTTTATTTTAGTAAAAATAGTTACATGTATACAGAAAAAATGTATACGGAGCGCGGTGGCCTAGTGGTAGAGAATCGGTCTCGGAATCGAGGCCTCGGGTTCGATCCCCACACTGGGCACCGTGTTGTGTCCTTAAGCAAGACACATCAAGTTAACTCCATGCAGTACTGGTTCCTACCCAGGAAATTTGGTTCCGTCCCGTCAATGATGACTGAAAAATTGTTGACTGGGACGTTAAAGCTCAATTACATACAAACAAACAGATTATAATTAAGTTAATATATCAAAACGAAAAAGAAACACATAGATAATGTTGGCGGATAACATTTATTTGGTTTGCCTTTTAAAAACAAACATTCTTGTCAGCGCCGGGGTCAGCGCGAAGCAGACTCAATAAAAAGTACGTGATTCCATGTGCTTTATGCAGAGTGAAATTAGTGCAAAATCGTTATCCGAATCGCTGTATGTACACGAACATCTGACGATACGATAAAGATCCAAGTTATTATGATGATTTATAAAACAAAAGCATTTATAGATCCGTAAAAGTTTTATGAAAACCGTTATAAACAAATCATAAAATTGACTCCTCCGTGTTTTAGGGGTTATTGGTCTGGCGTATTCATTTACTACAAACGTTTAAATATTTTGCTTATTTCAATGAGAAACGCTATCTCAAATGTTAGAGTGCTGTATTTTTTTATTTTTATTTTTTTTATTTTTTTATTTTTTTTTTTTTTATCTTTTTTTTAGCCTTATTACCATGCATCTTTGAAATATCTGAAACTCCACCGAATATAACATTTTCAATTGCCTCAGGGTGCTCTTTCCACTTTCTTACTGCATGTCATTTCAAGTTCAGAACTTCAGACACAGAGATAACTTTATAAACTGTGGTTTTTCATTTCTTTAACTCTTTTGATACCGTTAATCAGGTAAGTGAGTTTTTATTCCTTCTCCCGACAATGGGTTGTAACCAAGGAGCGCAAATGTCCCGCCGAAGTTAATAGATCGATTTCTGTAAAATTTAGATTTTGTCGGCCAATGTGCATTTTACAAAATGATTTCAACGTGAAACATATCAAGGAGTGCGTACTCACGAAACTAATCATGTCATAAAAAGTGAACTCGGAAAATTTGCGGCACTTTGCAATCTGTCGATTATAATGATACAATCGGAGCCCCAGTTTCACAAACGGTTCTCGCCAATGGCTGATCCTCGCAATACTATTTCATATATGAAAAAGGACGTGGCATGCACATGTCACCAATTTAATATCCTATCCTAATATCCTTTCATATGCAAATACTTTTAAGTGTTTTATACTCATGACTTCCGTCTGCACGTATGCAAACCTGTTCCCAGTACCACAAACGCTATCAGATCAGTGAAATTCATATACACAGAAGTGAACTCTTCTTTTTGTGTAAAATGATAACTATGATCAATTGCAACGTAGTGTTTTTGCACTTCCGTTCTGCTTAAGACCTAAACAAACCAAAGGACACTAGTATATTCGATACGTACTAGAAATTCCGTCCCAGAAAAACAAAGTTATCGAAAATGCTTTACATGACGCGACCAAAGAATATGATCTATTTGTTAAAATGTTACCTCCTTGGTGCAGCCGACTTAAAGCTATTCATTTTAGTTGGTTGGGGCCGGAGCTTCTTGTCTGTTGCTTGGCCCACCGGGGTCCAACTGATGTTTTTCTTTTGCTCCGGAGTTAGTAAGCTATTCGGCGCGCAGGGATCTCCATCGTCGGGCAGCTTACTGAATCTGTGAGTTCTGGTTTTTGATTCATCAGGATGTTTATCATGATTTATTTGTTTGTTCTTGATGATTCATTGATTAGTTAGAGATTCACCAAGAAAAGCAGTTCAACAACTATCATCTGGCAAAGCCCCAGGTGCAGATGCAATTCCTGCCGAAGTTTACAAGGCTGGGGGGCTACCCATGGCAGAGAAACTGACAGAGTTGTTTCACTGTATGTGGAGGAAGGAGGCTATCCCACAAGAATTTAAGGATGCATCCATAATCCACCTATACAAGCGGAAAGGAAATCCTCAAGTCTGTGACAATCACAGAGGCATCTCCCTCCTATCAATTGCTGGGAAGATACTTGCAAAAATTCTGTTGAATCGTCTGAATGCTCATCTTGATCAGACGGGACTTATCCCAGAAAGTCAATGTGGATTCAGAAAAGACAGAGGGACAATAGACATGATCTTCACAGCAAGACAGCTTCAGGAGAAATGCCAAGAACAGAATGTAGATCTATACATGACGTTTGTTGACCTCACCAAAGCTTTTGACACTGTTAGTCGTGATGGACTCTGGAAAATCATGGCCAAGTTTGGCTGTCCACCCAGATTCATAGCTATGGTGCGGCAGTTTCATGATGGCATGCAGGCACGTGTGCAGAATGATGGAGAGTTCTCTGAACCATTTGAAGTAACAAATGGGGTCAAACAAGGCTGTGTTCTGGCACCAGCACTGTTCAGCATGATGTTTTCTGCCATGCTTATGGATGCTTTTCAGGACAGTGACACTGGTTTTCCAATCAGGTACCGTTTTGATGGCAACATATTCAACCTCAGAAGGTTGCAAGCCAAAACTAAGGTCCAGACTGATGTGCTAGATGAGCTCCTCTATGCAGATGATATGGATAAGAATGCCAACACAGAGGCAAAAATGCAAAGAGCCATGGATCAAGTCTCACAGTCATGTGATAACTATGATCTCACAATCAGCACAAAAAAGACAGAGGTTGTACACCAACCAGCCCCCGGAAAACCATATAATGAACCAACCATCACTGTGAATGGGCAAAAACTGAAAGTTGTTGACAAGTTCACCTACCTGGGAAGCACTCTCTCCAGAGCAGTGCATATTGATGATGAGATCACTGCCAGAATTGCAAAAGCTAGTGTGGCATTCGGAAGACTCCGTGCAAATGTCTGGGAGCGAAATGGAATCAAGCTTGACACCAAGCTGAAAGTCTACAAGGCTGTGGTACTGCCAACCCTCTTGTATGCATGTGAGACCTGGACAGTATACCAACGCCATGCAAAGAGACTTAACCATTTCCACTTAAGCTGTTTGAGAAAGTTGTTAAAAATAAAGTGGCAGGACAAGATTCCAGACACAGAGGTCCTGAGGAAAGCAGGGATGCAAAGCATGCATACAGTCTTAAAGCTAGCACAGCTAAGATGGACTGGCCATGTTATAAGAATGCCTGATGCGCGACTTCCAAAGAAAGTTTTCTATGGAGAACTACAGGAGGGAAAGCGCTCTCAAGGTGGCCAGAAGAAACGCTACAAAGACACCCTCAAAGCCTCTCTGAAGGATTTCAAAATACCAATGGGGTCCTGGGAACAGACTGCACAGGAGCGATCAAAGTGGCGAGGTCTCATCAACAAAGGAGCAGCTCTCTATGAAAAGAAAAGAATCTGTGAAGCTGAAAGAAAGCGAAGAGAGCGCAAAGCCAAAACAAATGTGCCACCAGCAGACTCTATGACATTGACTTGCTCTACTTGCAACCGACAGTTTAGAGCCAGAATTGGCCTAGTCAGCCATCAAAGAACTCACCAACACACATCAGCACTATTCAAGAAATAATGATGGTCTTTCTCATTAGTGAGAGACGAACTATCAGAGATTCACCACGAGGACCGAAGAACTAACTAAATGTTATGAACCACTGCAGAAGCTGAGGGTGAGGTTATGGCCATGTAAAATCGATTTAAACCCGCCAGTAACTTTGTGTTACTGATCGTTCCAAGTCGATACTTCTGTGGTGGTTCTTTTTGTTTTATGTCTTGGTGTTTAAAATATTTTTGTGCTGTTGGCGCCTTATGTATGTTTTCATATTTTAATTAAGTGAAGGTAAATGAGTGGCTACCTATTGGGAAAATAGCTGCTCATTCGGCTTACGAAATATTTCATGGTATAAGTACCTGATTGTTAGTTTGGCTTTTTCCCCACCTCGGTTGTTGGAGTGGGAATCTTTATCTGATTGCGCCTTTTCCTGATCTTTGCCTACTTGTACCTTCTTACAAAAGATGTACATTATTACCGGTTTGACTTTTACACAAGCCCTGTGCGCACATGCTTATTACAGACATTTGAAGTACTAAATTAAAGTGAGCAGTGATGGGTTTCGTCTAACGGACGCCCAAGACACAATTTATCAGCATGTGCATCGACAGTCTGATCAAAGTTTTGTCATTTAATTAACAGACACGTTGTCTAACCTGGCCCTGAGGTTATAAATCTTTTTTCATGCTCAGCTCAGCTGAGACTAAAATTCATCCTGCTCATAAATGTTAAAATGCCAACAATTGTTGGCATTTTAACATTTATAAGCAGGATAAATTACAGGCTCTGGCGCTCTGAACCTGAAAATTCAACCATTTTTGGTTATTTCATTTATTATGAGCAGATTTAATTTTGAGCTCAGCTGAGTTGAGCTTGAAAAAAATTTTTATAACCTCGGGGCCAGGTCTAGACCTAGGGGCGCTGCACGTTTGCGCGATCAATATGTTTGCGCGAAGGCTTTTGCGCGATTTTTGTAGCACAGAACACACTTCATTTACACTCAGGTCTTACAAAGACGTAAGAGGAACATACATGTACACTACAAAACAAAGCAAACAGATATGATGGCAGGAATTTGTAATCTGCTGTAGTTAATCTTCATGCATTCACATACGCGCACGCACGCACACACACGGGAAACATGTCTAGTTTGTGGGGGCGGGGGTGTTTTAGACTGTTTTATACAATTTTGTCAAATGCATTCAGTATACATCATGAAAAATTTTACTGTCATATTAACTATATTTCAAAGAGCCATCATTTGTGGAACGGCTAAAAACGGGTTTACCCACTGCCGAACATACAGTGGTGTCAATTTTTGTGTATTTTTGCATTGTTTTTGTTTTATTTTATTTCTTTACCTATTTTCTTTTTTTTTTCTTTCATTTTTTCCAGTTTTTACCTGTAAATACATATTGATTCTGAAGAAGGCGAAAGCCGAAAGCGCGCTTAGTTCGATTTATTCTTGCACTAGATATACCCCCGCATAGCCCAGTTTTGCCATAAGTGGTGTTTTAGGGAGTTAACATGTCGCGGACATGTTTTCTTGATGGATACCGAAAGCGAAAGTTCAAGGAAGAAGGGTACAGCAACTGTAACCGCTTCACATGAATCTTATGCAAACAAAAATACAAAAAACATCAAAAGAATACATACATTTCTTAATAAATTCAGTGACAGTAGGTATTGTATTATTAAGATTACTTGAATTCATGCAATTTAATTTCTATAAAACGGCAAAGGTTTCTAATTCCGATTATCGGAAAAGGTGGCGTGACGTCATCAGCCAGCATCCGGGTCACTCTCACGGGTACAAATCAGTAATGGCGGCTTTATTAAAAGCCAACATTCGTTATGGTTTATTTGCACAAATGACCCAAAATGCAAAAATCTTCAAACGTTCTGTTGTGTAATGCGGAAAGGTTATTTTCAGAATGCATATATTTTGAATTTGGAAGAAAAATAATTTGAACAGCGCAATATTTCCGTATTTATTTATTGTTAAATATTTTGATTTTTCGTCAAGCGCGGGCGGTTTTGACTATGATCTCTCGCTATTTAATATGCACACAATTTCAGGCACTTCAGTCTCAAATTACATTGAAATTTAATGATGATTTTACGCCATAGTATTTTTGCTGTCGTTTTGTAGAATTTGTCTTTGGAAAGACATATACTCGAGGACATATATAAGATTTTAAATAACTACCACACATGCTTGGATATTTAAAACTCCAACAACTTCAACGGCACGGTTATTGTACATTTCTATCTATTATTCAATCGAACTATCATAATTTCAAAATAAAATCGTGAAATATAAGCTGTCGTTAGATAAAAACAAATCTAGAAAAAATGTGAACTGATAATAATAAGTGAATATATTAAATAATGTTATCCAATTACATGCAACTCTTTCTCTGAAGCTCGTTCGGTTTTCCGATTTTACTTTTTCATTGCTTCTTATATTAACTTAGATTTATTTTTGTTAATCTAGCTTTGATGTCAACGTATATTAACAATTTTCCCGCACAAATGTGTGTATTAAGTCTGTGTATTTATTGACTCTGTACCCGTGAGTTCACAGGTAATGTTATCGATGACGTCATCGCCATCTTTTCCGATAAGCGGAATAAGCTTAGCGTCATTGCTGTTAAGGAGCTGACAGAATTTGAACATACTGGGTCGGTTTGAGAAGAATTGTGTTATATATATAGCTCTAGATTCTCAGAAAAAAAAAGATTATTTACAAATAAAATGATACTCGTCGCCCAAATCATTCAAAGGACATAAGTTACACGTTCTTTCATCAAATAATGTACCATCCCAGCGGCCTACTTCAATTGGTAATTTGTGATTACTTGTTCGTAACTTAAAACCTACGTGGAAGAGTAATAAAATACTGCTGTAAACACAACCCTGTTTTGAAATTAAAATAAACAAGCGCCTTTTGTGATTGGGATGCTTTTCTACGCCAACTTTTGGTCAATAAGTATTTTCTTTGTGTGGCTGCTAAGTGATAGTAAATGGAAAGTATATTGCTGTCTCCGTATATCAGAAGGTACAAGTAGGCAAAGATCAGGAACTTGAAAAGGCGCAATCAGAAAAAGATGCCCACTGCAAAAACCGAGATGGGAAAAAACTAAATTAACAATCAAGTACTTATACCGTGAAAACATATCGTAAGCCGAATGGGCAGCTATTTTCCCAATAGGTGGCCACTCAGTTACCTAAACTTAACTAAAATATGAAAACATACATAAGGTGCCAACAGCACAATTTTTTTTTCAAAAACACCAAGACATAAAACGAAAGAACCACAACAGAAGTATCGCCTTGGAACGATCAGTTATATAAAATTACTGGCGGGTGTAAATCGATTTTACATGGCCATAACCTCACCCATAGCTTCTGCAATGGTTCATAACATTTAGTTAGTTCTTCGGTCCTCGTGGTGAATCTCTAACTAGTCAATGAATCATCAAGAACAAACAGATAAATCACGATAAACATCCTGATGAATCAAAACCGAGGACTCAACAGATTCAGTAAGCTGCCCGACGATGAAGACCCCTGGGCGCCCAATAACTTACTAACTCTGAAGCAAAAGAAAAACACCAGTTGGACCCTGGTGGGCCAAGCGAAAGACAAGAAGCTCCGGCCCCAACCAACTAAAATGAATAGCTTTAAGTCGGGGCCATCATAGAGTCTGACGCCCGACCCACCGACGTGCAATTAAAGAAGGCAGCATAGTTATCAACCATGACTGGGTTAAAAACTAAGCATGCAGACTGTCGCATAACATAACAGGTCGTCCAGTTTCAGACAGAATATTCAAGATTAACCTTACGAACCCATATAGATACAGTATTATTTGAGTGCAATAAACATTGATACAATAAAAGTGATAATTTTGCTTCTTTGCCATGAATCATCCTGTGCCACAAGCCAATTAGTCTAGATTTAATACTTATTTCGATAGGGTAGCAACCAAGTTCACCGTAGATCATTTGTTATTTAACCTGGTCTAGACCTAGGGGCGCAGCATGTTTGTGCGACCAATATGTTTGCGCGAAGGCTTTTGCGCGACTTTTGTACGAGTATGCATGCGTTTGCGCGAACGTTTTGCCACTTTCACACTACGTTTGCGCGATTATACAAATGTGCGAACTATTGAAAGACATGTTTCACCACGACGCGTCTTAAGACCTTACCTGTAATTTGTACTACACAGGGAGCCAAATGTCTCAATCTCGCAAAAATAGGTTGGAGGTGACATCACCTGCCATTGTTGATTTGAATGCATTTTTTGGATAGCTCAGATCTTCCAAAAGAAGGTCTAGGTTTTGAAAGGTCTAGGTAGACGGCTCTGGAGAAATTTTTTGGCGCGATGGTTTAACAAGCTGGTACTTGGAGGTACTATTGTCAGCAATGTTAATACAATACATATAGATTTGCATTACATACTTTTTAATTTAGTTAATTCTTGGTTATCATATGCAATCCTGATGCTATTGTAAGTTTTCTGTTTGCAGCTGCATATGTTAGAAAAAAATATAGAAAGAGTTGATTTTGGCAAATGATCATTATTGCGTAATTACAAAATTGATTTTGGCAAATGACCATTATTGCGTAATGACAGCATTGAAATACCCCGTCACTATGTTTCTATAAACATTTTAACACAGGAATATTACATGATTTATACACCTAAACAAATGCCAATGGCCAATCATTTGACACCATTTCTCTTTTTAACTTTGTCATAAATATCCTTGACACTACAAGTCACATGATTAGTATATCTGTGCTCCACCTCAGACAATATTGTGAACACAATAATTTGATACCATGTTCAGCTCTTTAGGGTCATTAGAACCTGAGATACAATACTTTGTGCAAGTATACTTCTTCATTTTTTTGCAGTTTTTCTTACACCTTCTAGGTTTGCATAAATAGTCTTGACACTTAAAGTCAGATAATTTATCTATCTAATCACAGGCCAAAAACAGTGTCTAAGAAATAATTTGACACCATTTTCATCCCTTTAAAGCCACCATAGATGACCAAGACCCATGTAGATATAATTCTTTCATTTTTCTTCTATTTTTGACGTTTTCATAGATACTCTTCCCTAAAAACAGAAACATTATTTATACAATTGAACAGAGACCAACAGAATGTTATCTGGACAATCATTTGACACCATGTTATGACATTGGGGCCACCTAGAAGAAGAGATACAAGAAATTGGTATAGGTTTTGCCCCTTGATTGTTTTCATTTCTATTCGTTATTTACACTTGCACAAATATTTGAGGTACTCACGTAAAATCATTTGAATAAATCTGAATACACACCAGTATAATTGTCTTGCAATCTGTCAACACAATTTTAGTTCTTTAGTGTCATCAGAAGTTCGGATACATTTGCCCAAGTATGTAAAACATGTTATTCTTCTGCATTTTTCTTATATTTTTGTATGTTTTATCACTATTCTTGAATAATAAAGTCATATGTATCATATATCTAAATACATGACAAAAGAAAACAGTTAGCGCAATCATTTGACACCAGTTTCAGTTCTTAAAGACCATAAGAAGCCAAAACGTAAGTATTTTTTTCATATTCTAATGTTTTCATTAATATTCATGAATATTCACGAATAGGCAAATGAGATAGATAAAAATATAACATTTTATGTGCAGATACTTATTTATTTGTTTCCATACACCTAATATTTTTTTTTTTTTTATCAAAAAACAGTTTCTTGGTTGTTGCACTTTTAAAAGTGGGTGGGGTAATTCAACACCGTTATCAGTACCACAGACCTACAAATTAAACAATTTAATACAATTAATTATATATCAATCATGTGCACCATTTCTCTAGATCAAAATAAAAGGTGATATGAAGACAGAGGCACAGATGCTTCACATATATAGCAAGTAAGCGTTTATTTTACATGGTCACATTTAATCCTGACACTGCCATTAAACACTGCATTGTTTAACCAACACGCCCAAAATTTTCAGAGCAGTCCACTCAGACCTTCAATCAGACAAAATGGACCTAACCAAAAATGTATTCAAACCTACAATAGCGGGCGATGCCACCTCCACCAAAAGGTACAAGTAGGCAACGATCAGGAAAAAGCGCAATCAGAAAAAGATTCCCACTCCAAAAACCGAGGCGGGAAAAAAACCAAACTAACAATAAGGTACTAAGACCATGAATACATTTAGTAAGCCGAATGAGCAGCTATTTCCCAATAGGTGGCTACTCAGTTACCTAAATTTAACAAAAATATGATAATATACATAAGGCGCCAACAGCACAAAAAATTAAACACCAAGACATAAAACAAAAAGAACCACAACAGAAGTATCGACTTGGAACGATCAGTAATATAAAATTACTGGCGGGCTTAAACCGGTTTTACAGGATCCTAACCTCACCCTCAGCTTCTGCAGTGGTTCATAACATTTAGTTAGTTGTTCGGTCCTCGTAGTGAATCTCTAACTAGTCAATGAATCATCATGGACAAACAAATAAGTCATGATAAATTCCATGATGAATCAAAAACGAGGACTCACAGAATGAGTAAGCTGCCCGACGATGGAGACCCCTGGGCGCCCAATAACTTACTAACTCCGGAGCAAAAGAAAACCACCAGTTGAACCCCGGTGGGCCAAGCAAAAGACAAGAAGCTCCGGCCCCAACCAACTAAAATGAATAACTTTAAGTCGGGGCCATCATAGAGTCTGACACCCGACCCACCGGCGTGCAATTAAAGAAGACAGCATAGTTATCAACCGTGATTGGGTTAAAAACTAAGCATGCAGACTGTCGCATAACATTTAAGTTATATCCTATACGTCTGTAACGCGTAATGATTTTTCTGAATTGAAAAGAAAAAATCATTCCTTCCAATAAGTTTCTTAAATTTGTAAATTAAGTCACCATAAAATTCTGGTTCCGAAAGGCCCTCACGTAAAAGGGCCTTTAACCCAACATTAAATTTGGAAATCAGTTCATAGTGTCTGCGATAAAATTTAGAAAAAGGTTTTTCGAAGTTTATGATACCTATAGCCCTGCTGAAGAAGTTTGGCTGTTAAACATTTATTTCGTGCAATGAAGTCCGCAACATGATTGCAGACTCTAGCAAACCTAATAAGTTGTGAAATGTATACGCCATAAGAAGCACGGCGAGGAACGTCACCATCCAAAAACGGAAAGTTTACTATATCAAAATCAAAGTCGTCACGTTTATCATAAATTTTAGAAGAAACGAATCTATTTGCAATAGAAAGATGGGGTCTCGGTATATGTGTTGTTTGCTTTATTCAACTGTAGTCCAGGGGGATAAATTTGTTTGACCATGCCTTCAAAATAAGGATTGTCAATGTTCAAAAGGTCATCGAGGTACCTAGAAGTCGAATTAAAAAAAGGTACAAGTAGGCAAAGATCAGGAAAAGGCGCAATCAGAAAAAGATTCCCACTCCAAAAACCGAGGTGGGAAAAAACCAAACTAACAATCAGGTACTTATACCATGAAAACATATCGTAAGCCGAATGAGCAGCTATTTTCCCAATAGGTGGCCACTCAGTTACCTTAACTTAACTAAAATATGAAAACATACATAAGGCGCCAACAGCACAAAAATATTTTAAACACCAAGACATAAAACAAAAAAGAACCACCACAGAAGTATCGCCTTGGAACGATAAGTAACACAAAGTTACTGGCGGGTTTAAATCGATTTTACATGGCCATAACCTCACCCTCAGCTTCTGCAGTGGTTCATAACATTTAGTTAGTTCTTCGGTCCTCGATAACATCAGCTTGATTGTCATGGTTAAGAGAATCCATGAAGTCTCTTTCGTAGCAGTTTAAAAATAGATCAGCTACGACAGGGGTGCAATTGGTACCTATCGAGATTCCAACAATGTGTCTGTATAACTTGGTCCCAAATCTAATATAGATATTATCCAGGAGATAGGATAAGGCATCGCATACATTCTGACAATATAGTGTCGACCAAAGTGTATATCGACTTTGGTCAGAAGAAGTGAAAAATGTTTTTCTATCATTACAGGCCAAATGAAGTGAGCAATAGTTTTTTAATGCTCTTTTGAATGTCCACTCTATCAAATCGAGTATTTTTATCGCACCTGCTTATAGCAGGGTGCGATATAGGAGTTCAAATTTCCGTCCGTCCGTACGTTCGTCCGTTCGTTCGTTCGTCCGTTCGTTCGTTCGTCCGTCAACATTTACGTCAAAGTTTAGTTTTCTCGACATCAGAGATAGCTGCGAGTCTGAAACCTTGCATAGTAATTGTCCCTGACATACCCTTCAAGCACGCACCTTAACCCAGTGCCCTTGACCTATATTTCACGGTCCACTGACTTTGAAAAATTTTACGTCGAAGTTTTGTCAACATTTACGTCGAAGTTTGGTTTTCTCGCCATCAGAGATAGCTGCGAGTCTGAAACCTTGCATAGTAATTGTCCTTGACATACCCTTCAAGCACGCACCTTAACCCAGTGCCCTTGACCTATATTTCACGGTCCACTGACTTTGAAAATTTTTACGTCGAAGTTTGGTTTTCTCGCCATCAGAGATAGCTGCGAGTCTGAAACCTTGCATAGTAATTGTCCTTGACATACCCTTCAAGCACGCACCTTGACCCGGTGCCCTTGACCTATATTTCACGGTCCACTGACTTTGAAAATTTTTACGTCGAAGTTTGGTTTTCTCGCCATCAGAGATAGCTGCAAGTCTGAAACCTTGCATAGTAATTGTCCTTGACATACCCTTCAAGCACGCACCTTAACCCTGTGCCCTTGACCTATATTTCATGGTCCACTGACTTTGAAAATTTTTACGTCGAAGTTTGGTTTTCTCGACATCAGAGATAGCTGCGAGTCTGAAACCTTGCATAGTAATTGTCCTTGACATGCCCTTCAAGCACGCACCTTGACCCGGTGCCCTTGAACTATATTTCACGGTCTATTGACTTTGCCCGATGCAGGTGCGATATCGACCTCCGCGGAGATCAGATTATAAGGCAATGAAAAATCGTATGTAGGACAAGCTCGTCGCACGGAACCCTCTACACTTCAATTTACTGAGCACCTCGCCAGAATTTTTTATTGACCAAAACCAATTTTTATTTGAATAAAATATAAAGGTTTGATCCTTTGGAAGCAGTAAAAACATTCAAAGGGAGATAGTATGGACTATATTGCGCAATTTCGGGTAATGAACCCTCGTCAGTAGCCCTCTTTAAACCGGCAACGAACGCCAGACTATAATTGTGCTGCAATTCCGAGAATATACACGAGAAGTTTCATACTCCGTCTCACAGTATCGTATGACATGAGATTTGGTAGCAGTAAGACAGGAAGTTAATAATTTAGAAAGTTCAGTGGTAGTACAAGAACTAGTATTAGCGATAAATCTAGCTTTGTATGGTCTTTTGTGAAGCTTAGGTAACCAATACATCGTAGGAAGTTTGTCTTGGCCTTCATTGACACAAACAGAAAACTTTACAGGTAATTAATTTAAGTGAGCATTAACTACAGACATTTCATCAGTATATGTCTCCTGAAAAGCCCTGGTACCATCAAGCTCCTGTTTTAAGGTGTTAATATAGTAAAGCCTACAAACAACAACAACGTTGTTTGCGGCCTTGTCTGCTGGAACCAAGACATACTTTCTATGGAATTCTTGGATACCCTGCTTCAAATGCCTAAAGGACGATTTGGGCTTAGGCAGTAAAAGATTAGTATTCTGTGAATAAAACTTTATACGTTTATCCACAATAGTGAAGATACTTCTTGTCCAAGCTTTAAGAGCACCATCCTCAACACCCTCTCGTTTACACCATCGATTACCGAATTCATTTAATGCAGATGCAATTTCCTATCTATATTTGTCGAAATTAATGTAGGAAGGGAATCTGTATTTCGGACCTTTAGAAACAATATTGCGAATTCTAGAATCCGAAATTATTTTTAAATTTCCAGTTACTACATGTACATGTCCGGCGGGTTGATAAAGATATTTTGAATCTTTACACTCTCAAGACTTAGGAGTATTAGCATGGATATCAAGATCAGAAACAAGTTTATTGAAATTAAAAATTGTATTTCTGATTGGTTTGTTATATTTGTAACAAATAATAGGAGGTTCCGAGTTTTGGAAGTACGTAGGTATAGACTGTGACGCTGATTTGTCCTGGAATATACTTGGTAAATCAATAAAGTCAATTCCTTTATTAATGAATGGAATTTTAATGAAATGCCGTATATTATTAGATTCGGAATCGATAAATGGACGAAGAGCGTGTTGAGTATAACATCTTGTCAGCAGTGCAGCATCGTACATTTGAGTTCTATTGTAAAATCTGTTAGCCTCTGTGTCCAAGGAACGTAATACAGCAATAGGTAGAGAACTAAGATAAGAAAGCATAGAATGTCGACCGTGTTCCCTTAGTTAAGCCGCTAAATCATTAAGGGAAGTGTTCAATTTCATTGCAGCGCACCGTTTTCGCTTGTCATTACCCCTTTTCCTTATACCATGAGATCTAGATTTACGTTTACGAGACTCTAAAAGTGTAAGAACATCAAAATCGGACATTTTAGAAATATTACCTTCATGGTAAGTGTTGTCGTTAAATCCCAGTGGAAAGGGTGTTTGCAATAATTTTATCCATTTAAGTTCAGTTTCAAATCGTTTGATGTTTTTGAATCTAGTGGAAGAATTAGAATCATATGATATTTTCTCCACTGGTTGCACTATAACTTTATGGGGAGAATGAACAGTGCGTTTAAAATGCTGGTAAAGAAAAGTATCGATAATTTAGGCTTTGTGATTCTACGATAGTGTTCACCAAATCGTTTTTGCAAAGTTCGACAAGTTTGTCCAACAGATTGCATATTACAATTTTTAGTATTTCAAGTTAAAACATATACAAGATCCATTGATTCTAAATCAGAATCATTAACTTCTGAAAATGTCCTACCATTCACAGATGAAGTGATAGTACTTAGTCTTAGAGCATAAATGATTGCAACAGTTGCACTTCTTGGCATTGCACTTAGAAATACTAGGGTACAGTCCAGGTCTCTTGAACGGATTAGCATATTTACGTAAAATTGGAGATTTGAGTGGCGATAATCTTATCTGAAGATTATTGCGAAATAAAAACTGGATGTGGCTCCTTGAGTTTATACAATTTTCAATACAAGATACCAAAGGATGTGGTTTCTGTGAGACAGGCTTTGGACAGGCCAAAGAGAAAAAAGTCATGCCGGTGCTGCCAAAATCTTTAGACGACACCACTTAGAAGTTGCAGACTTATGAATTCATATCTGTGAATAATGAAAAAATGATTCATGAATGTAATAGCGACACAAAAATTGTCATGATGACAAACTTTGTATTTTTGTGTCAGTATCGCCCAAAGTTCTTCTTCCAGTTGTATACGATAACCTGATTTAGAAATGGACAGTATGTTCCATGTGTTTTCCTGCTACCTGTTAAAACGAAACAGTGCTATGTCAAAATGTATGGATATCTTAAGCAAATCTGTGAGGCATTTGACTCGGCACTAAACACTAGCCATTTGCACCTAGACTTCGGGATCGCGATGAATAAGCTGGGATATATTAGATCAGCTGGCTAATTGTCACTCCGCTCCACTTCGGTACCTCGTTCCACTTCCTGGACAGCTTAGCATAGGTTGCATTTAAACCAATGTCGAACTGATTGCGGATTTCGTAAGCGACTTGTAGCTATGCTATTTTGCTATTAATCGTATTATTTTTGTTATGTATAGGTAGCAGTGCCGAAGATCTTCTAGTAAACACATAAAATTGCCTAAAACCTTTAAATTAATGTAGAAAAACAGACGGTCTTTTACTTTCAGTCGCTAATTCTACATAAGTCTCCCCTGAACTATTTATAGACATCTTTGAAATTTTCCTTAGAAAAAAAAAAAGAAGTATTTTATGATTCTGCGTACTTTAACAACTACATGTAGAATATTTATAATTTGTGTCATATATGCAAGAAAAGATCTAACATAAGTTAGAATAACACAGTTTTGCTGAATTTTCTTTTTGACCAAGGGCTGAATATATCCCATTTCCGTCGGTATGGATACCGATGGAAATATTTCGTCTAGGGATATATATGTTTTTATTACATGTGCTTTTAATAAAATAGAAAAAATAAAATAAAACTGTTCAAATCCCACTTCCCACCTCTACAATTGGTGAACAGGAGGCAAAAGATATAAATATATTTTTATGTGGCAAACGGAAGGAGTACCTGTACACATTGTTGTAACTCATCGTGGTTTACACTGTGCCTGTATACCTATATTTACCTGGAAAAAGGTCGAGCAAACGTATTAAAAAAAAAAATCGCACAAACGTATGGTAGCGCAAACGTAAATTTTGAAAAGGTCGCGCAAACGTATTGTCCCATGTATTAGATGTTGAAATATTTTGGAAAATCGTTATCCCTAGTCGAAGGGGAATAATCAGAGGACCAATGGTCCTGTAAACGCTTATCTAAGATCTGGGATATGCGACCTCAGCTGACCTTGCCATAAAATAGGTCAAGGTCATCCGGTGTCATGATTATACAAACTTTGTAGAGCTCCATTCACTGATGCTTCAGGCAAAGTTTCAAAATCATAGGTATTCCGGTTCTTAAGAATAAAATTTATAAAGGTTTTTGCTGTTTATTATACAGCCAAAACGATTTAAGTGATCGAATTCGGCGATTTTTGTGTCCCATCCACATATTTTCAAGTAAACACGTAGTTTTTAAGTGTTTTGGAGCGTTTTCATCTCGGTTCAGGTTATAGCTCTACAGTCATGTAAAAGTAAAGCAACAGAAGTGGCCTACTGTCGCTCTGTAAGATGTTTTCCATAGGACATAACCCAAAAACGTAGCAAATATGCTGTCCCATCAGCATGTAGTTAGCTTATTACAGAACTTATTACTGAAAATACATTGTTTAGATTGGGGATTTTCTATCATATACCAAGGTCATAGAAATAGACCTTTCATTTTACTTCTTGAATTTGGTTCTGGAGTGAAAATGAAAAATTTTATGTCTCAATTACTGATGTCCCATATTCTTAGTACGTGAATTACGTGACCATTTTTATGTCTCAGAAAATACCACTAACAGGTATGTTTAGTTTACGTGATTCACGTGTTTGTTAAGAGTATTGATACATGCTTGGAAAAAAATACAAATTTGAGCTAGGTTTTGTTCATTTCTCTCAAGATAAAGTCGCCTCTAAGGCTGCTGAAATATACTACAGTTTTGTGAACTACGTTACCCTACCCATATCACTTGCTTAATAAGAGGTAGACATATTCTATGGGACAGTGGTGAAAGACCGATGACCATGCAATGTAGCAAACAGAATAAGACCATTACAAGATGTTGTAAACATCGGGAAAATTAGGTAAAGACTCATATTTGTGAATTGCGTTACTGTGAAATACGTTACTATAATTTTACATGAAGAGAAATAACTCTGAATTATCTTGTCTCTTTGGGGTTTATACTATTATTTCGATTAAACTGCTTTTACTGCTCGTAAGTATCAATTTCAACCATGCTATTGTTGCTTTTTCGTAGCTGCATGGACTTAATCTATATTTTCTGGGTACACCATAATTCCCTTTTATGTACATTACATAAATAGCCATAACGTCGATACAATATGTGCTAAGTGTCATTTATACATACCAAAAGTTAAAAGTTGAGACTTATATTCGGTAGAACATACCGTCTATAAATTGCATGCGATTGAATGTAGGTAACGTAATTCACGTGCACGTAACGTAATTCACATTTTACATAATTCTGCTTTAGACCCACTGTAGGATAACATAATGCATTAAGTAAATCAAAAGATTCCAAACATATTTGGGCTCACCTGCGCGCGTTAAATGGCGATGCGAAATCCTCAGGTAAAAACTTACTTGATGAAATCATCATCAATGATCAGCGTATCACTACATGTAATTCGGAAGACATTGCTCACAAACTCAATATTTATTATAACCCCGCTTTGAAAAAAGGGGCTATACTGGATTCACCCTGTCCTTCCGTCGTCCTGTCCTTCCGTTATTCCGTTATTCTGTCCTTCCGTTATTCCGTCCATAACTCTGTTACCACTCATAACTTGAGAACCAGTTAATAGACTTTAACCAAATTTGGCATATGCATCAATATTGACAATATCTACTTATGTATCAATGCATGTCAGTTTCCCCAAATTTGCAGAAGAGTTATTGCCCTTGGATGGCCCTATATTGATGTCAGAATTTCGTTTCCGCTCAATATCTTGAGAACGAATGAAAAGAATCTGACCAAATTTTTTTTTTTTTTTTAAATTTAGTTTTACGTCCCTTTCAAGATTATTTCAGCTCATATGAGACGGGCCAATCAGTAGGTGGAGCGAAAACGAGAGAACCCCGAGAAAAACCACCTGACACACCCGCAAGCAGAACTTGGCTTGTCTCACATGTGGCCAGAGCGGGGCTCGAACCCACACCAGACACAGCGGTGAGATGATCGAGTGATTAAGAAACAACGCTCTTAACCGCTCGGCCACGGGGGCCGCTTGACCAAATTTTGCGTGCACATCAACACTGACGAGATCTAGCTTGGGACTGTTGCCCGTCATTTTTTGCAAAATTTTGACAGAGTTGCGGCCCTTGATTGACGTCAGCATTAAGTTTCCGTTCAATATCTCCAGAACGAATTGACAGAATCTGACCAAATTGTATGCACATCAACGTTGACATTATCTAGCTTGGAATTGTCGCTCGTCATTTTTCGGAAAATTCTGACGGAGTTACGGCCCTTGATTAACGTCAGAATTTTGTTTCCGCTCAACATCTTGAGAACGAATTGACAGAATCTGACGAAATTTTGTATGCACATCAACATTGACAAGATCTAGCTTTGGATTGTTGCTTGTCATTGTTTGCATAATTTTGACGGAGTTACGGCCCTTGATTGACGTCAGAATTTCGTTTCCGCTCAATATCTGGTGAACAAATTGACGGAATCTGACCAAAATTTATATGCACATCAACATTGACAAGATCTAGCTTGGGCTTGTTGCCCTTTATTTTTCGCAAAATTTTGACAGAATTACGGCCCTTGATTGACGTCAGAATTTCATTTCTGCTCAATATCTCGAGAACAAATCGATAGAATCTGACCAAATTTTGTATTCTCATCAACATTGAAAAGATCTAGCTTGGGATTGTTGCCCGTCATTTTTCGCAAAATTTTGACAGAGTTGCGGCCCTTGATTGACGTCAGAATTTAGTTTCCGCTCAATATCTCGAGAACGAATAGACAGAATCTGACGAAATTTTGCGTGCACATCAACATTGACTTGATCTAGCTTTGGATGTTTTGCCCTACATTTTTTGCATAATTTTGACGGAGTTACGGCCCTTGATTGACGTCAGAATATAGTTTGCGCTCAATAGCTTGAGAATGAATTGACAGAATCTGACGAAATTTTGTATGCACATCAACATTGACAAGATCTAGCATGAAATTATTGCCTGTCATTTTTTTTGCACACCAGACACAGCGGTGAGATGATCGAGTGATGAAGAAAAAAACGCTCTTAACCGCTCGGACAAGGGGGCCGCCTGACCAAATTTTGCGTGCACATCAACATTGACGAGATCTAGCTTGGGATTGTTGCCCGTCATTTTTCGCAAAATTTTGACAGAGTTGCTGCCCTTGATTGACGTCAGCATTTCGTTTCCGCTCAATATTTCCAGAACGAATTGACAGAATCTAACCAAATTTTGTATGCACATCAACATTGACATGATCTAGCTTGGGATCGTCGCCCGTCATTTTTCGGAAAATTCTGACGGAGTTACGGCCCTTGATTGACGTCAGAATTTTGTTTCCGCTCAATATCTTGAGAACGAATTGACAGAATCTGACGGAATTTTGTATGCACATCATTATTAATAAGATCTAGCTTGGGATTGTTGCCTGTTATTGTTCGCATAATTTTGACGGAGTTACGGCCCTTGATTGACGTCAGAATTTCGTTTCCGCTCAATATCTGGTGAACCAATTGACAGACCAAAATTTATATGCACATCAACATTGACAAGATCTAGTTTGGGCTTGTTGCCCTTTATTTTTCGCAAAATTTTGACAGAGTTACGGCCCTTGATTGACGTCAGAATTTCGTTTCTGCTTAATATCTAGAGAACAAATTGATAGAATCTGACCAAATTTTGTATGCACATGAACATTGAAAAGATCTAGCTTGGAATTTGTCCTTTTTTTGCAAAATTTTGACAAAGTTACGGCCCTTGATTGACGTCAGAATTTTGTTTCCGCTCAATATCTCGAGAACGAATGGACAGAATCTGACCAAATTTTGTATGCACATCAACACTGACATGATCTAGCTTTGGATGTTTTGCCCGTCATTTTACGCATAATTTTGACGGAGTTACGGCCCTTGATTGACGTCAGAATATAATTATCCGCTCAATAGCTTGAGAATGAATTGACATAATCTGACGAAATTTCGTATGCACATCAACATTGACAAAATCTAGCTTGGAATTATTGCCTGTAATTTTTTTTGGCACACCAGACAAGCGGTGAGATGATCGAGTGATGAAGAAAAAACGCTCTTACGCATTTGACGGAGTAACGGCCCTTGATTGACGTCAAAATATAGTTTCCGCTCAATAGCTTGAGAATGAATTGACAGAATCTGACGAAATTTTGTATGCACATCAACATTGACAAGATCTAGCTTGGAATTATTGCCTGTCATTTTTTTGCACACCAGACACAGCGGTGAGATGATCGAGTGACGAAAAAACAACGCTCTTAACCGCTCGGCCAAGGGGCCGCCTGACCAAATTTTGCGTGCACATCAACATTGACGAGATCTAGCTTGGGATTGTTGCCCGTCATTTTTCGCAAAATTTTGACAGAGTTGCTGCCCTTGATTGACGTCAGCATTTCGTTTCCGCTCAATATTTCCAGAACGAATTGACAGAATCTGACCAAATTTTGTATGCACATCAACATTGACATGATCTAGCTTGGGATTGTCGCCCGTCATTTTTCGGAAAATTCTGACGGAGTTACGGCCCTTGATTGACGTCAGAATTTTGTTTCCGCTCAATAGCTTAAGAACAAAATGACAGAATCTGACGAAATTTTGTATGCACATCAACATTGACAAGATCTAGCTTGGGATTGTTGCCTGTCATTGTTCGCATAATTTGACGGAGTTACGTCCCTTGATTGACGTCAGAATTTCGTTTCCGCTCAATATCTGGAGAACCAATTGACATACCAAAATTTATTTGCATATCAACATTGACAAGATCTAGCTTGGGCTTGTTGCCCTTTGTTTTTCGCAAAATTTTGACAGAGTTACGGCCCTTGATTGACGTCAGAATATCATTTCTGTTCAATATCTCGAGAACAAATTGATAGTATCTGACCAAATTTTGTATGCATATCAACAATGAAAAGATCTAGCTTGGGATTGTTGCCCGTCATTTTTCGCATAATTTTGACAGAGATACGGCCCTTGATTAACGTCAGAATATAGTTTCCGCTCAATAGCTTGAGAATGAATTGACAGAATCTGACGAAATTTTGTATGCACATCAACATTGACAAGATCTAGCTTGGGATTGTTGCCTGTCATTGTTCGCATAATTTTGACGGAGTTACGGCCCTTGATTGACGTCAGAAATTCGTTTCCGCTCATTATCTGGTGAACAAATTGACAGAATCTGACCAAAATTTATATGCACATCAACATTGACAAGATCTGGCTTGGGCTTGTTGACCTTTATTTTTCGCAAAATTTTGACAGAGTTGCGACCCTTGATTAACGTCAGAATTTTGTTTCCGCTCAATATCTCGAGAACGAATAGACAGAATCTGACCAAATTTTGTATGCACACCAACATTGACATGATCTAGCTTTGGATGTTTTGCCCGTCATTTTTCGCATAATTTTGACGGAGTAACGGCCCTTGATTGACGTCAGAATATAATTATCCGCTCAATAGCTTGAGAATGAATTGACATAATCTGACGAAATTTTGTATGCACATCAACATTGACAAAATCTAGCTTGGAATTATTGCCTGTAATTTTTTTTTTTGGCACACCAGACACAGCGGTGAGATGATCGAGTGATGAAGAAACAACGCTCTTAACCGCTCGGCCAAGGGGGTCGCCTGACCAAATTTTGCGTGCACATCAACATTGACGAGATCTAGCTTGGGATTGTTGTCCGTCATTTTTCGCAAAATTTTGACAGAGTTGCGGCCCTTGATTGACGTCAGCATTTCGTTTCCGCTCAATATTTCCAGAACAAATTGACAGAATCTGACCAAATTTTGTATGCTCATCAACATTGACATGATCTAGCTTGGGATTGTCGCCCGTCATTTTACGGAAAATTCTGACGGAGTTACGGCCCTTGATTGACGTCAGAATTTTGTTTCCGCTCAAAATCTTGAGAACGAATTGACAGAATCTGACGAAATTTTGTATGCACATCAACAATGACAAGATCTAGCTTGGGGTTGTTGCCTGTCATTGTTTGCATAATTTTGACGGGGTTACGGCCCTTGATTGACGTCAGAATTTCGTTTCCGCTCAATATCTGGTGAACCAATTGACAGACCAAAATTTATATGCACATCAACATTGACAACATCTAGCTTGGGCTTGTTGCCCTTTATTTTTCGCAAAATTTTGACAGAGCAACGGCCCTTGATTGACGTCAGAATTTCATTTCTGCTCAATATCTCGAGAACAAATTGATAGTATCTGAACAAATTTTGCATGCACATCAACATTGAAAATATCTAGCTTGGGATTGTTTCCCGTCATTTTTTCGCATAATTTTGACGGAGATACGGCCCTTGATTGACGTCAGAATTTTGTATCCGCTCAATAGCTTGAGAATGAATTGACAAAATCTGACGAATTTTTGTATGCACATCAACATTGACAAACTCTAGCTTGGGTTTGTTGCCTGTCATTGTTCGCATAATTTTGACGGAGTTACGGCCCTTGATTGACGTCAGAGTTTCGTTTCCGCTCAATATCTGGTGAACAAATTGACAGAATCTGATAAAACTTTATATGCACATCAACATTGACAAGATCTAGCTTGGGCTTGTTGCCCTTTATTTTTCGCAAAATTTTGACAGAGTTGCGACTCTTGATTGACGTCAGAATTTTGTTTCCGCTCAATATCTCGAGAACGAATGGACAGAATCTGACCAAATTTTGTATGCACATCAACATTGACATGATCTAGCTTTGGATGTTTTGCCCGTCATTTTTTGCATAATTTTGACGTAACGGCCCTTGATTGACGTCAGAATATAATTATCCGCTCAATAGCTTGAGAATGAATTGACATAATCTGACGAAATTTCGTATGCACATCAACATTGACAAAATCTAGCTTGGAATTATTGCCTGTATTTTTTTTTTTGCACACCAGACACAGCGGTGAGATGATCGAGTGATGAAGAAACAACGCTCTTACGCATTTGACGGAGTAACGGCCCTTGATTGACGTCAGAATATAGTTTCCGCTCAATAGCTTGAGAATGAATTGACAGAATCTGACGAAATTTTGTATGCACATAAACATTGACAAGATCTAGCTTGGAATTATTGCCTGTCATTTTTTGCACACCAGACACAGCGGTGAGATGATCGAGTGACGAAGAAACAACGCTCTTAACCGCTCGGCCAAGGGGGCCGCCTGACCAAATTTTGCGTGCACATCAACATTGACGAGATCTAGCTTGGGATTGTTGCCCTTCATTTTTCGCAAAATTTTGACAGAGTTGCTGCCCTTGATTGACGTCAGCATTTCGTTTCCGCTCAATATTTCCAGAACAAATTGACAGAATCTGACCAAATTTTGTATGCACATCAACATTGACATGATCTAGCTTGGGATTGTCGCCCGTCATTTTTCGCATAATTTTGACGGAGTTACGGCCCTTGATTGACTTCAGAATTTTGTTTCCGCTCAATAGCTTGAGAACGAAATGACAGAATCTGACGAAATTTTGTATGCACATCAACATTGACAAGTTCTAGCTTGGGATTGTTGCCTGTCATTGTCCGCATAATTTGACGGAGTAACTTCCCTTGATTGACGTCAGAATTTCGTTTCCGCTCAATATCTGGAGAACCAATTGACAGACCAAAATTTATTTGCATATCAACATTAACAAGATCTAGCTTGGGCTTGTTGCCCTTTGTTTTTCGCAAAATTTGGACAGAGTAACGGCCCTTGATTGACGTCAGAATATCATTTCTGCTCAATAACTCGAGAACAAATTGATAGTATCTGACCAAATTTTGTATGCATATCAACAATGAAAAGATCTAGCTTGGGATTGTTGCCCGTCATTTTTCGCATAATTTTGACGGAGATACGGCCCTTGATTAACGTCAGAATATAGTTTCCGCTCAATAGCTTGAGAATGAATTGACAAAATCTGACGAAATTTTGTATGCACATCAACATTGACAAGATCTAGCTTGGGATTGTTGCCTGTCATTGTTCGCATAATTTTGACGGAGTTACGGCCCTTGATTGACGTCAGAATTTCGTTTCCGCTCATAATCTGGTGAACAAATTGACAGAATCTGACCAAAATTTATATGCACATCAACATTGACAAGATCTAGCTTGGGCTTGTTGACCTTTATTTTTCGCAAAATTTTGACAGAGTTGCGACCCTTGATTAACGTCAGAATTTTGTTTCCGCTCAATATCTCGAGAACAAATAGACAGAATCTGTCCAAATTTTGTATGCACATCAACATTGACATGATCTAGCTTTGGATGTTTTGCCCGTCATTTTTCGCATAATTTTGACGGAGTTACGGCCCTTGATTGACGTCAGAATATAATTATCCGCTCAATAGCTTGAGAATGAATTGACATAATCTGACGAAATTTTGTATGCACATCAACATTGACAAAATCTAGCTTGGAATTATTGCCTGTAATTTTTTTGGCACACCAGACACAGCGGTGAGATGATCGAGTGATGAAGAAACAACGCTCTTAACCGCTCGGCCAAGGGGGTCGCCTGACCAAATTTTGCGTGCACATCAACATTGACGAGATCTAGCTTGGGATTGTTGTTCGGTCATTTTTCGCAAAATTTTGACAGAGTTGCGGCCCTTGATTGACGTCAGCATTTCGTTTCCGCTCAATATTTCCAGAACAAATTGACAGAATCTGACCAAATTTTGTATGCTCATCAACATTGACATGATCTAGCTTGGGATTGTCGCCCGTCATTTTTCGGAAAATTCTGACGGAGTTACGGCCCTTGATTAACGTCAGAATTTTGTTTCCGCTCAAAATCTTGAGAACGAATTGACAGAATCTGACGAAATTTTGTATGCACATCAACAATGACAAGATCTAGCTTGGGATTGTTGCCTGTCATTGTTCGCATAATTTTGACGGGGTTACGGCACTTGATTGACGTCAGAGTTTCGTTTCCGCTCAATATCTGGTGAACCAATTGACAGACCAAAATTTATATGCACATCAACATTGACAAGATCTAGCTTGGGCTTGTTGCCCTTTATTTTTCGCAAAATTTTGACAGAGTAACGGCCCTTGATTGACGTCAGAATTTCATTTCTGCTCAATATCTCGAGAACAAATTGATAGTATCTGACCAAATTTTGTATGCACATCAACATTGAAAAGATCTAGCTTGGGATTGTTTCCCGTCATTTTTCGCATAATTTTGACGGAGATACGGCCCTTGATTGACGTCAGAATTTTGTATCCGATTATAGCTTGAGAATGAATTGACAAAATCTGACGAAATTTTGTATGCACATCAACATTGACAAACTCTAGCTTGGGATTGTTGCCTGTCATTGTTCGCATAATTTTGACGGAGTTACGGCCCTTGATTGACGTCAGAGTTTCGTTTCCGCTCAATATCTGGTGAACAAATTGACAGAATCTGATAAAAATTTATATGCACATCAACATTGACAAGATCTAGCTTGGGCTTGTTGCCCTTTATTTTTCGCAAAATTTTGACAGAGTTGCGACTCTTGATTGACGTCAGAATTTTGTTTCCGCTCAATATTTCGAGAACGAATGGACAGAATCTGACCAAATTTTGTATGCACATCAACATTGACATGATCTAGCTTTGGATGTTTTGCCCGTCATTTTTCGCATAATTTTGACGGAGGAACGGCCCTTGATTGACGTCAGAATATAGTTTCCGCTCAATAGCTTGAGAATGAATTGACAGAATCTGACGAAAGTTTGTATGCACATCAACATTGACAAGATCTAGCTTGGAATTATTGCCTGTCATTTTTTGCACACCAGACACAGCGGTGAGATGGTGAGACGGGGTTACGGCACTTGATTGACGTCAGAATTTCGTTTCCGCTCAATATCTGGTGAACCAGTTGACAGACCAAAATTTATATGCACATCAACATTGACAAGATCTAGCTTGGGCTTGTTGCCTTTTATTTTTCGCAAAATTTTGACAGAGTTACGGCCCTTGATTGACGTCAGAATTTCGTTTCTACTCAATATCTCGAGAACAAATTGATAGAATCTGACAATAGTCAGAAAATAGTTTCCGCTCAATAGCTTGAGAATGAATTGACAGAATCTGACGAAATTTTGAATGCACATCAACATTGACAAGAGCTAGCTTGGGACTGTTGCCTGTCATTGTTCGCATAATTTTGACGGAGTAACAGCCCTTGATTGACGTCAGAATTTCGTTTCCGCTCAATATCTGGTGACCAAATTGACAGAATCTGACCAAATTTTGTATGCACATCAACATTGAAAAGATCTAGCTTGGAATTGTTGTCCGTCATTTTTCGCAAAATTTTGACAGAGTTACGGCCCTTGATTGACGTCAGAATTTTGTTTCCGCTCAATATCTCGAGAACGAATAGACAGAATTTGACCAAATTTTGTATGCACATCAACATTGACAAGAGCTAGCTTGGGACTGTTGCGTGTCATTGTTCGCATAATTTTGACGGAGTAACAGCCCTTGATTGACGTCAGAATTTCGTTTCCGCTCAATATCTGGTGACCAAATTGACAGAATCTGACCAAAATTTATATGCACATCAACATTGACCAGATCTAGCTTGGGCTTGTTGCCCTTTATTTTTCGCAAAATTTTGACAGAGTTACGGTCCTTGATTGACGTCAGAATTTCATTTCTGCTCAATATCTCGAGAACAAATTGATAGAATCTGACTAAATTTTGTATGCACATCAACATTGAAAAGATCTAGCTTGGAATTGTTGTCCGTCATTTTTCGCAAAATTTTGACAGAGTTACGGCCCTTGATTGACGTCAGAATTTTGTTTCCGCTCAATATCTCGAGAACGAATAGACAGAATTTGACCAAATTTTGTATGCACATCAACATTGACATGATCTAGCTTTGGAGGTTTTGCCCGTCATTTTTCGCATAATTTTGACGGAGTTACGGCCCTTGATTGACGTCAGAATATAGTTTCCGCTCAATGGCTTGAGAATGAATTGACAGAATCTGACGAAATTTTGTATGCACATCAACACTGACAAGATCTAGCTTGGAATTATTGCCTGTCATTTTTTACAAACTTTTGACAGTGTTTTGGTCCTTGATTGATGTCAGAATTTTGTTTCTGCTCAATACCTTAACAACAAATTGTCAGAATCTGACCAATTTTTTTATGTGCATTAACATTCACAAGATCTAGCTTGGGATTGTTGCCTGTCATTGTTTGTCTCACCCTGGTAAAAAGCTCAGAAGCCGGGCTATAGTCAGATCTTCTAGTTTTACTTCCGTAGCTGATATTTTAAACAACAAGTAGCCCAAGGGCAACGATCGCTCACCTGAGAGTCAGCAAGTACAGTCACTGGACAAAGTTATTGGGGTTTATACAATATATGGGTATGGTGGCCATCTTGGTCATGTGACCTTGAAACTCTACTTACATCAGCAGAATAGCTCTTGTCTGGATTGTGTATCCTCTTGTCACTTGAAAAGATCATCTAACAAGGTCAGGGTCCTAAAATGGCCCCTTGGGTGGGGCCATATTTGACCCCAGGGGCATGATTGGCAGGATTTATGTAAAGCTCCACATAACAATGCTGCATACCAAATATAGAAGCTTTGGCTGTTGTGGTTTCAGAGAAGATTTTTTCATGCATTTTCCATTGTAAGCCTATGGCAGATAATGATGCCTCCAGGGCCTGGCCTGTATGGACCCCAGGGCCACGGTTATCAGGATTTATAAAGAGGACTACTATACATTGCTACACATAAAATATGAAAGCTGTGGGCCTTGTGGTTTCGGAGAAGAAGGATTTGTTTTATGTTTTTTCCCATGACGCCCACGGGCGGGGCCTGTATAGACCCCAGGAGCACCGTTGGTGGGATTCATAAAGAGGACCACTATACATTGCTACACACACAATATGAAAGCTCTGGGTCTTGTGGTTTTGGAGTAGAAGATTTTTTTTATGTTTTTTTCCCATGACGCCCCCGGGGGCGGAGCCCGTATGGACCACAGGGGCACTGTTGGCAGGATTTATAAAGAGGACCACTATACATTGCTACACGCAAAATATGAAAGCTCTGGGCCTCGTGGTTTCGGAGAAGAAGAGTTTTTTTATGTTTTTCCCATTGTATGTCTATGGGAGCTAATGACTACCGAGGCGGGGCCATTTTTGACTCCAGGAGGCATGATTGGCAGGATTTATAAAGAGGACCACTACACATTGCTACATACAAAATATAAAAGCTCTGGGCCTTGTGGTTTCGGAGAAAAAGATTTTTTTTGATTTTTTCCCATGACGTCCCCCCCCCCCGGGGCGGGGCCTGTATGGACCCCAGGGGCACAGTAAGCAGGATTTATAAAGAGGACCATTATACATTGCTACACACAAAATATAAAAGCTCTGGGCATTGTGGTTTTGGAGAAGAAGTTTTCTTTTATGTTTTTCCCATGAGGTCCCCGGGGCGGGGCCTGTATGGACCCCAGGGGTGCGGTTGGCAGGATTTACTAAAGAGGACCACTATACATTGCTACACACAATACATGAAAGCTCTGGGCCTTGTGGTTTCGGAGTTATGTTTTATGTCTTATGTTTTTCCATTGTATGTCTATGGGAACTAATGACTCCCGGGGCGGGGCCATTTTTGACCCCAGGGGCATGGTTGGCAGGATTTATAAAGAGGACCACTATACATTGCTACATACAAAATATGAAAGCGCTGGGCCTTGTGGTTTTGGAAAAGAAGATTTTTTTTATTTTTCCCATGGCGCCCCCGGGGCGTGGCCTGTATGGACCCCAGGGGCACAGTTGGCAGGATTTATAAAGAGGACCATTATACATTGCTACATACAAAATATGAAAGCTCTGGGCCTTGTGATTTCGGAGAAGAAGATTTTTTTTATGTTTTTCCCATTGTAAGTCTATGGGAGTTATCTGTTGCCATAGAAACCAGAGTTCTGATCAGACCTGGCCCAAAACCTTACACAACCTTTCCCCCTCCCCAATGATGCTTTAGATAATATTTGATCACGATTGGCCTTGTTGTCTTAGAGATATTCAAGTTTGAAAATGTGGACGGACGGACGCACAGACGCACGGACGGACGGACGCCGGCTCGACTACTATACTATAAGCTCACCTTGTGAGCCTTCGGCTCAGGTGAGCTAATGATGAAACCAATGTACCAGATATAGACACTGAATGTATAATTAACTTTGTTAATAATAAGGTTCCCACTGGTACGTTCTTTACTATACCTTCTATAACTACCGATCAGGCTTTATCTTACTTGAGCAAACTTGAGTTAGCCAGCAACAGGTGGGCCCAGGCTACTTAAAACATCAGCACCAGTCATTGTCCCTTCGCTCGCAATGATGATTAACAAAAGTATCGATAGTGGCATTTTTCCTTCGCAACTAAAGCAAGCAAAAGTACATCCAATTTTTAAAGAGGGAGATAAGTCTGATCCTAATAACTATAGACCTATCTCTATCCTACCGACAGTGTCTAAAATCTTTGAGAAGCACATAAATAAGAATGGGATATATATATATATATATATATATATATAAACTACTGCACGAAAGTCAGTCATGTTTCCGCCAAAAGCACAGCTGTCAAACCGCGCTCACAAAATTAATTGATTCTTGGTTGAAATGTATTGATGACGGAGACTTCCGTAAGGCATTTGATCCAGTAGATCACTCCATCCTCATTAAAAAAACTCTCCCTTTATAAATTTAGCCAAGCATCGATCAGATGATTTACATCTTATCTGAATCATCGTCAGCAAGCAATTGAAAGTGAAAAGGGACTATCTGAGCTTACAGATGTTCCAACTGGTGTCCCCCAAGGCTCAGTCTTAGGACCCACACTATTCTTATTGTATATCAATGACCTACCGCTTCATTTTGACCGTTGCCTCTGTGATCTCTATGCTGATGATGGCGACAGCACATACTTCTGATAATGACACTCAAAATATTGAAAAAGATATAACCCATGATTTTGTTGAAGCAGTAGAATGGAGCAAGCCTAATAAGATGCGAGTTCATTTCGGTAAGACTACATGTATGCTGATGGGAACAAAGAAACGACTGAACATGTCACAGAAATTCAACATAAAAATTGAAAACACTTGCATTAAAAATGTTCCCGAACAAAAACTTCTAGGAATTCACATTGATGAAAATCTTACTTGGTCAAATCATTTTGACCATCTCTGCTCACTTATCGCTTCTAAGATTTCGCTTCTTAGACAATTATCTGACTACGTCCCAACTGAAGTACAGAAACTTTTCTATCAAGGTTACATTCTCCCATATATTGATAATGGCTCTATTACCTGGGGCTCAGCTGCAGGCGTTCATATTGAACGTTTGTCAAAACTGCAAAAGCGCGCAGCCCGCATTATAATGCATGCCGAGTTTGATACTACTTCTCCTCAGATGTTTCAACAGCTCGGATGGCTTTCGGTCCCAAGTAGGATAAAATACAATAAAGCTGTGTTGACATATCGTGTGTTAAACGATATGACCCCTGAATACATATCAAAACTTCTGAAGCCAATGTCACAAATGCATACTTTGAATTTAAGATCATCTAATAATGGCTCCCTTTTATGTTCCAAAAGCAAATACAACATGACATAGTGGATCTTTCTCCTGCTCAGCGCCAAAACTATGGAATGCTCTTCCTCAAAACAGGCAGGTTCACTAAGTTCCTTTAAGAAAAGTATCAAAAGTAATTTAAATCAGGATTGATAATTTTCTTTTGAATGCAACAACAATTATTGATGCAGATGGGATGCTGTCTGGACATTGGCTCCGCCACATTCCTGATGCACCATATTGTTTTTGCTCAGACAAGTCTATGTACACTGATTTTATAATTACACTTTTTGCTGTTAAATAGTTCTACTATGTCACTATTTTAATTGTTTTATACACTCATTTTGAATACGTCTTATCATTTTTAGGCCTTTAAAAGGTTTACATATCAAATCGACACTGAGAGTTTATCCATTTTATTTTTTATTTATAACGATTCTGTGTCATTGAATTGTTATTTCACTTGCTTGCTGTAATTTTTATTTCACTTGCTTGTTGTAATTTATGATGTATATATGTAGATTGTTTGTTACAGAGGGCCACAAGGTAGAATAGCTCATTACCTAATTGTGCCAGCCTCTTTAAATATTGTGTAAATAAATAAAATAAAATAAATTATTTCAGCGATTGAAGACATTTTTGTCGTGTTTGTATATTGTTTTTATAATTAATCAATGTCACCTTGTATCCAGGTAATCAAGAAAGTGTGCGCTAATTGTCTTTTTATATACACAGACTTTAGATAGACACACTGTCTTTGACGCCCTGGTCCACAAAATAGATTTCTTTAATCCCAAACATTCTCTTGACTTACTTTGCATGTCACTTGATAGTTTTATGTGAAAGAGAAACATGTAAACTACTTTTGTAACATACTACCTTTGACAAATCGGACATATTTTGTGTGTGAATTACGTTGCCGTCAAAATTTTATGGCATTATTGTGACGGGATAGCCGCCCTTGGAAAAAATCGTTGGTGCAACGTATTAGCGGCATCTGGAGTGTTAGTAATATGCAAATTAGAAATTCGAAATGTGTATTGAGTAGGTGTTGGATATATAGCGCAGTAAACCATCCTTGGTGGATGAGCATGCTTTTCCACCGACGGAGTTTGCTGTGGCTTGGCTCGGCTGTTCGTTACATTTGGTGGCAGCGGTGGGATGATGACAACTGCCAGAACGGAGTTGCCTTACCCATGTAGTTCCCAGGCCAAGACTCGGGGCGAGTCCCCTCAGAGGGGGAAGTAGTGTGACGGGATAGCCTCCCTTGGAAAAATACTATGGTGCAACGTATTAGCGGCATCTGGAGTGTTAGTAATATGCAAATTAGAAATTCGAAATGTGTATTGAGTAGGTGTTGGGTATATAGCGCAGTAAACCAGCCTTGGTGGATGAGCATGCTTTTCCACCGACGGGGTTTACTGTGGCTTAGCTCGGCTGTTCGTTACATTAGTTGCAGCGGTGGGATAATGAAACGTAGCCAACTATGAGCGATAGTCAAGCTCGCTTACCTGTACCTGTACTTCTTTGCGACTTGTATAGAACTTAATAGGGACATATTAATTATCGTCTAATTAAAGAAACTTGAGTTAACTTACAATATTTTTGCTGGTAGCTTTACAATCTTCATTCTCTTACAAACAATATGGTATATTTTTCATATTTCTAGTATTAAAATTACTACTCCCCAATTAGGATTTTGTATGACCATGTTGAAAATGATTAAACATATAGGGAAAAGTACCAACTTTTCAATGAACATGCATATTTAAACACAAAAAAATACATATTTTTAGTAAAGCTAGAATATTTTTGCTGGTGGCAACGAAATGCGGGGGTAGTTATGAGTTATCTGATATTTCTTTTATTGAAATAAATTTATATTTACTACTCCCAAATGCCGTTTTTGTAACACTGGTGATGTATTTTTCCTATAATTTTCTTACATGAGAACCATTCTACAATTTACTAAACCAGTCTAAGGTAAACAGATTAACACGCACCTGGATTTGCACAAAGTTGATCCCGTCGGGCAGATCAATGATTTATGACTGTTGTGATTTCTGTTGACAACATAAAATATCAATTTTGCAGATACAATTAGAAGCAGATTAGTGTTACATGATTCTGTATTAGATGAATGTAAAATTCTTTGAAAAATGTACCTATACATCATGCAATGCATATCATCAATTTTCCTGAACATGAATTGTTTGCTGATGATACGCTTCAATGACAATAACTAAAATAGAAAAAAAAAATAGTTATGAAAAAACGTCAGGATAACAAGTCTATGCAATGAGTACCCCCTTAAACCCCACTATTATATAGTAAAACTTGGGAATGCAGGGGTATACCTATTTTTCTTATTTTTGCTCCAAAACATAGCTTGTGTGTACTCGTTAGAACCGCCTCGGCGAGTACCCACAATCTATGTTTTGAGCAAAAATATGAAAAAAAAAAAAAAAAAAATAAATAAATAAAAAAAAATTCTGATGAAATTTTTCGATTTTTACAGGTAAAAAAATCTCTGTATATTGCATGGGCAAGTTTTCATAATAGAAAGAGCTTGTATGTGGAGATTAAAGTACGAAACTATAATCTGTTTAACACCTCTCTGGTGGTGATAAAACATTGTTCTTTACTTGCTTTGACAGTTTGAGCATATGAGAATCAAACTTTAAGCCGTATCGTAAGAAAATCTGTCTTTCAAGATTCTGATCATGTTTAAAGATAAGATAAGATAAATTTTTTATTCATAAGCAATAGACCAATCTGGTCCTTGTGCAATACATGTTTACATAAGTAAACAATACAAACAATACACAGTGATAACAGACAGTGTGAAAAACATAAATGTTACAAAAATACTATACACATGCATATCAATTGTCAAAGTTTATTTCCGCGTATATGAATATACGGAGAGTGTGCATAATAGCACTCAAAATGTTATATCCTATATTAAATATGCCGTGTTGAGATATAATACATGTATAACATTAGCCCTACGTGTTCCGAAGATATAGTGTTTTGTTTCTTTCATCGAATGCTTTGTATACATATGTTGCTAAATTTTGAATATCTCTATTATTATTAGTTGAAAACAATTCCACAAGCTTATACATACTAGGACTGATATAATAATACCTTTTAATATACTTAGCTCTTAAATTAACATAAATAGGACATTCAATTAAAAAGTGAAATTCATCCTCTAAAACTCCACATACTCGGCACTTACGCTCACCATACGCTACCTTTACTGGTCTCTTCCATCTACCCATTTCTACCTCAAGCCTATGCGAAGACATTCTTAATCTGGATAAAGCTCTACGAAATTTCTTAACTGTAACTATGTTCAAATAAGCCTTAAACCCGAAGTCAGAAGTGTTTCTAAAGAAAAGTGCCATAGACGACTCTGCTAATTCTGAATTCCATGTTTGGATAAAACTGTCTCTAACACGTTGTTTAAATATTGCTAAAAACATCTGATGATCGCCAACATTTTGCTGAAGCCAAACTTCATAAAAACCTAACTCTGATAATAATTTTTTTTACAAGTGACGCCCAGTTGACTCTTCTATTATCAAGTTCTAAATCTAATAACATTTGATTATAAACATGTTTGATCATCTTATTTTCTTCTGAATTGACAATTTTGAGCCAGTATTTTATGATAATAAAATAACGCTGCTTTTGATAAGGCAATCTTCCAAGCTCACCATATATAAAGTTGTTTTGAGTACATTTTTTGACCCCTAAAAGACGCTTGCAAAATTGAAGATGAGCTCTTTCGATCTGGTTAGCTTTGAAAAAACCCCAAACTTCTGCCCCATAATTCAGAATAGGTGAAACTAATTTGTCGAATAACTCTAAAATATGTCTAGTTGTCAATGTGTCAAAATTGTATAAATAACTATTTAACTTAAAAACTGCTTTTTGCGCCTGTCCAGCAAGTGTTTTTTGTGCATTAGAAAATGAACCACCAGTGCTAAATATTATTCCTAAATATGAAAAAGAACTTACTATTTCTAATTCTGTCTCGTCGTAATAAAACTTTAAATTTCTAGGTAAAATACCGCCTTTTCGAAACACCATTACTTTGGTTTTGTCAGTATTTAAAATCAATTTCCATCTTGTACAATAATTACTAAGTAAATTCAACCCTTCTTGTAATCCTTCCGCAGTTTCCGCAAAAATAGTAATATCGTCTGCGTAAAGCAATAAGAACACTTTGATTGTATCAATTTCTATACCGTTTATACCATGCAAATAAAATTCATCCTCTATATCGTTAATATACATAGAAAAAAGGAAAGGTGACAAGCATTCACCCTGTCTGACTCCTAAATAGCATTCAAATTCTGAGCTTAATTCGTTTTGGTACTTCACTCTAGATTTGACCGAACTATACATTCCCCTCATAACATTTAAAATCTTACCCCTTACCCCTATTTTTATCAATTTAAACCACAGTATATCCCTATTTACAAAATCAAAGGCTTTTCGAAAGTCCACAAAAGCACAATACAGTTTTTTCCCTTCATTAATGAGGTGTGTAATTAGCCCGTGTAATACAAAAATATTGTCTGTAGTGCCCATTTTAGACCTGAAACCCGCCTGTGCTTCTATATAAACACCATAGTTTTCTGCCCACTCTGTAAGTCGTGAATTCAAAATTTTAGTAAATAATTTGCCCAGTGTACTTAAGAGTGTAACACCTCTGTAATTTTCAGGTGAATCCACCGATCCCTTTTTGTGGATTGGAATGATATGGCCTTCAGCCCAACTAGAAGGAAAGTAACCTTTGTCAAATAAAACATTAAACAGCTTATGCAGATATTCTGGAAGTACATCTATACCACACGAAAAAAATTCATTTAACAGCCTATCAGGACCCCTACTTTTGTTATTCTTTAATTGTTTAATAGTCGTTTTTATTTCTTCAATCGATATTTCTTCGTCTAATTCTGAAAACATAATTTGGACTTCCGATTGAAAATAACGTTCATTGAAAAATATAACATCCTCGTCAGCTTGATAAAATGCGGTATTTGGGTCGTTAATTGCTTTGAAATAATCTCCAAATTTTTGTGCCGATAAAGATCTAGATTCAGGGTGTTTCTGTGCATTCTTTAATAATTTCCAATATTCTTTTGCATTCTTGTATTTATTGTCAAGTAGATACTGAGTTTTACGTTTTCTACAATCTAACCTAAATTCACGAACAGACTTCTTAAAACTAGAACGTGAATTAACCATCTCCTGTCTATTTTCATCATTTGGGTTATTACGATACACATTTAATCTATTCAAAAACAGTAACTTTTTATTTTCACAATCTTCATTGTATAAAAAAGTATTTTTCGGTTGAGACTGACTTACTTCCGGGATGTATTTTTCAAATAAAGGCTTACAGACAGAATCCAATACCTCAACAAAAGATTGAATAGACTCTTCTACCTGCTCATCTGTACAATTATTATCAATATTACTAAATATCGCCTGGAGGCTCTCCGTGGTGTTTTCGGAAGAAAGTGCCTGCTTGTATTGGTTAGACTTTGATTTCTCCCATACATATTTACTGTTCACTCGTATACTATCCCCCTTACGATTTCCCAACATCTCATCACCCATACTGCAGATATTTAATTCAAAATTAATTGTACAGTGATCGGATAAAATATTAGGATCCATTACCATAAATGATGAAAAACAGTTAAATAAATTTTCACTAACAAGTACATAGTCAATAAGACTTGACCCTGCGCTCCCTACATAGGTGCACTTGCCAGTATCCGCATCATCACCAATGCGACCATTTGCAATTCGCAATCCTGTGTGCTTACAAAAATCAATTAAACTATGCCCATTTTCGTTTACTGTTTCATCTTCTGACACCCGCTGAAATTCGGTATCGGAGGTGTAGTCATCTGGCAGTGCATCTATGTAGCGACTTTCATCAGCTAAAACAAAATCGTTCATATCCCCAACCCTTGCATTAAAATCGCCGCAGACAAGGAACTTATAGTCAACATCAGTAGCATCAGATTTGATTTGTCCAATATGCAACAACAAACGATCAAAAATATCTACATCAATTAAACCTTGTCGACTTGTCCCCTGAGGTACATTGTAACAAAGGCAAACATATATACAATCAGAAAATATTGAATTGGTTTCATCAAATTTGAGCCAAATAATATCATCATTATCATTTAATAACAAAGGTTTAGCATCCGGCTTCAGAATACGTTCATTTACATAAATAATTATCCCACCGGACGCTCGCTTACTATTTGGTTTATACTCATATCTATTCAAGTTGAAATATCGAAAACCTGATACATTAAAGTTTGTATATACAGTTCCCCATGATTCCGTAAACATTAAAATATCGTTCTCAGCAAATAAAGATTTTATTTCCGGGCTCTCCAATTTATTATTTGACTTAGTTGCTAAACCTTGAATATTCAATAACGCAAACTTGATAGGTTCACGCACGCTCTCCTGCCTGTCCTACTCAGCATTACGGTTATGTCCCCCATTCGGCTTATCACGTGGTAAATTATTCAGCACTCTAACATTTGCACTGTCACCGTTCTTTCTACCGTTAAACGCTCTATTGTTCGATACACCCGGCAACGGTCCATTATACTGATCCGGCGGCGAAGACGGGAGAGGTGGAAACTCCCTCATCGACATGTCAATAGCACTTTCCTGCAAGTTTGCAGCACCTTGTACTGGTCTATGCGACTGTGACATACGCGCAACATAGTCTGAATAAAACGCCGTATCATCTTCATCATGCGCTGACTTATCATGATCCGCAGTTCTGTCTGACGTTCCCTTTTCTGATGTCGCGGTATCCCAGTCATCTTGGTCATCGCCTCCACCCCAACTATTACCACTCTCCTGCCTATAAGTCGTATTTTGTGCCATACCCGTATTTATCGATTGTCCCTGCCCTGTGAACCCCGATGCGTTACCTTCGTTCGACTCCTGATTTCGACCAGACTGCACCGTTCCCTGTGAATTATTTTCCCGTCTGAACCGAGCACGATTTTCCCAGCGTTTCTTAGCCTCCAAATTTGCAGATTCTGCTTCTTTTGAGATGACCGGTTTAACTCTGAACTCCTTCACAGCATCCTGCCACCCAGGAAACGCATCCTCAACAACCCGCTTTCCCACTATAATTTTAGCCGGATACTGAATTGACACATTATCATACTTCGATTGCAAGTCCTTGTACCGGTTCCACAGAAGGCTTCTGGCTCTAGATATTTCCTTCGGAAAGTCCTTGTCCACTGAAAATCTCGATCCCCTCAAAAATCTGCCTCTACTGAGAATAAGCTCAACATCTGCATAATCCCTAAATGCCACTATAATCGGTCTTCTGTGTATACGTTGATCTTTTCTCGGGCCTAGTCTATGTGCCCTTTCAATAGTAACCTCTGGACCATCAAAGTGCATTTGGTCTACCAAGAATGTTTGGATAAGTTCGTAACAATCTTCTCCACTGTGCTCAAACAAACCTCTGAATATCAAGTTCTTTCTCCTACTTCTGGCCTCTAGATCAAGTGACTTATAATTGAGTAGGCGTAACATATTGTCATGCGACTGTGTCTTTGATTTAATCTCACCTATCGAATCGCAGGACGACCGCAAGAATTTCTCCATTGAGTCAATACTGTTTTGCTTACGTTCAATTCTGATCAGTTTTTCAAACATAACTGACATTTTCTGGTTTTCTGGCAATTTATCGAACAATTCCATCTCAGCCTCAATACCGTCGTCATCAATACTAGCACTACCCGTATTTACCCGTTTACGTTTTCTGTCATGTTCGTCTTTGGAACTGGCCACCACCTTTTCACGTAACGCGTCAAAACGATTGCTCACATCCACATTTGCAACTGTTTCTTCCTCCATTTCAACCTCATTTACCAAGTCTTTGGGACCACCCTCTGCCATATCGATATTGTTTAATATTCTATCAATGTCTCGCCAAGATTTAAACACAAACAATACTTTGAAGCCAATGATGAGGGGGGGGGGGAAAGCAGGACCCTTTTCTGTGACGTGTGATTAGCCTTTTTTAAAGTCTGTGATTTGTTAAAAAGCAAAATTTAACTCTGTGATTTGTGACAGAGGTATTCTCTGTAATGTGTGAAACACAAATTTAAATCCCTGTGATTTGTAAATTTTCAAGTCTGTGAATTGTGATTATCATCATTCCTTGTGATTGTAAAAACAATGGTCTAAAAGTACATTAAAATCGCATAAATGGACCACCAGAATTATAAAATTTTCTCGGGGGACCTCCCCCGAACCCCCCTTTTAACAATAAGAATATCCCATCTCATACCCTTTGCAACCTGGCACTCATGATCACTCATGAAATTACTTTAACATTTTGTGGCCGACAGGTCTGGTGACTAACAGAAATAAATCTATGCATAGAATTACCATTTTCATTTTTAAGTTTAAGACTGTTAATATACTGACCAACACCAGAATAAAATACTGATGCATATCATATTAAAGTTTAAATAGATGTTTTTGTTATACTTTTTAGGCAGTTAGTAAAATGATTCCATTTTCTTCTGCACCACCGTGACTGAAAGAGTCTCTACCATACATGTAATGTAAGGCTAAGGTATTCTTATTTAACAAGTAACTATGAAATAATGAGTTAAAATGACACCTTCCTGTTGATACAAATAGTAAATGTTTTAGTAACTGAGAAGTTATATGCTGTAAATCAGTCAATACAGTGCAAAAACATTGGCCAAATTGCCGAATTCTCTGTGATTACGAAAATTCATTGTCTGTGATTTGTGAAATCATCATTTAAAAACTCTGTGATTTGTGATTTTGTGTTTTAAATCTCTGTGATCTGTGACCAGACCCCCCCCCCCCCCCCCCCCAATGATGTTGGCTAGTCAGTGGTTTGAAATTTCAAAGTTATGCTAAACGCATCTTAACAGTCCAACAGCGCATTTTGATAAACCAGAGACATATACATATTCATCTTTATCTCCGGATAAACTGAGAGCTTGATTTCATCAGAGACATCACGGATCCAAAATAACCGATATTATTGGATCCGAGGAGACATTATACAGATACAGTTCATTTTTATCTCAGATTTCATGTAAATTTACAGTACATGCAATAAACGCAGACTTCTGATAAGTGCCTGATTGTTAGTTTGTTTTTTTTTTCCACCTCGGTTTTTGGAGTGGGAATCTTTTTCTGATTGCGCCTTTTCCTGATCTTTGCCTACTTGTACCTTTTTCTATTTGTAATGCGTTTATCAACATTGTGTTCGCACTTTTTTTTTGCTGTCAAAGAAACAAACAGAAAAAAAAATCTTTGCTATAAAGAGAGAGAGAGAATAAAATAAATAAATCAAAGTTTTTTTCCCCAAAGACGCTTCTCATATCATGACAACTGCGCAAAATTCTTATACAAAGCCCATTTGCCAGACCACATAGATCAGATTTTGCAAAAATATACGTGCAAACAAACACGATAAATCTCTCTGGCAACACTCGAACTAACCTTAATCCCTAATCTTTGCCCGTGGACACAATGATATGGATTCTTCCTGTGATAAAAATCAATCAAGCAGGATAACTCTATGCGCTTAGCGGCTAGGTGAGAAAATTGGATTATGTCTCTTAGTAGCGCCTCACCTGGAGAAAATTTCATAGTCCCAGACGACTGCCAGACCGGGGCTGCCTTACCCATGGAGTCCCCAGGTCAAGACTCGGGACGAGTCTTCTCGGAGGGGGAAGTAATGTGACGGGATAGCCTCCCTTGGAAATACGCAAATTTCAAACTCGAGACTTTGTGAATCGAGTAAGTGTTTGGTATATAGCGCAGTAGGTGAGCATATTTTTCCACCGACGGGGTTTCTGTGGATTGCCTCGGCTGTTCGTTACATTATTTTCTGACAAAATGGACTTTTTCGACAACATTAAGCTTTACTCTGTTTTTATACAACCTCACTGAATAGGTCTGTGGTGATTCATTCTTTATTGGTTGAGTGTCTGGCGAACTACAACAAGTTAATGAGTTAAAAATGTTATATAGGTTCTTTCTGCAAAATTAAGAAAGACATACAAAAATGTGCTCAAGGTACAAAAAGAGGTGAAAATAACATTCTGCGGCACATCTGAGGCAGATATCTTGTAGAGAAATGTGCGATTTCACAAAAGAAAGAAGGCATGGGTAATTGGTTTGTGATTTACATTACCAGCCTAATATTACTTTTTTCTACAAAAAATGACAAATCGGTATTTAAAGTACCTCAAAAATATATAGTTCTGATATCTATTACATCTATTCTAAATGAAAACGATATCATTTATTGATTAATCTTCAAACGTGGATGGCAATAAGCAAAACAACCTTTGCATTTATAGTATAACAAATGATTTTTAATTTTTCCTTTGCGGCTAAAATTCAAACTACACTTAGAAGACAATTATGTCATACATTTTACATGTAACACTGTTTTTAGCAAGTAAATACAAGTTAACGTCGTACCTCGTTACATAGTTTGCGTTGTCTAAACTAACCTACCACAGTAACATAGATTACATTAGATTTCAGTGTTGTTGTTCGTAAAGCCATAGAATTAAAAAAATTCTGGTTGCTAACATTGTTTAAACATCACAATTTACTAGGCAGATATCACATAGTCGAAAAAATAATAAAAAATGAAAATCTAAGCCAAGAAAATTTTGGGACAAAACTTGGCCCCGAATTCGATCATTCTAAGGACAAGATTTTTAAGTTTTTATTTCCTTTCAGTATATATAGCCCAGGGGCGGGGGCAGACAATCTTATGAAGACATTTTACCATAAACATAAATCTTCTGTCCATTTGCAAACTCCGAGCAAGTTTCCATCCATTTAATTACATTTAACTTTATTTCCCCATTCAAATGCATGGGCAACCTATGTTGGCCTTGCAATAAAATAGGTCAAGGTCATCCCTAGGTCATGGTTTATATAAACTTTGTAGAGCTCCTCTCCCTGATGCTTCATGCCAAGTTTCAAAATCATAGGCCTTCTGGTTCTGGAGATTTTTTTAAAGGTGTTTGCTATTTATAGCCATGGCGGCCATCTTGGTCATGTGACCTTGACCATTTATATAAACTTTCATTCTCCCTTCTTGATTGGCCAAACGGTTTCAGAGAAGAAGATCTGTGAATATTATGGTAATATACATGTACATTACCCCGGGATGGGGACAGACCTGCCCCTGTGGTCCAGTTTTTCAGAATCATAAATTCTCTGTCCATTTGCCCATTTTCAAAATGTTTTTCCCTTCAAATGACATTTTGACAATTTTTCCCATTCAAATGCATAGGCGACCTGTGTTGACCTTGCCATAATATGGGTCAAGGTCATCCCAGGGTCATGATTTATATAAACTTTGTAGAGCTCCTCTCCTAATGTTTCATGCCAAGTATCAAAATCATAGGCCTTCTGGTTCTGGAGAAGAAGATTTTTAAAGGTTTTTGCTATTTATAGTCATGGTGGCCATCTTGGTCATGTTACCTTGACCATTTATATAAACTTTTGTTCCTCCATCCCAAGGATAATACATATAAAATTTGGCTTTGATTGGTCATGTGGTTATTGAGAAAATTAAGTTTTACATTTAATTTGTAAATGACCTTTGGCCAAGGTCAATAAATGGCCTTGACCTTTTATACTCACAACACTTCATTAGGTCAACATGTTGTCTGTATCTACCAACTTTCAGGTCACAGGAAACAAATCTTCATAAAAGATGCATTGAAAGGCCTATGTAACCAAAATTGAGGTTGCCGTAAAATAGGTCAAGGTCAACCAAGGGTCATGGTTTATATAAACTATGATGGGCCAGAGTCCCCAATGCTACATTCCAAGTTTCATTGAAATCGGTTCACCGGTTTTCGAGAAGAAGAATTTTTATGATTTTTACCATATATTGGCATGGCGGCCATCTTGGTCATGTGACCTGGACCATTTACATAAACTTTCCACATGAAATTTGGCTTTGATAGGCCAAGCGGTTTCAGAGGAGAAGACCTTTGAAATTGTGGACGACGGACGACGACAACGACGACGGACGGACGCCGGAGCATGGCCATCCCATAAGCTCACCTTTTGAGCCTTCGGCTCAGGTGAGCTAAAAATGGTATAATTAAGCAGAAACTTATTTTCTTTATGGAAGGTAAAATACGTTAAATTGGGATTGAAAGTAGGCGTTTGCGAATCTGGAGACATAGCGAAACTGAGTACTATGGCGTATATGAAAAATAGTCGGCAGTGTCCCTTTAAATGTTTTGAATTCCAGCTAGAAACTACAAATATAAATAAATAAATAAATAAATAAATAAATAAATAAACTTACAGGACGCAAGACTATGCCAATTGAATCAGCTCCGTATTCTTTTTTTTAAAATTAAGGCTAAAGAAACAAAGGAATAATCAATACATCCTACTACTGAATACTAAATGTAAAAACAAAGGCATGTTATCTACCTGACAGCACACATAGAAAATATTACAAAGCGGCACGTTACTTCCTTTATAATGACATTGATTTTTGTCGGCGTTGGTAGGTACTGGTAGCAACGGTTGACTTGAAATACCCGTATTCAACTTTCAGTTTCAAATTCCCGAGATTAACCATAGGCAGATGAGAATGGATGTGCTAGCGATACTGTTCGTTCTTGTGAGTAACTTTATCTGTTATCTCGTAACTGCGACTTTATATTTTATAGAAACGAGGAATCCATTAGAGACACTTTGTTAGGGGGGTTGGTAATATTCCATATCCCAAAATAAACTGTCCAAAATATCCCATACATTGGCGTCCCCATTTCCGCTCTGTCCCCAGATTAGACGGGATATTCCCATCGGTGTTTCGTTATACTCCACGCCGACGGGGAAATTCAAGAACAGAAAAGAAAGGAAATACTGTGTTAAGTTAGGTCTCTTTCAACATTATAACATAGTGATATAGTGCATGCTCCATATAGGTGAAAGGATGTTGAATGTGTGTGAAGGTGTGTTGAAATTATATAACTGAAGCTGTGTTTAAGGTTTGTAAGGACTTTTAAATACGATTTAAAACTTTTAGTAGCGGTTTTCTTTTGTAAATCTAATCAGTGAAACAAAGTTGAATATTGTCTCAATAACTTTCAATATTTTAAGCATACATGTAATTAAAATAGTGCATTCCATCATTGGCATCGTAACAAATCATTGTTATGAAATACCAATTGGTATTGCTGTTCAATACGTGATAAAATGTACATGACAGTGGTCACATGATGATATATATGATCGGAATCTGATGAAACAACATAGTTCGATTTTATTAGCTCACCTGAGCCGAAGGCTCATAGGTGAGCTTATAGTATACCCATGCTCCGGTGTCCGTTCGTCCGTCGTCCGTCCGTCCGTCGTCCGTCGTCCACAATTTCAAAGATCTTCTTCTCTGAAACCGCTGGGCCGATTGTTCTCATATTACACATACACCATCTACAGGTAGGGGGAAAGAATAATTGTGTTTTTTGTTTTGATCGGATAAGAACTCTGGTTGCTATGGCAACTTATGCTTCCCATAGACTTATAATGGAAAAAAGTGAAAATTGCCAGTTTTTGCTGTCTTGTTGGAGATATTTGAATTTTGTTTATGCAGAAATGTTTATTGAGTAATCCTCTATGTTTCATGTGACTTTTGTCCTAATCCTTTATTTTGATTGGTTGCAGGGGCCCCATATAGGGCAAAATTTCGAAAAACATTCAAAAATCTTCTTCTCAGAAACTATCAAGGGGATTAAGCCTGTACTTTGTATACATGTTCCTGACAGTGGCCTCTACATTATCATAATTTGTGTTTTTTATTCCAGGCGGATAAGAACTCTGGTTGCTATGGCAACTTAAAGTTTCCATAGACTTATAATGGGAAAAATTGAAATTGACTATTTTTGCTGTCCAATTGCAGATATTTGAATTTTGTTTTTGCAGAAATGTTTATTGAGTAGTGCTCCACTTTTATTGTTACTTTTTTCCTAATCCTTTATTTTGATTGGTTGTTGGGGCCCCATACTGGGCAAAATTTAGAAAAACATTCAAAATTCTTCTGTCATAGGGGTGAAGCCTGTACTTTGTATACATGTTCCTGACAGTAGCCTCTACATAATTTGTGTTTTTTATTTCAGTCGGACAAGAACTCTGGTTGCTATGGTAACTTAAAGTTTCCATAGACTTATAATGGGAAAAGTGAAATTAGCTATTTTTGGAAAACTATTGCAGCCTGGGATCTGAAAAGTGGTAGATGCAAACAACTAATGGATTAGATGAAGGTATATGATTAATTTAGGTCAAGGTCATCTCTTGACCTTGGCCAGTCTGTCGTCCATACACACTTTTCAAAGCTTTTTTTCTCTGAAACCACTTGGCCAATCAAAGCCAAATTTTACACGAAGCATCTATAGGAAGTGGGAACCAATGTATATATAAATAATCCAGGTCACATGACCAAGATGGCCGCCATGCCCATATATGGTAAAAACCCTTAAAATATCTTTTTCTTTAGAACCGGTGAACCGATTTCAACGAAACTTTGCATGAAGTATGGATGACTCAAGTACTACAATGTATACATAAATCATGAGTCTGTGGTGACCATGACCTATTTTATGGCAAGGTCAACATAGGTCGTCAATGCATTTGAATGGGGAAAACTTTTAAAATGTCATTTAAAGTGAAAGTCTTGCAGGAAATGGGCAGTAGGACTGAATATTAATGATTCTGAAAAAAAAAATGGACCCCAGGGGCTCATCTGCTTTTAAAATGTTATTTGAAGGCGAAAACCAGCAGGAAATTGGCAAATTGATAGAATATTGATTATTCTGAAAAAAGAAAATGGCCCAAGGGCTTCATCTGCCCCTGCACTGGGGTTAAATACCATAATATTCAAATATGTTTATTTGTATATGAAGCGGATCTCAGGTGAGCGTTTACAGGACCATTGGTCCTCTGGTTTGTTTAGTTGTTTTGATTAGATTCTGACAGATAGTATTTATTCTTCAATTAAACTTAGAAATGGAATGTAGTGGAATGTATTTGGGAAGGAGCAGTCCTGTATAAAAGATGCAACTTCTGACTATGATTTTAGTCTTGGTAGAGTCTACGTAAAAGCTCTCACTGAGTGATGGTTCTTAGAACCCTAGCATAATTGAAAATGGATGATTAAAAACTATTCGAACAGACTTATTTCTTTAATTACGTTATAACATACGAGATCCGTCCCGGCAAATCATAAAGATGTCTGATATTTCGTGAACGGTTCGTTGAAATTTAAAGATATGTTCATGCTTTTAAAGTACATCTGTGAAAATAGAAGTTCAATAAGCTGCAAAAGTTATGGAGATTTATATGACGGTGTATCGGCGTTTACGGAGCACGTTGAAAATCATTTCGCTATGTTTTTGTGGAGGGGTGGATGACTGTTTTGTGTGCAGTCTCTTTATTAGAGCCGTAAGCATTGATTATGTCTTCTTTGTTAAATTTATAATCAATAATTTGAGTTATAAATGATACGTAGAAAAAATTGCATGATCAGTTTCATTTTATATCAGGGACCACTAATTTTATTTTAGACTGAAATAAAACAAAAAGATGTCGCTTGTTTAAAATGACAACAAGAAATGAGCATTTAGAATATTTAAAGAAAAATGCATACATAATCATCACAGGATTATTAATGAAATTGACGGTTTCCGGTGTAGGAGTTGTTGGGTCAAATCAAAGGTTTGCGTTGTACCCGAGTGTGTTCGAGTAAGTTCCCCCCCCCCGACCCCTGTACCTAAAATCCGAGAATGTCAGATGATGGGCTAATGCATAAAGAACATACATACAAAAAAGCATGCACAAAAACTTACAATTTATCCACATATCGTTTTTAGGGCTCAGGAAACCCTGGTCAGAACTTCTGTTGTGGGATAAAAAGTGATTTATTTTTTCGATGTAGCCATCCCAAGTTTGATCTGATGGCCTCGAATTACAACAGAAGTCAATAGCGTGTAATTTACATGGAATATTAAAAAGAGAAATATATAATAGGTGAACCATGGGCCATTTTTTCAAAAGTGTACCAATTGATGATCGGTGTGAAATTTAACTGATGGGGAAGTTGTTTTGTTAATGATATGTATATCAACAAAGTAACATACATCTATTCTATAATAGAACTCAGGTCGACAGAAGTTTTTTCCGACAAGTTATTCCATCCGTCGGTATTCCGTTAGACCTCTCCATACCGACGAAAATGTGGCTGTGTTATATTTTTTTGACTCATAGTACTTGATTTATAAATAATATTCCAGTTGTAAAAGAACTTAGATTCATAAAAAAAAATCGTGTTTTCTTAAGAAAATATTCATTATGTCTATAAATAGATAAGGGGAGACTACTGTAGAATATGGGTCATAAAGTAGAAAATCGATTGTTTTTTGCAAATTCATTGAAAATCTGCAGGGAATGCATGTGTTTACTAAAAGAATTATGTTTCTTCTACGAAAATATACCAAAAATTCTAATAATTATCACATAATAATGCATCTATAAGCTTCTAACAAAATCCTTAATATGTTCGACGTTAGTTTAAACTAATGCTAAGCTGGCACGGGAGAGGAGCGAGGTCACGAAATGTATCGGAGTGCAGGTTAGCCAGCTGATCTAGTTATTCAAGTATTGCTATATTGAATATTAGAAAGATAAATGTAAAACAAGAGAATCATGGAATTGACGATCGGTGTGAAATTTAACTAATGGGACATTGTTTTGATAATGATGTATCAACAATGCAACAAACATCTATTATGAAATAAATCTCAGGCTCTCAAATGTTTTTTCCAACAAGTGATTCCAATATTGCTATACAAAAAAAGAAAAAAAATCTTTTGTCCCAGTCAACAACTATGGCTATGTCGGGACGTGACCTCCATTTCATGTTGACTCCTATCCAACATTGGGATGTCATGAAATGCTTATTAAGCTTTGAAGTATGGTACCCAAATAACCAACAAAAGTTTATATGTACGGATGGTTTGACCACTTTTCTTGGACAGGATAAGGCTTTAAGCCGTTCAAAAGTAATCATGTGGTCGGTCAGTCAGAAATACTTTTTACGCGCAAGCAGTCATTCCCTTGGGCAGGGGGCCCAATATCAGAAAGAGATAATAAGAATTGAATGATGGAGCTGCAGTTTTAAACCAATCTTTATTCTTGCATATTGTTTTAAACAATATTGATTATTAGAGAAACAGTGACATACATGTACGAAGGGCGTTCAAAAAGTTCGCGGAAAAGTGCCATCATATTCTTATTGTGTAAATCAGCTTAATTACACTATTACAGTTATATAGACAAACATAATTTGTACTTATACGGCAAAGTTTGCTGCTCTGGCATGAATACAGTGTTAACAGTGGTTGCTATGGAAACCGTGCATCACGATTACCGGCCCACTTTTGTTCATTTTTGCAAAAAGGCGATGTTAAATGGTGGCATTGCATTTGATAGTTTACCGTGCTTTTTCACCAAACTTTATAGGAGCAAAGTTCAGTATGTTTGCGGTGAGCACATGACGTCATATAAGTGTTTGGCGTCATTTGGGCGTAAAGCGGCCATGCCTAAAATGCGAAGGGAACGACGGTATTCGATAAATTGTGTGTTTGGAACGGACTATAAAAGAAAGAAACACTGCTCAGAGCAGAAAGCGCATATGGCAACAAGGATATTAAGAAAACGGCAATCAACATGTATGCATGATTTCTACACGACCAGAAAAGCGTCCATGTCGACTCGCGCAGCGTAACGTCAAATAACGTCATGCTGTCGAACATGATCGTCGTGACAGAAAAGAGTAGAATTCGTCAAAAACACAACTCACCGCATTATACATACAGAACTAACAATTAGACGCCTGTATGCCAGGTAGATTCCAAAAATGCTTAATAGCTAGCCAACACCGGCATGAATGCGTATAGCATGACGTTGTTATGACGTTAGGCCGGTTTTACCGTTGTTAACTTAGAAACGCACGTAATTTGATGCCTAAGTTTCATCCGATTTGATTCAAATTTTGTGCATATGTTAACTATATATGTTAATTTACAACATGCACAGAGAACATAAATTTCCCATGACAAACACAAATTTGGCAGCACTTTTCCTCGAACTTTTTGAACCCCTTCGTAAACATGTACAAAAATAGCATGTTGAAACAGGATTAGACAGAAAGATCTATGACTTATAAAGGCCATCTCCTGAGAACAAAATTGAAATTTACTTTGTTAGCGAATGTATTGCACAATATCTCTAATATATGTGATATGGTTGTTATAAAGTTAGAGAGAGAGAGAGAGAGAGAGAGAGAGAGAGAGAGACGGAAATGAAGATATGAGATGTATGAAGTGTTGGCCAGAACCCCCATTGCGTGCATTTTGGAATGGAATTTCATGCATTTAATACGTGTATCATGTGGGGGACGTTTAGTATACATGTTTGTGGTTTTTAGCCAAATCTTCCTGACTTGACGGTATTTTCTTGTACTTGTGCGAACACGTTTTCATTTGCTATGTCTGTTAGTCCGTAGTCCGTCCTTTCCGCTTGTGTAGGTGGATTATGGATGCATCCTTAGATTCTTGTGGGATAGCCTCCTACCACCACAGTGGAACAACTCTGTCAGTTTCTCTGCCATGGGTAGTCCCTCAGCCTTATGGACATCGGCAGGAATTGCATCTGCACCTGGAGCTTTGCCAGATTGCACTTGTCTAACAGCTTTTCTTGTTTCCATGACGGTTACAGAACATCTGTCTTAGTCTGTCGATTGCATCCTCAATGATGCTTGATGGTCGATTCGGCACTCTATAGAAGTGTTCTCTCCACCTTTTAAAGATAGCCTCTTTACCTGTGAGAAGAGTGATTCCATCTGCACTGAGCAATGTGGTGGCTCCAGAGCTCTTTGGACCATAAATGGTTTTCAGTACATCATGGAATTTCTTCATGTCCTTTCTGTCCGCTAAAGAATTAATTAATTCTGTTTTCTTCCTCAGCCAGGAATCTTGCATGTCTCTAAGCTTGGCATGGACTGTCTTACAAATGTTGCTGTAGGCTGTCTTATTGGCAATAATTTCACTGCCCGGTTTAGCTGCTCCCCGACCCAACCAAGTTTAAACACAACCCGAAGCCAGTGTGATTTGAACCCAGGGCCTCTCGATTCGCGCTCCCCCGTAAGTTCTGTAATACGATACTCATTTTTTTCTGCAGGATGGAGCAGATCAGCGATTGTTCGCCTGTGACCTATGCGATAGGCAATACATAATTGTGCATGTCTTTGTTTTATTCGGGAAGTCATATATAAATGATTAGATTTTAGTTAACAAGGGCGTCACATGCTTCAACCAGTTTGTCCCTGCCGACAGAACTTGTGTTGCAAGGAGCTGTTGTAAGGCTGATATGGGAAAACCGTTGAATTGGTGTTCAGATTGTTAATCAGTGTGATTATCATTAAAATGGTAAAACGCAATATTACCAAAATGAGTTATCAAAAGCAGGATGGATAAATCAGTGCTGTTACTGGTAGTCTTTCCTTTAGCATGTGGACTTATTTGTATCACGAGATGTTAACCTGCAGGATTGAATATCGGCAATAATTCGTTATACTAGAGGACCATTGGTCCTGTAGCTCACCTGACACATTGTAAGGTCATGGGATTTAAATTATTTCTATTATTTCATTGAGAATCGACCAAGCAGAGTTCCAGTCGATCTGTCCAAAACAAAATGCAACCTTTCCTTCTGCACAGTGATGTTGTGTGTGTAATTTGATCAAGATTTGCCTACTTGCTTTGGAGATATTGAATTTTGATGTTTTCCTAGTAAAGTCTATGGAGATTATTGACCCCCGGGGCATGGTCAAATTTCCCAGGGGCATGATTGGCAAAATTTATAATGCAGACAACCAAACATTGCTACATACAAAATATAGAAGCTCTGGGCCTTGTGGTTTCAGAGATGTTTTTAGTTTTTGCCATTGTAAGTCTATGGAGACTATCAACCCCTGGGGCATGGCCAAATTTGACACCAGGGGCATGGCTGGCACAATTTGAATATTATGGTCAAATACATGTATGTAGACCTGGGGCAGGGGTAGACTCAGACCTCCAGCTGTTATTTACAATCTCCATGCATGTTTACACAAAAGCATTCCGAATGTGTCATAGTAGTGGAGTGAGGTTTCGCAACTAGGGCAGGGGCAGACAACTCTCTGGGGCCAAAATGGTTTCATAAAGTTAATTTTCTGTACATTTGCCCATTCCTAGTAAGTTTTCTGCCACTACACGATTTTTTTCCAGTTTTCCCTAATAATTCAAAAGCATAGGCAATCTAAGTTGAACATGCTGTAAAATAGGTCAAGGTCTTCTTAAGGTCATGATTTATACAAGCTTTATAAGCTTAGTAGATCTTGATGTCCTGATGCTTTGGGTGGCTTCCTGATGCTTCGTCCTGATGCTTCGGGCGGCTAACTAGGTGTTGTGAAACACTGCAGAAGCTGAGGGTGAGGTAAGGTGCCTGCATGTGGAGTCGATTTATTTTTACTGGTCATTCCAGGGCGGTACTTCTGTGGTGGTTTTTTGTTGTTATATGTCTTGGTGTTAAATTTGTACTATTTGAACCTTATGTATGTTTTCACATTTTGGGTTAAGTTTGGTTAACTGAGTGGCCGCCTGTTGGGTAAATGGCTGCGCACTTGGCTTACGATATGCTTCCATGGTATGGGTACGTGATTGTTAGTTTCGTTTTTTCCCACCTCCATTTTAGATTGTGCCTTTTCCTGATCATTGCCTATTTGTACCTGTTCATGCCAACTTTCAAAATCATACGCCTTCTGCTTCCAGAGAAGAAAATGATTGAAGGATTTTGGTATTTATAGCCATGACAGCCATCTTGGTCATCTACGGGGGTCATTCAAGAATTAATGACAATGGATCCATATCTCGGAAAGTATAATTAAACTTGGTTTGATTTGATGGGTTGCATGTGGACACATATGTTATACATTTGTGCTGAAAATTTTGTGCTTCTATCATGGCTACATTTGAAGCTATGCTCATTTGAATATGGCCCCTGAAGTGTGCATGGACGGGAAAAAGTCATTTTTTACACATTTTTGTTAGGGGGTGGGGTCAATAAAACGTGCACGATAGTTGCTTGGACAGTCTCATCAGTAATTTGCGATGACTTATGATAGCACCAAATGCCAACAATAGCAAATATATCATTTATGTCAATTTCTTGATTTGCAACGTGTGTGGTTGCTAAGCAACAGCAGAACAAGCCAAAATATACACATTCTGAGCCAAACAGTGCGTTTTAAA